>CM057786.1:2162430-3542361 GCA_030064435.1 Trapa incisa
CGAACCTGTTGGGCTAGTACGCGTGGTGGGGTCGAAGCCAAGCTGACAGGTCGTTGTGCAAGAGGGCCGCAGATAATGGCTATAACTTAAAAAGCTTATTGATTGTGCATGCACCATGATGTTCAGGCCATCAAGACACCTGGCATGAGGTAGAGATGGGACCCAAGGACTGCTGAACGACCTAGGGAACATAAGGGTAGTATCATCGTTTAGTAGGTCGTGAAGCCAAGGAGCTTCCTACGCACGGAGACCGAGGCAAAAGGGGGAATGAGGTCTCATCCCATTGAGTGGACATAGTGAAGAAACTTGAGTTTGGGGTTGTACTATTGATGTCCACACAAGCTTCGGGTAGAGGCAGTATTCCTCTATCAGGGTGGATGGTAAAGGCACTTCAGTCCACAAGTAGCACAATCGATGATCGTTCTGCGAATGTGTGATCCCTCCTATTAGAGAAGGGCATTTGTGGATCTTGTGACTATGTGAAAAAACAAAAATGAATGAAATTTAATAAAGATAAGACGAATTCAAGTAAATCATTATAGTAGTTACCCATCACTGAGTGTTGTACTAACCCCCCGCCCCTCCCTCAACCCCTTTGTAGGACATCACCTCGACAGGAAGTTTCGGATGTGCTCAAGCCCTCAAGCTACGCTTCCTACCCCCAACTAAATTAAGGGTTCGAACATGTACACGCCTTCACCTTCCTTGCATCATTCAGGTAATAACAGAATGATACAAGGTGGCATGTTGATCACGGACTCCGACCAAACTGGGTTGGGACGTGAAAGGTTTGGTTTTCTCTTCCTATTCATTCTAAAGTTCTTTTACATGCCTTTTGTGACTCTTTAGGTCACTCGTGATCTATAAATTTCTCGATTTTCCCTTTCTCTATCGGTTGGGGTTCAGGAACTAGTTCGATTTTCTCACACAGGTTGACTGGTTCTTTCCTCAGTTTCTTTGTCTTTAAGGGATGGAGTTTACATGGTCCCTCGTGTTACTACACGATTTGGACATCCTTATCTATTAATAATTGTCATAACAACCTTCGTTACTCATGTATAAACGACTAGACTCAAAATTACCAATTAATTGCACTTATGTCCCTAAAGTTTATTTTTCTTGACTTTAGGTCCCTAATGCCAACTTTTCCCCAAATTGAGTCCCAAAACATCCAAAATTCACTTTGGGTCCTCAATTTAATCAAAATCGTTTAAGGGGTTCAAGTTTTCCAAATTTTCAATTTGGTCCCCAACTTTTCAAAAATTACCATTTTGCCCCTACGTTACAAAAATGGCAATTTGACCCCAATATTTTCAAAAATTGACCAATTGGTCCTCCAACATCCTTTTCATGGCTAATTGGCCCTCAATTTTGGGAAATTACAATTTGGTCCCTCAATTTTACAAAATCCTCAAATTTCTCCAAAAAGTTTCCCCCAATTTTCCCTTTTCAAACTGTCTTAATTTGATTTCAACAAATTGACCATTCAATCAGCTTTAATTGTTGAAATTGGAGTTATAATTCAGTTTCTACACATCCACACAATTCAATTGAGCTTTGAATCGCATGAATTGAGGCCGAAATGATCTCAAACGGAACTTCGACGAAAAATTGTGCGTAGAGAGAGAAAGCTTATCGTTAGTGGTGCACTGGTTCGATCTTTCTCTCTGGGCAGGAAGAACTCGTCCTGAGATTCCTCCTATGATCAAGAATTGCAACAATTCAAATTGAATTGAGGGAGAATTTGGTAAATGAAATCTTCATAGTTTCTCTCTCTAACGCCAATTGGAAATGACAGAGGATGTTGAATTGGCATATCTTTCAGCTATAATTCGGTTATATGAGGGTTGTGGGAGTGTTGAGAGAGCTGGGTTTGGCCTAAGGTGGGTTGAATTCGGCCGATTTTAGCTCGGCCAAAATAGGGCAGCTTCGGTCCGCCGGAGCTACTTCACCGTTTAATCACGTCGGCGCTTCTGCAATGGTCCTCAAATCAAATGGAAATTGCCGTCAGGTAACTAACTTCTCCCAAAATCTAAGGAACCCAACCTCGCCTTCTAATGCTCAGAAAAACCCCTATGTCGAAGCTCTGGTTTGAGCTTAGCCGAAAAACTGAGTAGTTGAGGGATAATGGAATTTTTAGGTGTGAGGAGGATGAATGGAGAGGAGCTCTTTATATAGGGAGCTCGAGTACTCTTTGGCCGACTGTTTGGCACTTAATGGTGCTCATTCATGGCCTGAAATTTCCTGAACAGAAACATTTCACCTTCATTGGCAATGTCCGTTCTTCCAGCGAATGAACAGTGTCATCATCTGGAAGAAGAAGACTGCACTGTTCGGAATCGGGTTCAATGCTTAAATTGGCCAGTTCAAGCCTGATTCGACCGAGTTTTTGAAAATTAAAATTTTCTAAATTCATCTAAATTGATTCTCTAACCAATGGTGGATTAAATTTTCTAATTTAAATATTTTAAGCCACATAGAAAAATGAATTTAGCAATCAGTTCAATGATGGTTCAAGCCCCTTCAAACTGGTTCAATCTGGTTCAGATCTGATTCACATGAACTGGTTTGGTTTTCTCTTCCAATTTTTCCCAAAGTCACTTTATATGGTTTTTATGACTCTTTGGGTCACTTGGGATTTGTAGATTTCCCCATTTGCCCTTTCTCTAATGGTTGGGGTTTGTGAACCTATTCGGTTTTCTCACTTGGGTTGACCGGTTCTTTCCCTGGTTTCCTTATCTTTATGGGACGACGTTTACATGAATTGTATCAACGGAGGAGGATCGAATTGGCTTACCTTTCTACTCTATTGAAGCCATGTGAGGGTCGTTGGGGTGTCGAGAAGGCTTGGTTTGGCAGGAGGAGGGCTGGATTTGGTCTAATTTAGCTTGGCCAAAACATGGCAACTTCGGTCCTTCGGAGCTGCTTCACTATTGGATTCCGCCTGCACTTCTCTGGCGGTCCTCGGGTCTGAAGGACGTTACTGTCAGGTAGCTGACTTCCCTTGGAGTCTATAGGACATGACCTTGCCTTCTAAGGATGAGAAAAAAGCCTATATCAGAGCTCGAGTTTGAGCTTCACTAGAAAATGAAGCACTTGAGAGAGGATGGCGATTTGAGGTGTGTGGAGGATGAATAGGGACTCTCTGCCCGACCACTTTCCATTTTGGTTAAGCTTATCCTCGTTAGAAAATGGCCTAATCAGAGTGGTAACATCTTCACTAGAGATATATGTTTTCTGCATTTATGAATAGTGTTGTTATCCTGAGGAAGAAGATGACATTGTTCCGAACCGGACCAAACCGGTCCGACCTGACAATGGCAAAAATCGGCTGGTTCAGGCCCGATTTGACTAGTTCTCTCAAAATAAAAAATTTCTAAATTAATCTAAATTCATTTTCTATCTAGTGGTTGCTTCAATTTCCCAATTTGAACAATTTAGGCCACCAAGAAAAATGAATTTAGAAACCGGTTCAAGTATAGTTCAATCTGGTTCATCCTGAATCGGTTTGGTTTACTCTTCCCATTTGTCTCAAGGTTCATTTCCAGGGCTTTTATGACTCTTTGAGTCACTTGGTATTTCTCAATTTACTATTTTGCCCACTCTTTATCGGTTATGGTTCGTGAACCAGTTCGGTTTTCTCTTCTAAAACGACCCATTTTTTCCCGGTTATCTTCTGTTTAAAAGATGGTGTTTACACTAAACCATTCCAATTTTCTCATCTAAATTCCTTCATGACCCTTCCTCATGATTTTTGTGACATCTTGGTCACTTGGGATTTTACAATTTCCCATTTCAACCCTTCTTTATCATTCTCAGTTAATTAAGTGGTTCAGTTTTCTCCTTAAATTGATCGGTCCCTTCCCAATTTTCCTTGATCTGAGGTGACGAGTTTCACTGTGACCATATCCAACAACACTCGGTCAATACTTGTAAACCCCATCACTTAAAGATAAGGAAACCGAGGAAAGAACCGGTCAACCCAAGTGATAAAATTGAATCGGTTCACAAACCCCAATAGTTATTGAAAGGGAAAATGGGGAAATTTACAAATTTCGAATAACCCAAAGTGTCATAAAAACCATGGAAAGTGACTTTGGGGCAAATTGGAAGAGAAAATTAGACCGGTTCAAGTGAACCAGATCTAAACCTGATTGAACCAATTTGGATTGGTTTAAACCATCATTGAACCGGTTGCTAAATTCATTTTCTAGGTGGCTTAAAATATTCAGATTGAGGAATTAAAGCTCCCATTGGATAGAGAATGAATTTAGATGAATTTAAAAATTTTTAATTTTGAAAAACTTAGTCAAATCAGGCCTGAACTAGTCGGTTTAAGTATTTAACCCGATTTTTATCGGTCTAGTTTGGTTCGGAACAGTGTCGTCTTCTTCCTCAAGATAACAACACTGTTCATTCACTAGAAGAATGGACAGCACTAATGAAGGTGAAACATTTCCGTTTAGGCCATTTCAGGCCATGAATGAGCACCATTAATGTGCTAAACGGTCAACCAGAGAGTCCCCGATCACCCTATATAAAGAGCTCATCTCCATTCATCTTCCTCACACCTGAAAACTCTATTCTCCCTCAACTACTCATTTTTCCTACTAAGCTCGAACCAGAGCTCCAACATAGGAGTTTTTCTTGGCAATAGAAGGCAAGGTCGGGTTCCTTAGATTCTAGGAGAAGTTAGTTACCTGATGGCAGTCTCCATTTAATCCGAGGAATGTCATAGAAGCACTGGCATGATCAAACAGTGAAGCAGCTCTAACAAACAAAAGCTGCCCTATTTTGGCCGAGCTGAAAACGGCCAAATTCAGCCCTCCTCAGGCCAAACCCAGCTCTCCCAACACTTCCACAACCCTCACATGATGGAAATATAGCAGAAAGATAAGCGAATTCAGCCTACTTTGTCATTTCCAATTGGCGTTAAAGAGAGAAACTATGAAAACTTCACAGACCAAATTCTCCCTCAATTCGATATGAATTGTTGCAACTCATGATCCTAGGAGGAATCTTAGGACGAGAGCTACCTGCACGGATAGAAAGATCGGACCGCCGCACCTCTCATGGTAAGCTTTCGAAACTTTCTCTCTCTACGCATAATTTTCTAGTGAAGCTCCACTTAAGCTCATTTTGGCCTCAATTCATGCCATTCAAAGCTCAATTGAATTGTATGGATATGTAAGAACTAAATTATACCTCTAATTTCAATAATTAAACCCAATTGAGTGGTCAATTTGATTTAATCAAATTTAGCAAATTTGAAAGGGGAAATTGGGGGGATTTTGGGGAAATTTAAGGATTTCGTAAAATTGAGGATCAATTTTTTAAAATAATTGGGGTCAAATTGCCATTTTTGTAAAGTAGGGGAAAAATAGTAATTTTTGAAAAGTTGGTGACCAAATTGGAAATATGGAAAACTTGAACCCCTTAAACAATTTTGAGTAAATTGAGGATGCAAAGTGAATTTTTGGAAGTTTTGTGACACAATTTGGGGAAAATTTAGCATTAGGGACCTAATGTCAAGGGAAAAGAACTTTAGAGACTTAAATGCAATTAACTGAAAACTTTGTGTTTAGACGTCATTCATGAGAAACAAAGGCTATAATGCCAAATATTAACAGATAAGAATGTCCACATCATGTAGGAACACGAAGGACCGGAACGCCAGTATGGATAAGCTAGCGTGGAGGTAAAAATCGACTAAGAAGGAATATACTGCGATTATCGGGTGAGTGGGTTTATTCACATCACACCCGGTTGGGATGATGTGCACTTCGTAAATGAAAACCACTTCTATATGAAATTTTAACATCACACCCGGTTGGAGTGATGTGAGTCTAAGTGGAAAAACTACTTACTGAGAGAGATCATACTCGGTTGGTATGATAGACTTTCAGGAAGAAAGGAGAAAACCCACTTATCGGTTGTAAGCTGAGATGTCATCACAGCCGATTGGTGTGATGAGTTGAAAGGTTATTTTTGGCATAAGTGTTCTCCCTTGACTATGTGTCAATGCTTAAAAATTTTGGGAGACCTTCTTGATGAGAGTTGGAACAACTCAGATAGGTGAGAGGCCTCAGTTTTGAAACTTGTGGGCTAAAATGTCCAATTTTGGAAAATTACGTATAGTGGGCCCAAGGCCAGTTGGCAAGAGCAGGAGCTAAAAAACAAACATGTGATATTTATGCCATGAAAATTCTAAAAGAATGAAATGTGTGATTTCGCATGGTACTAAGATAGGACTAACATACTCGATGGACTGGCAGTAGTGCGTCAAGGTCAAGTCGATGGACCGGCCTAAACAAATAGCTACAAACAGTAATTGGACCAGTGGCACCAAAGATAAATGGCTTTGTGAAAAATTATTGTTTGTGCATGCACTTGAGGTTCGAGGCCATGAAGACACCAAGAGGTGTTGTGATGCATCATAGGGGCTACTGGACGACATGGTGGAGATAAGGGTAGTTTGTCCTGCCATCAGTCAAGGAAGCTCGACGTAGCTTCATGCGCATGAGGCTAGGGTGGGTCGGGATAAGGTCTCTATCCTCATATGGACACGAAGTTAATTTTGGGATTGAGGGTCGGATGTTGTGAATATCCACTCATGCATAGGGTAGAAGTTGACGGTCTTCTATCTAGGTGGTCGGTAAAGTCGCTTTGACACCACAAGTGGGTGTAGTGAACGAGCTGCCATCCATATGTGTGATCCCTTCATGATTAAGGGAGTGTGTTGACTGTTAAACACTACTAATGTGAATAATGAGGAAGAAATATTCTTAAAGGAAATAATTAGTCTGGAACACTCAAATTAAAAACTATTTTATGAAATCTCATTCCCAACACCCATTCACCGAGTTGTAGAAACTAACCCCTCTTTTTTTTTTATCCCTTTTTAGGAGTAGGGAAAATGACTAAGGAAAACACTATTACCTTCCTTTTGTCAGGTATGCTTAAAACATTATCTTTAAGCTTGCATTTTTATTTATTTATATTATTATAGGGAACAAGGTTAAAATACGTCTGGCTTCTCTTAATTAAGGAAATGGGAAAACTGCTCTTAAACCAAGGGAGCAGCAGGCCGATCATAGGGATCTAACCAAACCGGGTCGGGGCGTGACAACTTGAGTGATATCAAAGCCTATTTCTCTTGAAGTGTTATCAATACTATACCCTAACACTAATAAAAACTTAATTACTGTGTAGAAAGGAGAGTCCCTAAAAAGTTTGCCGTGAAATCCAATCCTCCACACTTGAACGTGAAAAACACGCCTACCCCTAGGAAGGCGACTGTTCAATGATTCTTGAAGGGATAAAAGAGAGTGCCCAAGGATATGGTTGAGCATTATAGGAAACTCATCAAAACCCTACTAGATCTAGAAGGCATAACCTATCCTTCTCCAATACAGAAAGAACCTATCCCTCCCCCAAGGAACCCAACACCTCTTCCAGCTCCACAACAACTAAAGAGGGATCCCACTAAGAGGCTTGGGACAACTATTGGGATGGCTATGCCACCTTCATGAAAGTTCACCAAGTACACCCATCTGCTCAATCCAGCTTCAATACTTCTTAATTGGTGAAGTGGACATATGAGTGTGAGGTAAAGGTGTTAAGGCGGTACAGACTGGAGGCCATACATGAAGTTTGTCCCATAAAGGAAATCTAAACGGAATATGGATGGACTTCAACCAGTTCCTTAGACCCATCAGATCGTGAATCTCGCAATCGTTGCAAGCCTAACTCCTGACGAGAAACTATCTTTTGAATGAATGAAAATCCAGTTTTCCTTAATTAAAATTTAATCTCCTTGATAATGACACGTACAACTAATAGAAATGAAGGTATGCCAATAATGATCGGGGTAGTGGATAGAGAAAAGATCACATAAGGAAGAAAACTACGGGTCATCTCTAGTTAACCCAAACCTTAAAGATAGTCAATTAAGTTTTCCCCTACCCGAAGAATGGAGAAATAAGATAAGACTTGGAAAGAAATTCTAGAAGAGTCTGCCTAAAGATCACCAAGGAGGACATACCTAACTAAGGGAAGGAAGAAGAAGAGTGAGAAGTCTGGTACAAAGGAAGTAAGCATCAAGCCTAAGTATCATAAGCAGTTAAGGAAAAGCCCTATAGATAAAAGTAAGAAAACCAAGAAGGATTGGATTGCCCCATGGGAAACCAGTGGAATGGAAGTTGACCAAGATGAAAGTAAGAAAGAAATAGGAGCACGGAAGATGCTAAGTCACATTGGGATAACACAAGGAGAAAGGAAAGAGGAAAGAAGTATGGTAGGAAGAAAACCCGAAGGAAAAATAAAAGTACCTTGAAAGATTTAGTGATAGGTAGGACACAAATTATTAGGAACTCAACATCAATGAGGAGCTTCTTGAAGGAAAGGATAAGGAATAAAAAGGAATTGGAGGACAAGGAAGAATCAAGGGTGAATAACCATACAAATGTAAAAAATGTGTAAGAAAAAAATAAAGGTAAAACCTTCAAGAAGCAAAAGAGAGGTTGAATGTGAAACTTCAAGGACAAAAGTCCCTAGAAAGAAGGATAAGGATAAGAAGTGGGACCATGGAAGGAGAAAGTTCTAGGCTAAATAACTGACATATGAACCATCAGAAGCTAGAACTAAAATAAGGACCTCATTAAAGACATTCGTGGTTCAGGACATACCAGGATGGCTAGGTGTGACCTACGCTCGAAAAACACAGAAGCCAAAATAGGGATTTCATATGGACCTAGTTGAAGGAAATAACTAATAGCAACAAGATAATCAAAAAGAATAAACGACACCCTAAGATAGACCGAGGTGAGGATTACACCCTAAAAGGGGCAATAAGATGGACAATAAGGATAAGAAAACTCAAGAGACAATGGCCTCAAGATAATTTGACAAGGAGAATAATAGGATCGAGGTAGTTAACAAACTGACCCTTATGAAGGTCAATACTCCCGTAAAGAATGGAGAGATGGCAAGGCCAAAAACATTTGGAAAATAAGGGCGAAAGAAAGCTTTAAAGAGATTAATGAAAGAGATGGTAGTAACAACCAAAAAGCCATGAGAATGTTAAGCAAACCTATTGTAGGATGATCAAGAGATCATGAAACAAAGAGGATGTGAATTCCACCTAAAAGAAATAGATGGATACTGGGAATAAGGGAGAATGAAGATGAGCTATAAAATAATCGAAAAGATAGCATGTCAAACAAACTTCAAGTTGACATCAAGGGAAGCTATTTACTATACAGAGGATGTTGAATAAGTTTTGGGGATAAAACTACTAAAAGGAGGGGAGAGATGTAAACCTCGTCCCTTAAAGATAAGGAAACCGGGGAAAGAACCGGTCAACACAAGTGAGAAAATCGAACCGGTTCACAAACCCCAACCATTAGAGAAAGGGCAAATGGGGAAACTTACAAATCCCGAGTGACCCAAAGAGTCATCAAAACCATGGAAAGTGACTTTGGACAAATTGGAAGAAAAAACCATACTGGTTCAGGTGAACCGGTTCTAAACAAGTTTGGACCGGTTTGAACCATCATTGAATTGGTTGCTAAATTCATTTTTTGGGGTGGCTTAAAATATTCAAATTGGGGAATCGAAGCCACCATAGGATAGAGAATGATTTTAGAAATTTTTAATTTTGAAAAACTCAGTTGAATCGGGCCTTGTCACGCCTCGACTCGGTTTGGTTGGATCCTTGTGAACAACCCGCCGCTCCTTAATTCCTTTAAGTTTCCTACACTTAGAAATCTCGATTTTCAAAAAAAAACACATCCTTCAACATGAAGGTCAATCACACAATCGCAGGGCAGTACGTTCACTGAACCCACTTGTGGCGTCGGAGCGACTTTACCAACCACCTAGATAGAAGCACATCCACTTCTATCCTGAGAATGAGTGGATGTTTGTGACATTCGACCCTCAATCCCGAAACAATTCTCTGTGTCCGTATGAGGATAGAGATCTCATCCCAACCCCACAAAGGTCTCATGCGCTTGAAGATACGTCGATGGTCTCCTAGTACAGCTAACTGCCCTTATATCCACCAAGTCGTCCAAGGCCCTAGAATACGTCATTGCCCCTCTTGTGGATCTTGAAGGTCCCAAAAACACAGTTCATGCACAATCAGTATTTTCACATCATGCCATATAATTTGTGGTGCCACTGGTCCAACGGCTCAACCCTCAACTCAAAATGCAGCTATTTGTCTTGACTAGTCCGGACACCTGTCATGTCGCACAACCGCTAGTTGACTGACTATGTCGGTCCTGTCGCGGTACCTTGGCCAAACAATTCAATTTTTCATTGCATATAAATTAATGTTTGTTTACAAGCTCCTACTCGTTCCAACTGGCCTAGGGCCCACTATTCAAGGTTTTCAAAATTGGGCATAATAGCCCCCAAGTTCCAAAATTGAGGCCTTTGGCATAACAAAGCTATTCGAGTTCCCGTCAAGAAGGTCTCCGAAATGGCTTAAGTAGTGGCACACATTCTAGGGAGAGCACTTTTGACAAAAATGTATTTTCAACCATCCATCATACCAATTGAGTATGAGGACATCTCTGTTCATAACCGATGAACGGGTTTTCCACTTCCTCCGAGAAAGTTTCATCATACCAACCGGGTATGATCTACTCACAACCGGTAATTAGTTTTTCCATGTCATTTTCACATCACTTCTCTAAGTTGTGATGTTTAAAATACCACTTAGTAGTGGATTTTCATCTCCGAGGTACTTATCATCCCAACCGGGTATGATAAAAAGACTTACTCACTCGATCGTGCAGTGAAATTCCACTTAGTCAATTTTCATCCCTTGCGAGCTTAACCTCAACTGGTGTTCCCAATGTATCGTGTTCAAACACAAAATGAACATTGTGGTTTATTATCATCTGGTTTGATTACCTCATTTAGTATGAATGACTAAATTCACAACTTTTCCAATATTTTCAAATTGGTCCCTAAAGTTTTTTTTTCACTTTAGGCCCCAATTGCCCATTTTTTCCCCAAATTAAGTCTCAAAACTTTTAAAATTCAACTTGGAACCGCAATTTACTCAACTTTATAAAAAGGGGTTCAAGTTTCTCAAATTCCCAATTTGGCCCCTGAATTTTCCAAAATTACCAATTTGCCCTTCCTTTACAAAAATGGTGAGTTTTACCCCAAATTTTTTAAATTGCTCAATTGGTCCTCTAATATTCTTATCATGCCTAATATACACTCAATTTTATAAAATTCAATTTTGGTCTTCGAATTTTTTAAAATCCCCAATTTTCCCCCAATTTCAACTCCATAACATAGTTGAATTTGATTTAATCAAATTGACCGACCAAAACTTCTAATTGTTGAAATGGATGTTAAAATTGAGTTTCTACATCTTCATACGATTCAATAGCACTTTGAATCGTAAGTTTTAACACCAAAACGAGCTCAAACAGAGCTTCGCCGGAAAATAAAACGTAGAGAGAGAAAGCTTCAATTGCTCACCAGCGGGGGCACGGCGGTCGGAGCTTCCAATTGGGGCAGATAGCTCTCCTCCTGAGGTTTCTCCTATTATCAAGAATTGATGCCAAATTGGATTAGAATTCTGACATTGAAATTATGTCGACTCTCTCTGTAATACGGGATGTAAATTGCAAAGGGGAGCCGAATTAGCTTACATTTCAGTCTTAATCTGGCCATGGAAGGGCTGAGGAGGTGTTGGGAGAGCTTTGTTTGGCCAGAGAAGGACTCGAATTGGCCAATTTCAGCTCAGCAGTAACAGGGCAGCTTCGGTCCGCCGGAGCTGCTTCACTGTTCGATCACGCCGGCATTTCTCTAGTCACTCTCGAAGCAAATGGAGACTATAGGCGTGTAGTTGACTTCTCCCCGATTATAAATAACCTGACCATGCCTTCTTTGGCACAAAAAGGACTATATATGGGAGCTCTAGTTCAAGCTTCACCAAAAAACTAAGCTATCATGCCCCGACCCAGTTTGGTCGGATCCCCATGATCAACCTGCCACCCTCCCGGTTTACTGAGGGTTTCCCCTTATTTATAAACTATAAAGAGTAACGCATCCTTTAAACTTGTACCTTTCTTGGAATATAGAAATCAAAACTGCATAAAATTTTAAACAATTTATACCTGTCCCACAAGAGTATTAGTTGAAGGTCATTTGGGGTAGGCTTTCTAGGATTTCCTGAAAGGAAGATAAGGGAGGGGGTGAGTACAACGACTTAGTGAATGGGTTTTCAAACATATAAATTTTAGGAAAAATGTTGGTTTTGGAGTATGATAGACTCCTTATTTTCCTTTAAAAACCTTACATTTCAAACTTCGGTTTTTATCACCATTTCTTATTAATCACAGTGCGTCATCACCCAACACGCATCCTTCATCATGAAGGTCAATCACACAATCGCATGCCAATACATCCACTAAACCCACTTGTGGCATCAAAGAGACTTTACTGGCTAACTAGGTAGAAGTACGTCCACTTCTACCCTGAGAATGAGTGGATGTTTGCAACAGAGACCTCATCCCGACTCCACCCCAGTCTCGTGCGCTTGAAGCTACATCGAACTTCGCAAGGGCTCCTAGTATGACTAACTGCCCTTATATCCACCTAGTCATCCAGGGCCCTAGGATACATCACTACCCCTCTTGGGCATCTTGAAGATCCTGTAAACACAGTGCATGCACAATCAGTATTTTCACATCATGCCATATAATTTGTGGTGTCACTAGTCCAACGGCCCTCACCCTCAACGCAATCAGCAACTATTTGTCTTGACTAGTCTGCAGACCTATCATGTTGCACTACCACTAGTTGATTGAGTATGTCGATCATGTTTTGGTACAATGGCCAAATAATTCAATTATTCAAGTTTTCATAGCATATAAATTCATGTTTGTTTATGAGCTTCTGCTCATGCCAACTGGCCTAGAGCCCATTGTTTGAGATTTTCAAAATTGGGCATAATAGCCCCCAAGCTCTAAAACTAAGGCCTTCGGCCTAACAGAGCTATTCGAGCTCCCTTCAAGAAGGTCTCCCAAATGGTTTAAGTTGTGGCACATAGTCAGGGAAGAGTACTTCCAACAAAAATGTAGTTTCAACCATCCATCATATCAACCGAGTATAAGGATATCTCTGCTCATAACCGATGAACAGGTTTTCCACTTCCTACGAGAAAGTTTCAACATACCAACCGGGTACGATCTACTTACAACCAGGAAGTAGTTTTTTCGTGTCATTTTCACACCACTCCTCTAAGTAGTGGATTTTCATTTCCAAGGTACTTATCATCCTAACTGGGTATGATATAAAAATCCCACTCACCTCATCGTGCATTGAAATTCCACTAAGTAGGTTTTCGTCCCTTGCGAGCTTAACCTCAGCTAGCGTTCCCGATGTCTCGTGTTCCTACATGAAATGAACATCGTTATTCATTATCATTTGACTTGGTCATCTCATTCAGTATTAATGATTTAATTCACAACTTTTCCAAATTTAGTCCTTTTACTTTTACTTTAGGCCCCAATTGCCAGTTTTTGCCCAAATTGAGTCCCGAAACTTTTAAAATTCCTCTTAGAACCTCAATTTACTCAATTTCATAAAAAGGGGTTCAAGTTTCCCAAATTTCCAATTTGGCCCTCAAATTTTCCAAAATTACCATTTTGCCCTTCCTTTACAAAAATGGTAAGTTTTACACCGAAAATTCTAAAATTTTCCCAATTGGTCCCCTAACACTCTTATCATGCCCAATTGACCTTCAATTTTACAACATTGCATTTTGGTCCCTCGAATTTTCAAAAATCCCCAATTTTCCCCCAATTTCAACTTCCTAACACAACGGAATTTGATTTCATCAAATTGACCGATCAAACACTTCTTATTGTTGAAATTGAATTTAAAATTGATTTCTACATCTTCATACAATTCAATAGCACTTTGAATCATAAGTTTTGACGCCGAAACAGGCTCAAACGGAGCTTCGCCCGAAAATAGAACGCAGAGAGAGAAAGCTTCAATTGCTCACCGTTGAGGGCGTGGCGGTCTGAGCTTTTGATCTGGGCAGATAGCTTATGTCCTGAGATTCCTCCTAGGATCATGAATTGCATCATTTGATGTCGAATTGGATTAGAATTCCTTCATCGAAATTCTATCAGTTCTCTCTCTAACACCGGTCGAAAATTGTAGAGGCGAGCCGAATTGGCTTACCTCTCGGTCCTAATTCGGTCGTGGGAGGGCTGAGGAGGTGTTGGGAAAGCTTGGTTTGGCTTGAGGAGGTCTCGAATTGGCCGATTTCAGCTTGGCCGAAATAGGGCAACTTCGGTTCATTGAAGCTGCTTCATTGTTTGATAATGTCGGTGTTTCTTCGATGACTCTCGGAGTAAATGGAAAATATAGGCATGTAGTTGACTTCTCCCCGGTTCTAAAGAACCTAACCACGCCTTTTTTGGCTTAGAAATCATCCTATATTGGAGCTCTGGTTTGAGCTTCACCGGAAAACTAAGCAGTTGAGAGAGAATGGAGTTTTCAAGTGTGGAGAGGATGAATGAGCAAGGGTTCTTTATATAGGAAACTCGGGGACTTCTTGGTCATCTGATCGGTGCCTTAATGGATGTCATTCATTGCCTGAAACTCCCTGGTCAGAGACTTTTTAGCTTCGTCGACGCTGCGCAATTTTTCAGTGGGTGAATAGTACTGTCATTTGAAGGAAGAAGATGACACTATTCTGAACTGGATCGCACTAGTCCGAACCGGGTTTAAAGCTTAAATCAATCGGTTCACCCCGAATTCAACTGAATTTTTCAAATATAAAAATTTCTAAATTCATTTTCGATCCAATGGTGGCCTCAAATCTCAAATTTGAATTTTTTTAAGCCACCTAGAAAAATGAATTTAGAATTCGGTTCAATAGTGGTTCAAACTGGTTCAATCCGGTTCACCTAAACCGGTTTAGTTTTCATCTCCAATTAATTCTTAAGTCCATTTCCATGACTTTTGGGACTCTTCAGGTCATTTGAGATCCATATATTTCTCGGTTTACCCTTTCTCTATTGGTTCGGGTTTGTAGACCAACTCGGTTTTCAATTTGAAAATGATGTGTTCTTTCCCCAATTTTCTTATTATCAAAGGATAGGGTTTACATAAGTAACTGAGAGAGAATGGTGTTCTTCAGGTGCGGAGAGGATGAATGAGGAGGGGCTCTTTATATAGGAAGCTCAAAGACTTCTTGGCCGTCCAATTGGCGCCTTAATGGAGGTCATTCATTGCTTGATACTCCTTGGCTGGAGACTTTTCAGCTTCGCTGACACTACGCAATTTTTCGGTGAGTGAACATTGTTGTCATCTAAAGGAAGAAGATGACACTATTTCGAACAAGACATACTAGGTTCAAAGCATAAACTGGTCGGTTCACCTTCAATTTGACCGAAATTTTCAAATCTAAAAATTTCTAAATTCATTTTATATCCAATGGTGGCCTCAAATCTAAAATTTGAATTTTTTAAGCCACCTAGAAAAAATAAATTTAGCACCTAGTTCAATAGTGGTTCAATCCGGTTCGAATCCGGTTCACTTGAACCGGTTTGGTTTTCATCTTCAATTAATCCTAAAGTCCCTTTTCATGACTTTTATGACTTCTTAGGTCACTTAGGGCCCATAAATTTCCCGATTTGCCCTCTCTCTATTGGTTTTGATTCATAAACCGGCTCGGTTCTCAAACCAGTTTAATCTAGTTCACTGGAACCGGTCTAGTTTTTCTCTCTTAATTTGTCCTAAAGTTCTTTTCCAAGGTTTATAAACCTTTTTGAGTCACTTGGGAGTTAAAATTTCTCCAATTTGTCCTAAAGTCTCTCTGATGCCACAAGTGGGTGCAGTGGAGGGGCTGCCCTGCGAATGTGTGATCCCTTCATAATGAAGGGCGTGTGTTGACTGTTAAACACACCTAATGTGAATAATGAGGGAAAGGATTTTGAAAATTCATTGAGTTGTAGAAACTCACCCCATTTTTTAGAAATTATGGGTTGAATCCCCACTTCTAAACAGTTAGGTCGAAGCATTTTTTTTTAAATTATGGGTCGAAACCCCCTTTTAGAAAATATTTTTAATGCTTCAATGTTGTTTTCCAGTTTCATCATAACAATTTTAAAAACACACACAACATATAGTTTGAAAGATGTAGAAAGCATATGTCGATCCAACTGAACTCGATATCAAAATCAAACCCACTCACTTGGACTAGTGTCCAGCTCACATCGATTTGGTCGGATCCTTGTGAGCAACCCACTACTCTCTCGGTTTATTAAGAGTTTTCCTTTTTCTAAACCGTGAGGAGTAAGGCATCCTTTTCATCTGTATCTTTCCTAGAATAGCATTAATCAAAACTAAATACATTAAACCTTACATACATGTCTTGCAAGTTCGGCTACAGGAAGCTCTTTAGTTTTTTCCCTTGGTTACCTGAAAAGGGGTAATGGGAGGGGTAGAGTTTGACAACTCAGTGAATGGGTGTTGAGAGAGAGTTTCCAAAAATAATATATCTTTATTTAGAGTGTGCAAGACCCCTTATTTCTTTTAAAAATATTCTTTCCTCAAGTTTCGATTTTCAAAACCCTTTTTCCTCATTTTTCACATTAGGTGTGTTTAATAGTCAACACACGTCCTTCATTAGGAAGAGATCATACATTCGCGGGGTAGCCCGTCCACTACATCCACTTGTGGCATCAAAGCGACTTTATCGGCCACCTAAATAGAAGCTCGTCCACTTCTACCCTAGGTCTGAGTAGATATTCGTGACATCCGACCCTCAAATCCAAAATCAACTCTGCGTTCGTATGAGGACAGAGACCTCATCTCGATCCCACCCAAGCCTCATGCGCATGAAGCTATGTCGAGCTTTCATAACTGCTGGCATGACAAACTGCCCTTATCTCCACCATGTCGTCCAGTGGCCCTTAGGACACATCACTACCCCCTCTTGGGCATCTTAATGGTCTTGAACCTCAAGTGCATGCAAAAACAATAGTTTTCTACAAAGCCATTTATCTTTGGTGCCACTGGTCCAATGGCCCCGGCCCTCAACTCGACCTGCAACTATCTGTCTAGGCCAGTCTGTCAACCTGGCCTTGACGGACTACTGCCAGTCCATCGAATATGTCGGTCCTGTCTTGGTACTATGTCAAAATCACATAATTCATTCATTAAGAATTTTTATGACTTTAACATATCATGTTTGTTTATGAGCTCCTGCTCGTGCCAACTCGCCTTGGGCCCATTGTACGTGATTTTCCAAAATCAGGCATTTTAGCCCCAAGTTCCAAAACTGAGGCCTCTTGCCTATCTAAGCTATTCTAGCTCTCGTCAAGAAGGTCTCCCAAAAATTTCAAGCAATGGCACACAATCAAGGGAGAACAATTTTAATAAAAATAATCTTTTAATTCATCACACCAACCGGGTGTGTTGACATCTCCGCTTATAACCGACAAGCGATTTTCTCCTTACTTCCAAAAAGTCCATCATACCAATCAGGTATGATCTCTCTACTTATGACTAGTAATTAGCTTTTCCACTTAGTTCTCACATCACTCCTACAGGGTGTGATGTTAAAATCCCACATATAAGTGGTTTTTCATTTTCGAGGTGCTCATTATCCCAATAGGGTATGATGTAAATAAACTCACTCACTCGATAACTAAAGTGTACTATTCTCCAATCGGTTTTCACGTCCACACTAGCTTGTACTTGTTGGCATTTCAGTCCTTTGTGTTCCTACACGATTTAGACATCCTTATTTATTAATATCTGGCATAGCAGCCTTCATTTTCTCACGTATGAATGACTAAGCCCAAATTTTCATATTAATTGCACTTAGGTTCCTAAAGTTCATTTTCCTTGACTTTAGGTCTCTAATGCTAACTTTTATCCAAATTGAGTCCTGAAACTTCCAAAAATTCACTTTGGATCCTTAATTTACTCGAAATTCTTTAAGTGGTTCAAGTTTTCCAAATTTCCAATTTGGTCCCTAACTCTTCAAAAATTACCATTTTGCCCCTACTTTACAAAAATGGCAATTTGACCCCAATTATTTTTAAAATTTGACCAATTGGTCCTCCAACATCTTTTCCATGGCCAATTGGCCCTTAATTTTGGGAGATTGCAATTTGGTCCCTCAATTTTATGAAATCCCCAAACTTTTCCCCAATTTCCCCCTTTCAAATTGGTCGAATTTGATTTCATCAAATTGACCATTCAATCGGTGTTAATTACTCTAATTAAAAGTATAGATCAGTTCCTACATTTCATATGATTCAATTGAGCTTTGAATCACATCATTTGGGTCTGAATTAAGCTCAAATGGAGCTTCGCTAAAAAATTGAGCGTAGAGAGAGAAAACTTCGAAAGCTTACCGTCGGAGGTGCGGTGGTCCAATCTCTCTATCAAGGAAGATAGCTCTCTTCCTAAGTTATCTTTTAGGATCAAGAATTCCTACAATTGACCTCGAATCGAGGGAGAATTTCGTTAATGAAATTTTGCAGTTTCTCTCTCTAACTCCGACCTGTAACAATTGAGGAGGATCGAATTAGCTTACCTTTCAACGTAGTTGAGGTCGTCTAAGGGCTGTGGTGATGTTGGAAGAGCTTGGTTTGCCATGAGGAGGGCTGAATTTGGCTAATTTCAGCTCGACCGAAATAGGACAGCTTCAGTCCACCGTAGCTGCTTCATTGTTTGATTATGTCGGTGCTTCTTCGGCGGTACTCGGATCGAGCGGAGGTTGCTATCAAATAGCTGACTTCCCCAGGAGTCTAAAGAACCCGACCTCGCCTTCTAAGGCTAAGAAAACTGCCCAAGTCAGAGCTTTGGTTTGAGCTTCATCGAAAAATGGAGCAGTTGAGAGAGAATAGATTTTTCAGGTGGGAGGAGAATGAATAGAGAGTAGCTCTTTATATAGGGAGCTCAGGGCCTCTCTGGTCGTCCATTTGGCACCTTTATAATGCTCATTCATAACCTAAAACGCCCTGAACAAAGGTGATTCATCTTCATCGGCGCTGTCTATTCTTCCAGCAAATGAACAGTGTCATCATCTGAAGGACGAAGACGACACTATTCCGAACTAGTCCGGACCAGGTTCAATGTTTAAACCGATCAGTTCAGGCCCGATTCGACCGAGTTTTTCAAAATTAAAAATTTATAAATTCATTTTCTATCCAATGGTGGCTTGAATTCCCCAATTTAAATATTTTAAGCCACCTAAAAAAATGAATTTAGCAATCAATTCAATGATGGTTCAAACAAATCCAAATCGGTTCAAATCCGGTTCATATGGACTGGTCTAGTTTTCTCTTCCAATTTGTTCCAAAGTCCCTTTCCATGGTTTTTATAACTCTTTAGGTTACTCGAGATTTGTAAATTTCTCAATTTGCCCTTCCTCTAACAGTTGGGGTTCGTGAACCGGTTCGATTTTCTCACTTGGGTTGACTGGTTCTTTCACCGGTTTCCTTATCTTTAAGGAACGGGGTTTACACCACTGGTACATCCTTCAGTATCAGCTCTACCATTGATGTACTCATGACACGAGCCAAGAATATCACACCTTCTTTCTTGATTATCACTTGAGCCTTCATGCTTGAGATTATTTGGGCTTATTATTATTTATTTCCCTTAAAAATACTATTTTGTGGGCTTCTTGTGTGTGGAAGGTCACTAGCTTATTTTGGCAATCTACCTTGGTGTGGTATCTAGATAGTCAATCTATCCCAATGATAATATTTATAACCTTCCCGCGTAGTGGTATAAGGTCTTTTTCTAGTGTTCTACCTCTTATTTCCAACATGCAAACATTTAGTATTATATCTTTTTCCATTCTTTCATCTACTGGCCGTGTGGATTTGGATTATAGGGCTCAACTGAATAGGGATCGTGGTACTCTACATACCAGCTCCTCTCTTAGGTAAGATCGATCTACTTCAAAATCAACAAAAATAAATGCCTCTTATCAAAATAGTGTTAAACTCATATTGTTGGTTATTTGTGATGGCCAATATACTTTGTCGTGTGTGGTATTTCAATATGAAATCCTTATTTCTTGTGTTCATTTAGGCTTGATTGTGGTCACAATATTTCTTAATATATCAAAACTCAACTTCATTCATACTTGGTAACATTTTAAGTTTTTGTTACTGCTTAGAGTGAACACTTCCACGATCCCTCAGTCATTATACTAAGACTCGTTTATAAAAATGTATATTGCACCGGTCATTATACTAAGACTCGTTTGTAAAAATGTATACTGCAATATTACTGCCAAAAGGTCTAAAAAAACATCATCTTGGTGTGATATCCCAACTACACTTAGTAGTTCATGTCAGTACTGGCACTCATATGCCATATTGATCTTCCTTGCATCACAGTTAACCCTTGTCAACTTCTTATATTCATATGCTAAATTCATAGCGATCTCGAGGTCTCTATGGTGCCCCAAACTCTCCAATAGGTTTTTCACTTTTCCACTCAGCTCTTCTATAAACTTTTGGCATGTGGTGTTCAAAAGAACCCAAACTGGTACGAAGCACTTGAGATCGAAAAAACTTCTTGTGTAAACTGTTATGGTCCTCAGACTTTGATATAGAGCAATTAGTTCACGGACCTTCTCTCTCCCTAGAGAGAGTGACATGTACTTTTCCTTGAACCTATGTTCCAAATTCCACCGATGAGCAGCCTCTCCTTCTAAGAGGATCACTCCCAGAAGTTTCTTTTCGGTGTTGGGCAGTCTATGGTGGTCTAGTCTTTTCTTGAGAGTCGTTAGTGAGTTCATGACTACTATTATATCGTCAAGATATAATATTTGATAAATAAAAAAACTTAGAAACAATCTTGAATCAACACAACAATAAGACTAATCTCGATGACCAAAAGAATATTTTGGAAATGATATTAACACTACTCTGATTCTAATTTTCACCCTTCAAAATTTACTCATACCAATTAAGAATTGTTTTGTCAAAATTTCAAAACAATGGAAGTTTGTTTGCCCTTCCTATGGAGGGTTAATCTAGCGCATTATAAATATGCCATTTTTTTTTGTGATTTCTTGCCGCGTTTTCTTAACTCTTAATGATTTTACTTGTTGTAACCCCTAACACAATTAATCTAATTAAAATAAGATTGAACTTATTTGAATTTTGTCCAACACATATCATTCCAAATAAGAGGAAAACTCAATAAAATTGTAGAAAGATAATAAGTAATAAACTTTATTGATTTAGATAACATATTTTTGGATTATAAATATGAGGTTTATGAACTTATAAGGATTAATAAAAATAGAAGATTAAGTTATACACAAAATTATATTCGTTAAATCAAATTAACACTATATAATAATTCATATAATATTATTGAGAGAATAAATAAATTTAGTAAAATAGAAAACTATTATTAATTATATATACATAATCATATAATTTTTACCCAATCTATTCTAATGGATACTGGGACAAATGGGATTACGAGACTGGGTATTAAATATAACCACCAAATCAAACACAACTAAATTATGAACAGTCAATTTCTAGAAGGCTAATGTTATTTTTTCGTGCCAATCTCTGAGCCATCAGCTACCCTTGATTGGTCTGATTCCCACATAGTGTGTAGTCTAGACCAGAGAGCACTATAGTGTAGTTGTGTTTCACAGTGTCCTACGAAACTGAAGTTCATAGTTCATAGTATCACAATTCTAAATATCGAAGTTGTTCAATTTTACATGTTGCTATCTATTGTGCAAAAAAAAAAAAACATGTTGCTATCCAATGATCACTTCTCCCTCAAACTCATAATAAGCTCGGGAAAAGCCCATACGGTCCATGGATCCATGCAAAAGCAGCTTATGGAGAGGAGGACCTCACAATGTCCATCACTAATAAAAGAAACTTGCCTTTTTACTAGGACTTATTGCCTCAAGGAACATTGCCCATGAAAGAAGAACACCCCAGGATTTGTCACATCGTATAGCAGAAGCAAGGGAAGAAGAGGGATGAAATACCGGATCAGAAAGGTCTGGCCGAGAAGACCAATCCCGACCCTAAAGCTCGAGACCACCGACTCCTCCATTGGAAAACCTAACAAACCAACCCAACATCATATTTTCATGTACAGTCTCGTTTTCAAGTGAACCTTTACCGGAAACAGTTCCTTTCCCCCTATTTATGGTGGAATTATTCTCAACAAGTTGAGGTAGGGCAAAAGCAATGAGGGGGAGATGGTGGGGGGAGGGAGGAGGAAGGGACACAGAGTCTCATCATGGCCACCCATGATCACAATTTCTTCTGTCCCCACCCTCTACTACCTTTTCTAGTAGTTGATGGAAGCAATTGTGATCTGATGGACTCATGGCTGACACTAAAATAAATGGTTATGGTTTTCTGCTAAATGTGCTTCCAACCAATGATTTTAGAGGGCCTTTAATATTGGATATATAATGTATTGGGTTGGTATGATATAATTGTCCAATAAATATATTTTTAACTAACAAAAACTTAAATATATTTAAGAGCCTAAAAAATAAATAGTGGTAAAAATTATAAGAATAAAATAAGATAAAAGAGTGGAATTGATATCCCATGGAAATCTAAATGAGATCATTCGGAAGAGGCCATTGAAGAATCTCAGTAAGCATGATCGTGCTCGGCACGATCAAGTGGGTGCTCGTCTTTTCTGGATACATGTCATGAGGACTGACCATTGATTGATAAGACACAACCTTAATGTGATTTTAATATTTAAAGACTATTACTTGAATTCATCATTTATTTCACAAAAAAGCCGGAGCTTTAAGGCTTATTTTCTTGAAATTTTAATGAGTTAAATATTAATTTTCTTCATGTTTAAAGTGTTTGTTTATTGGTTAAAATTTTTATGCGCCCAATTTACACTTGTTTATCTTGATAATTTTTTATGCAATTTTTTCTATAATTTTTCATTAATTAATTATTGTATATTTTATCACATTAGTGTAGCTAAATATTTTTATGCCGCAGTGCTCATACGTATCAATTTTTTTAAAAGGAAAGTTGGAATTTAGGAGTGAATTGACCAATTAGAGTAAGTTTTGGCGTTAAATATATTATTTTTATTTTTATTTTTATTTTTACTATTTAAGTAGTGCATACTAAACTTTTGACACCCCATTTTAAATTATCACTCAATATTATATATGAAGTTTGTAGCTTTTCAATCCGTCCACTTCCTATTAAGTTTTGGAGAGTCAAGAACTACCAAACCCTAGCCAATGGATATTCATGAAGGGGCATTTGGACACGTTGACCAGCAGCTGACCTTGAATACCTTGACATGACCTGCATAGCTCCACGTATATTGTATAATATATATTTTTTAATTTTTTACACTTAATTTGAAATTATTCTAATTTTTAATATATATATATATATATATATATGCGTGTGAAGTTTGTAGGTTTGTGGGGAATGTAATCGCTATCTTCCTTATTGAGTTTTGGAGAGTGAAGAAGAACCACGGGACAAAACCCTAGTGGATACTCATGAGGGGTCATTTGGACACGTTGACCAGCCACTGACCATGAAATACCATGACGTGACCTGCATGGTTCCACGTCAGGTGGGGTCGGAGAGATTGACGGCTTAGTTGGGCTTGGCTCCACTTCTACATGGCAGAGTGTGGTGGGGCACCCTTCATGTCTTAGCTGTCGGGATAGCTCCTTCTCAAGCTCAAATAAGCTATCCAAGAAATAACTATTAACTAGGATAAGATAATAAGATGGATACCTAAAAAGATATTCTACACTTGCCATATCTCGTCACCATCAAAAAAGTGAATTTGAACGCATTAAGCTTATGGGAATATACCATAAAATATCAAACATATAAATATTGATCTTAATATATAGTTATTTTATGAATAAATCATGATATATTTACTCATTTTTGGTAAGGTATGATCTCACTTAATATCTCTTATGATAATGCGAATAACTTCCATCCAACTTATATCTAAGAGCAATGGGTGTAATAATAGTGAATCAATTATTAAAAATAATACGTATAGATAGGCATGCACATGCATATAATATGATAGATGTAAAAGGACAATGATAGCATGTGCTTGTGAATCCACTGCAGAGACTGGCACTAAAGCGAAGCACAGAACTGAGAGGCTGTCAGGTCAGGTGTCTTCCTTCAACGAACTGCACGGTAGACACTTGAATAAAGAATAATGCCGCATACTTGTTGATTTTCTGATTCAGATGTGCTGGTTAGAACGGTGCTTATTTCCGGGCAAGGTTCCCTGCACGGTTCATCCTTGCCGTGAATCTCGTGACTCTGCTTGTCCTTTGGGGGCTCATGTTATTTGCCAAGATCTCAACAATGATACAGAGTGGCAGATTGATTATTTAAATGTCACTACTAAAAGTTTACTCACTCCATTTTCAAACTGATATTGAAGTTATTAAATTTTAAAATCAAGTAATTATTATACAAAAATATTTAATAATGTTGGAGACAATGATATGATTTAAAATCATACGCATCCCATCTTTGAAACCCATACCCGAAACATGGCCGATTCTTATTCTGAGTTTGTCGGTCTCTATCATATAAACTAAATATTTATTAGATGTTCCATTTTCATACCTTCTAAATTCATTTCAATTTTTTACATAAATTCTAAAACTTTTAAAGTTCATGCTAAATAAATTTTAAGAATCTAATCTCAAAGACCCTTTAATTCCTAAATTTAATTAGGACATTTGACTACTTTGATGTCATTAATGATATATTAGCATAATCATAAATTTAGAATTAAATACCATAAGTTTAATTATTTTGTGTCAGTATCTAAATTTTAATAATATATTTTATGTAACATAATTTAGATAGCTTAACCATAATTATATTATTTTATTAGAATGCTCTTAATTATGCGCACGCCTATAGTAGAACTAGAGTCCATCTTAAAGTTGAATCGCATGAGAGGAAAAAAAGGGCTATCTCTCTTTTCGGACTATTCAATCTTAAGATAGGGGAGAGCTAAAAGGTAGAAGAATCATTAGGTCATGTTCAGGATGAAGGGTTGGTTTATGGTTGGGTGGGGCCAATCTACAAAAAAAAAAATCCTATGAAAGTAGAAGAAAAGATAAATTGAAAAAAAAAACTAAATTATTTATAAATTGTAATTTATTTTGTGTTTGGAGTAGGTGGGTAAGTATGGGTAGTGGTTGCAAAACCCTCAAAAAATCATAATTTGTATGGTGAGTAATAATAAAAAAAAATTAAAATATAAATTTAATTTTTTTAATTAAATTTAATAATTTATTTAGTAATGTATAATTAAATTGACTATATAATAAAATATTTATATAAAAATATAATATAATATTAGATACATATAATTATATTATATATGATAATTATATATATTTTATTATATAATATAATTAGGTTATTATTATAACAAAAATATATTAATATTAGTTATATATAAATATTTTATAATTATAATAAGAAATAATATATATTTATATAATAAATTATATTATATATATTTGATATAGTATTTTTTATGTATATTATTTTATCATATAATTTTAAAATAAATAAAAAAATAAAAGAACATAAATATATAAACCAATATTAAATTGATATAAATAATAAAAGTTACAACATTTACCTTACCCTCCTATTTTATTTTACCAAACTAATTATTATTCTATCACTACAAAGGCACGCTTTCATGATATAAAATGAGTGCCCAATTGGGCAACATCAAATGTGCGACCACTTTCTGCAGGAATATTTCTATGTTGAGATCAAATACCAATCTGCAAGAATTAGTAAAATGATAACGAAAAAAACTAAGGTAAGAAACAGAAGAGCTAGGCTTGACAGTGACATTTCACTTCACCCTTTGTCAGAAAGACCCACGCCATCACAAGAGAGACAGATGGGTGTGAGTGTGAATTTACCATGGATTTGGTTGATATGTATTTATTTTTTGATCGATAGCTAAACTCTGTAATAATAAAAAAGCTAATGCTGCAATTCTGCCCCCATCAACCAGTACCATGATGCTGTCTGGTTCAGAGTGATGCACATGTGTTTGTGTATATAAAGAACAGTGACGGAGAGAGTGCACGGTGCTGCCTGCTCTCTGTTTTTTAACCATGCTCTGGTGATCAGTTGAGCCCTTGCTTTATGTCAGGCCTGTTCATTTGAATACCAAAGAAAACATAATAAGCGTTTTTTAAGCAAAAAGGTGCAGTCTTTGCCTTTCCTCCTGCCCTTCTCTTCTGTCTGCTGTCTGCCTTTTGTTTCGGGTCCTCTGATTTCTCGGCGACAAGTCAGTCCCTGTCCATCTTCATACTCCCCCCTGCCACCATATTTTTTCCCTCTCAAATCCCAAGTCCCCCTCTTTCTCTTCCACTTGCATCCACCATTTTTTTCTGTTTCACTTTCTCCTCTGCCCCCAATTTTGGGCACTTCCCTGGCTTCCATCAGCTCTTGCTTGATCTTTTCCTCACCCGTGTGGGGGGAGTTTGAGGTCACATCATGATTGGAGCTTCACAAATTGCTGAAAAAGGATTGAGAGTTTTGGTGGGTAGTTCTTGAAAGATCATTCGAGCTGAAAAGGGCTTTATCTTTATGCGTGAGGTGGAGAAAGGCTTCGATTGCTTCCTATTCAATGTGTGCGCGTGAGATTGAAGCTCTGGAGGCAATTGATGTTGCAATTGGTGTAGTTGAAGCTCGATTTTTGGTGAAACATTTGGTGCCTAGCTGCTGAGAACTCATTCAGCAAGTTGCTTTTGCTTGCAATGAAGGCTCCCTCGAATGGCTTTGCACCGGGTGATGGAGAAGGTATGCCTTCTTCAAATGTCGCGTCTCTTCTTGATTTTTTTCTTGAATTGGATGCTACTTTATTGTTTCTTTGAAGAGTAATTATGCTTGTTCACATGCTCTCTTTTTTTCCCACTTGCTCTTTTTCTTCCCCCTTCTATCTTTTTTGAGTTTATGGTATTGTCCAGGAAATGGTGACTGAAGAATTTAATTCATTTCTTCTGATTAGTTGAAGAAAAAAAACTGTCTTCTTGATTTTCATATTCACTAGGAATTTAGTTTCTTCCTCATTCTAGTTCTTGTCAGAAACATAAAACTGAAGCATCATGAGTTTCTGTTACTGGTGAGAAGCCAGTACTTCTATCATATAATCCAAATTTCTCAAGGTTTGGTCAGAGTTAGCTTAGTAGTTTGCCCTCTTGTGCACAAGCAATCCTGCAAGTATCAATATTGGAAATTCCAACACATGATTGAACGTCATATCGAGTTTGGTAGTATAAAATAGAAATGGAGCATGGCCGTATCTCAAAATATAGGTGCAAATACTTATTGGTAGATCCATTTGGACGTGTTTCATTTGTTCTTGTCAATTGTGAATGATGAGAATAAAGTGTCTATTTCTGTTGGTTGTGAAGTACGGATAAGTTAACATTGCAATTGCTGCATCTTTGATGGACTTAATCTTGCCTTATTCTCTGTTTCAATAAGATCACCATGTCCGTTATTTTGATATTGCAATGATATTGTTCCATGAACAGGAGAAAAGAAGAGCATTAATTCGGAGTTGTGGCATGCCTGCGCAGGCCCTCTTGTGTCTTTGCCTCCAGCGCGGAGCCTTGTGGTGTACTTTCCTCAAGGACACAGCGAACAGGTTCATATAAGCTTCTCAGCTTGAGTCCCTGCAATCTTTTTGTTGATGAATTACTATCATTATTGTTACTATGAATAAATTATGGTTTACTTTTTGACTCTCAATTTTTCAGGTTGCAGCCTCAATGCAAAAGGAGACTACATGTGTCCCTGGCTACCCCAATCTACCTTCAAAGTTGATTTGCATGCTTCATAATGTCACACTGCATGTATGCAATTTCAGTTCTCCTGTTGTTTCCCACGTATCTCAAGTTTATTTATGATACAGAGTGATATAATTTTGTATTTGAAGTGAAAGTTTTTCACTTCTTATAAAGGGAGATCTTATTCTTGGTAATGGCTTGAATCAGGCTGATCCTGAAACTGATGAAGTCTATGCTCAAATGACTCTCCAACCAGTAAGCAAGGTGGGTTAGCTCTGAAAATTACCATCCTGTTCTGCAACACCATACCCTTTTCTAATAAATCCTTTTATCCATGGAAATAATCTTTTGCAGTATGATCAGGAGGCCCTGTTAGCTTCCAATATGGGTCTCAGGCAAAATAGGCATCCTACAGATTTCTTCTGCAAGACTCTAACAGCCAGTGACACGAGCACCCATGGTGGATTCTCAGTGCCTCGTCGAGCAGCTGAGAAGATCTTTCCTCCTCTCGTGAGTACCAAGAATTTGAACTTTGAGGGTTAAACTTTCAGATGTTTCAACTACACAATTTATGCCTGCTAAGTGCTCAGATAGAACTGTTATTTTAATCGTATATAGGACTTCTCAATGCAGCCTCCAGCTCAGGAGCTGGTGGCTAGAGATATACATGACAACACATGGACTTTCAGGCATATCTACCGTGGTACATTTGCCCATCTGGTCACTGCTGGTCCATATCTTTTATTGATGAATATATTAAAAGTTTTTACTTGTCTTTATAATAAACCCCAGGGATAAAGTTTATCAACTTCAGATTTTGCACTTTGTGCTAAAAAAATGTTTCCTTTTCAAATTTCACAAAGAAATCTAGAAAATATTTTATGATTTTGCCATGTGAAATTGACTTCTTTTTCCTATTCAAGAAAATAGCCTGCTGTTATAATGAGTTGGGTGCCAATTAGACTGAATTTCAAACTGCGGCCATTGGTATACATGCAGGGCAGCCAAAAAGGCACCTGCTGACAACAGGTTGGAGCATCTTTGTTAGCACGAAGAGGCTTTTTGCTGGTGATTCTGTTTTATTCATAAGGTTTGACAATTATTTAACGGACTAGGCTCATTATTATTATATTGTGTTTCACATTCTCCTTCAATGCTGACCAAATGACATATTGGTGGCTGCAGAGATGAAAAATCTCAGCTTCTCTTGGGAATAAGGCGGGCGAATAGACCACAACCTGCTCTCTCTTCATCTGTCATTTCTAGTGATAGTATGCACATTGGTATTCTTGCAGCTGCAGCCCATGCTGCTGCAAACTGCAGCCCCTTCACCATATTTTACAATCCCAGGTACATTATCATGGCTCTCTGTTTCATAGCAAATTAAAATCCAGAATGATTTCCTTAAGCAAATTTCTTCTTTATAAAATGTGATGATGTGAATGACAAGTTACATTCTGGTCAACCAATGTGATTCATCATTAAAATTTATCTGTGAGTAATTGAGATCTCACACATGAATGCTTGTTTCTATAGGGCCAGTCCTGCTGAGTTTGTTGTTCCCTTGGCAAAATACAACAAAGCTCTGTACACACATGTCTCTGCAGGGATGAGGTTTAGAATGATGTTCGAGACCGAAGAGTCGGGGATAAGAAGATACATGGGTACAATCACTGGCACTAGTGACCTGGATCCTGTGAGATGGAAAAATTCTCAGTGGCGCAATCTTCAGGTTCTAATCAGACAATAGGGAAAATCCAATTTGCTCATGTCTTAAAGAAGTTCTTAGAAGGATGATTAATGTGATGAATTTCTTAATGAGTTATAAAGAACCTAATACTCCAAACATCGATAATATGTCAGAAGATTGATGAACTACCCATCTGGATCCTAGAATAACTCATCTAAAAGTTACTCCAAACATTTCTTGTTCATAGTGTTTTATGGTTGTGTATCTTCATGCTTAGACTAATCTCATATCTGTAAGGCACTTTAAAGTTAACATGTGAACTATGCTCATTGATAGGTTGGTTGGGATGAGTCAGCAGCTGGGGAACGTCCAAGCCGAGTTTCAATCTGGGATATCGAGCCTGTTGTGACCCCTTTCTACATTTGCCCACCTCCATTCTTCACACCTAAGTTTCCTGGGCAAACTGGTACACCTTTGAATTCAAAAATTGATAACTCCACCATTTTCTGTGAAAACATCTATTACTTAATTAAGAACTTCTCAGCTGCTTGTTTCCTTTCCTTAGAACACAAAAATGGATTACAATATGGTACTTTATTTTTACTTAGGTTAGAACATGGTATCAATTTTGATTTGATGAATCTGTTTTACTATAAAGGCATGAATACTGAAAAAAAAAAGGAAGAGAAAATGAGAATGAAGAAATGAAGCCATTCTTGATTTTCCATGAAGCATAGCCGAAAGAAAGCCTTTTATTTCATGTCTGAACACAGTTATAATATTTGCAGAAGAATCCGACATAAATAATGCATTCAACAGGGCCATGCCCTGGCTTGGAGATGAGATGGAGATGAAAGATGCCACGAGGTCACTGTTCCCTGGACTGAACCTGGTTCAGTGGATGAGCATGCAACAGAGCAATCAGTTCCAGCCCGCTCAACCGGGGTCGGTCCCACAATTTGTTTCTTCTCTTGGTCTCCATGGCACTGGTCTAGGCCTTGACAATCCATCCAAATTACTGAGTTTCCAGTCCCCTACTCTTACCCAGCAGGATAACAACAGTGATATTCAGTTGAACAAAACTAACCTACCAAATACCATTAATCAGTTGCCACAGCCCAAAGTGGCTTTGTTTCAGCAGCAGCAGCCGTTGCAACAGAGGCAGCAGCAGCAACCCAATCTGCAGGTGCCACAGCAAAATCTGCAACTTCAGCAACTACAACTGCAGCCACAGCAACAATGGCAGCTGCAAATGCTTCACCCTCATGCTCATAATGGTATAGTCTCATCTAAGCCAACTCCAACACAGGCAGCATCTCAGCAGACCCATGTGTACACACAGCTCCAGCAGCAACAGCAACAGCAACAGCTGCCACCTCTTGCTAGTAATGCTCGAAAGGACCAAATTGTTTGTGACAATATCAAAGCTTCAGTCAATGTTTCATCTTTCTCTGAAGAGCAAAAATTCCAGATGCAAATGGAAAAGAATCCAAACCTATTGCAGAGGCATCAGCAGCAGCGGCCCTCTCCGCCTATTCAGCAGGGCTGGCCTCAGCAGGCACAGCAGCAGCTGTCGCCTCAGGTTTCACAGCTATCACAGCACAGCAATCTCTCCGAACAGCAGCTTCAGCTGCAACTTTTGCTGAAGCAACAGCTACTGCAACAGCAGCAGGTTCTCTCCCCTATGAGCCCGCACCTGCAGCCCCAACTGCTACAGTCACAAAATCAACAGTTGCAACAGCTCCATCATCTTCAGCAGCTTAGCAGCAACGGCCTTTCTGCTTTACCCCTTCTACAGTCACAACAGAACCCACTGACTGCTGTCAAACCCCCTTCTGGTCTAAACAAGAATGATGCCCCATCATGTTCAACTTCACCTTCATCTAACAGCTGCCAACCATCAAACTTCCTCAGCAAAACACAACAGAACCCTCAAACTTTACTGATGGGGGACCAAGTTGCAGAAGCCGTAGTTACTAATCACCACCATAAGGACAAATCAGAGGTCCGGATCAAACCTGACATGTCTATATCAAAAGCACAGGACAACTTGAAGTACAAAACTACTCTCAATGACCAGCTGGAGGTTTCATCATCATCCACCTCAGGCTACCTTGACTCGAGCACGATTCAGCAGAACTTCTCCCTCCCCACATTTGCACTGGATGGTGATATCCAGTCCAATACTCAACATAGTTCTCTTTTCTCGAATAATAACCTTGATAATATTGCCCCTGATATGTTGCTATCAAGGAGCTTTGATTCTCAGAAGGACCTCCAGAATTTGATAGGGAATTACTGCGGGAACCCCAGAGACATCGAGACGGAGCTCTCCACTGCTGCTGCAAGCTCACAGCCCTTTGCATTTCCGAACATGCTGTTTAAGGCTGGGTGTTCCAATGATGAGGTCATTAATGATGCTGGAGTTCTCACTGGTGGGACTTTGGCCAATCAAACTCAACGTGTGAGAACATACACAAAGGTTGGTAATGTCTTCATATAGATATACTTTCTAATGTAAATCTTCGTCTGGCTGTAATTCTACTAAAAGTTGAAGTACTTGGGGAGTTTCCCTGGCAAGCAATGTGTCAGTCATGAAAAAAAAACATAAATAGAACAGAGTCAAACGAAACAAGTGAACTAGAATAGGATGCTCTAATTGATGTGTACCCACAATTAATATTGACCATTGTTCAACTTATTGTAGTCTGCTTTATCTAATTATTGACATGTTTTGACCTTGAAGGTTCAAAAGCGTGGATCCGTAGGAAGATCAATAGACATAACCCGTTACAGAGGATATGCTGATCTTCGGAGAGATTTGGCATGCATGTTTGGCATCGAAGGACAGTTAGAAGATCCTCGGAGAACTGAATGGAAGCTTGTCTACATGGATCATGAAAATGATATGCTGCTTGTGGGTGACGATCCCTGGGAGTAAGTCTCTGGGCTTTCTTCTCTTTTATTGAACTTGAAAGTTCATGATGAACATTTGAATTCCAAAATTCTAGGCCTTAAGAGAGTGAGATTGCAGTGGAATGACACCTCAGAGCTGATGGGGAATTTCAAATTGTTTTCTATCAATGAAAATGAGAATGTGTTGCTTTCTTCCCATTACTTTTTTAACAGTGTCATGATTTTATGTTGCAGGGAATTTGTTAGCAATGTTCAGAGCATCAAGATACTCTCTTCTGCTGAAGTACAACAGATGAGCTTAGACGGCAATCTTGGGAGTTTACCTGCACCAAATCAGGCATGCAGTGGCAGCGACAGTGGAAATGCATGGAGGAATCACTATGATGATAATTCCATTGCTTCTTTCAATAGATAAAGATAAAAAACCAGTCAACATCCCAATTTCGGCAGATGCTGATACCTGATAACCGAAGGACAGGGGACCACACACATCAATCTTATAGTAGCTGACTAGTATTTATTGTCATTATTAGCTTTTGGACCTCTGACGTGACCATAGGATCCGGTGTCAGAGGCTAGAACGTGATTGTGTAACTCTACTGGCAATGAACTTGTACAGGAACGTAGACTAGCACTAGTTTGGGAACTTCATGTTCCTGCTGACATTATGTAAATGTTACAATTTTCAAAGCTACTATGACGATTGTAGCGAGAGATCAAGCTGATCAGTTCTGTACTTATACATGAGAAAAATTGGGATTGTCTTAAAATTAAGTCATGTTCGTCGGTGACCATTATGCTTACTAAGTAATTGTATTGTATTTGATGCATTTACAATATATTTATTATATAAGAATAAAATGATATGAAAATTTAATCAAATGTATATAGTAATTAATAGATAATTAATTATAAGTTACAAATTTTTAAATAAATAAATTTAATTAAATATTATCTAGTTATTATTTTTTCAAAAACGAAATATAAGGTATCGAAACATTAAACTTTTAACGAATTATGGAGAAATGATGATAAAATAGTTACTTAGTAAAAATATCTGTAATTTGAGCGTTAGTGCCAATAAAACGAATGATAAGTTATTTGACAACTACCATTTGTCGAATAAAGTGATAATCTATCTCAATTTGCTTAGTACGTACATGAAAAATAAGATTATTACTCAAATAAATGGCAAATAGATTATCACATTATAAAATAAGAGAATTTAAAGGTGAGGATACAAGTTTACAAAGAAAAAATTGAATCCATACTAGTTCAGTTGTAGCATTTTCCAAACTTTTATATTCAATTTCAGTGCTAGATCGTGCAATTATGCGTTGCTTCTTAGTACCTCATGAAATCAAATTGCTGCTAAGAAAAATTGAGAAACCACTGATAGAATGTCGATCATCAGGATTACCAGCCCAATCGGAATCGAAGAAACAATGGAGTTGAGATTGATAATTTTTCCAAAAGTAAAGACCATTACTTGATGTGCATTTGAGATATCGCAGAATTCACTTAACTGCCACCTAATGAGATATAGTTGATTGGTGTATAAATTAACATACTTGATTAACTACATAAGAAATATCAGGTTTTGTTAGCGTTACATATTGAAGAAAACCAACGACCTGCCGATAAAGGCGAGAATCATCCAGAGGAGTTCCATCATGAAGGGATAGGCGAGAGTTGGTAGTAATAGGTGTCAAGGAAGGGTTGCAATCAACAATAGCAGCTCAAGTGAGTAGATCATAAATATACTTTTGTTGAGTCGGAATAAACCCACCGGAATATAAATATATTTCTATGACAAGAAAGTGATGTAACGTGCCTAAATCCTTGATATAAAATTTTTATTTGAGGGCATTGAGGATAAAGTCCAGAGGAGTAGTACAAGATTATGTGAGTATAATATCATTTACATAAGCCAGAAGAAAAATTACAAAATTTGGGGTTTTGTAAATGAATAGGGATGTATCAGCCAGTAATGCTTCAAAGCCAATTGTGAGTAAAAATGTACTCAAACGAAGAAACCATGCTCTAGGTGATTGTTTTAGACCATATAAGGATCAACGAAGATGACAAACGTGATGAATTAATATAGCCCGGTGATTGAGCCATGTAAACTTCTTCATCGAGATGACCATGAAGAAAGGCATTGTCAACATCCAATTGTTGAATATGCCAATTATGTGTGACGGCAATCAAAAGTACAATACGAATAGCAACTGATTTAATTACTGGACTAAAAGTAGCATAATAGTCGTACCTTCTTGTTGATAAAAGACTTGAGCTATGAGATGAGCTTTACATCGAGCAATAGATCCATTAGGATGTTGGTTTAATTTGTAGACCCATTTACACCCCCATAATATGCTTGTTGGTTGGAGCAAGAACAAGATCACATGTGTGTTGGAGTTGTACCAGCTGTTGACAAACATTTATCAAAAGGAAAGTTAATCTCATTAAAGTGTACAGTTGGACCAATATAGATATGTCATGTATGTGGATAAAACATCGATAACCAATAAAATCAGTAGGATACCCAAAGAAGACACAAGCATTGGAGCGAGGATGAAATTTATGAGTTTGATATGATCGAAGATAAGGAAAGCACAAATATCCAAAGACTCGTAAATTAGTGTAGATTGATGGAGTTTTGTAAATAATTTGGTAATGAGATTGAGATTGAAATGTAGGAGTAGGTAATCTATTGAATAAATAGATTGTAGTTTTAAATGCAAAATCTCAAAACTTGACGGGAAGATGAGAATGATTTATAAGTGTGAGTCCCATATCAATGATGTGTCTATGTTTTCTTTCTGCATAACCATTTTGTTAGGGGTGTGTGGGGGCATGAAAGATGATGAGTGATCCCATTATTTTGAAGTTCAGCTTGAAAACCGACCAATCACGTACTGCCACATGGCCGCCCCACATGTGCGGAACTATGTCATCTTCCTCCTCCGACACTGTTCATCGAGGAAAAATTTTCTTTCCTTTTCTGACGAAGGGAAATTTGTTATGATTTGGGCAAATTTTGATCAGGATGAGCACGACCTATATGGAAACTAGTTGGTTAGAGTGTCACGCCCCGATCGGGTTTGGTTAGAGTTCTATGATCAATCCACTGCCCTTCGTCGTACAAATTTAGTATTTTTACCAAATAGACAAGGAAGGTAAAGACGTCAAAGTGTACCTGTTTTCCATAACAAAGTTTGCAAAACAACTAAATAAAAGTTACCTGCTTGCGGTACCTTTGGCTTTTCCCCTAACTTCTGCTCTTCTTGACGTGGTGTTTCTCCTGAAAAAGGTTTAATGGGAGGGGGTAAGTTTCTACAACTCAGTGAGTGAGGGTTGGGAAGTGAGTTTTCGAAACAATCAGTCTATCAAAACATTTTATACTTTTAGTTTATTGTAATCTGAGTTCATCTTTTTTTGAGCCCTTCCCCTTGCCCGGGAGGTATTTCAACAAGTATTCACACACCCTTTCTATCATAGAAAGGGATCACACATACGCAGAATAGTCCCCTACTATTCTACTTATGACTAGAGCATCTTTACCATCCACCTGAGTTTGAGTGGAAATCAATAGTTCGACCCTCAAACCTTAATCATGTCTGCTTGGTGGGACGGGACCTCATTTCCCCTCTAGCCTCAGTCTCGAGACCTCCTTTCCCCTCTAGCCTCGGTCTCGGTGCTTCATCATGTCCGCTTTGTGGGACGAGAACTCATTTCCCCTCTGGCCTCAGTCTCAATGGGCAGGAAGCTATCAGAGCTTCTCGACATACTATACGCCAAACCACCCTTATGCACCCTTGGGTCGTCCAATAGCCCTTGGGACCCATTGACTACCACTCTTGGACGTCTAGATGCTCCTGGAATCCTCATGCATGCATAACAACAATTTTGAATCATTAGCCATGATCTTTGGTGCTAACGGTTCAACGACCCCAACACTCGACCTGGCCTACAGCTGTTTGCCTTGATCGACTCGTCGACCGGGTTTAGGCGCACTGCCACTAGCCCATCGAGCCTTGTCAGTCCTATCATAGCCCTATGGCAAGTCACACAATGTAAACCCCATCCTTTGATAATAAGAAAACCGGGAAAAGAACCGATCATTTCCAAAGAGAAAACCGAGTCGGTTTATAAAACGAGAGAAAAGACAAACCGGGAAATTTATAGATCCCGAGTGACCCAATGAGTCACAAAAGTCATGATAAAGGACTTTAAGGTGAATTAGAGGTGAAAACCAAACCGGTTCAGGTGAACCAAACCTGAACCAGTTTGAACCAATATTGAACCAATTTTTAAATTCATTTTTCTAGGTGGCTTAGAAAATACAAATTGGAGAATTGAGGCTCACTTCTCCAATGTTTCTTTTCTTGGTAGGATTTATACTCTTTTCTCCCTAAATTCTCTTCTCATTTGCCATTGAGGACATCTCACCTTAAATGACATTCTTTGATGTCATCTTCAACTGTTTACCTTTACTTTTGAAACCTTACGTGCACATCTTTTTGCACCCCATCCTCATTCTCACTTGTATCCCAGTACATGTCTATTTCCTTTAGGGAGAGCTTACATCCTCTGTATTTAAAGATCTCTTTAAGGTTTTGCCTTCATCCTCATTTCCCAATTGTTTTGGCCTTTCCAACTCTCCTTTCTTTGCTGAAGTTTTAACCTTCACGAGGGTTAGTTCGTTAGTTGTCCCGTTCCTACTATTCTCCTTGTTCAATTGTTTGGGCAACTATATCTAGAATTCACTCGTTCTTGATGCCCATCCTATTACCCTTCTTAGAGTGTAGTAATTACTACTTCCTGGTCCTTCTTAGGGCATTGTTTATCCTCCTTGACCATCCCATTGTTACTAGTTGCTTCGCTCAATTAGGTTTTTCTTAAATCCCTATTTGGTTCCCCTGCTCTTCCAAAGCAAGTCACATTTGGCCATCCCAATACAACCTTAACTACTTATGCCCCCTTAATGAGGTTCCCTATTTCAGGTTAGTCCTCTTATGATTCATCTGTCGATTACTTAGCTTAGAAATTTCCCTTTCTATGGTTCCACTTCCTATCATTATCCTTCTACCTAGGGACTTTCGTCTTGGGAGTTTTACGTTCAACCTCCCTAACGCTCCTTGAAGGCTTCTCCTTCTTTCTTTTCTTACACCCTTTCGATATCAATATGCTTATTTGCCCTTGATCCTTCCTTGTCCCCCAATTCCTTTTTGTCTCTTATCCTTCCTTCAAGGATCTCCTAATCATGGGTTGGTTCCTAGCACTCTACGTTGTGTCCAACCACCCATCAATGGCCCCTTCGAAGGGTTCTTAGTCATATCCATCCTTCCATCATTCCCTTTCCTAGTATACTTCTTCTTTCTTCATTCTTACCGTGTCCTTACCTTAGAGTTGCTGAGAAATGTTTTATGTGTCTGCCCTTTTTGAAGGGTTCTAGGTGTATTTCCCATGAACTTTACCTTTATTCTTGTGGTATTCCTCTATGGTTGACCTTCTTACGAAGAAGTTCAAATTTCTTTCCCTTACCTTGCTATTTCTTATCCTCCTTGTGAATAACTTGCTTAACTCACTAGTTTTGGCCTTTGATCCTACCTATATTTAGACTTCGAGAGTCGACGTGGTTCTTAGTAGGTATTGCCCTTAGTCTATGGGGTATGGAATAGTCCTTGACTACCTATCCTATTCCCTTATACCTATAACAAGTTATCTTGGTACTCATCCTCATTAGGGTTGGGTGATTCGTAACATAATGTTTCCATCATCCACATTTGTAACAGGTTATTTCCTTGCGTGGACCGATGTGGTTCCTCTTGACTTTGAGCATTGCAGGGTCTTTCTAGGGAATTGTTGGTGGAGCAGTGCTTTTTTGTCCTTGAGTCAAAACATCTCGAGTCTTCTTTATCAAAGGATCACTCTATGAGTCCTCCTATATTTCTCTGATTCCATTTCCTTAACAGGAATGAGATTCTCCTTAGTTTTTATGGTAGTGCGAGTTTGTTTGGTCACTTTTCTTGGGGTCATTCTCCTAGCAAGGTCACATCATTGGAGAGACTGGATTTTTAGGAATTTTGAGTACTTCATTAATAGAGGAGTACAATATGTTGGGGTTTTAGCCCTATTACAAAAAGTAGTCACAGAATAGATAGGAAGCTATGGGTGTCCAAGTATCCTACTTGGTAAGATTATACGCCCTTGATGGCGTTCCTTGCCTTAGGCTTGGCTCTCTTCGTACTCAAGATTGTTCCTCAACAGGTCCTGACACCATCCTCCTGGATACTTCCCACTAACGTCTCTTGGTTCTTTGAGACTTCTCAGGTATTTTAGGGTGATCTTCCTATGGGAACAGAGTGTTGGGTGGTGTTGGTAACGCCGGTCCTAGTTTTCTTGGTTACTCTCCTCGGAGCCATCTGAAAATTTTAAAATTTTCTCTTAGATAATATGTTATATAGTCTTCATAATGTATTTGAGGAAAGAGGCTCTGATACCACTCAAGTTGTCATGCTCCAACTCGGTTTGGTCAGATTCTCGTGATCAACCCACCACTCTCCTGGTATATTAAGGGTTTCCCCTTCTTTAAATCGTGAGGAGTAAGGCGTCCTTTAATCCTATACCTTTCCTAGAATAACATTAATCAAAACTGCATGAAATTTAAACTTTCCATACCTATCTTGTGGGTGTAGTTAACTAGAAGTCCTTGGGTAGGTTTTCCCTTGGTTAGCTGAAAGGGGTATAATGGAGGGGGTGAGTTCGACAACTCAGTGAATGGGGGTTTAAGACTTGATTTTCAAAAAGAATAGTTTGAATTGGAGTGTGCCAAACTCGGTTTTCCTAGCCATTTCTCATTACCACGATGTGTTTATCAACCAACACATGCCCTTCATCATGAAGGGAACGCATATTTACAGGGTAGCACGTCCACTACATCCACTTGTAGTGTCGTAGCGACTTTACCGGCCACCTAGATAGAAGCATGTCCACTTCTACCTTGAGAATGAGTGGATGAACGCGACATCCGACCCTCAATCCCGTAAGCCGAACTCTATGTTCGTATGAGGACAGAGACCTCATCTCGACCCCACCCCGGTTTCATGCACATGAAGCTACGTCGAGCTTCCAAGACTGCTGGGACGACTAACTACCCTTATCTCCACCATTTATCCAATAGCCTCATGACGCATCACTACCCATCTTAGGCATCTTGAAGATCTCGTATCTCAGTGCATTCACAAAACAACAATTTTCCACATAAGCCATTTAATTTGTGGTGCCACTGGTCCAACGACCCCGACCTTCAACTCGACTTGCAGTTGTTTGTCTCGACTGGTTTGTTGACCTGTCATGTCGCACTACCACCAGTCCATTGACTATGTCGGTCCTGTCTTGGTACCATGGCCAGACAAATCATTCATTTAAATTTTTCATAACTTAACTCATGTTTGTTTATGAGCTCCTGCTCGTGCCAATTGGCTTTGGGCCCACTATACGAGACTTTCAAAATTGAGCATATTAGCCCCCAAATTCCAAAACCGAGGCCTCCAACCTATTTGAACTATTCGAGCTCCCGTCAATAAGGTCTCCCAAAAGGTTTAAGTAGTGGCACACAGTCAAGGGATAGTACTTCCGACAAAAATAAACTTTTAGTCGTCCATTTCCGTGTAAATTCCACATCACTCCTCTTAGGTGTTATGGTTAAAATACCACTTAGCAGTGAGTTTTCATTTCTAAGGTGTTTATCATCCCAACCAGGTATGATATAAAAATTGCACTCACCCAATAATGTAGTGATCTCCTCTTGACCAGTTCTTTGTCTTCACTCGAGCTTATCCTTACTAGCGTTCCTGGTATTTTGTGTTCCTACACGATATGAAAATACTTGTTCATTATCTCTTGGTCTAATAGCTTTCACTTATTGTGAATGGATGAAATACTCAAACTTTTTTATGTATTGCAATTAGGTTTCTAAAGTTCTTTTTCTTTAACTTTAGGCCCCTAATGCCGATTTTCCCCAAATTGAGTTCCAAAACTTCTAAATTTTACCTTAGAACCTCAATTTATTCAAAATCACAATAAGGGATTCAAGTTTTCCAAATTTTCAATTTGGTCCCCAACTTTTCCAAAATTACCATTTTGCTCTTACTTTACAAAAATGGTAAGTTTCATAATTACCATTTTTCCCTTCCTTTACAAAAATGGTAAATTTCACCCCAGAAATTCCTCAATTGGCCCTCTAACGTTTTTATTATGCCCAATTGACCCTCAATTTTAGGAAATTGTATTTTGGTCCTTCGAATTTTTGAAAATCCCCAAGTTTTCTCCAATTCCAACTTCTTAACACAACTAAATTTGATTTTATCAAATTGATTGATCAAACGCTTCCAATTGTTGAAATTGAAGTTGAAATTGAGTTTATACATGTTCATACAATTCTTTAGCAATTAGAATCACAAGTTTTAACGTCGGAATGAGCTCATATAGAGCTTCGCAAAAAAATGAACTATAAGGAGTGGAACTCTTCCAACCTTATAAACTCACAACACTTCTCTATTTTATCCAATGTGGAATCATATTCTCAACACAAAAAATTAGAGTAAACTTTGTGCTAGGTGGTTTATGGGAAAAGTTTGGATCGTAAATCATATAGTGGCACGATGTCAGCTTTCCACTCACTGAGCTGTGAGCTCACCCCCTCACCCAAACCATGTTGCAGGTAAGTCTAAGCAGCTTGGGGCGAGGACGGAGTAGCACAATCGAGAGGCGACCTACTATCCCAGGTAACCTCGTAACCTTCGCACGAAGTACATGCTTATCATTTTGTTAATGTTCCCAGGATTTTTGGATAGTAACTAGCCAAGTGGCTCATGTTGTACTTCTTCACATGAAAAGTTTGAAATTTCCATTGTTTTATCAAAAGAGGTTTACAAGTCTAAGTCTAGATTTCGTTGGTCTTACATTGGCGATGGATCCCGCCTTTCTAATATCAGGGGAATCGGCGGGGTTTCACGGGTCCCCAGCCAAGGGATATCGCATTGGGCCGTGACAAGGGTTGTAAACCATGAAGTAGTTCAACGCCATTAAAACTATTCACTGAGCTATTAGCTCATCCACTCCCCCAAAATAATTTGAGTTGATGGTCAAAGCCTATAAAGGTATAAGTTCAGGACGTCACCTTCAACGATAGCATAACTCAAGGTATGAAACTCGAAGTGTGTGAACAAATGTTTAATATATTTCTTATTAGTTGTTATATTCCCTGGATGTTTATGTAATATTTTTAGCACACCTTTGTATTAAAAAAAAGTTTAAATTTTAACTAAAATTTGTATATATTTTATTATGAGCTTTTATTCTGTCAGTATTACTTTGATTAATGTACTCATTATAATAGTTTTAAAAACTCGTGGCGTGTTATAATTGAATTTCAACCATGGAAATCGGGTTGGATGTGACATTTAACCCATTCAAACTCATTTTCTTTACATCCTCCCTTAAACTATTAGCATTTTGCTATTAATTTATAATACAAGGTAAAATCATATAGAAATTTGTAATCCTAATTTGTTTTGTAGTCTTGTAAATGCTTCTTACAATAGGATTTTCATTAGAATGTCTACAAAGTAGGGCAAAATTATAGCATGATCACACCTTTCTTAATCAAATTCTTCAAAAAATAAAAGTGTATAATTATATGTTTGCATCTTTCATGTATAATAGGGTTATTGGATAGACCGATGGCAGATATGCGTCTCAATATATTATAGTTGCCTCCTCCTTTGGAATCGATGGTTGATAAGGAAACAACTGATTATTTTTTTAGATTACCGTAAAATCACAACATTTCTCAACAAATATAAGTACGCTGAGGTACTTTTCGAGTTATCTAAGCCTAATAGAGATCCATTCGCTTCTCTTTCATAGTGTAATTTAATAGTGATAGACCATTTTATATACTTTCCTTGACTTAACAAATAATAAAAGTTATATCCGGTCTAGTTCATGTTAGGTATATCAAAACTTGACCATTTGTTTGTATAATGTTATAGTTTTTTTTTTCACCATTGTTTATCTAGTCTCATGTACAATGGGAGTATTTATTGGTTTTCAATTTTTCATTCCAAATCTATCCCATATTTTCTTTGAATATTTTGCTTGTTTTAATGATATTTCACCTAATGTTTTACAAATTTTCAATAACTAAGAAATATTTCATTTTTCTAATATCACATTTTAAATTTGATTTTATCGATTCTTTAAATTCTTAGACTATATTTTTTATCACTTCTATTATATATCATCTTTATCCACGTAAGAACTAGCAATCAAAATTTTATTTTGTTCCTTTTTTAAAAAACAAATTATGTTCAAACTCACATTTTTTAAATCTTCAATTGCAAAATAACTTTTAATTTTATTATACCAAGTGGTTGAGGCTTTTTTAATTCATATAAAGTCTTTTTTTAATTTAAATACTTTATTTTCAAGTACGTTCATTTCATAGCATTTGAGTTTACTCACATATACTTATTCTTTTAATTTACCCATTTTAACCTCTAATAGAAAGACACACCAATTTTTTGAAGTTGTTATAAACAAAATCATCATGATAGTATTCCAACGAGCTACGGAAGCTAATATCATACTTTTCACTATATCTTTTATCAAGCAATCTTTCTTTATATTTACTTATATTTCCATTATCATCAAGTTTGATTTTAACTCACTTCCAAGTGACATTCCTCTTAATTACCTCTAATTCTAAATTCATTGCATCCCTTCATTTTTTTTTACTTTAGATATACTTATTTATAGAAATCACTAGATACAAACATGATATAATCCCTCATCCAGTTAAGCTTTGTTCTCATTATTCTGGTTGTCTATTTTCTTAATTATTTGATTCTAAAGTTACATCTACTTCCCACTTATCTAAATTTCATGTATTTGTGTTGTCAAATATCTCAATTTCACTATTATTACTACCTCAAATTTCAGTCTGGAAATTGTCAAGTTGGCACCCTATTTCATTCTCTTGTTGTAGTTCCACAAAATTCCAAAGTCCTTCTCTATTTATTTAATTCTCATTTTTTATTTTCATCAAAAACTATATATATACTCATAATTATAGTTTTAGTTTTCCCTTTAAACATCTAAACACTTTTGGTTGCTCAATTACTCCAAAAAAAACACATTTAATACTCTAGTCAATTTATTTTTTGGAATTTGAGCATAATTAATATAACCAAAAATTCAAAAATGAGTCACCAATAATTTGTACCATTCAAAATCTCTTCTGATCTCCATAACCTATCAAAACCATTCACCATATTTTTGTTAATGAATTCAGTCCTTTAAAATTTATATATTCATACTGTGTCAAATTTTTGTGATTTGAGAAAACATGTTTATTTTAAAACATGTTGAGGAAATTTTGCTGTCAATTTTTGAAGTAGCAAGGAAGGTAAATATTTAATTTGACGTCATCTCAGTTTCCATTATCAAACCAATAAAAGAATGATATACTTAGGTTAGGTACATAATATACTTAGTAAATGAGTATTTTACCTTTATCTTGAGATTTAGAGGAATTTTATCCCATAATGAGTTATCATTTAGTTTTACCATTGTCTAAAAAACCCTAAATCACTTTTGAATTTTTAGACATGTAATTATTTATTTTTTTTAGTTGTTAGGTGAAAGTAATACTATGTTTAGATTTAGGAGTTCGAAGTAATTTAAAGATAAAGTATTGAGAATGAAATTACTAATTTACAGATAAAGTATTTAAGATGGAAATGAAGTGATAGATTGAGAGATTTTAAAATTTTTTAATAATTTATAGTTTGAATTGGAGAATGATTATTAATAAAAAAATAAATTTATTATTTTAATTAAATTAAATAATTTATTATATATTATATATAATTAAATTATATTAAATATATTTTATATTATAACTTTTTTATTATAATATTTATATTATATAATGTTATATAAAATATTAATAATATATAAATTTATTTAAAGTATATAAGAATAAAGGTAGGGATTTGGGTGATTCTCCCCTCCATTTTTTTATCACCAAGATTTTTTCACCGTCCAAATTTCTTAAACTCCGTATATTTTTACTTAAAAATTATTAATTTTAAATATTATATTTTTTTTCTAATTTTATAAATAAATAATATTTCTCTATTTTATTAAATATTTAATTATATTTTTAACAAATATTATATAAGTTTTTTTTAGCACCGGTGTACTAGAATTTTCAAAATTAGAAGTGTTTTAATATTTTATGAAATTTCATATATCCTTAAATGTATCATTAGTTAATATAATGTTAATAATTGTTCAATCTGTTGTTAGGAATAGAATATTATTTACCTACCTATATCTGGTCTGCATCTCTTTGAATTATAAATTTGTATTTTTTATCTTTGAATTATATTTACAATAAACGTCTTTTCAATGAATAGTAGAATAAAAAGTGAAGTCTTCACATGTTGGAAAATAAATGGATGCCAATACCAATTACTATTCATCAATAGAAGTCACGGTCAGGTCGGGGCATCCTATTCATCAAGAGAACGTGTGAGGGGCCACAGGCAAGAGAATAAATAGTACACTTTGCACCAAATATATGTCCCGTGTTTGAAGTTTATTCAAAAGCGTGTCTAATTTCTTTGGTCTAGATTCAATTTTGCTACTGTTCAGTTGGGTCCCATAACCATTATTGCTTTCAAATTGTGAAAATAAATCACATCCTCACCCTCGTCTGCTATCTATCAGAGACCTCTGCAAATGGGAGACCAAATGGGCTGCATTAAGCTATCTATGAGAGACCTCTTCAATCATCTCATTATTTACATATTTATAAGGTGCCCAAGAGGCAAGGAAGGAATAAGTGTGGTAAACCCCTTGGCCGCATGGCTTTATCATGTGTGATCATGGTGTAACCACCTAAGCTCATTCCTATAATTTTATTTTTTTTACAAGGCCTTGTGAGTAATATAGTGCAATTACACAATTCTAATTACTAGATAGACAGTTAGGCTTAATATAAAGCAAACTGGATTAATATAAAGCAAAAGATTAAAGACAAGGGTGGGTAACTAATAAATGTGAGAAGCAAAAAATAAATAGAGGAGAAGATGGCTTGTATAATTGACATACTGCATATCTATATTAAAAGGGAGAACAAATATGTAATGTAGTTCATGCTTAGAAGCTAAGCTACTGCAGAGAAGCCAAGCTGAGCCATGACTTGGTCTCGGCCGCTTTGGAAGGCGGCAGAGAGGCAGCAACTGTGTATGGTGCTTTGGATGTAATCCTGCAAGAGTTTTAACGATCATATGATCAGTTATCTGGATGAAAAGTGTGGGTTACCTGGATGCACTACTGATATTTTACTTGCAAGAAGAAAGTCCATCTTCAGCATGTATGTGAAGGATGGATGCAAAGACCGTTTGGAAGATCCAGGTGAATGCTTGCTTACCGATCCTTTCTCTTCTCCAAGAACCGGTGCAGTGACTTCCTCCTTGCAATCGGAAGATCTGCAGTTGAAAGGTAGCAGCAAACCCATTTAGAATACACTGTTATAATGGAATTCCGAAAAAGCCAGGGAAGAGTAATTACCAGAGGCTATAGGCTCCACAGTCAGCTGAAGGTGATCTTGGATCCGTTTATTGCTTATGGTATGGGCTGGAGGGTCTCTCTGGCTCGATTCGGTTTCATTGTCTCGGATTTTGGGGGCTAAGGCAGGCTGGTGAGTGCTGGCCTGGAATTTGTTTCCTTTGCTAGCTAAGAGCATGACTTCTTTGGCTCTATCAGCTGGGAAATCATTGAATACGAACATTTGCCCTGCATAGAATATGGTCATCTGTGCAGTTTTGGGCTCCTCTGTTCCATCATACATCTTTGAGCTGTAGAATAAATTCAAAGAACTTGTCAATCACTCTACCCTAAAAACATACATTATGGTCTAAACCCATAGATGCATCTTATGGTATTATATTAATCACTTGCGGACCCATCAAGAAAGGAATCCTCAATTACTTGTAATCACCATGTACATAAGAATAATTCAAGATAAGCATTCCCAAGACAAAACATATACAATCAGACAATTGTTATATCATGATTTTCGACCAAAAGAGTTGATATGTTCACAATGGAGCACACCAACCTGGGATTAACAAATTTAGGGAACAGATCCATCGATTTCAGGCTCAGATCTCGTTGTTTTTTCAGGCCCAAGTGGACGGTTGGATTGCCAGGAAAGAAATTCATCGGAATTGCAGTCTCTTGGAATATCTCCAGCTTACCTTACCTGCTGCATCAATCCAGTTAAAGAGATATCTCTTGTCAGCAAAGAACACTGTCCATAAGAAAAAGCAAAATCCCAACATCATCCTACTCCGAAAGGCAATTAATAAATGAACCTTGGAAAACTTGTTCAGAACATTTATAGAAACTACCATCATAACCATTTCTTTTTCTCCAGACCTCTGTTCATCGAACAAATAATAAATTCAATCAGCCTAATTCTCATTTGCTGAAACATTCAATTATTTCAGGAGAACAGCATTAACCAAAAATCAAAGCAAACCTGCCTAAAAGCATAATCACATAGCTGTCCCCAAGAGAATCTAATAATATGAAAATTTCGGTGAGATGAATGTATAAATGGAAGACGAACCCGAAAAGGCTACCCTACCTCGCTTAAGCGGTCCTGCTCTCCTTAAGGTGCTGGCTGAGGGGGCGGAGAGGCCCTCCCCTGGCTTCTTTCTACGGCAGCTTTGGCGGAATCTTCCAGAACTCCGACCAGGGAGATATAAGAGCCACGAGGAGAGAGGGAGACAGAAGAGGGCAATGATGCTTAGGAAAATGGGAAGGAAGGATCGGATTTTGGCTTCGCAGGTACATTGGCTTTGTGTACTGCGAAAGAGCAAGAGAGGGAAAGAGAGAGAGTAAAGCACGAGGAATTTGTGCGTTTTTCTATGAACTAATTATACAAAATTTTGAAAAAAGATTTTTGAGTGGGCATATTCCAGCAAATTTATCTGGTCCCAGTTCCCGGCTTGCTGTGTCAGCTCGAGGTGGAGTGGGAGAGGGACCATCGTCCTCCATGGACCAACTACCACTATATTATAACCGTGTGTAGGCATATTCATATCCATGTGCCTAAAAGATATGAAATGGCAGAATACAAGCAGAGCAATTAATAACCATCTTTCCTAGAACAATACATCATGCACCAATTAGTCGAGTGCTTATAACATCTAGCCATAATTGACACAAGAAATAATTCAATATTTTTTCATGGTTATTAGAGCAATGATAATATTACTATATTGAATATCATTTTTTAAAAAAATATTATGATATTTGAATAATACTACTATTATATTTAAATGTATTATAATTATATATATATATATAAATAGACCCGTGGGAAGCTCTCCATATGATTGCTTCATTAGTCTCCAGCAAGGTTTGTAAAGTAGTGGATATGGCAGTAGGGATTACCTAAATTTTAAGCTTTTTATGATTTTTTTTCATTTTTTTAAATATTAATTATATAAATTTATCAAAATTAATATAAAATATCAAAACTTTTACCATTTGAAACAACGAACAAGATTGAGGCTAAAATTGAATTATGGGTAAAGTTGAGAACTCTTAATCTTAGCTACAAACCAATACAAATAGTTTAATTTGCATTAGAAACAATACATCAAAAATAGGTTATTTAGAGTTATTATTTTATTTATTATTTAAATTACTTTAATGTCTTTATTTATTATTTATATTATTTTTTTTATTATATAGTTTAAATAAATTTATATATTAATAATATTTTATATAAAATTATATAATACAAATATTATATATAAAAATTTATTATACAAAATATATTTAATATAATTTAATTATATATAATAGTTAATAAATTATTTAATTTAATTAAAACATTAAATTTATATTTTAAATTTTTACCTTAATAATTATTTATATCTCTTAAACTCCATATCAAATTACGTATTTATAAATATATCACTTCACTTCCCAACCCTTCAACTCCAAATATTTCCAAACACCTCAATCCAAATATTGCATTAGTTATTACCACTCCTAAAAAGAATTTTTAATTTAAGTACTTAATAAATAAAATAAAGAGACAATTATTTACTAATATATTATTTTTTTTCTTAATTAATGATATCATTAATTCACTAATACTAAATTTACCCAGTCTTTCCTACTATGCAATAATCAATAATAATGCACCGGATACTTCCTTTTATTTTGCATTTGCCCTTTTTAAGGTGATTAATTTTGCTACTAATTATTTATTTTTAATAAATTAATAAATGTATGGGAGTTAATAAGCTCTAAATATTTTTAAATTATTAAAATATAAATATTCAAACTTTTTTATGTAATTAATAAATATATTAAGAATAATATATATATATTAAATAATTTATAGGGAAATTATAATATCCAAATTTTATTATATTATTTAAACTTTATAAATATTGAATAATCATATCATAATTAATAGATCCTAAAAAGGAATATTTAAAAATAAAAATATATAATTTAATATATTTTGTTGGATGGAAGTGATAGGAGATTATTAGTAGAGATAAAAAGATAAATTAATTAGTTAATTATCTTATACCCTTTATATATATAGTATAAAATTGCTAGCCAGTAGGCATTTATCATCTTGTTATTTTTATCTAAAAAAAGATAATTGAAATGAATTTTCTGGGCCACTTGTTGCCGAAATATTGTCAAAGCAATTCCAGCACGTGCACTTTGTTCGAGGCTATCGTAACACGTGATAGAAGAGAACTTCTCCCTATTTCGTTGTAACTTTTGTTTGGTCCCTGTACTTTTGTTGAGAACCACTAAAGTCCTTGCCTTAAAAGTATACTTGAGTTTTGGTATGACAATAACTTTCAACGATTGCCCAAAAAACTTTCAATGACCGTGTATTAATTTATACTTCACTAATTTTCTTCAATGTTGTAAATTATCCATCCCTACATATTATTGATATTAATTATTCGTTTTATATGCCTTTTTTCTATACCAATCCTCCAAATGATTAAAGTACTTATCTCTTTCGTACACAAATGAGTGTGTGCTAATGCTCATCACAACTAACCATCAACTATGAAAAAAAACGTTTGTTGGATTTTCGGATTTCCGCAACTCTCCTTTAGCAATATACTCTTTTTTTGTCGATAAAATCCTCACAAACTAACTACTAGTCTTCTTTTCAAGGACGGTGTTGAATTTCCGGTGAGGATGGGAATAGCAAAAGGTAATTTGGGCATTTCTCTTCACACATGGTGTTCAACGGCAACTACCCTTTACGTAAATTGCAGTATGTGTAGGAATATTTTGGTCAAACAAAAGATTTTTGCCAATAAACAGCTTTTAACTCTAAGAAAACCAACATTTAACTCTCAAGTTTTGTGTGGGAATATATATGGTGATGACCCAAGTATTTTTTTTTAAAATTTTTTTACCCTTTTATTGAAAAAAAAAATCAATGTCCACATGTTGAGTTGAATATGCTATTAGAATTTTCTATCGCCCCTCCCATTTTATTACACTTTTTGTTCAAGGTACAATAATTATTAATTTGCATGATTTTTTAATGGTCAAATTATATTAAAAGTATATATTTTTTGAAAATATTACATTTTTAGTATAATAATTAAAAACAAAATATTTAATATATGATATTTGGTAATATAATATTTTATGTATTTATCTAATAAATATTTAAAATTAATAATATGCTCGATGGGTATACCTTTTCATCTACGGAACATTCACGTTATCATTGTATCTATTTTAAAAATAAATAAATTTTATCATCGAAAAATAAAATATGCAATATGAAAAATTACCTCAAAATCAAATAATTTGATTTTCTGAAATATTTCAAAATACATGTGACTAAATTAGCATATAAGAAAGTGGATTTAATTATTAAATTTATAAAACAATATTTTTAAATGCCTATAATTTGTATTATTTTAAATTAAATAGCAAAGGTTTTCTTAAAATAATTTCTCAACATAAATAATTTAAAAATAGTATAATATATTTTATTGATGAAATATCCTTTTAACATTTTCAAAAACATTAGGGAAATTTTGACGAAACATTATAATTATACTGAATTTTTTTATAGAAGAACTTTTGTTGGCCAAAGTATATAATAACTAATTGATCCAATAAATGATATATAATAAATAAATAATGACAAGCTATAATCCCAAAATAATATTTTAAATACACTTATTTAAAATTTAACCATTTTCTTTTATATTTTCATTTTAGTAAAAGGATATTAATACACAAAATTATAAATTCAATTTAAACTTTTAATAATATTTTTATATAATATTATAAAAGTTATTCCAGCATATATGAGATAAATATCTATAGTAAAATATAGGATAATTGAGGGTGGACCATAGAGTCCCTCTACCATGAAAATGTGTAAGAGAAGGAAGCACATGGTGTTGAACAGCAACTAACCAGCCTTATCAATGAAGCTTTGGCAACAGGTGGAACGAAGATGCATGCAAATCCGCATGGATGGATGCATGTGCGGATCAAAGACCCTTGGAGATGATCTTGTTGCATGCAAGTTGCACTTAGATCAAGCTAGGAGGGATGGTTCCAGATAACCTATCACCCTCAAGACGGATTCGGGAAATCAACTTTAGGTACTTAAAATCAATAAAATATGGCATTCTCTCTTTTGTTTTCTTCCTCCAATGCATTTAGGGGCTCACGTGTGTGGTGGGTAGGGCCCATTGTTGGGCACAAGCATCTGCACAATATTATTGCACATGAAAATGATACTCCTGCATTCATGTCTCTCTAAATTCTGTGGTCCCACCATTGTTTGAAATCTAGGAATTTTTTGTGAATTTAAATATTTAATATATAGGATTTTAATTTTATTTTATGAATTTTATAGGAATTTTTGGTGAATATATTTTGCCTTAAAATTTCATTATATTTTATACATTTTTTTAAATTTTGCCCATAAAATGCTATATAACTTAGAACTAACTATTCCAGTCACATGTATTTGATTTGATAGATGTTGTGCAACACAAACTATTTTTGTCATTACATCTTAATATATACATAACTCCATATTATAAAAAAAAACATTGTGGTCCCCTCAAAAGTGCATATGGTCGGGATAATCATTAAGTGATATTACCCTAAAAAAATCATTAGGAAAACATGTTTTTAAGTATCTATGTAATTATCTTTTAATTTTTTTTGAATATATATAATATTTTTTGTGAATTTAATACAACTAAATCGACCAATTATTTATATTATATAAAGAAAAAATCTATAATATTTTTTAGAAATTAAAATAAATGGAGAATATAAATAATTAAATGATGAGCTTAAAATTTTCTTCTATTTTCATGATATATCAAATTCCATTGATTTATGTGATGTTGGAGGCCGTTGTACTTTGGTAGCGAACCCAACCATTCATGGGCTGACTCCAAGTCCCGGAATTGCCTTCCATGAATTCACCCGTTTATGGGCTTTCACGTCAATGGGTTATCTAATGAAATCACAAACATGAAACTGAAATGGTGAGATTCATTATATTATATATTTTTTTACCCAATTCCATTTTTGTAGATCTTGCTTTCTGTTTTTTTTGGGGAGTTGTTGAATCTCAGTACGAAGAAGATGAGCCCTCCGACAACCTCGAAGATTGTGGAGAAGCTGAATCTGACGCCCCATCCAGAGGGTGGGTTCTATTCGGAGACCTTGAGGGACTCTTCTGTTGTACTCTCCACTTCTCAGCTCCCATCTCGATGTAAGTCTAATTTTCTGTCAATTTCGATTTATCTGTCTGATTCGGCTGTTTCTCCTTGATTTTGGTCCTGGGTTTTGGATCTGAGATGAAATCGTGGAATTGCTCTACTGGGTGAGAGAATCAATCGGGTAGAAATAGAATCCATGGTTGTGATTTGGCCTTCGGGCTCGTTTTACATTGTGCATTGCGGCTCTGCTTCATTAAGCGCTAATCCCAACTGGCATTGACTGTAAACTTTGCTGAGAAATGTGCAGAGAAAATTTAAATTTCTGTGTTTGATGCTGCTGTTTAGATGTAATAAAGGTCCGTGCTTTCTACCTCAGTTCCTCTAGGTTCTGAAGGTGCTTGCCCTTGTTCTTAACTTTGACTGCGAATGCCTTTGTCCAGTTTCCCTGGAGAAATTCTTCCCAGTTTCCATGTCACAGTCAAGATTTCTTAAAACAAACATGAGATTTCGCATTTTCGATAGGGTATCTATATATTCAGAATATATTTTATATGCTGTCGCCAGCACTCCCCACTTTTGTTGCTTCACACATGCTTTGATGGTGTTGTGAATTCTCTTTCAGACAAGGTTAATCGTCCTGTGAGCACGTCCATCTATTTCTTAATGCCCTCTGGGAATGTGTCGCTCCTCCATCGGATTCCAATGGCTGAAACATGGCACTTTTACATGGGAGAACCTCTCACTGTAAGATTCTTGACAAGCTTTTGTCCTTACAGAAGATCACTTCTTTTCTTGAATGTGAGATTTCATAGACAACTCTGCATACATGGGAATTTAACATAAGAACATTAACCATCACCATTCCAGAAATTCAGTCTCATTGGAAAAAGGAAGTCTTCCTTGGATCTGGCTATGAGCTCAAAAAACTGAGCTGCTAGATTGCTGCAGGGTCTTTCAAGCTAGCTGCAATTTTCTTTTCCAGGACTTGGCTGATATTAAATATTTTTGTTACTTTGCTGTTGCTGTTACCAAAAGCTACAGTTCTACTATCTTATGAACTTCTTGGTAGCATCCATTTCTAGTTGTTGATGATGAAGATAGCAATGTTATTGTAGCTTCTGTGTACTGTTAGTGATTGAAAGCATTCCTTCTCCTCACCAGGTCTTTGAGTTAAATGACAAAGACGCAACTGTCAAGTTAACCTGCATTGGACCTGATATTGAAAATGGTCAACAGCCTCAGTACACGGTCCCTCCCAATGTTTGGTTTGGTTCCTTCCCAACAAAAGACTACAACATTTCATCAGAGGGGGCAGTGCTAAAATCTGAACCCAGAGATGCTGAGAGGCATTATTCTCTTGTCGGGTGCACATGTGCTCCAGCCTTTCAGTTTGAGGATTTCGAGCTGGGCAAGCAGTCGGACCTTGTCTCTCAATTCCCGAAAATGAAGGATCTCATCCATCTGCTCACATTGCCGGAGTGAAGGTTCAGTTTTCCAAGATGATACTTTCGTGATGCAGGTTTCTGCTCGGGTTAGCCATGTGCTTGAAGACCTTTGATCGTATCTGAGTGGTGAATAAGTTGTGACCCTTGAATGCACTTAAAGTTCCAGCAATGAATGGCTTCTTCATCCATTCAAGGCCATCCTTTTCTCAACTTGGCGGCATGGTGTCGGTGTCCGTATTGTGCTGATATGTGTAAGCTTTGGAGTCCACCCAAAGAAAGGAAAATTGCAGACTGAACTTCAAGATATTTTTGATGATTGATTAGTGGGTGATGGAATATCAAGTTTGAGTAAATCTAGATGTCTTTCAAATCATCTCTTAGATGACACTTGATGCTGTACCATTTTCATGTATTTTTGGAAGCCTCACCAATAACATGGCCAAGGAGGAAATAGGCACATATAGGGGAAGTTTCAATCAACTTGAGTGGTGAGCATCTCACTTGAGAAGGCACTGTTATATCCAATAGTTTAACCTTGGTACCTCGTACCCTCCAAGCACTAGGATCTCTGACTCATCCTGTGACACTCCCTTTCCGGTAGACATAGGGGTCTCGATATTACACCTACCTCCAGTGTTACCATCCCCACCAACAAAATGCCTTGGTGAAATGCTCCTTGCATTTCATATTTCCATATTTCCCTGCCAATGTTTGGTTTGTCACTTACATACCTATTGGCATTTAGTTTTCCTCGGTTCACGTGGTTCCATGTGTTGACGGGGATGATGAAGGTGCACATGTCATACTCAGTGGAACTATTGGAGGGGTTTATGTGCCTAGACAAACCAAACATTGGCAGGGAACTAGAGGACCAATATTTGAGGTTAGAGGATGGTTGTATTTGTCTCTAGGAATGGGTAGGCCCACCCATCAGACCGAATTGCCCTATGTGCCTAGACAAACCCATACTCCACCTCACATCCATTAACATTAAGACGTCCCACTCCATATGTGACCATGCACATCAGACACTAGAATTGCTGCATGCCAGTTACTCTCCAACAAAAGCAATAGTTTTGTCTTTCATCTTGAAAGTATTGATAAATGTGTTAAATCACTGGGGTGATTAGTTTTTTTTTGTAAGTTTAAGCCTCTCATAGTTTGCACCCATAATATTAGTTGATTGTGATTTAGTTTAGACTCACATGGTAGGAAATATATATGATTCACTTTTTCTCTCAAATTATCATTTTACCCAAAATATACGATAAAATATTTAAAATAACTACATCAAATATCTCATATTGATGGGATTAAAATTAAGTTGGTATCATAAATAAATTTCTTAAATTAGACAAAATTACTATTTTACTTATAATTTTTAACATTTATTTTTTTGGTACTTTTGATTCTCCAAATCTTTAATTTAGGTACCTAAACTTTTTTTAATCTTATTTAGGTTCTTATACTTTCCAAAAATTATTTTTGGGCGCACAAATTTCTTTATTTGCACTTTAGTCCATAAATTTCCTATTTTATTACATTTAGGTTCTTAAGAACTCCAAACATGCCAACCTAGTTTCAAAACTTCACAAATCTTTTCAAATGGTCCTAAAACTTCATTTAGATCCTTAAAAAGACCTTATAGAAAACTTATTCATAAATGAGTTCTTTAAATTTTTCTTAATTATATTTTAGTTCCCAACTTTTGCTCCATAACAAAAACATTCTCAAAATTCTCAAACTTAAATATAAGGTCCCTCTAACCCCATTCTAGGACGTGGTAGACTCTATTCAGTCAGGGTTAGATGGAACAATAACAATCAAAATTAATTGTAAATTGATAATTTAACTATCAATAGTTGTGTCAAGTTCGGGAATTCACCAGAGATGATGCCTCTCTCATCGGCACTGATACAATTCGAAAGTTGACTATGAGAGGAGTCTATGTACACCTGGATCACCTCGAATGGAGGTTTGAATCACCTGCAATTGTCGTTTTACTAAACTCTATTATTTTTTTAGGCAAATCTGAATTTCTTAGAATTAATTTGGCCACTACACTTACCCAAATCGTACGAGGTTGATGGTGTTTGAACGCCGAGACCACATGAAGTCCACTAAATTTTTCCTATATTCATTGGTCGTCAAGACTGTCGAAAATAGCTCCTGAAATATTGCTATATTTTTTTACTAGAGAGGGCCCGATATAGTTCAATCTTGTCGACATCGATAGAGCAAACATCAACGGTCGAGAGGGTGGTGATGGAAAACTAATTATCGTAGTTTTTCAGGTACACCAAAAATATCATGGTTGGTGGTTGGAGGGAGAAGTAGTGCTCTCATCGGAAAATGAAGTTATTTGAATTTTAGAGAGAATCTAATCCTAAAATCGATAAGTGAACATCTAAGATTTATATGAATTAATTTTAAATTTACGTAGCTACCCAACCATAGCTCCCTTGTGCCATTTCATAGCATGTGTGTAACACCGTAACTTTCGGACTCAGAAATTTCACTTAAAAATTTAACCGGAATTATAAAATTAATTATTTTGAGTGATAGCGGGATATACATTTGAACGAATCTAATTTAATTGGTTAATATTAACTAATTTTGACCGGAATAAATAATTTGATAGAATCGAGTTAAATCCATTAAATTTAAATGAAAGATAAATATTTTTAAAATAAATAAATAAATAAAATTATTATATATATATATAATTATATGGGTTATGAAAGAGGAATTAAACCTAATAAGTTATATGTATTTATACACATGTACGGAATCATATTAATATTAATTTCTTATCAAGTATAAAAGGAGTGATTAGAGATAAGGTTGTATGAATATTAAATAAATATATAAATAATTGTATTAAGATGTTGGAGTACATGCATATTTATGTTATATAAAAGAAATGAGTAAGAGTAGGGACCTTATAGTTATGACCCAACAAGAGTAAGATTAATTAAGCCCCAAACCTATACATCAAGCCCAGAAATATAAAGCAAGCCTAGATAAATAAGGAATTTGGGGCATCGCAGAAAATGAATTAGGCTTAGAATGTATCGAGGCTTGGGAGCATGTAAAGAGCCAAATTTTATATACAAAGATAAACAATAAAATTTCCTGGCAATACATCCAACCGCAAGGGAATGAGCTAGTCTACTATGGAAATTAAACCTTTTTAAGTGTGGCTAAGCTCACTTGTCACTTCCATGTAAATGGGATGGAAAAAAATCTTGGTGAAAAACTTGATTGAAAATGTGATTCAATTTCCTGTGAAGCAAAACTGTATATGACATTACAACTGGCATTAAGAATCAAGAATGCTTTCATGAAAAGATCAAAACAACAAAACAATATGGTGAATATTATGTCCCAACTCGATTTGGTTGAGTTCTCGTGAATAACCCACCACTCTCCTAATTTATTAAGTGTTTTTTCCTTCTCTAAACCGTGAGGACTAAGGTGTCCCTCTTACCTGTACCTTTCATGGAATAACATTAATCAAAACTGAAAATAAATTTTACATACCTATCTTAAGGTTAAGCTACCAACAGATTTTTAAGGTTAATTTCCTTTGATTTCCTAAAAAGGGGTAAAGGGAGGGGGTGAGTTCAACAACTCAGTGAATGGGTGTTGGGGGAGAGTTTTCACAAAATCAATTTTTATCAGAGTGTGCCAGACTTCTCATTTCATTAAAAATATATTTTTTTTTCATTTCCGCTTTATCAAAACCTTTTTCCAAGGTTTACAAATTCATTTCCAAGGATTCTCAAATTCTTTCCACGGTTTTTATAACCTCTTTCCCATTTCCATATTAGACGTGTTTCACAAACAACACACTCCATTTATTAGGAAGGGTACACACACATTCGCGAGATGCAATTACACCGATTGCATTCACTTGTAAATCAGAGCGTTTTTACCATCCACCCTAATAGAAGTTATTGACTTCTACTCGGAGTCTAAGTGAACATCTCCGATATTCAACCCTCAAACCCAAAATATTTCGTGTCCTTATGAGGACGGAGACCTTATCCCGACCCCACCCCGTTCTCATGCGCATGAAGCTACGTCGAGCTTCTCTGACTGCTGGCATGACAAATTGCCCTTATTCCCACCATGTCGTCCAGTAGCCCTTAGGACGCATCACTACCCCTCTTGGGCATCTTGATGGTCCCGAACCTTAAGTGCATGCACAAACAAAGTTTTCCATAAAGTCATTTATCTTTAGTGCCACTGGTCCAATGACCCCAACCCTCAACTCGACCTACAGCTGTTTGTCTAGACCAATCCATTGACCTGCTCTTGTTGCACTGTCGCCAGTCCATCGAGTATGTCGATCCTGTCATGGTAGCATGGCCAAATCACATAATTAATTCATTAAAAATTTTCACGGCTTATCATCATGTTTTTTTACGAGCTATTGCTCGTGCCAACTGGCCTTAGGCCCACTATATGTGATTTTCCAAAACTGGGCATTTTAGCTCTCAAGTTCCAAAACTGAGGCCTCTAGCCTATTCGAGCTATTCTAGCTCTAATCAAGAAAGTCTCCCAAAAAATTTAAGCATTGGCACATAATTAGGGGATAACACTTCTAACAAAACAATATTTACATTCATCACATCAACCGGTTGTGATGACATCTTTGCTCACAATTGGCAAGCGGGTTTTCTCCTTCCTTCTAAAAAGTTCATCATACCAACCACGTATGATCTCTCTACTTACAACTGATAAGTAGTTTTTCCGCTTAGTTCTCACATCATTCCAACTGGGTGTGATGTTAAAATCCCACATATAAGTGGTTTTTCATTTTCTAGGTGCTCATCATCACAACTGGATATGAGGTGTAAATTAGCCCGCTCACCCATTAACCGTGACGTGTTCGTCCTCAGTTGGTTTTCCAAGTTGATGCAAGCTTTCTCTTGCTGGCGTTTCGATCACACTTATCCCGTCGGAGGTGCGATGGTCCGAGCTTTCTATCAAGAAAGGTACCTCTCTTCCTAAAGTATCTTCTAGGATCAAGAATTTCTATAATTGACCTTTTAGTTTCGTTGAGGTTGTATGAGGGTTGTGAGGATGTTGGGAGAGCTTGGTTTGGTCGGAGGAGGGTCGAATTAGGTCGATTTCAGCTCAGCCAAAATAGGGCAGCTTTGGTCCATTGGAGCTACTTCACTGTTCGATCACGCCAACGTTTCTCCGACGATCCTTAGAGCAAATGGAGACTTCCATCGAGTAGCCTTCTTTATCTCAGAAAAACCCCAATGTCGAAGCTCTGGTTCGAGCTTCACCGGAAAATGGAACAGTAGGGAGAGAGAGAGAGAGAGAGAGAGAGAGAGAGAGAGAGAGAGAGAGAGAGAGAGAGAGAGAGAGAGAGAGGTTTTCAGGAGTGAGGAGGATGAGTTCTTTATATAGGAAGCTCTAGGACTTCTTGGCCGTTTGATTGGTGCCTTTATGATGACCATTCATTGCTTAAAACTCCCTGGCTGGAGACTTTTTATCTTTGGTGGCACTGCTCAATTTTCCGGTGAGTGAATAGTACTGTCATCTGAATGAAGAAGACGACACTGTTCCAAGCAGGACCGCACCGATCCGAATTGGGTTCAATACTTAAACCTCCCGGTTCAAACCCGATTCGACCGAGTTTTTAAAAATTAAAAATTTGTAAATTCATCTAAATTCATTCTCTATCCAATGGTGGCTTCAATTCTCCAATTTTAATTTTCTAAGTCATCTAGAAAAATGAATTTAGAAACCGGTTCAATAGTGGTTCAAACCGGTTCAATCTGGTTCAGGTCTGGTTCACCTAAATCGGTCTGGTTTTCACTTCCAATTCATCCCAAGGTCCTTTTCCATGACTTTTATGACTCTTTAGGTCATTCGGGATTGGTAAATTTCCCGATTTGCTCTTTCTCTATCGGTTGGGTTTCATGAACCGTTTCAGTTCCTTCTCTTGGTTTTGACTGGTTCTTTCCCTGATTTTCTTATTCCGAAGGAGTGAGTTTACAACTCTCCCCTCATTTTAGGAGTTTTGTCTCTAAAACTAAATCAACAATTTTCATTATGGGATAAACTTCCCTTGGACATGTTAATACTTCAGTCATTTCTTCTCTTATACTATTTTAAGTCACATACTTAAGGAATTTCTTTTAATTTACATTGTTTACTCCCATGGAGTTTATAATAACTAGTATGTCTTGCCCACTACTCCAAGGTACATCCTTAAGTTCACTTCCTCCTCCATTTAGGGAAAGATTCTTCCTCTTGAGGGTTTTTGCTTAGAATTTCAGGATTGGGAGTTCCAAGATGCCCAATCGTTCATGTGTCTAGTTATTCTCTTTATCATTGAAACCCTTATCTCGGTGTTCTTCTGAGCATTACGTATTTGTTTTCATAGGTTTCAGTGTTATTAACCCTTCCTCCTATTTTGACCCTTCCTTTATCCGTTATTTATTTAAACTTTGATCCAACTTAGGTCTGACCTCGTCATGCTTACCCCTTAACTCTTCCTTACTTGAGTCACATTTTTCCTCGGTACTATTGGGCTTACATGTCCCTTATAGCATTACATACTCTAGAACCTGTCTTTGACCATTTAAAATTTTTAGAACACTTCTATAATGGTTGTTCTCAACCTTCTAACCTTTCAAGGATCGTATAGCTTCGTCTCTCTCTTCGTATGGTAGTATTTCTCAACTACCTTTACCATTGTCCTCTCATCCATCTTACCTTTGACGTCATGTTTTACATAATAGTGTCGATCTCCTTACCCACTCTTGTTTTTTTGTGACCATTTCATGATTCCCTTATTTGGGGAGTTATCCTTTAACGATTTTCTTTCTCTACTATGTCCTTCAAGTTAAGACTCCCTCTTGAATGTTCACTTCCTATGCATTCTTACACCCTTTAGAGCTTTTGTGAACCTTTAATCATTCGCCGACCTTAATTTCCCAGTTCACCATTTACTTTCTTATCCGAGGTATTTCTGATCATCGGGTCTTATTTCATGTACTCCTCATCATGCCCATCCTATTCCCCTTCTTAAAGTGTAGTCTCTACTATTCTCAGATCCTTCTTAGGACATCCTTGATCGTCCCGTTGTTACTAGCTTCTCTCTCCCGCTAGGTTCGTCTGAAGTTCTTATTTGGCTTCCTTGCTCTTCCTAAACATGTCACAAGTGGTTGTCTCGGTATACCCTCATCCACTTATGCTTCTTTATTAGGTTCCTTAGCTTGGGAATTCCCCCTTTAAGGTCTCCTTTCCTACCTTTATCCTTCTACCCAGGAACTCGTGTCCTGGTTCAACCTCCCTAATGCTCCTTGGAGGATTTTTCTTTATTTCCTTATTATGGGTAGTCCATTTGTCAGGATGTCCTTTGATGCCGTCTTCCTACTTACTCGTTCCTTGGGTTTAGTTTACTCCTTGGATCTTCCTAGTATGCTTCCTTTGATTCTTTCACCTCAGTATGTACTTCATCTCCTCACCCTACATCACTTGGTCCATTACTTCTTAGTTGAGATATGTATGCCTCCTCAGGGTTTCATTCGTTATGAGAATCCTTTCCCTCCTTTCCTAGAATTCCTTTTTATTCGTCCTTGAGGGTATCTAACCTTAACTTTCCTAATGTTCTCGGATGCCATCCTTTAGGCTTCACCTTTCTTTGGAGGTTTGGTGGATTCGTCCTTAGGATTTTTCTTTTACTTGTATTTCATCACAAGTTTTATAAGAAATGAATCTTTTATTAGAATGATAACGAATTACAGGGTTTGAGGTGGTTGATGGTCACTTCATTGTGTATTATCACGAAGGGCTGGACAACTCTTTGCAAAGTGTCCGAGCTGTTCGTGTTCGAAGCAAGCTCGACACGACCCTTCATGGCTTTTCTGACACCTAGGACAATAGGATTTTCTCCTTTGTGGGGTTGTACTTGTCTCCCCTTGGGCATGGTAACTGTCATTTCTCCTAAAAGGCCCCATTCTTATCCTCCATTTTTATCCACTAGGCTCCTTTTGACCTCTCTGGCTATTCTGTCCTTCCTCTTCATTCTGGCCAGCTTGTTCTATCCGACGACATCTTGTTTGTACCAGATGTTTACACTCATGGGCTATGCTGATGATGGCAGCTAGATCCGGAGGCATCCTAGTACTTCCATATGGTCTCTTATATCCATGTTGAAACCGTCCACGAACTGTTGGCAAATATCTGCCGGTCCGGCTAAGTCTGGAGCAAAAGGCCTTAGCTCATTAAATTTAGTCTCATACTTCGATATAGAGATAAGCCTTTGTTGGATTCAAAGGAAATCCTACTTCTTCTCATTAATTAGATTAGGGGCCAGGCACTCCTCAGTGTACCTCTCTTCAAACTGCTCTTAGGAGGGTGTGGAGGTATGCAAGTTTCGGACATTGTCCCACCATCTTTTGGCACTACCCTCCAAGAAAAATTCGATTAGGATCACCATATCCTCTAGTGATATCCTAACTATCCCCATCAACTTCTTGATGTTAGCTAGCCAGTCCATGGCGGCTATTGCATCTTTCTATTTGAGAAAAGGCTTACACCCCAGTTGACAAAGAGTCTTGAGATACTTGGGAATATCAATTGGAGGAGTATGATTAACAGGAGGAGGATGAGATTGTACTTCCTCTAGTTCAGCCCAAGAGTTAGTGCCTACCTTAGGGACGAGGTTAGTTGCCCAAATACTTGAGTGAACTTCTTATACAACCTCTGGTGTTCCAAGCTTAGTCCAGGTTGAACTGTTTGGGTTTCTTAGGGAGTTTCTATTAGAAGGGGTTGTTGGATAGTGTAAAAAACTGCGACTTTTGTTCTCTTGGTTCCTCTCTTGGGAGCCATCTGAAATTTTAAGATTTATTTATCTTAGTTACTATGTTATATAGTCTTGATAATGCACTCAAGAAAACAAGTTCTAATACCACTCAATTTGTCACGCCCTGACCTGGTTTGGTCGGATCCCCATAAACAACCCGTCACTCTCCTGGTTTATTAAGGGTTTTCATCTTCTCTAAACTATGAGGAGTAAGGCATCCCTCTTATTTGTACCTTTCCTAGAATAATATTAATTAAAATCGAATATAAATTTTACATACCTGTCTTAAGGTTCAGCTACCAATAGATTTTTAAGGTTGGTTTCCCTTGGTTTCCTGAAAAGGGGTAAAGGGAGGGGATGAGTTCGACAACTCAGTGAATGGGTATTGGGATAGAGTTTTCACAAAATCAATTTTTATTGGAGTGTGCCAGACTTCTCATTTCATTAAAAATACTTTTTTTCATTTCTGGTTTATCAAGACCTTTTTCCAAGGTTTACTAATTCATTTCTAAGGATTCTCAAATCCTTTCCATGGTTTTCATAACCTCTTTCCCATTTTTATATTAGGTATGTTTTACAAACAACACACTCCCTTCATTAGGAATGATACACACACATTCGTGAGATGAAGTTACGTCGACTGCACCCACTTGTGGATCAATGCTTCTTTACCATCCATCCTGATAGATGTCCTTGACTTCTACTCGGAGTCTGAGTGAACATCTCTGATGTTCAACCCTCAAACCCAAAATACTTCATGTTCATATGAGGATGGAGACCTCATCCCGACCCCACCTCGGTCTCGTGCGCATGAAGCTACGTTGAGCTTCCCTGACTACTAGCACGACAAACTACCCTTATCCCCACCATGTCGTCCAGTAGCCCTTAGGACGCATCACAACCCCTCTTGGACATCTTGATGGCCCTGAACCTCAAGTGCATTAAAAAATAAAGTTTTCCATAAAGCCATTTATCTTTGATGCCATTGGTCCTATGGCCCTGACCCTTAACTCGACTTGCAGTTGTTTGTCTAGACCGGTCCGTTGACCTGGTCTTGTCGCACTACCGCTAGTCCAACGAGTATGTCAGTACTGTCTTGGTACCATGGCGAAATCACATCATTTATTCATTAAAAATTTTCATGTTTTATCATCATGTTTATTTACGATCTCCTGCTCGTGCCAATTGGCCTTGGGCTCATTGTACGTGATTTTCCAAAACCGAACATTTTATCCCCCAAGTTGCACAATCGAGGCCTCTAGCCTATCTGAGTTGTTCTAGCTCTTGCCAGGAAGGTCTCCCAAAATTTTAAGCATTGACACACAGTAAGGGGAGTACACTTCTAACAAAACAATATTTCCATTCATCACACCAACCGAGTGTAATGACATCTTCGCTTACAACCAACAAGTGGATTTTCTCCTTCCTTATAGGAAGTTCATGGTATGATCTCTCTACTTACAACTAGTAAGTAGTTTTTCTGCTTAGTTCTCACATTACTCTAACCGGATGTGATGTTAAAATCCCACATATAAGTGGTTTTTCATTTTCGAGGTGCTCATCATCCCAACCGGGTATGAAGTGTAAATTATCCCACTCACGGTGGCTTCCAATTTAGAAAAAAGCGCTCATCATTCCAACCAGGTATGAAGTGCAAATTAGCCCACTCACCCGTTAACCATGACGTGTTCGTTCTCGGTTGGTTTTCCAAGTTGACATGAGCTTTCTCTTGCTGGCGTTCCGATCACACTTGTCCCATCGGAGGTGCGACGGTCCGAGCTTTCTATCGGGAAAGGTAGCTCTCTTCCTAAAGTTCCTTTTAGGATCAAGAATTTCTATAATTGACCTTTCAATTTCGTTGAGGTTGTATGAGGGTTGTGGGGGATGTTGGGAGAGCTTGGTTTGGCTGGAGTAGGGCTGAATTCAGCTAATTTCAGCTCTGCTAAAATGGCTAGCTTTGGTCCATTGGAGCTGCTTCACTGTTCGATTACGCCAATGTTTCTCCGACGTTCCTCAAAGCAAATGAAGACTATCGTCAGGTAGCTAAATTCTCTCCGAATCTAAAGAACCTGACCTCATCTTATTTGGCTCAGAAAACCCCAATGTCGGAGCTCTTGTTTGAGATTCACCAGAAAATGGAGCAGTAGCGAGAGAGAGATGAGTTTTTAGGTGTGAGAAGGATGAATGTGGATGAGCTCTTTATATAGGAAGCTCATGGACTTCTTGGCAGTCTCATTGGCACCTTTATTGTGGTCATTCATTGCCTGAAACTCCTTGGCCGAAGCCTTTTCATCTTCATCGACGATGCTCGATTTTCCAGCGAGTGAACAGTTCTGTCATTTGAAGGAAGAAAATGACACTGTTACGAACCGAACCGGACCGGTCCGAATCGGATTCAATGCTTAAACTGGCCGGTTTAAACCCGATTTGACTGAGTTTTTCAAAATTAAAATTTGGTAAATTCATCTAAATTCATTCTCTATCCAATGGTGGCTTCAATTCTCCAATTTGAATTTTCTAAGCCATCTAGAAAAATGAATTTAGAAATCGATTCAATTGTGATTTGAACCAGTTCAGGTCCAGTTCACCTAAACCGATCTAGTTTTCACTTCCAATTCATCCCAAAGTCCTTTTCCATGACTTTTATGACTCTTCAGATCACTCGAGATTTTTAAATTTTTTTGATTTTCCCTTTCTTTATTAGTTGGGGTTCATGAACCGGTTTGATTCCTTCTCTTGGTTTTGACCGATTCTTTCCCCAATTTTCTTATCTCGAAGGGGCGGGGTTTACAGTGAAACTGAGCAAAACTCTAGAGACATGATAAGTCTTACCCAAGAGAGAGGACCTGAGGTACATCTTCCAACAAGCCTTATAAGACATTGTTTCCAATCAGAAAAATAACCAGGAATTAAACATGATTAAGGGAAGGTAGGAACCTTGAACTAGCTGAACCTATGGCATGTTATATGATAAATCAAATAAGTAGAGTAATAATTCATACTCTTGCATCAATAATTATGCAACTAGAGGTAATTTATAACCATATTAAAAATATTAACAAAAGTAATAAGGAAATTGCCCTGCAAGGAGAGGGGTATGAGCACAATTAGATATAAGAAAATGATAAAGAAGAAACCAATCACATTTCCAACCGTTAAGCCTTAACATCCTGATAAAAGGGGCAACATGGACTAACATATAATCATGAGATGGGTAAAAAAAAGAGAAGGGAATTACATAAAACACCCAAAATGAAGTCTAACTAGAATTGAGAACATTGTAAAATCTAGATTGAAGAGGTGAGAACATTAACCGAAACCTACAACAAATCAAGATACCTATAAGAATTTCAACTAAATGAATCAAGAAGCTGAAATGATCTTAACAATCATTGAGGCTATTCTACTGCTAGCTATAGTATGAAATTAAGAGGATCCACTAAATTCTCTTACAAGTTGAAGGTCAAGATATCAACTAAATTAAGCCTTACCTCAAAAACATATGTCGTGCTAACAGATAAGGAGTTACCTGGACCTAATCTCCATAAAACTGTTCCATACCTAAAATATTTCGGCAAATATTTTACATGCAATAGAGAATTGAAAGTGAAATTAATGGGAGAAATTGAATAGGGGTTCCATGAATGAGAAGTTAAGGAAGGATATATTCATTCTCATTTATGAGCATGTATACAAATAATCAAATGGCACTCATTGAATCACAAATGGATAGAACATTAAAAGGAAGGGATAATGATCTCATTCATGAGATTGAGCCGTGAGAAGAACGGCAAAGAACACCCAAACATTCAATCAGAAGAACTAGATTTCCTTCCAAAATAAGCCATCAAGGAATACAAGCAATTAGAATGGAAGAGAGCTACCTGATCCTCTAGTCCTTGTTCACACCTTAGACATCATCCTTTCCATGATTAAATTAGATTTACCAGATCAATACTCCATGCCTATAGAATCCTCAATTATAACATCCACCCAATAGCAACCAAATTAAAGAAAAATTTGAAAGCATTGGAGCAGAGAAAAACCAATAAAACCAATAAAGGACTCGTACATGGGAAGTGAATGCTGGTGTGACGATGAAACAAAGTCAATGGAGCTTGGAGGATTTCGTTGAAATGATTGAATGGACAAGGGCAAGCATTTGCAGGGAAGAGTGGACATGAGTTACATGATCGATAATGTCGATCACCAATGTACAAAATCTCGTGGAAGTCAGGGCCCCAGCAGGAATACCAAGATCAACGGATGAAACCTGCAAACAATAATGGAACTAATCAAATCTGCAAACTTGGTTGGAAGGACCCTCACGTTTAAAAATAAAAATGTGCCCAATGCCGTGTTTTGAAAATTCATACAAGTAGACCCAAGGCCAATGAAAACGAGTCAAATCCCATAAATAAGATTTGATTTAAGAGCATGATAACGATTATCACAAATGGATAATGTTTGCATAAGTTGCTGAGTCGAAGCCAGGTTGGAGTCCGCTGGGCTATCAACGCAAAAAGAAAGGTCTTAAATAAAAAAAACACCTATTTGTGATTGCAATCATGCGAAACCAAGGAGACGCCCTGTCACACCCCAACCCGTTTTGGTTGGATCCTTGTGATTGACCCACCCTCCTCCCGGTATAGAAGGATACTCTCCCTCTAGTCACCATTAAGAGTCAGACGTGATTAAACTCTCCTTGGTTTTCCTAGAACAACATTATCAAAATTAACTCAAAAGAAAGGCTTTATGCCAATTGTACCTTATGTTAGGTGATGGGTGGTGCCAAAATTGAGTCTTCTCTTCCTAAAAAGGGAAAATGGGAGGGTGTGAGTTCTCAAACTTAGTGAGTATGGGTGAATAAAAAGGGTTGTTGGGTTTATCTTATTCATCTTCCTTCATTTTTCTAAAAGTGTTTCAACATGCAAACAATCACCCTTAATCATCAAAGGGTTTCACATGTTTGTAGAGTAGTTCCCGACTGCCCCACTTGTGTGTGCGAAGTGCCTTTACGGACCACCCTAATAGAAGGTCACACCTTTTATCCTCAGTCTGAGTGAGCCTTAATGCCCATCCCTTAGACCTTAATTCCTTCATGTCCGTTATAGTGGAGCGAGACCTTTGCCCCTGCTTCCTTGGTCTCAATGCGCATGATGCTCCTTGAGTTTCTGACTCACTAGACGACAAACTTCCCTTATGCTCCCTGGGTCGTCCAGTATCCCTTAGAATCAACACTGCCCCATACCAGGTACCTCAATGGTTCTGTATCTTAGCATGAACAAACACAAGTCTTTTTAATTAAGACCTTTATCATTGGTGGTATTGGCCCCCATGAGCTTCTTGACCCGACTTTGGCTCTATAACTACTAGTCCAACGAGTTCGGCGACCCAACTTCGATTCAATAGCCACCGACCCAACGAATTTGGCAACCCTGTCCTTAGCTCGTTAGCTATCTCACACAATTTACCATTTATATGAGTTTTTCATAGGCTAATTACTCGTCTATTTGTCTACTGGTTTATGCCCGTGCCCACTAGAGCATCTCTAGCTCTTCTTGGAAATAGCTCCCAAACAGTTTAAGTATTTCATGTAGTTAGGGGAGATTACTTTTGGAAAAATGGTTTTCAAATTGAAAACATTCTCATCATCCCAACTGGGTGTGATGTCGAAAATTCTCACTCACCCATATTTGAGATGGAGAATTCCAAGCGTGCATGCGTTTCCTTTGCATGAACTTGTAGGCGATCCATTCCTATAGAGAATGGATAATTAAGTACTGGACCATAAGGTATTTACACTTAAAACACATAATTTTCCATAATTATGTTTTAGTCCCTAAGTGTACCTTATTTCCAATTTGGTTCCTAAGATTACCAAATCTCTCATTTGGCCCCTAATTTCATCAAAATTTTACCTAGGTCATCATAATTCTTTTAATTATGTTTTAGCCCCAAAACTTTCTAAAAATTGCAATTTAGTCCTTAAACTTGGTGTTACGCCCTAACCTGGTTTGGTTGGATCCCCGTGAGCAACCCACCACTCCCTTTGGTCCAAGAGGGTTTCACCCCCTTCTAAACTGTGAGGAGTCAGGCTTCCTTTACCCAGTTTTTCCTGGAATAACATTATACAAAACTCAATATATTAAGAATTTACATACCTGTCTTAGGGTTCAACTGCGAGGTGTCTTTAAGGTTAGTCTTCCTTTTTTCCTGAAAAGGGTTAAAGGGAGAGGATGCATTTCTACAACTTAGTGAGCGGGTGTTGGGAGTGAGTTTTTAAAAACATGCTTTATCAAAACTATTGCCAAGGTTTACCATTCTTTTTTCAAGGATTTTTCTTAAACCTCAAATCTCAGGACTTTTCCCATTTTCATATTAGGTGTGTTTAGCTCTGTTAGCCCACCCCCTTGCCTCGGGAGGTGTTTAGCACACAAACACATGATCTTCATTAGGAAAGGTATAAACATTTGTAGGACAGTCCCAAATTGCACCCACGTGGGGATCAGTGCGACTTTTCTGTCCACCTAGATAGAAGTTCCAGACTTTGACCTTAAGTCTGAGTGGACGTCCTAGACGTTCGACCCTCAGACCTGAAATTCATTTTGTGTCTGTGTGAGGATTGAGATCTCATCTTGTCCCTGCCCTAGTCTCTTGTGCATGAAGCCCAAACACAGTAACATCAGGTAGCCCAAACACAATAGCTTCGTGGAGCCCAAACACATTAGCTCCATGACTAACTGGTACGACGAGAAGCCCAAACACAATAGCTTCTCCTTTCCTTATCGCCACCTTGCCATCCAATAGCCCTTGAAACCCATCACAACCCCTAGGGCATCTTGATGGTCTTGAATCCATAAGTGCATGCACAAACAAGAGTTTTCATAACTTAGCCATTCTCTTTGGTGTCGATGGTCCAACGGCCTCGATACTCAACCCGACCTACAGCTGTTTGTCTAGCTGGTCCGTCAACCTGACCTTGACGTACTATTGCTAGCCCATCGAGCCTTGTCGGTCCTGACTTGGTACCATGGTGAATCACATAGTTAATACTACTTTTAATAAGAGTTTTCATAGCTCTTCCTATTCATGTTTGTTTACGGGCCTCAGCCCATGCCCACTGGCCTTGGGCTCACAACATGTGTTTTTCCAAAAACTAGGTCTTGAGCCCTATGAGTTCAAAACTGAGGCCCCTGGCCTATTAGAGCTGCTCTAGCTCTAGTCAAGAAGGTCTCTCAAATAGTTTAAGTAGTTGTCATATAGTCAGGGGAGAACACTTCTGACAAAAACCACTTTTTAACTCATCACACCAACTGAGTGTGGTATTAAGTCCGCCTACAACTGGTATGCAGGTTTCTCCTTTCCTAAGGAAGCTCATCATACCAACCGGGTATGATGTTTGTTTATTCCTACTAACAACCGGTAAATAAGTTTTATCTTTTAAAAATAGGGCTCATCATCCCAATCGGTATGATGTATAAAAGTCCCACTCACCCGTTGACTGTGACGTGTTTGTACTTAGTTTTCAGTTGACGCTAGCTCTCTCTTACTTGTGTTCCAGTCTCACGTGTTCCTATATAGTTTGGGTATCATTATCAATGAGGGTTTGACATAACAACCTTCGTTTTCTCACGTATTAGCGACTAGGCCCAAATTCTTGGTTTATTGCACTTAGGTCCTTAAAGTTCATTTTTCTTGACTTTAGGTCCCTAATGCTAACTTTTCTCCCAAATAAAGTCCCAAGGTTTCCAATATCCTCTTTGGATCCTCAATTTACTTAAAATTGTGTAAGGGGCACAATTTTTCCAAATTTCCATTTTGGTCCCTCAATTTTTCAAAAATTACCATTTTGCCCCTTGTTTCCAAAAATAGCCAATTAACCCCAATTCTTTCAAAAATTGACCAATTGGTCCCCCAACATCTTTCGCATTGCCATTTGACCTTCAATTTTGAGAAATTGCATGGAGGTTCCTCAATTTTTTGAAATCCCCAAATTTCCCTCAAATTTCCTCCAATTTCTTCCCCCTTTTCTGACCGAATTTGATTTCTTTAAATTTTTCATTCAGTTGGGGTTAATTGCTCCAATTGATGGTATGGATCAGTTTCTACACTTCCATACGATCAAATGGAGCTTTGAATTGTAGAATTTGTGTCCGAAATGAGCTCAAACAGAGTTTCACTGGAAAATTGTTTGTAGAGAGAGAAAATTTTGAAAGCTTACCGTCAGGGGTGCCGCAGTTTGAGCTCTCGATCGGGGGAGGTAGCTCTCATCCTTAGGATCATTCTAGGACCACGAATTTCTAAAATTGAAGTCCATATGAAGATGAATTTTATTAGTGAAATTCAACACTTTCTCTCTCTAGCATTGATATGCAATGATGGAGGAGGGCCAAGTTGGTTTACCTTTTACCTCTGTGGATGTTGTGTGAGGGCAGTGGTGACTTTGGGGAGGCTTGGTTTGGCCGAATTTAGCTCAACCAAAACAGGGCAGCTTCGAACCATCGAATTTAGCTCGGCCAAATCACTGTTTAATTCCACCGACACTTCTCCGATGATCCTTGGGTTGAAGGAAGGTTGCTGTCAGGTAGCTGACTTCCCCTGGAGTCTATAGAATCCGACCTTGCCTTTTGAGGCTAAAAAAAGTGCCTAAGTTGGAGCTTTGGTTTGAGCTTCACTAGAAAATGTAGCACTTGGGAGAGGAGGGCGATTTGAGGTGTGTGGAGGATGGATGGAGGAGAGCTGTTTATATAGGGACCTCGATGACCCTTTTACCAACCAATTTCCATTCTAGTCGAGCTTAGCCTTGCCCAAAAATGCCCTGATCGGAGAAATATTCCTCTTGACAAAAATGGAAAGATTTTGAATTGATGAACAGTGCTATCATCCCAAGGAAGAAGACGACACTGTTTCGGACCAGACCGGTCTAGTCCAATCGGGTCAATGGCAAAAATCGGCTGGTTCAAGCCCGATTCGACCAGTTTTCTCAAATTTAAAATTTTCTAAATTTGTCTAAATTCATTTCCTATCTAATGGTGGCCTAAATTTCCTAATTTGATCATTTTAAGCCACCAAGAAAAATAAATTTAGAGACCAGTTCATGTATAGTTCATACCGATTCACCTTGAATTGGTCCGATTTTCCCATCCATTTTAGTTTATGGTTCTTTTCCATGACTTTTATGACTTTTTGGTCACTTGGAATTTTCCAAATTCCCATTTTAGCCCTTCTTTACCATCTTCGGATCATTTAGTGGCTCGATTTTCTCATGAGAGTTGCCGGTTCTTTTCTCAGTTTCCTTGGTTCGAGAGGACGGGTTTCACAACTCTCCCCTCATTTTAGGAGTTTTTCCCCAAAACTTGATTACGTATCCTTTACATCGGGAATAATTTCCCTTGATGTGTACTTGGGGTTTGCTTGACCTGCTACCCCTTTGGTTGTTTCTTCACTTAGCCCCTTTAAACCACATGCTTAAGGAATTTCTTTCCCTTTCCATTTTTTACTCACTCCATGGAGTGTATTCTGATTAGGTATGTTTTACCCACAAGTCCAAAGGTACACCCTTAGGTCCACTTCTTACTCTGCTTAGGGTAAGACTCTTGAGGATTTTTATCCAGGCCATTAGGGTGGATGTTCCATAAACGTCTGATCATCCTTGTTTCCTTTTATTTCCTTGGTCGTTGATGCTCTTTAGCTCAGCATCCTTTTAGATCATTTGTCCTCAACCCCGTGGGTTTTGATATGATTCCCTTTTTATCTTATTTTGGTCCTTCCTCCATCTTTTATTTCCTACAGCTTTGATCCCAGTTTTTTTTAGGTTTGACTTCGTCATGTTTAACTAATGGACTCTTTCTTACTTGAGTCACATTTTCCTGGGACTGTTAGATCTACATGTCCCTTACAACATTATATGTTCTAGAATTTTCTTTGTCCATTATAGTTCTAGAACATTTTCTTAATAACGGTTTATGCCTTTCCAACCGTTAGGAGTCATGTGGGTTCGTTCCTTTTTGTTACCCGGTAGTGTTCCTCAACTACCTTCGATGTTATCAAATTGTCCCTTTACATTCTGACATCATGATTATGTCATTTTTTCCTTATCTACTCATCCCATACCAACTTCCTTATTGGTTTTTTCCCAGTTCCAACCATCGGGTTTCCCGACGACTTACCGACATGTTGGGATTCTTCCTTTCTTCTGTCCTTCCTCATTTCCAATGGCGTCCTTTACTCAAGGACTTTCCTTTCTTCAATCCACTCTTACTCGTTCATGCCATTTCATGATTCTTTATTCCGAGTTGTTCCCTTTCGATCTATCTGTCGATTTCCTTTGCTTGGGGAGTTCCCTTTTGGTGGTTTTATTCTCTACTATGCCCTTCAAAGTAGAGATTTTCACCTTAGGAGCTACATGTTCGACCTTGTTACCATTCCTTGAAGGCTTCCTTACTTCATATTCTTACACTTTTTTTTAATTGGAGCCTTTGCCCACCTTTTAATCCTTCACTGACCTTAATTTCCCAATTCACCCTTTACTTCATATTCGAGGTATCTCCGATTGTCGAGTTTTATTTCGTGTCCTTTACATTAGGCCCCGATAATCACTCTTAAGGTCCATGGGCGTGGACTGAAATTTGTCCTGGTGTTTGTCGTTATTCCTTTAAATCACATTTTGACTAGAGCACGTCCTTTTCCAAGGCTTTACTTCCTTCAGAATTCATTTCCTTGTTCTTTTATTTGGGGTGTGCCACCCATTCCCACTTATTACTACATCATTTGATGCTATTCTACCACTTACCTGTTTCTTAGGTTTAACTTACTTCTTAGATCCTTGAAAATAGGTTTTTCCTTGTGTTTACCCCTTTCCATCCTAGCATATACTTTGTTTGTGAGTTTTGTTTTCTCTTCCCAACTAGTTAGGTCCTTTGCCTCTTTTTTGGGATATGTCTTTCGCATGAGGCCCTTCCTTGGTAGGCTCCTTCTCTCCTCAAAATTTCCTTTTTCCTTCGTCCTTGTAGGTATCTATCCTTTAAATCGACCTCATGACACCTTTTGATGTCACTCTCTCCTGCTTACCCTAACTTTGTGAATCTTACAGGCACCTCCTTTGTACCTTGTCTTTATCCCTATTTATAATAACTTCAAGTTTATTTTATTAGGGAGTAATTTTGATTTCTTTTTGTTTCAAGGTTTCTTAGACTCCTTCTAAGGGCTTGCTTAATCCCTCTAGTGGCTTGAGTTTGGTTGCCAGTCCATTTTCAGCCATTGAATTTCTTTAAGGATTTCCTTCATCCTTCACACTTGCCATCCCAGGACATCTTATTTGTCTTCTATCGTATGGGCTTGTCTTCTCTTGTGGAGGCTTTCCTTTCTTACTCCTAGATGACCTATAACTCTCCTTAAGGAAAATTTCCTTTCCTCTACAATGTGCTTCATTTGTGTTTCCTTCCTTTGGTCCTTCTTATCTTCCGTGACCCCTCCTCATATAGTTGAGGTATGATAATGCGACTTTATTTGAGGGACAGAGTTTTTATGAAAAATTAGAATTTTTATTAATAAGGTTTACAATACTTTTTGGGTGTTACTCCTATTACAAGACGTAGTTTCAACTTGTGGAGCTACTATACTATGTTCTTAGTATGCGTCCTTCTTGGTTATAAGTCCCTTGTGGTGTCCTTTGCTCTCCTCCTACTCATGGATGTGACCTCATCAGGTGCTGACACCACATTCCTTGGTGGCATTGGAAGCTTTCCTATAATGTCTCTTGGTCCCTTGTGACTTCTACTATACCTCGGGCATTGGAGAGCTTTTAGGGTTGTCTTCCTATGGGGATTGAGTGTTGGGTAGTGTTGGTGATGCCAATCCTAGTTTTCTTGGTTCCTCTCTTAGGAGCCATCTGAAAATTTTAAAAATTTCTCTTAGTTCTTATGTTATATACTCATGATAATGTATTCGAGGAAATAGGCTCTGATACCACTTAAGTTGTCACGCCCTCTATAAATGCTGTTCCTTTAAAGATAAGAAAAACTGAGAAAAGAATCAGTCAATTCAAAAGAGAAAATCGAGTCAGTTAATGAACCCAAAAAATTAAAGAAAGAGTAAAATGCGAAATTGGAAAATCTCAAGTGATTTAAAGAGTCATAAAAATCATGGAAAAGAACCATGTAACAAATTGTAATAGAAAACCAGACTAGTTTAGGGTGAACCAAATTAAACTGGTTTGAACTATACATGAACCAATTTCTAAATTCATTTTTTGTGGTGGCTTAAAGTGATCAAATTGAAAAATTGAAGACAACGTTGGATAGGAAATGAATTTAGAAAATTTTAAATTTGAGAAATCTGGTCAGATCAGGCCTAGACCGACCGATTTTTGCCATTGAACCCGATAGGATCAGACCGGTCTGGTTTGAAACAGTGTCGTCTTATTCCTCAGGATGATAGCATTGTTCATTGGTTCAAAAATTTCCTTCTCCGATGAAGGAATATTCTCTCCAATTAGGGCATTTTCGGGCGAGGATAAGCTCAACCAAAATGGAAACTAGTCGGGCAAAGGGTCCCCGACTCCCTATATAAAGAGCTCCTCTCCATTCACCCTCCACATACCTCAAATCGCCATTCTCTATCAAGTGCTCCATTTTCTGGTGAAGCTCGAACCAGTTCTCTAACTTGGACACTTTTCTTAGCCTTAGTAGGCTAGGTCGGGTCTTACAGACTCCGGGGGAGTCAGCTACTTGACAACAATCTCCCTTCGACTCGAGGACCGTTAGAGAAGCACCAACGTTATCAAATAGTGAAGCAGCTCCGACGGATCGAAGTTGCCCTGTTTTGGCCGAGCTAAATTCAGCCAAATTCAGACCTCCTTCGGCCAAACCAAGCCACTCAAACACCCCCACGATCCTCACATGATCTCCACGACGTGAAAGGTAAGCCAATTTGGCCCTCCTCTATCATTACTGATCGGTTTTAGAGAAAGAAAGTGTAAACCCGCCCTTTAAGGGTAAGAAAAATCGGGAAAATAACTGGTTATTTCAAAAGAGGAAACCGAGCCGGTCCACAAACCATAACCGATCAGGAAAGGGTAAAATTAGGAAATTGACAATCCCGAGTGACTCAAAGAGTCATACAAATCATGGAAAAGAACATTGGGACAAATGGGAAGAGAAAACCAGATTGGTTCAGGGCGAACCAGACATGAACCAGATTGAACTGATTTGAACCATACTTGAACTGATTTCTAAATTAATTTTTCTTGGTGGCTTAAAATATTTAAATTGAGGAATTGAAGCCACGATTAGATAGAGAATGAATTTAGAGTAATTTAAAATTTTTTAATTTTTTAGAAATCTGATCGAATCGTGCCTGAACCGGCCGATTTATGCATTGAACCCAGTCGGACGGGCTTGGAATAGTTTCATCTTCTTCCTCAGGATGATAGAACTATTCATTAATGCTGAAAACGGATAATACTAACGAAGGAATATCGGCTCCAATCAAGCCATTTCATGGCGAGGATAAGCTTGACCAAAATGGTAAGTGGTCGGATAGAGGATCCCCGAGCTCCCTATATAAAGAGATCCTCTCCATTCATCCCTCATACACCTCAAATTTCCTTTCTCTCTCAAGTGCTCCATTTTCTAGCAAAACTTGCACCAGAGCTCCAAGATAGGCTTTTTCTCAGCCTCGGATGGCAAGGTCGGGTCCTATAGATTTCGGGGGAAATCAGCTACTTGATAGTAATCTTCTTTTGACCCAAGGACAGCTGGAGAAGTACCAGCGGAATCAAACATGAAGTAGCTTCGAAGGACTATAGTTGCCCTATTTTGGCCGACATAAATTCAGCCAAATTCAGCCCTCTTCTAGCCAAACCAAGCCTCCCTAACATCCCCACGACCCTCACACGGCCTCAACAGAGCTGAAAGGTAAGCCAATTCAGCTCAACTTAGTCATTACCGGTCGGAGTTAGAGAGAGAAAGTGCTAAAATTTACTGATAAAATTCACCCTCAATTGGACATCAATTGTAGCAATTCTTGATCCTTGAAGGAACCTTAGGACAAGAGCTACCTCCCCAAATTGAGAGCTCGGACTGCCTCACCTCCAACTGTAGGCTTTCAAAGCTCTCTCTATCTACGAGCAATTTTCCGACGAAACTCCATTTGAGCTCAATTCAGACCCAAATGGTGAAGTTTGAAGCTCAATTGAATCATATGGAAGTGTAGGAATTGATCCATACCTTCAATTAAAGTAATTAACCCTTATTGAATGGCCAATTTGAAGAAATCAAATTCGGTTAGTTTGAAGGGGAGAAGTTGGGGGAAACTTTTGTGGAAAATTGGGGATTTCAAAAAATTGAGGGACCTTCATGAAATTTCTGAAAATTGAAGGCCAATTATCCATGAGAAAGATGTTGGGGAACCAATTGGTCAATTTTTAGAACAATTGGGGCCAAATTGTCATTTTTGGAAAGTAGGGGTAAAATTGTAATTTTTGAAAAGGTTGGGGACCAAATTATAAATTTGGGAAACTTGAGCCCCTTACAAAATTTAAAGTAAATTTAGGGCCCAAGAAGGATATTGGAAGTCCTCGGTACGTAATTTGAGGAAAATTTAACACTAGGTACCTAAAGTTAGAAGGTATGTACTTTAGGGACCTAAGTGCAATAAATCAAAAGTTGGGGCCTAGTGGCTCGTGCGTGAGAAAAAAGATGACTATTATGCCAAATCTTAATTAATAAGAATGCCAAAATCGTGTAGGGACATGAGAAACTAGAATGCCAACGAGGAAAAGCTAGCATGGACTTGGAAATTGACTGGGGACGAACACATCACGGTCATTGCGTGAGTGAGCATATTTACATCATACCCGATTGGGATGGTGAGTACTTTAGAAATGAAAAGCTACTTATGGGTGGGACATTTAACATCATAACTGGTTGGGATGGTGAGTACTTTTGAAATGAAAAGATACTTGTGGGTGAGACTTTTAACATCATACCGAGTTCAGTGATTGGGAGACCTTCTTGACGGGAGCTAGAATAGCTCAGATAGGCCAAAGGCCTCGATTTTTGAACTCATGGGGCTAAATGCCCAATTTTGGAAAAACGTGCAGTGGGCCTAAGGCCACTAGGCACGAGCAGGAGCTCGTAAACAAACTTGATTAAAGAAAGTCAAATTTCACTGATAAAATTCACCCTCATATGGACTTCAATTGTAGTAATTCTTGATCCTATAAAGGAACCTAACGACGAGAGCTACCCCCCAATATCGAGAGCTCGGATTGCCGCCCCTCCAATGGTAAGCTTTCACAAATTACGAATAGTTTTTCGGAAAAGCTCCATTTGTACTCATTTCAGACCCAAATGTTGCGATTCAAAGCGTAATTGAATTGTATGGAAGTGTAGGAATAGATCCATACCATCAATTAGAGAAATTAACCCCGATTGAATGGCCAATTTGAAGAAATCAAATTTGGTTAGTATAAAGGGGTGAAATTGGGGAAGCAATTAGGGAAAAATTGGTGATTTCAAAAAATTGAGTGACCTTCATGCAATTTCTCAAAATTGAAGGTCAATTGGCAATACGAAAGATGTTGGAGAACCAATTGGTCAATTTTTGAAAGAGTTGGGGCCAAATTGTTATTTTTGGAATGTAGGGGCAAAATCATAATTTTTTAAAACTTGAGGACCAAATTGGAAATTTGGAAAAGTTAAGCCCCTTACACAATTTTGAATAAATTGAGAATCCAAAGAGGATATTGGAAACCTTGGGACTCAAATTGGGGAAAAGTTAGCATTAGGGACCTAAACTTAAGAAAAAAAATGAACTTTAGGGACCTAAGTGCAATAAACCAAGAATTTTGAGCCTAGTCGTTCATACATGAGAAAATGAAGGCTGTTATGCCAAAGCTTAATTGATAAGAATATCCAAATCATGTAGGGACATGAGAGACTTAAACACATGCAAAGAAAAGCTAATGTGGACTTGGAAGCTAACTAGGGACAAACGTGTCACAATCACCGGGTGAGTGGGATTATTTAACGTTATACCCAGTTGGAAGGATGAGCACTATTTTTAATAGATAAAACCTACTTACCGGTTGTAAGTAGGAATGAATAAATATGATACCCGGTTGGTATGATGAGTTTGCTTGAGGAACGGTGAAAACTGCCTACTGGTTGTAAGCGGGTGAAAACATCGTACCTAGTTTAACATATTCAGTTTTATATAATGTTATTCTAGGAAAAATAGGAAAAAAAGATGCCTTACTCCTTGTGGTTTAGAAGAGGGTGAAACCCTTCAAAGACCAAAGGGAGTAGTGGGTTGCTCACGAGGATCTGACCAAATTGGGTCGGGGCGTGACAACTTGAGTGGTATCAGAGTCTGTTTCCTTGAATACATTATCAAGACTATATAATGCAGTAACTAAGAGTAATAAGTTTTAAATTTTACATATGGCTCCCAAAAGAGAAATCAAGAGAACTAGAGTCGCTATCACTGACACTACCCAACACCCTATCCCTATGGAAACTTCCCTAGCAGCCCAAACAGTTCCACCTAGACTAAGCTCGGAGCATCGAAGGTTGTACAAAGAGTTCACCTGAGTGTTTGGGCAGCCCAACCTCACCCTTGAGGTAGATACCAACTCTTGAGTTGAGTTTGAGGAAGTACAATCCTCTCCCCCTCTTGCTAACGTTCCCACTCTAGTTGACATCTCCAGATACCTCAAAATCCTCCATCAATTGGGATGCAAGCCCTTCCTAGGAGAGAAGGATGCTAGAACTACTATGGACTGGTTGACCAGCATCAAGAAACTCATGGGGATATTTAGGATTTTACCAGAGGATATGGTAATCTTGGTAGTGTTTTTCTTGGAAGCCATCGCAAAAAAGGTGGTGGGATAACGTCAAAAGCCTACATACCACCATCCTCACCTGGAAGCAATTCGAGGAGAGGTATACATAGGAATACCTAGCTCCACATTTGATCAACGAGAAGAAGCAGGATTTCCTCCGACTCTGACAAGGGCTTAACTCTATCTCAGAGTATGAAACTAAGTTTAACGAGTTAAGACCCTTTGCCCCTGACTTAGTCGGACTTGCAGACATATGCCAATGATTCATAGATGGTCTCAACATGGACATATGAGACCAAATGAAAGTGCTAGGATGCCCCATAGATCTGGCAGCCATAATTTGTATGGCCCACGAATGTGAGTGTGTAATGCAAACTCGACACCACTAGATGGAGCAGGCCAACCGAGAGGATGATAAAGGCCAAGGCTGCCACAGGGGATGGAAGGAGCAAAGTGGCCCTAAGTGGGGAAATAAGGCAAGTTTCCAAAGGAGGAAGGATGCATAACCACCTCAAAGGGAGGTGATTCCCACCATATTACAAGGGAGGCCTCACTGTCCTAGATGTTAGAGGCACCACGAGGGAGCATGCTTATCTTGTTACGAATGTGGAAAGGTGTGGCACTTTTCAAGGGAATGCTCCACTCTCAAGAAGAATAAGCAACGAAACACGCTTGGACCACCCCAAGGGAACCCAAGTACTCCAAGGCAGGACACCACGACAAGGGTACCAGCTATGGTATACAACCTTACCCAAGAGGAGGCCATAACAGACCTTAGTACTTTAGCAGGTACTTCCCAAAACCTCCCTAACCAAAATTTGGCAAAACATATAATTCAATCCTACTTAATAAAGAAATTTTGATTTTTCCTTCTCTAAAAATGTGCATTTCTTCAATCAGGGTACATACAATTGTGGGAGAGAAAAGTTTACACTCTCTTTGATTTAGAGGCAAAGAGATCCTTCATCAAGGAAGAGCTAGTTCCGGGTCTTCCCCTAGAACTTACCTCCTTGGAACAAAGTCTCAACATCCTCACACCCTTAGGAGAAGGATTGAATAGGAACAAACATTTAAAGCAATGTGAAATTATGATTGGATGAGTAAAAATAGAAGCGGATTTGTTCTCCTTACCTCTAATGGAGGTAGAAATAATATTGGAAATGGATTAGTTAAGTACCCATCAAGCCAAGGTAGACTGTGGGAAGAAAGTGATAACTTTCCACACTCTCGAAACACTCGGACAATGCTTTCAAGGAGATAGAAGGAAGGGAGAGATGCACTTAGTGTCTCATATAAAAGCTCAAAAAATGATACAGAAGGATTGTCAGGCTTTCCTTGCGATGGTCCTCAATGAGAAGTTGGCGGAGAAAGGATTAGAGAGTATCATAGTGGTGGAACACTACTCAAATGTATCCCTGAAGAGTTACTAGGAATACCCCTAAGCTAACAACTAGAATTTACTATAGAGGTAATCCTCGAAACACATCCCATATCCTAAGCCCCCTATCGCATGGCTCCAAGGGAATTAAAAGAGCAGTTGGATGAACTATTAGAGAAGGGTTTCATACGCCCTAGCCAGTCTCTATGGAGTGCACCAATACTATTTGTGAAGAAAAAGGATGGGAGTATGAGGCTGTGTATATATTATCGAAAGTTGAACCAGGTCACCATAAAGAATATGTATTCACTTCCACGGATTCATGACTTGTTCGACCAACTGAAAGGAGCTACCTACTTCTCTAAGAAAAACCTCCGGTCAGGATACCACCAGCTCAGGATCCAAGAGAGAGATATCCCTAAGACTAACTTTCGGTCCCGATATAGACCATATGAATTTAGGGTGATGCCTTTTGGCCTAATGAATGCCCCTACAACCTTTATGGATTTGATGAACCGAGTGTTCCAGCCTCACTTGGACAAGTTCATGATTGTGTTTATAGATGATATACGCATATACTCATGGACTAAGGTGGAGCACAAAGAACATCCGGCTATCATCTTAGAGACGCTGTGAAATAATTGCTTATATGTGAAATTCTCCAAGTGTGAGTTTTGGTTGTAAGAGGTAGAGTTCTTAGGGCACATAGTGTCCAAAAATGGAGTCAAGATCAATCTGGGAAAGGTGGAAGCCATATATGACTAGAAGGCACCCAAGAACCCCTCCGAGATTTGTAGTTTCTTGGGATTGGTAGGGTACTACAGTAGTTTGTGTAGGATTTCTCTAAGATAGCGGCTCCTTTGACACGTCTCACAAGGAAGGGAGTGGAGTATAAGTGGGGTGAAAACTATGAGAAATCTTTCATGGAGTTGAAGACCCGTTTAACAATGTCACCCATACTCACTCTGCCTGACCCAAGTGCAGGGGAGTATACAGTCGATAGTGACACATTCGAACAAGGACTCTAGTGTGTATTAATGCAACAAGGAAAGGTCATTGCCTACGCCTCGCAATAACTAAAGGTATATGAGAGGAACTACCCTGCACATGACTTAGAGCTAGCCACAATAGTGTTTGCCTTCAAGATTTGGTGACACTACTTATACGGGGTTAAGTATAGGATATATATAGATCACAAGAGTCTTAAGTACTTCCTAACTCAAAGGAAGTTCACTCTCTGCTAGAGGTGATGGTTGGAGTTGGTCAAGGACTACAACCTTGTGATAGAATACCACCTCGGGAAGGCTAATGTGGTGGCAAACGCTCTAAGTCGCAAGTATCAAACCAAGGTGGCACAGATAAAGACGAGCTACCTTCCATTATTACAACAATTGGGAAGAATGGAAGTGAACCTTAAAGTGGACAAGAAAGAAAGATGCCTAGTGGCTAATGTAGTAGTAAGACCCAGCCTAATGGAACAAATTAAGGTCCATCAAAAAGGGGATAAGGCACTCCAACCCTATCTGGATCCGGTCAACAAGGAGACAAACCCGGACTACAACCTTCGAGGCAACGGAATACTAACCTATAAAGGTAGGGTGTGTGCCTTAGGATAACGAAGTGAAGAGACTACTATTGGAAGAGGTACATGAATTTGTCTATGCAATGCATCCGGACAGTACTAAGATGTACTGCACCCTCAAACAGGGTTATTAGTGGAAAGGGATGAAGAGGAATATCGTAAAATATGTAGCACGATGTTTGTCCTGTCAATAGATCAAAGCTGAGCACCAGAAACCCTCAAGACTGCTATAATCCCCACCAGTCCCCGAATGGAAATGGGAACACATCACTATGGACTTCGTCACAAGACTACCCGTGACTAGGAAAGGGCGAGAGGGAATTTGGGTCATTGTGGATAGGCTGACCAAGTCCACACACTTCTACCAATAAGGGTGACCGATTTTGTGGAGCAATTATCTACTCTATACATATAGGATATTGTGAGACTCCATGGCGTCCCAGTAAGCATGGTGTCGAATAGGGACCCTAGGTTTTCCTCAAGGTTCTGGCCTAGTCTGCAAAGTGCCATGGGAATCAAACTCCACATGAGTACAACATTTTATCCTTAGACTGATGGACAGTTTGAGCGAACAATCCAAACCTTGAAGGATATGCTACAGGCATACGTACTCAGCATGAACAAGGGTTGGGAGGTATACTTGTGTCTAATGGAGTTTGCATATAATAACAGCTATCAGGCCAATAATCAATTGGCTCCTTATGAGGCCCTTTATGGACGACCCTACCATACCCCCTTATTATGGGAAGAGGTGGGAGAAAGAAAGCTCAAAAGGGATGAGCTAATAGAAGACTCCACAAAGAAAATAAAGATTACAAGGAGTCGACTTAGGACAGCTCAAGATAGACAAAAGAGGTACACGGATCATCGGAGAAGGAACTTGAAATTTGGTGTAAGTGACCAAGTATTTCTCAAGGTATCCCCATGGAGGGGAATACTTAGGTTCCAACAATGGGGGATGTTGAAACCTAGGTACATCGGTCCCTACACCATAATCCAAAGGATAGGGCTCGTGGGCAATAGACTGGAACTGCCTCCTGACCTACAAAGAATACATGACGTATTCCACGTCTCGGTACTCCGGAAGTACCAACCCGATCCCAGTCATGTACTGGACTAACCCCCACCCGAGTTAGAAGCGAACATGACCTATCAAGTGGAACCGGTGCAAATCATCGACTGGAGAGATAAGAAATTGAGGAATAAGAAGATTCCCATGGTCAAGGTTCTTTTGCAAAACGGACCGGTACAAGAGGAGACCTGGGAAACCGGGAGTGCTATGAGGGATGGGCACTCCCAATTGTTTGGAATGTAAACCTTTTGCGGACAAAACCCCTAAAAGGAGGGGAGAGTTGTAAACCCTTATTACTTTAAAGATAAGAAAATCGGAAAAAGAAGCAGTCGATTCAAAAGAGAAAACTGAGCCAGTTAACAAACCAAAACCGGTAAAGAAGGGGTAAAGTGGGAAATTTGAAAACCCAAGTGACTCAAAGAGTCATAAAAATCATGGAAAAAAACCATGGAGCAAATTGGAAGAGAAAACCAGACCAGTTCAAAATCATGGAAAAGAACCATGGAGTAAATTGGAAGAGAAAACTAGATCGGTTCAGGGTGGACCGGATTGAACCGGTTTGAACCATATATGAATCGTTTTCTAAATTCATTTTTATTGGTAGCTTAAAGTGCTCAAATTGGAAAATTGAAGGCATCATTGGATAGGAAATGAATTTAGACAAATTTAAAAAATTTTAGACTAGAGAAAACTGGTCAAATCGTGTCTGAACCGGCCAATTTTCGCCATTAAACGCGGTCGGACTAGTTCAGTCCAGTTCAGAATAGTGTTATCTTCTTCCTTAGGATGATAGCATTGTTCATCGGTTCAAAAAATTTCCTTCTCCGGAAAGGGAATATCCTCTCCAATCAAGGCATTTTTGGGCAAGGATAAGCTCGACTAAAATGGAAACTGGTTGGGCAATGGGTACCCGAGCTCCTTAAATAAAGAGCTCATCTACATTCATCCTCCACACACCTCAAATCTCCATTGTCTTTCAAGTGCTCCATTTTCCAGTGAAGCTCAAACCAGAGCTACAACTTAGGCACTTTTCTTAGCCACAGAAGGCAAGGTTGGGTCCTACAAACTCTGGGGGGAGTCAGCTACCTGACAGCAACCTCCCTTCAACTCGAGGATCGTCGGAGAAGCGTCGGTGGAATCAAACAATGAAGCAGCTTCGACAGGCCGAAGATGCCCTATTTTGGTCGTGCTAAATTCAGCCAAATTCAGACCACCTATGACCAAACCAAGCCTCCCCAGCGTCCCCACGGCCCTCACACGATCTCTACATAGATGAAAGGTAAGCCAATTCGGCCCTCCTCCATCATTGTCGATAGGTGTTAGAGAGAGAAAGTGTCGAATTTCACTGATAAAATTCACCCTTATATGCACTTCAATTGTACCAATTCTTAATCCTAGAAGGAACCTAAGGACGAGAGCTACCTTCCAAGATTGAGAGGTCGAACTGCCGCCCCTCCGACGGTAAGCTTTCGAAGCTTTCTCTCTTTACGAACAGTTTTTCGGCTAAGCTCCATTTGAGCATGTTTCGAACCCAAATGATGCGATTCAAAGCTTAATTGAATTGTATGGAAGTGTAGGAACTGATCCATACCATCAATTGGAGCAATTAACCCCGATTGAATGGCCAATTTGATTGAATCAAATTTAGTTAGTATAAAGGGGTGAAAGTGGGGAAGAAATTGGGGAAATTTTGGGATTTTTGAAAAATTGAGGGACCTTCTGGAAATTTCTCAAAATTGAAGGTCAATAGGTAATGAGAAAGATGTTGGAGGATCAATTGGTCAATTTTTGAAAGAGTTGGGGTCAAATTGCTATTTGTGGAAAGTATGGGCAAAACCGTAATTTTTTAAAACTTGGGGACCAAATTGAAAATTTGGAAAAGTTGAACCCCTTACACAATTTTGAATAAATTGAGGATCCAAAGAGGATATTGGAAACCTTAGTACTCAATTTTGGGAAGAGTTAGCATTAGGGACCTAAAGTTAAGAAAAAATGAACTTTAGGGACCTAAGTGCAATAAACTAAGAATTTTGAGCATAATCGCTCATACGTTAGAAAATGAAGGCTGTCATGCCAAACCTTAATTGCTAAGGATACCCAAATCATGTAGTGACACGAGAGACCGGAATGCCAGCAAGGAAATGCTAGTGTGGACTTGGAAGCTAACTAGGGACGAACGCATCATAATCACCGAGTGAGTGGGATTATTTAACGTCATACCTAGTTGGGAGGATGAACACTATTTTTAACCGATAAAACCTACTTATTGGTTGTAAGTAGGAATGAATAAACATCATACCTGGTTGGTACGATAAGTTTCCTTCTTGAGGAAAGGAGAAAACTGCCTACCGGTTGTAAGCAGGTCCATCATCACACTTGGTTGGTGTGGTGAGATAAAAACATAATTTTTTTCAGAAGTGTTCTCCCCTGACTGTGTGCCATTGCTTAAAATATTTGGGAGACCTTGACAAGAGCTAGAACAACTAAGATAGTGTAGGGGACTCGATTTTTGAACTCACGGGACTCAATGCCCAGTTTTGGAAAACACGTGTAGTGTGCCCAAGGCTAGTGGGCACATGCAGAAGCTCGTAAACAAATGTAATTAGAAAGAGCCATGAAAACTCCTAATTAATGGAACTGATTGTGTGTTGTGCCATTGTACCGAGTTAGGACCGATAGTGCTCAATGGACTGGTAGTAGTGCATTAGGGCCAGGTCGACGGACCGGCCAAGACAAATAGCTGCAGATCGGGTTATGCGTTAGGGTCGTTGGACCATTGACACCAAAGAGGATGGATAAATATATGAAAATTACTGTTTGTGCATGCACTTGTGGTACATGACCTTCAAGATGCCCTAGGGGGTAGTGATGGGTCCTAGGGGCTGCTAGACGACATGGTGGAGATAAGGGCAGTTCGTCATGCCAGTCAGTCTTGAAGCTCTTGGAGCTTCTTGCACATGAGACTGGGGTAGGGTTAAGATGAGATCTTCATCCTCATATGGACATGAAATAGCATTCAAGTCTAAGGGTTGGATGTTTGGGACGTCCACTCAGACTCACTATAGCAGTGGACATGCTTCTATCATGGTGGACGGTAAAGACTCTCTGATCAACAAGTGGGTGCAATGGATTGGTTACAGCTACGAATGTGTGTACCCTCTTTGATGAAGGGCGTGTGCTTGTTTGTTAAATGCTTCCTGAGGCAAAGGGATGTGCTAAGAGAGCTAAACACACCTAATATGGAAATGGAAAAGGTTTTGGAAACTTGAATTTGAGGAAAATCCTTTCAAGAAAAATGATAACCTTAGCATGGTTTTTTTATAAACAAAAGATGGTTTAAAAACTCACTCCCAACACCCACTCAGTGAGTTGCAGAACTCACCCCGTCCTTTTTCCCCCTTTTCAAGTAACTAGGGAGAACCAACCTTAAAGACCCTCCTATAGTTGAACTATAAGATGAGTATGATCAGTTTAATATATTTAGTTTTGTATAATGTTATTCCAGTAAAAATTGAAAAAAGGACGCCTTACTCCTCGCGGTTTAGAAGAGGGTGAAACCCTTCATAAACCAAAGGGAGTGGCAGGTTGCTCATGGGGATCTGACCAAACTGAGTCAGGGCGTGACATCACCCCCCTCCCTTTACCCCTTTTGGAAAGAAGACAAAACCCTCCATGGATTTTCTCAAGCTGAACCAATAGTCAAGTTTGCCATTTTTAAATTATTCAAGTTTTGTATAATGTTATTCCAGTAAACTAGGTGAAAAGGATGCTTGACTCCTTACTGTTTAAAAGGAAGAGAAATCCATCATAAACCAAAGGGAGTGGCAGGTTGCTCACGGGGTTCCGACCAAACTAGGTCGAGGCGTGATTGCATGTATGAGCTTCGCACATGCGAACTGCAACATGACTCATTGGCCGGCCACAAGGCAACCTCCCATTGGTCGTTCGTTACAATCAACTAGTTATTTGATCGTGACATGTGACATCCTCTTATTGGTTAATTTAAATAAATCAAATTTCTCTCCTGGCATACTATGCAACTACCAAGTGTCAACCTCTAATTAGCTAAAATTGTCTGATGCTGCTCTTCCATGTGTCGGCCTTTAATTGGTTGACCATTCATTCGATGTCCTACTCGGCTGCTAACATGGCACCTTTGCCACATACCAAATCCTCATTGGTCAGCCTGGCAGACGAAGCTTCTCCTCAGTTAACCGTTGACTAAGGATATGTGTCAATCTCCTATTGGTAGGTCGTCATGGATTTGATCGTTGACCAGGGACACGTGTTACGTTCTGATTGGTTTGCGCTTCCAAGTGCTGACCGAGCGGCTGATTGGGCGCGCTATGACATGCGTCGCTCATTGATTGGTCACGTCTACTAACTAGGCATTGACCTGGCCGACAGTCTATTGACCGGTTGGACTGTTGACCGGTTTGGTTGGATTGTTGATCGATTCAGTTGGACCGGGTTCAGTGACCCGAAATAAAAAAATCGGTCGGTTAAGGCTTGATTCGACCAATTTTCTAAAATCTAAAATTTTCTAAATTTTACTAAATTCATTTTCTACCCAGTGGTGAATTCAATTTCCCAATTTGACATTTTTAAGTCACCTATAAAAATCAATCTTTGAACTTGTTCTTCATAGTTCAGTTTGGTTTGAGTCTACTTCACCCTGAACCGGTCAGGTTTTTACCTCCAATTCACTTCATGGTTCTTTTCTGTAAAGTTTGGGTCTTTGTTGGCCCCTTGGGGCTTCCTAATTTCTCGTTTTGACTTTTATTCGTTAATTCCTGACCACTATAATTCTTAGTTTTCCTTTGAAAATTTATGGTTTCATGATCCAGCTTTCTCATTATGAAGAAACAGGGCTTACACATCTGGTATGGGGTAGTGTTAGTTCTAAGGGCTACTGGACAACAAGGTTGACATAAGAGAAGTTATGTTGTTCTAGTATGTCGTAAAGCTCTAGCAGCTTCTTGCGCATTGAGACTGAGTAAGAAGGGGAAGAGGTCTCCTCCCTCAATAAAGGACAAAATTTTTTATAATGTGTGGGGGTGGGCTATGGTGCTCACACAAATGATGTGGAAGGTCAAGGTCCCGTGATAAACCCGTCACCCTTCCATGCATCATCCGGGTTGTAAACCCCGCACTTTTGAGTTAAGGAAAACCGGGAAAAGAATCGGTCAAACCGAGTAAGAAAACCAATCCGATTTACATTTGAGAACATGCAATATGGTAATTTACAACTTTCGGGTGATTAAACATTACAAAAGAAATTTAAGAAAATTTAAAAGACAAAAACCAAATTGGTTTAGGTGAATAAGATTCCATAAGAACTTTGAAGTTAAGTGTGCTTGCCCAAGAGTAGTGTGAGGATGGGTGACCTCTTGGGAAATATGAATTTTTTTATAACCCGAAATTTCGGTAAAAATTTTTTATGTACGCCTTATCATAAATAACCATAAATTAATATATATTTAATTATTGTAATTAATACAAATAATTTAATACCTAAATTAAATTATTGGAATTAATACAAATAATTTAATACTGAAATTAAATTATTGGAATTAATACCAAAATTAAATTATTGGAATTAATACCAATAATTTATGGCAATATTAATACTATTAATAAATCCCGCCCATTTAATAAACGAGTTTTACGCCTATATAAAGAGGTATCCCCATTTCATTCTCCTCACACCTTAACACTTTTCTCTCTCTCTCTACTGCTCCATTTCCCGTTAAATCTCGAACCAGAGCTTCGACTTGAATAAAGGTCACGCTCTTTAGAATTGGGGAGAAGATAGCTATCTGATAGCAAACTCCAGTCAATCCGAGAATCGTTGGAGAAGCGTCGACATGATGGAAAAGTGAAGCAACTTCGGCTGACCGAAGCTGCCCTATTTCGGCCAAGCTGAAATTGGCCATTTCAAGCCCTCCTTAGGCCAAACCAAGCCCTCCCAACACTTCCTCAGCCTTTACACGGCCAAATTCGAATAGAAAAATAAGCCAATTCATATCCCCTTTACAATTTTCGATCAGTGCTAGAGAGAGAGTCGACCGAATTTCAATGATAAAATTCTAATCCAATTCCACATCAATTGATGCAATTCTTGATTCTAGGATGAACCTCAGGACGAGACCTATCTGTCAAGATTGAAAGATCGGACCGCCATGCCTTCACTGGTGAGTAATCGAAGCTTTCTCTCTCTACAGTCTATTTTCCGGCGAAACTCCGTTTGAGGACCTATTGAGGAATTTTGGAATTTTTGAGGCAAAATTTACCATTTTTGTAAAAGAAGGGCAAAATGGTAATTTTGGAAAAATTGGGGGACTAAATTGGAAATTTGGGAAATTAAACCCCTTTTTGGTGAAATTGAATAAATTGAGGTCCCAGGATAAATTTTAAAAGATACGGGACTCAATTTGAGGAAAAATCGACATTAGGGACTTAAAGTTAATGAGAAATAACTTTAGGGACCTAATTGCAAATAACTAAAAGTTTGGGTTTTCTCATTCATTGGAAATGAATGAAGGCTATTATGTCGAGTAATAATGAACAAGGTTATTCATATCGTATAGGAACGCGAAATACCGGGAACGCCAGCAAGGACAAGATCGCGTGAATTCAAAGAACCGGTCTAGTGGAATTCACGGCATTAATGGGTGAGTGGGTTTACTAACATCATACCCGGTTGGGATGATGAGTACAACTTAAAGATAAAAACCATTTATCATACCCGGTTGTGAGTGAAAATTTTATATCATACCCGATAGGGGATGATAAGTACCTCGGTATAAAAATCCACTATTTAGTAGTATTTTAATCATCACCACTTAGAGAAAGTGATGTGAAAATTATGCGAAAAAAAAAACTACTTACCGGTTGTAAGTAGATCATACCTGGTTGGTATGATGAGACTTCCTCGAATGAAGTTGAAAACTCGTTAATCGGTTATGAACAAAGATATCCTTATATCGGTTGGTATAATGGATAGTGAAAACCTATTTTGTTGGAAGTGTTCTCCCCTGACTGTGTGCCAATGCTTAAACTATTTGGGAGACCTTCTTGATGGGAGCTCGAATAGCTCTGATAGGTTGGAGGCCTCGGTTTTGGAACTTGAGGGCTAAATTCCCAATTTTGAAAATCTCGTACTGTGGGCCCAAGGCCAGTTGGCACGAGCAGGAGCTGGTAAACGAACATAATATATGTGTCATAAAACTTAATAAGTGAATTGTTTGGCGATGGTACCAAGATAGGACCGACATGCTCAGTCAACTAGTGGTAGTGCGACATGACAGGTCGACGGACCAGTCAAGACAAACAACTGCGGGTTGAGTTGAGAGTCGGGGCCGTTGGACCTGTGGTACCATAGATTACATGGCAATATGAGAAAACATTGTTTGTGCATGCACTATGAGTACGGGATCATCAAGACACCCATGAGGGGTAGTGATGCGTCCTAAGGGCTTTGGACGACCTGTTGGCTATAAGGGCAGTTCGTCGTTCCAGGTGTTTGTGCGAAATCTGGAGTAGCACCAAGCGCATGAGACTGGGGTGGGGACAGGATGAGGTCTCTGTCCTCATACGGACACAAAGAAGTGATTTTAGGATTGTGGGTCGGATGTCACGTACATCCATTCATTCCCAGGGTAGAAGTGGTTGTACTTCTATCCGGGTGGCAAGAAAAGTCGTTCCAAAGCCACTAGCGGGTTCAGTAGTGATACTGACTTGAGAATGTGTGTAACCTTCATGATGAAGGATGTGTGTTGGGTGATGACACACCGGTAACTAAGAAATAATGAAAAAACCCAAATTTTTAAATGAAGGGATTTTTTTTGAAAAGAAAGGAGTCTGGCACACTCCATATAAATATTTTTCTTAAAAGTTAAAAGTAAACCTTTGGAAACCCATTCACTAAGTAGTCATACTCATCCCTCCCTTATATCCCTTTCAGGAAATCCTAGAAAGCCTACCTTGAAAGACCATCAACTATGATGCCTGTAAGACAGGTATGTAAAGTTTAAAATTTCATACAGTTTTGATTATGCTATTCTAGAAAATGGAGCAGGTTTAAAGGACGCCTTACTTTTTACGGATTATAATAAGGGGAAACCCTTTAATAAACCGGGAGAATGGCAGGTTGTCAAGCCCCGACCCGGTTTGGTCGGATCCCCATGATCAACCCGCCACTCTCCCGATTTACTAAAGGGTTTCCCCTTATATTATAAATTGTAAAGAGTTAGGCGTTCTTTAGACCTGCACCTTTTTCCAGGAATATCATATATCAAAACTGCATAGTAATTTAAATTAATTGTACCTATCTTGCAGGCGTTTAATTGTGCAAGTCCTTTAATATTCGGCTTTCCGGAACTTCCTAAAAGGGGTATAAGGGAGGGGGTGAGTACAACTACTCAGTGAATGGGATTCAAATCTTTTGGCTTTCAAAAAAAACATTTATATGGAGTGTTCCTGACTACTTTCTTTTCAAAAATCCATTCATTTAAAAATTTGGGTTTTTCCTTTATTTCTTAGTTATAGGTGTGTCATCACCCAACAAACATCCTTCATCATAAAGGTTACACACATTCGCAAGTCAGTATCACTACTGAACCCGCTAGTGGCTTTGGAGCGACTTTTCCTGCCACTCGGATAGAAGTACAACCACTTATACCCTAGGAATGAGTGGATGTACACGACATCCGACCCACAATCCTGAAATTTGCTTCTTCATGTCCATATGAGGACAGAGACCTCATCCTGTGCCCACCCCAGTCTCATGCGCTTTGTGTAACTCCAAATTTCGCACAGACACATGGAACGACGATCTACCCTTATACTCACCGGGTCGTCCAGGGCCCTTAGGACACATGACTACCCCTCATGGGCATCTTGATGATCTCGTACTCATGGTGCATGCACAAACAAAGTTTTCTTAAATTACCATGTAATATGTGGTGCCATTTGTCCCAACGGTCCCGACCTTCAACTAACCCTGTAGCTGTTTGTCTTGACTGGTCCAAAGACTGGTCATGTCGCACTACTACTAGTTGACTGAGTATGTCGGACCTACCTTGGTACCATGACCAAACAATTCACTTATTAAGTTTTAATGGCACACACATACACACACACACACACACACACACACACACACACATATATATATCATGTTCTTTTACGAGCTCCTGCCCGTGTCCATTGGCCTATGGCCCATTGTTCGAATTTTTCAAAAACTGGGCATTTTAGCCCTCAAGTTCCAAAACTGAGGCCCCAGCCTATAAGAGCTATTCGAGCTCCCATCAAGAAGGTCTCCCAAATAGTTTAAGCATTTGCACATAGTCAGAAGAGAACACTTCCAATAAAATAGGTTTTCACTGTCCATTATACCAATCGGTATAAGGACATCTCCGTTCATAACCGATGAACGGGTTTTCAACTTCCTTCGAGAAAGTCTTATCATACCAACTGGGTATGATCTACTTACAACCGATAAATAGTTTTTTTTCGTAAAATTTTCACATCACTTTCTCTAAGTGGTGATGATTAAAATACCACTAAATAGTGGGTTTTTATACCGAGATACTTATCATCCCCAACCGGGTATGATATATAATCCCACTCACCCGATAGTGAAGTGAAATTCCACTTAGTCGGGTTTTGTCCTTAGCAAGCTGGACCTCGACTGGCATTCCCGATTTCTCATTCTCCTACATGAGATGAACATAATTGTTCATTATTCTTTGTCCTAATAGCCCTCATTCGTTCTAAATGAATGAGAAAACTCAACTTTACATATATTTGCAATTAGGTCCCTAAAGTTAATTTTCTTTAACCTTAAGTTCCTATTGCCGGGTTTTTCCTAAATTCGAGTCCCGAAACCTTTAAAATTTATCTTAGGACCTCAAATTATTTGATTTCACACAAAGAGGTTTAATTTCCCAAATTTCCAATTTGCTCCTTCAATTTTCCCAAAATTACCATTTTGCCCCTTCTTTAGAAAAATGGTAAATTTTTGCCCCAAAAATTCTAAAATTTATCAATTGGCCATCTAATATTCTTATCATGACCAATTGACCATCAATTTTAGAAAATTACATTTTGGTCCTTCAAATTTCCAAAAATCCCCAATTTCCCCAACTTTTTTTTTCCAATTTTCAACTCTTTAACACTGCCAAATTTGATTTCATCAAATTAACCAATCAGACACCTCAAATTGTTGAAATTGGAGTTGAAATTGAGTTCCTACATGTTCATACGATTCTAAGGAACTTTGAATCACAGATTTTAACTAAAGCTCAAACGGAGATTCGCCAGAAAACAAACTATAGAGAGAAAAAGCTTTGATTTCTCACAGGTGAGGGCACGACGGTGGAGCTTTTCAATTTGGGCAGGTAACTCTCCTCCATAGGTTCTTCGTAGGATCAAGAATGACATCAATTGATGTCGAATTGGATTAGAATTTCTTCATTGAAATTCAGTTGACTCTCTCTCTACAACGATTTGAAATTGTAAAGGGGAACCGAATTGGCTTACCTTTCGGTTCTAATTCGGCCGAGGAAGGACTGAGGAGTGTTGGGAGGGCTTGGTTTGGTTTCAGGAAGGCTCGAAATGGTTGATTTCAGCTTAGCCGAAATAGGGCAGCTTTAGTCCGCCGGAGCTGCTTCACTGTTTGATCATGCCGACACTTCTCCAGCGATTCTCGGATTGACTGGAGTTTGCTATTAAATAGCTGTCTTCTCCTAGATTCTAAAGAGCCCGACCTCTCCTTCCGAGGTTAAGAAAATGTTCAAATAGAATAATTTAATTTTAGTATTAAATAGCTTTGGTTCCAATAATTTAATTTTAGTATTAAATTATTGGTATTAATTACAATAATTAAATATATATTAATTTATGTTTATTTATGATAAGGCATACACTTAGCATAAAAATTTTTGACCGAAATTTCGGGTTACAAAAAAGTTCATACTTACCAGGATGTTACCCATCCTCACACTACTCTTAGGCAAGCACACTTAACTTCAAAGTTCTTATGGAATCTCATTCGCCTAAACCAATTTGGTTTTTATCTTCTAATTTTTCTTAAATTTCTTTTCCAAGGTTAAATGAACCCTTTGGATCACTCGGAAGTTGTAATTTCCATATTGTTTGTTCCTAAATGTAAACCAGCACAGTTTTTTTTACTCAGTTTGACCAGTTCTTTTCCCTGTTTTTCTTAACTCAAAAGTGTGGGGTTTACAACTCTCTCCTCCTTTTAAAAGTTTTGTCCCCAAAACTTAACCAATATATTCCACATCGGGAATAGTTTCCCTTAATGTCAACTTGGGTTTTCTTGACATGCTAACACTTTGATTGCTCTTTCGCTTAGTCCCCGTAATTATTCATCTAAGGAATTTCTTTTCATTTATCATGCTTACTCCTTCCATGGAGTTATAATAACGAGGCATGTATGGCTCATTAATCCTAATGTATATTCTTAGGTTCACATCTCCCTTTATTTAGGATAAGGTTCTTCCTTTTGGGGATTTTACTCAAGATTTCAGGATTGGGAGTTCCAAGGTGCCCAATCATTCCTTTGTCTAGTTATTCTCTTCATCGTTGAAACCCCTAGCTCGACATTCTTCCAAGCATTACATACTTATTTTCACAGGTTTTTGTGTTATTATTCTTTTGTCCCAATTTGACCCATCCTTTATCCATCAGTGATTACAACTTCAGTCAAATTTATGTTTGACCTTGTTATGTTTACCAACTAACTCCTTCTTACTCGAGTTACATTTTACTCGGGATTGTTGGTGCTTATATGTCCCTTATGATATGACATAGTTCTAAACCTGTCTCAATCCATCAGACTCCTACAACACCTCTTTTAGGGTTGTTTCCAACTTTCCAGCCTTCCAGGGATTGTATAATTTCATTACTCCTTTCATTGGGTAGTATTCCTCAACTACCTTGACTGTTACCCAATTATCATTCGTATCTTGACAACATGTCTTACATAATCATGTCGATTTTTCTTATCCACTCGTCCTTTCCCAACTTCTTTATTGGGTCTTTCTTGTGCCAATTATTTTCTTTCCCAATAGTTTACAAACAAACTAGGATTCTTTCCTTCTTAAGTCCTTGGCATTCCTTATTCAAGGGTTTTTCCTTTTTCCTTAATCCACTTTTACTTACTCATATTCACTTCATGATTCTTTATTCTACAATAATTGCTTTCGATCTATGTGTTGATTACTTTGCTTGGGAAGGTTTCCTCCTTCCGGTTTTGTTCTCTAATATGTCCCTTACAATAGAGATTTACATCTTAGAAGTTACATGCTTAACCTCCTTATCATTCATTGCATGGTTATTTCTCCCTTTCTTCGCACCCTTATCTATGTTAGTTCATCTGTTTGCTTTGGATCCTTCTCTATCCACAACTTTTGTTTTATCCCTTGTTCCTTACATAGGACACTTCCGATTATTTGTTTTATTCTATGCATTCCACACTATGATTAGTTATCTACTCTTTAAGCTTTGTATGCATGTGTGGGCTATGACCCGTCTTACCAATTGTGGTTATTCCTTCTTAGCTACACCTTATTAGGGAACTTACTTTTCCAGCATCTTCTCGAACATTTTTCCTCTATTACCCGAGTATGGGTTCTCCAATCATTCATACTTGTCAAAGCATCTTTTGATGCTAACCCGTTAAATAATTTATGTTAAGGAGAGTTCACATCCTCCTTATTTCAAAATCTCTTGTTCGCCCTTCTTGAGGCTCACTTAACTATTCCAAGACTTTAAACTATAAATTTAGTTTTGACCATCGATTTTTTTAAGGATTTCCCTTCGTTCTTCTCTTCCTACGTTTTGGCCTTTTCACTTCTCCCTTCTTTGTTATGGTTTAAGTCCATGGTTCTCTTGAAAACTAATTCTTTAACTGTCTTCTTCTCTTTATTTTTCTGGTCTAATTGTCTGGGCAGCTGTATCACTCGTTCTTCATGCCCATCCCATTGATCTTCAACGAGTGTAGTCTTTACTGCATCTCATCCTTTCTTAGGGTTTTGCTCATTCTCTTTGGCTATCCATAGTTACTAGTTTCTTCTTTCTACTCGGTTCTTTTGGAATTATTTCTTGATACTCTTGCTCATTCTCCAAACAGGTCATATTGGGACATCACGATACTTACTTGGTAGGATTCTTTCCTTTTCTCTTGGCATTCCTTTTTGCATTTGCTCGAGGGGATTTTTATCCTTAAATGACATCCCTTGATGTCATCTTCTCATGTTTACCTTTACTCCACAATTCTTGCAGGCACATCCTGTATACTCTATCCGCATCTTCATTCATACCCAGTATCTATCTACTTCTTTATGGAGCGTACAAATCTTTCTTGTTTCAAGTTTTCTTGACCGTTATATGAGAGGCTTGCCTATTCCTTTCTTGGCTTGAGTTTTAGTCATTAATTGGCCCTTGGTCCTTTTAAGGATTTATTTCATCCTTCTTTTCTCCAATACTTGGCATTTCCACCTCTTCCTTCTTTGCTGGGGTTTACTCTATGACCCTTACGAGAGTAGTTCGTTACCTGTCTCACCCTACTTTTCACCTTGTTTAGTTTTCTTGAGACAGTTGTCTCTCTAATCTCCTCGTCCTTAATGATCCTTCTAGTGCCCTTTTTAGGGTTTATTCCTTACTACTTCCTGGTCCTCCTTAGGGTTCATTCATTTTCTTTGACCATCTCATTGTCATGGTTTGCTTACTTCTGTTATATTGTTCTGAATCTCCACTTTGACTTCTCTATATTTTCCAAAGGAAGTTGTACCTAATATTCTATCACTTTTCCAAAGTAGGTTAGTCTCCGCCTCCGATACATCCTTCTTTCAAGTAGTTTCTAATGAGGGTTTGGCTCCTTGCACTCCTCATTATGCCCATCTGCCAACCAGTGATTCCTTCAAGGCACTTGGTTGTATGCATCCCTCCAGAGTTCCCCTTAATAGCGTATTCCTTCTCTTCTTCACTCTAACTATGTCATTCCCTAGAGTTCCGGGGGACGTCTTTCTGTGTTTGCCCCTTATGAGAGGGTCCTAGGTATGCTACTAATGTACCTTATCCCTATTCATGAGGTATCCTTCTTGGTTTGACCTTCTCAAGAAGTTTTTGCATTCACGTTGTCATTTCTTGACCTCTTGGTGAACCATTTACGTAACCCACTCCATGGTATAAGTCTTCAATCCTTCATGCCCTTCGTGACTTTTGAGGAGGTATTGCCTTGAATTTATGAGGTATGAAACACCCCTTCTTTCCTTACACCTATAATAGTTTATCTTGGTACTTGTCCTTAGTAGGGTTGGGCACTTCTTCAGGTAATGTCTCAATCGTTCATATTTGTAATATGTTATTCCTTTACATGGATTGTTGTGGTCCCTTCTTTCCTTTGAGTAGGGAATTTCCAGGGTTACTATTGGTTTGGTGCTCTACCGTTCTTTGAGTCTGATCACTTTAACAGTTTTCTTACTGAATCTCCTTTGCTAAAGGGTCATGGTAAGAGTCTTCCTAGGTTTCTTAATTCCTTGATTTATCTGCCATAACCGGGATGTAACTTTTCATTAGCTTCTAGGATAGTGTGGGTTTGCTTTATTTTCCTTAGGGCATATTCCCAACAAGATTGCATCATCAGGAAAGAGAGAGTTTTGAGAATTTGAGTATTTTATTAACAGGGGGATAAAAAAGATTAGGCTTTCAGCCCTATCACAGGAAATGGTTGCAAAATAACTAAGGAGCTATGGAATTCTTGATAAACGTCTTCCTCCATACTTAGAGTTGTGCCACCAATAGGTCCTAGCACCATTCTCCAGGATACTTCCCCATTTGGTCTTTTGACATTTTAGCCAGGTCTCAAGTATTTGGGAAGCTTCTAGGGTTGTCTCCCTATGGAGGTAGGATGTTGAGTAGAGCCATTCCAAGTTTTCTTGGTTCCTCTCTTGGGAGCCATCTGAAAATTTTACTATAAATCCTATTAGTTACTATATTTTCTAGTCTTGATTATTTATTTGAGGAAACATACTCTGATACCACTCTAGTTGTCATGCCCCGACCCGGTTTGGTTGGATCCCCGTGATCAACCCGCCACTCTCCCGGTTTATTAAAGGATTTCCCCTTATTGTAAGCCATAAAGAGTAAGGCGTTCTTTAAGCTGCACCTTTTCCTAGAATAGCATAATCAAAACTACATGAAATTTAAAGCTTTACATACCTGTCTTACAGGCATCTTAGTTGACGATCTTTAAGGAGAGGCTTTTCGGGATTTCCTGAAAGGGTATAAGGGAGGGGGTGAGTACGACTACTCAGTTAATGGGTTTTTAAAAGCTTTTTACTTTTAAGAAAAACATTTATATGGAGTGTGCCAGACTCCTTTCTTTTAAAAAATCCCTTCATTTAAAAATTCAGGCTTTTCCACCATTTCTTATTTACCACGAAGTGTTATCACCCAACACACATCCTTCATCATGAAGGTTACATACATTCGCAAGTCAGTATCACTACTGAACCCGCTAGTGGCTTCGGAGTGACTTTTCCTGCCACCCGGATAGAAGTACAACCACTTCTACCCTGGGAATGAGTGGATGTATGTGACATCTGACCCACAATCCCGAAATCACTTCTTCGTGTCCGTATGAGGACAGAGATCTCATCCTGTCCTCACCCCGGTCTCATGCGCTTGGTGCTACTCCAGATTTTGCCCAGACACCTGGAACGATGAACTGCCCTTATAGCCACCAGGTCGTCCAGTGCCCTTAGGATACATCACTACCCCTCATGGGCGTCTTGATGATCTCGTACTCACAGTGCATGCACAAAAAATGTTTTTTTTCATATTGCCATGTAATATGTGGTGCCGCTAGTTGACTGAGCATGTTGGTCCTATCTTGGTACCATGGCCAAACAATTCACTTATTAAGTTTTATGGCACATATATCATGTTTGTTTACGAGCTCTTGCTCGTGCCAACTGGCCTTGGGCCCATTGTATGAGATTTTCAAAATCGGGCATTTAGCCCCCAAGTTCCAAAACCGAGGCCTCCGGCCTATCAGAGCTATTCGAGCTCCCATCAAGAAGGTCTCCCAAATTGTTTAAGCATTGGCACACAGTCAGGGGAGATCACTTCCGACAAAACATATGTTTTCTCTATCCATTATACCGCCCGGTATAAGGACACCTCTATTCATAACCGATGAAGGGAGTTTCAACCTCCTTCGAGAAAGTCTCATCATACCAACCGAGTATGATCTACTTACAACCGATAAGTAGTTTTTCTACATGATTTTCACATCACTTCCTCTAAGTAGTGATGTTTAAAATACCACTAAATAGTAGGTTTTCATACCAAGGTACTTATCATTCCCAACCGGGTATGATATAAAATTTTCACTCACAACCGATAAGTGGTTTTAAAATTTTAAGTTGTGCTCATCATCCCAACTGGGTATGATGTTAGGAAACCCACTCACCCGTTAATGTCGTGAATTTCACTAGACTGATTCTTTATATTCACGCGAGCTTGTCCTTGCTGGCGTTCCCAGTATTTCGCGTTCCTACACAATATGAACAACCTTGTTCATTATTACTCGGCATAACAGTCTTCATTCATTTTGAGCGGTATGATTAAAATTTCATGCAGTTTTGATTATGCTATTCCAGGAAATGGTGCAGGTTTAAAGGATGCCTTACTTTTTACGGATTATAATAAGGGGAAACCCTTTAATAAACCGGGAGAGTGGCGGGTTGTTCACAGGGATCCGATCAAATCGGGTCGGGGCATGACAATTAGAGCTATATCAGAGCCTGTTTCCTCGAATACATAATCAAGACTATAAAATATTGTAACTAATAGGATTTATCATAAAATTTTCATATGGCTCCCAGGAGAGGAACCAAGAAAACTAGGAATGGCTCTACTCAACACCTTATCTTCGTAGGAAGACAACCCTAAAAGCTTCCCAAATGCCTAAAGCATGGCAGGAATCTCAAAAGAGCAAATGAGGAAGTATCTCAGAGAATGGTGACAGGACCTATTGAGGTCACAACTCTAAGTATAAAGGAAGCCAAGCGTGAAGCCATAAAAGGGGGCATATAACCTTACATAGGAGGATGCTTATAAAGAATCTCGTAGCCCCCTAGTTATTTGGTGACCATTTTCTGTAATAGGGCCAAAATCCCCAACATACTGTACTACTCTATTAATGAAGTACTCCAAATTCCTAAAAACCATGTCCCTCAAATGATGTGATCTTCAAGGAAGACTCCAAAAGGAAAAAAAACTCTCACGGTATCCAGACTTAAGGAGAAGTAGCACCAAAACTAACAATTCCCAAGAAAATGCCAAGAGGAACCACTTATGTTCATGTAATTACAATATGAATGATAGGGACACTGCGTGGAGAAGTGCCCAACCCTACAAAGGATAAGAATCAAGTTAACCTAGAGGGGAATAGGACACAAAGTGAAAAACTGTCCCACATCGCCAGGAGTCAGGACAATATTTTCCAAGAATAAACACCCCACAACTATAGGAAATCCGAAAGGATACCATTCCAAGAAACGTGACTCCATTTGCAACCACAGATAAGAGCAAACTCTTCAAAATCTTAGCAAAGTGGTAAGAAGGAAAAAGGGGTAAAGGTAGGACCTCAATAAAACCACAAACGGAACAAAGTATAGCTGAAGAGAATTCCCCCTTTAAGAAGAAAATCCAAACAATTTAGGAGCAAATAAAGGAGTGCATCCACAAGAGAAGACAAGATGTACATTTGATGACAAACGAGACATATTGGGATTACAGGAATAAATCACCTTGGAAAAAACAACTATGTCAAATAGGAAGTTCAGACCAACAGGACAAGAGAAAGCAAGTCGTTACAACAAGATAGTCAGAGGGAACAAATGAAACCCTAAGAAAGACCGGGAAGTAGAAGGGGCTACACCATAAAAAAGTCAGTGAGATGGACACTAAGGACAAGAGTACTCAAGAAACAACTGCCCTAAGAAACTTAGACCAAAGGAATGGTGGAGGCGAGGTAATTAACAAACTAATACACGGGAAAACCATAATTTGAGTTCCAACAAAGAAGAGAGGGGCGAAAAGGCCAAATACTCAGGAAAAGAAGGATGAAAGAAATCCTTAACAGGACCAAAGGCCAAATTAACCAAGAAAAAAAATAATAGGCAAGCCTCTCACATAATTATCAAGAAATCTTGAAAGAAGGAAGATTTGAACGCTAAATAAAGAAATACACTATGAAAGTAAACTTTAGAGAGATGCATACGACTAACTACCCTTGAAGGAATTTTGATGGGCGAATGGACATAATGTGGAGTGCAAGGAACCAACCCTTAATTGGGAAATGTTTCAAAGGAAGGAAGTATCGTGATGGCCTAGTGTGACCTACTTCGAGAGAGCAGGAGAACTAAACAATAATTTCAAGAGAATAGAGTAGAAAGAAGAAACGAGTAACAACAAGACGACCAAAGAGAATAAACAAAACCCAAAGAAAGGCTGAGATGTAGTAAAGACTACACTCTATGAAGGATAAAGGATGGGCATGAAGGACGAGTGATACAGCTGCCCAAATGATTGGATAAAAAAAATGGAGAGAAGGAGACAGTTGAAGAACTGGTCTTCGAGAGAATCCTGGATTTAAACCACGACAAAGAAGGGAGAAGTGAAAAGGCCAAAACATTGGAAAAAGAAGAACGAAGGAAAATCCTTAAAGAAATTAATGACCAAAATCGGATTTCTAGTTTAAAGTCTTGAGATAGTTAAGTGAGCTTCACAAAGGATGAACAAGAGATTTTGAAAAAAGAAGGATGTGAACCCTCCTTAAACGGAAATAAGTTAACGGGTTAGCATCAAAAAGATGTTGTGATAAGTATGAATGAGTGGACAACCCATACTAAGGTAATAAAGTAAAGAATGTTCGAGAAACATTGGGAAAGTAAGTCCTCCAAATAAGATGTGGCTAAGGAGGAATAACCGCAATTGGTAAGACGGGTCATAGTCCACACGTGCATATGAAGCTTAAAGAGTGGACGACCGAGCATAGGGTGGAATGCACGGAATAAAACCAATAATCGGAAGTATCCCATCTAAGGAATAAGGGATAAAACAAAAGTTGTGGATATAAAAGGATCCAAAGCAAACAGATGCCCTAACATAGATAAGGGTGCGAAGAAAGGGAGAAAGAACCATACAATGAATGATAAGGAGGTTGAGCAAATAACTCCTAAGATTGAAATCTCTATTGTAAGGGACATAGTAGAGAACAAAACCGAAAGGAGGGAACCTTCCCAAGCAAAGTAATCAACCCATAGATCGAAAGCAATTATTGTAGAATGAAGAATCATGAAGTGATTACGAGTAAGTAAAAGTGGATTAAGGAAAAAGGAAAAACCCTTGAATAAGGAATGCCAAGGACTTAAGAAGGAAAAAATCTTAGTTTGTTGGTAAACTATTGGGAAACCAAATAATTGGCACCAGAAAGACCCAATAAAGAAGTTGGGAAAGGACGAGTGGATAAGGAAAATCGACACAATTATGTAAGATATGTTGTCAAGATACGAATGATAATTGGGTAACAGTCAAGGTAGTTGAGGAATACTACCCGATGAAAGGAGTGATGAAATTATACAGTCCCTAAAAGCCTGGAAAGTTGGAAACAACCCTAAAAGAGGAGTTGTAGGAGTTTGATGGACTGAGACAGGTTCAGAACTATGTCATATCATAAGGGACATATAAGCACCAACAATCCCGAGTAAAATGTAACTCGAGTAAGGAGTTAGTTGGTAAACATAACAAGGTCAAACATAAATTTGACCGAAGTTGTAATCAATGACGGATGAAGGATGGGTCAAATTGGGACGAAAGAATAATAACACAAAAACCTGTGAAAACAAGTATGTAATGCTTGAAAGAACATTGAGCTAAGGATTTCAACGATGAAGAGAATAACTAGACAAAGGAACGATTGGGCACCTAGGAACTCCCAATCCTAAAATCTTGAGTAAAATCCCCAAAAGGAAGAACCTTATCCTAAATAAAGGGAGATGTGAACCTAAGAATATACATTAGGATTAATGAGCCATACATGCCTCATTATTATAACTCCATGGAAGGAGTAAGCATGATAAATGAAAAGAAATTCCTTAGATGAATGATTACGGGGACTAAGCGAAAGAGCAATCAAAGTGTTAGCATGCCTCAATATTAGGATTAATGAGCCATACATGCCTCATTATTATAACTCCATGGAAGGAGTAAGCATGATAAATGAAAAGAAATTCCTTAGATGAATGATTACGGGGACTAAGCGAAAGAGCAATCAAAGTGTTAGCATGTCAAGAAAACCCAAGTTGATATTAAGGAAAATTATTCCTAATGTGGAATATATTGGTTAAGTTTTGGGGACAAAACTCCTGAAAGGAGGGTAGAGTTGTAAACCCCACACTTTTGAGTTAAGGAAAACCGAGAAAAGAATCAGTCAAACCGAGTAAGAAAATCGAGTCGGTTTACATTTGAGAATGCAATATGGAAATTTACAACTTTCGGGTGATCTAAAGGGTTCATTAAGAAATTTAAGAAAATTTTGAAGACAAAAACCAAATTGGTTTAGGTGAACAAGATTCCATAAGAACTTTGAAGTTAAGCGTGCTTGCCTGATAGTAGTGTGAGGATGGAATTAATACCGAAATTAAATTATTGGAATTAATACCAATAATTTATGACAATATTAATACTAGTAATAAATCTCGCTCATTTAATACACGGGTTTTACGCCTATATAAAGAGGTCATCCCCATTTCATTCTCCTCACACCTGAACACTTCTCTCTCTTTCTCTCTACTGCTCCATTTTCCAATAAAACTCGAACCGGAGCTTCGACTTGAACAAAGGTTGGGCTCTTTAGAACCGGGGAGAAGACAGCTATCTGATAGCAAACTACAGTCAATCCAAGAATCGTTGGAGAAGCGCCGACATGATGGAATAGTGAAGCAACTCCGGCGAATCGAAGTTGCCCTATTTCGGCCAATCTGAAAATCGACCATTTCAAGCCCTCCTCAGGCCAAACCAAGCCCTTCCAACACTTCCTCAGCCTTTCCATGGCCGAATTAGGACCGAAAGGTAAGCCAATTCAGCTCCCCTTTACAATTTTTGATCGGTGCTAGAGAGAGAGTTGACCGAATTTTAATGACGAAATTCTAATCCAATTCCGCAACAATTGATGCAAATCTTGATTCTAGGATGAACCTCAGGACGAGAACTATCTGCCCAGATTGAAAGATCGGACCGTCGTGCCTTCACCGGTGAGTAATCGAAGCTTTCTCTCTCTACAGTCTCTTTTTCGACGAAACTCCGTTTGATCTTGTTCCGGCGTTAAAATCTGTGATTCAAAGTTTCTTCGAATCGTATGAACATGCAGGAACTCAATTTCAACTCCAATTTCAATAATTAGAAGTGTTTGATCAATCAATTTGATGAAATCAAATTCGGTAGTGTTAAAGAGTTGAAATCGGGGGAAATTTTGGGGATTTTTGAAATTCAAAGGGCCAAAATACAATTTTATGAAATTGAGGGTCAATTGGGCATGAAAATAATGTTGGAGGACCAATTGAGGAATTTAGGAATTTTTGGGGCAAAACTTACCATTTTTGTAAAAGAAGGACAAAATGGTAATTTTGGAAAAATTGGGGGACTAAATTGGAAATTTGGGAAATTAAACCCCTTTTTGGTGAAATTGAATAAATTGAGGTCCCAGGATAAATTTTAAAAGTTACGGGACTCAATTTGAGGAAAAACTGACATAAGGGACTTAAAGTTAAAGAGAAATAACTTTAGGGACCTAATTGCAAATAACTAAAAGTTTGGGTTTTCTCATTCATTGGAAATGAATGAAGGTTGTTATGTCGAGTAATAATGAACAAGGTTGTTCATATCGTGTAGGAACGCGAAATACCGGGAACGCCAGCAAGGACAAGCTCGCGTGAATATAAAGAACCAGTCTAGTGGAATTCACGGCATTAATGGGTGAGTGAGTTTACTAAAATCATACCTGGTTGGGATGATGAGCACAACTTAAAGATAAAAACCACTTACCGGTTGTGAGTGGAAATTTTAGATCATACCCGGTAGGGGATAAAAATCCACTATTTAGTGGTATTTTAATCATCACCACTTAGAGAAAGTGATGTGAAAATTATGCAAAAAAAAAAAACTACTTACCGGTTGTAAGTTGATCATACCCAGTTGGTATGATTAGACTTCCTCGAAGGAAGTTGAAAACCCGTTCATCGGTTATGAACAGAGATGTCCTTATACCGGTTGGTATAATAGACAGTGAAAACCTATTTTGTCGGAAGTGTTCTCCCCTAACTATGTGCCAATGCTTAAACTATTTGGGAGACCTTCTCGACTAGAGCTCAAATAGCTCTGATAGGTCGGGGGCCTCGGTTTTGGAACTTGGGGGCTAAATGCCCAATTTTGAAAATCTCGTACAGTGGGCCCAAGGCTAGTTGGCATGAGCAGGAGCTCGTAAACAAACATGATATATGTGCCATAAAACTTAATAAGTGAATTGTTTGGCCATGGTACGAAGATAGGACCGACATGCTCAGTCAACTAGCGGCAGTACGACATGACAGGTCGACAGACCAGTCAAGACAAACAACTGCGGGTTGAGTTGAAAGTTGGGGCCGTTGGACCAGTGACACCACAAATTACATGGCAATATGAGAAAACATTGTTTGTGCATGCACTGTGAGTATGGGATCATCAAGACGCCCATGAGGGGTAGTGATGCGTCCTAAGGGCACTAGACGACCTGGTGGCTATAAGGGCAGTTCGTCGTTCCAGGTGTCTGGGCGAAATCTGGAGTAGCACCAAGCGCATGAGACCGAGGTGGGGACAGGATGAGGTCTTTGTCCTCATACGGACATGAACAAGTGATTTTGGGATTGTGGGTCGAATGTCACGTACATCCACTCATTCCCAGGGTAGAAGTGGTTGTACTTCTATCCGGGTGGCAGGAAAAGTCGCTCCGAAGCCACTAGCGGGTTCAGTAGTGATACTGACTTGTGAATGTATGTAACCTTCATGATGAAGGATGTGTGTTGGGTGATGACACTCCGTGGTAAATAAAAAATGGTGGAAAAGCCCAAATTTTTAAATGAAGGGAGTTTTTAAAAGAAAGGAGTGTGACACACGCCATATAAATGTTTTTCTTAAAAGTTAAAAGTAAACCTTTGAAAACCCATTCACTGAGTAGTCGTACTCACCCCCTCCCTTATATCCTTTTCAGGAAATCCCAAAAATCCTACCTTGAAAGACCATCAACTAAGATGCCTGTAAGACAGGTATATAAAGTTTAAAATTTCATACAGTTTTGATTATGCTATTCTAGGAAATGGTGCAGGTTTAAAGGATGCCTTACTCTTTACGGATTATAATAAGGGGAAACCCTTTAATAAACCGGGAGAGTGGCGGGTTGTTCACAGGGATCCGACCAAATTGGGTCAGGGCGTGACACGAGTATTCCTACCTAAATGATACAGGGAAGGTAAAGGCGTGCCTACGTTCATTCCCTTACTATGAGCTTGGGATGGGGAATGTACCTTGAGGGCCCGAGCTTGTCTTGGAATTTTCCGTCTCCTTTGTCCTAGTCCTGATAGGGTGAGAGGAGGGGAATGAGTATATAGGTACATGTACTCAATGAGGGAAACTTCTACAACAACTAATTTATTTCGTTACTTCCTCTGTTAGTCATTCATTAGTCATTTTTCACCTATCATTCACGTATCAACTGCCCTCCTATCATAGGAGGGATCACACATTCGTAGAATGGTCCCAACCATTCCACTTGTAGACCGGAGTGCCTTTACCATCCAACTTGATAGAGGTCAATCACCTCTATCCTGAGTATGGGTGGACCTTGCTTATCTGACCCTCAAACCCTGATCACTTCATGGTGTCCGCTTTGTGGGATAAGATCTCCTTTTCCCTACTGCCTTGGTCTCACTACGTAGGAAGCTCCCCGAGCTTCTTGACATATTGGACGCCAAACCGCCCTTATAAACCCTAGGTCGTCTAACAACCCTTGGGATCCATCACTACCTCGTACCAGGTGTCCTGATGGCCCCGTATCTCATAGTGCATGCACAATCAAGAGTCTTTTTCATTTATAGCCATTATCTTTGGCCCTCTAGCGCAAGGGTCTGTTGGCTTGGCTTTGGCCCACACGTACTGGCTCAATAGGTTCGATGACCTAGCTTCGGCTTAGCAGCGGTTTGGTCCAACATCCCAGACTTGGCTTAGTGAGTATCACACACAATTACCCATTAATTGGATCTTTTAGTAGTATTTATCACATGCTGATTATGGATGGGTCCATACCCGTGTCCATCGGCCTTGAGCCCACTTGCATACCGAGCCTATGCCCCAAAATTAGCTCCCAAATATTTTAAGCAGTGTCACCCAGTCAGTGGAGGCTGATTTCGAGAAAATTATTTTTAAGGTGAACCGTCATTCGAACCGGAATTGACATTATAAGGTTCCCACTCACCTGGTAGTTGCAATAGTGGCGGGTTGTCCCAATGAGACCTTGCTCCAATTGTGCTTCTGCATGCTAATATTTGGGTAGTATGCTCCTACATGGCAAGACTGTCTATATCAAGACGCTTTGCATAAGAGGCAACCTTTTTTAGTATTTGTGCATAGGCTCACATATTATGCCTTAATTGCATTTAGGTCCCTAAAGTTTGTACTTTTACAATTAGGTCCCTATTTGCCCCAAAATTTCAATTAAGCCCCTAGGATCTCCAAGTATCCTTCCTAGGTCCTTAATTTTACCAAAACCACCAATTGGCCCTCAATTTTCCAAATATTTCCATTTAGTCCCTAATTTTTCCAAAATTGCAATTTGGCCCTAAAGTTCTCAAAATTGCTAATTGGCCCTCCATTTTGCCCAAATTGCCCAATTGGAACTCAATTGGGAGTGAATTTCATGAAAATGTCCTCAATTTCATCAATTTTCCATTCGACCCTCAAATTTTAAAGAATTGCACAAAAGCCCCTTTTTTATTGAAAAATCCCCAAATTGCCTTCTTCTTCTTCCCCAATTTGAACAATTGAACATCTGAATCTTACCTCATCTAATTGACTATAAGTCCTTAATTTTTGAAACTTAGAAAATCTGACCAGGAGAGGTGAAATAGAGCTTATCGGGTGTCTGTGAGGGGCTGGGCAGGGTCTTAGGCGGTAGAAGGTGGTCACTTCTAGCGGTAGAAGGCCTGAGAGGGTTGGGGTTGGGTCAGTTGGAAGCTCGTTGTTCCAGGGCTCTAGAGCAACTTCATTGTGCTATCGCTTCGACGCTTCTCCAGTTGTCCTCTGATCGCTTTGATGGTGTCCTGAGCTAGGGGACTCCTTCTTGGTTCTAATGCCACCCATTGAAGCTTCTATGGTTGCGAATTGGCCTATCATCAGAGAATTTATTAGAGTTTCATCAGAAAGTGAGTAGTTTGTCTTCATAGAGCACTTGAGAGGTGAGGAGGTCGAGTGGGAGGGTGCTTTTTATAGAGGGAGCTCGACAACTGTTCAGGTTACCGGTCGGCGTGAGACTCGACCCCAACTTTGCCTGCCAACGACCTGACTGGAGAAATTTTTGAGTCACCGGAGACTCCCTCTTTCCCGACCGCTCTCTCCTTTCTATCAGTGGACTGAGGTGGAAGATAATGATGTGGCGGGCATGCCACGTGGCACTCTATGATTGGCTGGTTTTTCTAACATGGTGATCCAACTCAACCGTTGCATTAGCCATTAACTGGTTGACAGGACACATGGTACCCTCCCATTGGTTGCTTGTGTTTGTGTGGCAAGCTCACAGGTCGTCTGCTGATCATTGATTGGACACGTGGCAGCCTCCCATTGGTTGTCCATGTCTGCGTGGCTGTTGACGGAGCGCCATTGACCGTTGATCGGTTTGATTTATTGACCGGCTGGACCAGTGACCGGTCTAGTTCGTTGACCAGTTGGACCATTGACCAGTTGGTCCATTGACCGGTTCGGTGACCCGAATTCAAAAATCGGTCAGTTCAGACCTGATTTGACCAGTTTTCTAAATTTTAAAAATTTCTAAATTCATTTTCTATCTAATGGTGGCCTTAATTTCCCAAATTGATATTTTTAATCCACCTAGAAAAATGAATTATTGAACTGGTTCACTATGGTTCATTCTAGTTCAGTCCAGTTCGGGTCCGGTTCACCCTGAATCGGTCTAGTTCTCTTATCCATCTCACTTCCTGGATCTTCCTCACAATTTTTGTGAATTTTTTGTTAATTGGGATCTTCCAATTTCCCATGTTAACCCTTCTTTGCTATTTTCCATTGATTAGTTTTGCCTAGTTTTCAAAATACTATTGGTTCTTCTCCCAGTTTCCTTGGTCCGTGGGGACAAGTTCCATAGTTGTAGTCTCTCACCGTGGTGGACGTTAAAGGCACTCTAGGCCACTAGTGGAACAGATCGAGGTTGTAGCCTTAGAGAGTCAGTTTTGCGAATGCTTGATCCTGTTATTGAGAAAGGGTGTTTGTGTGATCATTTGTCTTATACAAATGTATATGAATTTTATCTTGAATAAAATTATGAAAGACCTTTCGAGTAGCAAGAAACATAATTTTAGCTTGTGAGATACAATAGTTAAAATTTAACTGATAATCATGTAAAATATTTTCAATAATAAATAAGTAATAGCTTATTTAGTTGAACTCCAACCCATTGGGATTAAATGAAAAGTATATATATGTACATTCGAATATGTGAGTTTGCTCACTGAAATACAAGTAAATTTTTTAAGAATTGTTATGATAAACCCGAGGATAATTTCCTTTCAATTAAATGAACATATTTCAAATTTGTCGTATACAAGTTTATTTCCACTAAGCTATAAGCTTACTATTGGTAAACCTTTGTTCTTACTAAACTTTTGTATAAATTTGTTGGAGTATGTGTTGAATCGTAGACATGAAGTCACGATGTTAGTATAGCCCTCTCACAGAGTTGTGAACTCACTCCCCTCCAATTACCCCCTTTCGGGCAACAATGATAATGAAAGACATGTGTTTGATGGAAAAACTATCATAAACCAAAGGTATATCTTACATTTAGTACATGGTCCTGATATGGTTTCCAAATTTTATTTTCCAAAAGTTCAATTTATAAATTTTGAAAAATAATTTGAGTTATTATATTTTGAGCTTTAAATCATGTCGGGTTTACAATGATTAGGCATCCATTGTTGTAAAACCAGAAAAATGTGATGGTTGTATCCAGGCCAGACTAAGGGAAACCGGACCGGTGTTTGACAACGTATCTCTATGAGTACATTAATTTCCCAAGCAATGGGTTTTGGATTGTCGGCTGGGAAAATTTAGGTTTTATCCAGGTCAGGGGGCCTTCAGTCGGGCAAGGAAGATGACATGTGCGCGTATGTGCCGACGTGGCATGCCGACTAGTTCGCACTATACTGAACTGGTTTTCGGTGAATTTCTTAGTTGGTTCAACCGTTTCTTTGCTAGTTCACCCACTTTTTCGGTCAATTCTTGGTCCAATAAAAATATCTAAAACTTTTTTGTCCAATTTCCATTTTAATGAACTCAAGAATTTCTAAATTCCGATTTGGTTTGCCCCTCTAAAAATTGGGGGTTTTACCGCTTTGAGTCGATTCGATCGGTTTCGGCCATCTCGTAGTCGGATCACCTCCGATTCCACCGGTTCTTGGTCCAATCCTTTTTTCTAAAAATCCATCTTCCCATTCCCTCTTGATTGGGCTTAAGATTTTTCAATTCATGATTTGTGTAAACCTCGTCTCCTAGGACCAAGAGAAATAGGAAGAGGAAATTGGAGATATCAAGAGAGAGGGAAATCGGGGGGCTTAAACGAAATAGGATTTGGTAAAGAAGGGTCAAATCAGGAATTTGGAAAATCCCAAGTAACTAATAAATCACAAAAAACATGGCAAAGGATCATGAAGTGGATTGGGTGTGAGAACCGGACTGGTTCAAGGTGAACCGGATGGAATCAAAGTTAATTGGGTTGATCCGTGAATAACCGGTTCAAAGATTTATTTTTCTAGGTGGCTTAAAAATAACAAATTAGAAAATTAAAGCCACCATTAGATAGAAAATAAATTTAGATAAATTTATAAATTTTTAATTTTTAGAAAATTGATCGAATCGGGCTTGAACCGACCGATTTACGATCGGACCGTTGCCAAGTCAATGCCTAGTCAAAATGCACAACCAATCAATGCACGACATGTGGCGAAGTGCGCCCACTTAGCCACTTATTCAACGCTTGGAAGAGCTGGCCAATCAGAGCGCGACACATGTCCCTAGTCAACAATCAGAGAAGGAAAATCAACATCAGCGACGATCAACCAATAGGAGAGTGACACATGTCCCGGTAAATGGTCAATGTCTAAAAAGCCTCGTCAGCAAGGACCGGCCAACGAGGAGCTGATAAATGGAAAAAGTGTCATGTTAGCATCCGACAAGGATGTCAGATAAATGACCGACCAATCAAAGGCCAACACGTGGCAGAGCCACGTCGGATGACCTTGGTCAATTAGAGGCTGACATGTGGCAGTGACATTGTCCGTCAAGAGTGAAATCTAACATGTTTAAAATGGCCAATCAGAGGGTGCCACGTGTCACAGTCAGCGGTCAAAGCAAATCCAATCAATAGCAACATAGGTTGGAGCGGCCAATGGGAGGCTGCCATGTGTCTAGTCAGCGGGTCAAAGGATGATAGGGTCACTGAGTGGGACACCGCGTCAGTGAACCCGACCAATCATGAGGTGCCACGTGGCACTTCCGCACGTGCGAAGCTCGCACACACATAACAGTGTCATCTTCAACCTCAGTCTAATGGGCAATCTGCGACTACCAGAGGAGGACCGAAACTTCCGCCTTCGGAAAAGTGGTTGCTGCCAATGGAATCGGGCGAGTCAGACGCCGAAACCACTGCCAACCGGTAGCCTTGTCAGTTGTCGAGCTCCCAATAAATAGAACACACTCCCACTCGGCCTCCCCACCACTCAGGCTCCCTCTAAAGATAGATAGTCCCTTTTCCAATGAAGTGTTGACCAGAGCTCTGGCAACATGCCTTTTCGCAACCAAAGGAGCTCTGATTGGTGGCATCAGAACTAAGGAGAAGTCCTCAAGCTCGCCAAACCCTCAACCATACCTGAAGACTCCCTAGGGAGCATTAAAGTAATCATACAATGAAGTTGCTCCGATGGCTCAAAGTAGAGAAGCTCTGACTAGCTGAAATCAGGACTTCTCTGACCTCTTATAGCTAAATTTGATCCTCCTCGACTTCCCAGAAATGCTTTCTGACCTCTTTTCATTCCTAGGTAAGCCACTCAACCCTCAATTCATCTGAGTTCGACATTCCTAGAGAGAGAAAGTGTTGGAAATTTCTTACCAAAATTCCCCAGCCTAGGACATCAATTGGGGTGGACTCCAATTCCCCCAGGATTCTCCCGACGAAGGCCAACTTCACGAACTCGAAGCTTGAACAACCAACCCTCCATTGGTAAGAACGAGAAGCCTTCTCTCTCTATAGTCTTTTTTCGATTAAGCTCCGATGGAGCTCGAAACTCAACCAAATTCGAAAATTTGAAGTGCAGGATGATCATGGGAAGTCGGAGGAAGCTAATAGAAGAATCAGAGGAAGAAATTGAGAAAGTTTAGGTGATCAATTAGATGAGGTAAGAATCAGTAATCCAAAAGCTCATTTTGGAAGAAATTTGGAGAAAATTTTAGATTTTCAAAAATTAGAGGACCTAAGTGCAAATTTCAAAAAATCTTACTGATGAGCAATTTCAAAGAAACTGAGGGACAATTAACCATTTTGGAAGAATTTGAGGGCAATCTAGTAATTTTTGGAAGTTTGGGGGCAATTTGAGAATTTTACAAATACGAGGGCTATTGTGCAAACCCTCCAAAACTCTGAGGGCCAATTGGCAAAAATGAGAAATCACAGGCCAATTGGCGGTTTCAATGGACTATGAGGGCCAAATTGCCGATTTTTGTGAAATATGGGTATTTTAGTAATTTTGGAAAATTTTGGAAAAATTTAGTAATTTTTTATGAATTAGGACAAATTATGAAGTTTTAGAGAAATTAAAGTTTAATTTCAGTTACAAGAAATTGGAAGCTCGAATAGGAGTGGAACGGACCCCACAAGGACCTGTGTCGGAGGACACACCCCGGATCGGATCCCAATTGGGCAAACACATCACGACTACCGGGTGAGTGAGAATTTCTAGCATCGGTCCTAGTTGGAACGATGGCCATGCCCTTAAGATTTAAAAACCATTTTTTCCCGGAGTTGGTCTCCCCTGACTGGATGACTCTGCTTAAACGTTTTGAAAGACAATTCTGGTATTGGGCTAGATAATACATGTAAGCCCAAGGCCGCACGGGCATAGGCCCGTTGAGAATTTTCAAATATCGAGTCCATCAAGACTTTCCAAAATGGGTAATTGTGTGTTTTACCCATCCAACCAAGAGCAGGTCGTTGGGCTTGTTGGGCCAAGTAGCTGCTAAGCCGAAGTTGGGTCGTTGAACCCATTGGGTTGGTGTGCATAGGTCGAAGCTAAGCCAACAGACCCTTAGGGCTTGTGGGCCACAGATAATGGCTATATTAAATAAAACTACTTGATTGTGTATGCATGAGATGCGAAACCATCGAGACGCTCGATATGGGGTAGTGATAGTTCCCAGTGCTGTTGGACGACCTAGGAAACATAAGGGTGGTCTGTCGTTCGGTACGTTAAGAAGCTCTGGGGGCCTCATGCACACAGAGACTAAGGCAGTAGGGGGGGAGAGCTCTTGTCCCACAAAGAGGACAGGGAGTATAATTAGGGTTTGAGGGTCATACGATTGATGTCCACTCAAACTCGGGATAAAGGCCATGGGCCTCTATTAGGGTGGCCGGTAAATGCGCTCTAGTCCACAAGTGGACCAGTCGGGGATTGGTCTATGACGTTGTGATCCCTTTTTATTATAAAAAGGGCAATTGATGTGTGAATACTATGTGAATGCTAGGATAATGAAATTAACAATGGAAATCAAAACCAACGATTGTTGTAGAAATTTCTCTCACTTAGTATATATTCATTCCACTCCTTTAACCCCTTTTCAGGAACACATGCGAAGAGTCGGGTCAGGATAGATTAAAGCCCTGAACGAATGCTCGAACCCTCAAGGTACATCCCACAGCCCAAATCTAGATCATATTATAGGAACGTATTTCGGTACGCCTTTACCTTCTTTGAACCATCGATATAGGATTGTTAAGATGGTAAAAGGAAGGGTGGTGGGTTGATCATCAACTTTGAATAGACCAGGTAAGAGTGTGACAATTTGTTATTATGGACAATTTTATATTTTATCTAATTTAGAAATATATTCTCAATAAATGTTATTACGGGCAAATAACGGTTTATACGAGACATATATAATTATTATAGTTTCGAACCATAGAGAACTATTTACTCAATTGGATATTTTTCCTTAATACATAAGAATATAATTGCTTTTACCTATTTATACTTAAAAATTATTATTTGTAATTAGTTTAATTTTTTTAACTTTATAAAATAAAATAATGATTTATTTTATTAAATTTAACATTATATTCTAACCCAAATTAATTAAATTTGTATATCAATTTAATTTAATCTATTTTATATCTTATAAATTTTACTTTATCCATTATTTAATAATTTATCTTTTATATATCTTAACTTGATATATTATTTAATAATCTATCTCTATTTATTTTATAGATAACTATTTTTCATTCATACATAAAAAATATTAAAATTCATATTCATTGTGGGAAAGTGTTCCTTAAGATCATTTATTCATGCAATTTATACTACTAGCTCCCGGTGAGTTTGCCGGCCCAAGTCTCTCACCAAGCTTAATTGCCAGTATTTAACAACTACCCGTTGCACACTCCCATGCTGACTGTCATCACCCGTTGCACACTCCCCATGACCGATTGCCACCACCCATTGCACACTCCCATTATAGCTCAAATATTGTAAATATCAAGTTGAACAATACAATTCAATAAGTTTGCTTACCTCATTTAGTCTCAACAATAACATTGAATGGATATATGTATACTCATATTAAATATAAAAATATTAAAGTATACTACTACTTATGATCATTATTCTTTTATTCCTTTTACCTCCTCCACTTCAAATAAAGGTCGACTTTACTTGTGAAAATATAAAATGATATGGGAAGTAAATGCACTTACGGGTGATAGTGATACATAGAAGGGGCAATTATGTCAATTGGCCTGCCATTGATGAATGGGGGCCATTATCTGTTTTGAGGAGAGAAGCTTCTTCTCAAAGGTCCTCCTCTCTATTTAGTATCTATCTCATCCTCCCCTACTTGCAGCTTACGCCCATCTCTCTCTCAAGTTCAGTGGTGAAGGAAGATGATGCACATGACGTTGTACTGGAGCGTGAAAGTCACGCTCCTGGTCGACTGGTGGCGGACAGACTCGTGGCCGAGTTATCTCCTCACCCTCCTCGTTTGCGCCGTCTCCTCCACCTTCTACCAATACCTGGAGGATCGCCGCCTCCGCCTCAGATCCGCCGCTTCTTCTGCCGCTCGGGACCTACCCGAACCGTCGTCGGCCTCTCCCCTGATCTCCAAAGCCATACGCATCCGTCCTGTCAACTCGGCCAAGCTCGCGTCGGTGGCGCTATTCGGCCTCAGCTCGGCTATCGGATACCTCCTGATGCTCGCGATCATGTCGTTCAACGGCGGTGTATTCCTATCGATCGTGTCTGGGCTCACCATCGGTTACGGGATCTTCCGGTGTGATTACGAGGAGATCCCGGCCGTGGAGAGCCCATGCGCCTGCGCATGAGAACTCCAACCCCCAGATCTGATTCCACAATGTACTAAGCACGAGTATATTAATTTCTGCCGAATTTTTTATGATTACAAGTACAAGCTTCATTTTCCTATTTCGCTGCTCTTTACCACTACTTACAATCCAATTAAACATTCAGAAATTCAGATCATAAAACTTTCAGAATGTAAGTGATTATAAAGGTTAGTTTTATCATCCATTTTTATATATTCATTAAAACTTTATTTTATATTACTGATTTTGACTTTTTTCATTCGTGATTTTGACTGGTTGGCCAAGAAGGTTGGGTGGATGGTTGAGTATACAAAAAATGAAAAGCTTGAAAGCCAGAAAAAGAGAAGGCGCGCGGACAATATCTTCGATTGACAGAAGTGCCGTGTGCTTATCTAAATTGAAACCTGTGGCATGGGACGGGCCGATCATCATCGACAACCGCAGTCACCCCGAACAGCAAGGCTTGGTCGAGCCCTAGCTCTTATAATCAGTGATAAAAAAAGGAACTAAGGTGTACATGGAGTAAGTTCAATGACCTTGGCAATCAATCACCGGTCGACGTCGACCTTGGAGTTGAAGATGCTGCTGTCTCTATCGAGGAAGTAGCCATTGAATTGGAAGTTCCAGTCAGTCCCAAAGAAAATGAGATCAATTATCATTTTCTTTATTTAAACATATAGATAGTGTTTGATCTAATGTTGTGAAACACAATAACCAAGCAATGAAAGAGATGAAAAAAATTAAAGTTATGTAATACTAATTATATATATAAATATATTAAATAATTATAAATTATCTTATTATAAAAAATTATTTAAAAATAAAATTCTAAATTTTGATTTTTAAATTAACTCATATAAATTAAATTTTGATAAATAAAGGTTAACTTGCTTACACAACTAGGGATGGCACATAAAAATTGAAACCCTATAAAAGTTAACTAAAATGGGTCTAAAATGGTTGTTTTTTACGCATTTGATAAATTTTAGATAGTTTGTTAAGTGAATAAAATTGGCTCGATAAAGTCAAGTCCTAGGCTTTGAGCAAAAGAAAAAAAAAGTCAAGTACTGGGCCGAGAAAAAAGTATTATAATATTATACAGTCTAATAATTTTTTATTTGATCACATATTTAACATTTTTTAATTCGAATCTTCATATTTTTATTAATTAATCTTAAATTGTACAATCTAAATAATTTATTTTGATTGTGGATCCTTGTTTTTTTATTAAATTGTTTTAGATTTAAAAATTTTCAAATATGTCCGAGTGCCTTTCCAACATGTGGTTCGCCTTGGAAAGGGTTCGAATCTCATAGGCAACCAATTTTTTTCCCTAAAAACTTTGTTCTGCATTCACCTAGAAACAGCTCACAAAATTTAAATTTTATTTTATTTATTTTATATTCCAATATAGTATTAATTTTTTGGGTAAAAAACTCGAAAGGGAAAAATTCATTTTAAATTTTATTTTATTTATTTTATATTCCAATATAGTATTAATTTTTTGGAAAAAAACTTGAAAGGGAAAAAATTATTTTAAATTTCATTTTATTTATTTTATATTCCAATATAGTATTAATTTTTTGGGTAAAAAACTCTAAAGGGAAAAATCATTTTAAATTTCATTGTATTTATTTTATATTCTAATATAATATTAATTTTTTGGGAAAAAACTCGAAAGGAGAAAAATTATTTTAAATTTTATTTTATTTATTTTATATTCCAATATAGTATTAATTTTTTGGGAAAAAACTCGAGGAAAAATTATTTTAAATTTTATTTTATATTCTAATATAGTATTAATTTTTAGGTAAAAAACTCGAAAGGAGAAAAATTATTTTAAATTTCATTTTATTTATTTTATATTCCAATATAATTAATTTTTTGGGTAAAGGAAAAATATTTTAAATTTTATATTATTTATTTTATATTCCAATATAGTATTAATTTTTTGGAAAAAAACTTGAAAGGGCAAAAATTATTTTAAATTTTATTTTATTTATTTTATATTCTAATATAGTATTAATTTTTTGGGTAAAAAACTCGAAAGGGAAAAATTATTTTAAATTTCATTGTATTTATTTTATATTCTAATATAATATTAATTTTTTGAGAAAAAACTAGAAAGGGGAAAAATATTTTAAATTTTATTTTATATTCCAATATATTATTAATTTTTTGGGAAAAAAATTCGAAAGGGGAAAAATTATTTTAGATTTCATTTTATTTATTTTATATTCTAATATAGTATTAATTTTTGGGTAAAAAATTCGACAGGGGAAAAATTATTTTAAATTTCATTTTATTTATTTTATATTCCAATATAATTAATTTTTTGGGTAAAAAACTCGAAAGGGAAAAAATATTTTAAATTTCATATTATTTATTTTATATTCTAATATAGTATTAATTTTTTTGGGAAAAAAACTCGAAAGGGGAAAACTCATAAACCCTAAGCTATCTATCGTTTTTTTTTTTTGCTCAACAAGCTGTCTATCGGTTCCCTCCTACGAATCTCAGCTTCCATCTCTTCCGACGTCCATCCGCCTCTGCCCTTCTATCAGGTGATATCCATAATCAATCAGTTCACCGCTCCTTATTTGTTCAATTGCATTCCAGCTTTTTCCCGTTCATCTAACTGTATGTTAAATTCTCCAGTCTGAGTGTACAGGACAATCGAGGGTGGGGGGGATCGCAAGATGGGGACTTACGGTAAGGAGGAGCTTAGGGTGTACAATTCGATGACGCAGCAGAAGGAATTGATAGTTCCCGTTGTGGAGGGCAAGATTGGCATGTACGTTTGTGGGATCACCGCCTACGATTTCAGCCATCTCGGCCACGCTCGGGCCGCTGTTGCTTTCGACCTCCTATACAGGTTCATCTATAACCGATGCAGATACCTTCTGCAGTTGGGATATGAAGTTACTTTTGTCCGCAATTTCACATATGTCGAATCTCGTACTCAACAAATTCTTTTCCCCATGAAAAATTTGGTCTGCATTTACCTAGAAACAGAATACTCTCACAAATTTTAAATTTCATTTTATTTATTACGTTTGTCCGATCACCGCCAATTTCAGCCATCCCGGCCAAGCTCCGGCAGCTGTTGCTTTCCACCTTCTCTACAGGTCCATCTATAACCAATAAGGGGACTGTATCGTATATTGTTTCTATTTTCCTTTGCCTTTATGCATGGGGGTTGCATTTTCTTTAGTTTGTATTGCTCCTCTGCATATTTCTTAGTTGCTTGCTCGGAAAATTTGGCAAGATAGATATTATCCTCGAAATAGATTTGAATACTGTCATACTATTTTTCCACTATTTCTTTCTTAATATTTAACATTTAATGATGTGGCCTTAATGCAGATACCTTCTGCACTTGGGATATGAAGTTACTTTTGTCCGCAACTTCACTGATGTTGATGACAAGGTAGCGTGCAGAAATTTGTTCTGAATTACTTGTCGCTGTAGTACCTATTTTGCCCATCTTCTGTCATTATTACTTCTACAAAGACTCTCATTAATTTTAGCTCTCTTTACTTTTGTTCTTTTAAAATTAGGAAAGATGGCTTTGGTGATGGATTTTAACTGATTTTTTATCCAGATAATTCGCAGGGCCAATGAGAAGGGGGTAGATCCAGTGTCTTTAAGCGACCAATTTTGCCAGGAGTATCTGAAGGACATGGGTGATCTCCAGTGCCTTATTCCGACCCACCAACCGCGTGTCTCCGGTCACATAGAAGAGATAAAGACCATGATTCAGAAGATTATTGAGAATGGCTGTGCCTATGCTGTCAATGGAGATGTGTTCTTCTCTGTCGATAAAAGCCCAAACTATGGGCAGTTGTCAGGCCAGAAGCTGGAAAACCATAGGGCTGGTGAGCGCGTTGCATTAGATCACCGAAAAAGGAATCCTGCAGATTTTGCTTTGTGGAAGGTAACAAGTGGTTCTCCTTTTCATATGGAAGTGGATTCTTTTGTTCTTAAACTATAGAAACCACTCCAAGGACTTTAATTGTCCAACATGGCCTGAGCAAGGTCAAATTTGACTTAGTCATGATCAAGTTTAATTGGCTGAGGGTTTTGCCTTAGCCTTTGTAGTGTCTAAAGGTATCCCAGTGGCCTGGTTCTGCATTTCATGACAACTCTGTTTGTAGTGGCTTGTGGCTTCTACCATCACCCTTGTAGTTGATAAGGGTGGTTCATTTTGTGGTAATCTTGTTAGGTGATTAGGTTAGTGATGGGGTGGTCCATCGTTTGTCTATTTTCAGTTGTTAATTTGTTCGATTATGTATTAATGTGAAATGCAGGCTGTAAAACCTGGTGAACCAAGTTGGGAGAGTCCATGGGGCCCAGGTAGGCCAGGGTGGCACATTGAATGCAGCGCAATGAGTGCATGTTACCTTTCTCACAAGTTTGATATTCATGGCGGTGGAATCGACTTGATCTTCCCTCACCATGAGAATGAGATAGCACAGAGTTGTGCTGCATGCCCAGATACCCATATTAGTTACTGGATGCACAATGGACATGTCACCAATAATAATGAGAAGATGTCTAAGTCTCTCGGGAATTTCTTCACTATTCGTGATGTAAGTGAATTTTTCCTTTTAGTAATTTATTGATATAATGTGGCCTAATTCTTTTGTATGCTTCATTGCAGATAACCCAGCGGTACCATCCATTGGCTCTGAGGCATTTCCTTATTAGTGCACATTACCGATCTCCTCTTAATTATTCACTTTTGCAACTGGAAGGGTCATCGGATGCAGTTTATTACATTTATCAGGTGCAATGTCCTAGTCTTAGGCTCGTACTTTTCTATAACGGCAAGCACCTTCATATACGCTTTTGCACATCTTCTATGTGCACTCTTGTGAAAATATAAAATGACAACCAATTGGGTTATGTTGATTTATATTCACCTTTATATATGAACTATATTTGGCATTTATAGATGAAATTTATGATTGAAGACTGCAGCTATTTGTAGACATTCTTCTTTTTCTGACACGTGAGCATGTGACTTTTTAGAGCTAACTGGCTAAATCTCCTTAATGCTTCTGTCTTCTATGGTAGACATTGAAAGACTGTGAAGATGCTTTGTCTTCATTTAAACATGAAGGTATTGAACAATCCAAAAACAAGCCTGTAAAAGTTCTCCCTGCAGCTCAGGAATGCATTAGCAAAGTGTGCAGTGAGTTTTATGCCAAAATGTCAGATGACCTCAACACTTCTCACATACTCACTGGTGCGTTTCAAGATGCCTTGAAGTTTGTGAACAGCAATTTGAACACCCTTAAGAAGAAGCAGCAGAAGCAGCAACAATTAACAGTAGTTCAGTCCCTGACTGAGATTGAGAATCAAATTAAGGAGGTTCTTGCAATTTTAGGGTTGCTCACACCTCTCACTTATGAACAGGTAATTAAATTTTCATAAAGGTCATTCTGCAAATTTTCCAGTTTACCAGCTTTATTCTTTCCACCCTTCTAGTTAACTAGTTCACCAGTAACCTCATGAGGAAAAACAGGGTTAGGGTGGGGAGGTTGACATGTTAAACTATCCATTTTCCCATTCAAAATGTTTTATAAAGCAGTGTGATCCTTTTTCTTCCCCATGTCCTTTGGTCTTCCATGTGGAAAGAAGAATCCAGAAGTTTTTTCCCTAAAATAAAACAGAAATGATTTTTAAAACAAACTAGAGAAAATATTGTCCAGCTTTCAACTCCTTTCCCTTTTTGAACAAAGAAAAGACGAGAGAAAATGGTTCTATTGTAATCAGTGGGACATTTTTGAGGTCCAGAGCATCTGCAGAAGTACAGATTAGCACAATGTTTGCTGTTTCCTTTGCTTTCTGAGCATAATATTAGAAAAAGGAAAAAGTTGAGGACTTTAGACCCAAAGGACCAACCTTCTTTGTTCCTGTCAAATGAATGAAAAAAATTGACAATTTTCTTTTGCTGGGATGCCCTAGGTTATTGAGGAGTTTAAGCAAAAGGCGCTGAAGAGGGCAGAATTGGAGGTAGCAGACATTGAGAGACTTATTGAGGAAAGAGCACTTGCAAGAAAAAATAAGGAATTTGCAAAGAGTGATCAGATAAGAGCTGAATTGACAGAAAAAGGAATTGCACTCATGGACTTGGGCAATAGGACTGAATGGCGACCCTGCATCCCCACATCCACCGAAGATTCAAATGACCAACAAAAGCCCTGCATCCCCACATCCACCGAAGATTCAAATGACCAACAAAAGCCCAAGTTGTCTACTTGACAGGTACCACATTTATTTATACTTCAACAATTCACTCTACTGAAATTTGGGTGATTTCCTTGATGTAAACTATTTTCTTATGTTTCATACTGTATTGGTAAGGAAACCATGATGAGGGGGTCAGTTTAGCAGAAAAAGGATTTTCCAGTTTTGAAGGACTTGTGGATTTACTGAATTTGACCTACTCCAATGAAAGTGTTGAAAATTGTCCAAATGGATGAATTCATACAGAAAAAAAGCTTTTATTTGGTCATATGAACTTGGCTTTGTGGAAACACAGTTCCTTCATCTTGCACAGATATTTGTTCTTGAGCAGTCCTGTGGTATATTTGATTGAATCAACTATGATCTTTGCTCGTTGTCATCATCCATAGATGAATACTGTGATTACAGCATGTGGTTGATTGTCATCACCCAGAAGAGGAAAAAGAAAACAGACGAAATACTCCCTTTTCTAGTATCTCACATATATTTGAGTGTCCTCTTCTGAGTTAAGCATCAAGGCACACTTAAAAGTCAATTATTTCTCTGTTCTTGGGAACATTGTCTATAAGGTCTCATGGTAGATGTGGAGATTGTCTGATATAATTAGTCACTCTTCCTTTTTTTGGCCCCAAGTCTTCCTAAACTGCACGGGTGGCTGCGGCTTGTCAGTTAAGCGGCCAGTGGGCATAGGGACATTGGCCATCTCTTAATTAGTAAATCTTTTCATGTATAAAGATTCTCAGTATAAAAATCAAAGTACTTTTGCTACACCTGTCAGTGACAAGAGCAAAGCTGTTCAGGCAGTCATTTTCTCAACCTGATCAAGATGTCTTGACGGAAATAATACAGACAAAGTTACTTTGAGCATATCATGCAAAACTGTGGAACAAGATCAGACTAACTTCGTTACAACACCAAATCTCAAGCCTTTGATGAGTACAAAGTAAGTGCTTAAAAGCTGAGTGGACGTGTTTATAGAGGACTCACATGTGCAGATTCGTTCAAGAAGAGACAGCCAAACACGTAGTTAAAGAAGTCACGACCTTTGACAGTTTCCTCTCCCTTCCTGCCTACTGCTTTCATATCGTACTTGCACGCTCTTGTACAGTCGGGACAGTAGGTGACCTATGCAATAAGGAACCCCAGACGTGATTAAAACATGCATAAGAAAAACACTAAGGAAAAAGAGCAAGTAGAAAAGGATGAAGCTTGGACACCTCCAACAGCTTGGGTTGGAAACTGCTATCAAGCATCACATCAATGCCGTAAATGGCCCTAGACATCGGGCTGTGCATCTCAGGGTGCACGGTTGCAGCCGCCTCAAAAACCGATCTGATCATTTTCCTTGTTCTCTCATGAATATCTGACCATTTAACTGCAGCAGCCAAGAACAATCCCATGGTGACCATTTAGACTTGGGTAAAGAAGAGGGCATGAAATAAGCTCGTCTCAAGTAGGTACCTCCATGCTCCTGTTCAAACTCCTCCACAAACTCCTGCGTGTCCTTGTGATTGATTTTTCCTCGGTAGTTCTGGAATGCATAAATTGAAAGATCATCAAGTAATATAAAAATGCATTTTCAAACTAACACGGAGAACATACCATAACCGTGAAGTGTGTCTCGTATTCGAAAAGGCTGTTCTGCTCCAAAGAATATTGATTATTTGCCAACCTAACCTGTAAATTCAACAAATGATTGAACAAATCAGGACTCCAACCAATCAACAGACATTAAAATTTCATATACTTAATAGTCAACTAGGAATTAGCAACGGGAATTATGCATTACCCAGAAAATATCTGCAAGAAAGATTTCCATGGGGTTCACACTCCGAACCAACACAATGAAGCGTAGGTCAAACTTCCTCCCGTTGAACAGAGCAGGATGTTCTATGTACTTCTGACAGATCTTTGGGCCTGTCTCCATAAGACGGATAATTGCAGATATACTATTCGTGACAGTTGTATCAATAGTTCGTGCCATATTCCAAGGTTTCAAGATCCACAGATTGTTAAGCCTATTTCTTTCCCGCAAACAGTAGTCACCAATAAGTTGAGTTAGATGCATTTCAAGGTTGTAAGTAGGCTGCAGCCACTCAGGCAATCCATATGCCTGTTCAGAGACGAGGGCAGACATTCTGATACTAATATTTGTCCAGTTAAAACAACTATGCTTCTTATTCATACTCTTGAATATCTTCAACAAAGCAAGGTGAAGTCTCTACCTCTTGGACAGTCTTGGCTAAATGATGCTTCATGACAAGGCATGCCTCAAAAGGGAATTGGTTTATATATTGCTCATCAGTTATTCCGGCAGCCTTCCTCATGTCTTCATCCACTTGCATGCTTGTCCAGATTATATCTGCACCTTTTGGGTCTGATGCTGTAGAATAAAAAGATTAAGAAAAGAAGATTACTTGAAAAATGGTACCAAGAATAATGCAGCAATACTTCAGAAGTTTATTTCTTATAACTATTTCGTACATCCTAGTCCATATGATTCTCTCGTAAAATTAATTGATCTTCTTATTCCTATAGAAATTTAAAAGCATGTAGACAAATATCTATTCGGCAGACTCACTAATTACAAACTCCGGCCGTGTCAAAAAATCTTCAATGTGTGGAATGTCAGTATAAACACGTAGAGCAGTTCGATCGCCTTTAAGTAAGCCTCTAGTTGAGGAGGCCTTTGAGGATGCTGGAGTTAAACTTCTCAGTGCCAACCTCTGACGATGCTTCTCATATTCCTTAAGAGGGGATTTTATATAAGGCAAACTCAAAACTAAATATACGCAATGAATATAAACTTGAATGATAGAGAATTACATGAATGAAGTAATTTTTGGGTGTATGGAACCATGCTGTGAGTCGGGCAGATCGCTGTTTTTCCTCATTAATCCCAAAAAGGAAATCTCGAGTGCATTCATGACCATTGGCAATGTCCCGAATTGGCCAGAGCAAGGAAAAACTAAAGAAACAGAGTAGAATGGAAAATAATTTAATGGCTATGCAAAGATTTTCATCAACCATGCAACTAGAATAAAAGATATTATTCCACCTGACAGATGATGATAGTTTCCCTTCTGGCATATAGAGAAATGGAGCAACCATGAAATTGGGCTCATCACTGTGTCGAAGGGCTGAACCCAGCTCATCCATCGCATACCTAAGTGAAGCACATCAGTAATATACAATACTAATTGGGAAGATGATTTTTCATATTTCTGCAAAATTTTCATACTCAATTCTCTGGACCTCATATAAAAAATATATATATAATGATAAATAAATGAGAAGGCTATATGTTAAAATCCTGAAAAATATCTAGGAATCTGGTTCTTTTAACATTAAATTGTAATAAATGGAAAATGTATTGTTGGAACAAGACCTGATATTTCTGAATATGCTAACTATTGTAATAAAAGATAGTACAAATACTAATACTATTGAGTACTTGGGCTGAGTTAGACATTTCTTGAGAAATAGATCCCTCACCCCAATAAAATTAATCTAAGAGAATATTTAAAAATTTTAAATTGGAAGATTCCATAGGCATCCTATTTCAAAAACTGGGAACATAAATCAAATCCAGCTCGAGATAATTTCAACTTTGACCAAGCTTGTGAAGTTAGAGAGGAAATCAATATTATAATACATATTCATCCGAAAGAAAGGAAAAAAGGAAAAGAACCAAAAAAGGATATTATACATACCACACCGATGTCTCGTCTATCTTTTCTTCATCAGCAAGCCGATAATTCATCAAATATAACCACATTGCATTGATGATACGATCAGTGAGAGGCTCCCCTGGGGACCACTCAGGTAGCCGTGGCTCCATAATAGAATCAATCACATGCTTTCCAGCTTCTATAATTTTTGAAGTGCACACACCGTTAAGTTGAGAGAGATTCGGCAAAGATTCTAGAATCATTAGAGAACTTTCTCCAAGAGGACCAGGAATATCAACCTGAAAGCAAACAGGAAATAATAATAATAATTATACCCAAAGCAGTTCAACTCCAACTTTTAAGGAATAAAGGTGAATCTATTCTCTCTTTTTGTAAGTTGCACATCCAGACGACTCCCGTAATATAACTTACCTCAAGAGAACTAAGGTTAGAAAATCTCTTCAGAACTTCAAGCATATCAGAAGCAGAAATTTCATCAAATGGATTATCTTTAAGATTCAAATAAGAGAGAGATGGCATCTCAACTGGTGAAAATGCCTGCAGTTGGATAGGAAGCAAGCAACAGGATGAGATCACTGCTTAAATACATATTACATAGACCAAGAAAAAAATGACTAGAAGAAGAATGGATCTACTCAAACCTTGTTGTGAACAAGATTGTGAATGCCTCTGTTTGAGAGGTCAAGAGATGTCACACCCAACAAGGGATGCTGGCTATTTTCAAGGAGATGACCAGGATTATCCTTTTCATATAATCCACCACAGAATCCCAATGCCCATTTACCAAAACTTCGTGTAAAGTGTGAATTTAGAATCTCCAGCCTCGGATTTGCTTGAAGAATTTTATCCATCACATAGCTATCTCTGAAAGATAAAGCACTAAGATTTTATTCCTTAGCTTAAAACTTCAAAATGGAAAATGAACACAGAGGGCAGTGAACATACTGCTTCTCCATTATTGGATTTCCATTAAGCCAGAGGGCTTTCAGCCTAGTGAGATTGCTGACTTCATGGACTACAGCATCTGCACTTACAAGCTTGTTTTGGCACAGGCTAAGAGCAAGCAAATCCTGAAGAAAAGAAAGCAAAATTTGGTTACGTAATACAAAATTTAGGTATTCCTGAACATAAAGTAGAAAAAACAAAAACGAATTATGAACCTAACTGGAAATTTAGTAGATAAATCAAGCGACACCAGAGTATGGTCATCAATTCCAAGCTCTTCAAGCTCCAACCACCGCACAATGTCACCTTTCTCCTTTGCTTTTGCTAGTTTTTCCCTTGCCAAATCAGCAGCACTCACTTTACTAGCTTCATTACTCCAGTTCTTGGCAGTGCTTGCTTGTTCAGCATCAGAATTTAAATCTAGATCGACGCACATCAGAGAACCCATCCTCTGAGCCAAACCCGGTACTTCCTGAAGCTGTATTCACTTCGAAAAGCTCTGTTATCCAGAAGCTAAAAAATGCACGAGTAATCTCATTGCAGCGTGCAGGCATACATCTCATCATTATAAAAAGTCAGAAGAGCACCCAACTTAACTACCTTCCTCTCTTTCTTTTTTCAATCAATAACTATCCTAGGCTCAATATCAGTAAATATCGCAACTGTCCAATATCCGCATTTGTAGGAATTTTCTTTGTTGTATATGAAGATTCTAAATATGTAAGCACAGATGTAAGAAGAAATCAAAATGAGACCTGCTTGTAAGCATCAGAGAGACGAAAAGTCCAGGCATGATCAATGAGGAAGACGTTGGACTCTTTACCCATAAAGTCCGAGGTCATCACCAGCCTCCTCTGACGGCCCTCCTCATCAGTGGGCTCGATTTGGAAGTAAGCGCCGCCGTCGAATATCTCGGCCGACAGCTTCTCGAACAATGGCATGTGCAGTTGCGGCGGCAGGCCAGACGCCGCCAGCAGCAGGCCATGAACCCTCAAGAAGTCTTCGAAAGTCTCAATTTTGTTGGATTCAGAAGCATCCGAACCCATCACTGTGTTGCTTAATTTCCTGCAGATGTCTCAATCCTCGCGCAGCTATTGTTCTTGCTCTTTCACTTGTTCTCCTAGTCTCCCAGATGTTTCTCAGTGGGGTTTTTCCAGCACCACCTATCTCAATTTACTTGGGCCCTTGAACTTATCCACTTCTCTCATTTTACCCCAAAATGCCTTTTTTTTTTAACTATACTTAAAAAAAAGATCCTAATTAAATATATTTTTTTGTGCAAAAAATATAAATTCAAATGAACTTCCCACACAAACTAAGTATAATAATTTTTACCATTGACGACTCTTATGACGTCACATACACGTAATTATAATGCGTATTCACTGCTCGCCAAATACTATAAAAAAAAATTTTGTACACCAACAACATATCACGTGAGTCCGTGTAAGAACTGAAGTAAAGAGAATATGTTCGGTAGTATCAGTGTTGATACGTGAGTGAACCTTTGAGGACCATTTAAGTGACTCGAAGAGAGTTTTCCAGTATACTTTTAGAATGATGCTCTTTTAGTCTTAATCTCTCTGTTGGAACCCTAAAAAACCGCTTCCACTAGTTGTTTATGCTTCCAATAGTACATGGAGTTGTGCTGCTACTCTCGCTAAATAACTTGAGGCTGCCAAACCATATATTAAAATAAATAGTTCATTACTATTGATCTTAATTATATTTTAGGGAGTAGGGGTGTGAGTTCCATTATTTTGGTGTAGCCATTATCTATTACTGAAAATTTTGAAATTGTAATATAAGTTTAATTATTCTGTAAACTAATTTTAAAATAATAATAAAAATTTGAGAATTAGAATTTACACTAAATTTGAATAGTAAGTAAATTTATGAAATTATAATAAAAAAATTCATTTGATAAAAAATTAAGAATCAAGAATAGTAAAATTGAAAAGTGGTATGAATTAGCATCAAATATTTTTTAAAATGGTTAAATAAATAAAAAAATAATAATTATTAATTCGATAGAGAATTTTTAGAAAAAAAATTGGGATAAGAACAATTGTATTAGAGGTGAACTAGTAAAAAAATGACTAAAATCGATTAAACTAATTAGGAGCGATAAATTAACTCATACTATATAATTTGGAAAATTAATGTTAATAGTATCCAAATTTTAGAAAATTGGATGAAAATTAAAATAAATAAATTGGAATTGGTCAAATTAAAGGTGAATAGACTAATAAAATGTCAAAATTGGTCGAAATGACCCATTAATTAACTAAAAACCAATTCGCTATATTATGAATCGGTTGACGTGCCACACACACGGGACATGGGGTGCACACACCCATGTGAGTGCATGTGTTATTTTCTTCACCTAACTCGTGACTCGGAACCCAAAAATAACCCCTATTTGAGGCAGTATTTCTACGGTTATTCCTTCAAGAAAATTAAATAGAAAGTGGAGCCTATAGAGTCTAATCTAGTCAGCTATGAACATGACATGATAGAGCGTTGATCCCCTAAACTCCCTATATAAGTGTCGACCCTACACTCGCCGACAGTGGACTGAAATTCTCTCTAAAATCTTGAATTCTCAATTTTCCGATGACCTTCAAACTAGAGATTCTCATTTTCTTCTTTGGCCACCAAGGTTGGCTAAATATGTGTCATTAGAATCGGAGGAGAGTCAACTTTCGAATTCCACCCATCCCGGGCACTGACGTGCCCTTTATCGACGGTAGTTCAATGGAACAATAACATCACTCTATCAGCCAAAAATAGAGTAGAGGTTTCCGAGGCTCCCCCGACCTCTCCAATTACCAACACACTACCCAAATTAATGCTAGAAGCTCTTCTCGGTCCCTTCTAGACAATTACACTGGCTGTTCACACTAAATGTAAGCCTTATGGCCATGAAAAATATGAGAAGATTTGGTAACTCACTATTTTTGACATCGCTCTATAAATCGGGTGTTACAGGTGACTCTGACCACCGCAAAGCCATATGTAGGTGTCCATGAACTCATGTGAGAGTTAGCTACACAACTCCACTACCATTGGATATCACCTAACTCTGTCTATTTTTCGGTGAGAGTCTAATCGGGGTCAGATCGGCATTATTCCGACCAAGGTTGGATGGAAAGTGACTGTGGGGACCTAGAAAATATGATGAGGGACTTAAAAAAGTTTTTGGTGGATTTAAGGAGTTGTTTTGGAGAAGATAACGTTTAGGGACTAAATCATAAATTTTGAAAAGTACACATGTCAAACTATGATTTCATGAAAAAATGGACTCGAGTGGGGTTCAATAGAAGTATAGGGACCTAAAGGAAAATTGGAAAAGTTTAGAGATTTGAAAGGGTAGCTTAAAATAGTCTAATTACTAAAGTGTAACTTTTAGAAAAGTTTAAGGGACCAAATGGTGATTTTAAAAAGTTAGAGGACCAAAATGGAATATATGAGAATTTAGTGACCACTACTAAAGCCAAGAAAAGTTAGAGGACTTGAGGTAGAAGTTAGATTCGAAATCTAAATCCAAAATGAGTAAAGAGAAAGTAGAGGGATCAAAATGTAATTTTGAAAAGTTTAAGGACCAAAATGCAATAAGGGGTGAGTGATGAATCTAAGTGAGGAACTTAGAGTACTTGGGGGCATTTTGGAAAATATGACTCAACATGGGTGTAAACTTAGGGTATCTGTCAAGCCTCGACCCACTTTCATCGAGGTTCCGTGATCAACCCACCACCCTTCCATGAATCATCCGGGTATTCCTTCCTTAATGATACATGGAAGGTAAAGGCGTGCCTACATTCATTCACTTACTATAAGTTTGGGATAGGGAACGTACCTTGAGGGACCGAGCTTGTCCTGGAACTTTCTGTCTTCTTTGCCCTGGTTTTGAAAGGGTGTGAGGAGGTGAATGAGTATATAGGTACATATACTTAGTGAGGGAAACTTCTACAACGATTGATTTATTTAATTTGTTCCTTCATTCATTAGTCATTTTCCGCATATCATTCAAGCATCAACCGTCGTTCCACTTGTGAATCGGAGAGCCTTTACCATCCACCCTGATTGAGGTCAGCCACCTCTACACTCAATTTGAGTGGACCTTGCTCGTATGATCCTTAAACCCTAATCACTTCATGATGTCTGCTTTGTGGGACGAGACCTTCTTTCCCCTGCAACCTTGGTCTCAATGCGTAGGAAGCTAATGGAGAGAGAAAGCTTGAGGTGGAGGCTTGCATAAGTTACTGATGGAGGGGCAGTGGCTAGAGCTTGAGGTGGAGGCAACTAGTGCTCGTCGAGGGGGTCTTGCTAGGATTGGATCCTGCTGCAATTCGCCACCACACTGTGAGAATTTGAAGAGAGAAGTTTTAGGGAGGTGAAATTCTGAAACTTGGAAAATTCGTCAAGGAGGGGTGAAATTTAGCTTACCAGGGGTCTGTGACTAGCTAGGGAGGGTCTCAGATGGTTAGAGGTGGTCAATTCTAGTAGTAGTAGGTTGAGAGAGTCGGGATTGGGTCGGTCGAGAGCTCGTTATTCAAAGGCTCCAGAGCAACTTCATTGTGCTATCGCTCCGACACTTCTCCTGCTGTCTTCTGGTCACTTTAAGGGTTTCTCGAGCTAGGGGACTTGTCACGCCCCGACTCGATTTGGTTGGATCCCTGTGAGCAATCCACCACTCTCCCGGTTTATTAAGGGTTTCCCATTCTTTAAACCGTGAGGAGTAAAGTGTCCTTTATACCTACACCTTTCCTGAAATAACATTAATCAAAACTAAATAATTTAAATTTTACATACTTGTCTTGCAGGTGTAGTTATCTGGGGTCATTGGGTAGGTTTTATTTGGTTTACTGAAAAGGGATATAAGGGAGGGGTGAGTACAATGACTCAATAAATGGATTTTTTTAAAAATTTACTTTTAAGAAAAATGTTTGAATCGGAGTGTGCCAAACTCCATATTTTATTTTTAAAACGTTTATTCTCAAATTTAGTTTTTATAACCATTTCTCATTACCCCGGTGTGTTTATCACCCAACACACATCCTTCATCATGAAGGTAAAACACACAATCGCAGGCGAACTCGTCCACTGTACCCACTTGTGGCGTTGGAGCGACTTTATCGGCCACCTAGATAGAAGCACATCCACTTCTACCATGAGAATGAGTGGATGTTCACGACATCTGATCCTCAATCCCGTAACAAAACTCCATGTCCATATGAGGACAGAGACCTCATCCTGTCCCCATCTCGGTCTCATGCGCTTGAAGCTACGTCAAGCTTCGCAAGACTTCTAGTACGACTAACTGCCATTATACCCACCAGGTTGTCCAGAGCCCTAGGACGTATCACTACCCCTATTAGGCGTCTTGAAGGTCCCGTAACACAGTGCATGCACAATCAACCATTTTTCACATAATTTCATATAATTTGTGGTGCCATTGATTTAATGGCCCCAACCCTCAACTCGACCTGTAGCTGTTTGTCTTGACTAGTTCGAAGACCTATCATGTCGCACTGCCACTAGTCTATCGAGTATGTCGGTCCTGTCTTGGTAACATGGCCAAACAACTCATTTACTTAAGTTTTTATGGCATAATAATTATGTTTATTTACAAGCTCCTGCTCGTACCAACTGGCTTAGGGTTTACTGTTCGAGATTTTCAAAATCGGGCATATCAGCCCCCAAGTTCCAAAACTGAGGCCTCCGGCCTATATGAGCTATTTGAGCTCTTGTAAAAAAAAGTTTCCCAAAAATTTTAAGCAATGACACATAGTTAGGGGAGAGCATTTTTGACAAAATAAACTTTTTAATTGTTCATCATACCAACCAGGTATGAGGACATATCCGCTTATAACCGATAAGCGGGCTTTCCACTTCCTTCTAGTAAGTTTCATCACACCAATCGGGTATGATCTACTTACAACTAGTAAGTAGATTTTCTGCATGATTTCCACATCACTCCTATCAGGTGTTATGGTTAAAATACCACTTAGTAGTGGGTTTTCATTTCCGAGATGCTTATCATCTCAATCGGGTATGATATTAAATCCCACTCGCCCGATAGTGCAGTGAATATCCTCTTAGCTGGCTTGCTGTCCTTACTCGAACTTGTCTTAGCTGGCGTTCTCGGTACATCGTGTTCCTACACGATATGAACATTCTTGTTCATTATCATTTGGCCTAATAGCCTTCATTCATCCCAATTAATGAGAAAACTAACTTTTGATTTATTTGCAAATAGGCCCTAAAGTTATTTTTCTTTAACTTTAAGTCCCTAATGCCGGTTTTCCCCCAAATCGTATCTCAAAATTCTAAATTTCACCTTAGGACCTCAATTTATTCAAAATGACAAAAAGGGGTTTAAGTTTCCCAAATTTCCAATTTGGTCCCCAACTTTTTCCAAAATTACCATTTTGCTCCTAATTTACAAAAATGATAAGTTTTGTGCCAAAAAGTTCCAAAATTTGTCCAATTGGTCCTCCAACATCTTTATCATGCCCAATTGGCCCTCATTTTTATGAAATTTTACTTTAGTCCCTCGAATTTTTGAAATCCTCAAAATTTTCCCAATTGAAACCTTCTAACTCAACCAAATTTAATTTCATCAAATTGACCAATCAAATGAGTTTAATTGTTGAAATTGAAGTTAGATTGGAGTTTCTACACCTTTATACGATTCAATTACACTTTGAATCACATGATTTGATGCCAGAATGAGCTCAAACGGAGCTTCGCTGAAAAATTAGACTTAGAGAGAGAAAGTTTCGAAAACTTATCGTTGGAGGCATGACAGTCCGAGATTTCAATCTGGGCAGATAGCTCTTGTCCTGAGGTTACTCCTAGGATCAAGAATTACACAATTGATACCGAATTGAGTGAGAATTTAGTCATCGAAGTTCTGCCAGTTCTCTCTCTAGCACTGATTAGAATTTATAGAGTGGAGCCAAATTGGCTTACCTTTCTGCTCTAATTCAGCTGTAGGAGGGTTGTAGAAGTGTTGGGAGGCTTGGTTTGGCCTGAGAAGGGCTAAAATTGGCCAGTTTTAGCTCGATCTGCCAGAGCTGCTTCACTATTCTATTCCTTTTCCCTAAATGCACTCTCATTTACTTGTGACCATTTCACAATTATATTATTTTTAGGGAGTTCTCTTTTAATGATTTTCATTCTCTATTACGTCCTTCAAAGTAGAGATTTCCCTTTAGGTGCTAGATGTTCAAATTTTTTTACTACTCCTTGAAGGTTTTTCTTCCTTCACATTCTTACATCCCATTTGAATTTGGGTTTTTGTCCACCTTTAATCATTTATTGATTGTCGGGTCTTATTTCAAGTATTCAACACTATGCATGCTCTATTATCCTTCTTTAGAGTGTAGTCTCACTATTCCCCGGTCTTTCCTATGGTTTCGTTTATTCTCCTTGACCATCCTATTGTTACTAGTTGCTTCCTTCTTACACCCTTTTGATGTCAGTATTGTTTCCTGTTCTTTATCCTTCACTGTCCTCTATTTTCTTTTTGTTCCTCATCCTCTCTTCGAAGAGCTCCTGCAGATAGATTGGTTCCTACCACCCTTTATGTCCAACCATATACTCCTTAGACTCTATTAAGTGAGTGTGGGCCATGACCAGTCTTGATATCATTGGTTGTTTTCTCCTTACCTCCTTCCAAATTGAATGCCTTACTTTTCCTAGGTTTTCCGAATGTTCTTTCCTCTTTTTCCTTATGATGGGTAGCCCACCCATTTTCACTTGTCACTACGTCATTTGATGCTATTTCCTACTTACTCGTACCTTGGGTTTAACTTTGCCCTTGGGTTCTCTTAATATGCTTCCCTTGGTTCTTTCACCTCAGCTTGCACTTCATCTCCTCATCTTTCGTCACTTGATCCATTATTTCTTAGTTGGAACATGTATGCCTTCCCAGGGTCTCCTTCCTTGGGAAAAGGTTCAAGCACGTATTTGCTCCAAGAACTCTTTGTGTGGGACTTACTAAGTCCTCCTTATGGCCTAAGTGTAGTCATCATTTCATTTTGGCCATTTATTTCTTCAAGGGTTTTCTTCATTCTTCCTTTCCACTGTTCTCGCCTTTCCACTTCCCCCTTCCTCGCTAGGTTAGTCTACAACCCTTCTTGGATCCTCTATTTTTTTTTCAAAGTAGATCATACCTTACTGTCTCAAGGCTTTCTAGTTGTCTTTCATTGCTCAACTTGTCTTCTATGGAGGAGGTATTTCCTTCTTTGCTCCTAGGTGGTTTGTAGTGCTCCTTAAGGGAAATTTCCCTTTATCTATATTCTACTATCTTTGGGTTTTCTTAAGGTCCTACCCTTGATATCCTTTCCGTGATTTTTTCTTGTTCAATTGAGTCATGCTTTCATATTATTAAGGAACAAAGAAATTTTCAGAAACTCGAAATCTTATTTATTGAAGTAAGAATACAATTTAGGGTTTTAACATCTCTTGAGGAAGATTGTTACAATGATGGGTTGGGGAGTACTCACTACTAAACTATGGTCTAGAGGGATTTCTTCCTAGGTGAGATTGGGTTCCCTAATCGCAATTGTGGTTCTTGTAATGTTATCCCTTCGAACTTCTGTAGGGGTGGAGGTGTCCTTATTAGAAGGTATTGCTTGGATTCCTCATAGTGTGGGTTAATTCCTTGCTATGTGTCCCACCTTCCTACACTCATAACAAATCCTTTTGGGTCTTATCCTCTGAAATGTCGGGCATCTTCTATTGTAGTATCCCCATTGCTCGCATTCATAATAGGTCATCTCCTTATGTGGATCTTTATGGTTCTTCCTACACTTTGAGCATTGTGAGGCCTTTCTAAGGGGTTATTGATGGTTCGATGCCTTGACATCCTTGAGCCTGAACACCATGAAAACTTTCTTGTCTAGTCCTCTTTGACCTGGGGTTACTCCAAGGGTTCTTCTATACTCCTAGCTCATGTCCTCCCTTGGGATGGGGTTCTTCGTGGCTTCTGGGGTGGCTAAGGTAGCGTGGATTTGTTTGGCTACTTTTCTTGGGGCCATCTAAAAATTTTAAAAATATTCCTATCAGTTACTATGTTATCTAGTCTTGATAATGTATTCGAGGAAATAGGCTCTGATACCACTCAAGGTGTCACGCCCTGACCCGGTTTGGTCGGATTTTCGTGAGCAACCCGCCACTCTCTTGGTTTATTAAGGGTTTGCCCTTCTTTAAACTATGAGGAGTAAGACGTCCTTTATACCTGCACCTTTTCTAGAATAACATTATTCAAAACCGAATAATTTAAACTTTACATACTTGTCTTGCAGGTGTAGTTATCTAGGGTCTTTGGGTAGGTTCACCTTGGTTCACCTGAAAAGGAATATAAGGGAGGGGGTGAGTACAACGATTTAGTGAATGGATTTTTTAAAAATTTACTTTTAGGAAAAATGTTTGAATCAGAGTGCGCCAGATTCCTTACTTTCTTTTTAAAACATTCCATTCTCAAATTCAGTTTTTATAACCATTTCTCATTACCCCAATGTGTTTATCACCCAATACACATCCTTCATCATGAAGGTAAAACACATAATCGTAGGCGAACCCATCCATTGTACCCACTTGTGGTGTCGGAGCAACTTTACCGGCCACCTAGATAGCAGCCCGTCCACTTCTACCCTAAAAATGAGTGGATGTCTGCGACATCTGACTCTCAACCCCGTAATGAAACTTCATATTTGTATGAGTACAGAGACCTTATCCTGTCCCCACGCCGGTTTCATGCGCTTGAAGCTACGTCGAGCTTCGCAAGACTTCTGGTACGTCTAACTACCCTTATATCCACCATGTTGTCTAGAGCCCTGGGACACATCACTACCCCTCTTGGACATATTGAAGGTCCCGTAACACAATACATGCACAATCAACAATTGTTCACATAATGCCATATAATCTATGGTGTAACTGATCCAACGACTCTGACCCTCAACTCGACCTCTAGTTGTTTGTCTTGACTAGTCCGAAGATCTGTCATGTCACACTACCACTAGTCCATCGAGTATGTCGGTCCTATCTCGGTACCATGGCCAAACAACTCATTTACTTAAGTTTTCATGGCATAATAATTATGTTTGCTTACAAGCTCCTACTCATACTAATTGGCCTAGGGCCCACTGTTCGAGATTTTCAAAATTGGGCATATTAGCCCTCAAGTTCCAAAACAAAGGCCTTCGTCCTATATGAGCTTTCGAGCTCCCATCAAGAAAGTTTTCCATAAATTTTAAGTAGTGGTACACAGTCAGGGGAGGACATTTCCGACAAAATAAACTTTTCAACTATCCATCATACCAACTGGGCATGAAGACATCTCTGCTTATAACTGAAAAGCGGGTTTTCCACTTCCTTCCAAGAAGTTTCATCATACCAACTGAGTATGATCTACTTACAAACGGTAAGAAGTTTTTCCGTGTGATTTCCACATCACTCCTATCAGGTTTGATGGTTAAAATACCACTTAGCAGTGGGTTTTCATTTTCGAGGTGCTTATCATCCCAACCGAGTATGATATTAAATACCACTCACCTGATAGTGCACTGAATATCCTCTTAACCGACATGTTATCCTTACTCTAACTTGTCTTAGTTGGCATTATCAGTACTTCGTGTTCCTACATGATATGAACATCCTTGTTCATTATCCTTTGGCCTAATAGCCTTTATTCACTTCGAATGAATGAAAAAACCAACTTATCATTTATTTGCAAATTGGTCCATAAAGTTATTTTTCTTTAAGTTGAAGTACCTAATGTCGATTTTCCCCCAAATTGAGTCCTGATATTCTAAATTTCACCTTAGGACACCAATTTATTCAAAATCACAAAAAGGGGTTCAAGTTCCCCAAATTTCCAATTTGGTCCCCAACTTTTTCCAAAATTACTATTTGCCTTTACTTTACAAAAATGGTAAGTTTTGCCCCCAAAAGTCCAAAATTTGCCCAATTTGTCCTCCAACATCTTTATCAAGCCCAATTGGCCATCAATTTTATGAAATTGCACTTTAGTCTCTCGAATTTTCGAAATCCCCAAATTTCCCCCAATTTCAACCTTCTAACTCAGCCGAATTTGATTTAATCAAATTGACCGATCAAATGAGTTTAATTGTTGAAATTGAAGTTAGATTGGAGTTCCTACATCTTTATACGATTCAATTGCACTTTGAATCGCACGATTTGATGCCAAAATGAGCTCAAACGGAGCTTCACTAGAAAATTGGACTTAGAGAGAGAAAGCTTACCATGGGGAGCACGGCGCTCCGAGCTTTCAATTTGGGCAGATAGCTCTTGTCCTGAGGTTCCTCCTAGGATCAAGAATTGTATCAACTTGTGCCGAATTGAGTGAGAATTTAGTCATTGAAGTTCTATCGGTTCTCTCTCTTGCACCGATCGAAATTTACAAAGGGGAGCCAAATTGGCTTACCTTTTTGCTCTAATTCAGCTGTAGGAGGGCTATATAGGTGTTGGAACGGCTTGGTTTGACTTGAGAAGGGCTAGAGTTGGCCAATTTCAGCTCGACCGAAACTAGGCAACTTCGGTCCGCCGGAGCTGCTTCATTGTTCTGTCACTCTGGCGATCCTCAAAGCAAATGGAAACTACAGGCGTGTAGCTGACTTCTCTCTAAATCCAAAGAACCCAACCACACCTTTTTTGTCTAAAAAAAGACCGTATATCAGAGCTCTAGCTCGAGTTTCTCCAAAAATTGGAGCAGTTGAGAGAGAATAGAGTTTTCAAGTTTGGAGAGGATGAATGAGGAGGGGCTCTTTATGTAGGAAGCTCAAAGACTTATTGGTCATCTGATTGACACCTTAATGGCGATCATTCATTGCCTGAAACTCCCTGGTCGGAGACTTATCAGCTTCGCCAGCACTGCTCGATTTTTCGAAGAGCGAATAGTTCTGTCATCTGAAGGAAGAAGACGACACTATTCCAAACCGGACCATAACGATCCAAACTGGGTTCAAAGCTTAAACTGGCTGGTTCAAGTCTGATTCGACTAAGTTTTTCAAAATTAAAAATTTCTAAATTCATCTATATTCATTCTCTATCCACTATGGCCTCGAATCTCAAATTTGAATTTTCTAAGCCACCTAGAAAAATGAATTTAGGATCCGGTTCAATAGTGGTTCAATCCTGTCAAAATTGGTTCAATACATTTCGGATCCGGTTCACCTGAACCGGTTTGGTTTTCATCTCCAATTCATTCTAAAGTCCTTTTTCATGACTTTTGTGACTCCTTAGGTTACTCGAGATCCATAAATTTTCCCGCTTTGCCCTTTCTCTATCAATTCCAGTTCATGATCCGACTTGGTTCATAAACCACTTCAATCCAGTTAGACCAGGTTCATCTGAACCGATCTAGTTTTTCTCTTCCTATTTGTTCTAAGGTTCTTTTCCAGGGTTTTATAAACCCTTTAGGTCACTCAGGAGTTATAAATTTCCTAGATTTCCCATTCTCTGATGATTGGGTTTGTGAACCAGTTTAGTATTTCTCACTCGGTTTGACTGGTTCTTCTCCCGTTTCCCTTAACTCTAAAGGGCGGAGTTTATAGGACTTCTCCCCAGTTTGGATGCCACCCTTCGAAGATTCTATGGTTGCGATTGGGCTTGTTGTCAGAGCCTTGATCAGAGTTTTATCGGAAAGTAAGTGACTTGTCTTCAAAGAGTGCTTGAGAGGTGAGGGGGTCAAGTGGGACAGTGCTCTTTCTATCGGGAGCTTGACAACTGTTCAGGCTACTCGTCGGCGTGAGACTCGGCCCCGCCTTGCTCACTAGTGACCTGACTAGAGGAATTTCTAAGTCGGCGGAGACTTCCTCTTTCTTAGTCTCTTTCTCCTTTCTATTAGCGAACTAAGGTTAAAGACAATGACGTGGTGAGCGTGCCACGTTGCACACTATGATTGGCCAGTTTTTCTGACGTGTTGATCCAACTTAGCCACCATGTCAACCATTTACCAGTTGATTGGACACGTGGCAGCCTCTCATTGGTTGCTCGTGTTTGTGTGGCAAGCTGACTGGTCGTTAGTTGACCGTTGACCAGACACGTGGCAACCTTCCAATGGTTGTTCGTGTTTGCGTTGCTATTGACTGGGCGTAATTGACCATTGACCGGTCTGGTCTATTGATAGGCCGGACCATTGACTAGTTGGACTGTTAACCGGTCTGGTTAGACCAGGTTTGGTGACCCGGATTCAAAAATCGACCGGTTTAGACCCGATTTGATCAATTTTCTAAAATTGATATTTTTAAGCCACCTAGAAAAATGGATTATTAAACTGGTTCACTATGATTCACTTTGGTTTAGTCTAGGTTAGGTCTGATTCACCCCGAATCATTCCAGTTCTCCCATCCAATTCACTTCCTAGTTCTTAGTCATGATTTTTGTGAATTTTTGGTCACTTAGGATCTTCCAATTTCCAATGTTAACCCTTCTTTACTATTTTTGTGTTGATTAATTTGGCCTAGTTGTCAAAATATTGTCGGTCCTCCTCCTAGTTTTCTTGGTCCGAGGAGACAGGTTCCACAACTCTCCCCTCCTTTTTGGAGTTCTGTCCTCAAAACTCTGTTGTTCATCCCTTTTGTCGGAAGTGGATCTTTGTGTAGTATGAGTTGATACCATATCGTTTTGCTTACCTCTTTTTGACTCAATCCCCTTACTCCTTTGGATTTAGTTAGTTTGACTTGTCTTTCCCTCAGTGTTCATGAAGTTTCTCAGGTCCAATACTTTTAGCTGTTTGGGGTCAGACTTTCCTTTTGAAGGATTTTGTCTGGAATTGGGGTTCCGACATTTCCATTCGCACATAGGTTTACTTACTCCTTGGGTCGTTGGAACTCCTTAGTTCGTCAACCCTTCAGGCTTTTACACTTGCCTTTCATGGGATTCAGTGTTATCCCCCTTTCCAGTCCTCTAGTCCATTCTTTCGTACTCGAGTCCCCCTTTTGTTGGGCCATTAGACCTACATGTCCCTGGTAGAATGACTCTCGCATTCTATTATTTCTCCTTAGGCCTGAGGCCTTGCTTGTCTTGTGGTAAGAACCACGTCCTTCCACTCTTTTCCCTTAGAGCGTACTCCTTTTTTTCCTTCCTCTTGCATTGTTAAAAATTTCTTCATCACTCGATTCTGATTCACACGCCCCCCATGCTTCGATGTCCTTTGGATGAGGATGGCAACTCCTTGTGAGGGTTTGGGTTTCCCCCATTCACTTATCCTACCCTATTTCCTCATTGGGTCTCTTGCCCCCTTCGGTCCCATCGGCCTGCCGGGTTTCTCCCCTTCCCTTCTTCCTCTTTTCTTCTTATGCTTTGGGCTATTATGCTTGCTGCCCTGTAGGAATTTGTCCTCCTTGGGCTTAGTCTCTTCTCTTGTTCTCGACAGTAAGGTTCGGTGTCCACTTCTATGATTGCTTTCTTGCTTAGCCCCTATTTAATTCTCTCTCGGGGAATTCCTCTCTCTCCCGACCTCTACCCACCCCATAGGTGTCCATTTTCTTGAAAGTCCTAGTTCCAGTAGAGGGTGTCCTTTGACGCTTTCCTCCCCGAGGGTAGGATGCCCCTCGTGGTTCGCTTGGCTATCAAATCCCTCTTCATTATTTTTCCTATATCGTACCGTAACCAGCTTTATTTTAGACTCCATGCTTGGTCACCCAATTCTCCTCGCCATTTCACTTTTCTTGATTCCTAGTGCTAAGGTTCGTTATCTCTTCGCCATCAGCTCGTCTCTCAGTTTTCCGTTTAGTGGGATGCCTCATCGCTATTTCCCGATCATTCTGGTTGTTCCTCACTAGATTTCCTCTAGGGTGGGTAGGCCTTCTTTTGCTTCGTCCTCATGAGGTCCTTAGCTCGCCCCATTTATATTCGTGTGTATGAGTCCCGAACTTCCCCCTTTTATGACTCGGCGTTCACCCTATTGTTGTCCTTGGCTTGTGTCCTCCCTTCGTATCTTAACACGCCCCTAGTCCCTACTACAGGCTCCTTGATCTCTATTTGGTTTGTCGAACCTGCCTTACCCTCACTTTGGTTGACCACATTCCTACTTAGGGTCCTCGTCCTTTGATACATTGTTGGCTCATTTGGGGTCCTCTCATGGCACCTTATTCCAATTTGTCCTGTACGGTTTTCTTTATGCCTTTCTAGGCTCACTATGGTTTACTCTATTAGGTCTCCTTCAAGGCCATCTTACCCTTACCCTAGCCTTTTCATTCTAGTTCCAACGTCTTCTCTTGGATGTATTCAGTACCGATTTTGGGAAGTTGGGCCACTAGTCCACCCCGAATCTATTCCTTGACTAGCTTCACTCCATGCCTCCTCTTTGCATGGGAATTGTATTCCCTTTTCGCGAGTACCTACTTTCTCTGTTCTATGGATCTAGGGTTTCTTAGCCCATAGGGGATCGTTACTGTCAAGAATTTTTTGGTACCTTCGTCCTTTTTGAGGGACCCTTGATTCTTCGCAGGTTTTCCAGGCTGGGGTCACTTTTCTCCTTCTCATATGGCATTTTACGAGAATGAAGTATTTGAAGTATTTTATTCATTAACCAGTAAAACCCCAGTTAGGGGTTATTACCACCATCAATCCCAAGAAATTATTGTTATGTCTCTAACCTCTCCAGATAATTGACATAGAGTTAAACCTAGGCGGGTTGCAAGACTCAGCATCGGGTGCCTCGGCACGCCTCCTCCTCCTAGGCGGGCCATTGCCCTTGTGGTACCTCCCACAGTGTGGGCATGAGTTCATGTTGGGTTCCTCGAACTTCATGGATACCGATGAATTGGGAGCCCTCCTAGCTTGCACTGTTGGTGCGATATCCACCCCATATTGATTCAAGACAGCGATGTCGTGGGCATGTTGCATGGGACTTGCCATGTCATGCCCTGACCCGGTTTGGTCGGATCCATTTGAGTAACCCACCACTCTCCCGATTTATTTCAAGGTTTTCCCCTTTTTAATCCGGGAGGAGTAAGGCATCCTTTAAACCTATACATTTTTTTTGGAATAACATAAAAAAAACTGCAAAAAATTAAACTTTATTGTACCTGTTTGACAGGTGTGGTTAACTTGTAGTCTTTGTTTAGGGTTTTCCCTAGGTTACCTAAAAGGGGTATAAGGGAGGGGGTGAGTTCAATGACTCAGTAAATGGGTGTTTAAAGTATGACTTTCGGAAAATAGTTCGAATTGGATTGCACTAGACTCCTTATTTTCCTTAAAAATATTTCATTCTCAATTCTTAGTATTCATTGCCATTTCTCATCATAATGGTGTGTTTATCAACCAACACACACCCTTCATCATGAGGGGAACACACATTCGCAGGGCAGCACGTCCATTACACCCACTTGTGGTGTCGAAGCGACTTTAACAGCCACCTAGATAGAAGCCCATCCACTTCTACCCTGGGTATGAGTGGATGTTCGCGATATCCAACCCTCAATCCCATAAATAAAACTATGTGTCCGTATGAGGACAGAGACCTCATCTCGACCCCACCCCGGTCTCATGTGCATGAAGCCACGTCGAACTTCCAAGACTGCTGGCATGACTAACTACCCTCATCTCCACCATGTCGTCCAATAGCCCCAGGACATATCATTACCCCACTTAGGCATCCTGAAGGTCCCGTAACTCAATGCATGCACAAAACAATAGTTTTCCACATAAGCCATTTAATATATGGTGCAACTAGTCCAATGGCCCCAAACCTCAACTCGACGTGTGACTGTTTGTCTCGACCGGTCCATCAACTTGTCATGTCGCACTGCTGCTAGTCCATTGAGTATGCGGTCCTGTCTTGGTACCATGGCCAAACAAATCATTCAATTAAAATTTTAATGGCTTAAACTCATGTTTGTTTACAAGTTCCTTCTTATGCTAATTGGCCTTGGGCCCTACTATATGAGATTTTCAAAATTTAGGTATATTAGCCCCCAAGTTCCAAAACTGAGGCCTCCGACCTATATGAGCTATTCGAACTCTCGTAAAAAAAGTCTCCCAAAATGTTTAAGCAATGGACAAAATAACCTTTTTCAACTTGTTAATCACACCAACCGGGTATGAGGACATCTTCGCTTATAATCGATAAGCGAGTTTTCTACTTCATTCCAGAAAGTTAATCATACCAACCAGATATGATCAACTTATAAACGTTAAGCAATTTTTCCGTGTAATTTTCACATCACTCCTCTCAATAGTGATGATTAAAATATCACTTAGTAATGGGTTTTCATTTTCGATGTGCTTATCATCCCAACGGGGTATGATATAAAATCCCACTCACCCGTTAATGCAGTGAATTCCTCTTGACCGGTTCTTTATCTTCACGTGAGGTTATCCTTGCTGGCGTTCATGGTACTTCGTGTTCCTACATGATATGAACATCCTTGTTCATTATCCCTTGTCATAATAGCCTTCATTCATCGTGAATGGACGAAATACTCGAACATTTCGATTTATTGCAATTAGGTCACTAAAGTTCTTTTTCTTTTAACTTTAGGTCCCTACTGCCGATTTTCCCCCAAATTGAGTATCAAAACTTCTAAAATTCACCTTAGGCCCTCAATTTATTCAAAATCACAAAAGGCATTCAATTTCTCAAATTTCCAATTTGGTCCCCAACTTTTCCAAAATTACCATTTGCCCCTACTTTACAAAAATGGTAAGTTTCACCCCAAAAATTGGCCAATTAGTCCACCAACATCTTTATCATGCCCAATCGGCCCTCAATTTTATGAAATTGCACTTTAGTCCATCGAATTTCCGAAATCCCCAAAATTTCCCCCAATTTCAACTTTACAACTCAGCCAAATTTGATTTCATCAAATTGACCAATCAAATGAGTTTAATTGTTGAAATTGAAGTTAGATTGGAGATCTTACACCTTCATATGATTCAATTGCACTTTGAATCACGGGATTTGATGCCGGAACGAGCTCAAATGGAGCTTCTCCAGAAAACTGCACTTAGAGAGAGAAAGAATTGAAAGCTTATCTTCGGGGGCGTGGCAGTCCGAGATTTTGATCTGTGCAGATAGATCTTGTCCTGAGATTCCTTCTAGGATCAAGAATTGCATCAATTGGTGCCAAATTGATGAGGAATTTAGTCAGTGAAGTTTCACTGTTCTCTCTCTAGCATTGATCAGAAAATATAGTGGGGAGCCAAATTTGCTTACCTTTTCACTCTAATTCAGCTGTAGGAGGGCTGTAGAGGTGTTGGGAGGGCTTGGTTTGGCTCGACAAGGGCTCGAATTGGCCATTTTCAGCTTGGCCAAAATAAGGCAGCTTCGATCCGCCGTAGCTGCTTCACTGTTCTATCACGCCAGCATTTCTCCAGCGACCCTCGGAGCAAAAGGTGACTACAAACATGTAACTGACTTCTCCCTGAATCCATAGAACTCGACCACACATTATTTGACTCAAAAAAATGCCCAAGTCAAAGCTCCGGTTTGAGCTTCACTGGAAAATGGAGCATTAGGGAGATAGTGAAGTTTTCAGGTGGGAAGAGGATGAATGAGGGGCTCTTTATATAGGAAGCTCGATGACTTCTTTGTCATTTGATTGGTGCCTTAATCGCTATTATTCATTTCCTGAAACTCCCTCGCCAAAGAATTTTCATCTTCGCTCAATTTTCTAGTGAGTGAATAGTTGTAAACCCCGCACTTTTGAGTTAAGGAAAACCGGGAAAGAACCGGTCAACCCGAGTAAGAAAACCGAGCCGATTTACAAACCCGATCATTTGGGAATAAGCAATTTGGAAATTTACAACTTTCGGGTGATCCAAAGGGTTCATTAAACCTTGGGAAAGAAATTTAAGACAAATTAGAAGAGAAAAACCAAATTGGTTCAAGTGAATAAGAATTCATAAGAACTTTAAAGTTAAGCGTACTTACCCGAGAATAGTTTGAGGATGGGTCACCTTCTGGGAAATATGATTTTTTTTGTAACCCAAAATTTTGGTTTTTTTTGTAACCCAAAATTTTGGTCAAAACTTTTTTATTTGAACGTACACCTTATCATAAATAGCCATAAATTAATATATATTTATTTATTGTAATTAATACAAATAATTTAATACCAAAATTAAATTATTGGAATTAATACCAATAATTTATGGCAATATTAATACTAGTAATAAATCTCTCCTAATTAATACACAATTTTTACACCTATATAAAGAGGTCATCCCCATTCATTCTCCTCACACCTAAACATTTCTCTCTCTCTACTACTCCATTTCTCGGTGAAGCTCCAAACAGAGCTTCGACTTGAACAAAGGTCGGGCTTTTTAGAACCGGGGAGAAGAGAGCTATCTGATAGCAAACTACAGTCAATCCAAGAATCGTTGGAGAAGCGCCGACATGATGGAACAGTGAAGCAACTTCGGCGGATCAAAGATGCCCTATTTCAGCCAAGCTGAAATCGGCCATTTCAAGCCCTCCCAACACTTCCTCAGCCTTTCCACGACCAAATTAGAACCGAAAGGTAAGCCAATTTGGCTCCCCTTTACAATATTTGATCGGTGCTAGAGAGAGAGTCGATCGAATTTCAATGATGAAATTCTAATCTAATTCTGCATCAATTGATTCGATTCTTAATTCTAGGATAAACCTTAGGACGAGAGCTATCTGCCCAGATCGAAAGCTCGAACCATTGTGCCTTCACCAGTGAGTAATCGAAGCTTTCTCTCTCAATAGTTCATTTTCTAGCAAAGCTCCATTTGAACTCGTCCCGGCGTTAAAACTTGCGATTCACATTTCTAAAGAATCGTAAGAACATGTAGAAACTCAATTTCAACTTCAATTTTAACAATTGGAAATGTTTGATTGGTCAATTTGATAAAATCAAATTCAGCTGTGTTAAGAAGTTGGAATTGGGGATTTTCAAAATTCAAAGGACTAAAATGAAATTTTATGAAATTGAGGGCCAATTGGGCATGAAAATAATTTGGAGGATGAATTGAGAAATTTTGGAATTTTTGGGGCAAAACTTACCATTTTTGTAAATGAAGGGTAAAATGGTAATTTTGGAAAAGTTGGAGGACCAAATTGGAAAATTTTGAAATTAATCCCCTTTTTGTGAAATGGAATAAATTGAGGTCCTATGATAAATTTTATAAGTTTCTGGACCCAATTTGAGGAAAAACTGGCATTTGGGACTTAAAGTTAAAGAGAAATAACTTTAGGGACCTAATTGCAAATAAATGAAAGTTTGACTTTCTCATTCATTTGGAATGAATGAAGGCGATTAGGCCAAAGGATAATGAACCAAGATGTTCATATCGTGTAGGAACATGAAGTACCGAGAACACTAGAAAGGACAAGCTCACGTGAATACCAAGAAGCAGTTTAGTGGAATTTACGTTATTAATGAGTGAGTGGGTTTATTAACATCATACTCGGTTGGGATGATGAGCACAACTTAAAATTAAAAACCACTTACCGGTTGTGAGTGGGATTATATATATCATACTCGGTTGGTGATGATAAGTACCTCAATATAAAAACCCACTGTTTAGTGGTATTTTAATTATCACCACTTAGAGAAAGTGATGTGAAAATATTGCGAAAAAACTAATTATCGGTTGTAAGTAGATCATACCCGGTTGGTATGATAAGACTTCCTTGAAGAAAGTTGAAAACTCGTTCATCGGTTATGAATGGAGATGTCCTTATATCGATCAGTATAATGGATTGTGAAAATCAATTTTGTCAGAAGTGCTCTCCCCTAACTGTGTGCCAATGCTTAAACAATTTGGGAGACCTTCTCGACCAGAGCTCAAATAGCTCTAATAGGCCAGGGGCCTCGGTTTTGGAACTTGGGGGCTAAATACCCAATTTTGAAAATCTCGTACAGTGGGAATGATAATATCATACCCGGTTGGAATGATAAGCACCTCAGAAATGAAAACCCACTGCTAAGTGGTATTTTAATCAAATACAGCGCATGTTTCCATGAATGCATAATCAAGACTAGAAAATATAGTAACTAATTGGATTGATTTTAAAATTTTTTAGATGGCTCCTAGGAGAGGAACAAAGAAAACTAGGGATGACTCTACTCAACACCCTATCCTCATAGGAAGATAACCCTAGAAGCTTCCTAATGCCTAAGGCATGGTAGAAGTCTCAAAAGACTAAATGGGGAAGTATACAGGAGGATGGTGCTTGGACCTATTGAGGTCATAACTCTAAGTATGAAGGAAGCCAAGCATGAAGCCATAAACGCCATCAAAGGTCGTATAACCTTACCTAGGAGGATGCTTATCAAGAATCTCGTAGCTCCCTATTTATTATGTGACCATTTTTTGTAATAGGGCTGAAACCCCCAATATATTGTACTCCACTATTAATTATGTACTCCAAATTCTTAAAAACCCTATCTCTCAAAAGATCTGATCTTGCTAGGAAGATGGCCCCAAAGAAAGTGATCAAACAAACCTGCGCTATCATAGAAACTAAGGAGAATCCCATCCAAGTTAAGGAAACTGAATTAGGGAATCAAGAAATGATCCTTTGACAAAGAAGACTACACAAGAAAACTCTCAAGGTATCTAGACTCAAGGACAACGAAGCACCAAAACCAGCAATTCCCTAGAAAGATGTCAGGAGGAACCACTTATGTCCACGTAATTACAAGTATGAACGATAGGGACACTACGTGGATAAGGGCCCAACCCTACTAAGGATAGAAATCAAGTTAACATATAGGGGAATAAGACATGATGTGAAAGACTGTCCCACACCACAAGGATTTAGGACAATATTTTTCAAGAATAATGCCCCACAACTATAAGGAAACCCGAAAGGATACCATCCCTAGAAATACAACTCCTGTTCGGAACTTCAACTACATCCAAGAGGAAGCTCTTCAAGATCCTAGCATAGTGGTAGGAAGGAGAAAGGACTAAAGGTAGGACTTCAATAAACTGCAAACAAGAACAAAGTATAGTTGCAGAAGATTTTTCCTTAAGAAGAAATTTTCTATCATTTAGGAGCAAAGAAGGGAGCGTCTCCATGAGAGAAGACCAGCCGAGCATTGATGACAAATGAAATGCCTCTAGATGGAAAATACAACTCACTTTGGAAAAAGCAGTGAAGCCAAATAGAGGTTTCAGACAAATATAGCGGAAGGAAGCAAGTCATTACAACAAGATAATCAAGGAGAATAAACAACGCCCTAAGGAAGACCGAGAAGTAGAAAGGACTATACCCTAAAAAGGGTAGACATTAAGGACAACAAAACTCAAGAAACAACTGTTCTAAGAAAGTTAGACCAAAGGAATGCTAGAGATGAGGCAGTTAACGAACTGATACTTGTGAAAGCCATAATTTAAGCTCCAACAAAGGAGGGGGAGGTGGAAAGAACAAATATTTGGAAAAAGAAGGATGGAGGAAAATCCTTAAAAAGACCAATGGCCAAATAAAAGACCAAACACAAGCCAAGAGAGGAGTAGGCAAGCCTCTCACATGATCAAGAGATCTTGAAATAATGAAGATGTGAGCTCTCCCTAAAAGAAATAGACATGTATTGAGGTACAAGTGAGGATGAGGATAGAGAACAAAAGATGTGCCCGTAAGATTTCAAGAGTAAAGGTAAACATGAGAAGACGACATCAAAGGATGTCATTGAAGGGTAGATATTTCCTAGAGCAAATGAAAAAGGAATTTTGGGAGAAAGGGAAAGAGTCCTACCAAGTAAGGAGACCCTAGGAAGGCATACATGTTCCAACTAAGAAATAATGGACCAAGTGATGAAGGATGAGAAGATGAAGTGCACGCTGAGGTGAAAGAACCAAGGGAAGCACATTAAGAGGACCCAAGGGGAAAGTTAAACCCAAGGAATAGGTAAGTAGGAAATAGCATCAAATGATGTAGTGACAAGTGGAAATGGGTGGGCTACCCATCATAAGGAAATAGAGGAAAGAACATCTAGAAAACCTTGGCAAAGTAAGCCCTTCAATTCAGAAGAGGGAAAGGAAAAAAATCAATGATATCAAGGCTGGTTGTGGTTCACACTCACTTAATAGGGCCCAAGGAGTGTATGGCTAGACATAAAGGGCACTAGGAAGCAAGCCATCATTAGGAACTACTCGAAGAGAAAATAAGGAACAAAAAGGAAATGGAGGATAGTGAAGGATAAAGAACGAGCATAGTGTTGAGTGCACAAAATAAGACCCGACGATTGGCAAATCATTAAAGATGGACAAAAGCCCAAATTCAAAAGACTATATGAATGCGAAGGAAGGAAACCTTCAAGGAGTAGTAAGAAATTCGAACATCTAGCACATAAAGGGGAAATCTCTACTTTGAAGGAAATAGTAGAGAATGAAAATCATTAAAGGAGAACTCCCTAAAAATAATGAAATCGTGAGATGGTCACAAGTAAATGAGAGTGAGTTTAGGAAAAAGGAAAATCCTTGAGTAAAGGACATCACCAGAAATGAAGAAAGTCATAAGAAGGGAAGAATCCCAACGTATCGATAAGTAATAAGGAAATCCAATGACTTGCACTAGAAAGACCCAACAAGGACGTTGGGAAAGGACAGGTGGGTAAGGAAAGCTTACATGGTTGTGTAAGACATTTTATCAAGGCATGATGGCCAACTGGGTAACGGTAAAGGTAGTTAAAGAATACTACCCGGTGAAAAGAGGGATGAAGTTATTCAATCCCTAAAAATTTGGAAGGTTGGGAACACCCAGTAAGGAAGTGTTCGAAAATTTTAATGATCAAAGATAGATTATGGAGCATTGTCGTGCTGTAAGAGATACGTAAGCCCAATAGTGCCGAAGAAAAATGTGACTCAAATAAGGAAGAGTCTGTTCATAAGTATGACGAGGTCAAACATAATTTGCACCGAAGTTCTAATAAATAATGGATGAAGAAAGGATCAAAATAGGACGAAGAGGTAATAACACTGAAACCTATGAAATCAATTATGTAATGCTCGAAAGAACACCGAGCTAAGGGGTTCAACGATGAAGATAATAACTAGATAAAGGAATGATTGGGCACCTTGGAACTCCCAATTCTGAAATCTTGAGTAAGAACCCCAAAGGGGAAGAATCTTGCCCTAAGCAAAGGAGGATGTGAACCTAGGAAATACCTTTGAACTCGTGGGCAAGACATACTAGTTATGATAAACTCCATGGAAGGAGTAGACAATGTAAAGGAACGGAACTTCCTTAAGCACGTAATTTAAAGTGGTCTAAGTGAAAGAACGACTGAAGTGTTAACATCTTCAAGTTACCATTAAGAGAAGTTTATTCCGGAGTGAAAAATGTTGATTTAGTTTTGGAGACAAAACTCCTAAAAGGAGGGGAGATTTGTAAGCCCCGATCTTTTTAGTTAAGGAAAACCGGGAAAAGAACCGGTTAAATCGAGTGAGAAACCCTAAACCGGTTCACAAAACCGATCATCACAGAATAGGAAATTTGGAAAATTTACAACTGCTGAGTGACCCAAAGGGTTAATAAAGCCTTGAAAAATAACCTTAGAACAAATTGGAAGAGAAAAATTAGACCGGTTCAGATGAACTAGATCCAACTGGATTTTACCGGTTTATGAACTAAGTTGGTTCATGAACCAGAACCAATAGTGAAAAAGCTAACAGGGAAATTTATGGATCTCGAGTGACCCAAAAAGTCACAAAAGTCAAGAAAAAGGACTTTAGGATGAATTGGTAATGAAAATCAAACCGGTTAAGGTGAACTAGATCTTAATCGGATTGAACAGGTTTGGACTTATTTGAACCACTATTAAAGCGGTTGCTAAATTCATTTTTCTAGGTGGCTTAGAAAATTCCAATTTGATAATTGAGGCCACAATTTGATAGATAATGAATTTAGAAATTTTTTATTTTGAAAAACTTGATTGAATCGAGCCTGAACCAGTTAGTTTAAGCTTTGAACCCGGTACGGTCCGATTCGGAACAGTGTCATCTTCTTCCTTCAGATGAAAGCATTGTTCACTCACCAGAAAATCGAGTAGCGCTAGCAAAGCTTAAAAGTCTCCAGACAGGGAGTTTCAGGCAATGAATGACCACCATTAAGGTGCCAATCGTACAACCAAGAAGTCCCCAAGCTTTCTATATAAAGACTCCCTCCTCATTCATCCTCTCCACACTTGAAAACGCCATTATCTCACAATTGCAACAATTATTTGCGAAGCTCGAACCAGAGCTCCGATATAGGGTCTTTTCTAAACCAAAGAAAATGTGGTCGGGTTCTTTAGAACCAAGGAGAAGTCAGCTACACGATGCTACTCTCCATTTGTTCCAAGAGTCATTGGAGAGATGCCAACATGACATAACAGTGTAGCAGCTCTGGCGGACCGAAGCTACCCTATTTCGATCAAGCTAAAATCGACGAATTTGAGCCCTCCTCAAGCCAAACCAAGCCTTCCCAACACCTCCACAGCCCTCCTACAACTGAACTAGAGTGAAAAGGTAAGCCAATTTGGCACCCCTCTATAAGTTTCAATCGATGCTAGAGAGAGAACCGACAGAATTTTGATGACTAAATTCTCATTCAATTCAGCATCAATTTATTCAATTCTTGATCCTAGGAGTAACCTCAAGATAAGAGCTATCTTCCCAGATTGAAAGCTTGGACCGTCGCGCCCCCGACGGTAAGCTTTCAAAGCTTTATCTCTCTAAGTTCAATTTTTCGGCGAAGCTCCATTTGAGCTCATTCCTATATCAAATCGTGCAATTCAAAGTGCAATTGAATCATATGAAGTTGTAGGAACTCCAATCTAACTTCAATTTCAACAATTAAACTCATTTATTTAGTCAATTTGATGAAATCAAATTTGGCTAAGTTAGAAGATTGAAATTGGGGGAAATTTTGGAAATTTTGAAAATTCGAGGGACTAAAGTGTAATTTCATAAAATTGAGGGCCAATTGGGTATGATAAAGATGTTGGAGGACCATTTGGGCAATTTTTGGAATTTTTGGGGCAAAACTTACCATTTTTGTAAAGTATGGGCAAAATGGTAAATTTGGAAAAATTGGAGACCAAATTGGAAATTTGGGAAATTAAACCCCTTTGTGAATTTGAATAAATTGAGGTCCCAAGGTGAATTTTAAAAGTTTCGGGACACAATTTGAGGAAAAACAGGCATTAGGGACTTAAACTTAAAGAAAAATAAATTTAGGGATCCAATTGCAAATAAAGGAAAAGTTTAGTTTTCTCATTCATTTGGGATGAATGACGGCTATTAGGCCAAAGGATAATGAACAAGAGTGTTCATATCATGTAGGAACACGAAGTACCGAGAACACCAACTAAGACAAGTTCGAGTAAGGAAAACAAGCCGACTAAGAGGATATTCAGTGCACTATCGGATGAGTGGGAATTTAATATCATACCCAGTTGGGATGATAATGACCTCAGAAATGAAAACCTACTGCTAAGTGGTATTTTAATCATCACATCTGAGAAGAGTGATGTGGAAATCATATGGAAAAACTACTTACCATTTGTAAGTAGATCATACTCGGTTAGTATGATGAAACTTCCTAGAAGGAAGTGGAAAACCCGCTTATCGGTTATAAGCGGAGATGTCCTTATACTCGGTTGGTATGATGGACAGTTGAAAATTTTATTTTGTTGGAAGTGCTCTCCCCTGATTGTGTGCGACTGCTTAAAATTTTTGGTAGACCTTTTTGTCGGGAGCTCAAATAGCTCATATAGGTCGGAGGCCTCAGTTTTGGAACTTAGGGGCTAATATGCCCGATTTTGAAAATCTCGAATAGTGGGCCCTAGGCCAGTTGGCACGAGCAGGAGCTCATAAACAAACATGATTAATATGCCATGAAAACTTAAGTAAATGAGTTGTTTGTCCATGGTATCGAGACAGGACCGACATACTCGATGGACTAGTGGCAGTGTGACATGACAGGTTTCCGAACTAGTCAAGACAAACAGCGCAGGTTGAGTTGAGGGTCGGGGCCGTCAGACTAGTGGCACCACAAATTATATGGCATTATGTGAAAAATTATTGATTGTGCATGCACTATGTTACGGGACCTTCAAGACACCCAAGAGGGGTAGTGATGCGTCCTAGGACTCTAGACGACCTAATGGGTATAAGGGTAGTTAGTCGTACCAGAAGTCTTGCGAAGCTCGATGTAGCTTCAAGAGCATGAGACTAGAGTGGGGATAGGATGAGGTCTCTGTCCTCATACGGACATGGAGTTTTGTTACAGGATTGAGGGTCGAATGTTGCGAACATCTACTCATTCTCAGGGTAGAAGTGGACGTGCTTCTATCTAGGTGGCCAGTAAAGTCGCTCCGACGGTACAAGTGGGTATAGTGGATGGGCTAGTCTGCGATTATGTGTTTTACCTTCATGATGAAGGATGTGTGTTGAGTGATAAATACACCGTGGTAATGAGAAATGGTTATGGTAACCAAGAATTAAGAATGAAATGTTTTTAAAAGAAAAAAATAGGAGTCTGACATTTTTCCTAAAAGTCAATTTTAAAAGCCCATTTACTGAGTCGTTGTACTCACCCCCTCCCTTGTATCCCTTTTCAAGTAACCCGGGGAAAAACCTACCCAAAGACCTACGAGTTAAATTACACCTGTAAGACAGGTATGAAAAGTTCAAATTTTATGCAGTTTTAATTAATGTTATTCTAGGAAAGGTACAGGTTTAAAGGACACCTTACTTCTCGCGGTTTAAAGAAGGGGGAAACCCTTAATAAATCGGGACAGTGGTGGGTTGCTTATGGGGATCCAACCAAAACAGATTAGGGCATGACATGATAAGCACCTCAAAAATGAAAACCCACTACTAAGTGGTATTTTAATCATCACACCTAAGAGAAGTGATGTAGAAATCAAGTGGAAAAACTACTTACCAATTGTAAGTAGAACATACCCGATTGGTATGATGAAACTTCCTAGAAGGAAGTGGAAAACCCATTCATCGGTTATGAGCGGAGATGTCCTCATACTCGGTTGGTATGATAGATAGTTGAAAAGTATATTTTGTCGAAAGTTCTCTCCCCTAACAGTGTGCCACTACTTAAACATTTTGGGAGACCTTCTTGACGGGAGCTTGAATAGCTCTGTTAGGCTGAAGGCCTCGATTTTGGAACTTGGAAGCTAATATGCCCAATTTTTTAAAATCTCGAACAGTGGGCCCTAGGCCAGTTGGCACAAGCAGGAGCTCATAAACAAACATAATTACTATGCCATGAAAACTTAAGTAATGAGTTGTTTGGCCATGGTACCAAGACAAGACCAACATACTCAGTCAACTAGCGGCAGTGCGACATGACAAGTCTCCGGACTAGTCAAGACAAACACCTGCAGGTCAAGTTAAGGGTTGGGGCTGTTGGACTAGGGGCACCACAGATTATGAGGTATTATTTGAAAAACTGTTGATTGTGCATGAACTGTGTTATGGGACCTTCAAGATACCCAAGAGGGTAGTGATGCATCCCAAGGCTCTAGACGACCTGGTGGGCATAAAGGCAGTTAGTCATATCAGAAGAAGTCTTGCGAAGCTCAAAGTAGTTGCAAGCGCATGAGACCCGGGTGGAAATAGGATGAGGTCTCTGTCCTCATACGGACATCGAGTTTTGTTGCGGGATTGAGGGTCGAATGTCGCAAACATTCACTCATTCTCATGGTAGAAGTGGACGTGCTTCTATCTAGGTGGTCGGTAAAGTCGCTCCGATGCCACAAGTGGGTACAGTGGATGGGCTGGCCTGCGATTGTGTGTTTTACCTTCATGATTAAGGATGTGTGTTGGGTGATAACACTCCATGGTAATAAGAAATGGGTACAAAAACTGAACTTGAGAATGAAACGATTAAAAAAAAGAAAATAAGGAGTTTGGCACACTCTAATTCAAACATTTTCCCTAAAAGTTAAATTTTAAAAACCCATTCACTAAGTTGTAGAAACTCACCCCTCTTTTTATCCCTTTTCAAGAAATAGAGAAAATAACTAGGGATAACACCAAGTCTTACCCTCTGTTAGGTATGCTTAATTTCTCTTAAGCTTGCATTTTATTTGATATATATCTTTCCAGGGAACAAGGTTGAAAGTACGTCTAGCTCCTCTTGAGTTAAAGAAGGGGAAACTCCTCTTAAACCAGGAGAGCAGCAAGTTGTTCCCAGGGATCCAACCAAACCGGATCGGAGCGTGACATATGGGGTCCAATCCAATCGACTATGAACATGGGGTAATGGAAACTTGGTCCCCTGATCTCCCTATATAAGACTCAGCCTTTCCCTCACTTACTGATGGCTAAAATTCTCTTTTAAAGTCCTTTGCTCGAGTTCTCAAGATTCCTTAAGTCCCATTTAAGTGCTCAAAATACCTTAGGACATTCTTAGGTCTCATTTCCCACTATTTACAAAAATACTCCCCCAAGTTGGGAAAATTACTATCTTGCCCCTACTCTTTAACACTTGTCATTTTGGGATCTTTAGACTTACCAAACCTTCCATATGGGTCCCACAATTTTGAAAAAATTACCATTTTCCCTTCTTCTTTATAACTTAGCTTCGGAACTCCTTTGTCCCTCATATTTCTCATTTGGGTCCCTAAACTTTCTTAAATTATGTTTAGGATCTTGTACTACCCAAAAGTTACCTTTTGGTCGTACAAATACCCTTATATGCACTTTAGTTCTTAACTTTATCATTATTGCAAATATCTTCCTAGACATTTCAAAGTATGACAACTTAATCCTCAAACTTCACCAAACTTTCCAATTGGCCCCAAAACTTTATTTAGTCTCTTAGGAAGACCCCACAGAAAACTTATTTAAATTTGGGTCGCCTAACTTTCACTTATTTATATTTTAGTCCATAAACTTTGACCCATTACCAAAGTATTTTAAAAAATTATCAAACTAAGTCACGAGATCCCTCTAGTCCATCGTAACTCTGTCCAGTTGGGGTCAGCTAGAATAGTAATGATAGTGCTTGATCAGAGACTTAAAGAAAAATGAGTAGCAGTTGGGTTAAAACTGGTAACTCACCGAAGACGGCACCTCAGTCATCGTGGTTAGTGAAATTCAAAAGCTGACTCCTTAAGGAATTTGTGGCCATTTGAATTGTGTTGATTGGTGGTGTGTAGCTCATGTAATTTCCATTTTAATCATCTTAGCCACTACACCCAAAAATTGGAACTTGAATGATTTAATTTTCCTTCTATACTTACTCAAATTAAGCAAGGCTTATGGCTATGTAAAGTTGGTAATATGAGGAATCTACTGAATGTTTCTTAGCCTTTAAGGGTTGTCGAAGCTGTTGAAATTCATCTTTGAATTAATTACTATGTTTCCTGTCACTAGAGATCGGGTACTATGCAATCTTGCTGAAAACTATTGAAGAAGATTTAATTGTGGAGAGAGGTGGCAATGGAAAGCTAATTTACTCAGCTTTATAGGGATAACAAGATCTTCTTATTAGATGGTCGGACAATGAAACTAGGCTCTCTACAAGTTAGGTCACTAAAATTGGGAGCTATTTAGCTTTCAAAGAGAATTCCGATCAAATTCTGACAAGGGAACTTTAATCTTTGGGTTTAAAATGGTTTACAACCCAATTTTACTCTAACACTTTATTATTGAGTTTTTGTTCCCAGTTTAATAATAGTTTTTCAGTCTAAGCGGGCTTAACCCTAGATCTGAAACTTCTGATATTACAATTGTCGTGTCAAGCCAAGGTAGCGTTAGAAAACTAACTTAAATTTCATTTTAATGGCACATGAATCACTTTATTTTGTGATCAGAAAAAAAGTTATAGTCTATGCAATTTGAATCACCAGAAAAAATGAGCAAGATAATATCTAAAGAGTATTTTGGTGAGTCGTTGGTTAGAGTGATTTCGAGCCTTATATAGTCATCTCTCCAACCTCGAGGACTACATGACCATAGATTTCACTTGTCAATTGATAACTCATATACGCTCACATGAATTTATTTCCATCAACGATGAGGTTTGTCATTTTGGCAGAAGAAATCATGTCAATTTTTGGGTTGTTGGACTTTTGGTCTGGTAGAGGGGATGAACGCATGCAACACATCTTCGATCGGTTTAGTTGGTTCGACACTATTTCAAACTAGATTATAATGAATTTCTTAGTTTATTCAACCAATTTTAGTCATTTCTTAGTTAGTTTACCACCCATTCAACCAATTCTTGCCCTAATTTATTTTTCTAAAAATGATGTTATCACTTTTCTACAATATGAGACCAATAATTTTTTTGTCATTTTTTAGACCACTAGGAAAAATCATAAAGTTTTTGTATGAGTTAGATCGATATCAATTCGTATTGATTCTCAATTAGATATAATTTTTTATCATTGATTACTAATCAAGTTGGTCATTCGAGAGCAACCCAAGTCACTTTATCAAATGTCCCAAACTTTTCTTCGAAATGATTCTCAATCTCACTTGATTTCTAATCTTGGATCAGTTTTCACATTTCGAGATCGACACTAGTTTTCAATCCAATTGAGTTGAATTGTGTTTTATGAATTTATGGTGTTCCATGATCCACCCAACCTGCCTCAATTTGAATCTCAATCCACTCAACATGCCTCCATTTAGATCTTAATATACCCAACTTGCTCTAATTTCGACTCTCATCCACCTAATTCAAACATCGATTCACTTGACCACCCCAATTTGGATCTTGATCCACTCTATCTGCCTTATTTGAGTTTCCATCCATGCAACACACCCCAATTTAAATCTTGATTCACCTAACCCGACCTCGTTCAGATCCCAATTTACTTGACTCATCTCAATATGACTCATGATCCGTTTGTTCGAACATTTTAGATCTCGACCCACCCTAATTCGAATATCAATCCACCCTACTCGTGTCCAACCGAATCACGATTAAATTATCAATTCACCCTACTCACGTAAGTCTAAATCACGATCCAATTCAGATTGTATCTTGCATTGGACATGAAGTCGAGTCGAACCCACAACCCTCAAACACAATATGAATGTGCCCTCTCGAACCCGTGAACCATTTATGAGTCCACTCCTCCAAAATTGACAATATATCTAGGTTAGGTCCTGGTTGTCCCACCCTGGCCCGGTTTCCCCAGTTGGACCTGCAGACAATCACTGCATCCTCTTGATTTTACAATAATGGGCGCCTAATCATCGTAAAACCGATAGGGTGCAAGATTCAAAACAAGATATCTCAAAATTTTTCCAAATTAATAAATGGAACTTTTGGAAAATAAATTTTGGAAACCATATATCGGGACTATATATTGAATGTAAGACATATCTTTGGTTTAGTTTTAGCTTTATGCATCAACACATGTTCTTGTTCGCCATTTTTACCTGAAAGGGGTAATAGGAGGGGAATGAGTTTGACAACTCAATTAGAGTGATTTGCTGACATTGTGACTTCATGTCCACGATTTAGCTCATACTCCAAATAGGGTTTCAATAAGGTTTGGGTAAACAGGGGCACCATAGATAAGCTTATAAAGATTTAAAGAATTAACTGGTATTTGACAAGTTGAAATCCATTCCTTTCATAAAAAAAAGTTATTCCTAAGTACAATATAATGGGTCTCAAGGATTTAATTGTACTTAAAATAAGCAACAACTCACACACCCGAATGTTCATAGGTAATGCCTTTCCATGAATCCCTATTAGTGGGGATTCCACTTAACAAGTCATCATTTGTTTGTTATTAAAAAATCAGTTCATATGATCTTAAGTTATCATTTCACCTTACTTTTAAGTTTAGTACACCTACAATCATACGCCCTTTATCATTAAAGGGATTACACTTTTGCAAAATAGTCCCCAACTGTTCCACTTGTGTACCGGAGCACCTTTACCGTCCAACCTAATATAGGTTAACAGCCTCTACCCCGAGTTTGAGTGGACCTTGCTCATTCAACCCTGAAACCTCAATCACATTTCATGTTCGCTTTGTAGGACGAGACCTCATTCTCCCTGTTGCCTCAGTCTTAGTGCGTAGTAAGCTCCTAGAGCTTCTCGACATACTGAACAACGAACTGCCCTTATGCTTCTTGGGTCGTTCAGTGGCCCTTGGGACCACCACTACCCCTTACCAGGCATCTCGATAGTCCCGCATCACATGCATGCAAAATCAAGCATTTTGTTCATTATAACCATTATCTTTAGCATTACTTGACCAACGAATTTGACAACCTAGTTTCGGCTTTACAGTTGCTAGCCCAATGAGTTCAATGACTTGGTTTTAGCTTAGCAACTACTAACCTAACGAGTTCATTTATCCAGCTTTGGCACTGTAACTAGGTCACACACAAGTCACCGATTTTTATGAGAGTTTTCTAGCACAAAAGCCTTATCTTGTCGACATGCCTACACTTGTGCCTACTTTCATAAAATTTCCAAAACATGTCATTGTACTCACTTTTCTTTTAAAAACCGTGGCCTTATGTTCTTTAGGAGATTTTAATCCCCATACATAATATATTCCCCAAAATAATTTTTTTAGCTTGGTTCACACAGTAAATGGAAAATATATTCTCAAAATATTTTACTTAATAAAAATAGAAAATTCGAGTATTATTAAATCATCGGTACAATCGATTCCGATGTCAAAAATCTCACTTACCTTTTATCCGAGTATATGTTCATTCCGAATGGATTCTTGAGTACACGTATTTACTCCTTCACCATCGTGTGTGAATATTTTTTATTCTACTCCCATTGAGCCCTTGGTAAATCTAGGGTCCATCGGATAGCATTACACTAAATTCCCGATCTTAGGGGCATTTTGGTAATTTCTTCTCTATATTACTTTGCAGCTAAATATGCCTTTAATCCCTCATTTCCAATATATTTTAGTCACACCCACTAAGTGGCACAAGATAATCTTAAGGCCCAATAACAACCCATAAACGTGAAAATCACCAGCCCCCAACTACCCAAATGAATATTCCAATGAGTAACCCATGATCAGGTTTGCTACAGAAATGGCCACCAGCAGGTCAAACTAGGCTCACGTGAGGTGAAAGCATATCGGTCCACAAGCTAGAAGCAACTAGGTTCATAATTAGGGCATATTATGGGGTCGAATAACGGCTGACGTTCATCTCTTTAACGGGCCTTGTGAGTTGTAACAATGAAAGAAAATGCTTCAAAACGCCTGAAGAGAGCACAAGAGAGGAGAAGTTTTCTGTATTAAATCGAAAGACTGATCAATAAGCAATAAGGGAAGCATTACCTCCTTGAACAAGCCACTCAACGACAAGACAGTGCACAAACTGGACATTGGAAGCATTATGTGTATGAACTATCTCATCCAGCACTAAAACCTTTAATTACCTAATTGAATATAAATTGGATCAATGTGCAACATTCTAATTGTTAAATAGTCATGAGACTATATTTCCTTGAAAATTTCAAACTATTGCAATGGACGTCCAAACATCTTTGTTCTTTCGTTGTCTTCTTTTTGCATAGAAGAACGCAACTTTTTCAAAAAATGGGATTTGAGTAGTAGGTGGCATCCCCTCAACGTTTTGAGTAGGTGTAACCATTCTGTTTTGGTTCTTCTCCACATTCGGCTGCGGGCCTGACGAAATTTACCTATGATTTTTTCAACTGAGATTTCGATATAGAAAGATCTTATTTTTTCACTGCCCATTCTGGCGTCATTCTCTTGAAAAGATATTGGATCACCATGGGACACTTTCAAATGAGTAATGCTTACCGTTCCATTATTCACACAAACCCTTCGATGACTTATCAACTGCATTGCTTGAGGAATAGTTTCACAAAAACGGAGAGGAACCAGACTAACGTCCAATCTTCTTTCTAGATTGAGTAGAAAAGGGATATATGAAGTTTGTTCTATTCCTCTGTGCATCTTATACAAATGCAGAAGTGAAGTGTGAAATTAAAAAGGAGAACCTATGAAGTTTGAGGACCTCATTGTTTTCATATACATTAGAAGATAGGACAATTAAAAACATAAATCTTTAGAAAGTAGAAATAATCTGAATAGTGGCCATTGGCAAGGTAAAAATTTGCTTAAATGATGCATATTTAATTCCTTGAAGTAAAAACAAAATAAAACTAACAATTTGTTTAGACAGAACACTTGTATGTATTGCTACTGTAATCTAATTTAGGAAAATTGCAATAAATTAGACAATCGCTCCAATGCAATCGTGGTAAAGATTGGTGCCTATAAAGGATTATATGTGTAAATTTTGCTTAAACTGAGACTAAAGAGCACTAGCAATCTTTAGAAAGAATAATCGTATTCAAAGCAAAAATCGATCAGAATAAATCCACCTTGTATGAATTATGAATACAAAATGATAGGTTACACCTCACTCCTACAAATCGGCCATATGTTAAGAAAGATGGGTGTCCTCCAACAGAAACCTAGGCGAAACTTTTTGTCAAATATTAAATATGCAGTTCCTTTAACAAGAGACTAAAGGACACTGACAATTGGTTTTTTAGAAACAAGCCGATATGAAAATTCTCGTCGAGGCTAAGTTATGGTAAAGAATAATGAATTTAACAATTGTGCTATTAGCCGACAATCGCCAGTCATTGAATCATCAATCAGTTATGAAATATAAAATGGAAACACTCACTCCAATCCTCAGTAAGGCCGTGCTAGCTTGGTCAATCAGAATCTCTGGGTACTCATGGATCTCATAAAATAAACAACGAGGCAACACAAAAAGGTTAGTCTTATACTTTTAACAAATGGCTTGCTAAATCCAAAACATTTGGACAAATATCATATCCAACCCAAAATTCTTCCATAAAAAACTAACTTAATACTAAAATTTTAAATAATATGACATCTAATGCTAAAATTTTGAAATTATATATATATATATATGTTATGCTAAATTTCTGTATTAAATGACGCTAATTTTTAGGAATTACTTTTTTAATTTATGTAAACTTTTAGATTTAAATAAACTATAAATATTATAACTAATTTAAAATGTTTGCAAACTCACATATGTATGATATTTTTTTGCCCGAACAAAAACTTCATTAAATTAATCAAAACATTGATATTATTCTCCGTACCACCAAACTAGATTAACATGATTGTCATTGAATTTATGATATTTTATTAATAAAAAACACTTATTCAAGTAAATATTTTTCATACTACTTTAGCGTCTATATTCAATCATAATACATGCTAAATCATTTGCACATTAATTTATTATTCTCGACATACTAAATATTCATATCTTATTAAGTTAGTGTATTTTGTTGTAACTCTATTAACAACTCATCATTTCTCTCAATAATATAATAGAGATCACAACTATTATTATAGTATTAATAATAGCAAAACTCAAAATACCATAAAATAATTCATTAGTTTATGTTTTTAAGATATACTACAATATATAAAGATATACATAAATCCGTAAGAGAGATTCACATACCAAGTAGGGAGTAATATTCTAGTATATTTCTTAATATTTTAAGGCCTGAAAGGGATAAGGGAGGGGTGAGTTTACAATTTAGTGAGTAAGATATTTATCTACATCATTACGTGATGTCAACAATTCAATCCGTACTAAAAAAGGTATAAGAATAATTTTCCTTAAATCGAAAGTGTTTTGGTTGATCTAATAAACAAGCTACAACTTGTTCTATCATTGAAAATCTTTAACATGATTTCTCTATTAAAGTCACTGCTTGTATCTCACAAGATAAAAAGATATTACTTCTAATCCGAATGAACTTTCATAATTTGTTCAAGGTATAATTTCCTTGGATTTGTATTAGACAAAAAAATTAAACATAATTTCTCATAAAATGGGTCATTTATTCGTAGAACAAACCATGTGAGGCTACAGACTCAGTATGTCTCACTTGTGGTCCAATGAATGTTTACCAACCAGCTTGGTGAGAGGCTACAACCACTAACATATTGATGCGAGACTACAACCTCAACCATTTATTTGTGTGAGCACCATTGCCCAACTCCCATACATTTTCAAATGAAGTTAACCTCTATATAGGGATGGGACATTTCTTCTTCACCAGATCTATTTGTGCACGAAACTCCCAAAGCTCTGTGACATACTGGACCCGCAATAACTTCCCTTATTTCATCCTTACTGTCGAGCATCCCTTAGAACCACCACTACCCCATACAGTGCGTCTCTTAGTTTCGTACGATTGCAATCACAAGTAATAGTCTATTGATTTAATACCTTTCTTTTTGTGCTATTAGCTCAATGGGCTACAACCTGACTCTAGCACAACAGCTTAAACAAAGATTATCAATTTGTGATAATTTTTATCAGTCTCATAAATTAGAATTTATTTATGAGTTTTGACCCATTCCCATTGACATTGGGCTCACTATACAAGTCTTCAAAATATGGCATTGGGTCCACTTCTCTTTCAAAATTATGGTATTTGGCCCAATTTCACAGAACTAGATCTAACAAATTCTTATCGATCATGGGTTCTGCCCATATCCTGCACCGATAGTTGGAATTATATTGTTATCTTAAAGTGTGTTCACACACATTTCACGGGTGGTGCTAAAATTATTTTCCATGCTAACTATAGAAATATATCCCAAAATAGTTTGAGTAGTTTTGACAGTCATGTGATTATATTTCTAGAAAAAAAATTTCTAAGCAATTATGCTATTTAATTTACGAGTAATAACACATAATCGGCTGAATCGAACTCGATGCTAAAAATTTCATTCATCTGTATTCCGAGACTTGTTCGTCCTAGGGGATTTTCGAGCCTTATGTGCATTTCCTTTGCACAACTTGTAGGTGATTGGTTCCTATAATAAATTGGGCAATTAAGTCTCAAATCATAAGGTATTCATACTTAAAACCCTCAACATTTTTATTAATTATAATTAGGTCCTTAAGTTATATGTTATCTCTAATTAGGTCCCTAAGATTCTTAAATCTTCCTTTTGGGTCCCTAATTTCTCTTATTTCCAATTGGATACTTGATTTCTCACTATTTTCAATTTAGTTCCTAATTTTTAAAAATTGCAATTTACTTCCCAAACTTTCAAAACTTACAATTTAGTTCTCCAAGTTCGATTATCATCAAATCGATCTTAAACCTTCCCAATTAAGTCCTAAAATATCTCGTCCGACCTGATTTGGCCGAAACCCCGTGCACAACCTGCCACCTTTCCTTATGCTATACGGGTATTTCTACCTAGTTAGGGTAAGGAAAGCAAAGGCGTTGCATTTAGCCGGTCTTTCCAATGCAAATGTATCACATTGATTTAAGGGTGAGCTAGTACCTAATAGGGTAACTTTATCTTGCTCTATTTTTGTTGTCCTCATGACCCGTGTACCTTTCTATGTGGCTTAGAAAATACAAATTGGAGAATTGAGACCACCATTGGATACAAAATGAATTTAGAAATTTTTAATTTTGAAAAACTTGGTTGAATCATGCGTGAACCGACAGGTTTTAGCTTTGAACCTGGTTCAGTCCGATTCAAAACAATGTCGTCTTCTTCCTTCAGATGACAACACTGTTCACTTGTCGAAAAATTAAGCAGTGCTAGCGAAGATGAAAAGTCTTCGACCTGGGAGTTTTAGACAATGAACGATCGCCATTAAGGCGCTAACCGGATGACCAAGAAGTCCCCAAGCTTCCAATATAAAGAGTCCCTCCCCATTCATCCTCTTCACACCTAAAAACTTAACTCTCTCCCTACTACTCCATTTTTCGGTGAAGCTCAAACCAAATCTCTGACTTGGGTATTTTCTTAGCCAAAGAAGGTGTGGTCGAATTCTTTGGATTCAAGAAGAAGTCAACTACATGCCTGTAGTCTACATTTACTCCAAGGGTCCTCGGAGAAATGTCGACATGATAGAACAGTGAAGCAACTACGACAAACTGAAGCTGCCTGTTTTGGAGGCAATTGGTCAACTTTTGGAATTTTTGGGTTGTAGTTTACCATTTTTGTAAATTAGTGGAAAAATGGTAAATTTTGAAAGGTTGGGGACCAAATTGGAAATTTGGAAAACTTGAACCTCTTTTTGTGATTATGAATAAATTGAGGCCCCAAAGTAAATTTTAGAAGTTTGGAGACTTGATTTGAGGGGAAATTGGCATTAGGGACCTAAAGTTAAAGAAAAAGAACTTTAGGGACCTAAATGTAAATAACTAAAAGTTTAGGCATTTTATTCATTAATGATGAATGAAGGCTATTGGCCAAAGGATAATGAACAAGGATGTTCATATCGTGTAGTAACATGAAGTACCGGGATGCCAGCGAAGACAAGCTCGTGTGGAGGCAAAGAGCCGATTAAGAGGAATTTACTACATTTATAGGGTGAGTGGGCTAATTTATACTTCGTACCCGGTTGGGATGATGAGCACTTCGGAAATGAAAAAACACTTATATGTGGGATTTTTAACATCACACCCGGTTGGAGTGATGTGAGAACTAAACGGAAAAATTACTTACTGGTTGTAACTATATCATTTTCGATTGGTATGATGGGCTTCTTGGAAGGAAGGAGAAAACCCGCTTGTCGGTTGTAAGCAGAGATGTCATCACATCCGGTTGGTGTGATGAATAGAAAGATTATTTTATTAGAAGTGTTCTCCCATTACTGTGTGCTAATGCTTAAAATTTTTAGGAGACCTTATTGACGAGAGCTAGAATAGCTCAGATAGGCCAGAGACCTCGGTTTTGGAACTTATGGGGCTAAAATGCCCGATTTTAAAAATCTCGTACAATGAGCCTAAGGCCAGTTGGCATGAGTAGGAGCTCATAAACAAACATGAATATTAAGACATGAAAACTTTAATGAATGATGTGATTTGGTCATGGTACCAAGATAGGACCAACATACTCGATGGATTGGTGGCAGTGCGATAAGACAGGTCGACGGACCAGTCTAGACAAACAGCTGCAGGTCGAGTTGAGGGTCGGGGTAATTGAACCAATGGCACCTAAGATTAAGTGGCTTATGTGAAAAATTATTGTTTTGTGCATGCACTGAGGTTAGGGACCATCATGACTCCCAAGAGGGGTAATGATGCGTCCTAGGGGCTACTGGACGACATGGTGGAGATAAGGGTAGTTTGTTGTGCCAGCAATTAGGGAAGCTCGACGTAGCTTCATGAGCACGAGACCGAGGTGGGGGTCTAGATGAGGTCTCTGTCCTCATACAGACATGGAGTTTCCTTTTCATGTTTGAGGGTCAGATGTCGCATACATCCACTCATTCCCAGGGTAGAAGTGGACAAGCTTCTAGATAGGTGGCCGGTAAAGTCGCTTTGAAGCCACAAGTGGGTGCATTGGACGGGCTGCCTTGCGAATGTGTGATGCCTTCATTATGAAGGGAATGTGTTGATTGTTAAACACACTAATGGTGGTTAAAAATGTTTTTGAAAACTGAGAAATGGAGGAAGAAATTGTTTTAAAGAAAATAAGGAGTCTCACACACTACAACTCAAAAACTATTTTATTGAAATTTTATTTTTAAATATGCATTCATTGACTTGTAGAAACTCATCCATCCTTTTTATCCCTTTTAAGGATTTGATAATGACTAGGGATAAAACCAGAATTTACCCTCTGTTAGGTATGCTTAATCTTCTCATAAGCTTGCATTATTATTGATATATGTTATTCCAGGGAACATGGTTGAGATTACACCTGGCTTCTCTTGAATTAAATAAAGGGGAAACCCCTCTTAAACCAAGGGAGCGGTGAGTTATTCATGGGGGGGAGGAACTTGACACTCATGCTAACCGGTGGACTGAATAGTTGTCAAGCTCCCTATATAAAGAGCACCCTACCATTCGTCCTCCTCACCTCTAAGGCACCCTCTAAATACAAACAACTCCTTTTTCGACGACACTCCAATCAAGGCTCCGATAACGAGAAAATTCTCAACTAGAGAAGCTCCGAAGGGTGGAATTAGAACCGAGGAAGAGTGCTCTAGCTCGAGACACTCTCAATTCAACCAAAGGACAACCAGAGAAGTGTAGAGAAGATAGCACAGTGAAGTTGCTCCGGAGCTCGAAATAGCAAGCACCTGACCGACCCAACCCTAACTCTCTCAGCCCTTCCACCATCATCATTGGCCACCTCTAACCACCTAAGACCCTTCACGACCCCTTACAAACTTCCGGTAAGCTCAATTTTGCCTCTTCACATTGAAATTTCTGAGTTTTAGAGCTGCACCCTCGAAACTTCTCTATTCAAATTCCCACAGGACAAAGGCGAATTACAACGGGATTCAATCCTGGTAGGTTCCACTCGGAGAGCACTAGCTGCCCCCACCTCAAGCTCCGATCACTGCCCCTCAATCAGTAAGATAAACAAACTTTCTCTCTCTATTGTAAGTTTTCTGACGAAGCTCCGACGAGGCTCAAAACTCAACCAAATTCAGAAATGCAAAGTGTAGGACGATCGATGGAGCTGGAGGAGATGAATTGAAGCAAGAAACGAAGAAATTAAGGACTTACAGGTCATCAATTAGATGAGGTAAATTCTGGATGTCCATATACTTAAATTGGGGAAGAAGATGAAGGCCAATTTGGGGATTTTTAGGGGCTTTTGTGCAATTTTCAAAAATTGGAGGGCCAAATGGCAAATTAAAAAAATTGAAAGGGCTTTCATGAAATTCACTCCCAATTGAGGGTCAATTGGACAATTTGGGCAAAATAGAGGGCAAATTGGAAATTTTGAAAGGTTGGGGAACCAAATTGCAATTTTTGGAAAATTAAGGACTAAAGAGAAATTTTGGTAAATTAAGGACCAATGGGTGAATTTAAAAGAGTTAAGGACCAAAGAAGAATGATTGGAAACCCTAGGGGCTTAATAGAGACTAAGGGGCAATCAGGGATCTAAGTGTAATTAAGGAAAAATATAGGGCACTATGTGCAAATACGAGAAAATATGTGACCTCTTAGTCAACACGTCCTGATACGAACACTCGTGCCATGCAGGAGCACACACTAAGGAGCCATACACTACCGACACAGCCCCATCAAGACCACCAAGTGAGTGGGAATTGCTATAACATTCATTCCGATTGGAATAACGGTTCATTTGAAAATGATTTTCTCGGAATTAGCCTCTCCTGACTAGGTGACTTTTCTTAAAATATTTGGGAGCTAATTCTAGGCTTAGACTCGGTAAGCAAGTGGGCCCAAGGCCAATGGACATGGGTATGGACCCATCAAGAACTAGCATGTGATGAGAAATGCTAAAAGATCCAATTAAATGGGAAATTGTGTGTGATACCCACCGAGCCAAGTATGAGTTGTTGAGCTTGTTGGGCTGAGCCGTTGCTCCGTCGAAGCTAGGTCATCGAACTTGTTGCGCCAACACATGTGGGCCGATAGATCGTTAAGCTGGAGGGCCAAAGATAATGGCTATAACTTAAAATACTCTTTATTGTGCATGCACTATGTAATTCAGGCCATTAGGATACCTGGTGTAAACCTCGCTCCTTTAGGATGAGAAAATCGGGGAAAGAACCGGTCAACCCATGTGAGAAAACTGAATCGATTCATGAATCCCAACTGATAGAGAAAGGGTAAATCAAGAAATTTATGAATCTCGAGTGACATAAAGAGTGACAAAAGTCATGAGAAAGGACTTTGGGATGAATTGGAGATAAAAACCAAAACGGTTCAAGTGAACCGGATTTCAGCTAGATTGAACCAGTTTGAACTACTATTAAACCAGTTTCTAAATTTATTTTTCTAGGTGGCTTAGAAAATTCAAATTGGAGAATTGAGACAACCATTTGATAGATAATGAATTTAGATGAATTTACAAATTTTTAATTTTGAAAAACTCGGTCGAATCGGCCCTAAACCAGCCCGTTTAAGCATTGAATCCGGTTCGGACTTGTCCAGTCTGGTTCAGAACAGTGTCATCTTCTTCCTTCAGATGACAACACTATTCACTGGCTAGAAAATTGAGCAGCGTCGGCGAATATGAAGAGTCTCTGGCCAGGGAGTTTTAGGCAATTAATGTCCACCATTAAGGTGATAATCGGACAACCAAGAAGTCCCCGAGCTTCCTATATAAAGTGCCCCTTCTCATTCATCCTCCACACACCTCAAAACTCCACTCTCTCCCAACTGCTCCTTTTTTCGGTGAAGCTTGAACCAGAGCTCTGACTTGGACATTTTTTTGAGCCAAATAAGGTGAGGTCGGGTTCTTTAGATTTAGGAAGAAGTCAGCTACCCGATGGTAGTCTCCATTTGCTCCGAGGGTCGCTAGAGAAATGCCAGCGTGATCAAATAGTGAAGCAGTTCCGGCAGACTGAAGCTGCCCTATTTTGGCCGAGCTGAAAATGGCCAATCCAAGCCCTCCCAACACTTACACAACTCTCTTACAACTGAATTAGAGCGGAAAGGTAAGCCAATTTGGCTCCCTTTTGTGAGTTTCTATCGGTGCTAGAGAGAGAACCGACATAAATTTATTGACCAAATTCTCCCTCAATTCGACATGGATTGTGGTAATTCTTGATCCTAGGAGAAACCTCAGGACAAGAGCTATCTGCCCAGATTGAAAGCTCGAACTACCGCGCCCCCAACAGTGTCCTTTTGAAGCTTTCTCTCTCTACATTCAATTTTTCGGCGAAGCTTTGTTTGAGCTCATTCTAGAATCAAATCGTTCGATTCAAAGTGCAATTAAATCATATGGATGTGTAGGAACTCAAATCCACCTTCAATTTCAACAAATAACTTCGATTGATCGATCAATTTGATGGAATCATATTCATTCAGGTTGAAAGGTTTAAATTGGGGGAAATTTTGTGGGAAATTTGGGAATTTAAAAAATTCTAGGGACTAAAGTGAAATTTTCTAAAATGGAGGACCAATTGAGCATGAAAAAGATGTTGGAGGACTAATGGGTCAATTTTGGAATTTTTGGGGTCTATTTTACCATTTTTGTAAAGTTGATGCAAAATTGTAATTTTGGAAATTTTGGGAAACTTGAACCCCTTTTGTGATTTTGAATAAATTGAGGTTACAATGTGAATTTTATAAGTTTCGGGACTATATTTGGGGGAAAATCGGTATTAGGGACCTATAGTTAAAGAAAATAACTTTAGGGACCTAATTATAATTAATTAAAAAGTTTGAGTATTTCATCCATTCATGATGAATGATGACTATTAGGCCAAGGGATAATGAACAAAGATGTTTATATTGTGTAGGAACACGAAGTACTAGGAACATCCAGCAAGAACAAACTTGAGAGAAGACAAAGAACCGGTTAAGAGGAAATCACTCTATTATCAAGTGAGTGGAATTTTCTATAATACCCGGTTGAGATGGTAAGCAACTCGGAAATGAAAATCCACTTCTAAGTGGAATTTTAAGCATCACACTTGAATGGAGTGATGTGGAAATTACACGAAAAAACTATCTATCAATTGTAAGTAGATCATATCCTGTTGGTATGATTAACTTCCTAGAACGAAGTAGAAAACTCATTCATCAATTTTGAGCAAAGATGTCTTCACACCCAATTGGTATGATGGATGAGTAAAAGATTATTTTTGTCAAAAGTGCTCTCCCCTAACTATGTGCCACTACTTAAACTTTTTGGGAGACCTTCTTGACGGAAGCTCGAATAGCTTAGATAGGTTGGAGGCCTCAGTTTTTGGAACTTAGGGGCTAATATGCCCGACTTTGAAAATCTCGTATAGTGGACCCAAGGCTAGTTGGCACGAGCAGGAGCTCGTAAACAAACATGAGTTTAAGTCATGAAAACTTTAAATGAACGATATGTTTGTCCATGGTACCAAGATAGGACCAACATACTCGATGGACTGGCGACAATGCGACATGACAAGTCGAGGACCAATCGAGACAAACAACTGGAGGTCGAGTTGAGGGTCGGGGCTATTAGATCGAAGATTAAATGGCTTATGAAGAAAATTGTTGTTTTGTGCATGCACTGATGTACGAGACCTTCAAGATGCCCAAGAGGAGTAGTGATGCATCCTAGGGGCTACTAGACAACATGGTGGAGATAATGGCAGATTGTCGTACCAGCAGTCAGGGACGCTTGACGTAGCTTCATGCGCATGTGACCAGGGTGAGGTCGGGATGAGGTCTCTATCCTCATACGGATACAAAGTTTTCTTTACCGGATAGAGGGTTGGATGTCGAATTCATCCACTCATTCTCAGGATAGAAGTGGACGTGCTTTTATCTAGGTGGCCGATAAAGTTGCTTCGACGCCACAAGTGGGTGTAGTGGACGTGCTGCCCTACAAACGTTTGTTCCCTTCATGTGAAGGGCATATGTTGATTGATAAACACACTGATTGTGGTAAATGATGAGATATGTCGATGAAAATCGAGATTTTTGAGGATGAAATATTTTTAAGAAACTAAGGAGTCTGGTACACTACAATTCAACTATTTTTTGAAAGTCAAATTTTATAACATCCATTCACCGAGTCATTAAACTAACCCCCTCCCCCATACACCTTTTCTGGTAACCAATGGAAAGCCTGCCCAAAGACCTCAATCTTACCACACTTGTGATACAGGTATGTTAAGTATAAAATTTATTGCAGTTTTGCTCAATGTTATTCCATGAATGGTATAGGTTAAAGGACGCCTTACTCCTCTTGGTTTAAAAGAAGGGACAAACCCATAACAAACCAGGAGAGTGGCGGGTTAATCATGGGGATCTAACCAAATTGGGTCGAGACGTGATGTGACAACTTGAGTGGTATCAGAGCCTATTTTCCTAAATACATTATCAAGACTAGATAACATAGTAATTGATAGGATTAATTTTAAAATTTTCAGATGGCCTCAAGAAAAGTAGCTAAACAAACCCTCGCTACCTTAGCCATCCTCGAAGCTAGGGAGAACCCCATCCCAAGGGAGGAAATGAACCAAGAAAATAGAAGGACCCTTGGAGTAATCCTGGGTCAATGAGGACTCAACAAGAAAGCCTCCAAGGTGTTCAGGCTCAAGGAAGGCAAGGCATGGAACCATCAGTAATCCTTTAAAAAGTCCACACAAAGCTCAAAGTATGGAAGAAACCATAAAAGTCCATGCTAGGAGATGACATGTTATAGATGTGGGCAATGGGGACACTACATTAGAAGATGCCCGACATTTAAGAGGACAAGACCCGAGAGAATATGTTATGAGTGTAGGAGGGTGGGAAAAATAGCAAATAATTGTCCCACATTGCAAAGAATCCAAGTGATACCTTCCAATAAGGACACCTCCACCCCTATGGAAGCACGAAGGGATAACCTTACAAGAACCACAATTGTAGCTAGGGAACCCAATCTTACTAAGGAAGAAGTCCTGCTAGACCATAGTTTAGTATTGAGAATTCCTGAAACCGTCATTGTAACAATCTCCCTCAAGAGATGTTTAAACCCCAAAATTGTATTCTTACTTCGATGAATAAGATTATGAGTTCCTAAAAATTTTTCTGTCCCTTAATATTATATGCCTCAATTACCCGAGGAAGGATCACGGAAAGAAGATCATGGGTAAAACCTTATGAAAACCTAGAAATAGCATCATATAGATAAAGGGGAATTTTCATTTAAGGAGCACTATAAGCCACCTAGGAGTAAAGAAGGAAACACCTCCTCTATAGAAGACAAGTCGAATGATGACAGACAACTAGGATGTCTCAAGACAACAAGGTATGATCTACTTTGGAAAAATAAAGAAGCCAAGTAGGGTTGTAGACTAACCTAGCGAGGAAGGGAGAGGTGGAAAGGCCAAAACAATGGAAAGGAAGGATGAAGGAAAATCTTGAAGAAATAAATGACCAAAAATGAAATGATGATCACACTCAAGCTATAAGGAGGATTTAGTAAGACTCTTACAAAGAGGTCTTGGGGCAAATAACACCTAAACCTTTCCCAAGGAAGGAGACCCTGGGAAGGCATACACATTCCAACTAAGATGTAATTGACCAAGTGACGAAGGATGAAGAGATGAAGTGCACACCAAGGTGAAAGAACCAAGGGAAGTATACTAAGAGGACCCAAGGAGAAAGTTAAACCCAAGGTGTGGGTAAGTAGGAAATAGCATCAAAGGACTCAGTGACAAGTGAAAATGGGTGGGCTAACCATCATAAAGAAATAGAGGAAAGAACATCCGAAAAACCTTGGAAAAGTAAGCCCTCCAATTCGGAAGAGGGTAATGAGAAAATAACCAATGACATCAAGATTGGTCGTGGCCCACACTCTCTTAATAGGGCCCAAGGAGTGGATGGCTGGACATAAAGAAGGCTAGGTACCAATCTATCTACAGGAGCTCTTCAAAGAGAGGATAAGGAACAAAAAGGAAATGGAGGACAGTAAAGGATAAAGAGCAGACAACAATATCGATCTCAGAAGGGTGTAAGAAAGGAAAGAATGAAAAGCCTTCAAGAAGCATTAGAGAGGTTGAACCAGGATGGGAATCCTTAGGTAGAGGATACAAGTAGAAAGTGAGACCTCAAAAAAAGAAGTTCCATAGCTAAGGAACCACCAGATGGATCCTAAGAGACTTAAACCGACATAAAGAACCTCATAAAGAACCATAAGTGGTTAAGGGTATGTTAGGATGGTCAAATTATTACATAATTTGGAAACCTAAAGAAGCCAATTAGAGATTTCTGACGAATCATGAAAAGAAGGGAACAACTAATAGCAACAGGATGGTCAAGGAGAATAAATGAGACCCTAAGAAGGACCGGAAAGTAGTAGAGACTACACTATAAAGAAGGGCAATAAAGAGGGCATAGTGTTAAGTACACAAAATAAGACCTGACGATCGGAGATACCTTAAGTAGGAAAGTAAAAAAGTTGAATTGGGAAATGATGATCGACAAATGATTAATGGTGGACAAAAGCCCTAATTCAAAAGGGTGTAAGAATGCAAAGGAAGAAAACCATCAAGGAGTAGTAAGAAATTTGAACATCTAGTACCTCAAGGGAAATCCCTACTTTGAAGGACATAGTAGAGAATGAAAATCATTAAAGGAGAACTCCCCAAAACATTGGAATCATGAAATGGTCACAATCAAGTAAGAGTGGGTTTAGGGTAAAGGAAAATACTTGAGTAAAGGACATCACCAGAAATGAAGAAAGGCATAAGAAGGGAAGAATCCCAACATGTTAGTAAGTCATCAGGAAATTCAATGATTAACACCAGAAAGACCCAATAAAGAAGTTGGGAAAGGACGAGTGGGTAAGGAAAATCAACGCGGTTATATAAGATATGTTGTCAAGGCATGAAGGATGATTGGATAACAGTAAAGGTAGTTGAGTAATACTATCCGATGAAAAGAGGGATGCAGTTATACAATCCCTGAAAGGTTGGAAAGTTGGGAACAGCCCTAAAGGAGGTGTTGTAGAGGTCTAATGGATAGAGACAGGTTCTGGAATATGTCATGTCATAAGCGACATGTAAGCACCAACAGTCCCGAGTAAAACATGACTTGAGTAAGAAAGAGTCAGTTAGTAAGCATGACAAGGTCAAACATAATTTTGATCGAAGTTGTAATCAATGACGGATGAAGGAAGGGTCAAATTAGGATGAAGGGATAATAATACCAAAACCTGTGGAAACAAGTACGTAATGCTCAAAAGAGTGCCCAACTAAGGGTTTTAACGATGAAGAGAATAACTAGACAAAAGAACGATTGGGCATCTTGCAACTCCTAATACTAAAATCTTGAGTAGGAACTTCAAAGGGAAGAATCTTGCCCTAAGTAAAGGGAGATGTGAACCTAGGGATATACCTTTGGACTCACGAGCAAGACATACTAATTATGATAAAACTCCTGGAAGGAGTAAACAATGTAAAATAAAAGAAATTACATAAGTGCATGATTTAAAGTGGGCTAAGTGAAAGAACTACAAAAGTATTAGCATGTCCAAGTTGACATTTAGGAAAGTTTATCCCAGAGTGAAAAATACTGATTTAGTTTTAGGGACAAAACTCCTAAAAGGAGAGGAGAGTTGTATACCCCGCTCCTTTAGGATGAGAAAACCGGGAAAAGAACTAGTCAAACCGGGTGAGAAAATCGAACCATTTCATGAACCCCAATCGATAGAGAAAGGGTAAACCGAAAACTTTTGAACTAATTTCTAAATTCATTTCTCTAGGTGGCTTAGAAAATTCAAATTAGAGATTTGTGGCCACCATTTGATAGATAATGAATTTACAAATTTTTAATTTTGAAAAACTCGGTCAAATCGAGTATGAACCGATCGGTTTAAGCATTGAACTCGATTCGAACCGGTCAGGTCCCATTCGGTACAGTGTCATCTTCTTCCTTTAGATAACAGCACTGTTCACTCACTAGAAAATCGAGTCATGCCGGCGAAGATGAAAAGTCTCTGGCTATGGAGTTTCACGCAATGAATTACCATCATTAGGGAGCCAATCAGACAGCCAAGAAATCCTCGAGCTTCCTATATAAAGAACCCTTCCTCATTCTTCCTCCACACACCTGAAAACTCCACTCTCTCCCTATTGCTCCATTTTTTAGTGAAGCTCGAACTAGAGCTCCGACATGGGCATTTTTCTGAGCCAAATAAGGCGAGGTCAGGTTCTTTAGAGTCAGTGAGAAGTCAGCTACTTGACGGTAGTCTCCATTTGCTCCGAGGGTCGCTGGAGAAATGCCGGCGTGATCAAACAGTGAAGCAACTTTGACGGATCGAAGCTGCCCTATTTTGGTTGAGCTGAAAATGGCCAATTTGAGCCCTTCTCATGCCAAAACAAGCTCTCCCAACACTTCCATAGGGACTAAAGTGTAATTTCCTAAAATTGAGGGCCAATTGAGCATGGAAAAGATGTTGGAGAACCAATTGGTCAATTTTGGAATTTTTGGGGTCAATTTTACCATTTTTGTAAAGTAGGAGTAAAATGGTAATTTTGGAAAATTTAGGGACCAAATTGAAAATTTTGGAAACTTGAAACTTTTTTGTGATTTTGAGCGAAGATGTCCTCACACACAGTTGGTGTGATGGATGAGTAAAATATTATTTTTGTTGAAAGTGCTCTCCCCTTACTATGTGCCACTGCTTAAACTTTTTGGGAGACCTTTTTTACGGGAGCAATAGCTCAAATATGTCGGAGGCCTCAGTTTTTGGAACTTGGGGAGCCCGATTTTGAAAATCTCCTACAATGGGCCCAAGGCCAGTTGGCACGAGCAGGAGCTCATAAACAAACATGAGTTTAAGCCATGGAAACTTTAAATGAATGATATGTTTAGCCATGGTTCCAAGACAGGACCGACATACTCGATGGACTAGCGGCAGTACTACATGACAGGTCAATGAACCAGTCAAGACAAACAGCTGCAGGTCGAGTTGAGGGTTGGGGCTGTTGGACCAGTGGCACCAAAGATTAAATGGCTTATGAGGAAAACTATTGTTTTGTGCATGCACTGAGGTATGGGACCTTCAAGACTCCCAAGAGGGGTAGTGATGCGTCCTAGGGGCTATTGGACGACATGGTGGGTAAACATAGTGCATGCACAATTAGTATTTTCACACGACTCTCAACTTAACTTGTACTTGGTTGTCTTGACTAGTCCAGAGACGTGTCATGTCGCACTGCCAATAGTTGATTGAATATGTCGGTCCTGTCTTGGTACCATAACCAAACAATTCATTTATTTAAAGTTTTATGGCATATAACTCATGGTTGTTTACGAGCTTCCACTCGTGCCAACTGGCCTATGGCCCACTATTCGAGATTTTCAAAATCGAGGATATTAGCCCTCAAGTTCAAAAATTGAGGCCTCCGGCCTATGAGAGCTCTTTGAGCTCCCATCGAGAAGGTCGTCCAAATCATTTAAGCAATGGCACACAGTAAGTAGAGAGCACTTTCGACAAAATTATATTTTCAACTATCCATCATACCAATCGAGTACGAGGATATCTCCACTCATAACCGATAAACGAGTTTTCCACTTCCTACGAGGTAGTTTCATCATACCAACCGGGTATGATCTACTTTCAATTACTAAGTAGTTTTTCGTGTCATTTTCAGATCACTACTCTAAGTTGTGATGTTTAAAATACCACTAAGTAGTGCGATTTCATTTTTAAGGTGCTTATCATCCCAACCGGGTATGATATATAAATCTCACTCACCCGTTCGTGCAGTGAATTTCCACTTAGTCAATTTTTGTTCCTTGCAAGCTTAACCTCAGCTACCATTCCCGATGTCTCATATTCCTACATGAAATGAACATCCTTGTTCATTATCATCTTATTTGATCACCTCATTTAGTATAAATGACTCAATTCACAACTTTTCCAATATTTGCAAATTGGTCCCTAAAATTACTTTTTCCTTTTACTTTTGGCCCCAATTGCCGATTTTTCCCCAAATTGAGTCCCAAAACTTATAAAATTCCTCTTGGGACCTCAATTTATTCAATTTCATAAAAAGGGGTTCAAGTTTCCCAAATTCCCAATTTGGCCCCCAAAATTACCATTTTGCCCTTCCTTTACAAAAATGGTAAGTTTTACCCCAAAAATTCTAAAATTGCTCAATTGGCCCTCTAACAATCTTATCATGTCCAATTGACCCTCAATTTTATAAAAATGTATTTTGGTCCTTTGAATTTTTTGAAAATCCCCAATTTCCCTAAAATTTCCCCCAATTTCAACTTTCTAACACAGACGAATTTGATTTCATCAAATTGACTGATCAAACACTTCTAATTGTTGAAATTGAAGTTGAAATTGAGTTTTTGAATTGTAAGTTTTAACATCGGGACGAGCTTAAATGGAGCTTCGCTAGAAAACAGACTATAGAGAGAGAAAGCTTCAATTGCTCACAAGAAAGGGCGCGTGTAAACCCCGCACATTTGAGTTAAGGAAAACCGGGAAAAGAACCGGTCAAACCGAATAAGAAAACCAAACCAATTTACATTTGGGAATAAGTAATATGAAAATTTATAACTTTCGTTTGATCCAAAGGATTTATTAAACATTGGAAAAGAAACTTAAGACAAACTACAAAACAAAAACCAAATTAGTTTAGGTGAACTAGATTTCATAGGAACTTCAAAGTTAAGCGTGCTTACTTGAGAGTAGTGTGAGGATGGGTGACCTCCTGGAAAGTATGATTTAATACACGGGTTTTACGACTATATAAAGAGATCATTCCCCATTTCATTCTCCTCACACCTGAACACTTCTCTCTCTCTCTACTACTCCATTTCCCGGTAAAGCTCGAACTAGAGCTTCGACTTGAACAAAGGTTGGGCTCTTTAGAACCGGGGAGAAGACAACTATCTGATAGCAAACTCCAGTCTATCCGAGAATCGTTGGAGAAGTACCCACATGATGGAATAGTGAAGCAACTCCGGCGGACCGAAGTTGCCCTATTTCGGTCAAGCTAAAATCGGCCATTTCAAGCCCTTCCCAGGCTAAACCAAACCTCCCTACACTTCCTCAGCCTTTCCACGGCCGAATTAGGACCGAAAGGTAAGCCAATTCGGCTCCCCTTTATAATTTTTGATTGATGCTAGAGAGAGAGTCAACCGAATTTCAATGACGAAATTCTAATCCAATTCCACATCAATCGATGCAATTCTTGATTCTAGGATGAACCTCAAGATGAGAGCTATCTGTCCAGATCGAAAGCTTGAACCGTCGTGCCTTGACCAGTGAGTAATCGAAGCTTTCTCTCTCTATAGTTCATTTTCCGGCGAAGCTCCGTTTGAGCTTGTCCTGGCATTAAAACTTGCGATTCACATTTATGAAGAATCGTATGAACACGTAGAAACTCAATTTTAACAATTAGGAACGTTTGATGGGTCAATTTGATGAAATAAAATTCGGCTGTGTTAAGAAATTGGAATTGGGGGAAGGATTTTCGAAATTCAAAGGACCAAAATGAAATTTTATGAAATTGAGGGTCAATTGGGCATGAAAATAATGTTAGAGGACCAATTGAGGAATTTTGAAATTTTGGGGGCAAAATTTACCATTTTTGTAAAGGAAGGGCAAAATGGTAATTTTGGAAAAGTTGGAGGACCAAATTGGAAATTTGGGAAATTAAACCCCTTTTTGTGAAATGGAATAAATTGAGATCCTATAATAAATTTTAGAAGTTTCGGGACTCAATTTGAGGAAAAACCAGTATTTGGGACTTAAAGTTAAAGAGAAATAACTTTAGGGACCTAATTACAAATAAATGAAAGTTTGACTTTCTCATTCATTTGGAATGAATGAAGGCGATTTGGCCAAAGGATAATGAACCAAGATGTTCATATCGTGTAGGAACGTGAAATACCGGGAACGCCAGCAAGGACAAGCTCGCGTGAATACAAAGAACCAGTCTAGTGGAATTCACGACATTAACGGGTGAGTGGGTTTACTAACATCATACCCGGTTGGGATGATGAGCACACCTTATAATTTAAAAACCACTTACCGGTTGTGAGTGGGTTTACTAACATCATACCCGGTTGGGGATGATAAGTGCCTTGATATAAAAACTCACTATTTAGTGGTATTTTAATCATCACTACTTAGAGAAAGTGATGTGAATGTTATGCGGAAAAACTACTTACGGGTTGTAAGTAGATCATACCCGGTTGGTATGACGAGACTTCCTCGAAGGAAGTTGAAAACCCGTTCATCGGTTATGAACGGAGATGTCCTTATACCGGTCGGTATGATGGATAGTAAAAACCTATTTTTGTCGGAAGTGCTCTCCCCCGACTGTGTGCCAATGCTTAAACAATTTGAGAGACCTTCCCGACGGGAGCTCGAATAGCTCTAATAGGCCGGGGGCCTCGATTTTGGAACTTGGGGGCTAAATGCCCGATTTTGAAAATCTCGTATAGTGGGCCCAAGGCCAGTTGGCACAAGCAGGAGCTCGTAAATGAACATGATATATGTGCCATAAAACTTAATAAGTGAATTGTTTGGCCATGGTACCAAGATAGGACCGACATGCTAAGTCAACTAGCGGCCGTGCAACATGACAAGTCGACGGACTAGTCAAGACAAACAGCTGCGAGTTGAATTGAGAGTTGGGGTCGTTGGACTAGTGGCACCACATATTACATGGCAATATAAGAAAACATTGTTTGTGCATGCACTGTGATTACGGGATCATCAAGACGCCCATGAGGGGTAGTGATGCGTCCTAAGGGCACTAGACGACATGGTGGCTATAAGGGCAGTTCGTCGTTCCAGGTGTCTGTGCGAAATCTGGAGTAGCACCAAGCGCATGAGACCGGGGTGGGGACAAGATGAGGTCTCTGTCTTCATACGGACACGAATAAGTGATTTCGGGATTGTGGGTCGGATGTCACGTACATCCACTCATTCCAGGGTAGAAGTGGTCGTACTTCTATCCGAATGGCAGGAAAAGTCGCTCCGAAGTCACTAGCGGGTTCAGTAGTGATACTAACTTGCGAATGTGTGTAACCGTCATGATGAAGGATGTGTGTTGGGTGATGACACACCATGGTAACTAAGAAATAATGGAAAAATCCAAAATTTTAAATGATGGGATTTTTGAAAACAAAGGAGTCTGGCACACTCCATACAAATGTTTTTCTTAAAAGTCAAAAGCTTTTAAAAACTCATTCACTAAGTAGTCGTACTCACCCACTCCCTCATATCCCTTTTAGGAAATCCCAGAAAGCCTCCTCTTAAAGACCGTCAACTAAGATGTCTGTAAGACAGGTATGTAAAGTTTTAAATTTCATGCAGTTTTGATTATGCTATTCCTGGAAAAAGGTGCAAATTAAAGGACGCCTTACTCTTTATGGTTTACGATAAGGGGAAACCCTTTAATAAACCGGGAGAGTGGCGGGTTGATCACGGGGATCCGACCAAACCGGGTCGGGGCGTGATAGCGCGGCAGTCTGAGCTTTTTATTGAGGCAGGTAGTTCTCCTCCTGAAGTTTCTCATAGGATCAAGAATGGCATCAATTGATGCCAAACTGACTTAGAATTTTGTCATTGAAATTCCGGTTGGGTCTCTCTCTAACACTAGTAAGAAATTACAGAGGGGAGCCAAATTGGCTTACCTTTTAGTCCTAATTTGGTCGTGAGAGGGCTGAGAAGATGTTGGGAGAGCTTGGTTTGGTTTGAGAAGGGCTCAAATCGGCCAATTTCAGCTTGGCTAAAACAAGGTAGCTTCGGTCCACCAGAGTTGCTTCATTGTTCGATCACACCAGCACTTCTCCGCAACTCTCAGAGTGAATGGATGTCACCACCGCGTAGCTGACCTCTCCCAAGTTCCAAGGAACCCCACCTCATCTTCTTTGGCTCATAAATGACCCTATATCAAAGCTCTGGTTCAAGCTTCACCAGAAAACTAAGCAGCTGAGAGAGAGTGAACTTTTCAGGTGTGGAGAGCATGAATGGAGAGGGGCTCTTTTTATAGGGAGTTTGGGGACTCATCGACCGTTCGTTTGGCACCTATGTAATAGACATTGATGGCTTGAAACGTATTGAATGGAAACATTTCCTCTTCGCCAGACTACTTTGATTTTTCAGCGAGTGAATAGTGTTATCATCTGGAGGAAGAAGACGACACTGTTTCAAACCGAACCGGACTGGTCCGAACCGAGTTCAAAGCTTAAATCGATCAATTCACCCCCGATTCAACCAAATTTTTTAAATTTAAAAATTTCTAAATTCATTTTCTATCTAATGTTGGCCTCAAATCTCAAATTTGAATTTTTTAAGCCAATAGAAAATTGAATTTAGCATCCGGTTCAATAGTGGTTCAAGCCGGTCCAAACTAGTTTAGATCCGATTCACCTAAACCGGTTTGGTTTTCATCTCCAATTTATCCTAAAGTCCGTTTTCATGAATTTTATGATTCCTTAGGTCACTTAGGGTCCATAATTTTCCCAGTTTGCCCTCTCTCTATCCGTTCCGGTTCATAAATCGGCTCGGTTCTACAAGTACCATCATTTGATCAGTCATCCCTTGGAGAAATGCTTCATCTTCAAAGAAATGATAATGGCACTAGCACATCAAGGGAAAATTTTCTTTGAAGATGACACTACAACAAGTAATGTGGTGACTGTCAATGGAGCAAGTGGGGTCGTTATTTTGAGGACAATTTCCTTCGGAAGTCATGCGCCTATGGTAATTAGCACCCCCTATTCATACCCATTACTCATCAAGATTCATGACACCATAAAATTGTCACAATTAGATGCTCGTGCAAGCTCCAACATGTTTATTGGAGATAAGTATAATGAAGAGAAAGATTGGACACTGGTCACAAGGTGTAACAAATTCAAAAGGAACGTCTTGATCAAACTAGAGGGACATCAAAATTACAACTTTCCCAGCTCCCCTAAGAAAAAAAATATTAGACTACCAATCTATTATCGAGCCCCAAAAGGGCTAAGGGCACAATAAAGGGAAATCGAAGAGAGAGCAAGGCTCATGTTGAAGTTGCTATCTAAAGGAGTTGGCAAGGGTAGAGAAATCTTTCAAAAAATTCTAGGGTCCCCATTACTTTGTGGTACTTCCTCCCAAAGAAATTTCAAAATGCTCTGACATCGACCTCGTCAGGCAATCAAATCACTAGTCATGAAAATGAATGTCAGAAGTGTGAGGATGGGGCACAGGGAGACACGTGTCACTTCCCATCCTGATTTGGTTAGAACCCTATGATCAACCTGCCACTCTCTCCTGTGCCATAATAGTATTTCTATCAAGATAGCCCAAGAAAGGTAAATGCTCATCAGTACATATGTTTTCCAATACAAATTTATAAAGCCTATAGTTACCTTCTAGCGGAAGTTCTACCTTACCCTTCAAGCTTCTACTCTTCTCAGCATGACAAATTCTCCCTGAAAAGGAGTTTAAGGGAGGGTGAGTTTTATAACTTAGTGAGTGGGGCATCACAAAAATATTTTATTGGTTTTCTCTTATACATCTCCCTCCATTTTTATTAAATTAAAGAGTTTTAACACACAAACAATCACCCTTTATCGTCAAAGGGTTTCACACATTCGTAGAGCAGTCCTCGACTACTACACTTATTATCCGGAGTGCCTTTATTGACCACCCAAATAGAAGGTCACACCTTCTATGCTCAGTCTGAGTGAGCCTTACAGCCCATCCCTTAAACCTTAATTTCCTTCTTGTCCCCTAAAGTTAGACAAGACATCTCCCCCTGCTTCCTTGATCTCAATGCGCATGAAGCTTTCTGAGCTTCTTGACTCACTGGACGACAAACTTCCCCTATGCTCCCTGGATCATTCAATAGCCTTTAGAACCAACACTACCCCATATCGGATGCATCGATGGTTTTGTATCTCATGCAGGCACAAACATCAATCTTTTTAGTTAAGACCTTTATTTTGGTGCTACCAGCACCCATGAGCTTACTGAATCAGCTTTGGCTCGGTAACTACCAGCCTAATGAGTTCGACGACCCGGCTTCGGCTCGGTAGCTACCAGCCCAACAAGTTTAGCAATCCTGCCCTTGGCTTGGTAGCAAAGTCACATAATTTACCATTTATGTGAGATTTCCATAGGTTCATGATTTATCTATTTTTCTATGGGTTTAAGCCTGTTCCTATTGGCCTTGGGCCCAGTTGAACTACTCTAGCCCTCTTTGGAAATAGCTCCCAAAAAGTTTAAGCAGTGTCACATAGTTAGGGAAGACTATTTCTAGAAAATGGTTTTCAATTTGAAAACATGCTCACCATCCCAACTGGTTATGATGTCGAAAATTCCCACTCACCCAGATGTCGTGACTCGTTTGTCCCGAATGGATTTCCGATGTATCGAGGCCTTCTCGCGGTTGTAGGCCATAATCTCTCATCACGTACCAACATTATCATGAATAATTCATTGAATTATCTGAATATTTTCACTTGGATCCTTAGTTCATTTTTAGTTGCAATTCACCCCTTATAAAATCTATTAAATTGCAAATAAATCCACATAAATACTTCTAATTGCAATTAAATTCCTAAAATTATTTTTTAATTAGAATTAAGTCCTTATTTTCACTATAATCACCAATTAGCACTCAATTGAGGTTAATTTCACATAAATTTCCAATTTTTGAAAAATCCCCAAATTGCCTAATTTTCGCCAAAAATTGCATTTTAACCCCCTAATCCCTTGATTCATCAAATTGACCATGCAAATGTCGTTAATTATTTCCTAGAATACTGCTAATCGTCTCCCCTACCTTTCCATGATCAGTTTATGCTTTGAATGTAAACCCCGCTCTTTGTACTTAAGGAAAAACCGGGAATGAACCGGTCAAACCGAGTGAGAAAATTGAACCAGTTCACAAACTAGATTATTGAGGAACGGAAAAATTGGAGAAATTACAACTCTCATGTGACCCAAAAAGGTTCATAAACCTTGGAAAAGAACTTTAGAACTAATTAGGAGAGAAAAACCAGACCGGTTCGGGTGAACCGAATCCGACCCAGATTGACCTGATTTATGAACCGAGTCGGTCTATGAACCGGAACCAATAGAGAGAGGGCAAATCAAGGAAATTATGGATCCTAAGTGACCTAAAGAGTCAAATAAGTCATGAAAAAAGACTTATGGATGAATTGGAAATTAAAACCAAACTGGTTCAGGTGAATAGGATCTGAACCAATTTGAACCACTATTGAACCGAATGTTAAATTCATTTTTCTAGGTGTCTTAAAAAATTCAAATTTGAGATTTGAGGCCACCATTGGATAGAAAATGAATTTAGATGAATTTAGAAATTTTTAGATTTGAAAAATTCAGTCGAATTGGGGGTGAACCGGCTAGTTTAGGCTTTGGACCCGATCCTATTCGGAACAGTGTCGTCTTCTTCCTTTAGATGATGGCACTGTTCACTCGCCGAAAAATCAAGGCTGCACAGGTGAAGAGGAAACGTTTCCATTCAGTACATTTTAAGCCATCAATGACTATCATAAAGGTGCCAAACGAATGGTTGACGAGTCCCCGAGATCTTTATATAAAGAGCCACTCTTCATTCATCCTCTCCACACCTGAAAATCTGACTCTCTCCCAGCTGCTTAGTTTTCCAATGAAGCTCGAACCACAGCTCTGATATAGGGCCATTTCAGAATTCAAGAAGGCGTGGTCGAGTTCTTTAGAACTGGGAAGAAGTCAGCTACACAGTGGTAACATCCATTCGCTTTGAGGGTCGTCGGAGAAGCGTTGGCATGATCGAATAGTGAAGCAGCTCTGGCAGACCGAAGCTACCCTATTTTGGCCGAGCTGAAATCGGCCAATTTGAGCCCTCCTCAGACCAAACCAAGCTCTCCCAACACCTCCTTAGCCCTCCTATGGCCGAACTAGAACTGAAAGGTAAGACAATTCGACTCTCCTATTCAATTTTCGACCAGTGCTAGAGAGAGAACCAGCAAAATTTTGATGATAGAATTCTCACCCAATTCGGCATCAATTGATGCAATTCTTGATCCTAAAAGGAACCTCAAGAGGAGAGCTATCTGCCCATATTGGAAGCTCGGACCACTACGCCCCCGACGGTGTGCAATTGAAGCTTTCTCTCTCTACGTTCTATTTTCCGGCGAAGCTCCGTTTGAGCTTGTTTTAGCATCAAAACTTACGATTCAAAGTGCAATTGACTCGTATGAAGATGTAGAAACCCAAATTTAACATCAATTTCAACAAGTAGAAGTGTTTGATTGGTCAATTTGATAAAATCAAATTCGGCAATGTTAGGAAGTTGAAATTGGGGGGAAATTTGGTGGAAATTTGGTGAAAATTGGGAATTTTCAAAAATTCAAGGGACCAAAATGCAATTTTATAAAATTTAGGTCAATTGGGCATGATAAGAGTATTAGGAGACCAATTGAGCTAATTTGAGAATTTTTGGGGTAAAAATTACCATTTTTGTAAAGGAAGGGCAAAATGGTAATTTTGGAAAAATTGGGGGCCAAATTGGGAATTTGGGAAACTTGAATCCCTTGTTATGAAATTGAATAAATTGAGGTCACAAGGGGAATTTTAAAAGTTTTGGGACTCAATTTGGGGAAAACCGTCAATTGGGGCCTAAAGTAAAGGGAAAATAATTTTAGGGACCAAATTGCAAATATTTGAAAAGTTTAATATTTAGTCATTTCTAATGAATGAAGGTAATTAAGCCAGATGATAATGAACAACAATGTTCATTTTGTGTAGAAACACGAGACATTAGGAATGCCAGCTGAGATTAAGCTCGTAAGGGATGAAAATCGACTAAGAGGAAATTCATTGCATGATCGGGTGAGTGGGATTTTTTTTATATTATACCCGGTTGGGATGATAAGCACCTCGAAAATGAAAACCCATTGCTAAGTGGTATTTTAAACTTCACACCTGAAAGGATTGATACGAAAATCACGCGAAAAAACTACTTAACAGTTGTAAGTATATCATAACCGGTTGGTATGATAAAACTTCCTCAAAGGAAGTGGAAAACCCATTCATCGGTTATGAGCAGAGATGTCCTCATACTCGGTTGGTATGATGGACAGTTAAAAATTGTCCTCATACTCAGACCATTTTTTTGGGGAAAACTATTTTTCCATTGAACTTAAATTTTTTTTTAAGACTCATTCACTGAGTTTTAGAAACTCACCACTCTTTCATCCCTTTTTGAGTAATTAGTGGAAATGACTAGGGATAATACCAAGACTTACCCTCTATCATGTATGCTTAATTTCTCTTAAAGTTGCATTTTATTTGATATGTCTTTCTAGGGAACAAGGTTGAAAATACGCCTAGCTCCACTTGAGTTAAAAAAGGAGGAAACTACTCTTGAACCAAAAAGAGCAGCGAGTTGTTCACAGGGATCCGACCAAACCGGCTCGGGGAGTCACATTGAATCACCCTAATTGTCCTAGAATTAAGCTTCAATGGAGCTTTGCCGAAAAATTGTTCTTAGAGAGAGGAAGCTTCGAATTTTTACAGGTTGGGACGCGATTGCTAGAGCTCTTGATTTGGGGAGTTAGTACTCATCGAGAGGGTCCTTCTAGGATCAAGAATTGCTCTAATTGATCTCTAAGTAGGGAGAATTTGATCAGTACAGTTCAAACACTTTCTCTCACTAGAAATTAACGATTCTGACGAGTAGAGGCGAAATTGACTTACCTCGAAGGTTCCAAGAGAGGGGGTCGAGGGTCAGTTGAGGAGGGATGTGGGAGGGTTAACCTGGTTGTAGGAGGTCGGAGGTGGCCAAAGTTTAGCTCAAGGGATTTTTTTGTTTTGGCAGTGTGGGAGCTATGGTACTTTGTGAACTTCCTGGTGCTTCTCTGGTGATCCTTGGGCTGAAAGGAGGTTACAGCGAGGTGGGGAATTTCTTCTCGGTTCCAAAGAACTCAAATGTGTCTTTTGAGGTTGCGGAAAATGACCTTGTCGGAGATCTAATTTGTGCCTCGTCAAGAAATGGAGTATCGTATCTTCTTCGATTGTTTGTGGGATAGAGATGATGAATGAAGAGTAGCTCTTTATATAGGGCTACCGGTCTGTCCAAGACTCAACCTCAAACTCGCCCGTTCACGGTTGTTCTAGAGGAGTTTTTGGTCGTCGAAGACTCGGTCATGCTCTATCAACCTTATCCTCTCATCTGCCCAAGGATGAAGACGATTCTATGTCACGTGTGCGAGCTGCCACGTGGCGCATTGTGATTGGCTAGTTTTACTGATTTGGCTTCCCACTCAGCGTTTGAGTCACCCTTTGAATCGTTGACTGGCCACGTGGCAACCTCTCATTAGTGGTTCATTCCAACATGGCTACTGACCGAACTCCACTAGTCATTTGACCATGACACATAATATCCTCTAATTGATTGATTTAAATAAATCAGATTTCCCTACTGACATATTGTGCCACAGCCACGTGTTAGCCCCTAATTGACTAAAATAATCCAACGTGGCTCTTCCACATGGCGACCTCTTATTGGTCAGTCATTTCTCCAACATCACAGTCGACCATTGACGTGGTACCTTTGCCACATGTCAGTTCCTCATTGGCCAACCTGGCTAACGAGGCTTCTCCTCAGTTGACCGTTGACTGAGAACATGTGTCGCTCTCCTATTCGTCAGTCATTGATGACGTGGCTTTGATCATTGATCGAGGACACGTGTTACGCTCTAATTGGTCAGCGCTTCCTAATGTTGATCGAGTAGCTGACTTGGCACATTTCGCCATGCGTTGCTCGCTGATTGGTTGCACCTGCTAACTGGGCACTAACATGGCAGGTGATCCGTTGACCAGTTGGACCGTTGATTGGTTCGGTTTGACTAGGTTTGATGACCCAAAATTGAAAATCGGTCAGTTCATGCCCGATTCAACTGGTTTTCTAAAATCTAAAAATTTTCAAATTCTTCTAAATTAATTTTCTACCTAGTGGTGAATTCAATTTGACATTTTTAAGTCACCTAGAAAAATTAATCTTTGATCCGGTTATTCACGGTTCTATCTGGTTCATACCTGGTTCACCCTGAACTAGTCCGATTTTCCCATTCTATTCCATTTATAGTTCTTCTCCATGATCTTTGGATCCTTATTGGCTACTAGGGATTTTCCAATTTCTCATTTTATCTCTTATTTACCACTTCGAGTTCCCTTAGGTTCCTGGTTTTCCTTTGAAATTTCTCGATTCTCATTTCTGGTTCCTTATTTTGAGTGAACTGGGTTTATAACACGACTCTAGTAGAATGTTTCGAGTCTATAACATTTATTGATGAGAACCAAATACTAGGTACATAAGCACATAATCGTCCACTTTTCATGGTGAGATACATTGGTGATCATTGTCTAAATCGAATACTCATAAATAGTAGCTCAGTGGTGAACATCATGCACATGCAAGTAATTAAAAGTTTCGGCATAACAATTGACGACCTCCAAGAAAGTCGGTTGTTGATTCAAGCTTTCAACCAAGGGGGGTAAAGGGCTATTGGTAAGAAGAATGTTGACTTACTAATCGATTCCAGGACAAACCACAACCTTCTCCTAGGATGACCTCGAATACACGAGCATGGCGTTGTCCCTTCGACCCTTCATTAGTGTTTCAAGTACGTAGTGAATAGGTATCAAAAATGATTTTAGTTGGTGAAAGACCATTCACCAAAGTTGAGACACACTTTGTCGATGCCAAGTTTTATGTACAAAACAAGGAGGTAAAACATTAGTCACATATGAAGGATAAATGCAAGTTGAAGTTGTCTGATATAGCATCAAGCTCCAAAAACATTTAATAGATAGTTGTGAGGTCGTTGAGTGGAACACTTGCTGAGACTAAGCATGAGTATGCTAATAAATTGATAACTATCATCAAGTACATCTCCAAAGCCTAATGAAAAGAAGGGGAGTCACCATTTGTAGGTGATAATTGGTTGAAAGATAAGAAGTTGAAAGGTCTTAATTTTCCAGTACAAAAAACAAAGGCAGTTAGAAAATTGATCAACCATTATTGGGATATAAAGAACCCTCGCAAGGTCCAGTCAATACACACATATCATTCCATTATAAAAGGTGAGATGGATATGATCCTAATGCCTACAAATTACTAGCAAGAGCAGGGTATGATGAGAACCCACAATCAGTAACAAAGGCTGCCGACTTTGATGTGTTGTCTAACTCCCAATGTCTGACCAAAATGCAAGTCGCATTGAGAAGACGGTGTTATGTAGTTGAAAATCCCATAATAGGGTTGGGATTTACGTCACCTAAACCAGTACATTTTCCTCTAAAGAAAACGTCAACCAATTATATTGTTGTAGAGTAGGAAGACATTCAATGTAGTTCTCTAAGCAAACCTTCAATGTTTGATTGACTAAGAAGACCATCAAAAGAGACTTCAGTATTTGATAGGATAGGAGAAGTAGATGTGACACAAAGTTGACTCTACCAAAGGCCATTAAAACAAATGTTGGGTCCTCAATCAGTTGCGAAGAAAGATGGAGACCTCAATGTAAACATGAACGGTCATGCCAAAAGAAAATCAATCAAAATGAGATTTGGAGCTCAACCGACTATAACTGATAAAAAATTATTGATATGTGTAGAGAAGATTTGATGTCGTTATTTGCATAAACAAAGGACCTCAATAGATCACTGCCTTCAAGAATGAAAAGGCATTTAACACTAGATGTAATAGTGGAAGAGACGTTAAGAGCAAATACTCAGATGATTGTGCTGACTACACAAAACAATTGTAGCAACTCCACTAATGATGAAGTGACTATGACATCCCACCACATCACCATACAGAAAATACACGACCATGAGTCCGAAGACATGCACATAGAAGAAGGTGGGCAAGCCATTATCGATGACTTGAAGGAAGTCAACCTAGGAAGTGATGATGATCGACACCCCATCTTCCTCAACGTCAACTTAAGTTATGAAGAGTTATGAAGAGTAGGAAACATACGTGAAACTCTTGGTTGAGTATAAGGATGTGTTTTCTTGGTTTTACCAAGAAATACCTAGATTGGATCCAAAGGTTGCGGTTCATGGTTAGGTTGTGAAGCATGTGCACGTCCAGTCAAGCAGGGTCAAAGTGGACATCATCTCGATTTGCTGCCTCAAATGACAGTCGAGGCTGATAAGTTGATTGGATTCATCCACAAAGTCTCCTATCCTTCATGGATTTCTAACATTGTCCTTGTAAGGAAAAAAAATGGGCAGATTCATGACCTTAATAATACGTGCCCAAAGTATGATTTTCCTTTGCCCATGATTGAACTCATGGTCGATGCTACGATAGGTCATGAAGCATTATCATTCATAGATGGCATGTCTGGATACAATCAAATTCGCATGGACCCAAAAGAGGGAGAGATGACTATATTTTGCACTCCAAAAGGCATTTACTGCTATAAAGTTATGCCATTTGGACTAAAGAATGCAGGAGCAACGTATCAAAGGGAAATATAGAAAATATTTAACGACATGCTTCATAAGCAATTTGAGTGTTACGTATACAATCTGGTGGTAAAGTCTACAGAAATACATACACATCCAGATGACTTGCGAAGAGTTTTCGACCAACTACATCATTATCAACTCAATGTTAATCCTCTCAAGTGTACAGTCGGTGTTTCATCAAGAAAGTTTCTCAAATTCATCGTCCTACATCGGGGCATCGAGATCGACCCCTCAAAGATTGATGCCATCTTGAAGATGCCCGAGCCTAAAATCTTACATGAGCTTAAAAGTTTATGGGGGAAGTTGGCGTATATCCATCAATTTATTACCAATCTTGCAGGTCGTTGTCATCCTTTCAGACGACTAATGAAGAAGGACATGACATTTGTTTGGGATGACTCTTCTAGAAGTGTGTTTGAAGTTATTAAGGCATACTTACTTAAAATGTCGATGTTATAGGCCCCAATACCAAGTCGACCCATTGTACTTTATGTGTGTGCACAATATCGCTCATTGAGTTCCTTGCTAGCTCAAGAGAATGATAACAAGAAAGAAAGTGTCATATATTATTTAAGTCGTACACTCACAATGGCTGAAGTTAATTATTCTCCCATCGAAAAGATATATTTGGCACTAATCTTCCCTATCCAAAAATTACAACATTACTTTCAAGTACATTCAGTGAGACTCATCTCCAAGGAAAACCCTCTCAAGTAAATAATGTTGTGATCTGACTTCTCCGGTAGAGTAGGTAGATGGGTGTTATTACTCTAAGGGCTCGAGATAAATTGCATACCCTAGAAGGTAATTAAGGAGCAAGTGCTTGCTGACTTTTTAGCTGACCATCTCATCTCAGACTCTTGACAGTTCTTAGATGATTTTCCTGATTATGATGTAATGGTAATTGATGTGGGTAGAGCATGACAAATGTACTTTGATGGTGATATAAGTCGAGATGGAGCCGGGGCAGGAGTTATCTTTGTTACGCTAGATCATGACATATTATCATATGATTTCACTCTTCAAAACTAATGCTCCAATAATATTGCTGGTTATCAAGCTATCATATTAGGGCTAGAGATGACAATTTAGAAGGATATACTCGATATCAATTTTTTTTAGATTCCAAACTTGTAGTTAAACAACTCTTGGGAATATACAAAGTAAGAAAGCCATAGTTAACTCTATTGGCAAGATAAGCCGACAAACTCCTTAAAACGATTTGAATGTGTCTCTTTGGCGCACATTCCTAGAGAGACAAACAAGCAAATTAATGCTCTCACAACATCGGCATACGCGCTTACTGCGTACGACGGACAAATGACAATTGTTGTTTATAAGAAATGTGTCATAGTCTTAGTCATAGATAATCATTATGATAAAGAAAGTTTTGCCACTTCAGTATATGAAGTGGATCAAAAAGATTGATGACAACATTTGATTGACTATCTCGAATACGGCAAGCTTCCAAAAGACCCAGAAGGATCGACGTAAAATGATGGGCTCATCGGTTTATCTACTTCAAATGGACTCTTTACATATGGGCGTTCGAAGGTGTCTTATTAAGATGTCTTGACGGGATAAAACAACAAAAATAAAATAAAAATATTGGAGAAGGCTTACTCGGGAACATGTGATGCACACCAATCTGGTCCAAAGTTTCACTTTCAACTAAAGAGAATGGGGTACTATTGACCAACATGGTAAAAAAACTGCATGTACTATATAGAAAGACGTTAATTATGTCAAGTACACACCAACTTCATTACCAACAGTTAATGGACCTTCAACGCTTGGTGCATTAATTTGATTGGACCACTCACACAGTCATCCAAAGGATATGCTTACATCCATGGAGCCATTTACTACTTTTCAAAATTGGTTGAAATGGCCCCATTCCATGAGTTCAAAATGGAGACAGTTATAAATTTTATTCGAGCAAACAACACATTCAAGTATGGTGTGCCTCAATATATCGTCACCGACAACAAAAAAAATCATTCTATAATAAGACTATACAAAGTTGTACAAAAAGTTTGACTTCAAATAGTACAACTCATTAGCGTACAACTTAGCAGCAAATGGGTGAGCAGAGAGATTCAATAAAATATTAGTCTTTTAAAGAAAATTATTGGGAGTTCAAAGCGAGATTGACATTATAAGATGAGTGAAGCCTTTGGGCATATGACACAATGCTAACTCCGCTAGAATAACAAATCTCTTCTATAAGAATTTCTATACAAGAAGAACTGACAAGCGAAAATAACGTAACTCTATAACTAAGCGAGTTGGAAGTACTTGACAAAAAAAGACTCAAAGCTCAACAACGTCTTGAGTGTTATCAAGCTCGAATATCGAAAACATTCCATAAACACCTTCGTCTGTATTCATTTCAAGTATGAGACCTTGTGCTTGTGATGTGAAGTTTACTTATGTAGGGCATACAACCTAGTTGACCAAAATGGGTTGATTATGGGTTTTAATCATTTTGGTTAAGTTTAAAAGAAATATTATACGTATAAAAGTATTGTATAATGATAATTATATATTAAGGAGAGTAAACTACCAATACCCAAAAGATCATACAACTACAACTCGAACTCGAAATTTTCTAATACCTCAATTTTGTCTTGTTAGTCATATCAAATCAAGAAAGCTAGACTACTCATTCATTAAGAATGACATCTCCTTGTTAGCATCAACCATTGTAAAAATCTAAGTAGTATAACATTTTCCCTCCAAATCCATAGTAATCTACAGTATTTATATGAATGTATATTCAAGCTCTTTCACAAGGTTTTCTAGGGCAAATCTAAGTAGTATAACATTTTTCCATCAAATCCATAGTAGTCTACCCTATCTGTATGAATGTATATTCAAGCTTTTTTACAAGGTTTTCTAGGTTAAGTATGTATAGATATTTTCAAGTGCTTATCTCACCTTCCATATCTTTATTATGTTGAGCTTCTACGCACTAACCTGTTTAGTATAGTCGGCCTCCAAAAGCTTGAAATAAAGGAGGGCAACTATAATCGCCAATTGGCTCATATAATCAACATATTATGTTACAAGCCTAGGAACATAGTGATGTCTATTGCAGTTAACCACTCATGTTGTGATGCGGAGGCATATGTTAGTTTCATTTAAAGATTGTACCATAAAGTAGATGTAAAGGCCCACAAGGGTAGCTATAGCAATATCTATTGATAACGTGGTCAAGCAAAAAATAGTCTATGACACGACAAGTGTAACACATGTAGAGGTGACTTCTCACTTTCGTGCATATGGCCCAGCAATACCAGAGAAATCAATATAAAAATGCTCTTGTCAACTTATGCCAATTTAAAGTATCCACTACGCTTCCGGCGATTGGAAACATGCTCCATACGCTTCCGACTAACAAAGAAACGAAGCTCACTTCCAAATTGATCTATGCTGCCAAAAAAAAAAGAGCGATAGAAAGGTGAAGGATGACAAATTTAAATTTATCCCATTTATATCATAAAATAAAGAATAATTATAATAATAATAATAATAATAATAATATATAAAATTAACGAAGATAATAAATAATAAATATCGATTACAAAACTCATTTACATAATAATAAAATAAAATCAATTGAAATATTTGTTATAAAACTCTTTTATTATTAAAGTAAAATAAAATGAATAACAAAAAAAATTGTTACATATATTAAAAAAATTCAATAAAAAACTATTAATAAAATCAAATAAAAAACTCATAATTAATAATAGTGATAAAATAAAATAAAAAATATAATATAATAAAACTAAGAGTAAAAAATAATAATAATAATAATTGATCAAATTATTTTTAATATAAAATAAATAATAAATATCATAAAATTGATAATCGAGACCCGCTCACCTCTAAATCAATTTTAGTCTATGGCCATTCTCGAGTGGATTTGTAATACTCAAAAATTTTTAAATAAATATACAATTTTATATTAATAATATTTATGAAATATAATAATATTGATAAAATTATAAAATATTATTTAAAATGAATTATCTAAAATAATAATATATATAATATTATCTAAATATCTTGAAATATATAAAATATATATTAAAAAATTATTTGAAATTAATTATTATTTCAGGTAATAAAAGAATATAATATCTACTAAAAAAATCTATAATATCGGTTAAAAATGAAGTGGGTATCATATTTACTCTACAAATAGAGTAGTTTTAATAAATAAAAAAAAAGGAATGAATAGGAAGAGAAAAGGAGTAATAAAGAAGAGTAAGAGAATGAATAATCAAGAAGAAGAGGAAGAGTAAGAAAGTGAAGTAGAATGAATAATGAAGAAGAAAAAGAGGAAGAGAAAAAGAAGGGGAAGAATGAAGAATAATGATGATGGAAGAAAGGAAAACGAGAATAATAGAAGAAAAATAATAAAAGAAAGGAAAACGAGAATAATAAAAGAAAGGAAAACGAGAATAATAAAAGAAAATAGTATAAGAAGGGTTGAAAGGATCGGGAAGAATAGTTAAAAAAGAGCGAAGAATATAAAGAAATATTTACTAAAACTTTCGTCAATTGAAAATTAATGCGTAAGAATACTTGTTAAATTTCTCTTTATCGAAATTCTAAAAATACGGAAAACTCTATTTTATATTCCAATTGAGAAACACGGTTACTCACTTATATTATATATATATATATATATATATTAGATTATGTGATAAAATGATATTAATAGATAATATTTCGGATTTATATATATTTAAAAATTATAAATTGTAAAAAATTTAACTATTTTAACCTTATAAATATTAACACACTTTTTATAATAAATTATTAATACTTCCTTTACTTCGTATACAATTCGGTATTACATTTCCAATATCAAATTAATGGCGAAAATAACCTCAATTTTGATATTTTTTCTCTATTTATAATCAGTGTTTTACATTCTCGAATTATTTATATGTGTTAATTTACTCAATTTTATAAATATACAACACTATTTTATTTTATCTAATTTAAAATTTTATTCTCAACCGATTAAATTTGTGCTAACATTATTGTTTTCGACTGAATTTACGAGTTCGAAAATGCTCGAATTCAAAAAAAAAAAGGAAATATACAAAAAAAAATCTAGGTAAACTATAACTAATTGAATATTACTTAAAAAATTTTCAAAACTAAATATAAAATACAAAGTGATAAAAGTATGCGAAAAAAATAATAAGTAAAAGATGAATTATCTCAAAAAATTTTACGGAATATAAAATTTATCGAATTTATATTAAATATAGATTATTGTCCATCCACCAAATCCTAAAAGTCCCCGCATGTGTTGTTATAATCGAAAAATACATAGATAAAATTTGCTAAAAGTACACATATAAATTAAAATAAAATTCGTGAAAACTCTAATTTCAAATTGTTTTGACTTTATATATTATTTTGACAACTGTTAATCTCAATATAAGAAAGGGTAATATACAAAATTTCTTGACAAATTTAATATTACTCAAAATACTCTTGTGAAAAAATATAACAATAAGAATAATATAAATTATCCAAGAAATCTTTAAATAATATAAGACTAATTGAATTTCTCTCCAATTAGGTGGATTTTGATAAAAATCTTAAAATCTCAATAATTCCATGTTTTACTTTAATTAAGAAACACGACATTAAACACACGAGAGGAGCACACATGTCAGTTCGTGCAAACATTAATTTTAAATCATCTGAATTTAATGTTTCGACAACGATAGTAAGTGTAAGTTTAAAAGTTATATTTCATATTTCAATCGAAAAACGTAATATTAAACACTCGCTTATAATGCATATACAATAAAATTTAATTTTATAATATCAAATCTTTTACATAATTATCACAAAAACTTGAAATTTTCTATATACCCATTTTTATAGTTTGTTTCACACTATTTTTCACACCAAATTCCGACTTGAACAGTTACAATTAATCAAATCCGGTACAATTAATCAAAATTTCCCTGCGAAGTGAGGTATTAGATCCTGGGCCACATTTCCTCGAGCCTTCCATGACGACATCTTTGCTAGCAGATCTTCACCAATAGTTACTTCCTTCCATGATCATTGTCGTTCTAGGCATGAGAACTATGATTCCAGATTGTGAGATTAAGTGAATGTCGAGATTGTATGTAGAACCCTTTAGATTTTTCCGTGACACGTCTTCTCCTAAAATGTTGCCCAATACGAGTGATTGCACGTCCTTGCGTGTGAATTTTTTTTCCATTGGATGGTGGAATGTTTTAGTTATTATTATTCTTGTTGGTACCAGTCAGGATGGAGCAAGTGCACATACTTTTGTTTATAATCTACAGTCGAATGCCATGGAAACTCGAATATAAGTTCTGACTCTGAAGGGTAGATATGGCAGGACTGTTGAAGTAACTCCATCTCGAGAATTCTGCAACTCTGGAGGTAGAAGCTGCAACAGAAGATCCATTCTTATTTTGTTTTAGGTGTGAAATTTATAGTTTCTTGCAGATCAGATATATCCTTCCAATTGGCATATTATTATTATGCAGTTCATTTTTCCAACCGGATAAAGATTTCTTTAGCAGCTTTGTATGAGTTAACCAAACTAATTAGATTCTATGAGAACCTGCTAACAGACTTGAAGAAATCGTCTCTTCCATTTCTCACTGTGAAACGTGATAGCTTCGTTTGCTTGACCTCTTACTACTTCGGGTTTGGCTGAACTTGCTCGAAAAACTCTACACGTGCAATTTCTCTTGCTTGCTGCAAGTCTTCTCTCCACTTGCCAGAAAACTGCACTATCTATTTGTTGGTTTCTCACTCGTTGGTTGACTGGTGGTAGCTATTTGGAGGGAGTTGGGTTTGGGGAACTGAATAAATTAATTGAAAAATACTTATAAATTTATTCATTTAAAATAAAATGTAAATTTTATATTTTTTGAGTGATTATATTATTTATTTTTTAAATTATTTTAATATTCTCTTCTTATATTATATATTATTATTTTTTATTTTTATATAATTTAAATAAATTTATATATTAATAATATTTTATATAAAATCATATAATAAAAATATTATATATAAAAAATAACATATTAAATATACATAATATAATTTATTAGATGCATTTATATTATTTATATTATAATTATAAAAAATATATAATAATTATTATATAATTAATATTAATTATTTTTATTATAAAATAAGTCAAGTATATAATAAAATTTTATATGTATACTATATAAAAATATATATTTTATTATATAACTTAATTATATATAGTATCCAATAAATTTAATTTATATTAATATATTACCCTTAACTCTCACAACTCCAACAACTGTTTATCCATCTAAATTCATTATTACATTTTTTTTAAATACATCACAAAATCTACCCTCCATATGTCTCAATATAAACAAATTCTTAGGGCGGAGGAAAAAGGTGAAAGGTTTGGAATGGTTTAATAATCATCCAAATTGATTGGAGTGTAGGGGAGTGTATAATGAAAATATTAAAATATAATTTATTATTTTAATTGATTTTAATAGTTTATTAAGTAATATTTATATTTTTGTACATATAATTGAATTAAATTATATTATAAAAATGCGTAATATATAATAAAATAAATTAATAGTAATTATAATAAAAAATAATATATATATATACACATGATATATAATTATATTATATATAATATTTTATTATATAATTATATAAAATATTATTAATACATAAATTTATTTAAAATATATAATAAATTAAAAAATTAAAAAATAAGATAAATATATATTATTTTAATTAAAAAAATGTGAGGAAAGCCCACCCGGACAAGTACGAGCAACTAAAGCTAAAAAAGCTGGAGGAGGAGCCCGCTACCCGTCTTCTCTTCATTATCTCAAGTTACCCTCTGGCTTACTTTGGATCATTTAAGGCGTGCTTCGAATTTTAATCTCAAGTCTACGTTTGCAAGCCTAAGTAAGAAAAGAACCCGAAGCACGCCACTAGCACGGAGGGTTTTGAGCCAGAGATGGCCTGTATGATCAGAAAACTCAGATAATAGTGGTTTTTGGCTCTAAAGCCTGGGATTTGATTGCAGAGTTAAAGCTCTAAAGCAGTCCTCCATTGTGGAGGATATCCCATCTAATTTGCCACAAAATGAACATTCAGAGACTTTCATTGTTCAGAGAGAATAATGTTTTCACCCACAACAAAGCTCTAAAACAGCATGTTTCTTCCTGTCCCTGTCCCTGTCCCTGCTGTTGTTTTTGAAGCTTCACGCTCAAGGCAGAGTTATTGATTGTTTAGTTTGAGGGTTGTGCTACTGCATTGCATTTTGAGCGGTGGAGAATGGAGAAATCTCATAGGAGTGATCTATCCACGTGGCAAATTATACATTTGCAATTGGGGGATAAGGCTATCCCATCTAACCGAATTGTCCAATCACCATTAAAGTAGATATATTTTTAGAGCAATTTGTGGGAATTATTGTGTTCTGAAAAAATGTGCCGCCTGTTGCGCCTGGTTGGGTCGGAAGGCCCAGACCACCAAAGGGCACGGCACGGCACGGAAGTCGGCACTTCCACATTAATGCGGTAATGCCATCAATACTGAAGCTCAAGCCTGTGCACTAAACCAAATAATCAGTACTATTATACCAATGCAAGAACTTCAATATGAACAGCCATAAGGCGTAACTCCCAAGAAGATGAGTACACTAACATTGGACCAAAACCTTTGCTTCGATCAGAAGTCACCCCCAGATTGATGCGGAACTTGGGCGTTAGGTTCTTTCTCAGCTTGATACTGAAATCCATCAAATAGAAAGAAAGCTTTTGTGAGCTGATGAAAATTTTCTCCAAGATGGTGAGACTACACGCTTGTTATGGCCTGTACTACTATTCCTGAGCCATTTGAGATTTCTGTCTGTCATAATCCTACTGCTTGCAATAAAGATGAGAAAAAGAAAATCAAGCTTACATACAATGATGTGGCAGCCTTCTGAGATGAAGTAACATCAACGAGCAGAGGCAGCTAAGTGCCCGACATTGCTGAGTGCAACCTCTTGAGGAAGGAGATAGTACTTAATGTTAAGTTCCTCGAAGATCCTCTTCAGCTCCAAGACAAGGTCAGATCTTCTACTGGTCTTATCACCATAGTTCTGAAAGTTTATTGTATGATTGACATAAAGAGCTATCTTCAACTTGTTCACATCGTCTATCTCTTTAACAACCATACTGTGGTTGGGACGCCAATGCTCGGGCTTGCTGTTTATGTACCTGTAAGTTTTTGTTCACTGATCAAATTCATAATGTAGGTTTGAGTCAAATCAGCTTACTGGTTCCTCGAGCAATAGGAATTTCCCTATTCAGAAAGACATGAACCTAGAGCTTGCCTAAGGATGATGTAAGTCAAATGCCATTTTCATTTTTTTGGTAATATGCATGAACCTCAAATTCATAAATACTTACGATTTGATTTTAGACTTCAGAGCTGCAATACTTTCAACAGAAGTGGAAAAATGTATGGAAAACTCTACAGAGTCACTCATCTCAGGGCTCCTATAAAAGTTGCTTATGGTCTTTGTTGCAAGGACCGAGTTGGGGTAAAAGATCTTCTCATTGTCGTATCTCAAGAAGACGGTAGTCAGAATGTTCACCTCCTCAACCACCATCTGCAAATGAGATTAAGAGGTATGAGGAATTTGAATAGATGGAGATAAACTCAGTAACTAGATCCAGACTGTGGAACTCAAGAAAAAGGGGATAAGTTGATGTCAAGAGCCATTTAGTTCATATAGAGATCAGCATGAACACCTGTTAGTTCTGTGCATATAAAAGCTGCTTCAACAATTGCACATCCAGTGCCAGTGGTTAGCTTAAGATTCTCCCAAAATGTTGTGATCTTTTAACTTAACCCAAGGCTAACGGGATGATTTGACAAGGAGAACCTTCAGTATTAGTAAACTCACCTGAAGTCCATCAATCACGCAACGATCACCCACGTCAAATGGATGCATAACAAAGACAAATATGATAGCTTCGAACACAGTCTTGGCAGTGTTGCCAAACACAAACACTGCAACCAGGAGTTGAGAAGAGAGGAACACAAGCACTTTGGTGGTCAAGAAACCCATCATATGCAACCACACAATAATGATCACAAGTACAACAACTGCAGAAGCTAGCCTGCTCAGCTCCTCTATGGCTGTCTTGGCATCATTCAATGAATGTGCAAGCGATTTGCGTTCCAGGTATACCTTGATCTGCAAGGGACAAATTACTGAGCTTGGGAATTACCAGATTTGGAATTATGGCCTACTGGGTCTTAACATATAATAGTTTACTGTTGCACTTTTAATAGAATACCAAAGAATGATTTATTTTCAGCCAAAGACTACAGAGATATGAAGCTGCCAGAAAAAGTGGTGTAAACCCGTTAAGAAGTCTAAAATGCTTGCTAAGCTGCCATCAGAAAAATTAACAGAAATTATGGAATAAAACTCACTAGCCAGTTTTTCAAAGCAGATCTCTTAATTTTTCTCTTTTCAGCTGCTCCTTCAAACAGTGGAATCACATTATCCACATCATCCTGCTTCATGAATCGCAAAAGATCCTCTTCATCGATAGACCTAATAATGACAGAAGAAAATAGTCACTCAATGCACATCTGAATGTTCAAAAAATGTTAAAAAATAGTCACTCATCTGACTGTTCAAAAAATGAATCAATAATTTCCTAAAGAGAAATTTCATGTTCAACCACTAAAAGATTAATTCCAAAATTTCTTCGACTTTAAATAGTTTCCTCACTTGGCACCAGGCTTAGCCACATTCAAGAAGATCCGATATGCAGCAGCCTTGGCCTCCCACTCATTTGTGATCTCCTCATTCTTCTTTGCCTCATCGTCATCCTCATCATCCACATTGAGTGTGTCTGAAAGTGTAGATAGCCCAGACCCACCAATTACATCAATCAAACCCTTCATGGTCCAAGCAGAGACCTTGCCCTGCTTCATCTTGTGCAACTTGTCCACATCAATCACATCCTCTCTAGCACTATCTTTCTTCACCTTCCTGAAGTTCAGCCTCCCACTGCTAGTATTCTTCGACCTCCCAATCTGTTCAGCCATCTCCATTAGGGGTGGGCCTGAGAGTGTCCTCACAATATACTGATGAAAGATAGACTCCTGAATACGATCGAAGAATCTCGTGCACTGGAAAGAAGATGCCAGCAGCTTTATCAGTAAGGTCTTAACTAACCAAATAGCTGCCCCGATGAGGCAACCAGCAAGACCTTTCGTAATACGGTTCAGGATCTTGGTTGTATCCTCCGTCCTCTGGGCACCATGACTTATCAGAAGGCCCCATGCTAAAAGGATCAGGCCAATCCACAGAAATGCTTGAACGCTCTTTTTTAGCCCAAAAACAAAGTAGAGAACCTTCTTCTTCAGCAGAAAGTTCATTTCAATCAAAAAGACGAGCAAATTGATAAGCCAACCAGTGACCAATTTACCGCAGAAGATGACTAAAACAAGCACACACCATCTCCACAGTCTCAAACTCCAGATCTCTGCTTTACGTAATCTATCAGCTGCGTGACTAGCGATCAAAACCGCCATTATGCAAACAAATGCTGCCCACTCCAACAAGGCAGACTTATTGTACTTCTTACCAGACATTTCCTGAACCTTGAGATTGGCTGTCTTGTAAACCTCGTCGTCCTCATCCTCCTCGTCCTCTCCATCGCCGGCCAGCTGGATCAGAGGTGTCCGAGGCGTGACTGGAACCGCCTTTACGTTGTTCTTCGGAGACATTGCGCTCACGTTTTTATTCTGAGGAGATGCCATCGGCGATGCCCTAAAGGGTGAACTGCTGACATTCTTTGGTTGAATCGTCTCCTCGACATTAGTGGAGTAGGCGGGCTCCTCGAACCTTGACTTTGGCTTAGAGAACGAGGACCTCGAGAGAGTCATCCTCCTGGTCGAAGTGTCGGCGGGGGATCTCGGAGGCTTGCCCGGAGTCCGGCATGGGCTCCATTTGACTCCCTCTTGAGCAGGAGAACCAGTAGAACTGAAGTTCTGAGCTCTTGATTGATCTTGAAGAGCAGGGAACTCTGCCACCTCGGGACCTAATCTTAACGATGAACCCACTTGAGCAACGGTTGAAGCCTTGCACTCACTCTCACTGCCGGAGATGTAAACGACCACATCATTCGTTTCTTTCCTCGCCTTCTCGCCACCCTTGCTGACTTCCATAAGACCCTAGAAATGTATCCCTTCGGGGGAGATTCCGCCCGGGAGCTGATTTCCTTCAAAAGGAGGAAATTCTCAAGCAAAGGCACATACTTTTACTCAACCCCTCCCCCTCAAACGGAAGAGAAAAGGAACCCACCAGGGGATCTCTCAAATAAAAACCTCGGAACTGATTGATATACTACAAACACAGAATGATCCCAAAAGCAAGATGCGGATTCTGGAAAGTGAATTCCACATGTTTTTTTCCTTCTTGCTCGGAAAAAATAAAATATTACATAAACGTGTGAAATAGAGGAATTACGGGCGTCCTGCTATTGGACAAAACAAAAAAGGCCCACTATGTACCGAGTGCACAGGATATCCTTCCCTGTTAAACGAAGCCCTTGTTACTTTATCTTCTACTTGCAACCACGGGTTGCAAGTAGAACTCCTTCTATCATTCTATCATCAGGTCTCCTTCCCAACATTGCCTCAATTATTACACAATCATTACACATTATTATCATCATTTATTTATGGAACCACTCAAAAAAGAACTCTCTCATGATGAGCAATTTAATATTCACAACCATACAATCATAATGAGCAATTTAATAACCCAAATTTCCACGGGTTGAATCCACTTTTTTCTTTCCCTTTCCTCTTTTCTTTTAAATAAAATAGAATTACTTACAATTAAGTTAAATAAAAAAATAAGTAAAATAAAGAAAGGAAGGGTAGGTATTAGTTAAGATCTTTTTATTCTCTCTAATTTTCTTTGCCCCTCCCATATTCATAACTATAATGAAAAAAATTTAATTTTCTTCACCCCTCCCATGTTCATAACTAGAAAGAAAAAAAAAAAGAATATCAAAGCATCCGAAAATAATTGATTGATTTCTATCAATAGATCTGCTAAAGCCCGAACCATAGAGTACTTAGTATCAGTGCCACGAAAATATGTTTTTAGGTCTCTATGGAAAATTCTCCTTCTTTATTTTTTTTTGTAATGGATAATATTAATACATATATGATCGTTGTATAATTAGTTAAGGATCACTTGAATTTGTATACATAATTCTTAATTCCAATTAAAATGTATACATATTCGTTTGGTAGATAAGATTTTCTCTTTATTAAAATCGTAAAATACATTCTTTTTATCGGAGCATTCTAAAAAAATCTTCATTTTTTAATTTTTTTTACAATGGATTTCATATTCATATATTTAATAATATATCACAATAATAAATTTGGTTTAATAATATTATACACATTCTTGATGCTTATAATCTCTTGAACTACAACTAAAACTTCATTCGTGTCCCTCCTATCATTGTGATCACTAAATAGGATGTTAGGAAGTCATTATCCCCAACACTAAGTATAAAACCTCGTGAACCAACGATAAATTCTATCTCAATGTCATCTCATTGTACCTACAAGTTATTGGCATTATTATCGTTATTGATTTATATAACAAACTATAATTCATTTTCAACTAATAAATTTTAGAACAAAATAACATATTCGAAATATGACATATACAAATAAAATCTACCTATGGTGAATACCGAAAATTTTTAAATCGGAATACAAATCCAATTAGACTAGAAAATAAGTTTTATCTCGAGCCGAGAATAAAAACTCGAATCGGGATTTAAATTGAATTTGATGGGAAATTCAAGTTGAAAACGAAAATGGGAACACAAGTAAAAAAAAGAAATCCAATTCGATTAGAGATCCAATTTATGAGTGAAAAATGAGAATTTTGGAAAAAAGTTAATTTTCGATCGATTTGGATCAAGATTTTAAGTTAAATTACCGACTCGAATAGTACAAAAATATAATTTTAAAAAATTGTGAAATAATAATAATAATAATAATAATAATAATAATAATAATAATAATAATAATAATTTATTATTATTATTATTATAATAAAAAGGCATCGAGTCGGATCACCAGATCTAACCTGACTTCCCACTGGACCCATTACCTCCTCATTCCCCTTATCAAAAGAATGGATCAAATCGACCTTATTTTTAGCCAAATTTTACACCATAAAACCTATTATTGAGTTGATAACTCCATAGTAGTCTACTTATGAAATTAATTTAGTTATATTATCTCTAAATCAAAATTTACTCCCAAATTTGAAAAATGTGGATATACTCCCCACACCCCGAGTGATAGACCCCCAAAATTCTCCATCATTTGACCACCAAATGAGGTGATTTTGTGTCAAAATATTGCTAAGTACCTTTTCTTGAGTTATGTGGTCAGACCTTATCCTGAAAGTGATCGAAAATGTCACATGAGTATCGTTTTGGCCGACTCTGATTCAGGAAAGAACATTGGTGCCTCACCGCTACACTTTTGGGGCTAAATTCAGCCACATTCAACCATCACTCTGACTGGCATTGAGCGCTCGGATGAGAGGAACGAATGAGGACTTCAGACATGCAGTCTCTTCGGATGACCTGCAACAGAAAGAAAATTAGTGAATGGTGGAGCTGGAGATAGTAGAAACTATAAACCCCGCACTTTTGAGTTAAAGAAAATCGGGAAAAGAACCGGTCAAACCAAGTAAAAAAAGAGACGGTTTACAAACCTGATCATTTGGGAACAAGCAATTTGTACATTTACAACTTCTGAGTAATCCAAAGGATTTATTAAACCTTGGAAAAGAAACTTAACACAAATTAAAATAGAAAAACTAAATTGGTTCAGGTGAACGAGAATTCATAAGAATTCTAAAGTTAAGCACCTCCTCGGAAGTATGATTTTTTTTTTCTGTAACCCAAAATTTCGGTCAAAACTTTTTATGCGAACGTACCCTTATTATAAATAGCTATAAATTAATATATATTTAATTATTATAATTAATAAAAATAATTTAATACCTAAATTAAATTATTAGAATTAATACAAATAATTTAATACCTAAATTAAATTATTGGAATTCATACCAATAATTTATGGCAATATTAATATTAGTAATAAATCTCTCCCATTTAATACACGATTTTTACACCTATATAAAGAGGTCATCCCATTCATTCTCCTCACACCTGTACACTTCTCTCTCTCTCTACTGCTCCATTAACCAGTGAAGCTCGAACTAGAGCTTCAACCTGAACAAAGGTCGGGCTCTTTAGAACCGCGGAGAAAACAGCTATCTGATAGCAAACTCCAGTTAATCCGAAAATTGTTGGAGAAGTGCTGGTATGATTGAATAGTGAAGCAACTCCGGCGGACCGAAGTTGCCCTATTTCGGCCAAGCTGAAATCGGCCATTTCAAGCCCTCCTCATGCCAAACCAAGCCCTCCCAACACTTTCTTAGCCTTTCCATGGTCGAATTAGGACTGAAAGGTAAGCCAATTCGACTCCCCTTTACAATTTTCAATTGGTGCGAGAGAGAGAGTCGACTGAATTTCAATGACGAAATTCTAATCCAATTCCGCATCAATTGATGTGATTCTTGATTCTAGGATGTACCTCAGGACGAGAGCTTTCTCTCTCTATAGTTCTTGATTCTTGATCGAAAGCTCGGACTGTCGTGCCTTCACCGGTGAGTAATCGAACCTTTCTCTCTCTATAGTTCATTTTTTGGTGAAGCTTCGTTTGAGCTCGTCCCGACATTAAAACTTGCGATTCACATTTCTAAAGAATCGTATGAACATGTAGAAACTCAATTTCAACAATTAGAAACGTTTGATAGGTCAATTTGATGAAATTAAATTTGGTTGTGTTAAGAAGTTGGAATTGGGGAAAAATTGGGGATTTTCGAAATTTAAAGGACTAAAATGAAATTTTATGAAATTGAGGGCCAATTGGGCATGAAAATAATGTTGGAGGACGAATTGAGAAATTTTAGAATTTTGGGGGCAAAACTTGCCATTTTTGTAAAGGAAGGGCATAATGGTAATTTTGGAAAAGTTGGAGGACCAAATTGGAAATTTGAGAAATTAGTCCCCTTTTTGTGAAATGGAATAAATTGAGGTCCTATGATAAATTTTAGAAGTTTCGGGAATCAATTTGAGGAAAAAACTAGCATTTGGGACTTAAAGTTTAAGAGAAATAACTTTAGGGACCTAATTGTTCATCGGTTATGAACGAAGATGTCTTTATACAGGTTGGTATAATGGACAGTGAAAACCTATTTTGTCAGAAGTGTTCTCCCCTGATTGTGTGCCAATGCTTAAACAATTTGGGAGACCTTTTCGACGGGAGCTCGAATAGCTTTGATAGGCCAGGGGCCTCGGTTTTGGAACTTGGGGGCTAAATGCCTAATTTTAAAAATCTCATATAGTGGGCCCAAGGCCAGTTGGCACGAGCAGGAGCTCGTAAACGAACATGATATATGTGCCATAAAACTTAATAAGTGAATTGTTTGGCCATGGTACCAAGATAGGACCGACATGCTCAATCAACTAGTGGCAGTGCGACATGACAGGTCGACAGACCAGTCAAGACAAACAACTGCGGGTTGAGTTGAGAGTCGGGGCCGTTGGATCAGTGGCACCACATATTACATGGCAATATGAGAAAACATTTTTTGTGCATGCACTGTGAGTACGAGATCATCAAGACGCCCATGAGGGGTAGTGATGCGTCCTAAGGGCACTGGATGACCTGGTGGCTATAAGGGCAGTTCATCATTCCAGGTGTTTGTGCGAAATCTAGAGTAGCACCAAGCGCATGAGACCGGGGTGGGGACGAGATGAGGTCTCTGTCTTCATATGGACACGAAAAAGTTATTTCGGGATTGTGGGTCAGATGTTGCATACATCCACTCATTCCCCGGGTAGAAGTGGTTGTACTTTTATCCGGGTGGTAGGAAAAGTCGCTCCAAAACCACTAGCGGGTTTAGTAGTGATACTGACTTGCGAATGTGTGTAACCTTCATGATGAAGGATGTGTGTTGGGTGATGACACATCGGTAACTAAGAAATAATGGAAAAACCCAAATTTTTAAATGAAAGGATTTTTGAAAAGAAAGGAGTCAAGCACACTCCATATAAATATTTTTCTTAAAAGTTAAAAGTAGACCTTTAAAAACCCATTCATTGAGTAGTCATACTCACCCCCTCCCTTATATCCCTTTCAGGAAATCCTGAAAAGCCTACCCTGAAAGACAATCAACTAAGATGACTGTAAGACAAGTATGTAAAGTTTAAAATTTCATGCAGTTTTGATTATGCTATTCTAGGAAATGGTGCAGGTTTAAAGGACGCCTTACTCTTTATGGATTATAATAAGGGGAAACCCTTTAATAAACCGGGAGAGTGGCGGGTTGTTCATGGGGATCCGACCAAACCGGGTTGGGGCGTGACAAGAAACACTAACCGGAAGTGGGAGGGGAAGAGGAAACTCTGATGGATGTGCTCGGATCCACTAGAATCACAACTTGCAATCGAAGGGAGGAACGAAGGCGAACAGGGGTAAGGGTGTTAGATCTTTGAAGGTCGAGAGGATTTTTATAAGTAAATTATAATAGGTGATCTTAGGACACAAAACTAAAGGCTTCTAGAAACAAAATTACCGAGTTACCCCTAAATGAGAGAATGATGGCCCTACCCCTAACTTAGGAAAAAATTATAACTCATGCCATACTAGCCTAAATGATGAAACTATCATTTCCCTTTAATCAAATTATCAAGTGTCATTAAGGGCATGTTTGGCAAGACAAATGAATAAAGTAAAATAAGGCCATGTTTGGCTAAACATAAATTAAAAAAAGGAGGAAATTACGGAAATACCTCTACCCTGAAAATTCAATTGACCACCGTATGACCAAACCTAGATGCTCCAAGAACGGGATTCTAACTGAAAGGTATAAGATTTAGGAATTTTATAGATTTCCTTAATTATGTAAATTTATTTATGGGAGTAAATTACAGGGGCAAAACCATAATATTGGGAATATTATGGTGCGACATGTAAATGTCCAAATTATTGACCTAGAGAACATTTATTAAGTTTGTGTATGATGTGTAGGAACATATCATATGTCATCGTGTAGTAGGAGCTTGAAAACTCGGGAATCCCTACGGGATGAACATGCCCCGGATAAAGGTGAGTGGGATTTCTCACATCGAGTCTAATTGAACTGATGAAGCATTATTGCTGTCACACCCCGATCCGGTTTGGTCAGAGTCTATGATCAACCTACCACCCTTTCCTACATCCTTCGGGTATACCTACTTGAATGAGGCAAAGAAGGTGAAGGCAAGTTTATGTTCGATCCCTTACTTTAAGTTGGGGGTAGGAAGTGTACCTTGAGGGCCTGAGCACGTCCGGGAACTTCACTTCTGGGTATTATCCTGAAAAGGGGTGAGAGGGGGGATGAGTAAAATACTCAATAAGGGAAACTACTATAACGTTTTACTTGGATTCATCTTTTCTATCCTTTAAATTATTATTTTTGTTATTTCACACAATCCATGTCACGTCCTGACCCGGTTTGGTCGGATCCCCGTGATCAACCCGCTACTTTCCCAATTTATTAAGGGTTTCCCCTTATTTAAAATCGTGAGGAGTAAGGCGTTCTTTAAATCTGTGTCTTTCTTGGAATAACATTAATCAAAACTGCATGAAATTTAAACTTTTCATACCTGTCTTGCAGGTGTATTTAATTGGAAGTCCTTGGGTAGGCTTTTTAGGGTTACCTGAAGGGATATAAGGGAGGGGGTGAGTTCAACGACTCAGTGAATGGGTGTTCTATTGTATGACTTTAAAAAAATAGTTTGAATTGGAGTGTGTTAGGCTCCTTATTTTTCTTTTAAAATATTTTATTCTCAAATTTCGGTTTTTATAACCATTTCTCATCACAATAGTGTGTTTATCAACCAACACATGCCCTTCATCATGAAGGAAACACACATTCGCAGGCCAGCCCGTCCACTGCACCCACTTGTGGCATCGGAGCGACTTTACCGGCCACCTAGATAGAAGCACATGCACTTCTACCCTGAGAATGAGTGGATGTACGTGACATCCAACCCTCAATCCCGTAACAAAACTCTGTGTTCATATGAAGATAAAGACCATATCCTAGTTTCGTGCGCATGAAACTCAAACATAGAAGCTTTAGGAAGCCCCAAACACAGTAGCTTCGTGGATTCCAAACACAGAAACTCTGTGGAGTACAAGCACAAAACTCCATGACTAACTAGTATGACGAGAAACACAAACCCAGTAGCTTCTCTTTCCCTTATAACCACCATGTCATTTAGCAGTCCTTATGACGCATCACTACCCCTCTTGGGTGTCTTAATGGCCCCGAACCTTAAGTGCATGCACAAACAAAGTTTTCCTCAAAAGCCATTTAATCTTTGGTGCCATTGGTCCAATGGCCCTGACCCTCAACTCGACCTATAGTTGTTTGTCTCGATTGGTCCATCGACCTGTCATGTTGCACTGCTCCCAATTCATTGAGTATGTCGATCCTATCTTTGTACCATGGCCAATCAACTCATTTACTTAAGTTTTCATAGCTTAATAATCATGTTTGTTTATGAGCTCCTGCTCATGCTAACTTGCCTCGGGCCCACTATTCGAGATTTTTAGAATTGGGCATATTAAGCCCCAAGTTCCAAAACTGAGGCCTTTGGCCTAATTGAGCTATTCGAGCTCTCATCAAGAAGGTCTCCAAAAAATTTTGAGTAGTGTCACACAGTCAAGGGAGAGCACTTTCGATAAAATAAACTTTTCAGTCGTCTATCACACCAAACGAGTATGATGGCATCTCTGCTTATAACTGATAAGCGGGTTTTCCACTTCCTGCTAGGAAGTTTCATCATACCAATCAGGTATGATGGGCAATAAATATCTATCATTCCCAATCTTAATTACCAAGATTATATCGTAATTACCTTAAATATCTTATACTATTTCAACACTTCTCCTCAAGATGGGCGATAAATATCTATTATTCCTATCTTGTTACAAATATTAATCCACTCTTTAGGTCCTAATCCTTTAGTTAGACAATCTGCTAATTGTTCGCCAATCTTCATGTAGTGTAGCTCCACGATCTTGCTCTCAAGTTTCTCTTTGATGAAGAATCGATCAATTTCAATATATTTGGTTCTATCATGTTGAACTGGATTATTAGCAATGCTGATCGCTGATTTATTATCACACCATAATTTAATGGGTTCTCTTCTGAATAAACATAACTCCATCAATAAGTTCTTTATCCATATTATCTCACATATGCCTTGAGTCATAGCTCTGAATTCTGCCTCTACCGTTGATCTTGCGACCACCTCCTATTTCTTACTTCTCCAAGATACAAGATTACCTCCAACAAACACGCAATAACCTGATGTCGATCTTCTATCATCTGCACAACTAGCCCAATTAGAGTCACAAAATCCTTCAACTTTAGTATAACCTCGAGACTTGAACCAAAGGCCTTTTCCCGGGCTACTCTTTAGATATCTCAATATTCGCATAACTGTCTCCCAATGTTTTGTCCTAGGATCATGCATATATCTACTTACAATACTAACCACATATGTGATGTCCAGTCGTGTGTAACACAAGTAGATAAGTCATTCCACAATTCTCTGGTATTGTTCTTTATCCATTGGGTCCCCTGACTAAGCACATAGCTTATGATTTGGTTCAATTGGAGTGGCAGCAGTTCGACAACCCAACATCCTTGTTTCAGTAAGTAGATCCAATAGATATTTTCTCTAAGAAAGCACTATGCCTGTCCTAGACCTGACTATCTCAATACCGAGAAAATACTTAAGTGCACCCAAATCTTTCACTTCAAATTCTTTGCTTAATCTTTGCTTTAGTGGCAATATCTCATCGCTATCATCTACAGTTATATTAATATCATCTACATATACTGCAAGAATAGCAACTTGACTATTTGAGTGTCGATAGAAAACCGTGTGATCTCTATTGCATTGTTGATATCCCATTCTAATTATTGCATGTCAGAATCGGTCCAACCAAGCTCTTGGTGATTGCTTGAGTCCATACAAAGACTTCTTAAGTTTACATACCCTCCCAGTGGTCTTCATCATATCAAATCTAGGTGGAATCTCCATATATACCTCTTCTTGTAAGTCTCCATGCAAAAATGCATTCTTTACATCTAATTGATGTAATTTCCATCTAAAGTTGGCAGCACATGATATAAGTATTCTAATGGTACTCATTTTAGCAACTGGTGCAAATGTCTCATCATAATCTATTCCATACGTCTGGCTATAGCCTTTTGCTACCAATCTTGCTTTATACCTTTCAACCTTTCCTTCGGTATTTTGCTTAACAGTAAATACCCATTTGCATCCAACAACCTTTTTTCCGCTTGGAAGTAATGCCAGTTCCCAAGTCTTATTTTTCTCTAATGCACACATCTCCTCATGCATTGTTGCACGCCACTTTGGATCATTTTTGGCATCTTGCCAATTTCTTGGTATGTGCACTAATTGTAATGATACAATAAAGGTCTTGTATGTTGATGGGACAGATTCATATGAGACATAGTTAGATATATCATGTTCATAACCATATCTAATTGGAGGTTTTCCTGCATTAGCTCTAGGTTATTTACGAATAGAAATGGGTAGAGATTCATTGCCATCTGGTGATGACGAGGAATCGTCAAGAGATTGATGGGTATCTGGGACATCCGGTGATGATGAGGAATTGTCAGAAGATTGATGGGTATCTGGGACATATGGGGGTAATGAGTGTGGTATAAGTATCTGTTCTTGTCACTCTCCATCATCTTCTTTATCTTCCTCCCCCTGAGCACAACTCTTGTTTCTTCTATTATAAACCTTCAATTTTGGTTCATTCGTCCCTCCTTCATTGCTACTTGATCTCTTAGGACACGAGATTATACCTACAATGACATTATCATCTTTATTATCACTGATTCTCTCTTCATTTCCATGTTGTGCTTTAGTCAAATCATCTAGCACTATGGATGACGTTGTTGATTCACCATAAAAGGGTTCATTCTCACGAAATGTTACATCCATACTCACAAAAAGTCTTCTCTCGCTTGAACACCAGCACTTGTAACCTTTCTGAGTGCTAGAATAGCCTACATAAATACACTTAAATGCATGTGGATCAAGTTTAGTTATTGTGGGACGATGATCTCTCACAAAACATACGCAACCAAATACACGAGGACGGACTGCATGTATGTTGCGTCCCATCAAAAGTTCACAAGGAGTTGAAAGTTTAATATCTAAGAAAGCATCCGGTTAATTAAATATGTTGTCATCAATACTGCTACACTCAATACATATTTTGGAACATTCATTGTAAATAGAAGAGTACGAGCTACCTCTAATAAGTATCGATTCTTCTGTTCTACCACTCCATTCTATTTTGGTGTATCTGGACATGTGGTCTAATGCAGAATCCCATTTGTAGATAAATATGATGAAAATTCTCTATTAACATATTCAGTACCATTATCTATACGAAGAGTACTTACTTTGGCATTATATTGTGTTTGCACCAAAGCTAAAAAATCTTTAAAGCAAACTAATGTCTCAGATTTATTTTTCATCAAATATACCCATATCATCCTTGATTAGCAATGAATAAATGTAATAAACCATCTGAATCCGTCAATCGAAGTAACTGGACATGGTCCCTAAACATCAGAATATATCAATGAAAATGGTGAAATACTTCTTAAACTAGTAGAAGAATAACGTGTTCTTGTATTTTTTCCAAACTCACAAGCATCACATACAAGCTTGCTACGTTCTACATTATTCATCAAGTCAGGCCTTACCCTCTTAAGATTCTCAAATGATAGATGACCAAGACAACGATGCTCCAATATGACTTCATTCATTGCTCGTTCAGACAAAGTAGTGGTTAAAGCTGTGCTAGACTCATCTCTCATATGATACCACAATCCATCAAGCCTCCGTCCAATCCCAATTATTCTCTTGGTATTCCTTTCCTAAATGACACATGAATCTCGATCAAAGATTACTTGACAATTCAATTGATCACTGATTGCTCTAACTGATAATAGATTAACAGGAAATGATGGGACATGTAGAACTGATGGTAATGTAATTGATGAAGTGCATTTAATCGAGTTGAATCCCTTAACCGGTTGAAATGTGCCATCAATAGTTTGAACTCTATTATGGGAAGAAGGTGGAGAACCAATATATGTAATAAACTCTACTGATGTTCCTGTCACGTGTCTAGATGCGCCTGAATCAATAATCCATTATGTAGAAAATGGTTTAGAAGAAAATGCATGTGCAGTAGTACCTGAGTCAGCATTAACATAACACATGTCGTCGTTTAAAATGTTAGCACCTTTAGCACGATAGGTTTGTCCCCCAAATCGTCCACGACCTCGACCTTGACCTCAGCCTCCACGTCCTCTGAGGCTATGATTTGTTCCATCTCATGTAGGAATACGTGTCAAGGAACAATTCCAGCTAATATGTCCATTCTTCCCACAATTATAGCATTGTCGGTTGTCAATAATCGATTTTGCTAGAGTATAGCGAACTAGTATTGCTGATATCTCATGAGTGTTCATAACCTTTTGTCTTGACTCCTCATGGATTAGTGTAGCAATAACATCTTCCATCGGAGGAATTGGAGAATGATGACATATCATTGCTCTTTTGTATTCATATTCTAGGTTTAGTCCCCTCAGGGGGCGAATCACACGTCGTCGCTCCATCCATGCTCTAATAGAAGCTGTATTTGAAGGATCAAATGTAATCAATGGATCATAATAATCAAATTCAGACCATAACCTTTTGAGCTCATTACTGTATTCTATTATACTTCGCTCCCCCTGCTTTAGTGTGTCCAACTTATCTTCAATCTCAATTACAATCATCATATTCCCAATACCAGAGAATTGAGTAGCTAAAATCTTCCATATATCAGATGCTTTACTAATACCTTCTACCAACCCCACGATAGAAGGTGAAAGTGATCCTATTATCCAGAGAATTGAGTAACCATAAGAGAATTAGTCGCCCTCCACACTTTCCATGATGTGCTAGTAGTATCAGTGGGTTCTTCATATGAGTCGTCAATGTAGTCTTCCAAATATTTTGACTCTAGTATGAGTCTCACCCTTCTCGACCAACTCAAATAGTTTTTCGTTCCTTCAAGTCTATGCTCTATTGGGAGCAATTCCAACTTCAAATCTCGATTGAGAGTATTATTATGTTGAGGCAATACATCGTCTCTTCCTACAAGCAATTTGGCCATACCTTCTAAAATTTCCTTCAACTCCCTTCTTGTTAATGCTGCATCCGTTTTCTCCATCTTCTACAACAATTCAACTATGCCGTGTCATGAGCCTTCAAATAAAAAAACCTTGAAAATAGCAAAAAACCTTAGTAGGAGGATTGGTAAGTAGTTTTTTTGTGTGATTTCCTCATCAGTCCTCTCAGTGTGATGGTTAAAATACCATTTAGTAGTGGGTTTTCATTTCCGAGGTGCTTATCATCCCAACCGGGTATGATATTAAATCTCACCCACACGTTAATGTAGTGAACTCCTCTTGATCGGTTTTTTGTCTTCACGGTACTTCATGTTCCTACATGACATGAACATCCTTATTCATTATCCCTTGGCCTAATAGCCTTCATTCATTGTGCATGGATGAGATACTCAAACTTTTCGATTTATTGCAATTAGGTTCCTAAAGTTCTTTTTCTTTAACTTTAGGTCCCTAATGTCATTTTCCCCTCAAATTGAGATCCGAAATTTCTAAAATTCACCTTGGATCCTCAATTTATTCAAAAGCACCTAAAAGGGTTCAAGTTTCCCAAATTTCCAATTTGGTTGCCAACTTTTTCAAAATTTCCATTTGCCCCTACTTTACAAAAATGGTAAGTTTTGCCCCAAAAATTCCAAAATTGCACAATCGGTCCTCCAACATCTTTATCATGCCCAAGTGGCCCTCAATATTAAAAAATTGCACTTTAATCCCTTGAATTTTCGAAATCCCTAATTTTCCCCCAATTTTCCCCTATTTCAACCTTGTAACTGAGCTGAATTTGATTTCGTCAAATTGACAGATCAAATGAGTTTAATTGTTGAAATTGAAGTTAGATTGGAGTTCCTACACCTTCATACAATTCAATTGCACTTTGAATTGCACGATTTGATGTCGGAATGAGCTGAAACGGAGCTTCGCCAGAAAACTAGACTTAGAGAGAGAAAGCTTCAAAAGCTTACCGTTGGGGGTGCGACGGTTCGAGCTTTCAATCTGGGCAGATAGATCTTGTCCTAAGGTTGCACCTAGGATCAAGAATTGCATCAATTGATATGAAAATTGAGTGAGAATTTAGTTATCGAAGTTCTAGCGGTTCTCTTTCAAGCACTGATCGAAATTTACAAAGGGGAGCCAAATTGGCTTACCTTTCAGCTCTAATTCAGTTGTAGGAGGATTGTGGAGGTGTTGGAAGGGCTTGGTTTGGCCTAAGAAGGGCTCAAATTGGCCAATTTCAACTTGGCCGAAACATGGTAGCTTCGGTCCGTCGGAGTTGCTTCACTGTTCGATCACGCCGGCGCTTCTCCAGTGACCCTCGGAGCAAGTGGAGACTACAAGTGTGTAGCTGACTTCTCCTCGAATCCAAAGAACCTGATCACACCTTCTTTGGCTTAGAAAAATGCCCAAGTTAGAGCTTTGGTTTGAGCTTCATAAAAAAATGGAGCAATTGAGAGAGAATGGAGTTTTCAGGTGTGAGGAGGAAGAATGAGGAGAGGCTCTTTATATAGGAATCTCAAGGACTTCTTGGTCGTCCGATTGGTGCCTTAATGGTGGTCAGTCATTGCATAAAACTCCCTGGTTAGAGACTTTTCTTCTTTGTCGATGCTGCTCAATTTTCTGGTAAGTGAACGATGCTGTCATCTGAAGGAAGAAGATGACACTGTTCCAAACTGAACTGGATCGGTCCAAACCGAGTTCAAAGCTTAAACCGATCGATTCAGGCCTGATTCGACCAAAATTTTCAAAATTAAAAATTTTTAAATTCATCTAAATTCATTCTCTATCCAATGGTATCCTCAATTCTCCAATTTTAATTTTTTAAGCCACCTAGAAAAATGAATTTAGTATCCGGTTCAATAGTGGTTCAATCCGGTTTGGATCCGGTTCACCTGAACCAGTTTGGTTTTCATCTCCAACTCATCCTAAAGTTCTTTTTCATGACTTTTGTGACACTTTAGTTCATAAACCAACTCGACTCATAAATCGGTTCAATCCAACTCGGATCTGGTCTCTTGAACTAGTCTGGTTTTCTCTCCCAATTTGTCCTAAGATCCTTTTCAAGGTTTTATGAACCCTTTGGGTTACTCGTGAGTTGTAAATTCCCCAAATTGTCCATTCTCTGATGATCGGGTTTGTGAACTGGTTCAATTTTTCTCATTCGGTTGACCGGTTCTTTCCCCGGTTTCCTTGTTTTAAAGGGACAGGGTTTATAACTCTCCCCTCCTTTTAAGAGTTTTGTCCCTAAAACTAAATCAACATCCTTTGCATTGGAAATAATTTCCCTTAATGTTAACTCAGGATTTGCTTGACATGCTAACACTTTGGTTATTCTTTCACTTAGCCCTTTTGAATCACGCACTTAAGGAATGTATTTTCCTTTCTGTTGATTACTCACTTCCTAGAGTTTATCCTAACTAGGCATGTCTTACCCACAAGTCCAAAGGGACATCCTTATGTTCACTTCCTCCTCTACTTAGGGTAGGATTCTTCCTCTTGAGGGTTCCAGCTCAAAATTTCAAGATTGAGAGTTCCAAGCTGTCTAATCGTTCCCTTGGGTTTAACTTACTTTCTTGGATCATCCTAGCATGCCTTCCTTAATTCTTTCACCTCAGCATGCACTTCCTTTGCAAACTCATCTCCTTATCCCTTGTCACTTGGTTCCATTACCTCTTATTTAGGATATGTATGATTTCCTAAGGTTTCCTTCCTTGGTAGTATTCTCCCCCTTTTCTTCCAAAATTCTAAGTGTCCTTGAGTGTATCTATTCTCAAAAGTGACATACTTAGATGCCATCCTTTCTTGCTTCCTCCTTGAAATTTCGTGGGTACATCCTTTGTATTTTCTCCTACTTGTATCACAATTTTATCTTTGTAGGAAATATAACTGTCATTATGATGATAACGAATTAAAGTTTTTAGCTATATTTATTTAAGGGAATTTTGGTACTAGGGTCTTTCTGTGTTTCTACTTGGGTGAGGTTGTATACTCTAGTTGGGACCCTCGATGTGGTGGTGATATCTTGCCCTATGTCTAGTGCCCTTGGGTTTCCTTGAAGTGGGAGGTGGGTACTTCTGTCACACCCCGACTTGGTTTGGTCGGATCCCCGTGATCAACCCGCCACCCTCCCAGTTTATTAAAGGATTTCCCCTTATTGTAAACCATAAAGAGTAAGGCATCCTTTAACCTGCACATTTTCCTAGAATAGCATAATCAAGAGTGCATGAAATTTAAAACTTTACATACCTGTCTTACAGGCATCTTAATTGACGGTCTTTAAGGGTAGGCTTTCCGGGATTTCTTGAAAGGGATATAAGGGAGGGGGTGAGTACGACTACTCAATGAATAGGTTTTTAAAAGCTTTTGACTTTTAAGAAAAAACATTTCTATGGAGTGTGCCGAACTCTTTTTTTTTTCAAAAATCCCTTAGTTTAAAAATTCAGGTTTTTTCACCATTTCTTAGTTACCAGTGTGTTATCACCCAACACACATCCTTCATCATGAAGGTTACACATATTCGCAAGTCAGTATCACTACTGAACCCGATAGTGGCTCCGGAGCGACCCAAAATCTCGAAATCACTTCTTTGTGTCCGTATGAGGACAGATACCTCATCCCGTCCTCACCCTGGTCTCACACGCTTGATGCTACTCTAGATTTTGCATAGACACCTGGAACGACGAACTGCCCTTATAGGCACCAGGTCGTCCAGTGCTCATAGGATGCATCACTACCCCTCATGGGCATCTTAATGATCCTGTAATCATAGTGCTTGCACAAACAATGTTTTCTCATATTGCCATGTAATCTATGGTGCCACTAGTCCAACAGCCCTGACTCTTAACTCAACCCAAAGTTGTTTGTCTTGACTGGTTCGTCGACCTGTCATGTCGCACTACCGCTAGTTGACTGAGCATGTTGGTCCTATCTTGGTACCATGGCCAAACAATTCACTTATTAAGTTTTATGGCACATATATCATGTTCGTTTACGAGCTCCTGCTCGTGCCAACTGGCCTTGGGCCCACTGTACGAGATTTTCAAAATCAGGCATTTAGCCCTCAAGTTCCAAAATCGAGGCCCCCGACCTATTAGAGCTATTCGAGCTCCCATCGAGAAGGTCTCCCAAATTGCATTGGCACATAGTCAAGGGAGAGCACTTCCGACAAAACATATGTTTTCTCTATTCATTATACCTCTCGGGTATAAGGACACCTTCATTCATAACCGATGAATGGGTTTTCAACTTCCTTCGAGGAAGTCTCATCATACCAACTAGGTATGATCCACTTACAACCGGTAAATAGTTTTTCCGCATGATTTTCACATTACTTCCTCTAAGTAGTGACGTTTAAAATACCACTTAATAGTGGGTTTTCATACCGAGGTACTTATCATTCCCAACCGGGTATGATATAAAATTTCCACTCACAATTGGTAAGTGGTTTTTAAATTTTAAGTTATGCTCATCATCCCAACCGGGTATGATGTTAGTAAACCCACTCACCCGTTAACGCAGTGAATTCCACTAGACCAGTTCTTTGTATTCACGCGAGCTTGTCCTTACTGGCGTTCCCGGTACTTTGTGTTCCTACACAATATGAACATCTCGGTTCATTCTCCTTCGGCCTAATAGCCTTCATTCATTCTAAATGAATGAGAAAGGCAAACTTCCATTAATTTGCAATTAGGTCCCTAAAGTTATTTCTCTTAAACTTTAAGTCCCTAATACCGGTTTTTCCTAAAATTGAGTCCTGAAACTTTTAAAATTTATAAGGGACCTCAATTTATTCCATTTCTCAAAAGGGGATTAATTTCCCAAATTTCCAATTTGGTCCCCCAAGTTTTCCAAAATTACCATTTTGCCCTTCCTTTACAAGAATAGTAAGTTTTGCCCCAAAAATTCCAAAATTCCTCAATTGGTCCTCCAACATTATTTTCATGCCCAATTGACCCTCAATTTCATAAAATTACATTTTGGTCCTTTGAATTTTAAAAATCTCTAATTTTCCCCCAATTTCAACTCCTTAGCACAGCCGAATTTGATTTTATCAAATTGACCGATCAAACGCCTCCAATTGTTGAAATTGAAGTTAAAATTGACTTCCTCCATCCTCTTACAATTCAATAGCACTTTAAATCACATGTTTTGACATTGGAACGAACTCAAATGGAGCTTCGCCAGAAAATGAACTGTATAGAGAGAAAGCTTCGATTACTCACCGATGAGGGCACGACAGTCCGAGCTTTCAATCTAGGTAGATAGCTCTCATCCTAAGGTTCATCCTAGAATTAGGAATCACATCAATTGGTGCTGAATTAAGTTAGAATTTCATCATTGAAATTCTGTCGGTTCTCTCTCTAGCACCGGCCGGAAATTGTAGGGGGGAGCCCAATTGACCTACCTTTCAGTCCTAATTCGACCGTGGGAGGGCTACAGAAGTATTGGTAAAGCTTGGTTTGGCTTGAGGAGGGCTCAAAATAGTCGATTTCAGCTTGGCCGAAATAGGGCAGCTTCTGTCCGCTGGAGCTGCTTCACTATTCCATCATGTCGCGCTTCTCTAGCGATTCTCGGATTGACTGGAGTTTGCTATTGGATAGCTATCTTCTCCTCCGTTCTAAAGAGCTCGACCTCTCCTTCCGAGGTTGAGAAAAATGTTCAAGTCGAAACTCTGGTTTGAGCTTCACCGGGTAATGGAGCAGTAGAGAGAGAGAGAAGTGTTTAGGTGTGAGGAGAATGAATGGGGATGAACTCTTTATATAGGTGTAAAAATCGTGTATTAAATAGGAGAGATTTATTACTAGTATTAATATTACCATAAATTATCGGTATTAATTCCAATAATTTAATTTCAGTATTAAATTATTTGTATTAATTTCAATAATTTAATTTAGGTATTAAATTATTTGTATTAATTTCAATAATTTAATTTAGGTATTAAATTATTTGTATTAATTTCAATAATTTAATTTAGGTATTAAATTATTGGTATTAATTACAATAATTATATATATATATATATATATAAATTTATGACCATTTATGATAAGTTTTGACCAAAAATTTATGGCCATTTATGGTAAGCACGCTTAAGTTCATAGTTCTTATGGATTCTCGTTCACCTGAACCAATTTGGTTTTTCTTTTCTAATTTGTCTTAAGTTTCTTTTCGAAGGTTTAATGAACTCTTTGGATCACCCAAGAGTTGTAAATTCCCAAATTTCCCATTCAGAAATGATTGGGTTTGTGAACCGGTTCTAAATCCTCACTTGGTTTGACCAGTTCTTTTCTCGGTTTTCCTTAGCTCAAAAGGGCGGGTTTTACAACTTCATTGTGTATTGCCTTGAAGAGCTAGGTGATTCTTCACAAAGTGGTCAGGCTGTCTACTTTCGTAGCATATTCGGCATGGTCCTTCATGGTTTTTCTAGAACATGGAACAATAGGGGCTTCTTCTTGGTGGGGCTATATTTGTCTCCCTTTGTGTATGATAACCTTCCATTGTCCTAGGGAACCCCATTCTTGTTCTCCATTTCTGTCCACCTAGATCCTTTTGTCTTCCTCAGCTGTCCTGGCCTCCTTCCTCTTTCCTACCGATTTGTTCTACTCGGCGGTGTCTCATTTGTACCAGACACTCATATTCATGGGCCATGCTGATGACAACAGCTAAATCCATGGGGTGTCCTAGTACTCCCATTCGGTCTCATATGTCCATATTAAGACTGTCCACAAATCATTGGAAAATAACCGCATGTCCGACTAGGTTGGTGGCAAAGGGTCTTAACTCGTTAAACTTTGTTTCATACTCCGAGATAGAGTTAAGCCCTTGTCGGAGTTGGAGGAAGTCTTGCTTCTTCTCTTTGATTAGATGTGGAGCTAGGTATTCCTTAGTATATCTTCCCTCGAATTGCTCCCACCACCTCTTCGCACTAGTTTCCAGGAAAATGTAAACCCCGCTCTTTTTGAGTTAAGGAAATCTGGGAAAAAAACCGGTCAAATTGAGTGAGAAAAACTAAATCGATTCACAAACCCGATCATCAGAGAATGGGCAATTTATAACTACTGAGTGACTGAAATAGTTCATAAAGTCTTGGAAAAGAATCTTAGGACACATTGGAAGAGAAAAATTAGACCGGTTCAGATGAACCAGATCTAACTAAATTAAACCAGTTTATGAACTAAGTCGGTTCATGAATCGGAACCGATAGAGATAGGGCAAACCGGGAAATTTATTGATCTCGAGTGACCTAAACAGTCATAAAAAACAAGAAAAAGAACTTTAGGATGAATTGGAGATGAAAACCAAACCGGTTCAGGTTATCCAATTCCAGACCGGATTGAACTGGTTTGGACTGGTTTGAACCACTATTGAACCGGGTGATAAATTCATATTTCTAGGTGGCTTGGAAAATTCAAATTTGAGATTTGAGGCCACCATTGGATAGAAAATGAATTTATAAAATTTTAGATTTGAAAAATTCGGTCGAATCGGGGGTGAACCAGCCGGTTTAAGCTTTGAACCCGGTTCGTACTGGTTCGGTTCGGAATTGTGTCATCTTCTTCCTTCAGATGACAACACTGTTCACTCATCGAAAAAATGCACAGCGCCGACGAAGCTGAAATGTCTCTGTCTAGGGAGTTTTTGGCAATGAATGACCATCATTGAGGCACTAATCGGACGACCAAGAAGTCCCCAAGCTTCCTATATAAAGAGCACCTCCTCATTCATCCTCTCCACACATGAAAACTCCATTATCTCTCAACTACTCCAATTTCTGGTAAAGCTCAAACCAGAGCTCCGATATAGTGTCTTTTTTGAGCCAAAGAAGGCATGGTCGGGTTCTTTAGAACTAAGGAGAAGTTAGCTACACGTCTGTAGTCTCCATTTGCTCTGGGGGTCGTCGGAGTAGCACCGGTGAGATCGAACTATGATGCAGCTCCGATGGACCGAAGATGCCTTATTTTGACCAAGCTGAAATCAGCCAATTTGGGCCCTTCTCAGGCCAAACCAAGTACTTCCAACACTTCAACAACCCTCCTACAGTTGAATTAGAGCTGAAAGGTAAGCCAATTTGGCTCCCCTCTATAATTTCGATTGGTGCTAAAGAGAACCGAGAGAACTTCGATTACTAAATTCTCACTCAATTCAGCATCAATTGATGCAATTCTTGATCATAGGAGTAACCTCAGGATGAGAGCTATCTGCCTAGATCGAAAGCTCGATCTGCCACACCCTCGATGGTGAGCTTTCGAAGCTTTCTCTCTCTAAGTCTAGTTTTTAGTGAATCTTCGTTTGAGCTCATTCCGACATCAAATCATGTGATTCAAAGTGCAATTGAATTTTATGAAGTTGTAGGAACTCCAATCTAACTTCAATTTCAACAATTAAATTCATTTAATCGGTCAATTTAATGAAATCAAATCCGGCAGAGTTAGAAGGTTGAAATTGAGGGTAAAATTGGGGAAATTTTGGAAATTTCAAAAATTTGAGGGACTAAAGTGCAATTTCAAAAAATCGAGTACCAATTGGGCATGATAAAGATGTTGGAGGACCAATTGGGAAATTTTTAGAATTTTTGGGGTAAAACTTACCATTTTTGTAAAGTATGGGCAAAATGGTAATTTTGGAAAAGTTGGGGACCAAATTGGAAATTTGGGAAATTGAACCCCTTTTGTGAATTTGAATAAATTGAGGTCCCAAGGTGAATTTTAAAAGTTTTGGGGATTAATTTGTGGAAAAACCGACATTAGGGACTTAAAGTTGAAGAAAAATAACTTTAGAGACCTAATTGTAAATAAATGAAAAGTTTAGTTTTCTCATTCCTTTGGAATGAATGAAGACTATTAGGCCGTTGGATAATGAACAAGGTGTTCATATCATGTAGGAACACGAAGTATCAGAAACGCTAGGAAGGACAAATTCGCGTGAATACAAAGAACCAGTCGAGAGAAATTTACTGCATTAACGGGTGAGTGGAGGTCCTGACTGTGTGCCACTACTTAGACATTTTGGGAGACCTTCTTGATGGGAGCTCGAATAGCTCTGTTAGGCTGGAGGTCTGGTTTTGAATCTTGGGGGGCTAATATGCCCGATTTTGAAAATCTCGAATAGTGGGCCCTAAGTCAGTTGGTACGCGCAGGAGCTCATAAACAAACATGATTAATATGTCATGAAACTTAAATATTGAGTTATTTGGCCATGGTACCAAAATAGGACCGACTTACTCAGTCAACTAGCGGTAGTGTGACATGACAGGTCTCTGGACTAGTCAAGACAAATAGCTGCAGGTCGAGTTGAGGTTTAGGGCCATTGGACTAGTGGCATCACAAATTATATGGCATTTTGAGAAAACTGTTGATTGTGCATGCACTGTGTTTACGGGACCTTCAAGACGCCCAAGAGGGGTAGTGATGCATCCTAGGGCTCTGGACGACCCAGTGGATATAAGGGCAATTAGTCGTACCAAAAGTTTTCCGAAGCTTGACGTAGCTTCATTGTGCATGAGACTGGGGTGGGATCAGGATGAGGTCTCTGTCCTCATACGGACATCAAGTATTTTTAGTCTGAGGGTAGGACATCAGAGACGTTCACTCAGACTTCACACTAGTGGGTGCAGTCGGCGTAACTGCATCTCATGAATGTGTTTGATTCCCTTTATGATGAAGGGTGTATTGTTTGTGAAACACACCGAATATGGAATTGGGAAAAAAGGTTATGAAAAACTTGGAAAGGATTTGAGGATCCTTGGAAAATAATTGGTAAACTTTGGAAAAAGGTGTTAAAACTAGAATTTGAGTAAAGAATGTTTTTAAAGAAAAAAGGAGTCTAGCACACTCCAATTCAAACTCTTTTATAAAAAACTTATTTTTCAAACACCGATTCACTTAGTTGTCGAACTCACCACTCCCTTTACCCCTTTTCAGAAAACTAAGGGAAAACCAACATTAAAGATTTATCGGTAGCGAAACCTTAAGGTAGGTATGTAAAATTCTTATTTAGTTTTGATTTATGTTATTCTATGAAAGGTGCAAGTTTAGAAAACGTCTTACTCCTCACATTTTATAAATAAGGGGAAACCCTTAGTAAACTAGGAGAGTGGCAAGTTGATCATGGGGATTTGACCAAATAGGTTGGGGCATGACAACTTGAGTGGTATCAGAGCTTGTTTCCTCAAATACATTATAAATACTAGAAAACATAGTAATTAATAGGCATATTTTCAAAATTTACAGATGGCTCCCAAGAAAGGAACCAAGAGAACTAAAGTTGCAGTCCCCGACACTGCCCAACCAACCCTTCCAGTAGAAACTCCCCGAGAAACACAAACAAATTCACCTGGACCAAGCCCAGAACACCAGAGGTTGTATAAAGAGTTCACTCGAGTATTTGGATAACCTAACCTCGCTCCTGAGGCAGGCACCAACTCTCGGGCTAAACTAGAGGAAGTACAAACTCATCCTCCTCCTATTAATCCTCCCCCTCCAGTTGATATTCCCAAGTATCTCAAGACTCTTCATCAACTCAGGTCTAAGCCTTTTCTCGGAGGGAACGATGCAGGAGCCACCATGGACTGGCTGGCTAACATCAAGAAATTGATGGGGATAGTGAGAATATCACCAGAGGACATGGTGATCCTGACAGAATTTTTCTTGGAGGGTAGTGCCAAAAAATGGTGGGACAATGTCTAGAGCCTACATACTTCCACACCCTCCTAGAAGCAATTTGAGGAGAGATACGTGGAGAAGTACCTGGCCCCTCACCTAATTAATGAGAAGAAACAGGATTTCCTCCGACTACGATAAGGGCTTAACTATATATTAGAATATGAGACTAAGTTTAATGAGCTAAGGCCTTTTGCTCCAAACTTAACCAAACTGACAGATATCTGCTAATGGTTCGTGGATGGTCTCAGCATGGATATAAGAGATCAGATGGGAGTACTAGGATGTGCCACAGATTTGGCTGCTATCATTAGCATGGCCCATGAATGTGAATGTTTGGTACAGACAAGATGTTGGATAGAACAAGTCAATTAGAAGGAGAAGGAAAGACAGAGCAACTAGAGAGGTCAAAAGGAGCCTGGTTGACAAAAATGGGGGACAAGAATAGGGTCTTTTAGGAGAAATGATGATTACCATGCTCAAAGAGAGACAAGTACAACCCCACAAAGGAGAAACCCCTCTTGGCCTAGGTGCCAGAAAAGTCATGAAGGGTCGTGTCAAGCCTGTTTCAAATGTGGATAGCTCGGACACTTTGCAAAGAGTTGTCCAGCCCTTTGAGGTAATACCCGATGAAGTAACCATCCACCAACTCAAGGAAACCCAAGGGCACTAGAAGGAGGGCAAGACATAGCCACTACGTCAAGAGTACCAACCCGAGTATACAACCTCAACCAGAAGGAAGAATAAGATGAACATCATACTATAGTTAGTACTTACCATAGCTCCCCTAGACCAATATAACTAAAAATCCTGTAATTCATCAGCATTATAATAAAAATCCAATTTCTTATAAAACTTGTGATGAAATATGAGTAAAAGAAAATCCTATGGACATACCCATCAAACCTCGAAGGTGAAGTAGGAAGGATGATATCTGAGCATATCAGGAAAGTTAAAGTTGGATACCCTCAAGGATGAATAAATTCTGAGAAAGAAGGGAAAGGATTCTTCTAAAGAAGGAAACCCTAAGGAAGCATACTAGGAGACTAAAATGCCAGCAAGAAAAAGCTAGTGTGGACTTAGAAGCTGACTAGGGACGAATACGTTAGAGTCAACTAGTGATTGGGACTTTTATACATCATACTAGTTGGGATGACGAGTACTATTTTTAACGGAGAGAACCTACTTATTGGTTATGATAGGAATAAACAAACATCGTACCCTGTTGGTATGATGAGTTTCCTTAAGGAAAGAAGAAAACTAACTACCGGTTCTAAGCGAATCCATCATCACATTTGGTTGGTGTGATGAGATAATAAGTAATTTTTGTCAAAAGTGTTATCCTCTAACTGTGTGACAACTGCTTAAACTATTTGGGAGACCTTCTTAACGAGAGCTAGAACAACTCTAATGGGTCAGTTCTTTGATTTTTGAACTCATAGGGTTGTAGGCATAGTTTTGGAAAAACACGTGCAATGGGCCTAAGGCCAATGTGCACGTGTTGGAGACCATAAACAAACACGATTAGGAAGAGCCATGAAAACTCCTAATTAAAATGGATAATGATTGTTTGATTTTCCATGGTATCAAGTTAGGACTGACAATGCTCGATGGACTGGCGACAATGCATTAGGGCCAGGTCGACGGACCGGCCTAGACAAACAGTTGTAGGACGAGTTGAGCGTCGAGGCCGTTAGACCGTTGGCACCAAAGGGGATGGTTTAGTATATGAAAACTTTTGTTTGTACATGTACTTAAGGATTGGGACCATCAAGATGCCCTAGGGGGTAATGATGGGTCCCAAGGGCTGTTGGATAACATGGGAGCGATAAGGGAAGTTTGGCGTGCTAGTCTATCATGAAGCTTTGGGAGCTTCTTCCGCATGACACCAGGGTGGGGACAAGATGAGGTCTCCATCTTCATACAGACACGAAGTGGCATTCGGGTCTGAGGGTCAGACGTTTGGGATGTCCACTCAGGCTCAAGGTAGAAGTGGACGTGTTTCTATCAAGGTGGATAGCAAAGTTGTGCTAATCTCCAAGTGGGTGCAGTCTAGGGTAACCCTACGAATGTGTGTACCCTTCATGATGAAGGGCGTGTGTTTGTTTGCTAATGTCACGCCCCGACCCGATTTGGTCGGATCCCCATGATCAACCCACCACTCTTCCCGGTTTATTAAAGGATTTCCCCTTATTGTAAACCGTAAAGAGTAAGGCGTCCTTTAACCTGCACCTTTTCCTGGAATAACACAATCAAAACTGTATGAAATTTAAAACTTTACATACCTGTCTTACAGCATCTTAGTTGACGGTCTTTAAGGGTAGGCTTTTCGGGATTTCCTGAAAGGGATATAAGGGAGGGGGTGAGTACGACTAATTAGTGAATGAGTTTTTAAAAGCTTTTGACTTTTAAGAAAAACATTTCTATGGAGTGTGCCAGACTCCTTTTTTTTTTTTTCAAAAATCCCTTTGTTTAAAAATTCAGGTTTTCCACCATTTCTTAGTTACCGGTGTGTCATCACCCAACACACATCCTTCCTCATGAAAATTACACATATTCACAAGTCAGTATCACTACTGAACCCGCTAGTGGCTTCGGAGCGACTTTTCCTGCCACCTAGATAGAAGTACGACCACTTCTACCCTAGGAATGAGTGGATGTACGTGACATCCGACCCACAATCCCGTCCGTATGAGGACAGAGACCTCATCCCATCCCCACCCTGGTCTCATGTGCTTGGTGCTACTCCAGATTTTGCACAAACACCTGGAACGACAAACTGCCCTTATAGCCACCAGGTCGTCCAGTGCCCTTAGGATGCATCACTACCCCTCATGGGTGTCTTGATGATCTCATACTCATAGTGCATGCACAAACAATGTTTTCTCATATTTCCATGTAATCTGTGGTGCCACTGGTCCAACGGCCACGACTCTCAACTCAACCCACAGTTGTTTGTCTTAACTGGTCCGTCGACCTATCATGTTGCACTACCGCTAGTTAACTGAGAATGTCGGTCCTATCTTGGTACCATGGCCAAACAATTCACTTATAAAGTTTTATGGCACATATATCATGTTCGTTTACGAGCTCCTGCTCGTGCCAACTGGCCTTGGGCCCAGTGTACGAGATTTTCAAAATTGGGCATTTAGCCCCCAAGTTCCAAAACCGAGGCCCCCAACCTATCAGAGCTATTCAAGCTCCCGTCGAGAAGGTCTCCCAAATTCTTTAAGCATTGGCACACAGTCAGGGGAGAGCACTTTCGACAAAAAACATATGTTTTCTCTATCCATTATACCGCCCGTGTATAAGGACACCTCCGTTCATAACTGATGAACGGATTTTCAACTTCCTTCGAGAAAGTCTCATCATACCAATCGGGTATGATCTACTTGCAATCGGTAAGTAGTTTTTCCGCATGATTTTCACATCACTTCCTCTAAGTAGTAATGTTTAAAATATCACTTAATAGTGGGTTTTCATACTGAGGTACTTATCATTCCCAACCGAGTATGATATAAAATTTTCACTCACAACTGGTAAGTGGTTTTTAATATTAAGTTGTGCTCATTATCCCAACCGGGTATGATGTTAGTAAACCCACTCATCCGTTAATGCCGTGAATTCCACTAAACCAGTTCTTGGTATTCACGTGAGCTTGTCCTTGTTGGCGTTCCCGGTACTTCGTGTTCCTACATGATATGAACATCTTGGTTCATTTTCCTTTGGCCTAATCGCCTTCATTCATTCCAAATTAATGAGAAAGTCAAACTTTCATGTATTTGCAATTAGGTCCCTAAAGTTATTTCTCTTTAACTTTAAGTCCCTAAGTCCCTAATGCCGATTTTTCCTCAAATTGAGTCTCAAAACTTCTAAAATTTATCATAGGACCTCAATTTATTCCATTTCACAAAAAGGGGATTAATTTCTCAAATTTCCAATTTGGTCCTTAAACTTTTCCAAAATTACCATTTTGCCCTTCCTTTACAAAAATGGTAAGTTTTGCCCCAAAAATTCTAAAATTTCTCAATTGGTCCTCCAACATTATTTTCATGCCCAATTGGCCCTCAATTTCATAAAATTTCATTTTGGTCCTTCGAATTTCGAAAATCCCTAAATTTCCCCCATTTCCCCCCAATTTCAACTCTTCAACACTGTCGAATTTGATTTTATCAAATTGACCGATCAAACAACTCTAATTGTTGAAATTGGAGTTGAAATTGAGTTCTTACATGTTCATACAATTCTAAGGAACTTTGAATCATAGATTTTAACGCCGGAACAAGCTCAAACGGAGCTTTGCCAAAAAATAAGTTGTAGAGAGAGAAAGCTTCGATTTCTCACCGGTGTGGGCACGACGGCCTGAGCTTTCGATATGAGCAGATAGCTCTCATCTTGAGGATCATCCTAGAATCAAGAATTGTATCAATTGATGCCGAATTGAGTTAGAATTTCATCATTGAAATTCTATTGGTTCTCTCTCTAGCACCGGCCGTAAATTACAGAGGGGAACCGAATTAGCTTACCTTTCAATCCTAATTCGGCCGTGGGACGGCTGAGGAAGTGTTGGGAGGGCTTGGTTTAGTTTGAGGAGGGCTCGAAATGGCCGATTTTAGCTTCGCTGAAATAGGGTAGCTTCGGTCTGCCAGAGCTGCTTCACAGTTCCATCATGCCGGCACTTCTCCAGCGATTCTCGGATTGACTGGAGTTTTCTATTAGATAGCTGTCTTCTCCTCAGTTCTAAAGAGCTCAACCTCTCCTTTCGAGGTTAAGAAAAATGTTCAAGTCGAAACTATGGTTCGAGCTTCACTGGGAAATGGAGGTCACCCATCCTCACACTACTCTTGGGTAAGGACCCTTAACTTCATAATTCTTATGGATTCTCGTTCACCTAAACCAATTTTGTTTTTCTCTTCTAATTTGTCTTAAGTTTCTTTTCGAAGGTTTAATGAACTATTTGGATCACCCGAGAGTTGTAAATTCCCAAATTGCCCGTTCATAAATGATCGGGTTTGTGAACCGATTCTAAACCCTCACTTGGTTTCACCAGTTCTTTTCCCGATTTTCCTTAGCTCAAAAGGGCAGGTTTTACAACTAAACACCTCCCGAGGTAAGGGGATGGGCTAAGAGAGCTAAGCACACCTAATAATATGGAAATGGAAAAAGATTTTGAGATTTGAGTATGAGAAAAAATCTTGGAAAAAGAATGGTGAACCTTGGCATTGGTTTTGACAAATAAACTAAACATTTTTTGAAAACTAACTCCAAAGACAGGCTTAATGAGTTGTAGAAACTCACCCAAAGAGGAAGACCAACCATAAACACCCCTCATAGTTGAACCGTAAATACAGGTACAAAAATTTTTATATATTTAGTTTTTTATAATGCTATTTTAGGAAAAATAGAAAAAAGGATGCCTAACTACTCGCAGTTTAGAAAGGGGTTAAACCCCTCACATACCAAAGGGAGTGGTGGGTTGCTCATGGGAATCTGACCAAACTGGGTCGGGGCATGACAACTTGAGTGGTATCCAATCCTGTTTTCTTGAATACATTATCAAGACTTATAACGTAAGAACTAAGAGAAAACTTATTAAAATTTTTAGATGGCTCCCAAGAGAGTAACCAAGAAAACTAGGACTGACGTCACTAATACTACCCAACACTTTGTACTTGTAAGAAGACAACCCTAAAAGATCTCCAATGCGTGAGGTATAGTAGAAGTCACAAAGGACCAAGAGACATTATGGGGAAGCATCCAATGCCACCAAGGAATGTGGTGTCAACGCCTATTGAGGTCACATCCACGAGTAGGAGAGCCAACCTAACTCCAAGGACACTGTAAGGGACTTATAACCAAGAAAGACACTTACTAAGAACCAAGTATAGTAGCTTCACAAGCTGAACCTATTTCTTGTAATAGGGTTAATGCCCAAAATGTCTTGTACCCCTTATTAATAAAAATTCTAATTTTTCCTACAACTCTGTCCCTCAAACAAAGTCGCGTTCTCACACCTCTACTATATGAGGAGGGCTCACAAAAGATAAGAAGGACCAAAGGAAGAAAACAAAAATGAAGCAGTGTATAGATAAAATGAAAAAGGTAAGTAGGATGAATGACTTGGATGAGAAATGCAAGGATCAAGGATGGACAGGTGACCAAAACCGTGGAGCAGGTTAAGTAAAGTTATTCGCAAATAGGTCAAGGAATAGCAAGGTAAAGAAAAAAATTTGAACTTCTTCTTAAGAAAGTCAACCAGAGAGGAATACCACAAGAATAGAGGGAGGGTACATGGGAAGTACACTTAGAACCCCCTCAGACAGGACAAACGTGGAAAACATCCTCTGACAACTCTAGGGTAGGACATGGTAAAAGTGAAGAGGAGAAGAAATGTGCTAGGAAAGGGAACTCTAGAAGGATGTATACAACTAAAGACCCCTCGAAGGGACCATTGATGGGCGGCATGACATAACATGGAGTGTAAGGAACCAACCCATAATCAAGAGCTCCTCGAAGGAAGGATAAGGAAAAAAAAAGGAATTGGAGGACAGTGAAGGATTAAGGGCGGATAACCATTCTGATATAATAAGGGTGTAAGAAAGGACAGAAGAAAAAGCCTTCAAGGAGCGTTAGGGAGGTTGAACGTGAAACTCCCAGGACGGAAGTCCCTAGGTAGAAGGATAAAGGTAGGAAGTTAGACCATAAAAGGGAAATTCCCAAGCTAAGGAACTTACAGGTGTATCATAAGATGCTTAACCCGAAATAAGGAATCTCAAAAGGGGCATAAGTGGTTAAGGATGTCTCGGGATGACAAGTGTGACCTGCTTTAGAAAAGGAGAGTAGCCAAGTAGGAAGCAACTAGTAACAACGGAATGATCAAGGATAATAAACAATATCTTAAGAAGGATGGTGGAGTAGTAACGACAACATCCTAAAAAGGGCGATAGGATGGGCATCAAAGACCAGTAAACTCAAGAGACAACTGCCCCTAGACAGTTGGACAAGAACAATAATAGGGACAAGGCAGTTAACGAACTAACCCTCGTAAGAATCATGGATTTAAACCCAGGCAAATAAAGGAGAAGTGAGAAGGCCAAACGTCAGAAAAGAAGGATGAAGGAAATCCTTAAAGAAATCAATGGCCGAAAATGGATTAACAACAAACTCAAGACATGAGAAGGATTAAGTAAGCCTCTCACAATGTGATCAAGAGACCTTGAAACAAGGAGGATTTGAACCCTCCCTAAAGAAATAGGCTTATACTAGGATATGAGTGGGAATGAGGATAGGATACAAAAGATGTGCCACAAGATTTCAAAAGTAAGGGTAAGCAGGAGAGGGTGGCATCGATGTCATTTAAGGTTAGATACTCTCGAGAACGAATGAAAAAGGAATTTCGGGAGAAAGGGGAAGAATCCAACCAAAGAAGGAAGCCCTGGAGAGGCATACATATCACAACTAAGAGGTAATGAAACCAATTAAAGTGGATAGAAGATAAGCTTGCAAATGAAGTGCATATTGAGGTGAAAAGACCAAGGGAAGCATACTAGGAGGGCACAAGGAGTAAGTTAAAATCAAGGAACGAGTAAGTAGGAAGATAGCATCAAAAGATGTCGTAACAAGTAAGAATAGGTGGAATATTCATAATAAGGAAATAAAGGAAATTATATATGAGAAACCTTGGAGAAGTAAGCCCTTCAATTAAGAAGTGATTAGGGAAACAACCACATACATCAAGATTGGTTGTGGTTCACACTCGCTTAATGGAGCCTAAAGATTGAAAGGCTGGACATTGTGTGAAGTACACAAAATAAGACCCGATAGTCGGAAGTTATTTGGATAGGGAATAAGGGACGAAATGGGAATTTTGAGACAATAAAGGATTAAAGCGGGAAAATGCCCCAATATAAAAAGGGTTTAAGGAGGTGAAGATAGGAAATTTTTAAGGAATGGTTAGAAGGTTGAACATGTAACTCCAAAGGTGGAAGTCTCTACTTTGAAGGACATAGTAGAGAATGAAACCATCAAAAGGGAACTCCCCAAACAAAAGAATCGACATGTAGATCTAAAGGGATCAACTTGGAATAAAGAATCATAAAATGGTCACGAGCAAGTAAGAGTTGATTGAAGAAAGGAAAGTCATTGAGTAAAGGATGCCATTGGAAATGAGGAAGGACATAAAAGAGGAAAAATCCCAACATGTTGGTAAGTCATTGGGAAACCTGATGGATTGGAACCATGGGAAAACCAATAAGGAAGTTGGTAAGATATGAGTAGATAAGGCAAAATTTACACGATAATGATGTCAAAATGTAAAGGGACAATTGAATAACGCCAAAGGTAGTCAGGGAACACTACTAGGTAACAAGAAAGAACGAAGCCACATGACTCCTAATGATTGGAAAGGCATGAACTGTTATCGAGAAAATGTTCTAGAACTATAATGTACAAAGAAATTTCTAGAACATGTCATGCTATAAGGGACATGTAGGTCCAACAGTCCTAGGAAAATGTGACTCAAGTAAGAAAGAGTCTGTTAGTCAAATATGATGAAGTCAAACCTATGAACTAGAATTAGAGCTTTAGTAAACAAAAGATGGAGGAAAGGACCAAAATAAGATAAGGAGGAAATCATATCAAAACCCACGGGGTTAAGGACGAAAAGTCCGAAAGGATGCTGAGGTAAAGAGCATCAACGACCAATGGAATAAATGGAAACGGAGACGATTGGATGTTTATGGATCATCCAACCCAATGACATGGATAAGAACACTCAAAAAGAAGAGTCTTACCCTAAGCAGAGCAAGAAGTGGACCTAAGGGTGTACCTTTGGACTTGTGGGTAAAACATACCACATCAGGATACACTCCATGGAGTAAGTAAATAATGGAAAGGGAAAGAAATTCCTCAAGCACGTGGTTTAAAGGGCTAAGTGAAGGAATAACCAAAGAGGTAGCATGTCAAAGCAAACCCCAAGTTGAATTCAAGGGAAATTATTCATAACATAAAGGATACATAATTTAGTTTTGGGGACAAAACTGCTAAAAGGAGGGGAGAGTTGTGAAACCTGTCATCTCAGATTAGGGAAAACCAGGAAAGAACCGGTCAATTAGATGAGAAAAACTGAACCACTTAAGGAACCGAGAATGATAAATAGGGGTAAAAATGGCAAATTGGAAAATCCCACGGGACCAAGAAGTCATGAAAATCATGGGTAAGAACCATGAAGTAAAATGGATGGGAAAATCGGATCGGTTTAGGGTGAACTAGACTTGAACCGAATTGAACAAGTTTGAACTATACATGAACCAATTTCTAAATTCTTTTTTATTGGTGGCTTACATGATCAAATTGGGAAATTTAAGCAACCATTGGATGGAAAATAAATTTAGACAAATTTAGAAATTTTTAGATTTGAAAAAACTGGTCAAATCGAGCCTGAATCGACCGATATTCGCCATTGAACCCGATCGGACTGAACCGATCCAGTCCGAAATAGTGTCATCTTCTTCCTTAGGGTGACAGCACTGTTCATCAGTTCAAAAACTTTCCTTCTCCAGCAAAGGAATATTCTTGTCACACCCCGATTGGGTTTGGTCGGATCCCCATGATCAACCCGCCACTCTCCCGGTTTACTAAGGGTTACCCCTTGTTTATAAACCGTGATGAATAAGGCGTTCTTTAGAACTAAATCTTTCCTGAAATAACATAAATTAAAACTGCATAAAATTTTAGCTAATCATACCTGTCTCACAAGTGTATTAACTGGTGGTCTTTAGGGTAGGCTTTCTAGGGTTACCTGAAAGGGATATAAGGGAGGGGGTGAGTACAACGACTCAGTGAATGGGTTTTCAAAATTTATCTTTTAGGAAAAATGTTTGACTCAGAGTGTGTCAAACTCTTTATTCTCTTTTAAAAACCTTTAATTTCAAATTTTAGTTTTTATCACAATTTCTTATTAATCACGGTGTGTCATCACCCAACACACATCCTTCATCATGAAATTTAATCACACAATCATAGGCCAGTACGTCCACTAAACCCACTTGGGGCGTCGGAGCGACTTTATCGGCCACCTAGATAGAAGCACATCCACTTCTACCTTGAGAATGAGTGGATGTTCGTGATATTCGACCCTCAATCCCGTAACAATTCTCTGTGTTCGTATGTGGACAGAGACTTCATCCTGACCACACCCCAGTCTCGTGCGCTTGAACCTACATTGAGCTTCGCAAGGCCTCCTGGTACGACTAACTGCTCTTATATCCACCAGGTCGTTCAGGGCCCTAGGACACATCACTACCCCTCTTGGACATCTTGAAGGTCCCGTAAACACAGTGCATGCACAATCAGTATTTTCACATCATGCCATATGATCTGTGGTGTCATTAGTTTAACGACCCGGACCCTCAACTCAACCTGCATCTATTTGTCTTAACTAGTCCGGAGACCTGTCATGTTGCGCTGTCTGCTAGTTGACTGAGTATGTCGGTCCTATCTTGTTACCATGGCCAAAAAATTCAATTACTCAAGTTTTTATAGCATATAAATTCATGTTTTTTATGAGCTCCTACTCGTACCAACGGGCCTAGGGCCCACTGTTTGAGATTTTCAAAATTGGGCATAATAGCCCCCAAGTTCTAAAACTGAGGCTTCCAGCCTAACAAAGCTATTCGAGTTCCCATCAAGAATGTCTCTCAAATTGTTTAAGTAGCGGACACAGTTAGGGGAGAGTAGTTTCGACAAAAATATAATTTCAACTGTCCATCATATCAATTGAGTATGAGTACATCTCCACTCATAACTGATTTACGGGTTTTCCACTTCCTCCGAGGAAGTTTTCATCATACCAACCAGGTATGATCTACTTACAGCCGGTAAGTAGATTTTCCGTGTCATTTTCACATCACTCCTCTAAGTTGTGATGTTTAAGATACCACTTAGTAGTGGGTTTTCATTTCCGAAGTACTTATCATCCTAACCAGGTATGATATAAAAATCTCACTCACCCGATAGTGCAGTGAAATTCCTCTCAGCCGGCTTGTTGTCCTTACTCAAACTCTTCTTAGTTGGCGTTCTCGGTATTTCATGTTCCTACGTGATTTCAACATTCTTGTTCATTATTCTTTAACTTAATAGCCCTCATTCATCCCAAATGAAAGAGAAAACTGACTTTTACTTTATTTGCAATTAGGTCCCTAAAGTTATTTTTCTTTAACTTTAAGTCCCTAATGCCGATTTTTCCTCAAATTGAGTCCCGAAACTTTTAAAATTTATCTTAGTAGCTCAATTTGTTCAAATTCACAAAAAGGGGTTTAATTTCCCAAATTTCCAATTTGGTCCCCCAACTTTTCCAAAATTACCATTTTGCCCCTACATTACAAAAATGGTAAATTTTGCACCAAAATTCCAAAAATTGCCCAATTGGTCCTCCACCAATTGATCAGTCATCATCATCGAAGTTCAAACGGAGATACGCCGGAAAACTAGACTTAAAGAGAGAAAGCTTCGAAAACTTATCGTCGGGGGCGCGGTGGTCCAAGCTTTTGATCTATGCAGATAGCTTGTGACCTGAGGTTCCTCCTAGGATCAAGAATTGCATCAATTGATGTCGAATTGAGTGAGAATTTCATCATCGAAGTTCTGCCAGTTCTCTCTGTAGCACCGGTTGGAAATTACAAAGGGTAGCCAAATTGGCTTACCTTTAAGCTCTAATTCAACTATAGGAGGGCTGTGAAGGTATTGAGAGGGCTTGGTTTGGCCTAAGGAGAGCTCAAATTGTCTGATTTTAGCTCGGACAAAACAGGGCAGCTTCGGTCTACCGGAGCTGCTTCACTATTCTATCACGTTGGTGTTTCTCTGACGACTCTCGAAGAAATGGAGACTACAAGCGTGTAGCTAACTTCTCCCCAGTTCTAAAGAACCTAACCTCACCTTGTTTGGCTCAAAAAAGTGCCCAAGTCGAAGCTCTGGTTCAAGCTTCACCAAAATATGGATCGTCGCACCTCCGACAGTAAGTTTTCAAAGCTCTCTCTCTATACGAACAGTTTTCTGGTGAAGCTCCATTTGAGCTTGTTTCACACTCAAATTTTGCAATTAAAAGCTCCATTTGAGCTTGTTTCACATTCAAATTTTGCAATTAAAAGCTCCATTTGATCGTATGGAAGTGTAGGAACTAATCCATGCCATTAATTGGAGTAATTAACCTCAATTGAACGACCAATTTGAAGAAATCAAATTCGGTCAGAATAGGGGGAAGAAATTGGGGAAACCTGGGGATTTTGAAAAATTGTGGGACCTCCTTGTAGTTTCTCAAAATTGATGGTCCATTGGCAATGATAGAGATGTTGGGGGACCAATTGGTCAATTTTCGAATGATTTGGGGAAAATGGCTATTTCTGTAAAGTAGAGGCAAAATTGTAATTTTTGGAAAATTGGGGACCAAATTGGAAATTTGGAAAGCTTGAGCCCCTCACACAATTTTGAGCAAATTTGGGATCCAAAGAGGATATTGGAAACCTTGGGATTCAATTTGGGGGGAAAATTTAGCATTAGGGACCTAAAGTCAATAAAAATGAACTTTAGGGACCCAAGTGTAATAAACCAAGAACTTTGGGCCTAGTCGATCATACGTGAGAAAACGATGGCTGTCATGCTGAATCCTTATTAATAATGATACCCAAAATGTGTAGGGACATGTGAGACTAGAATGCCAGCAAGAAAAGGCTAGCGTGGACTTGGAAGCAGATCCATCATCACACCCAGTTGGTGTAATAAGATAAAAAGTAATTTTTGTCAGAAGTGTTATCTCCTGATTATGTGACAACTATTTAAACTATTTAGGATACCTTCTTAACGGGAGCTAGAATAGCTCTAATAGGTCATGGCCTCAGTTTTTGAACTCATAGGGCTAAAGGACCAGTTTTGGAAAAACACATGCAATGGGCCCAAGCTAGTGGCATGGGTTGGAGCCCATAAACAAACATAATTAGAAAGGGCCATGAAAACTCCTCATTAAAATGGATAATAATCACGGTATCAAGTCAGGACCGATAATGCTCGATGGACTGGCGGCAATACGTTAGGGCCAGGTCGACAGACTGACGTAGACAAATAGTTGCAGGTTGGGTTGAGCATCAGGGTCGTTGGCACCAAAGAAGATGGTTAAGTATATGGAAACTTTTGTTTTTGCATGCACTTATGAATCAGGACCATCAAGATGCCCTAGGGAGTAATGATGGGTCCCAAGGGTTGTTGGACGACATGGGGGCGATAAGGGTAGTTTGTCATGCCAGTCAGTCATGAAGCTTTGGGAGCTTCTTGCACATGACATCGGGGTGGGGATAACATGAGGTCTCCATCTTCATATGGATACGAAGTGGCATTCAGGTCTGAGGTTCGGACATCTCGAACGTCCACTCAGACTTAGGGTAGAAGTGGACGTGCTTCTATCAGGGTGGACAACAAAGTCACGCTGATCCCCAAGTGGTTGCAGTCTAGTACTGCCCTATGAATGTGTGTACCATTCATGATTAAGGGTGTGTGTTTGTTTGTTAAATGTCTCATGAGGTAAGAGGATGGGCTAAAAGAGCTAAACACACCTAATAATATAAAAATGGAAAAGGATTTTGAGATTTGAGTTTGAGAAAAATTCTTGGAAAAAGAATGATAAACCTTGGTAATGTTTTTGACGAATAAACTAAACATTTTTTTTTAAAACTCACACCCAATACCCACTCACTGAGTTGTAGAAACTCATCCCCTTCCTTTAACCCTTTTCAAGCAAAAGAGGCAGTCCAACTGTAAAGACCCCTTGTAGTTGAACTGTAAAGACAGGTATGAAAATTTTAATATATTCAATTTTGTATAATGCTATTATAGGAAAAACTAGAAAAAGGGTGCCTAACTCCTCACGATTTAGAAAGGAGTGAAACCCCTCATAGACTAAAGGGAGTGGTGGGTTGCTCACGGGGATCCAACCAAACCAGGCTAGGATGGGACATTTTTAGTGTTCAAAACATACTCATCATCCCAATCGGGTATGAAGTTTAAAAGTTCACACTCACTCGTTGACTGTGACGTGTTCGTCCCCATTCAATTTCCAGTACACGCTAGCTTTCTCCTACTTGTGTTTTGATCTCACGTGTCCCTACACAATTTGGGTATCATTATTAATAAGGATTTGGCATGAAAACCTTCATTTTTTCACGTATGAGCGACTAGTATCAAAGTTCTTGGTTTATTGCACTTAGGTCCCTAAAGTTCATTTTTCTTGACTTTAGGTCCCTAATGCTAAATTTTCTCCCAAATTAAATCTCAAGGTTTCCAATATCCTCTTTGGATCCTCAATTTACTCAAAACTGTGTATGGGGCTCAAGTTTTCCAAATTTCCAATTTGGTCACCCATTTTCCAAAAATTACAATTTTGCCCCTACTTTACAAAATTAGCCATTCAACACCAAATCTTTTGAAAGCTGACCAATTGGACCCCCAACATCTTTCTCATTACCAATTGAGCTTCAATTTTGAGAAATTGCATGGAGGTCCCTCAATGTTTTCAAAATCCCCAATTTTCCCTAAAAATTTCCCCCAATTTCTTCCCCCCTTTTCTGACTAAATTTGATTTCTTTAAATTGGTCGTTAATTGGGCTTAATTGCTCTAATTGATAGCATGGATCAGTTCCTACACTTCCATACGATCAAATGGAGATTTGAGTTGCAGAATTTGAGTCCAAAACATGCTCAAACAGAGCTTCGCTAAAAAACAGTTCGTAGAGAGAGAAAGCTTCGAAAGCTTACCATCAGAGGTGCGACAATTTGAGCTCTCGATCTGGGGAGGTAGCTCTTGTCCTTAGGATCCTTCTACGATCAAGAATTGAATTGAAATTCATACGAGAGTGAATTTTGTTAGTGAAATTCAACACTTTCTCTCTCTAAAACCAATCTGCAATGATGGAGGAGGGACAAACTGGCTTACCTTTCACCTCTGTGGAGGTCATGTGAGGGCTGTGGGGTTGTTTGTGAGGCTTGGTTTGGCTGGAGGGGGTTTGAATTTAGACAAATTCAGCTCGGCCAAAGTAGGGCAGCTTCGGTCCGTCAGAGCTACTTCACTGTTTGATTCCGCTAGCACTTCTCCAACGGACCTTGGGTCGAAGGGAGATTGTTGTCAGGTAGTTGACTTCCCCCATAGTCTGTAGAACTCGACCTTGCCTTTCTCGATGAGAAAAGTGCCCCAGTTGGAGCTCTGGTTTGAGCTTCATTGGAAAATGGATCACTTGAGGGAGAAAGGCGATTTGAGGTGTGTGGAGGATAAATGGAGGGGAGCTCTTTATATAGGGAGCTTGGGGACCCTCTGCCCGACCAGTTTCCATATTGGTTGGGCATATCCTATTTAGAAAATGCCCAAATCAGAGAGAACATTCCTTCACCAGAGAAGGAAAGTTTTTGAACTGATGAATAGTGATGTCATCTTGAGGAAGAAGATGACACTATTTCGGACCGGACCGGATTGGTTTAGTCCAAACGGGTTCAATGGCGAAAATCGCCCGGTTTAGGCTTGATTTGACTTGTTTTCTCAAATATAAAAATTTCAAATTTCATTTCCCATCTAATGGTGGCTACAATTTCACAATTTGATCATTTTATGCCACCAAGAAAAATGAATTTAGAAATCATAACATGTATAGTTCAAACCGGTTCAATCTGGTTCAGGTTTGGTTCACTCTGAATCGGTCTAGTTTTCTTATTAAATTTGTTCCATGGTTCTTCCCCCGTGATTTTTATGATTCTTCGAGTCTCTTTGGATTTTCCAATTTCTCATTTTACCCATTCTTTACCAGTTTCGATTCATTAAATAGCTCAGTTTTCTCTTTTAAAGCATCTAGTTCTTTTCCCGCTTTTCTTATCCATAAAGTAACGGGGTTTAAAACTCTCCCCTCCTTTTAGGGGTTTTATCCCCAAAATTTTTACATCCCAAATAGTTGGAGGTACCCATTCCTCATAACACTTTTTGTTTCTTAGGTCTCCTCTTGTACTAGTTTGTTCTACTGAAGAACCTTGACCATGGGAATCCTCTTGTTCCTCAAGTTCTTGTCTCTCCGGTCAATGATTTGCACCAGTTCTGCTTGATAGGTCAAATTCTCTTGACTCGGTGGGGGTCGTTCAACAAAAGACTGGGATCAAGTTGGTACTTTTGGAGTACCGAGACATGGAATACGTCATGTATTCTTTGTAAGTTTGGAAGAAGTTCCAATTTATAGGCCACTTGTTAGGTCCTGACCTGGTTTAGTCGGATTGTTGTGAGCAACCTGCCACTCTTATGGTCTATTAAGGGTCCCTCCCTCTAAACCACAAGGAGTAAGGCGTCATTTTTACCTGTTTTTCCTGTAATAGCATTATACAAAATTGAGTAATTTAAAGTAGACATACTTGTCACATTTCCAAATTAGTAATGTCTTTAAAAAGGATCTTTCCTTCGTTACCTGAAAGGGGCAAAAAGGGAGCGGGTGAGTTCTACAACTTAGTGAGCGAATGTTGGGAGTGAGTTTGCAAGAAAACAGCTTTAATCAAAGTGTGCCAGAATACTTATTTCTTTTAAGAAGGATCTCTCCTCAAATTCCAGTTTTTCAAAACCTCTTTCCATTTGCCATTAGGTGTGTTTCAAAAATAACACACGCCCTTCATCAGGAAGGGTGCATACATTCGCAGGTGCAGCCCGTCCACTGCACCCACTTGTGGATCGAAGCGTCTTTACCGGACACTATCAAAGAAGCCCATCCATTTCTACCTTGGGTCTGAGTGAATGTTCTCGACATCTAACCCTCAGACCCGAATGGCACTCCATGTTCCTAAGATGACAAAGACTTCATTCTGACCCCACCTCAGTCTCATGTGTGGGAAGCTACTCCAAGCTTCCTCACTATTGGCACGACAAATTGCCCTTATCTCCACCATGTCATCCAATAGCCCTTAGGACCCATCACTACCCCTATTGGGCATCTTGACGGTCTTGTACCTCAAGTGCATGCACAAAATAATAGTTTTCCTTATATAGCAATTTATCTTTGGTGTCACTACTCCAATGGCCCCAAAACTCAACCCAACCTACAGTTGTTTGTCTAGGTCGGTGGGTGCACCTAGCGCAATCTCATTATCGCTAGTCCATTGAGTATTGTCAGTCTTGACTTGGTACCATGGCGAACACACATAACCAATTCATTAGAAGTTTCATGGCTTTCTCATTTCAAATTTGTTTACAAGCTCCGACTCGTGTCCATTAGCCTTGGGTCCATTGCACGTGTTTTTCCAAAACTGGTCATTTAGCCCTACAAGTTTAAAAACCGAGGCCTCTAGTCTATCTAAGCTATTTTAGCTCCCGTCAAGGTCTCCCAAATAGTTTAAGCATTGGCATACAGTCAGGGGAGAACACTTCTGACAAAAATGTATTTTTAATTCATCCCACCAACTAGGTGTGATGATATCTTCACTTATAACCTGCAAGCAGGTTTCTCCTTCCTTCAAGGAAGTCCATCAAACCAATTGGGTATGATTTCCTATACTTATAACCGTTAATTAGGTTTTAGCATAAATAGCCCATCACACCATCTGGGTATGATGTTAAAATCCCACTTACAAGTGGTTTTTCATTTCTAAAGTGCTCATCATCCCAACTGGGTATGATGTAAATATGCACATTCACCCGATAACCATTACGTGTTTATCCTCGGTCAATTTTCCAATTCTATGTGAGCTTTCTCTTGCTTGTAGTCTCATCACACATGTCCCTACACAATTTGGGCAACCTTATCAATTACTGTTTGGCATAAAAGCCTAAGCTCACAATTATCGATTAATTGGACTTAGGTCCCTAAAATTTATGTTTCTTAACTTTAGGACGCCTAATGGCAATTTTTACCCAATTTGAGTCCCAAGGTTTCCAAAATTCTACTAGAGTCCTCATTTTACTCAAAATTGTATAAGGGGCTCAATTTTTTCAAATTTCCAATTTGGTCCCCAACTTTTCAAAAATTACCATTTTGCCCTTACTTTCCAAAAATGGCAATTTGGCCCCCAAATGTTTCAAAAATTGACCAATTGGTCCCTCAACATCTTTCTCATGGCCAAATGACCTTCAATTTTTGGAAATTTCAAATGGAACCGCATCATTTGGGTCTGATTTAAGCTCAAATGGAGCTTTATCAGAAAACTGTGCGTAGAGAGAGAAAGCTTCGAAAGCTTACTATCGAAGGTGCGGTGGTCCGGACTCTCGATCAGGGAAGGTAGCTCTTGTCCTGAGATTCCTTATAGGATCAAGAATTGCTACAATTGATATCGAATCGAAGGAGAATTTTATCATTAAAATTTAGTACTTTCTCTCACTAACTCTGATATGCAACAACTGAGTAAGGCTGAATTGGCTTACCTTTCAGCTTTGTTGAGGTCGTATGAGGACTGTAGGGGTGTCGGGGAGACTTTGTTTGACCGAAGGAGGGTTGAAATTGGTTGAATTCAGCTTGGCCAAAATAGGGCAGCTTCGATCCGTCAGAGCTGCTTCACTGTTTGATTTCGCTGGCGCTTCTCCGATGGTCCTCAAGTCGAAAGGAAGATGCTATCATGTAGCTAACTTCCACTGAAATCTAAAGCACCTAACCTTGCCTTTTGAAGCTAAGAAAACTACCTAAGTCAGAGCTCTGGTTTGAGCTTCACTGGAAAATGGAGCGGTTGAGAGAGAATTGAGATATTAGGAGTGTGGAATATGAATGGAGTGAAGCTCTTTATATAGAGAGCTTGGGGACACTCTACCCCACAACTTTCCTTTTTGGTCGAGCTTATCCTCGCCCTAAAATGGCCTGATCGGAGCCATTTTTCCTTTGTCCGTGTTATCCATTTTCCACATTGAATGAACAATGATGTCATCCCGAGGAAGAAGATGACACTGTTCCAAACCAGACCGGACCGGTCTGACCGGGTTCATTATGTAAATCAACTGGTTCAAGCTCGATTAGATCGGATTCCTCAAAATAAAAAATTTTTAAATTCATTATCTATCTAATGGTGGCTTCAATTCCCTAATTTGATCATTTTAAGCCACCAAGAAAAATGAATTTAGAAACCGGTTCAAGTAAGGTTCAAACCGGTTCAATCTAGTTCAAGTCTGGTTCATCTTGAACCAGTATGGTTTTCTCTTCCCATTTGCCCCAAGGTTCTTTTCCATGATTTGTATGACTCTTTGAGACACTCAGGATTTGTCAATTCCCCAATTTTACCCTTTCCTTACCAGTTTGGGTTCATTAACCGGCTCAGTTTCCTCTTTAAATTGACCGGTTCATTTCCCGGATTTTGTTATCTTTAAAGGACAGGTTTACAACTCTCTCCTCCTTTTAGGAGTTTTGTCCCTAACACTTAATCAGCATCCCTTGCATTGGGAATAATTTCCCTTTATGTCAACTTGGGGTTTGCTTGACATGCTAACACTTCAATTATTCTTTCACTTAGCCCCTTTAAATCACGCACTTAAGGAATTTATTTCCCTTCCCATTGTTTACTCACTCCATGGAGTTTATTACAACTAGGTATGACTTACCCACTAGTCCAAAGGTACATCCTTAGGTTCACTTCTTTCTCTACTTAGGGAAAGATTCTTCTACTTGGTGTTCTTGCCCAAGATTTCAGGATTGGGAGTTCCAAAATGACCAATCGTTCCCGTGTCTAGTTATTCTCTTGATCATTGAAATCCTTAGCTCGGTGTTCTTTTGAGCGTTACGTACTTGTTTTCACAGGTTCCAGTGTTATCATCTTTTTATCCTATTTTGACCATTCCTCCATCTGTTGTTTATTACAACTTCAGTCCCAATTTTATTTTTGACCATATCATGCTTAACTAACTCACTCTTTATTAATTGAGTCATATCTTTCCACCGGGCTATTAGGCTTACATGTCCCTGACTGCAAGAAATGCTTTAGAACTTGTATTTGTCCATTAGGATTCTAGAATACTTCCTCGATAGTTGTTCTCAACTTTCCAACCTTTTGGGGATTGTATTGTTCTGTCCCTCTTTTCGTCTGGTAGTATTCCTCAACTACCTTTACCATTATCAAATCATCCTTCATGCCCTTGACGCCATGTCGTACATAATCGTGTTGGTTTTTCTTACTTACTCATCCTTTCCCAACTTCCTTATTGAGTTTTGTTTCTGGTTCCAATCATTTGGGGTTTCCCCATGACTTACTGATACGTTGGGATTCTTCCCTTCTATGTCCTTCCTTATTTCTAGTGGTGTCCTTTATTATAGGACTTTCCCCTTTCCTTAATCCACTCTTACTTGCTCGTGACCATTTCACGATTCTTTATTCCAAATTGATCCCTTTCGGTCTATGTGTCGATTGCTTTATTTGGGGAGTTCCCTTCTTACGATTTCATTCTCTACTATGTCCCTCAAATTAGAGACTTTCACCTGAGGAGCTACACGCTCGACCTTCTTACCATTCCTTGAAAGTTTCTTCCTTCATTTCCTCACACCCCTTTCTATATTGGGGCATTTTCCCACTTTGAATCATTCCTTGTCTAATATTCCATTACATCCCTTATTCCTTATCTGAGGAACTTCCTATTATTGGTTTTATTTCGTGTACTCCACCCTATGCCCAGTCGTTCATTCCTTAGGCTTCCATCAAGTGAGTGTGGACTACAATCAGTCTTGATGTCAGTGGTTATTTCCTTTAATCACTTCTTAACTAGAGGGCTTACTTCTCCAAGGTTCCTTAGATGTGCTTTCCTCTATTTCCTTTTTATGGCAGTCTAACCCTTTCTTACTCATACGTCATCTTTTGATGTTATTTTCCTACTTACTTGTCCCTTGGGTTTAACTTACTCCTTGGGTCCTCCTAGTATGCTTCCATTGGTTCTTTCACCTCAGCATGCCCTTCATTTGCAAGTTCATCTCCTCACCCTCATCACTTGGTTCCATTACCTCCTAGTTAGAACATGTATCCCTCTTCAAAGTTTCCTTCCTTAGGAGGATTCTTACTCTTTTATCATGAAATTCTCTTTTCATACGCCCTTGAGGACATCTAACCTTAAGTGACATCCTTTGGTGCCATCCTTTCCTGTTTACTATTACTCTTGAAACCTTGTGGCACATCTTTTGTACTCCATCCTCATTCTCACTTATACCCCAGTACACATCTATTTCTTTTAGGGAGAGCTCACACCCTCCTTGTTTCAAGATCTCTTGATCATCATACGAGAGGCTTACTTAACCTTCTCATGGCTTCTGGTCGTAAATCCACTATTGGCCATTGATATCTTTAAGAATTTCCTTCATCCTTCTTTTTCAATGTTTTGGCCTTTTCATTTCTTCCTTCTTTGTCGGGGCTTAAATCCATGGTTCTCCCGAAGGTTAGTTAGTTAATTGCCTCGCCCCTACTATTTTCTTGTTCAACTGTCTGGGGCAGCTGTCTCTAAAATTTACTCGACATTGATACCCATCTTATTTCCCTTCTTAGAGTGTAGTCTTTACTACTTTCCGGTCCTTCTTAGGGCATCGTTTATTCTCCTTCACTATCCTGTTGTTACTCGTTGTTTCCTTCCACTAGGTTCATTTGAAATTCCTATTTGGCTCCTCTGCTCTTCCAAAGCAAGTTACACTTGGCCATCCCGATACACCCTTAACCACTTATGCCCCTTTATGAGGTTCCTTATTTTGGGTTAAGCCTCTTATGATCCATCTATCGGTTCCTTAGCTTGGGAATTTCCCTTTTATGGTCTCACTTCCTACCTTTATCCTTCTACCTAGGGACTTCCATCCTATGAGTTTCACGTTCAACCTCCCTAACGCTCCTTGAAGGATTTCCTTCTTTCCTTTTTTCCACCCTTCTGATATTGGTATGGTTGTCCGCTCTTTATCCTTCCCTACCCTCTAACTCCCTTTTTGTTCATTATCCTCCCTTCGAGGAACTCCTGATTATAGGTTGGTTCCTAGCACTTCGTTTTATGTCCAGCCATCCATCAATTGTTCTTTCGAGGGATTCTTAGTCATATACGTCCCTCTAGAGTTCCCTTCTTCACTCTTACCGTGTCCTACCCTAGAGTTACTGGAGGATGCTTTCCGCGTTTGCCCTTTTTGATGTGTTCTAGGTGTACTTCCCATGTTTCTTACTTCCTCTCTAGTTGACCTTCTTAAGAAGAAGTTTGAATTTTCTCTTTACCTTGCTATTTCTTGACCACTTTGCAAACATCTTACTTGACCCTCTCTTTAAGGGAAAATCTACATTCGGCTCCATTTGGGATTTCTTAAGGTCCTACCCTTGGTCTTCTTCCCGTGATCCTTCCTTGCGTTATTGAGACACACAATTGCATCATTGAGAGATAGAAATTTTTTTTAGGAACTTAGAATTTTCTTTATTCATCATTGAAGTAGGAATATGATTTGGAGTTTTAACTTCTCTTATGGGGGATTTTTACAATGACGGGTCGGGAAGTTTTCACTACTATGCTAAGGTCGAGAAGAACTTCTTCTTGGGTGAGGTTGAAATCCCTAACTGAAATCATGGTTCTTGTGGTGTTATCCCTTTGATCTTTGGTAGGTGAGGAGGTGTCCTTATTGGAAAGTATCGCTTTGATTCCTTGCGGTACGGGGTAGTCCTTTTCTATATGTCCTACTCTTCTACACTCATAACAGGTTCTCTTGGGACCTATCCTCCATAACATTGGGCACCTTCTCATGTAATGTCCCCATTGTCAACATCTATAACAGGTCATCTACTTGCGTGGACCTTTGTGGTTCCTCCTATACTTCAAGCATTGCGGGGCCTTTCTAAGGTATTTCTAGTGGTTCAATGCTTCACCATCCTTGAGCCCAAACACCGTGAAGTTTTCTTGTCGAGTCTTCTTCTACCGGAGGTTACTCCAAGTGTCCTCCTATACTTCTTAGTTCCCTGGTTCATTTCCTCTTTGGGAGGGGATTCATTCTAGTTTCTGGGGTGGCTAGGCTAGCGCGGGTTTATTTGGCTTCTTGGGGCCATCTTCCCATAAGGTAGGTAGTTTTCGTTTATTTCTAATGTTATATAGTCTTGATAATGTATTCGAGGAAACAGGCTCTCATACCACTCAATTTGTCACGCTCCGACCTGGTTTGGTCAAATCCCCATGAACAAACCGCCACTCTCGTGGTCTATTAAGGGTTTCCTCCTCTCTAAACCGCGAAGAGTAAGGCATCCTTTTTACCCATTTTTCCTAGAATAGCATTATACAAAACTGAGTAATTTAAAGTAGACATATCTGTCTCGTTTCCAAATTAGTAATGTCTGTAAAAAAGGATCTTTCCTTGGTTACCTAAAATGGGTAAAAAGGGAGGGGGTAAGTTCTACTACTCAGTGAGCGGGTGTTGGGACTGAGTTTGCAAGAAAACAACTTTAATCAAAGTGTGCTAGAGTACTTACTTCTTTTAAGAAGGATCTATCCTCAAATTCTGCTTTTTTTCAAAACCTCTTTTCATTTGCCATTAGGTGTGTTTAGCAAACAACATACGCCCTTCATCAGAAAAGGTACACACATTCGCAGGTGTAGCTCATCTACTACACCCACTTGTGGCTAAGAGCGTCTTTACCAGCCACCAAGATAGAAGGCCATCCACTTCTACCCTGGGTCTGAGTGTATTCTCAACATCCGACCCTCAGATCCCAATTACACTTTGTGTCCATATGAGGACAACGAGCTCATCCTAACCCCACCCCGATCTCATGTGCGGGAAGCTACTTTGAGCTTCCTGACTGCTAGCACAACGAACTGCCCTTATCTCCACCATGTCGTCCAGTAGCCCTTAGGACCCATCATGTAAAACCCGCCCTTTTGAGCTAAGGAAAACCAGGAAAAGAACCGGTCAAACCAAGGGAGGATTTAGAACCGGTTCACAAACCCGATTATTTCTGAACGGGCAAGTTGGGAATTTACAACTCTCGAGTGATCCAAAGGGTTCATTAAACCTTGGAAAAGAAACTTAAAATAAATTAGAAAGTAAAAATCAAAGTGGTTCAAGTGAACTAGATTTCATAAGAACTTTAAAGTTAAGCGTGCTTACTTGAGAGTAATGTGAGGATGGGTGACCTCTTGGGAAGTATAAATTTTTTTTGTAACCCGAAATTTCGGTCAAAAATTTGTATGTACGCCTTATCATAAATTAATATATAATTAATAGCAATAATTTAATACCTAAATTAAATTATTGGAATTAATACAAATAATTTAATACCGAAATTAAATTATTAGAATTAATACTGAAATTTAATTTATTAGAATTAATACCGAAATTAAATTATTGGAATTAATACCAATAATTTATGGCAATATTAATACCAGTAATAAATCTCGCCCATTTAATACACGGGTTTTACAACTATATAAAGAGTTCATCCCCATTTCATTCTCCTCACACCTGAACACTTTTCTCTCTCTCTACTGCTCCATTTCCCGGTAAAGCTCGAACGAGAGCTTCGACTTGAACAAAGGTCGGGCTCTTTAGAACCGGGGGGAAGATAGCTATCTGATAGCAAACTCCAATCAATCCGAGTATCGTTGGAGAAACGCCGACATGATGGAATAGTGAAGCAACTCCGGCGGACTGAAGCTGCCCTATTTCGGCCAAGCTGAAATCGGCCATTTCAAGCCCTCCCAACACTTTCTCAGCCTTTCCACGACCGAATTAGGACCAAAAGGATGAACCTTAGGATGAGACCTATCTGCCCAGATCGAAAGCTCGGACCGCCGTGCCTTCACCAGAACACGAAGTACCGGGAACGCCAGCAAGGACAAGCTCGCGTGAATACCAAGAACCGGTCTAGTGGAATTCACGGCATTAACGGGTGAGTGGGTTTACTAACATCATACCCGGTTGGGATGATGAGCACACCTTATAATTTAAAAACCACTTACTGGTTGTGAGTGGGTTTACAAACATCATACCTGATTGGGATGATGAGCACACCTTATAAAGTTAAAAACCACTTACCGGTTGTGAGTGGGTTTACTAACATCATACCCGGTTGGGGATGATAAGTACCTCGATATAAAAACCCACTGTTTAGTGGTATTTTAATCATCACTACTTAAAGAAAGTGATGTGAAAATTATGCGGAAAAACTACTTATGGGTTGTAAGTAGATCATACCCGATTAGTATGATGAGACTTCCTGGAAGGAAGTTGAAAACCCGTTCATCGGTTATGAACGGAGATGTCCTTATACCGGTCGGTATGATGGATAGTAAAAACCTATTTTTGTCGGAAGTGTTCTCCCCTGACTGTGTGCCAATGCTTAAACTATTTGGGAGACCTTCTCGACGGGAGCTCGAATAGCTCTGATAGGCCAAGGGCCTCGGTTTTGGAACTTCGGGGCGAAATGCCCGATTTTGAAAATCTCGTACAGTGGGCCCAAGGCCAGTTGGCACGAGCAGGAGCTCGTAAACAAACATGATATATGTGCCATAAAACTTAATAAGTGAATTGTTTGGCCATGGTACCAAGATAGGACTGACATGCTCAGTCAACTAGCGGCAGTGCGACATGACAGGTCGACGGACTAGTCAAGACAAACAGCTGTGGGTTGAGTTGAGAGTCGGGGCCGTTGGACTAATGGCACCACATATTACATGGCAATATAAGAAAACATTGTTTGTGCATGCACTATGAGTACGGGATCATCAAGACGCCCATGAGGGGTAGTGATGCATCCTAAGGGCACTGGACGACCTGGTGGCTATAAGGGCAGTTCGTCGTTCCAGGTGTCTGTGCGAAATCTGGAGTAGCACTAAGCGCATGAGACCGGGGTGGGGACAGGATGAGGTCTCTTTCCTCATACGGACACGAAGAAGTGATTTCGGGATTGTGGGTCGGATGTTTCGTACATCCACTCATTCCTAGGGTAGAAGTGGTCGTACTTCTATCCGGGTGGCAGGAAAAGTCGCTCTGAAGCCACTAGCGGGTTCAGTAGTGATACTGACTTGCGAATGTGTGTAACCTTCATTATGAAGGATGTGTGTTGGGTGATGACACATCGATAACTAAGAAATAATGGAAAAAGATGAATTTTTAAATGAAATGATTTTTTTTTTAAAACAAAGGAGTCTGGCACACTCCATATAAATGTTTTTCTTGAAAGTTAAAAGATTTGAATCCCACTCACTGAGTAGTTGTACTCACCCCCTCCCTTATACCTCTTTCAGGAAGTCCCGGAAAGCCGAACCTTAAAGGACTTGCGCAATTAAACACCTGCAAGATTGGTACAACTAATTTAAATTACTATGCAGTTTTGATTTATGATATTCCTGGAAAAAGGTGCAAGTTAACGCCTTACTCTTTACGATTTATAATATAAGGGAAAACCCTTTAGTAAATCGGGAGAGTGGCGGGTTGATCACGGGGATCCGACCAAACCGGGTCGGGGCGTGACACATCACTACCACTCTTGGGCATCTTGATGGTCCTGTACCTCAAGTGCATGCACAAAACAATAATTTTCCATGGATAGCCATTTATCTTTGGTGTCACAAGTCCAATGGCCCTAACCCACAACCCAACCTGCAACTGGTTGTCTAGGCCGGTCCGTCCACCTAGCCTAGACGCACTACCGCTAGTTCATTGAGTATTATTGGTCCTAACTAGGTACCATGGCAAGAATACATAACCAACTCATTAGAAGTTTCATGGCTTTCTCATTTCAAGTTTATTTACGAGCTCCTCCTCGTGCCCACTAGCCTTGGGCCCAGTGCACGTGTTTTTCCAAAACCGGGCATTAGAACTACAAGTTTAAAAACCGAGGCCTCTAGCCTATCTAAGCTGTTTTAGCTCTCATCAAGAAGGTTCTCCAAATAGTTTAAGCATTGGCACACAATTAGGGGAGAAGACTTCTAACAAAAATGTCTTTTTAATTCATCCCACCAACTGGGTGTGATGATATCTTCACTTACAACTCGCAAGCAGGTTTCTCCTTCCTTCAAGGAAGTCCATCTTACCAACGGGATATGATTTCCTCTACTTGCAACCGGTGAGTAGGTTTTAGCCTAAATTGCCCATAACTCATCCGTGTATGATGTTAAAATCTCACTTACAAGTGGTTTTTCATTTCGAAAGTGTTCATCATCCCAATCGGGTATGATGTAAATATGCCCACTCACCCGATAACCGTGACGTGTTCGTCCTCGGCTAGTTTTCCAATTCTACATGAGATTTCTCTTGCTTGCATTCTTGTCACGTGTCCCTACACAATTTGGGCAGCCTTATCAATTACGGTTTGGCATAAAAGCTTAGGCTCACAATTATCGATTAATTGCACTTTGGTCCCTAAAGTTTATTTTTCTCAACTTTAGGTCCCTAATGCCAATTTTTACCCAATTTGAGTCCCAAGGATTCCAAAATTCCCCTTGAGTCCTTATTTTACTCAAAATTGTATAAGGGGCTCAAGTTTTCCAAATTTCTAATTTGGTCCCCAACTTTTCAAAAATTACCATTTTGCCCTTACTTTCCAAAAATGGCAATTTGGCCCTAGATGTTTCAAAAATTGACCAATTGATCCCTCAACATCTTTCTCATGGCCAAATGACCTTCAATTTTTGGAAATTGAAAAAAGGTCCCTTAATTTTCTCCAAAATTTTCCTCCAATTTCTCCCCTTCAAACTGACTGAATTTTATTTCTTCAAATGACCATTCAATTAGGGTTAATTGCTCCAATTGAAAGTATGTATCAGTTCCTACACTTACGTACAATTCAATTGAGCTTTGAACCGCATCATTTGGGTCCGATTTGAGCTCACACGGAGCTTTACTAGAAAACTGTGCGCAGAGAGAGAAAGCTTCAAAAGCTTACCGTCGAAGTTGTGGCTGTAAACCCTGTCCTTTGGAGTTAAGGAAAACCGAGAGAGAACCGGTCAACCCGAGTGATAAAATTGAACCGGTTCATGAACCCCAACCACTAGAGAAAGGGCAAATGGGGAAATTTATAACTCTCTAGTGATCTAAAGAGACATAAAAACCTTGGAAAGGGACCTTAGGACAATTTGGGAGAGAAAACCAAAGCGGTTTTGGTGAACTGGATCCGAACCAGATTGAACTGGTTTGGACCGCTTTGAACCACTATTGAACCGGATACTAAATTCATTTTTCTAGGTGGCTTAGAAAATTCAAATAGGAGAATTGAGGCTACATTGGATAAAGAATAAATTTAGATTAATTTAGAAATTTTTAATTTTGAAAAACACGGTAAAATCGAGTCTGAACCAGCCGGTTTAAATGTTGAACCTAGTTCGGACTGTTCCGGTCTGGTTCGAAACAGTGTAGTCTTCTTCCTTCAAATGATAGCATTGCTCACTCACTGAAAAATCGAGCAGCACCGATGAAGAGGAAATGTTTCTGTTCAGGACGTTTTAGGCCATTAATGAGTGTCATAAAGGTGCCAAACGAACGGCCAGAGAGTCCTCGAACTCCCTGTATAAAGAACCCCTCTCCATTCATCCTTCACATACCTGAAAAACTTCACTCTCTCTCTCAGCTACTCAGAGGTTCTTTAGACTCAAGGAGAAGTCAGCTACCCTACGGTAGTCTCCATTTGCTCCAAGGATCGCCGGAGAAGCACCGGCATGATCGAACAGTGATGCAGTTTTGGCAGACCGAAGCTGCCCTGTTTCAACCGAGCTTAAGACAGTCAAATTGAGCCCTACTCATGCCAAACTAAGCTCTCCCAACACTCCCTCAGCCCTCACACGATCGAATTAGAGTGGAAAGTAAGCCAATTTGGCCCCGCTCTTTAAATTCCAATCGGTGTTAAAGAGAGAACCGACAAAACTCTACTGACTGAATTCTCCCTCAATTCAACATGAATTAAGGTGATTCTTAATCCTAGGAGAAACCTCAAGATGAGAGCTACTTACCCCGATCAAAAGCTCGGACCGCCGCACCCCCGATGGTAAGCTTTCGAAGCTTTCTTTCTCAAAGTCCAGTTTTCCGAATTAGCTTCGTTTAAACTCGTTCCGACATCAATTCACGCGTAGGAGCTCAATTTTACCTTCAATTTCAACAATTAACCTTGATTGATTAGGGGAAACTTTTGGGGGGAATTGGAAATTTTGAAAATTCGAGGGACTGAAGTGTAATTTCCCAAAATTGAGGGTCAATTGGCCATGAAAAAGATGGTGGAGGACCAATTCGTCGATTTTTAGAATTATTGGGGTTAAATTTGCCATGTTTGTAAAGTAGGGGCAAAATGATAATTTTTGAAAAGTTGGGGACCAAATTAGAAATTTGGGAAATTTGAACCCCTTTTTTGTGATTTTGAATAAATTGAGGTCCCAAGTTGAATTTTAGAAGTTTTGGGACTCAATTTGGGGAAAATTTGGCATTAGGGACCTAAAGTTAAAGAAAAAGATCTTTAGGGACCTAAATGCAAATAATTAAAAGTTTGGGCATTTTATTCATTCGTAATGAATGAATGCCATTAGGCCAAAGGTTAATGAACAAGAATGTTCATATAATGTAGGAACAAGAAGTACCAGGAATGCCAGCAAGGATAAGCTCGTGTGAGGCAAAGAACCGGTTAAGAGGAAAAATACATTGTGAATATCGGGTGAGTGAAAATTTTCACATCATATCCGATTGGGATGATGAGTACCTCGGAAATGAAAACTCACTACTATGTGGAATTTTAACATCACACCTGGTTGGGGTGATGTGAGAAACACGTGGAAAAACTATTTACCGATTGTAATTAGATCATACCTGATTGGTATGATGAACTTCTTAGAAGGAAGTAGAAAATCCGCTTATCGGTTATGAGTAGAGATGTCCTCACACCTATTGGTGTGAAGGACAAGTGAAAATTTATTTTTGTAAGAAGTGCTATCCCCTGACTGTGTGTCAATGCTTAAAAATTTTGGGAGACCTTCATAACGAGAGCTCAAATAGCTCAGTTAGTCCAGAGGCCATAATTTTGGAACTTGGGGACTAGAATGCCCGATTTTGAAAATCTCATACAGTTGGCACGAGCAAGAGCTCATAAACAAACATGATGATAAGCCACGAAAATTTTAATGAATGATGTGATTTGGTCATGGTACCAAGATAGGACCTACATACTCGATGGACCGACGGTAGTGCGATAAGACTAGGTTCTAGATAAACAGCTACAGGTCGAGTTGAGAGTCGGAGCCGTTGGACCAATAGCATCAAAGATTAATGGCTTATATGGAAAACTATTGTTTTGTGCATGTACTGAGGTTTAGGACCATCAAGACACCCAAGAGGGGTAGTGATGCGTTCTAGGGGCTACTAGACAACATGGTGGAGATAAGGGTAGTTTGTCGTGCCAGCAGTCAGGGAAGCTTAACGTAGCTTCATGTGCATGAGACTGGGTGGGGTCGAGATGAGGTCTATGTCCTCTTATGGACATGAAGCTTCTTTTTGAGTTTGAGGGTCGGATGTCGCGAACATCCACTTATTCCCAGGGTAGAAGTGGACGGGCTTCTATCTAGGTGGTTGGTAAAGTTGCTCCAATGCCACAAATGGGTGCAGTGGACGGGCTGCACTATGAATGTGTGATCCCTTCATGATGAAGGGCATGTGTTGATTGCTAAACACACCGAATGTGGATAATGTGAATAAGTTTTTGAAAATCGAGAATATGAGGAAGAAATATCTTTGGAAAAAAATTAAAGAGTCTAACACAATCCAAATTTTATTTTATTGATTTTTTTTAAAACACCCATTCACTGTGTTGTAGAAACTCACCTAGCTTTTTTATCCCTTTTCAGGGATAGAGAAATTACTAGGGATAACACCGAGATTTACCCTCTGTTATGCTTAATTTTCTCTTAAACTTGCATTATTATTGATATATGTTATTCCAGGGAAAAAGGTTGAAATTTCGCCTGGCTCCTCTTGAATTAAGAAAAGGTGAAACCCCTCTTAAACCAAGGGAGCGGCGGGTTGCACACGAGATTCCGACCAAACCGGGTCGAGACGTGACAACTTAAGTGGTATCATAGCTAAGTTCCCTTGAAACATTATCAATATTATACCCTTACACTAGTAAAACTTTAACTATCGTGTAGGAAGGAGAATCCCTAGGAAGTTCGCCATAAAATCCAGTCCTTCACGCATGTTCCTGAAAAAGATGCCAAACCCCTGAGAGGGTGTTCAATGATTCTTAAAGGGCGAGAAAAGAGTATCCAAGGATATGGTGGAAGATTATCGGAAACGTGTGGGAGTTTTACTGGAACCAGAAGGCATTATATACCCTCCTCCAAGGCAAAAGGAACCTGTACATCCTCCCACGAGCCCAAGCCCTCCTCTAGAAATATGATGAGAATGATGTCACATGAATAGGAGTAAGAATCGTAATGTAAATATATGAAGAAACTAGGATTTATATATAAACATTAAATGAGACTAGGTTTCACGAGTTTGATAAAGTAGTCGAAAATGAATGAGTTGGCCAAATGTCAGAGCCATTAAATTTTGATAGACATGTATGATATGGATTACGAAATGAGATTAACAAGTGGTGGGGCCCATTAGATAATATGTCAAGCCCTAGGAATTTAACAAAGACTATTGCTTGTTATGATGTTAAATGCATGTTAAATAATACGAGTAGCGGGATCAATCTGATAGCATACCCCACGCCCGAATAAGAATTGTCATTATATTATGTGACTATCATTGTGATATGCTTGGGAGGATGCTTATAACGCCGGCATGATACCTAATACTAGAGGTGATATTGAGCATAACGAGGAAGACTAGAAGCGGGGGGGAGGGGTACAAAGGAAGAGTTGACTTCTAGAATCTTTCCACAAACCGAGGGAGACGTATGGCAGGGTTTCAGTCATCACTTATGATCCAAGAGATAGGTCAATCTAGATCAAAGGATGTGGGCTATTAGAAGACACATCATTGAGTTGAACAGTCGAGAACAATGATAGTACACACCTTACATCTCATCAACATTTTGGACTAATGTACTATAACTCCAAGATCTGGCATACTGAAAACAATATAAATCTTCTTTATTTATCTCATGACTCCATTAGCATTCAATGATCAACATGAACTCTTAATTCAAACATTCATTATTAGCGTATTCATCTGTCACAAAACATGCTCCGATCCGGTATTTCGGGTCGAATCAATATTACAATTATCATGCCCTCCCGATACGACCCACATTATCATATAACCTACAGGTCATAAGACATATAAAACACAAAATATAGTGTTATTTTAGTAAAAAAATTAAACTACTTTAACCAATCACAAAATACAAAATAATCTTTACAATAATAAACCAATATCTCAAATTCTCTCCTACTTGAAATAGTCATTTAGTTATCATTTATGTGACTTATGTCATGCCTGACTCAATTTCTCAGGCGAGGGAACCGATTGCAACCTGCCACGTACACTCAATAGTAAAATGGTGGGTACTTTTACCAAAATAGTATCAATATTACAAAAACTTAAAAATAAAAACTTACAAAATTCAAATGAAATTTAGAAATTTTATAAAATAAAGTATTGTGCTCAAAAATAGGTACACTTTTCCATTGCAATATAATAACTAATAAACAAATATATAATTAGCTTTTGTGCATGTATTTCAAGTCTTATTACTCACTTGCATGCGTTTGGATATTGAAGTTCTTGTAGGGTTTTATGCGTTAATTTGCACATACTTGTAAATAATTTAAAGAAGTGGTGAGCTCACAAACCATTAAATATGTTTACTGATTTCGAGACACGACATAACTTATTACCAATCCCTACATACTCTTTTATTAGGAGTTTGTATATTTTCATAACTTTATTTCTCACATTAGTACTTTATCTTATTTTCATTATATCATAAATTTATTTCCTATTTTACAAAACTACACATTAAATGCAGAAATATAATTTATAGAATTCTTACCCATACAAACTCAAAAATGTGAGGGTATGTGGGTAAAGACACACTACCATAAAACATCTCGAGATTACCATCCACTCACACAAATGATTAGTAACACAACTCCAAACTATATTGCTTGACTAATTATTAAATGATTAAATGTGTTTTAAAAATACTAGATTTTATTAAAGTGCATGAGTGGATATTATTTAACTTAACAACAAGACATATAGAGTAGAAAACAAACACCCGGTTGAAATAATTTTTAAAAACTTAAATGGTTAATTAATTAAGTGATTTTAAAAGTTATTTTGATAATAGTATTTTGGGTTGAGAATTAGATTGAATATATAATTACTTAGTGCTAGTTCTCACTTACTAAGTATAAATTTGTCAACTCGTTTTAGGAAATTGAAGAAAATGAATATTGTAAACATTAAATAAATTTTTATTAACTAAATATCGATATCGAGTTATAAATACTTGTATATAATACGATAAATTTTATTTAATTATTTATTTTTCTAATTTTATAGAGTATTTATAAATATTTATATTTTATTTATGAAAATTTTTACTTATTTTGAAAAACTAATATATTTTATATTTTAAATCATATTAAAGTGGCACATACTATTTTAATATCAAGAGAAAATAATATTTTATTATATAAACTCGACCCAAGCATCCCATCCATAAATAGTAGGATAATAGGAAGGGTTGAAATAAGATAGAAAAATTAAATGATATATGATGAGTATATTTTGTTTATGAACTAAAAAGCCAACTTTTTAACCATTGTCTAATTAAAAGAAAAATGTCTAGATTTTCACTCTCAAAATGGTGTATATCAAAGGGTTGAAAATGGTGTCCAAAATAGCTACTAATGAATGTTTGCAATTATGTTAGTAGCAATATCACTATGTTCATTTTTTTTTAGTATATCCTTCTCCTTGCCTCGACCAAGTGCCGCATGGCACATGTGTTCATCTTTGCTTTAAGGGATTACAAACTTTATTCAAAACATACGGTGAAAGGACTACCTATATTTGGCTCCAACAAATATGTATCAAGAATGTGCGTATACATGCAACATTTAATAATATTATAAATGGGGACTATTGTAATAATAATAATAATAAAAATAATCGGTCCAAGATAAAAATATTTATTTATTTTTAAAATTATTATTATTATTATGAGTGATTTATTACTTTAAAGATCTTTTTATTAATTTTGCCAAAGAAGTATTACAAAATTTCCTTTTTTATAAAGCATCTAGCACCTGCCCCCGTATTTACCTTAAAATTACGCTTTGGAATGATATTTGTTATTAATGTATATTAAATTAAAAAGTAGAGTTAACCTCACCAACAAAGTTTCACTGGTAAAAAATCAAATCATCATGAACTCATAAGTGAGTTAAATAATAGATATAATAGTAACAATATTGGTTGAAGTTCGACCCTTTATGGGCACGTCCACTACTAGATCCGTACATAATTTCGCTACTCCATTAACTAGTTTTCCTTGAATCATATAATTTAATTATTATTTTTCTAATTTTTTTTTTCAATAGGAATATATGAGTCATAGTCAGTCTCCCTTACCACACATTCTGCGGCTACTTGAGGAGGCTGCCAGATAAAGGAGCTGGTGGCGAGGACCACGCTTTTCCTTAAGGTATCCATCTACTCCATAGTCCACACCTTCCTAGTTCCCAGTGCTTATGCGTGGGAGGGTCAAATCCAACCTTCCTTGCAAAAATCGACTTCCTCTTTCCTTATACTTGTAGGTTTATAGAACATCTCCGCAAGGAATGAATGTAAAAGGGATATGGCCTATAGTCAGTTGCTTGTTTTGACAAGAAGAGCCATACCTCCGGCATCATACAACTTTAGTAAAAGAAAAATGCTTCATCATGAAAAAAATATTATGAAATTTGTCATTTTTTTTCACGTGGCTGACTTGCCTATCCACCCCCAACACGTATATATATTTTCTTTGGCCTATAAGCAATCCAACTTTTCATGACATGCTGCATGATACACTTGTAATATGTCTGGATATATTAAGTCGTTGTCATGGCAGCAAAAAAGTGGATGCCTGGCAGATGGGCCCCATAGTTGAATGCATTCTCAATGTTTGGACGCCATTGTTGAATGCATCTCCCAGCTCTCCCTTTCATCCATAGCTTTCTCTTTTTTTTTTACTAGGGTTTCAAAGTTGCATGGACTTCACATAAAAAGAAAACTTGCCTCTAAAATCAACAGCTCAGAAAAAGGATAAGCTTTTGCATGTGTAACCGATAAGTGGTGGGCTCATATAATCTGGCTGAGGGAATGCAGAAAAATTATTGCTATTCAATAAGATTCGGATGGAGGAATGATGGTCCCTAGTGGGTAATATCACATGTTCCATACTAAAAACTAGTGGGCTCATAATAATTGATAGTTGAAGGTAAAATCTCTTGGCTATAGATTTAGGAGAGAGCAAGCTATAAACTGCAGTCGGGCATTCAAACTTATAGACAAGTCCAACAAGAGTGTCTTAACATTAAACAAGAAGCTCCTCCTCCTCCAGAGATTGTTTAGTACAGACATATATGGAAGTTTAGATTTTCTGCAAATGGTAGTATAGATTATGTACAAAAGCATAAATTACATCTTCCGCAAGTTGTCTAACCTCGCCTGCAACTCACTATCTATTCCGCCATCATCATTGCTCATGCTTTCTGCTTGAGCTACTTTACCTTTTGGTGCAGGAGCAGCCACAGCCCCGGAGGGTGCATTCACAAGCTGCACATAACAAGCAGTATAAACAGAACGTCAGAATATCATAGTGACATTGGGGGATCAAATAATAGGAAAATTCTTGCCCAAATAATGCATTTATGTATATATATATATATATGAATAACTGTCTAGATGAAGTACCTCTTGGTTTACATTAATTCCAATCTCATCAAGGACCTGGCTCACTAAATCTTCAGTTTCCTCCTCTTCCTCATCTCCTTCCAAAGCATCATCAATGGCATCTCCCATGACCTCCGTTGTCATTTCCATCCTCTCATTTTGCATCTCAAATTCTCGCATGATCTTCTGAAGTGAAGGTAAGTTCATCTGCCTATTCATTTGGCCCATAGCCTTTGTGACACCCTTCATGGCCTCCCCCATGGCTTGGGTAGATTTTAGGGTCTGAAAAATTGTTTTCCATACATATGATTTGAAGGCAGCAAAACAAGTTATTAAAAGTAGAGAGAGAGAGAGAGAGATCAACAATGTTTTAAAAAAGAATGCATGACTTTGGACTCAACTTTACAATAAAAGGGTTCCTTAGAGAAAAACAAACACTATGAGTTTTGTAATACTAGCTTCAAGGATGAAAAGCCAACAGAGCTCCCAACTTCCAAGATTAGGTAGAAACATCATCAAAAATATTTGGCAACACAGTTCATGTCAATACAGGAAGAACTTGAGACATTCTTCATAGAGCAGAAGGACAAATCAAGCAAGCTAAATCTGAAAGTACCTGAATTCTCAGAGAGACTCCCTGAAGTTGAGACTTGAGTTTGTAAAACTTCTCAATCTGATGACGTGTTCGAATGAGATCTTTTGCCATCACTCTTACAGCACCCTGAATAAATAACGGAAACAGGCCCAATTAAGTACACAAGGGATTGATCACTTTACCAAATTCATCTAATATGCAAATATAATATATGGCAACTTATACTTCAAGCAAGAACTAACTCTAGGGTTTAACCCGATTGGTCAATGGACAACTATGGATGAACAGTGAACTTGAGGATCATAGAAATAATGACCTGCTCCCAAGCCACTCATAGGAGTAATGCCAGGAATATCCCAAGAACAAATATAGATCGCACTGAAGAAATATGATGAATATAACTCACTCTATCAAGTGTAAGAAGAACAAAAAATTAAAGAAGTCACAGCACATTAATGTCAATAATAAGCTAAGACAACCTATGACACGGGCTTTCAGGATCCCAAAGATGCCAATTTGATCAGGAAAATAGTATAGATTATCTCCCCAACAAAAATCCATTGCACCAACACATCAGCCATCCTTAATGCAAGACAAAATAAACAAACAATGCAGCATAGTAGGAAGCACACCATCTGCCCCTGCTTGGCACTTTTCTTGATTTCAGCAATGAGTTTCTTCTCTTGGGTTTGTAAACCTTGCCTCTCACGTTCAATTTCCCTTATGGACTTATCCAGCATCCTTTTATTCTCCCGTAGGAGTTCTGCATAAGGAAAGTTCATGAAATGATTTTTCAGTCCATGGCCTCAAAAAATAGAGTAAACGGATGCAGAAAGTGGCCTTAGATCTCAGCTCCTATGCAGCTCTGCTAATTATAAATCTTGACATATGGGCAATAGATATTTTTTGAATACTAAGCGTTAAACAATAAGAATGTAGATGATATTGATTCACAAAGCAAATTCGTCCAACAACATGATTACAAGAATAAAAAAAGAGGCAATAGCAGGTTACAAAGCAATAAGAGAAAACCCTTATAAGCCGATCAACTAAATCTTTATTTGGCCATAATATTTGACAAGTCATGATCCGGAGTTGCAGGGAACTACCTATTAGAATGGCTAAATCCATACAAGAAATGCAATTTTTGTATGTGATTATCCCGAGGAGTCAAAGCATGTCATCGGTTGCTTATCTGCGATGCTAATTTGAAAAGCCCAATCCTCCAAAAGGTCAACGCCATAAACAAAAACGATCTCTTTTCTCCGTAAAAGAGTTTTACCAATCGATAAAACACAATCAAGAACCATATTTTCCCCACGAGCAGATCTTATTTGGAGAAATAAAAACTGGCGGGAGAGGGAAAAGACGAACCTGCTGGAGTCTTACGCTTGCCGAATATGAAACTCATGGCGCTTCTTCAGTGGACGGAAAAGAACAAACAAGAACCCAGAAATCGAAATCTATGAGACTCTTACGTCCAGCCCCACAATTGGATTTTTTTATCGTCGTCCGTAGTCGATTCCCTATATGGGTCCGCAACTGGAAGTCCCTTCTCTATGTTCTTCACGCGTCAAAGACAACTGCGGCAAATGGAAGTGCAATGGCTAAGGAATTAGAGGGGAGGGAGGGACCCATCGAATAACCAAACAACTAAAGGCGAGAAAACAAAAATTGAGTAAAATAGCCTTTTATTAAAACATTTTGTATTTTACCCCCTTTTCTCTTATAATTCACCATGCACCAATGGTATGAAACGGTTAATAGTAACTTGACCGGATGTTCTACAAACAAAGATGGATCCAAAATCAATGAACATAAAATTGAATGCAATTTGTGTGTAATTCATCACGATTTCAAACTGTTAATAGTAACTTACAAATTGTACATCATCAAAACAATAATCAGGGGCCAACTTTAAGTTAATGGTCAGTCCATGATCTGGCTTTATTTGAAGTCCACTCTATATTCTAGAAAACAAAACGTGTAGAGCAGTAGCACTGTCATTTAGAGTACAAGTCGAATTCTTGTCCACCAAGTCTGCACCACTGACATAACCAGCTACTAATGAAATGAAATGAACCTGAAGGGGGCGCCCAGTAGCAGGGCATCTGAGAGTGGGACGGTAGTAATGCTTTCCTCCACTGCTCCTCATCTACCTTGCTAAGTCTGAACATCAGTCTCATCCGGGCGGAGTTGAACTAATTCTTCCAGAACTACCTTGCCATTCATTATCAGCAACATTTTTTATTCAATAAAGTTCAAGAAAATTTAACATTTTTTTTGTTGATCATGCATTTGAATTTATAAAATGATTTGTACACTCATATTGAAAATGTCCAACTCATGGCAGACACTAGTAGCATTCTATTTGTGATTTTCTGAAATGTATTCTTCTCCTTCTTTTTCTGTCGCCTAAGCTTACTTTGTATCCATTTTAAAACCCTAAAAAAATTAAATCTGTTATCAAAGTTTTCTCCGCTTGTAATTTTTAATAACTGTTATTCATATTTATGTCATTTCATAGGTTGTTCATATAAAAATACACTACTTTTTAATTCTTTCTATATACATTTAAGTAGTATCATTGAACACGACATATTCAAATTTTGTCTATTATTACTCTTTCCTCCAGACTTTCACTATGAAACTGCACTTTATTTGCAATCATCAAAATTCTTAAAAAATATCCATAAAATATCTCAGTGTCCTTAATCTACAATAGCTCAAACTCCTACGGTAATCCAGGCAACAAATCTCGTTTCACTCCTTTGGAACCTTGAAACTTCTGTCTTATATTATCCTATATTTGTTTTAAGAATTTTTTTTTATTATGAATCATTTCAAAAACAGTTCTAGCAAATGATTAAAATAAATATATTTTAATCTCTAGATATTTGTGATTCCGGTCATCCAAGATTTTTACATTTACTTCTTCAATATCAGCTTCCTCTTCCCTTACTATTTTTCATAAGCTTTTAAATTTTAAAAATTCGAGTACAGTTAAACTTGAAAATTTGAGTGAATCTGAAATAGTGTAATGTACATTCTTATTAGTAATTAATGATTGATTCTTAAAATGTGCAATATGAGGTTGGATGTCCATGTGTGTATCCTACATTCCTACAAGCTCTTCTGCTATGATTTTCCGCTCAAATTTACAGGTTAGTTGGTTTGCTTCTACCACAGCTACTACTATGCCACTCTGCCCGTGTTGGTTTGCTTCTGCTATGATTTTCCACTCAAAGTTATGACCATGACCTGTTGAGCTTGCATCACAATTATCAACTTGTTTTGTCAAAAATATGTGTATGCCATTAATTTCTGTCCTTTGACAAGCTTTTTTATTGGAATAAGGGCCTTGCTGCTGTTGCATGGGGCAAACGAAGTAGGGTGATACTCGATGTAGGGTGTGGAGTTGTACAACAATTATCAACTTGCTATGTCTTTTGCTCCAAAAGATGAACATGAAGCTCAAGTTCAATTTGCTCTTGAACGTGGAATTCCTGCTATATTGGCAGTTATGGGGACTAAAAGGCTACCTTTTTCCCGGTGGCGTATTTGATATTGTTCATTGTGCACGTTGCAGAGTTCTTTGGCATGTTGAAGGTGGCATCAAGTTTAACTCCTTTTCAAACTATCCACCTTAATTATTTAAGTAGAATAGTTCTTTATTATATTACCTAGAAAGCTTGTAGACGTGTTTCAGTGGAGCTGGAGAAATAGTATCGGGTTCAGTAGAGGACTTGGTTGTGCTATTTAAGTTTGAGAAGATGAATTTGAAGAACTGCTCAGGATAGATCATCACCCATTTTAAATTTTTAGGCATCTTGCTTCTCCATCCATTGATCTGTGTTAATCACTGGAATCAGCTTTGGTGATCTGAGATTCATAGAAGCATGTTTCTTAAATATCAGGTGGCAAACTTCTTTTGGAGCTGAACCGCCTAATGAGACCTGGTGGCTACTTTGTCTGGTCAGCAACTCCTGTCTATCGGAAGAATCCTGAGGATGCTGCAATCTGGAAAAATTGAGTCAATCACTAACAGCTTCAAGTGTGTGTTATATACATACATGAGAACTGATTGTTTTTCTTTGTCGTAGATTCCTGCCCTGCTAGTTGTTGGTGTCTATGTATATCTTTTGATTATTGTCCCCATTGTTCTTTTTGTATAGGTATGAAGCTGCTATGAAGGATTTGAAATTGTGGGTAATGAATTTAGTCCCGGTTGATTCTCCCGACACTCTACCTATAATCTATGAGTGTGGCTTACGGGATGTATCATGACTGGTGCGAACCTTTCAACACATACATCAGTTATTTTCATGGAAAGTGTGTTTGCTCTATCATACATCAGTAGGAGTGTTGCTAGACACAATACCCATGGCCTATTTATAGTCACACCATGTCTTCTTACATTCACAGTGAAGTTGCCAATTCCAAAAGATACATAGAGACTAACAACTCAGACTGCTGGGAACCCTAACCAGGAACATGAAAAACCACATACATCAATCACAAAATGAACACCTTGGGAATCTAGCGTGCATCTGCAATGCGAAAAGATAGCATTTGACTTCTCGTGGTATCCTCAGAAACCATTGTACTGATGCCACCAGCTGAATCCATGTAGCCGTCCCCTAGCAAATATTCACTGTCTCCCAAATTTTCATTCTCTTGGTTAGTCCATGGATGTGTATCAGTGGCCCTGAGCAGCCCTTCTAACTCCACCGCAATTTCCTTCATGGACGGCCTATCCTCACCCCTCACTTTCAAACATCTGCATGCTAGTAGCCCAACTTCTCTTATGTGATCAACATTTCCCTCGTTTAAAACCCGTTTGTCGATAATCTCCAAGATTCGGTCGTCTTTCACGGCCATAACAAAAAATAGGGAGAGGTTCCTATCTTTTTCAGGCTTGTCAAAAGATATGGCCTTCATTCCTGTTAATAATTCAGCTAGTACCACCCCAAAGCTGTAAACGTCACTCTTTTCTGTCAATTGACTTGTGTGGAAGTACTCTGGGTCTATGTATCCGAACGTGCCTTGGACTAGAGTGTTCAGTTGAGTTTGATCCACCGGAACGACTCTGGAGGCACCGAAATCTGACACCTTTGCTGTAAAATTTTCATCCAGCAGTATGTTAGCACTCTTAATATCTCTGTGGTATATCGGAATAGCAACGTCGGAGTGCAAATAAGAGAGAGCTCCGGCTGCTTCTGCTGCTACACGCAGGCGAGCTCCCCAGGTGGATAAGGACGTGGAGGTTCCGTCACTGTCATGTAAATGCTCGGAAAGGGTGCCATTAGTTACAAACTCGTAGACTAATAGTGGAAGCTCCGTCTCCAGGCAACAACCGATCAGCTTAACAACGTTCTTATGACTGATTTGTGACAAGATGACGACTTCATTGATGAAATCATCAACCTGGCTCCGATCTAGCTGCTTGGCCTTTTTTATAGCAACTACTCTGTTGTTCATCAACGTACCTTTGTAAACTGTACCTTGACCACCTTGACCTAGGATTCTACTCTCATGGTAGTTGTCGGTTGCCCTTTTGAGCTCATCTGCAGTGAATAATTTCAATATCTCGAATCCGCTACGATGTTGGGAGACGAGTTCTTCTAACCTGTGACCCCCATTTTCTTTGAAGAACTTCTCCCTCTCTCGTTTTTCCTTCCTCTTTTGTAGAGCCCAGAAAGCTAAGAGAAGGAGCAAGCCACAACCCGCTCCCAGTCCCACACCTTCAAGCATGTATTGAGAGAGTACAGAGTTAATAGAAGTAAGGAAAAGTGAAATGTGTTTTTTTGCAGTGATGTCGCTCATCTTGAGGCATATCGTTCCTCTATTTTCATCTTCCTCCTTTATACCTGGACCATCATCCTAGTAACCCAAAAAGATTTGGACTGTTGTTGTCATTGGTTTTTCCAGCAACTTCAGTCTAATACATGTAATTATACTATGATGGAACCCGTCACTTTTTCCGTAAAGTTGACAAAGAAAAGGCTAGTAGTACCAGGAGATGCCAAAAGAAGGGGATGAGGGAAGGAAGGAGCGAATCGGAGATCTACTCACCTAATGCAATATCACTAGAGGTGTTCTTTGATCGCACTTCTCGAGTACAACCAGTTCCATTTCTAAAGCCATCTCCTTCGTACCCTTTACCGCATGAACATTTGAAACTGCCATATAGATTTATGCACGTCATATTGCATGGATTATTTTGTGAGTTGCACTCGTTAATATCTGCATATAACATAGGTGTCAAACGTATGTAATTCATAAATTCTGATAATAATTGGTACCACCTATAATTATTGAAATAAATTAATAAAATTACAATGGTCAATTATTATTTTATAAATTTTCATATACATGTCTAAGTTACCACCCAAACAAGATATTTGAAAGAGTGTAATTATTAAATGTTAAAATTCAAAACTTAATTCAATACTTAGAAATTATATAAAACTTAATAACTTTTATGTGTTCGAGTGGAAAATTCCACTTGGTGTTATAAATCAAATGTTTTTAATGGTGTACACCCTAAAAATTATATTTAATTATATTTCACTCGTTCCATACAGTAAAAATTATATCCAATTGTAGTTGTTAATTACGAATTTAATATCCAGTTAAGTACGGGAGTAAATACACTAATTAGACACTTTTTGTGGTTTGTTTAAAATTGCATATGCATATAAACCTAATTCCTTATTTCCTTACAATATTATCTCTCAAAAAAAATAAAATAAATGAATTGCTATAGTTGAAGATTTCAATAAAATTTTCTTAAAATTCTAATTGAACTCTCCAAAGTCCAACAAGATAAAAAAATCTTTCGTGGAGACATCTTAATAAACTTTTGTTTGGTAGGATGTATCATTCATGTTAATAGAATATCATGTAGAACTTGAATGAGGAAAACACTTGGTAAACGTTTGATAAAAATTCCATATGACCGAGGGAAAAAAGACTTGGATGAATACCTTGACAGCCATATGTTCCGGAGAGATAAGGATTCCCACTGTAACCTTGTTTGCAGTGGCAGCGGTAACCTTTCCCATCGTCTGCATCGGTGCAGTTGGTATTCTCTTTGCACATATAGCTCGATATGTTCCTATTAGCCGCCTCGCACTTTTCATTTCCTATTGCCCAATCCAGAACGGCGGGCATCTTCTCTTGTGTTATGTTCTTGAGAGATGCAGGGGAGAACTTGAAGTAGCCATCTGCTGCAACAAAGGCATAGCCGCATGGGTTGAAGTCATGGACAAAGGTGTGGTTGTAGTAACTTTTGAGGGAGATGTTGTAGACCCCCATATTGCTCGGGAAACTGGTCTGGCAGCATCCAACACCCGCACATGACTCGTTCGTCACATCAGTGATGCTGTTGCAAAGTGACATGCACCCCGTCGAGAAACCATGGCCTACTTTCCCATTGAAGTAGGCGTAGGAATCACAACCCACAACAAAAAACCTGCAACGAAATTTTCTCAGATGACGCCAATTCTGGGAGATACATAAACGCAAGGCTGAATATCCATGACAGATTTTCAGCTTTAGTTTGACCTGTTCTTGGAGGCGGATAGAGAGAAACTCCCCAGTTTGGGCCTTCTCTTAGGGGAGGACTCTGAAATTCTTTCTCCTGACGACATATAGCAGTCACTCGCGACTCGCAGCTTGATGAGCATCTCGTGGTTCTCCAATGAGATATTGACTACAGGGATATTGCCGTTGTTCCAGTATGCCACTGGAGGGTTCGTAGATTCGTTGCAGGTGATCCGAAACGAAGTGCTTCCTTCGTAGTAGCATTCGCTTCTATCAGTATGGATGCCGAAGGGGTATGAGATGGTTCGGAGGTCTCCACATGCACTCCGGCAACCAGGCTTCGTTTGAGCTACAAGCTGCAGTATTGGAGCTGAACCTGAAAATAGCGTAAAAGCAACAACAAGCAATAATTCTCGAGGGCTTGTCATTTCTAAAGGATGGGAGAGTGGCACCGATCTATGCACTGATTATACGCTTCTGGGACCACAGCAAGATAAGTGAAGGGTGAGATGAACACCATAACCTATCCTTTTACTATATATATAGAGGAGCATCTATACGGCCTTTTCGAATTCTACCCAGCGACATTAAATATATATATATAGAGGAGCACCAACTTTTACTATTATTTTATTTGATGTTGTGACTGATGCATGAGATAAAAAAACCTGGAGAAAACAATAAAATAAGGATGTAAAACTCTCAATTTTTATATTATATATAAATTTTAGAAACATTTACACTTTATTTTATAAAAAATAATATTATAATATAATGTTCAAATGATTTGGGAGAGTTGTGTTCTTGACTGGCCTTTTAACTGCTAACTTCTGTAGATCATTTGATTATGTATAGGTAAAGCAACTGAAGTAGTGATGTTAACCTATTTGTAGTTAATGACTGCTTCTTAAACTGAGCAATATGATATGAGGTTGGATGGGTCAATGAGGCGTGTCCTACCTTCCTACAAGCTCTTCCGCTATGATATTGACATATGTTTCCATTACAATGTATTTCAGCTCAAATTTACAGGCTAGGTCATTTGCTTCTACCACAGCTATTTCATCTGATTCCATCGGGTGTGAATAATTGGGTGGATATCCACTGTCCCCTAGGAATTTGCTTGGGCATCTTGCTATTCCGACTCTGCCGGTTTTTGTTGTTGGGTGCTTGTGCATGTAATTTAACACAAAACTACAACCTCTCTTGACTTGGAAAAAGTCTTGGTGGCTATGAGACGGTGACTGATCTAAGTCTTCCGCCAGCATAATTGGACTAAAGGCGATTTAATAAAACCATGACCATTTCTTATGGGTACCTTTCAAATTAGAAGTCTTGGTCTCCCTGTCCATTTCTCAAAACTAACCGAATAAAGCAAGTTGTTTTGATTAAAAAATGATGTTGAATCACCCATCTAGAATAGATAGATATTAATGGCCAATCATGGTTGACCAAGTTTTTTCAATGGCCATATTCCATAAATATTTTATATTAGGGTTTTGATTCTTTATTAGTCATTAACATAGACACTATACCTCTAAATAGGTCATTGAGAAGGATTGAAAATAAGTAGTTGCCCTCATGTATTTGACTTTTAAAAATTTTTCGCAATATAAATCCGACAATTTTCTTTTTATTTTTTTAAAATTATTTATTTATACATTATTTTTTAAATTATTATTTTGTTATTTTTAAATTTATTTGAAAAAATAATTTCCGATTTGGTTCATCTCATCTATTTGATTTTTTATTCAATTTTAAATTAAATAATTTTTATTATTAATTCTCCATAATTGGATAATTTATAATTTAATTTATGCTAGTTTAACCGATTTCTAATTTTACTAATTGAATTAGATAATAGTCCAATTTAGTTTATAAGTCTAATTCAACTTTGATTTTAGTTTAATTCGACATTTGGGATAACAATATTATAATTGAATTTTAATTGGATTGTATTGACCGAAACTATTTATAAAATTTATAGAATGAGGTAAAAAAATATGTATAAAAAATAATACCAATATGATTTATCAAAATTTGAGTAATATTTGAATAAATTATAAAATAGAAAATCACACTTGAAAATTTATAAAAAAAACGAGTATTAACCTAATATATTTTAAAATACAGACAAATACTTGCTATATAATCTAAAATACTAGTAATAATTTGCTAAATTTCGAAAAAAAATATAACAAAATTCGACACTTTATCCAAATGCGAGTAAATAATATGAGAATTTATGAAATACCGTTAAAATTTGATAATTTATAAAAAAAATGTATAGAGAACTAATAATTTATAAAATATATACCGAAATCTAATCATTTATAAAAAAATAATTTAAGTTTAGAAAGAAATGGTAAATCTCGAACATTTATGAATTATGTAATGATAATTGATAATTTATGAGAAAATGGATTGAGTTCTATATAAGAAAAATGAGCAAATATTTGATAATTTATAAAAATATGGATTATAATACAATAATTTATGTAAAATGAGTACGTTGACAACTCATATGAATAACTCACTAATACTACCAGTATATCATGAAAAGTATGGAGTGCGTCTAATTATCTGGCGGTTGCATTGATAATAGGATCACTTTCTCTTTCTATCGCGGGGTTGGTAGAAGGTATTAATAAAGTATCTGATATATGAAATATTTTGGCTACTTAATTCTCTAGTATTAGAAATATAATGAACGTGATTGAGATTGAAGATAAGTTGGACGTACTAAAGCAGGAGAAGCGAAATATAATATAATACAGTACTGAGCTGAAAAGGTTATGGTCCAAACTTGATTATTATGATCCATTAATTACATCCAATCTTTTAGATACAGCTTATATTAGAGCATGGATGAAGCGACGATGTGTGATTCACCTCCTAAAGGGACTAAACCTAGAATATGAATAAAAGAGAGCAATGATATGTCATCAGTCTCCAATTCCTCAGATGGAAGATGTTATTGCTGCACTAATCCATGAGTAGTCAAGACAAAAAGTTATGAACACTCCAGAGATATCGACAACACTAGTTCACTCTACTCTAGCAAAACAGATTATTGACAACCGACAATGCTATAATTATGGGAAGAATGGACATATTAGCTAGAATTGTTCATCGACACGTATTCCTACATGGGGTGTAACAAGTCATAGCCTTAGAGGACGTGGAGCCCGAGGTCAAGGTCGAGGTTGTGGACGATTTGGGGGACAAACCTATTGTGCTAAAGGTGCTGACTTTTTAAATGACGACGTGTGTTATGCTAATGCTGACTCAGGTACTATTGCACATGCATTTTCTTCTAAACTATCTTCCATAGAATGAATTATTGATTCAAGCGCATCTAAACACGTGACAGAAACATCAGTAGAGTTTATTATATATACTGGTTCTCCACCTTTTTCCCATAATAGAGTTCAAACTGCTGACGACACATTTCAACCGATTAGGGGATTCGACTCGATTAAATGCACTTCATCAATTACATTATCATCAGTTCTACATGTCCCATAATTTCCTGTTAATCTATTATTAGTTAGAGCAATTAGTGATCAATTGAATTGTCAAGTAATCTTTGATCAAGATTCATGTGTCATTCAGGAAAGGAATACCAAGAGAATAATCGGGATTGGACGGAGGTGTCATGCCTTGACCCTAGTTGGTCATATCCCCGTGAACAACTTGCCACTCTTCCGGTTTATTAAAAGGTTTCCCCTTATCCTAAACCGTAAAGAGTAAGGCGTCATTCATACCTGTACCTTTCCTATAATAACATAACTCAAAACTGTAATAAATTAAACATACATATTTCACAGGCATCTTATTTGGCAGTCTTTTAAGGGTAGGCTTTCCAGAATTTCCTGAAAAGGGATATAAGGGAAGGAGTGAGTACAACTACTTAGTGAATAGGTTTTCAAAGTCAAACTTTAACTTTTAGGAAACCAATAGTTTTGGAGTGTGCCAGACTCCTTTATTTCAAAACCATTTAATTTGCAAATCTCGAGTTTATCACCATTTCTTTTTAACCATGGTGTGTCATCACCCAACACACATCCTTTATCATAAAAGTTAGACACATTCGCAGGTCAGCATAACCATTGAACCTACTAGTGGCTTCAGAGCGACTTTACCGGCCACCCAAATAGAAGTATGACCACTTCTACCTTAATATCGAGTGGATGTATGCGACATCTGACCCTCAATCTTGAAATCGGTTCTTCGTATCCGTATGAAGACAGAGACCTCATCCTGTCCCCATCCCAATCTCATGCGCTTGGTGCTACTCCAAATTTCGCATAGACACCTGAAATGACGAACTGCCCTTATAGCCACCAGGTCGCCCAGTGCCCTTAGGACGCATCACTACCCCTCATGGGCGTCTTGATGGTTTCATACTCACAGTGCATGCACAAATAATGTTTTCTCATATTGCCATGTAATCTATGGTGCCACTGGTCCAACGACCCTGACTCTCAACTCAACTCGTAGTTGTTTGTCTTGACTGGTCCATCGACCTGTCATGTCGCACTACCGCTAATTGACTAAGCATGTTAGTTCTCTCTTGGTACCATGGCCAAACAATTCACTTATTAAGTTTTATGGCACATATATCATGTTCATTTACGAGCTCCTGCTTGGGTCCACTGTACGAGATTTTCAAAATCGGGCATTTAGCCCCCCAAGTTCCAAAACCGAGGCCCTTGACCTATCAGAGCTATTCGAGCTCCCGTCGAGAAGGTCTCCCAAATTGTTTAAGCATTGGCACACAATCAGAGGAGAGCATTTCTGACAAAACATATGTTTTCTCTATCCATTATACCGCCCGAGTATAAGGACACCTCAGTTCATAACCAATGAACAAGTTTTTAACTTCCTTTGAGGAAGTCTCATCATACCAACCGGGTATGATCTACTTACAACTGATAATTAGTTTTTCCGCATAATTTTCACATCACTTCCTTTAAGTCGTGATGTTTAAAAATACCACTTAATAGTGGGTTTTCATACCGAGGTATTTATCATCCCCAACCGGGTATGATATAAAATTTCCACGCACAACCGGTAAGTGGTTTTTATCTTTAAGTTTTGCTCATCATTCCAACTGGATATGATGTTAGTAAACCTACTCACCCGTTAATGTCGTGAATTTCACTAGACCGGTTCTTTGTATTCACGTGAGCTTGTCCTTGCTGGCATTCTCGGTATTTCGTGTTCCTACACGATATGAACATCTCGGTTCATTATCCTTTGGCCTAATAGCCTTCATTCATTCCAAATGAATGAGAAAGTCAAACTTTCATTTATTTGCAATTAGGTCTCTAAAGTTATTTCTCTTTAACTTTAAGTCCCTAAGGCCGGTTTTTCCTCAAATTGAGTCCCAAAACTTTTAAAATTTATCATAGGACCTCAATTTATTCCATTTCACAAAAAGGGGTTTAAATTTCCAAATTTCTAATTTGATCCCCCAACTTTTTCCAAAATTTACATTTTGCCCTTCCTTTACAAAAATGGTAAATTTTACCCCAAAAATTCTAAAATTTCTCAATTAGCCCTCTAACATTTTTATCATGCCCAATTGACCCTCAATTTTAGGAAATTGCATTTTGGTCCCTCGAATTTTCGAAAATCCCCAATTTCCTCAAAATTTCCCCCAATTCCAACTCTTTAACACAACCGAGTTTGATTTTATCAAATTGACCGATCAACACCTCTAATTATTGAAATTGAGTTTCTCCATTTTCATACAATTCCATAGAACTTTAAATCGTGAGTTTTAACGTCGAAACGAGCTTAAACGGGGCTTCGCCAGAAAATAGATTGTAGAGAGAGAAAGCTTCGATTACTCACCGGTGAGGGCACGGAGGTCCAAGCTATCAATCTGGGCAGATAGCTCTCATCCTGAGGTTTATCCTAGAATCAAGAATCACATCAATTGATGCCGAATTGATTTAGAATTTCATCATTGAAATTTTGTCGGTTCTCTTTCTAGCATTGACCGAAAATTGCAGAGAGTAGCCGAATTGGCTTACCTTTCAGTCCTAATTCGGCTGTGGGAGGGCTGAGGAAGTGTTGGGAGGGCTTGGTTTGGTCTGAGGAGGGCTCAAAATGACTGATTTCAGCTTGGCCAAAATAGGGTAGCTTCGGTCAGCCGAAGTTGCTTCACTGTTCCATCATGCCGGCGCTTCTCCAGCGATTCTCGGATTGACTATAGTTTGCTATTAGATAGCTGTCTTCTCCCCAGTTCTAAAGAGCTCGACCTCTCCTTACGAGGTTAAGAAAAATGTTCAAGTTGAAGCTCTAGTTCGAGCTTCACCGAGAAATGGAGCTGTAGAGAGAGAGAGAGAGAAGTGTTCAGATGTGAGGGGAATGAATGGGGATGACCTATTTATATAGGCGTAAAAATCGTGAGAGATTTATTACTAGTATTAATATTATCATAAATTATTGGTATTAATTAAAATAATTAAATATATATTAATTTATGGCTATTTATGATAAGGCGTAAGTTCGCATAAAAATTTTTGACCGAAATTTCAGGCTTAACTTCAGATTTCTTATGGATTATCGTTCACCTGAACCAATTTGGTTTTTCTCACCTATTTTGTCTTAAGTTTCTTTTCCAAGGTTTAATGAACCCTTTGGATCAAACAGAAGTTGTAAATTTCCAAATTGCTTGTTCCTAAATGATCGGGTTTGTAAAATGGCTCGATTTTCTTACTCGGTTTGACTGGTTCTTTTTCTGGTTTTCCTTAACTCAAAAGTGCGGGGTTTACAGGAGATTTGATGGATTGTGGTACCTTATGAGAGATGGTCTAGTGTAGCTTTAACCACTACTTTGTCTGAACGAGCAATGAATTAAGTCATATTGGAGTATCGTCGTCTTGATCATCTATCAATTGAGATTCTTAAGAGTGTAAGGCCTGACTTGATGAATAATGTAGAACGTAGCAAGCTTGTATGTGATGCTTGTGAGTTTGAAAAACATACAAGAACACGTTATTTTTCTACTAGTGTAAAAAGTATTTCACCATTTTCGTTGATACATTCTGATGTTTGGGGACCATGTCCAGTTACTTTGATTGGCGGATTCAGATGGTTTATTACATTTATTGATTGTTATTCAAGGATGACATGGGTATATTTGATGAAAAATAAATGTGAGACATTGGTTTGCTTTAAAGATTTTTTAGCTTTGGTGCAAATACAATATAATGCCAAAGTGAGTACTCTTCGTACATATAATGGACCACATGTTCATATACACTAAAACCGAATGGAGTGGCATAACGGAAGAATCAACACTTGTTAGAGGTAGCTCGCACTCTTCTATTTACAATGAATGTTCCAAAATATATATGGAGTGAAGAAATATTGACGACAACATATTTAATTAACAAGATATCTTCTTAGATATTAAACTTTCAATCTTTTTGTGAACTTTTGATGGGATGAAACATAAATGCAGTCCGTCCTCGTGTATTTGGTTACGTATGTTTTGTGAGAGATCATCGTCCCACAGTAACCAAACTTGATCCACGTGCATTGAAGTGTATTTATATAGGCTATTCTAGCACTCAAAAAGGTTACAAGTGTTGGTGTCCAAGTGAGAGAAGACTTTTTATGGGTATGGATGTAACATTTCGTGAGAATAAACCCTTTTATGGTGAATCAACAATGTCGTCCACAGTGCTAGATGATTTGTCTGAAGCACAACATGGAAATGAAGAGAGAATTAGTGATAATACAGTTGAAGATGTTATTATGGGTGTAATCCTATGTCCTAAGAGATTGAGTAGCAATGAAAAAGAGACCAATGAACCAAAATTAAAGGTTTATAGTAGAAGAAACAAGAGTTATGCTCAGGAGTGGAAGATAAAGAAGATGATGTCATTGCAGGTGTAATCCCGTGTCCTAAGAGATTGAATATCAATGAAAAAGGGACCAATGAACAAAAATTGAATGTTTATAGTAGAAGGAACAAGAGTTGTGCTTAGGGAGAGGAAGATAAAAAAGATGATGGAGAGCGACAAGAACAGATACTTATACCACACTCATTGCCCCCATATGTCCCAGATACCCATCAATTTTCTGATGATTCCTCATCATCACCGGATATCCCATATACCCATCAATGTCCTAACGATTCCTCGTTATCACTAGATAGTAATGAATCTCTACCCATTGCTATTCGTAAAGAACCTAGAGCTAATGTAGGAAAACCTCCAATTAGATATGGTTATGAACATGATATATCTAACTATGTCTCATATGAATCTGTCTCATCTACATACAAGACCTTTATTGTATCATTACAACTAGTGCACATACCAAGAAATTGACAAGAGGCCAAAAATGATCCAAAGTGGCTTGTAGCAATGTATGAGTAGATGCGTGCATTAGAGAAAAATAAGACTTGAAAACTGGCATTGCTTCCAAGCGGAAAAAAGGTTGTTGGATGCAAATGGGCATTCACTGTTAAGTAAAATACCAATGGAAAGGTTGAAAGGTATAAAGTAAGATTGGTAGCAAAAGGCTACAGTCAGACGTATGGAATAGATTATGATGAGACATTTGCACCAGTTGCTAAAATGAGTATCGCCATAATACTTATTTCATGTGCTGCCAACTTTGGATAGAAATTACATCAATTAGATGTAAAGAATGCATTTTTTCATGGAGACTTACAATAAGAGGTATATATGGAGATTCCACCTGGATTTGATACGATGAAGACCACTAGGAAGGTATGTAAACTTAAGAAGTGTTGGTATGGACTTAAGCAATCACCAAGAGCTTGATTTGACCGATTCTGACATGTAATAGTTAGAATGGGGTATCAACAATGCAATGGAGATCACATGGTTTTCTATCGACACTCAAATAGTCAAGTTGCTATCTTTGCAGTATATGTAGATGATATTATTATAATTAGAGATGATAGCGATGAGATATTGCGACTAAAGCAAAGATTGAGCAAAGAATTTGAAGTGAAAGATTTGGGTGCACTTAAGTATTTTCTCGGTATTGAGATAGTCAAGTCTAGGACAGGCATAGTGCTTTCTCAAAGAAAATATCTATTGGATCTACTTACTGAAACAAGGATGTTAGGTTGTCGAACTGCTGCCACTCCAATTGAACCAAATCATAAGTTATGTGCTCAGTTAGGGGACCCAGTGGATAAAAAACAATATTAGAGAATTGTGGGACGACTTATCTACTTGTGTCATATATGACCGGACATTACATATGTGGTTAGTATTGTAAGTATATATATGCATGATCGTAGGACATAACATTGGGAGACAGTTATGCGAATATTGAAATATCTAAAGAGTAGCCTGAAAAAAGGCATTTGGTTCAAATCTCGAGGTCATACTAAAATTAAAGGATTTTGTGACTCTGATTAGACTAGTTGTATAGATGATAGAAGATCAACATCAGATTATTGTGTGTTTGTTGGAGGTAATCTTATATCTTGAAGAAGTAAGAAACAGGAGGTGATCGCAAGATCAACGGTAGATGCAGAATACAGAGCTATGACTCAAGGTATATATGAGATAATATGGATAATGAACTTATTGATGGAGTAATATTTATTCAGAAAAAAACCCATTAAGTTATGGTGTGATAATAAATCAGCGATCAGTATTGCTAACAATACAGTTCAACATGATAGAACCAAACATATTGAAATTGATCGATTCTTCATTAAAGAGAAACTTGAGAGCAAGATCGTGGAGCTACACTACATGAAGACTAATGAACAATTAGCAAATTGTTTAACTAAAGGATTAGGACCTAAAGAGTGGATTAATATTTGTAAGAAGATAAGAATGATAGATATTTATAGCCTATCTTGAGGGCGAGTGTTGAAATAATATAAGATATTTAAGGTAATTACGATATATATATATATATATCATATACTCTATTTAAGATAGTTAATAAATAGACATGTATATAATTGAGTTAGGGTGAGAAAATATGTAGATTTCAATTTCTTATCCCTATGGCCTCTCTATCAATATATTTATTTTCTCTTTCCCTAATCTAGTTTTCTAACAACCAAGTCAAGGGGGTGAGACTTTTATGATTAGTTAATGAAAAAGGTTGTTGAGTGATTTTCCACAAACATAAGATTCACAAAAGGGTAAATGATAAATATTATTCATTGAAAGATGATGAGAAAGCACACGATTGACAATTGGAAACACTAGATGGCCCAAGCATTGATGGCACACAAGAGCAGAGACAAAATGACTAACACATGCAAAGAAATGTACGAAGATAGTATAGTCCACCTTAAGGCTCCCGCGCATTAACTCCTGATGAGAAAATGAATCTTTTATAAGGAAGTAAGTAGAATGAAACTCAAAATAGCAGCGATTATCTTTGGTAAATTGGGAGATAGATAAGAGATTTAAAAATATTTAAGGGACATAGTAGATATGATTAATGAAAAATTTACAAGTGTGAGATGATAAGGTGGTGGAACCAAAGTGTAGAATAGGTAAACCTGTCCTGTCTCCTATCACCAGCTGCTCAGGAAGTGGTTGATCGTCCTGTATAGTCATATGAGACAAATTGTTAGTGACATGATTGATAGCGCCTAAATCAATATACCAATCAATTTGATGGGAACCAATGTCACTATTGTGCAAAGAATGAACTTGTGATCGTGGAGTGATGGGGTTTAATTCGTAGGCGGGAGGGAAATGGTTTCAAGAACAGAAGATATGGCGAGAGTTAATACTTTCCACTTACGATACAACCCATCAAATAGCTTGTTTTTAATTTCGTGGTCTTGTTTTGCTCTATCGATTTGAGTAAAACTAGTGGCTAGATTCGAGATCTAGGATAGGTAAGTAGCCTCAGATTTCTTAATTCCATCTCCATAATAGAAATTGTTTTCTTATTTAATTTCTATAAGAGGGATAACCATTAGTAAATTAGGCAAAATATCCAAAAAAAATACAACTTTCTACTACTTTCAAGAGAGAATGTATATATATTTCGAATATTTCAAAACATATTCTAGAACAAAAACCCTAAAACTGAAAACATGCACTAAAACGTTTATGCTCCAAAAGAGAGATGTGTATGAAAGATAAAAATCCATGATAAACAAATTAAGTATAAAAGCAGTATTAGATAAAGAATCTTTCGCCAAAAAATACTTTCATAATAATTAATTGGCTAAAACACATACAGGAAAAAAAGTGTACCTCTTTAAGAATCCATGAATTGTAACCTCCTTCAAGTTGTATGACTTTTTCATCCAAGCTTTTCTGCAGTGCACTCAAGATTTTAGCCAAAACCATCCGGTTTAGGTTTAAATTGTTTTAAGTAGGAACACATACTAGTTGGTAAAAGAAAAGAATATTTATTACTCTTGCTTTTTCTGCTTGATACAATATACCTGAAAAGAGAACCACTCAATTCCAACCACACCTCCATATCCAAAGCTAAATCGGACTGCAAAGGAAGTACACAGGAGCATCAACAATACATCCTGATCCTGCTAATGGAAACGCAGACACAAACACTCACATTCAAAGGTTCCACACCGTTCGCTTGATGCACATTCGCTTTCACTTCTTCAGGTTCAATTTTTAGACCAACAGCTTCACCGTCATGATTCTACCCATTATTCCGATGATTTTGCTGAACCATAGGAGCAAATCCTCCCTCAACATCAATGTCATAGCAGCATCCTCAGCTTGCTCTTCTTCTTCTTTCTCCTCTTTTTCTTCTCCTCTTCCATAACTAGAAATCCAAATTAACCCAAACCCTAGCGAACAAGCGAACGTCTGCAAAGAAGCCATACCACAATGAACTAACAAACAACTTCACTCAAAGCAGATTTTTATTTGATGGATAAAACGTCTGCTTTCGTCCTTCAAGGACATCAAAAATTGACCGGATGTCACCGAGTATACCCGATCAGATCCGGAGCCGGATTCACCCCACCATTGGGTTAAAAAATGGGGGCGAGATCCGATTACGAGTTCCGAGAGCTTCCCATGGACCCGAACCCCGAGGTCCAGGATTCGGTCGATTTTGAACCGACCCGGTCAAGTACGGGTCCGATCGGGTTTTCTTACCACCCTAGGCACCATATAGTTTTAATTTACATAATAGTACCCATAACTATCACTTTAGTCCCATATGACTCCAAATCATGTAAAGTTGTCATGGGTTTGCTTATAGTAAGATAGATTTTGGGACAGTTGTGTCTGTCTATTGTGAAGTTATCAGATATCACCAAACTTGGTTGTAAAGTTAACATAACATGGATCTTTAATGGAACATTTGTGTTAGTCATCTAACAATCACTGCATTAAATTGCATAACACCAAGATAGCCTTGTCAGAACATCATCCTGCAATTTATTTGTCTTTTCAATTCTCATAAACATTTTGTGCAAAAAAAACTCTCATAAACAATGATTCTGTCTCACCAGGTGATCAAATTGATCATTTACCAGGTGATCTTCTGTTTTCAAATCAAAACTAAAGTATGTGCTGTATGTATTTTGTTCTTGGTTGAATCTGTAATGCAGCTTGCTTCCCGTGTCTTGTTTGGGGACCAAATATACAAAGAAGACTATCTTTCATGGTTCCACTTATGACTAAGTTCCACCTGGAGTCACCTCCCCAGCATGAATATGACTATTCCCACAAGCAGAAAGATAGAATACACCGTGGCCTGCAAAACATGTTTGTGCTATCACTCCTAGAGTTTCTTCTTCCTGAATTTCAATAGAGGGAAGTGAGAGGAAAGAGGCTGAAAGAGTACTGCAATAGCAGATGCAGCGAGGCCTGCTCTCTCCCGAGGATCCTTGCGATAATGGTTCCCAAAATAGAGGACTGTTGCATAGTACCACATTAACGGGCATAGAAAGCCAAGAAGAAACCTGGAGATGAAACAAGATTGATAATTGGTACAAGATTCATGTTCAATAATAAGAATAAAAGTCGGGGAATGGAAGATCAGTAAGGTACACACGAGAACCATCCAACTCCACACCCGAAGCATGGGAGAGGTTTATCGTAGATGCCCCCAGATTGATAGTCTTCAGGATCTTTTATGAGCGTGTACCTTGCATCTGCTGCATCAGCTGTTTGTCCTGTGTTTCAAGCCAAAACAATTCCACCTCATATCATCAGAAGACATGATTCTGAAAGGAAGTGACTCCGAGACCAGAACTCCATAGGGAAACCATTGTTATAGCAACTGAACTGAGGCAAGCACTTGGAAGGCTTAGGTGAAAACATTGGACAAGCACTTCTCAACTTTGGTACTAATCACTACCTTTGAGTACTGAAGTCCGAGTTGAAGGTCTCAGGAACTTCCCAGAAACTGATCTTCCCAGCTCAAGTCCATTTTTCAGACCCTCTGCCTCCTCCATTTGTGTCTGATGAGGTGTGGGGGAGCGGGGCAAGGGAGATACAGTTTTGATTGGGAAGTAGAGCTTGAAGTTAAATACCACAAGAACAGAAAGTTTCCTTCAAAATGAAGCCCTCAAGCTCGAAAACAATATCTGCATGAAAATATCAATTTCAAACAACTGGTACGGTACAGGAGTAAATTCCCTTTGTAATTAAAAGGCTGGACATGTTCTACTCTAAAATGATAGATAAAATAATTGGTGCATGAACAATATCAATCATATTGGAAAAAAGAGCCAATCTAATATAAACAGTTTCATGTTAATGGATGGCAGTGAAATTGAAAAATCATAACCGTGAAACAGCGTATACTTCACACGAATTATGTGCATACTTCACACGCTGCTACATGCTAATGTTCTGTTCCGCAAAGAGGTTCAACTAATAAACATTTACATGATCCACAAGACAGCCTAATTATCAGCTGTTCCATGGATAATCATGCTTCTTCGTCTCTGATACAATAAGAAAATGCTGAGAGCAAATCCCAAGCACAGAAGCTGTGGGTATAAACAAAACCGCAGAATTCAGCACTCGTCTCAAGCAGTTCTAAACCGGAGTCCCCTAATAGTACCCAAGAAATTAACACCAACAAAACCAGCAACTGCAAAATTCTGATCGATGAAAAATACCCAAGAAACCTACAAGATGTAATACATCAAGAGAAACCCAAGAAAGCAGGAAGGATCATCATCAGATAAAACAAAGCAGGACGAACAGTGAGGACGGGAGAATTTTGTCGAGGGGCTGAACCTGGGACTTGTCTGATTCCCCCCTCCAGATGGGGTTGCTGGGGGTGGAGAGGGTGTTTTAGTGACAAAGAAGGGATGACAATCTCTGGATTGGAGATGAAAGGCAATGAGTGATTTACATGCCAAGCAAAAAAGAAGGGCACTTTCCTAACATTCAAGATATGAAAGCTGAGATAATAATTGACTTGCCGTGTCAATTCTGGAAGGAGGACTTATTTTTCCCCTTTATAATTTTGCTTAGTCCGTGTTCTTGAGGGAGGCTAGAAAGGGGATTTCCTTGCATAGAGTTGTTAGGTGAATTGGCATATACTTGCAGCAGGTAAAAGGTTAGGGCAGTAATGCCGGCTGGGCGGCCGGCAGGTGGTCAAAATCAAGTGGGTCAGAAATATAAACTACCTGGAGCTCGCTCTCTCCATCCCATTGTTCGTATAGGAAGCAACCTCTCATCTCATCAGCACAAAGAGAAAAAACATATCTAATACTAAAATTATTTAAATATGTTTTTAAAAAATATATAATTTTATTTTTATTAATTAATATACGTGAAATACCCACAAGTTTGAGTGGTGAACATGACATGGAGTATGAACCCTATAATAGCTTATATATTAATTATGTTCAACATTGTTTAAAATATCAAATATTTATTTATACGATAATTTAATTTAGATATATATATATATATATATCTTATCTTAATAAATTTATAAATAAAATTTTTATTAATATGTTAATTCACATATAATTTTTCTTTAAATGTAGTAAAATAAAATTTTATATTTAAATTAATTTTTTTGTGTAAATATTTTATAATAACATAATAAAAATATGAAACTATTATGAATATTTACACAATAAAAAATTTAATATATTATAGACTAAAAATATGTTAGATTTAGGGTAAAATAACATATTTACTCCAACGCTATAAAAAAAACTATTAAAGTGGTAACAAAGGTGAATTTGTAAAAGAGTGAACAAAAAGAAGGTCAACGTGACAATTGGGTCAAATTCTCTTCTCCCTCACATTTATCATGAACGTTAATAGAAATTGAGAGTTTGTTGAGGTTTAAAAAGTATATGCATATAGATTAGCAAAATATCCCATTTTTCTACTTAATCTAAGTATTATTAGTAAAAGTATGTTTTATTACTATTTATTTAGATAAGTAATCTATTATTTATAAGTAGTGAGATGTTTTCAATTTTATAAATTTACAACATTTTTCTATATTATTTAATATAAAATTTTATTTTTAACTATATGTAAAATTATTATAAAATATATTATACTTTAATTTATTTTTTTATATTTTTTCAATAAATATATTAATTATTTTGTCCCTTTTACCTGATGGATTACCCAACTCGTTGGACAACCCAGTTCTTATAAAGCTGCAACCCAAGTTCACATAAAAAATTAATGCTTGAATGACAATAAGACTCTTATGTAAGGCCAAGAAGGGTTGGCAATCTCCAGCTAATAACGTTCACCGCAAAAATTTTTATGAATATATTTTACTTAGTTTTCTAATAAATTAATTTCTAAAATTTTTAAATTTTATTTTCAATCACAAAGTTATTTACCTATCATTAAAAAACATTAATTGAGCTAGATTTCCAAAAATAATTTATGTGACAGGGAAAACTTATTTTATCAATGCTGGTAAAATAAATTAGTAATCTTGCTTTGGTAGTAAAAAATATAATACTATTTTCCTTAGCTATTTCCTACAACTATAACCATCAACCACAATAAAAAAAATTTAACACATTCCCATTAGCAACAACTAGCAAACTCTAGCTCTTAAGGAGTTGTAATTAATTCATGTAAATTTTAACTAGCTCTGAGTTATTATGTGTCACCTCTTCTTGGTTGGATATGCAAACAACTCACTACTACTCTACTACTCTGAATTATATGACAAAACATACAAATAACTACTCAATACTTTCCATAATATTATAGTGAGTATTTTTACTACTATACACTTGACATGAATAATGCTCATAATAAAAATAATTTCATTAAAATATGAAAACATATCGAAATAGATGCATAAAACCGTAATTAAGAAGGAAGCGAGGCTGATATATTAGTATAAATGTTCATTTTCAGTACATATACTAATTGAAAGGGGTTAAGAGAGTGAGATTACTTCAAAACTCGGTAAGTTGGGTTTGTCTAGCAATAATGCATAATGATTATAACTTAGCATTAAATTATAATATAAGCAGGGGATTTCCATTTAGAAGGTGGTGCACAAGTTTAGATATTTAGGTATTAGGATTCTTGTTTTTAGTATTCAGGCTTCATAAGAATTCCGCTCCATCAGGTAGGGATTACATGGTTGTAGAACAACACTCCCTTCTATTCCATTTGTGGCATGCATAGTCTTTACTAATCACTTGTCTATGTGAACCAAAATGTACATGATAGTCTGACTATGTGAGTAGCACTATCCAATCCATAAACATAATCGAGTCTAACGATCCCGCTTAACAGGCATATGCATGTATTTTAGTTTTTAATCCATTGTATTTGTTATGATAGAGTGAGACTACCTACTAGCCCTTCAGATCAAGGCCTGCCTTGACTCGGTAGAAGATATCGGGCAAAACCTATTTCACACAACCTATTATCATAAAATTTTATCATAGTCTCACTCTATCATAACAATTGTGTTATTTACGGGACAAGACCCATTTCCATTGGCCTTGATCCCACTTAGCGAGTATTTTCAAAACACAATATTGGGTCTACTTTATTTTAAAAAATGACGGCCTTAGGCCCACAATGATATTATGATATAACACGAGCATTAATCATATTATCCAAATCTTGCACCATGATTCATGCTAATATGAGATATTGACAATTTAGCAGCATTGATGCTATCATGAGATTTAAGCTATCACATGGCTCATTTTAACAACAACTAATGCTAACAACATGATTCATGCTATCATAAAAGGTTCATGCTCTTATTGGGTTTAGGCTATCTTAGGGTCCATGCTATCTTAAGGTTCATACTCTCATATGTTTAGTAGCTTATGCTATCACAGTTACGGGTCATTGGCCCAATCAAACTCGATACTAGAAAATTTCACTCACTCGTAAACTATGACATGTTCATCTTAACTAGATTCCTGAGTTTTTGTGTCTTCCTTTGCACACACACATAAGTAGACGATTCCTATGAAAGATCGAATGTCCGGAGCTTGTTACATAAGGTAATTGTACTTATGACCTTATACTTTTCTTTAATTACGTATGACTCCCTAAGTTATACCTTATTTACAATTAGGTTCCTAAGGTTTATAACTTCTTACTTTAAGTACCTAATATCCACTTTATTCTTAATTAGGTCCCTAAGGTTTCTAATATTTCCTTTAGGTCCCTAATATCTTCTTATTTCCATTCAGGTCCTAACTTTCACTTATTTTTAATTAAGTCATTAAGTTTCCAAAAATTGTAATTTAGTCCCCAAACATTGATTTACACATAAACATGTTTAAATCTTCCCAATTTAGTCCTATCATGCCACTAATCATCTTCCCCAAGTCTCTGTGATCATTCTAAGTTTTGAACCACTTCATTTGACATAGAATTGATTGAAATAGAGTTTCACCAAAAAACTAGTTTTAGAGAGAGAAAGCTTTGGTTTTTTACAGTGAGAGCATGATGGCCCATGCTAAGGGTGGGGAAATGTCCTTCATGAATCAATCAACAACTCAATCAGTGGCTTGAGTGATCTGAAATTGGATGGAACAATACTTGTCATAAACTAACTGTAATTAGGATTTTTCGGTGAACGACGACGGTAGAGACTTACAAAAGGTGGTGTAGGGAGGACTTGGGCACAACTAGGGACAGTGGAGGAGCCTTTGTTCGACTGTTGGTGGCTGTAGAGGTGCTTAAATTTTGCTTGGTTGGGTCTGGGTGTAGTAGGGGGCTAGAGTCAGATCAATGTGCGATTACGCCAAATCTTCTCCGACCATCCTCAAACTGAAAGGAGGTTGTTGCTGGTGGAGAACTTCCTTCATGATCTGCTGGAGGTTGTTAGGAAAAATAAGCTATGAAGGGAATTAAGAAATTAAGTTGTGATGAGAATGAGAGGGGAGGATCTATTTATATAGGGAGCTCGGGCACCCTCGACTCTACTAGTTTCTAAATTGGTTGAGCCTATTTCCTCTAGAATTTATGTTGTGGGAGCAATATTCTATACATTGGAAATGGAAAGAAAATATCCAGTTTCCTGTTCGTTAGACTATATATGTCACGCCTCGACCCGGTTTGGTAGGATCCCCGTGAGCAATCCACCACTCTTCCCGGTTTACTCAGGGTTTTCCCCTCTTTTAAACCTAGGAGGAGTAATGCATCCTTTAAACCTAAAGTTGTCACGCACCGACTCGGTTTGGTCAGATCCCCGTGAACAACCTGCCATTCTCCTAGTTTATTAAAGATATTCCCTTTCTTTAAACCGTGAGGAGTAGGACGTCCTTTTTACCTATACCTTTCCTGTAATAACATTAATCAAAACTGAATATATTAACCTTACATACCTATCTTAAGGTTCAGCTACTGACAGATCTTTAAGGTCGATTTCCATTGGTTACCTGAAAGGGGTAAAAGGGAGGGCGTGAGTTCGACAACTTAGTGAACAGGTGTTGGGAGTGAGTTTTCCTAAACAAAATAACTTTAATTGGAGTGTGCCAAACTCCTTATTTTCTTTAAGAATATTGTTTCCTAAAATACTGGTTTTTAAAACCCTTACCCTACCGAGGGTGATATTTTCAAGTTAGAGTGTGCGAGACTCCTTAATTTCCTTTAAATTTTCTTTACTTTAAAAATCTCGCTTTTACCACCATTTCTTATTAATCACGGTGTGTCATCACCCAACACACATCCTTCATCATGAAGGTCAATCACACAATCGCAGGCCAGCACGTCCACTGAACCCACTTGTGGCGTTAGAGCGACTTTATCGGCCACCTAGATAAAAGTACGTCCACTTCTACCCTGAGAATTAGTGGATGTTTGCGACATCCAACCCTCAATCCCATAACAATTCTCCATGTCCATATGAGGACAGAGACCTCATCCCGTCCCCACCCCGGTCTCATGCGCTTGATGCTACTCCGAATTTCGCAAGGTCACCTGGTCCAACGAACTGCCCTTATACCCACTAGATCATCAAGGGCCCTTAGGAAACATCACTACCCCTCTTGGGCGTCTTGAAGGTCCCATAAGCATAGTGCATGTACAATCAATATTTTTACATCATGCCTTATAATCTGTGGTGCCACTGGTCCAACGGCCCCGACCCTCAACTCATCTTACAGCTATTTGTCTTGACTGGTCTATTATCCTGTCATGTCGCACTGTCGCTAGTTGATTGAGTATGTCGGTCCTGTCTTGGTACCATGGCCAAACAATTCATTTATTAAAGTTTTATGGAGCATATCTCATTTTTGTTTATGAGCTCCTGCTCGTGCCCACTGGCCTATGGCCCATTGTTCGAGATTTTTAAAACTGGGTATAATAGTCCTCAAGTTCCAAAACCGAGGCGTCTAGCCTATAAGAGCTATTTGAGCTCCCGTCAAGGAAGTCTCCCAAATCGTTTAAGCAATGACACATAGTTAGGGGAGAGCACTTTTGATAAAAATAAATTTCCAACTATCCATCATACCAATCAGTTATGAGGATATCTCTGCTCATAACCAATGAATGGATTTTCCACTTCCTTCGAGGAAGCTTCATCATACCATCCGTGTATGATCTACTCACAACTTGTAAGTAGTTTTTCTGCGTCATTTTCACATTACTCCTCTATGTTGTGATGTTTAAAATACCAATAAGTAGTGGGTTTTCATTTCGAGATACTTATCATCCCCAACTGAGTATGATATAAAATCCCACTCACAACTGGTAAGAGATTTTTAACTTTAAATTGTGCTCATCATCCCAACCGGGTATGACGTTAGTAAGCCCACTCACCCGTTAACTGTGACGTGTTCGTCCAAGGTTGGTTTTCTAAGTTGATGCGAGCTTGCTCTTGCTGGTGTTCCGATCACACTTGTCCTGTCGGAGGTGCGACGATCCGAGCTTTCTATTAGGAAAGGTAGCTTTCTTCCTAAAGTACCTTATTGGATCAAGTATTCCTACTATTGACCTTTCAGCTTCGTTGAGGTCGTATGAGGTTTGTGGGGATGATAGGAGAGCTTGGTTTGGCTAGAGGAGGGCTAAATTCGACCAATTTTAGCTAGGCTGAAATAAGGCAGCTTCGGTCTACCGGAGCTGCTTCATTGTTTGATTATGTTAACGCTTCTTCGACAATCCTTGGATCGAATGGAGGTTGCTATCAGATAGCTGACTTTCCCCAGAATCTAAAGAGCCTGACCTCTCCTTGTGAGGTTGAGAAAAATATCCAAGTCAGAGCTCTGGTTCGAGCTTCACCGGAAAATGGAGCAGTAGAGAGAGAGATGGGTTTTCAGGTGTAAAGAGAATGAATGGGGATGAACTCTTTATATAGGTGTAGAATTGAGGAAAATTTATTATTCTCATTAAATTGAAAATTAATTAAATGTATGTATTAATTCATGGGTATTTACAGTAGGGGCATAAGATTAATACTAATTAAACCAAAAAAACATAATTATCTCATCATTTTCACCTAAAGGAATTTATGACCGAAATTTTGGGTTACTAAAAAAAATAACTTCTCAAGAGGTCACCTATAAACCCCGCACTTTTGAGTTAAGGAAAACCGGGAAAAGAACCGGTCAAACGGAGTAAGAAAACCGAGCCGGTTTACAAACTCAATCATATGGGAACAAGCAATTTAGAAATTTACAACTTTCGGGTGATACAAAAGGTTAATTAAACCTTATAAAAGAAACTTAAGACAAAATAAAAGAGAAAAACCAAATTGGTTCAGGTGAACAAAATCATGGGAAGTGTGAGGATGGGTGACCTCCTGGGAAGTTATGCCTTATCATAAATGGCCATAAATTAATATATATTTAATTATTATAATTAATACCAATAATTTAATACCTAAATTAAATTATTGGAATTAATACAAATAATTTAATACCAAAATTAAATTATTAGAATTAATACCAATAATTTATGTCAATATTAATACTAGTAATAAATCTCTCCCATTTAATACACGATTGTACACCTATATAAAGAGGTCATCCCCATTTATTCTCCTCACACATGAACACTTCTCTCTCTCTCTACTGCTCCAATTCTCGGTGAAGCTTGAACCAAAGTTTCGACTTGAACATTTTTCTTAACCTCGGAAGGAGAGGTCGAGCTCTTTAGAACCGAGGAGAAGACAGATATCTAATAGCAAACTCCAGTCAATTCGAGAATCGCTGAAGAAGCACTGACATGATGGAATAGTGAAGCAGCACCGGCGGATCGAAGCTGTCCTATTTCAGCGAAGCTGAAATTGGCCATTTCGAGCCCTCCTCCGACCAAACCAAGCCCTCCCAACACTTCCTCAGCCCTCCCACGGCCAAATTAGGACTGAAAGGTAAGCCAATTCGGCTTCACTCCGTAATTTTCGGCCGGTGCTAGAGAGAGAACCGACAGAATTTCAATGATGAAATTCTAACTCAATTAGGCATCAATTGATGTGATTCATGATTCTAGGATAATCTTCAAGATGAGAGCCATCTGCCCAGATCGAAAGCTTGGACCACCATTCCCTCATTGGTGAGAAATCGAAGCTTTCTCTCTCTACAATCTGTTTTCCGGCGAAGCTCCGTTTGAGCTCGTTCCGGCATTAAAATCTATGATTCAAAGTTCTTAGAATCGTATGAACATGTAGGAACTCAATTTCAACAATCAGAGGTTTTTGATCGATCAATTTGATAAAATCAAATTCGGTAGTGTTGAAGAGTTGAAATTGGGGAAATTTGGGGATTTTTGAAATTTGAAGGACCAAAATGAAAATTTTATGAAATTGAGGGTCAATTAGGCATGAAAATAATGTTAGAGGACCAATTGAGAAATTTTAGAATTTTTGGGGCAAAATTTACCATTTTTGTAAAGGAAGGGCAAAATGGTAATTTTGGAAAAGTTGGAGGACCAAATTGGAAATTTGAGAAATTAATCCCCTTTTAGTGAAATGGAATAAATTGAGGTCCTATGATAAATTTAAAAAGTTTCGGGACTCAATTTGAGGAAAAACCGACATTAGGGACTTAAAGTTAAAGAGAAATAACTTTAGGGACCTAATTGCAAATAAATGAAAGTTTGACTTTCTCATTCATTTAGAATGAATGAAGGAAATTAGGGCGAAGGATAATGAATCGAGATGTTCATATCGTGTAGGAACACGAAGTACCAGGAACCCCAGCAAAGACAAGCTCGCGTGAATACAAAGAACCGGCCTAGTGGAATTCACGGCTTTAACGAGTGAATGGGTTTATTAACATCGTACACGGTTGGGATGATGAGCACAACTTAAAATTTTAAAACCATTTACCGGTTGTGAGTTGAAATTTTATATCATATCCGGTTGGGAATGATAAGTACCTCGGTATGAAAACCCACTATTTAGTGGTATTTTAAACATCACTACTTAGAGGAAGTGATGTGAAAATCATGCGGAAAAACTACTTACCGGTTGTAAGTAGATCATACCCGGTTGGTATGATGAGACTTCCTCGGAGGAAGTTGAAAACCCGTTCATCAGTTATGAACAGAGGTGTCCTTATACCGGGCGATATAATGGATAGAGAAAACATATGTTTTGTTGGAAGTACTCTCCCTTAACTGTGTGCCAATGCTTAAACAATTTGGGAGACCTTCTTGACGGGAGCTCGAATAGCTTTGATAGGCCGGGGGCCTCAGTTTTGGAAGTTGGAGGCTAAATGCCCAATTTTGAAAATCTCGTACAGTGGACCCAAGGCCAGTTGGCACGCGTAGAAGCTCATAAACGAACATGATATATGTGCCATAAAACTTAATAAGTGAATTGTTTGGCCATGGTACCAAGATAGGACCGACATGCTCAGCCAACTAGCGGTAGTGCGACATGACAGGTGGACGGACCAGTCAAGACAAACAACTGCGGGTTGAGTTGAGAGTTGGGGCCGTTGGACCAGTGGCACCACATATTACATGGCAATATGAGAAAACATTGTTTGTGCATGCACTGTGAGTACAGGATCATCAAGATGCCCATGAGGGGTAGTGACATTGACGTCCACCCTGATAGAAGTCCCAGACTTCTACCCTCAGTCTGACTGGGCGTCCCAGACATTTGACCCTCATACCCGAAATCTACATCCTGTCCGTATGAGGATGGAGACCTCATCCTAACCCTACCCGATCTCGTGCGCAAGAAGCTCCCAGAGATTCATGACTAACTGGCACGGCGAACTACCCTTATCTCCACCATGTCGTCCAGTTGCCCTTGGAACCCATCATTACCCCCTAGGGCATCTTGATGGTCCTGAATCCATGAGTGTATGCACAAAGAATAATTGTTTTTCATCAGTCAACCATTTTCTTTAAATAATCCCACTTATAATTCGGTAAGCAGGCTTTCAGTTCATAAAAGTGAGCTCATCATCCTAGCATGTATGATGTATAAAAGTCCCACTCACTCAATGATTGTGATGTGTTCGTCCCTAGTCAAATTCCAAGTCCACGCTAGTTCTCTTGCTTACGTTCTAATCCCAAGTGTCCCTATAAGGTTTGGATATCATTATTAGGAAGGGTTCGACATGACAGCATTCTTTTTCTCACGTAAGAGCCATTAGGCCCAAATCTTTGGTTTATTGCACTTAGGTCCCTAAAGTTCATATTTATTGACTTTAGGTCCCTAGTGTTTAATTTCTCCCAAATCAAGTCCCAAGGCTTCCAATATCCTCCTTGGGTCCTTAATTTACTTAAAATTGTGAACGGGGCTTAAGTTTTCCAAATTCCCACTTTGGTCCCCAATTTTTCTAATATTATAGTTTTGCCCCTACTTTCCAAAAATATCCAATTGACCCCAATTCTTTCAAAAATTAACCAATTGGTCCCCCGACATCTTTCTCATTGCTAATTGACCTTTAATTTTGAGAAATTGCATGGAGGTCCCTCATTTTTTTGAAATTCCCAATTTCTTCCCCCAATTTCACCCATTTACACTGACAGAATTTAATTTCTCCAAATCGGCCATTCAAAGGGGGTTAATTGCTCAAATTAATGGCATGGATCAGTTTCTACACTTCCATATAATCAAATGGAGATTTGAATAGCAGAATTAGTGTTCGAAACAAGCTCAAATAAGCTTCACTAGAAAACTATTCGTAGAGAGAGAAAGTTTTGAAAGTTTACCGTTGAAGGTGCAGTAGTCCAAGCTCTTGATACGAGGATGTAGCTCTCGTCCTTAAGGTCATCCTAGAATCAAGAATCACTACAATTGATGTCCATATTAATGGGAATTTTGTTAGTGAATTTCAACACTTTCTCTCTCTAGCAACGATCTGCAACGACGAAGGAGGGCTGAATTAGCTTACCTTTCACCTCTGTGGAGGTTATGTGATGATCGTGGGGACTTTGGGGAGGCTTGGTTTGGCCGGAGAAGGTCTAGATTGGTCGAATTCAGCTCGGCCAAAATAGGGCAGCTTCGAACCAACGGAGTTGCTTCACTGTTCAATCCTACTGACGCTTCTCCTATGATCCTCGGATTGAAGGTAGGTTGCAATCAGGTAGCTGACTTCCCCCGAAGTTTGTAGGACCTGACTTTACCTTCTAAGGCTAAGAAAAGTGCCCAAGTTGGAGCTTTGGTATGAGCTTCACCAGAAAAAAGGAGCACTTAGGAGAGGGTGACGATTTGAGGTGTGTGATGGATAAATGGATGGGAGCTCTTTATATATGGAGATGAGGGACCCTCTGCCCGACCAGTTTACATACTCGTTGAGCTTATTCTCCCTCAAAAATGCCCAAATCGGAGGGAATATTCCCTCATCAAGAAAGAAAAGTTTCTAAACCGATGAATAATGTTATTATCCCTAGGAAGAAGATGACATTGTTCCGTATCGGATTCAATAGTGAAAATCGGCCAGTTCAGGCTCGATTTGACCGATTTTCCCAAAATTAAAAATTTCTAAATTTGTCTAAATTCATTTTTTATCCAATGGTGGCCTTAATTTATCCATTTGAGATCTCTAAGCCACCTAGAAAAATGAATTACCAAATTTAGTTCATTATGGTTCAAACTGGTTCAATCTGGTTCAGGTCCGGTTCACCCTGAACCGGTCCAGTTTTCCATGTCAATTGGCTTCATGGTTCTTCTCCATGATTTTCATGACTCTTTTAGTCACTTGGGATTTTCAAATTTCCCATTTTGACATCCTTTACTAATTTTGATTTGTTAGATGGCTCGATTTTCTCTTTTAGAATCGACCGGTTCTTTTCCTATTTTTCTTTTTCTTGAAAGAATGGGGTTTACAACTCTCCTCTCATTTTAGGGGTTATTCCCCAAAACATTTACATCTCAAATAGTTGGGGGTACACATCCCTCATAACACTTTCAGTTTCCTAGGTCTCCTCTTGTACTGGTACGTTCTGCCAAAGAACCTTAACCATGGGAATCTACTTATTCCTCAAGTTCTTGTCTCTTCGGTCAATGATTTGCATCGGTTTTGCTTGTTAGGTCAGATTCTCTTCTAATTCAGATGGGGGGTCTGTCCATCACATGATTGGGGTTGGGTTGGTACTTCTGGAGTACCAAGACGTTGAATACATCATGTATTATTTGTAAGTTCAGAGGTAGTTCAAGTTTATAGGCCACCAATCCTACTCTTTGGATTATGGTGTAGGGACTGATATACCTAAGTTTCAACTTCCCTTGTTGTTGGAACCTAAGTATTCCCCTCCATGGTGATACCTTGAGAAATACTTGGTCTCCCACTTCAAAGTCCAAGTCTTATCTCCAATGGTTCGCATAGCTCTTCTATCTGTCCTAAGTTGTCTTAAGTCAACTCCTTATTATCTTAATTTTCTAGGTGGTGCCTTCTATCAGCTTCCCAAAATAAGGGGGTACAGCATGGTCGTCCATAAAGAGCCTTACAAGGTGCCATTTGAATACTGGCCTGGTAATTATTATTGTAGGCAAACTCCATCAGGCACAAGTATTCCTCTCAACTCTTGTTCATGGTTAGTACGCATGCTCGTAGCATATCCTCTAGGGTTTGGATAGTCCACTCAGACTGTCCATCGATTTGGGGATGGAATGCTGTACTCGTGGAATTTGGTTCACAAGGCATTTTGTAGGCTAGGCCCAAAACCTTGAGATAAACCTAGGGTCCCAATCCGACACTATGCTTACCGGGATGCCATGGAGTCTCACAATTTCTCACATTTATAGGGCGGTCAGTTGTTGCATGGAATTGGTCACCTTTATTGGTAAGAAGTGGGCGGATTTGGTCAACCTATACATAATGGCCCAAATCATACCTCGCCCTTTTCTAGTCACTGATAATCTTGTGACAAAGTCCATAGTGATGTGTTCCCATTTCCATTCGAGAATTGGTTGGGGTTGTAGTAGTCCTGAGGGTTTCTGGTGTTCCGCTTTGATCTGTTGATAGGACAAACATTGTGCTACATATTTCATAATATCCCTCTTTATCCCTTTCCACCAATAACCCTATTTGAGGGTGTGGAACATCTTGGTACTGCTCGGATGCATTGCATACATAGAGTCGTGTGCCTCCTAAAGTACTAGCCTCTTCAATTCCTTGTCCTAAGGCATGCACACCCTACCCTTATAGGTCAACAATCCATCGGCTCAAAGGTTGTAGTTCGGGGTTGTTCCCGGGTTGGTCGGATCCAAGTCAGGTTGGAGTTCCTTGTCTCCTTTTTGGTGGACCTTGATTTGCTCCATTAGGTTGGGCCTTACGGCTACATCAGACACCAGACATCTCTAGTTTTTCCTTGGTTACTTGAAAGGAGTAAAATGGAGGGCGTGAGTTCTACAACTCAATGAGTGGGTGTTGGGAGTGAGTTCTCAAAATACTTTATCCAAACCATGCCAAGGTTATCATTTCCTTTAAAAAGGATTTTCCTCAATTTTTGGTTTTCAAAACCTTTTCTATTTTTGAGTTATGTGTGTTTAGCTCTCTTAGCCCATACCCTTGCCTTGGGAGGCATTTAGCAAACAAACACATGCCCTTCATTAGGAAGGGTACACACATTCACAGGTGTAGTTTGTCCATTTCACCCACTTGTGGATCTGAGCGTATTTACCGTCTACCAAGATAGAAGCACGTTCAATTCTACCTTGTGTCTAAGTGGATGATCTAGACATCTGACCCTTAGAACTGAATGCCACTCTTATGTCTGTATGAGGATAGAGACCTCATCCCAACCCCACCTCGGTCTCTTGTGCAAGAAGCTTCTACGAGCTTCAAGACTAACTGGCACAATGAACTATCCTTATTTCCACCATGCCGTCCAGTAGCCCTTAGGACCCATTACTACCCCCTAGGGCATCTTGATGTCCCTGTACCACAAGTGCATGTACAAACAAAAGTTTTTCACATATAGCCATCATCTTTGGTGCCAACGGTCCAATGGCCCCGACGCTCAACTCGACCTGTAGTTGTTTGTCTAGGTTGGTCTGTCGACCTGGCTCTAATGCACTATAGCAAGTCCATCGAGTATCGTGGAGAAATCACAAAACCAATTTCATTAGAAAATTTCATGGCTCTTCTTAATCAAGTTTGTTTATGATCTCTTACTCGTGTCCACTGGCCTTGGGCCCACTGCACGTGTTTTTCCAAAACTAGGCATTTAGTCCTATGAGTTCAAAAAAAAACTGAGGCCCCTTGCCTATTTGAGCCATTCTAGCTCCCGTTAAGGAGGTCTCTTAAATGTTTTAAGCATTGGTACACATTCAGGGTAGAACACTTTTGACAAAAAATCATTTCTTTCAGTTCACCACACCAACCGAGAGTAATGATATCTACGCTTAAAACCGGTAGACGAGTTTCTCTTTTCCTCAAGTAAACTTATCATACCAATCAGGTATGATTATCTCTACTTACAAATAGTAAATAGGTTTTATCTGTTAAAGATAGTATACATCATCCCAACCGGTATGATGTGTAAATTTGCCCACTCACCAAGTGACTATGATGCGTTCATCCCTAGTCGGCTTACACGTCCATGCGAGCTTTCACTTGTTGGCGTTCTGGTCACACGTGTCCCTACATGATTTGGGTATCATTATAAATGATTGTTCGGCATGACAGCCTTCGTTTTCTCACATATGGGCAACTAGGCTCCAACTTTTTTATTTATTACAGTTAGGTTCCTAAAGTTCATACCTTCTAACTTTAGGTCCCCAGTGTTAAATTTTCCTCAAATTAAGTCCTGGTGACATCCAATATCCTCCTTGGGCCCTTATTTTACTTTAAATTGTGTAAGGGGCTCAAGTTTTCCAAATTTCCAATTTGGTTCCCAATTTTCCAACAATTACTATTTTCCCCTACTTTCCAAAAATAGCAATTTGGCCCCAAATATTTCAAAAATTGACCAATTGGTCCCTCAATATCTTTCTCATGGCCAATTGGCCTTCAATTTTGGGAAATTGTATAAAGGTCCCTTAATTTTTTGAAATCCCCAATATTCCCCAAAATTTCCCCCCAATTTCTCTCCTTCAAACTGACCAAATTTGATTTCTTCAAATTGGCCATACAACGGGGGTTAATTGCTCCAATTGATAGTATGGATGAGTTTCTACACTTCCATACGATTCAATTGAGCTGTGAACTGCATCATTTGAGTTTGAATTGAGATCGAACGGAGCTTCACTAGAAAAATGTTCATAGATAGAGAACTTTGAAAGCTTACCACCGGAGGTGCAGCGATCCGAGCTCTCGATCGAGGGAGGTAGCTCTTGTCCTAAGGTTACTTCTAGGATCAAGCTTCTAGGTAGCTCTTGGAATACCACATCAAAAAATTGACCAATCACAGCGCACCACATGGCACAACAATTGTAAAACCCATCCCTTGGAATTAAAGAAAACCAGGAAAAGAACCAGTATATGTTTATACATAAAGAAACAAGTCGTTTAATGCACAAAAAAATAGTTAACGTGGGAAATTAGTAGATCCTAAGTGACCAAAAAAATTCACAAAAATTACAAGAAAGAACCGGGAAGTGGAATTGAAGATAGAATCAAACCTATTTGAGGTGAATCGAACTCGAACCGAACTGAATCGGCATGAACCATAGTGAACTGCTTCACAAATTCATTTTTTTAGGTTGCTTCAAAATGTCAATTTTGGAAATTAAAACTACCATTAAATAAAAAATGAATTTAGAAATTTTTAATTTGCTGAAAAATGGTCAAATCGAGATCGAATCGATTGATTTTTGAATTTTGGACAGCAAAATCAGTCGAATCGGACCGATCAACGGACTGGTCAGCGGACAACAGAACATGGTCAACGGACAGTAGGTGCCCCATCAGCTACCATGCAGACACGGGCAGGTAATGGGAGGCTACCACATGTCTGGTCAACGGACAGTTGGCACCCCATCAGTACGCCACGCACACACAAGCATCCAATAAGAGGCTACCACGTGTCTGGTCAACGACTAACGTGGTGGCCGGGCTGGCACTCCACATCAGAAAAATTGACCAATCATAGCACGCCACGTGGCATGACCGCCACATCATTGTCTTCAACCTTTAAATGCTGACAGAGAGAAGGAAGGAGAGAGAGAGAGAGCCGCCGAAAAAGCTTGTGTCTTCGGCGACTCGAGAAAATCTCTAGTTAGGTCATCGGTGGCCGAGTCGGAGGTCGAGTTTTATGCCGATGGGTAGCCTGAATAGTTGTCGAGCTCCCTATATAAAGTGTACCCCCTCATTCATTCTCAACCTCCCATAATCGAGCGTAGAAGAAGAAGAGTGTGTTTTCCGACTAGTTGCAAACTAGAGCTCCGACGATGGGCGAAATCACCATTAAAGGATCTCTGAAGGGTGGCATTGGAACTAGGGAAGAGTGCTCTAGCTCAAGACCTTCTCAGAACGACCAGAGGACGCCCAAAGAAGTGCGCAAGGGATCACACAATGAAGCTACTCCAGAGCTCGAAGCTGCGAGCTCCTACCTAACATAACCTCAACCCTCTCAGCCTTTCCGCCACCCACATTGGCCATCTCTGATCGCTTAAGACCATCCACGGCACCTCTACATGCCCCGGTAAGCTCAATTTTGCCTCCCCTCGTCAGAATTTCTAAATTTCAGAGTGGCACCACCCAGAACTTCTCTCTTCAAATATTCGCAGGGCAGCAGTGAATTGCAGCAAGATTCGGTCCTGCTAGAACCCCCTCGACTAGCCCTAGCTACCCCTACCTAGGGCTTCGGTCGTCGCACCTCCATTGCTAAGATACACGAGCTTTCTCTCTCTATTGTAAATTTTCCGGTGAAACTCTGACGAGTCTTAAAACTCGACCAAATTCAAAAATTCAAAGTGTAGGACAATCGAGGGAAGCTAGAGGAGAGGAATAGAGGCAAGAATTGAAGAAATCAAGGACTTAAAGGTCGCCAATTGGACGAGGTAAGATCTGAAGCTCCATATACTTGAATTGGGGAAGAAGATGAATGGCGATTTTGGGATTTGGGGGGACTTTTGTGCAAATTTCTAAAATTGGAGGAGTGAACGACAATTTCATGAAATTGAGGGCGTTTTCATGAAATTGAGGGTGTTTTCATGAAATTCACCCTAATTGAGGGTCAATTGGGTAATTTGGACAAATTGGGAGGCAAATTGGAAATTTTGAAAAGTTGGGGAAAAAATTGCAATTTTTGGAAAATTAAGGACTAAAGGGCAATTTTGGTGAATTAAGGACAAATTGGTGAAATTGAAAGAGTTAGGGACCCAAAAAGAATAATTGGGAACCCAAGGGGCCTATTAGAGATTAAAGAGATATCAGAGACTCGTGTGCAATTTAAGCAAAGTACGGGGCCCTAGGTGCAAATATTCAAGAGGGTGTGACCTCATCCTAAAATCAACCCTCGTACCCTATAGGAATAGATTACTTGAGCACCAACCCCCTGAAGCGCAACAAGGAGGGAGACATTGCCGGCGTGACCCCGCCGAGATCACCGGGTTAGTGGGAACTACTATGACTTCAATTCCGGTTGGAATGATAGTTCAACTTTGAAAACTATTTTCTTGAAATTAGCCTCCCCTGACTAGATAACTATGCTTAAAACATTTGAGAGCTAATTCTGAGCTTAGACTCAAGATGCTAATGGGCCCAAGGCCGATGGATACGGGCGCAGACCCATCTAGAACGGATATGTGATATATGATGCTAAAAGACCTGAATAATGGGAACCTTGTGTGATACCCGTCAAGCCAAGCTGAGTTGTCGAGCTTGTTGGGCTGAACCGCTACTTTGCTGAAGCTAAGTCGTCGAATCTATTAGGGCCAGTACATACGGGCCAAAGCCAAATTGACATATCGTTGTGCTAGAGGGCCAAAGATAAAGGCTTTAACTCAAAAAGATTGTTGATTGTGCATGCACTGTGATGTTTAGGCCATCAAGACACCTAGCATGAGGTAGTGATGGAGCCCAAGGACTACTGTATGAACTAGGGAGAATAAGGATGGTTTCATTGTTTAGTAGGTCGTGAAGCCGGGTAGCTTCCTATGCATGGAGACTGAGGCAGTATGGAAAATGATGTCTCGTCCCACTGAGTGGACATGGTGAAGTAATCGGGGTTTGATGTGTTAGACTATTGATATCCACTCAAACACAAGGTAGAGGTTGTATACCTCTATTAGGGTGGATGGTAAAGGTGTTCCGATCCACAAGTAGCACGGTCGATGACCGTCATGTGGAATGTGTGAAATAACAAAGAAATAATTTAAAGGACAGAAAATATGAATTCAAGTAGAACGTTACAGTAGTTTCCCTCACTGAGTATTGTTACTCACCCCTTTTTTAAGATAATACCCACACGTAAAGTTCTCGGACGCGCTCGGGCCCTCAAGGTACGCTTCCTACCCCAAACTTAAAGTAAGGGTTTAAATGTAAACACGCCTTTATCTTCCCTATCTCATTTGGGTAGGTATACCTGAAGGATGCAGGAAAGGGTGTCGGTTTGATCATGGACTCCAATCGAACCGGGTCGGGGCGTGACAATTTGAGTGGTATCAGAGCATAATGTTCCCAATTAGTTTTTCCCCCAACCGGGTCGGGGGTGAAGTCAGGTTCTTTAGATTATGGGAAAAGTTAGCTACCTGATAGTTCCTCAGAGCCATCAAACCATGAATCCCACAACCATTCTGAGGCTAACTCCCGGCCTATGACCCCATGGGACTAGGACATAGAAAATTCATGTAATAAGTCGAGTGCACAAGAAACCATCTCTTGGAATGAATAAAAATTTAGTTTTTCTTGATTAAATTTTTGCTTCCTCGATGATGACAATTAAGACTAACAAAAATGAAAGTATACCAATAAGGATCAAGGTAGTAGATCACCTAAGGAAGAAAACTATGGGTCACCTCTAGTTAACCCAAAACTTAAGGATAACCAAATAAATTTCCATTATAGAAACCATGAGTATGGAGAAAAGAGGCAACAAGACAGGAAGAGAAATTCTAGGGAAGTCTGCCTAAAAGTCCACCAAGAAGGACATACCATAACTAAGGGAAGGAAGAAGAAGAGTGTGAAGTCTAGTGTAAAGGAAGTAAAAGCATTAAAAAGGTACAGATGTTGTGAAAGCATACAAGCCATATGAAGTTAAGGAAGAGCTCTATAAAAGTTAGGAAAACCTAGAGGAATTGGACTGCCCCAAGGGAAACCAGTGGAATGGAAGCTGACCAAGAGGAAAGTAAGGGAGAAATAGGAGCACGGAAGGTGCTATGCCACTTTTGGATAAAAACAAGGAGAGAGAGAGAGAGAGAAGAGGAAAGGGAGTATTATAGGAAGAGAACCTGGAGGAATATACAAGTTCCCTTGAAAGAGTCAGTGATGGGTAAGACACAAATTATTAGGAACTCAACAATAATCAGGAGCTTCTTAAAGGAAGGATAAAGAATAAAAAGGAATTGGAGCGCAAGGAAGAAGCAAGGGTGAATAACCATAATAATGTCAGAAAGGTGTAAGAAAAGAATAAAGGAAAAAAATTGTCAAGAAGCATTAGGGAGGTTGAACGTTAAACTCCCAAGACGGAAGTCCCTAGAAAGAAGGATAAGGATAGGAAATGGGACCATGGAAGGAGAAAGTTCCAAAAAAAAATAACTGATAGATGTACCATCATAAGCTAGAACTGAAATAAGAACCTTATTAAAAGACATATGTGGTTAAGGATGTACTTAGATGGTCAGGTGTGACCTACTCTCGAGGAGTAGAGAATCCAAATAGGGATTTTAGATGGACCTAGTTAAAGGAAATAACTAATAACAACCGGATAATTTGGGATAATAAACGACACCCCAAGATGGACCGGGAAGTAGTTAGGACTACACTCTAAAAAGGGGCATTAAGATGGACATTAAGGATAAGAAGACTTAAGAGATAATGACCTCAAGGTAATTTGACAAGGAGAAGGTCAATACTCCAGTAAAGAAGGGAGAGGTGGATAGGCCAAAAATATTTGGGAAATAAGGATGAAGGAAAGCCTTAAAGAGATCAATGACTAAGACGGGAGTAATGACCAAAAAGCCATGAGAAGGTTAAGTAAACCTCTTCCAGGATGATCAAAAGATCTGGAAACAAAGAGGATGTGAATTCCACCTAAAAGAAATAGATGGATATTGGGAATAAGGGAGATTGAAGAAGAGGTACACAAGAAGTACACGTAAGGTTTCAAGTGTAAAGGTAAGCAGAATAGGATGGCATCAAAGAATGTCATTTAAGGTTAGATCTTTTTAATGGCAAAAGTAGAAGAGAATTACGGGAGAAAGGAGTATAAATCATACCAAGGAAGGAAGCCTTGAAAGGAGTATAAAGACTGGTGGTGATCTACGCTCAAATGATGGAGCTTAAAGAGAGGATGACAAGACATAGTGTGGAATACACGGAATAAGACCAAGACTCGAAAGTGTCTACAGTAAAAAATAAGGGATGAAACTAAAATTTCAATTAGAGAAGGATTCAAGTGGGAAAATGCCCTAATATAGAAAGGGGTATGAAGAAAGGAAGGAAAGAAATCTTCAAGGAATAATAAGAAGGTTGATAATGAAGTTCCTAAGGTGAAAGTCTCTACTGTGAGGGATATAGTAGAGAACAAAACTATAATAAGAGAACATTCCCAAACAAGTAATCACACATAGATCAAAAGGGATTAACTTGGAATAAAGAATAGTGAAGTGATCACGAGCATGTAAGAGTGGATTAAGAGAAAGGAAAGTCCTTGAGGAAAGGACGCCATTGATAATGAGGAAGGACATAAGAAGGGTTAGAACTAAACAAAAGGAGATAAATTGAAACCAAGGAAAGCAAGTACGTAGTGCTCGAAAGGGTGTCGAACTAAGGGTTTCAATGATAAAGAGAATGACTAGACATGGGAGTGATTAGGCATCTTGGAACTCCCAATCCTATGATCCTCAGTAAGAACCTCAAGGGGAAGAATCTTGCCCTAAGCAAATGAAGATGTGAACCTAAGGATATATCTTTAAACTCACAGGTAAGACATGTTTAGCTAGGATAAGCTTCATGGAATGAGTAAGCAATGGAAAGGAAAATAAACTCCTTAAAGTGCGTGTTATAAAGGGGATAAATGAAATAATGAAAATGTTAGCATATCAAACAAACTCCAAGTTGACATCAAGGGAAGTTATTTCCTATGCAAAGGATGTTGAATAAGTTTTGGGGACAAAACTTCTAAAAGAAGGAGAGAGTTGTAAACCCCGTCCCTTAAAGATAAGGAAACCGGGGAAAAGAATCGATCAACCCAAGTGAGAAAATTGAACCGCTTCACGAACCCCAACTGTTAGATAAAGGGCAAATTAGGAAATTTACAAATCCCGAGTGATCCAAAGAGTCATAAAAACCATGGAAAGGGACTTTGGGACAAATTGGAAGAGAAAACCAGACCAGTTCAGGTGAACCGGATCTGAACCGAATTGAACCAGTTTAGACCAGTTTGAACCATCATTGATCCAGTTTCTAAATTCAATTTTCTAGGTGGCTTAAAATATTCAAATTGGAGAATTGAAGCCACTATTGGATAGAGAATGAATTTTAAAAATTTTAATTTTGAAAAACTCAATCGAATCGAGCCTGAACCGGCTGATTTAAGCATTGAGCCCGAATCGGACTGATCTGTTTCGGTTTGGAAAAGTGTTGTCTTCTTCCTTCAGATGATGACATTGTTCACTCGCCGGAAGAACGGACAGCTCCAACAAAGATGAAACATTTCCATTCAGGACATTTTAAACCATGAAGAAGCACCATTAAGGTGTCAAACAGTCAGCCAAAGAGTCCCCGAGCTCCCTATATAAAGAGCTCCTCTCCATTCATCATCCTCACACCTGAAAACTCCACTCTCTATTTGATCCAAGGACCACCAAAGAAGCGCTAGCAGAATCAAATAGTGAAACAGCTCCGACATATTGAAGCTGCCCTATTTCGGCTGAGCTAAAATTAGCCAAATTCAGCCATCCTCATGCCAAACCAAGCTTTCCCAACACTCTCACATCCCTCACGCGACTGAATTAGTGCTAAAAGGTAAGCCAATTCGGCTCCTTTGTCATTTTCGATCTGTGTTAGAGAGAGAAACTATGAAAAGTTCACTAACCAAATTCTCCCTCAATTCAATATGAATTGTTGCGATTCTTGATCCTAGGAGAAACCTCAGGACAAGAGCTACCTGCCCAGATATAAAGCTCGGACTGCCACACCTCCGACGCTAATCTTTTGAAGCTTTCTCTCTCTATGCATAGTTTTCCAACGAAGCTTCGTTTGAGCTCGTTTCGGCCCAAATTCATGCAATTCAAAGCTCAATTGAATCATATGGATGTGTAGGAATTGAATTATACCTCCAATTTCAAAAATCAACCCCGATTGAATTGTCAATTTGATAAAATTAAATTTAGCCAGTTTAAAAAGGGGAAATTTGGGGATTTTGTAAAATTGACTAACCAAATTGCAATTTCCAAAAAATTAAGGTCCAATTGGCCATGAAAAGGATGTTGGAGGACCAATTGGTTGATTTTTTTAAATAATTGGGGTAAAATTGCCATTTTTGTAAATGAGGGGTAAAATGGTAATTTTTGAAAAGTTGGGGACCAAATTGGAAATTTGGAAAACTTGAACCTCTTAAATGATTTTGAGTAAATTGAGGACCCAAAGTGAATTTTTGGAAGATTCAGGACTCAATTTTGGGAAAAGTTTGCATTAGGGACCTAAAGTCAAGGAAAAAGAACTTTAGGGACATAATGCAATTAATTGAAAACTTTAAGTTTAAACGTACATTCATGAGAAAAAAAGGTTGTTACACCAAATATTAATAGACAAGAATGTCCACATCATATAGGAACACAAAGAATCGGAACACCAGCAAGGATAAGCTAGCATGGAGGCGAAAATCCACTAATACACTACGATTATGGGGTGAGTGGGTTTATTCACATCATATCTGGTTGGGATGATGAGCACTTCGTAAATGAAAAACTACTTCTATGTGGGATTTTAACATCACACCCGATTAGAGTGATGTGAGACTAAGTCGAAAAACTACTTACCTGTTGTAAGTAGAGAGATCATACCTAGTTGGTATGATAGACTTTCTAGAAGGAAGGAGAAAATTGCTTGTTAGTTGTAAGCGGAGATGTCATCACACTTGGTTGGTGTGATGAGTTAAAATGTTATTTTGTCAGAAGTGTTCTCCCTTGATTGTGTGCCAATGCTTAAAATATTTGGGAGACCTTCTTGACGAGAGCTAGAATAGCTCAAATAGGTTAGAGCCTTAGTTTTGGAACTTATGGGCTAAAATACCCAATTTTGGAAAATCATTTACAGTGGGCCCAATGCTAGTTGGCACAAGTAGAAGCTCGTAAACAAACATGATATTTATGCCATGAAAATTCTTAATGAATGAATTATGTGATTTCTCCATGGTACCAAGACAGGATTGACAAGCTCGATGGACTGGCGGCAGTGCATCAGGGCTAGGTCGACGAACCAGTCTAGACAAATATCTACAGATCGAGTTGAGGGTCGGGGTCGTTAGACCTGTGGCACAAAGATAAATGGCATTGTGAAAAAAGTATTATTTGTGCATACACTTTTGGTTCAGGACCATTAAGACGCCCAAGAGGGGTAGTGATGCGTCCTAAGAGCTACTAGACGACATGGTGGAGATAAGGGCAGTTTGTTGTGCTAATAGTCAAGGAAGCTTGACGTAGCTTCGTGCGCATGAGGCCGGGGTGGGGTCCGGATGAGGTTTTTGTCCTTATATGGACATGGAGTTGATTTCGGGTTTGAGGGTCGGATGTCGCGAACATCCACTCATACTCAAGGTAGAAGTGGACGGGCTTCTATCTAGGTGGCTGATAAAGTCGCTTCGACCCATAAGTGAGTGCAATGGATGGGCTGCCCTATGAATATGTGATCCCTTCTTGATGAAGGGTGTGTTGACTATTAATCACACCTATTATGGATAATGAGGAAAGGAATTTTTGAAAACCAAAATTTGAGAAAGAAATGATCTTAAAGGAAATAAGTAGTCTATCACACTTCAATTAAAAAATATTTTTATGAAAACTCATTCCCAACCGCCATTCACTAAGTTGTAGAAACTCACCCCTCTTTTATAGCCCTTTTCAGGAGTAGGAAAAATGACAAAAGAATACATCAGGACTTACCTTTTATCAGTTATGCTTAAAAGGTTATTTTTAAGCTTGCATTTTAATTGATTTATGTTATTACAGGGAACAAGGTTAAATTACGCTTGGCTCCTCTTGATTAAATAAAGGGGGAAACCCCTCTTAAACCAAGGGAGCGGCGGGTTTATCACGGGGATCCAACCAAACCGGGTTGGGGCATGACATGAGTTGTCAAGCTTGTTGGGCCTAATCGCTGCTCTGCCGAAGCTAGGTCGTTGAACATGTTGGTCTAGTACATGTGGTGGGCCAAAGCCATGTCGATAGACCATTGTGCTAGAGGGCCAAAGATAAAGGCTATAATTCAAAAAAAATTGTTGATTGTGCATGCACTATGATGTTCGAGCCATCAAGACACCTGGCATGAGGTAGTAATGGAGCCCAAAGACTACTGAACGACCCAGGGAGCATAAGAGCAGTTTTGTCATTTAGTAAATCATGAAATCGAGGAGCTTCATGCGCATGGAGACCAAGGCAATAGAGGAAATGAGGTCTCATCCCACTAAGCTGAGATGATGAAGCAATTGGGGGTTTGATGTGTCAGACTATTGATATCCACTCAATCCCCTAGTAGAGGCAGTATCCCTCTACCAGGATGGACGGTAAAGGCGCTTCGGTCTACAAGTGGCAAGGTAGAGAACCATTCTGCGAATGTATGATCACTCCTATGATAGGAGGGCGGTTGTTGATCATTGATCGTGTGAAATGCGTGAATAATGGCAAATGGAAAAAAATTAATGAACAAATGAAATTAAGAAAATGTTATAGTAGTTTCCCACATTGAGTATTTTACTCACCCCCTCTCTCACCCCTTTTTCAAGATCATACCCTAACAAAAAGTTCCCCAACGCGCTCAGGCCCTCAAGGTACACTTCTACCCCCAACTTGAAGTAAGGGTTTGAATGTAAATTCACATGTACCTTCCTTGTCTCATTTGGGTAGGTATACTCGAATGATGCAAGAAAGGGTGGCGGGTTCATTACAGACCCCAACCAAACCGGGTCTGAGCGTGACAACGAGAATAAGAATACACTCTAAGGACCAAAGCAAAAGGACATGATTCAAACTGCAAGGCAAGCCGGGCCTGAGGCCTAGGGTGGAACCACAAGCAAAGGAGTCACGCTACTAGGCAAAACTAAGTCAATCGCCAACAAGCAAAGAACTCGAGTGACAAAGGAGGGACTAGAGAACCAAGAAAAGGGAAGTAACATCGAGAAAGGCAAATGCAATAGCTAGCTAGACACAATGCCAAACTGACCAAGGGGTAAAAGACCCAGACAACACCCCCGAAACGAAAATCCGACCCCAAGCTACCAGAACTATCAGGCCAGTGAGATCCTAAAGAGTGAAGGAAGTGAGACAAAGAGAGTGACTCAAGTCGGTAGAGTATCAACTTACAACCTAAGGAAACCGCATAAGGATCTCTTCAGAGAGAAAAGTTAGGCAACAAAGTTTTGAGGACAAAACTTCTAAAAGGAGGGGAGAGTTATAAAACCCGTCCCTTGTAATCAAAGAAAATCAGGAAAAGAACCGGCATAGGTTTATATATGAAAAAATGAGTCGTTTAATGCACAAAAAAAATAATTAACATGGGAAATTGAAAGATCCCAATTGACCAAAAAATTCACAAAAATTACAAGGAAGAATCAGGAAGTGGAATTGAGGATAGAATTGAACCAGTTCGAAGTGAACTAGACCCGAACCGACATGAACCATAGTGAACTGGTTCACAAATTCATTTTTCTAGGTGGCTTAAAAATGTTAATTTGGGAAACTAAGACCACCATTAGATAGAAAATAAATTTAGATAAATTTAGAAATTTTTAATTTTCAAAAAAATAGTTGAACTAGGTCTAAATTGGTCAATTTTTTAATTTTGAAGAGCGAACCCGATCGAACCGGTCAACAGTCAACGATCAACGGACAACTAGTGCCTTGTTAGCTGCCATGCAGATATAGACAACCAATGGGAGGCTGCCACGTGTTCGGTCAATGGTCAACTAGAGCCCGTCAGCACACCACGCAGACACAGCAACTAATGAGAGGCTACCACGTGTCCGGTCAACGGGTCAACGGTTGACGCGGCGGCTGAAATGGCACTCCACATCAGAAAAACTAACCAATCATAGTGCGCCATGTGGCACAATTACCACATCATCATCTTCAACCTTCAAATGCTGACAGAGAGAAGGGAGGATAGAGAGAGCCGCCAGAAAAGCTAGAGCCTCCGGTGACTCAAAAAACTCTCTCGTCATGTCGCCAACGGCCGAGTCTTGCACTAGCAGGTAGCCTGAACAGTTTCGAGCTCCCTATATAAAGAGCACCCCTCATTCATTCTCAGCATCCCACAATCGAGTGAAGAAGAAGAAGAGTTCATTTTTCGATGAGCTACAAACCAGAGCTTCGACGATGAGAGAAATCTACACCAAATGAGCACTTATGGGTGGCATTGGAACCGAGGAAGAGTGCTCTATCTCCAGACCTTCTCAGAACTACTAGAGGACACCCAGAGAAGCGTGCAAGGGATCGCATAGTGAAGCTGCTCCATAGCTTGAAGTAGCGAGCTCCTGTCTAACATAACCTCAACCCTCTCAGCCTTTCCGCCACCCACATTGGCCATCTCTGACCACCTAAGACCCTCCACACCACCCTAACAGGCACTGGTAAGCTCAATTTTGCCCTCCTTGTCGAAATTTCTAAATTTTAGAGCTACACCAACGAAAACTTCTCTCTTCAAATTCCCACAGGGCAGCAGCGACTTGCAATAGGAATCAGTCCTACTAGAACCCCCTTGACTAGCTATAGCTACCCCCACATCAAGCTCTAGCCGCCACCCCTTTGTCGGTAAGATACGCGAGCTTTCTCTCTCTATTGTAAATTTTCTGATGAAGCTCTGACGAGCCTTAAAACTCAACCAAATTCGGAAATTCAAAGTGTAGGACGATCGAAGGGAGTTGGAAGAGACGAATAGAGGCAAGAATCAAAGAAATCAAGGACTTATAGGCCGCCAATGGGATGAGGTAAGATTTGAAGCTCCAAATGCTTGAATTGGGAAGAAGATGGAGGGCGATTTGAGGATTTGGGGGGACTTTTGTCCAAATTTCAAAAATTGGAGGACTGAACGACAATTTCATGAAATTGAGGGCATTTTCATGAAATTCACCCTAATTGAGGGTCAATTGGGTAATTTGGACAAATTTGGGGTCAAATTGGAAATTTTGAAAAGTTAGGGACCAAATTGTAATTTTTGGGAAATTAAGGACTAAATGGCAATTTTGGTGAATTAAGGACCAATTGGTGAAATTGAAAAAGTTAAGGACCCAAAAAGAATAATTGGGAACCCAAGGGGCCTAATAGAGATTAAAGAGAAATTAGGAACTCATGTGCAATTTAAGCAAAGTAGGGAGCCCTAGGTGCAAATATACGAGAGGGTGTGACCTCTTCCTAATACAAACCTTTGTACCCTGCAGGAACGGATTACTCGAATGCCGACCCCTTGAAGCGCACCAAGGAGGGAGACTCCGCCAGCGCGACCTCGCCGAGATAACCGGGTGAGTGGGAACCACTATTACGTCAATTCTGGTTGGAATAGCAGTTCACCTTTGAAAACTATTTTCTCAGAATTAGCCTCCCCTAACTGGGTGACTCTGCTTAAACATTTGGGAGCTAATTTTATGCTTAGGCTTGAGATGCCAGTTGTCCCAAGGCTGATGGATATGGACGTGGACCCGTCCAAAATGGATATGTAATATATGAAGCTAAAAGACCTAAATAATGGGAACCTTGTGTGATACTCGTTGAGCCAAGCTGAGTTGTCAAGTTTGTTGGGTCGAACCACTACTTTGTCAAACCTAGGTCATCGAACTTGCTAAGGCCAATACATGCGAGCCGAAGCCAAGCCAACAGACCGTTGTGCTAGAGGGCCAAAGATAAAGGCTATAAATAAAAAAAAAAAAGATTGTTGATTGTGCATGCACTGTGATGTTCAGGGCATTAGGACACTTGGCATGAGGTAGTGATGGAGCCCAAGGATTGTTGAACGACCCAGGGAGCATAAGGGCGATTTCGTCATGAAGCCGAGTAGCTTCTTGTGCATGGAGACCAAGGCAGCAGGGGAAATGAGGTCTCATCCCACTAAGTGGACATGGTGAAGTAATCGGGGTTTGATGTGTCAGACTATTGATGTCCACTCAAACTCCAGTTAGAGGCAGTACACCTCTATTAGGGTGGACGATAAAAGTACTCTAGTCCACAAGTAGTATGGTCGATGACCGTCCTGAGAATGTGTGATCCCTCCTATGATAGGAGGGCAGTTATTGATCATGTGGAATGTGTGAAATAATAAAGGAATAATTTAAAGGATAGAATAGATGAATTCAATTAGAACGTTATAGTAGTTTCCCTCACTGAGTATTGCTACTCACCCCCTCTCTCACCCCTTTTTTAGGATAATACCTAGACAGAAAGTTCCTAGACGTGCTTGGGCCCTCAAGGTACGCTTCCTATCCCTAACTTAAAGTAAGGGTTTGAACGTAAACATGTCTTTACCTTCCTTGTCTCATTTGGGTAGGTATACCGAATGATGCAGGAAAAGGTGGTGGGTTGATCACGGACTCCGATTGAACCGGTCGGAGCATGACACCCGCCATGTCATCGTCTTGAACCTCCGGCCACTAATAGAGAGAATAGAGAGGAGAGAGAGAGTGAAGGAAGGGGAAGTCTCTGGTGACTCAAAAAATAATCCAGTCTGGTCGCCAACGCCCGAGTCGGATGTTGAGTTCTACATTAGTCGGTAGCCCGGTCAGTTGCTAAGCTCCTTATATAATGAGCACCCCTCCATTCATTCTTAGCATCCCACAATTGACCAAAGAAGGTGAAGTGCTCAATTTTTCAGCAAGCAGCAAACCAGAGCTCCGACATTGGGGCCTTTCTCCATCCCTTAAGCTGCATTCGGTGTCATTAGAATGGGGAGGAATTCCTCTACCTAGTTGAACCCTCCCTTCAGCCCAAGAGCCACCGTAGAAGAGCGAGGAAGTTCAAATAGTAATGTCGCTCCTCAGCTGTCAATAGCCCGAGCTGTTTGAGCTCAAATAGAGTCATCCCCAGGCCAATTTCGGCCAAACCAAGCCCCTCAAACGCCACCTAGAGGTGCCCCAACCTTCCCCCAAGCTAAATGGTAAGCCCCTCCACCGCCCATTCGTTGGAAAACACTGTTCAAGGTGCATTTCTATAAAAAAAACTTAAACTAAGAAATTCACACTACTCATGCCACCAATTGAGGTGCAGTTTGATCCAGGGAGGATCCCCGTGAGGAGAGCAATTCAGAGAAAGCAAGAGCTCCGGTCATCGGGCCCTCACCAGTAAGATATCGAAGCTTTCTCTCTCTAGACTGAATTTTCTAACGAAGCTCCGTTTGAGCTCATTTCCAAGCCAAATCAAGTAGTCCAAGGCTTAAAATGATGAGAAAAACATAGAGAAGATGATTAAAATTGAGAATAGGGGCAATTAGCCAAGTTTTGGCAGTCAATTGAACGAAATTGTGATTCAAAGACCAAATTGTAATTTTTGAGAAATTTGGCAATTTGGGGGTTTTGGGGAAATTGGGGGTCAAATTGCAATTTAAGGAAAATTGGGGCATTTTCATGAAATTAACTTCCAATTGGCGCCCAAATGAGCAATTGGATGAAATGGAGGGCCAATTGGTAATTTTTTAAAATTCAAAGACCAATTGGCAATTTTGGGGAAATTAAGGACCAATTGGCAATTTTGGGAAAATTGAGGACCAATTGAAAATTTCAGAAAAGTTAAGGACCATAAGGGATAATTGGAAGTCCTATGGACTTAATTGAGATTAAATGAAGATTAGGGACCCAAATGTAAGGTTATAAATGTTGAGGGACTTGAATGCAATTAAGGCATAGTGTGAGGACCTATGCACAAATACTCGAAACTATGAGGTCCCTTTTGTTGATTCTCCTAATAAGGGTACTTGAACTATGTAGGAGTTGATTGTTCAATTACCGATGTAAGGAAGCGCACCACAGATTAAGATCTTACCAGGACAGCCACGTCACTGTTATAGAGTGAGTGGGATTTTTAGCATCATACCCGGTTGGGGGTGATGAGAACCGTTTTTAAGTCTGAAAAATCATTTTTTTCAAGAATGGTATCCCCTGACTACGTGAAACTGCTTAAAGATTTTGGGAGACATTCTTGATGGGAGCTATAAATTTTCCAACAAGCCTGAGGCCTCGGATTTGAAAATGATAGTGCCGAAGGCCCAGTTTTGGAAAACTCGTGAAGTGGGCCCAAGGCCACTGTGCACGGGTTGGTACCTATAGACAAATATGATCATAAGAACCATGAAATATCTCATAAAACTGAAATTATTGTGTGACTTGCCACGGGGCCAAGACAGGACAGACAAAACTTGATAGGCTAGTGGCAATGCGTCCATACTAGGTCAACGGGCCGGTCAAGGCAAACAGATGCAGGCTAGGTCGAGTGTTGGGGTTGTTGGACCGCTAGCACCAAAGATCATGGTTAATGATTCAAAACTGTTGTATACATGCATGAGGATTCCGTGAGCATTTAGACCCCCGGGAGGGGGTAGTTGATGGGTCCTAAGGGTTGTTGGATGACCCAGGGTGTATAAGGGCAGTTTGGCGTCTAGTATGTCGAGAAGCTATGATAGCTTCTTGCACATTAAGACTGAGGCTGGAGGGGAAATGAGGTCTCATTCTACAAAGCGGATATGATGTAGCACTAAGATTGAGGCTAGAGGGGAAATGAGGTTTCATCCCACAAAGCGAACATGATTCGAGTTTGAGGGTCGGACTATTAATGTCCACTCAAACTCAGGTGGACAGTAAAGGTACTCCAATCCACAAGTGGAATAATTGGGGACTATCCTCTGAATGTGTGATCTCTTTCTATGATAAAAAAGGCGTGTGAATGTTTGCTGAAATGCCTCCCAAGCAAGGGGAAGTGCTCAAAAATAGATGAATTCATATTACAACCAAACTAAAAGTATAAAATATTTTGATAAAACTGTTTGTTTGAAAACTCACTTCCCAACCCCGCTCACTGAGTTAGAGTCTTGTATTCTCAAAATTCTGTTTGTAATAATATTGTATTATTTATGCAGTGTTACAATTGTTAGGTCTAGCAAATAAAAAAAATGAAGAAAAAGAGTAAAAAAAATCTTAATAAAATTTATAAATTTTGATAAGTTTGAGGGTAATAGGTTATTTTTTAACAAATTTTCCATTTGTATAAAATTTGTCCAACATTATTTTAGAAACTTTTAAAGTAAAGTTGGGTAAGTTTAAGAAAATTTAAAATAAACTATATGGGATGAATTATAAATTACGTGACTTCCAGAAGGTTTTCAACCAAAGAATTTAATTAGATCATCCAAATATCAACAATAATAACCTTGGAAAATTTTTATTTAAATAACACTGAGAAAAAGAAAAGGGAAAAAATAAAGAAAAGAATCGGCTTACATTCTCGAGTTTCTGCGTCATCACAAGTTCAGCATCACTAAGCTTCTAACTGGCCACCACGTGTAATATCTGACAGGTGGCTACATATCATTGGGTATAGGTGACGAAGTATCCACATAGATTGCCAGCATAGCCATTCGAGATGGTATAAACTCCCTCCTCCCTCTGTCGTCGCCCTCGCCTACTGCTCCCCTTCGCCTTTCTTCTACAACTCCTTTGCTGTTAGTATCTCTCCCGATCTCACATATTTCCTCCCACTTTCCATCTATATCCATAGGGATATAACAGGCGCCGATCCAACATGAGACTGGGGCTCCCCCTGGTAGGGATTTTCCTCCTTGCGCTCTTGTTGATCATCGTGCCGTCGCAATCTGCTGTCTCCAGCGTAGATCTGGGCTCAGAATGGGTGAAAGTCGCTGTTGTCAACATCAAGAAGGGGCAGAGTCCGATCACCATAGCGATCAACGAGATGTCGAAGCGTAAGTCCCCGGCATTGGTGGCATTCCAAGCGGACGCGCGTCTTCTGGGCGAGGAAGCCGCAGGTTTGGTTGCTCGGTACCCCGACAAGGTCTATTCACAGATAAGGGATCTAATTGGGAAACCCTATGGCTACGCCAAACGCTTTCTGGACTCCTTGTACTTGCCTTTCGATGTCGTGGAAGATTCGAGAGAGACGGTGACCTTCAGAGTTGATGACAGCGGGAATCTATATTCGGCTGAGGAATTGTTCAGTATGATCCTGAAATTCGCAGCGAATTTAGCTGAGTTCCACTCGAAGGTGCCCATCAAAGACGTGGTAATTTCAGTGCCGCCTTACTACGGACAGGCCGAGCGTAGGGGGTTGCTCCAGGCGGCCCAGCTTGCTGGTATCAACGTTCTCTCTTTGATCAATGAGCACTCTGGTGCTGCATTGCAGTATGGGATTGATAAAGACTTTTCCAACGAGTCAAGGCATGTTCTGTTTTACGATATGGGTTCAAGCAGCACCTATGCTGCGTTGGTGTACTTCTCAGCATATTCTGCCAAGGAATTTGGAAAGACTACGACTATTAACCAGTTTCAGGTGAACTCATTTACCCACAAATCTTCAAGTTTTATCGATGGTTGATGACACGGCCTTTCCAAGATTACTTTTTCCTCCTTTTGTTTTCCAAACCTTTGTCAACTGTGCTGGAAAACAGGTTTCGTTGTTAAGCTAGACGTGAAAAATATTGATCGTGCATCATTGGCTAAAGTAGATCTGAACAATATGAGATCTTAGTAAGTGAAGATTACTCATCCAAAAACACAAATACACAAGCATGTAATATTTGACTTCTAAACTTCTGCTTTTAGCCTCAGATAGATCGTTTTCTTCACTTTGCTGAGGTCTTTGGTGGTGTAAATCCTCTCTTGAGTGTTTGTCCCATTTGCATCAGTTTTCCTACGAAGATGAAAGCCGCCCAATCTCACTATACATTTATATGCCTTAATAGCCTTCTATTATAGCGTAAGATTGATAGTGAATCTGATAAAGTGGATATTACATTTCTGCTTCAGAATTATTCCTTATTGATGGCCAATTTTGCCCATAAGAAGAAGAGTTCAATTCATTTTGCTGATGATGAGTTGGCTCTTTATTACAACTCGAACTTGGAAGTTTGATTGATAAGCTTGTTCAACAAGATGTTTGTATGATGATAACAGCATTAGAATTGGACTATCTATGTTAGTGTGCCAGCTTTCTGAAACTAATTGTCTGTGGTACGAATTGTAATAAGAGTGCTAAGAATTGCAGAGGGAATCATATTCTTCTGTTATTTTGTTTTTGTGGATGCAATAGAATTAATCTGAGCAATTTTTTTCTAAAAAGTTGTTTTCATCTTTCTAACTAAAAATATGTCATCCTTATGAATACATAGTTCAAGTAATTTATGTTCTGTTTAGCATTATTAGTTTATTCTTTCTATAATTTCTATCTTTTCTCATCTCAATTGGTGTTTCATTCTGAATCCAAATGCAATTTATGTTCTGTTTAGCATTATTAGTTTATTCTTTCTATAATTTCTATCTTTTCTCATCTCAATTGGTGTTTCATTCTGAATCCAAATGCAATTGATTGATGAATGTCCTGCAGGTTAAGGATGTAAGATGGAACTCTCAACTTGGCGGTCAAGATATGGAATTACGTTTGGTGGAACATTTTGCTGACGAGTTCAACAAGCAAGTTGGGAATGGAATTGATGTCAGAAAATCTCCCAAGGCAATGGCTAAATTGAAAAAACAGGTTAAACGCACAAAAGAAATCCTGAGTGCAAATAAAGCGGCCCCGATATCAGTTGAATCCCTTTATGATGATCGTGATTTCAGGTAAATGGCCCAAGAGGCCATTAGTATCTTCATTTGAAAACAAATGCTTCTAATATCTCTGTGTGCACCTTGTAGAATAGAGTTTTCCATGAATCCTGTTTTTAATAATTCCAATTCCAAATTAGGCATTCAATGTCCCATGGGATGATAAATCTCTGTGCCTTCTTATGCTTAGAAAAGTGCCATATACTTCATCCATCATCCATTGGGAAGGATCACATATATTTTGCTTGTACTTAGTCCTCTTCACAAAGTTTTATGGTGAATGGTTGAACTTAATCATTAGAATATGATGCCTGACATAATGAAATGGCTTTTATTTTCCCCTTTTTATTTATTATTTGTACTTGGGACACAGTCAAATGGGACTTCTAGGAATAATTCACAGAATATCAGAATTGTTCTACTACTAAATTAAAAAAAGGTATGTTCTATGACTGATGGTCCAACAAGCAAATAAGGCAAATAGCAAGCTATGAAACACGATGCCCGGACAGAATTTTTAACACAGAGAACATGTTTCAATATATTGTTGACCTACTAGAAGTATATAGTAGTTAGTATACACTCTAATCAAGCATAATGGGAAATATATTGATACTACTTTTTTCCCTATCAGGAGCACAATCACAAGAGAGAAATTTGAAGAACTCTGTGCAGATTTGTGGGAAAAAGCTCTTCTACCTGTAAAAGAAGTACTTGAGAATTCTGACATCAAGGTGGATGAAATATATGCTGTGGAGTTGATTGGAGGTGCCACTAGAGTGCCAAAGTTGCAGGTTTGTGATACTGTTTTCTCTCTTGCAAAGTTAGTTAAGGGAAATATGGTTGTGCTTCTGACCGAAGCAGTTACTCCGTTGAGCAACTTTACTAGGGATCTGAAACCCTTAACTGCTCTTGATTTCCTTTTTTTTTTTTTGTGAAAAAAAGTTGTCTGAGGTTCCTATCCGTTAAAATTCACATATTATTAAATGTAGTGAATTATCAAAATAGGTTAAGATAAAATTGTTTTTTGCGATCGAAGCAGTAACTGCTAGGCTGTTGATCAACTTTGCTGGAGGCCTAGGACTGGTCTCTCATGTTGAAAGAACATCACTGCACTGGTTTCCCACTATTTCTATGATAAATAGTTGTCCAATACTTTAATTGATCTATTAGAACCTGTTTATTATTGATATTGGAGATTATGGAAATAACTAAATGAGATATTTAGGTTGGAAAGTTTTGAACTGATGCAACATTAACATATCAGTACAATGATCTACAAGTTAACTAGGCAAATGATTCTATCTATTTACTATTTTACATATTTCTGTTTTCTCATGGTGTAAAATTTTGATGGCTGTGATTTTCACCATTCATTGCTCAGTTGTTTGGTTAAATGTTGCCTATTTATGGACCACACAATTATTGTGGTGTTATAGGGAAATATGGTATCTTCTACAAAAATGTATGACGTATGGATATGTAAAAAATTTCCAAATAATTGGTGTAAATGTAGGCATATAAATTTAAAATATACAAGTTTGATGGAGAATATTAAATGATGAAAGTTTTTTATTTATGTGATTAAAGATTTCTCTTGATGTTGTGACAGGTCACAATGCAAGAATTTTTTGGAAAGAAAGAGTTGGACAGGCATCTTGATGCTGATGAAGCTATTGTTCTTGGTTCAGCTCTACATGCTGCCAACTTGAGTGATGGAATCAGGTTGAACCGAAAACTTGGAATGGTGGATGGTTCTTCATATGGATTCATGGTTGAACTGAATGGTCCTGGTCTAATTAAAGATGAAAGCACCAGGCAGTTACTTGTACCACGAATGAAAAAGCTTCCAAGCAAGGTGAATGCAACTATGTCTGCTAAATTTATCACTGCCATAATAATCTGGCAAACTTCTGCAATTTTTAGATAGAGTTTTTATATTTATTTTTCTCACTTATCTAACAGATGTATAGATCTATCGTCCACAACAAAGATTTTGAAGTTTCACTAGAATATGAGAGTGAGGAGCTTTTACCATCTGGTGTTAGCTCTCCTGTTTTTGCACAGTATGCTGTTTTGGGCCTCTCAGATGCCGCTGATAAGTATGAACCTATGAATTCCTTTACCATCTATGGAAATTATTTCTTCCCATTCTATTGGTTTTAGACTAAACTCACAGTAAACTCTGTTTCTTATATTGGCATTATTCTTTTCTCCAGACATTCATCGAAGAATTTGTCTTCTCCCATCAAAGCAAATTTGCACTTCTCTCTTAGTAGAAGTGGTATTCTTTCTTTGGACCGGGCAGATGCTGTTGTTGAATTTTGGGAGTGGGTTGAAGTGCCGAGAAAGAACTTGACTGTGGAAAACTTAACCACTTCTTCTCCTGATGTGTCATTAGAAGCTAACACCACAACTGAAGAAAGCACTGACAAGGCAACAGTTGATAATGAAACCAGCTCTACAGTTAACACTAGTATGGAAGAAAAAAGTTCTGAAGACCTGATTCCTGAAAAGAAATTGAAAAGGAGAGTTTTCAGGGTTCCACTGAAGGTCTAGAACAGATTACTGCCCTAGACCTCTCATAACTCAGAATTTTAGTAACTATGCCAAACTTGTGCTTTGTTTTACTCTGGTCTTGCCATTGACATTATTTCTGATCCCAGATCACTGAGAAGACAACAGGACCTGGAAAATCCCTTTCTAAGGAGTACTTTGTTGAAGCAAAGACTAAACTAGAAACTCTTGACAAAAAGGACGCAGAGAGGAGAAGAACAGCTGAGTTGAAGAACAATTTGGAAAGTTACATATATGCTACAAAAGAACAGGTAACTGGATCATTGATTAAAGATGCACAGAAAGGCATGGCTTATTGTTCTTCACCAGTCTTTTTACCAATGCTTGGACGAGCCTAGTTGAATAGAAATGAAATGATCAAGCTACACCATATTGTAACTTTTGTTATCTGTATCTAAATTTCCCTCTAATCCGTACCTTCCCTAATTTTATATCTGTAATTATTTATGTTTTTTTCCTTGTGTGTCCTTTTACTTGTATCCTTCTTGCACCGGTTACACATTATGATTTAATTGCTTAATTTTGCTAATTACCTTGTTTCATTTTTGCAACAGCTTGAAATGTCAGAGGACATTTCAAAAATAACAACCAGTGATGAACGGCAATCTTTTATTGAGAAGATGGATGCGGTAGCCTTTTCTTGTGTTTCAGCTTTCAATATAAATAACAGGGGAATAGTGACCTGCAAAATCATGAAGTTTTTATTTTATTTTCCAACTTTACCAATTAACTTTCAAATTTGATTAGAATCACAAATCACTTTTGAAAATTTTGTAAATAATCATAAATGTTTTCCTTTAAATAATGATGATGGTTTTTTTTGTACATGAGTTGAATTTTGGAGTTTGATCATTCTAATTGAATTTGAAAGATTGTGATAAAATTATAAAAGTCATGAAAGTTTGTGATTTTTAATCATTTTCCCTGTAATTAATCATTTTTCATTTTTTGTTCTATCATATGGTTCAACTTGTTATAGGTGCAAGATTGGCTATACACTGAAGGTGAAGATGCTACTGCTTCAGAGTTTCAGGAGAGACTGAGCTCACTAAAAGCTGTGGGTGACCCAATATCTTTTAGGTAGTTTCTGCTTTCATATTGCTTAAGAAATCATATTTACCCATTTGTTGTTTTTACTTGAATAAAGATGTATGTTGGCTTTAATATATATTTATCCTGGTAACATAATCTTTGGGACTGTTGTATCTTTTTTACTTAGTGTTTCTTTGAACATCTAGATTAAAAGAACTTACTGCACGTCCAGCAGCAACTGAGCATGCTCGAAGTTACCTTAATGAGATAAAAGAGGTACTGCTGTTTATGGAGACAGGAAGTTCTATTTATTGTCTTCTGCAACATAATGCCTATTTGAACTTTTGCTTCTTCATTTTTCACACACTTGAATAGTCTCATCAAAACTTAAATAAAAACAAGTGGATTCATTTGGACCAGCCAAGCAATATCATCATATTTCTGAATGTTTGGAGGTCCCTTCTCTGCTGAAACTGTCTACAAATCCTATTTTGCATGATAAAAATACAATTTTCTGACAGTGTGTACATATCAATTCAACTGCACTTAAGTCATATTTATCATCATTATAACAGGATATGATAAAATGGAAACTTGAAAGATACTAGTAATTCTTGTTGATGAAGAACCTAGTGAGGTTTTTCCACCACCATTTTTTTCCATTATTCATACTTGTTTTTGTTGAAAGTAGAACTTTAAAAAAATAAGAAATAAGAAACTAGCTTTGTTGCTATTAAGTTTTGATTAATTATTGATCAAGAAACACAACATCTGACTATGTGAAGTATTATTGCTTTTAATGTTGGGCTTGCATACTTATTTTGGTTTCGAGGCATAGTATATTTTATTTGATTCAACATGCTTGTTTTTTGATTATTTATTACTCATTACTCATGGAAGCATGGATGCTCCAACATTTATGGCTGGAAATTAGATTATATATATGGGTTATCATATCCATATCTCACAACCTGTGCTGATTTTTCAGATTGTCAAGAACTGGGAGACAAAAAAGTCCTGGATTCCCAGAGAGAAAATAGTTGAGGTGCGTGGTCATTTCATTAATTTCCTTTTGTGTTCTCTGAAAAATCTGATGATATTTGAGAAGGAATTTTGTTCTTCTTTGTCAACTTCACTGACTTTCATGGTGCAGGTTTTGGATAGTGCTGATAAGTTAAAGACCTGGTTGAATGAGAAGGAGAGTGAACAGAAGTGAGTTCTTCATATTCTCTCCATTTGTGCATCATACCGTTTTACCCACTATTTTTTATACAAAAAGTCACCTACATTCTAGAAAGAGGATTTTCTGTATTGACAGTTTATATGCATAACCCTTTCCACTCTGCTTTGTCCTTTTCTTATTTGTCCTTTGCAACTCTTGCTATCCCTACATCATCTTTTCCCTCCTTGCACCTGCCACCATCCCATTGTAAGGTGGGAGTTGAGCAGGAGGAAAGCAGAGGTGTGAACTGAGGAAAGCAAGAAACATGTGACCTTTTTTACTGTTACATGCAAGACTTTTATAATTGCACTGGGTTGTCTGAAAATTTTGAATGAGTACAGGATATCTTCTTATTTTCTGAAAACTTCAATTGTTTATGAAATAATTAGTGCTAGATTTTTACAAGGTTATCTCTAGTTGACACTTGTGGTGATATGAGTATATCTTAGGCTACAAGTTGATTTTCATCAAATTTAATTGATTTATTGGTGTGGTGAGCATCTTTATTTTGATGTTGGAGAAGACGAGCATACGGATGGATATACATGAACTTTTGGTTACACTGAACCACTACCATGGTAGTTTGATATTAAAATGTTGACTTTCTGTCAAATGATAATGGTTATTTTGTTCTGCTTATGAAGAATAATAGCCTTATACTATGGAAAGAGCAATGATATTGCTTTTCCACAACTTCACCCCTTCCATTTTGGTAGTGATCAATATGCATATTTTTATTATATTGCAGGAAAGCTGGATTTACCGCACCTGCTTTCACCTCAGATGAAGTATACAACAAAGTATTCAGCCTGCAAGACCAGGTACTACTTGAGCATTGCCTAGTTTAATTCGGATATCTGAAAATTGCCTAATTCATCTCATCTGGTACAGGTTGCCAGTGTCAATAGGATTCCAAAACCAAAGCCAAAGATCGAGAAGCCTGCAAAGAACGAAACTAAGGACGACACCAAGTCTTCCCCAGAAGAAAGCTCCCAAAATGATCAGACAGGCAAGGACGGCGATGCTGCTGACGAAACCAAACCTGATACTCTACCGGAACATGAAGCTGAGGTTCATGATGAACTATGATCAAGCCTGGACAACTATGACTCTCACCACCGACAAGCCAGTCTCGACAATAGCACCCAAGGAGAAGATGTGGACACGATTTTTTGATAGAAAAAATTAACGGCAACCATAGTTTTAGCGGGAAAAATGCTTTGTTAGCAGATACCCGGTTACATTTTTGTTCAGTACACTGCTAGTGGACCACTATTCTAATTGATCCCGTTGATCATATACCATTTATAAGGGTTTCAGAGGCTCCACTGTATCCATCTATGATGGTAGTCTTGATCGTACAACTAAGTTGACGGCACAAGCTTGATAAGCAATCCTTTTAGACATACTTTTGTTAGCTGTCTTTATTATTAAAATTTAGGGAGTTTTCATTGGGTTTGATGACATCTGCCGGTATATTTGGAGGTTTCTAATTGAGTCTATCATTTTGGCCCCAGCGATCTTGTGTAGACAGCAGGTCGTTTTTTATATTCCGAATGTATACATATATATCACGGACGAGATTTTTAACGAGTAACACCAAGAGTCAAAATATTTGCACCGGCACGGAGCACGCGTTACCCAAGGCTAGCGAGATGAAGTGTGCTACAAATGTGGCTTTGGTTACAAGGGCTAACTAAATCACCAATTCATTCATTTGCCAAACACCTGTAGACAAACAAGTGTCCCCAGGCACGACCGGATGGCGAGCCTATGTGAAACACCATCAAGTTAGCAGCCAGGTGTGTCAACGATTACACACTTATGGCATGTATGCGCCTCGTGCACAACTGGCTCATGGAGCCGATATGTCGTGGAAGTATGGACACACCCTCGATCCCATTTGCACCAACTCACCCGACTTTTCTTTTACGGGAGTATACTCAACGGTCAACTCAGATCGGGCTTCAATCCCTCTCTCAATCATCAGACTTCCTATTGAAAAGCGCGGCTGAATCTTCCATTTTAAGGCGAATCAATCGAGTGTATCTTTCTTTTCTGCGAGTATACTCGATAAATCCTATTTTTCTACTTAATTTCTTAATTTATTCGAACTTATAAAAATTTTTAAAACTATTTCTTATTTACTCGGATTCCTATTTTTAAAAAATTATATTTAGTTCTATGGCCTTTTTAGTATTTCACTTAAATTGTAAAATACTTTTATTCACATTTTCAATTCAAGTATTTATAAAATTTTCTTTTAGGTACTTAGAATTTTTTTCATTTACATTTAAGTAATTACATTTTCTTATCTTTCTAACTTGTTCTCTATTTTATCTAAAAATTATATTTTAATTTACAAACTTCTTATTCCACTTTCTCTCAAATTTTAAGCTAAAAAACGATCCTATATACTCTTATTCATATTTTCCTTCTTTTCATTATTGTTTTTTTATATTATTAATTTTTTTCTCAATAAAATAATATTTCATTAATTTATCAAATCATATACAATATTCATATAATAAGATGAAAATAAGATAATTCTCTCATTTTTAATAATACATATAATATTATCGGGTACAAAAGTATTCAAATCACTTGAGCCTCGACTATTCCTTTATAAACATGCTAATTCATCTAAATAAGAGTTGTTTAATCGTTTAACTAGTGTAACTTAACATTATAAAAATCTCATTTAATGCAGCAATTCATCAATATAAGGGCGAATAATTCATGTAAGGTATATGAGAGTAAAATTCAAGTATCATTTTGGGCTATACTTGTTTTTGTGCAAGTTTTAATCTTTCCAATACGACTCGTGCCTCGGCTTCCAATACATGTGTACAATAAAATCGGGAGCCACTAACCCGTAGCAAAGAGCCCCGTTCATTTCTAACTATGATTATTGTAATTGCATTTCTTATTAATAGATCAAATAAGCCATCTAATATTATTGGTTAGAATTGATCATTTTTTACTCAAGTTTTATGTGAGTGAAAATGGAGTACGACAATAAGTTTATTAAAACTCAAAATGTGGAACTATAGAGGGCTAGGACACCTAGGGACAACAATAAGTTTATTAGACCTCAGAATGTGGAGTTATAGGGGACACCTAGGGGTCCTTTTTGGGTCAAGTGCCTCCTTAAATGATCATTAGAGTTGCCTACACTTAGCTCATAAGCACTCTGACCAAAAATGCATAAAAAACATAGTATGTATGTTTGGGTAAAAAATGAATTACCAATGTTGTGGGGAGCCTTGAAAGAGGCCAAGGGAGGTCAAGGAGATCCTCATGCTTCGTTATTGTGTTTGGCCGTCAGTAGGGCAAGAGGGCAAGTTGCTCTATTTCTTGATTTGGGGAGTATTCTCACTATTTAATATCCACAACGAGCCTCCTATAGAGTCAATGAAGGGTACACTCGTGGTTGGGAAGGAGTTCATTAGAACTAGAGAAGTGGGTTCGCTGGAAAAATAGAGCGATGGATTTTTAGAGAAACCTTTCCGCAGTCATTGAGAGGAAGCTTGACATTTTATAAGCAACTCTAGGGGAGAAGCAACTAACTATTCATAACTATGAACATAGTCTAATCAACCTATAAAGCCTGCTTTATATTGAATTTTCTCTCGAGTGTTTCACACCATCAAAATAAAGGCATATACCCTATTTCGGCCAAAGCACATAGTAATTAAGGGAGATATCACATTTGTGACATGTGTTCACGCATGTATCGCATGTAGTACGAGGTTGACGATTATTGATCAATTTAATTTCTAGATCAGATCTGTTCCAAGGTAATTTATTAGTTTCTTATCAGTTTGACCGATTTTCTAAGTGATTCGATCAATTTTTTGTATGATTTAACTTTTTTTTATCGATTCTTAATCAATTTAACTTAGTTGGATTGGTTCACCATAGATTTGACTAATTTTCTAATTGGTTTGAATGATTTTGTTATTTATTTGATCGGTTCATAGTTAGTTTGATTGGTTTTAGTCTTATTTACTGCTTTAATAATTTTTTTGACCAATTCATGGTTGATTTGACCAATTTAGACCCTTTCTTGGTCATTCTTGATATATTTAGGCTCTCCCTTGGTAGGTTCATGGTGAGTCAGATTAACTCTCCAATTTCTAACTATTTTTTGTACTCCTTAGACCCAAAATTACATATTTCCATCTTTAGCTCCACTAAAAAACTGAATTTTCAATCTAGTACAACCCGATTTAATTCGGTTCGATTAAATTTTTGAACACGGTTCGAATTCTAATTTTTAGTTTAATCAAGTTTTTTGAGAACACAATGTTACAATAACTCTCCATCTTAAGAGTTTTTTAGTCAAAATTTTATTACAACCTAAAAAATGTGGGTATTTAGCCCTGATAGTTGACTTGGTTTCCCACATCTTTTCTTATACTTAATTGATATGCCACAATACCTTTATCATATTAATTTTTTTTATAAAAGTATTTCTCTTGTTAGTCCACTACGTTTACCTACTCCACTTTATAAGTCAAAATCTATTTAATCTTTGGTGGAGTTGATCCAATATATGCCTTGAATTTTGTTTGTACTACTTCAGTACAAATATATAGAATATACAATGTATTCTTCCCAACTCTTATGCCAATTGTAGTTTGTATGCTACAAATTCAATTCTCTGTATCATGGAGTATGATCCAATATATCTCGATTACCCATATGTTGAAACTGCAACACACCTTTCCATTGTGATATTTTCAAAAATACTATATCACTAACTTTAAATTCCAATACACAACAACGATTATAACATAGCTCTTTTGTATGTCTTTGATGACTTTTAGCCGATCTTTGATAATATTAATATTATCAGTAAAATCCTCAATAAGCTCGGTTTGTTTGAGCTTGTTCTCACTAACTTCATCTTAGAACGGAGGTGTTCTACACCTCCTCCTATATAAGGCTTCAAATGGGGTCGTTTGGATGATTGTCTAATAATGTTTGTAGGCGAACTCCATCAGAAATAGGTAATCTTCCCACTTCTTGTTGAACTTTAATATACATGTCTAAATCATGTCTTCCTATGTCTAAAATGTCATCTCAAACTCCTCATCGGTCTGAGGGTCAAAGAAATACTCATATGAAGGCTTGTTCCTAGTGAAGCCTACAAGCTTGGTCATAACCATGAAGTAAATCAATGATCCTGATTCAATACTATTGATATTGGTACTCCTTGTAGTTGTACAATTTTGATGATATACAATCGTGTCAATTTTTCTATGGAGTCAACAAATCTAATGGGTAGGAAGTATGACAACTATATTTTTTTGTGAAAGATGTGATTCAACCCATATTTTAGAAAATGGGGCTACAACATGTATTTTTATGATATATGAGATTTGACCCATATTTTGGAAAACTAGACTACGACCCGTATTTTGTGAAAAATAGGTTTCAATTCATGTGTTGGATAGGTGGGCTATGTGTGTATTTTGTAAAAGAAAAGTTTCAACCAATATTTTAAAAGAGGGGCTACAACGTAGGCTTTATGAACTTGAGGCATTGACCCATATTTTTGGAAATGAAAATATGATCCATAAGTTAGAATGAGGGACCTCTATTCATGCTTATGAAACTTTTGGTATAATATTTGGAATGCCTTCTGTGACCTATGACAGAGTATGATATAGGCATAGATGGGTTGTCCAGATACCATGCCAATCCATATGCCATTGTATTTTTGTTTTGTCGTAGAGGGGATGGTTAGATAGCAAGGTAACCTCTGTGACATCTGTGATATGTTGTTATGTATTGCTTGTGTATAAGACATGTAAAACGATACCAGTAGACACATGTACAGAGGGGTAATGTCGGGTACTAAGACATGTGAGTCATATAATGGTGTCCAGATATTGATCTGGCGGTGGTTGGTCTGGATCTTAGAGACCTTAGAGGGTACTAGATGGCACTTTTCCTTATGTGATTTAGTGAAGGCTGGTAGAGAATTGCTGAGACACGCCATTAGGCACCAACAAAAGGGATGTAACCCCATTGCTAGGTTGTAAACTTGATATGTAGGTGTTGTTACAATGGTCATAATAAAGTTTGTAAATAAATGCATGACTCATTGTTATGATGTGATGTTTACTTGCGTGGATGGGGACTCATTCTCCTAATAAGCATGAGTGAGAACACTATACATGTTTTGTGAAAAAAAACTTTAAAAGATTTTTATACTTTATGCTGATATTTTAGTAGGGGCTATGTTCATAATCATGGTATCCTAATGTTAGTGCACTACTCATTGAGCTTTATAGCTCACTCATCTCCGTAACTCACTTTCAAGTGACGTTCGAGTTGGGCTAGAAGATCCAGAAGCAATCACAATACAAAACTCAAAGTAAGTCATATTGGCCATAACTACAAGGGTATCTTTAGAAGTAGAGCATTTTTAAGTTATTGATTATTTTTACCAATAGTATTTTGTATACAAATTTTGTGTAAATTATTTAAATTTTTTAATGAAAAAAGTTGTATCTCATGTTTTCTGAGCCTTCGGAGGGTGTGACAATTATGACAATGGCCCGACCCAAAATATCGGGTTGGAGCATTGCAACTAATGTAGTATGAGAGCCATGTTTTTAAATAAGTTTTGAAAAAAAAGAGATGGTGGAGAATTTTAAAGATGAGAAAAGAATACTATGCTTGAGAGTTCTTCTATATAACTTAAATGCAATACTAAGAACTTTAGTGTCTAAACACAAGTTAAAACTTTTTAGGAAAGTTAAATTAAGAAGATAATAGTTATATGTTGTACTACTCTAGCTGCGGTACCCTAGACCATAGGATATCCTTCACCTAGAGCTAGGGTGACACCCATCTTACTCACTGACTCTCACCCTGTTGAAGATGCTCCTCTACAAGAGATGAATGCAGTGGAGATGTGGGTGTATATCAGGATGACACTAAACTTTTAGAGAACTTTGACAAAGCCTCTAGCGAGGTAGGACTATGTAAGAAGTTGAATAACTTGGTAGAAAACTTGGAGATGTTATATGAATGTGAATAAGTCATGCTTAGAATGTATGGATTTGAGAGGAAGGTAAAAGGTTTATAGAAAGGTGAAGGTTCGAAGGTGACCTCACTCAAGCGACATCATGGATGAGAGCCATCATTTGGAGATAGCTTATTGAAAGCACCTTCTGGACCTATGAGGCACCTTCTATTAGAAATGATTGGATGAATACTAAGAGTGGAAGGAGGACCTTCAAGGAGAGAGAATGAGATTTAGGTTCCAATAGTGGCATTTCACTGAGAGAAGCTGCTAAGGAATTGCCCATCTATTAATGATCAAATTCTAAAAGCTGGGAATACAAGAGAAGGGGGATTCAAGAGAGGTAAACATATCAGGAGACAATCCCTGACTGACATGAGGAGTCAGGTGGAGAAGGATTGTGTGACCTTTGTGGGAGCCAATGGCATCTAATCTTAAAATGCATGTGGCTAGAATCTCAACAGGATTGATCCACCAGAAAGGATGAGTTACTCACATAGTTGGATAAACTCGAAAGTACAATAAGGATGTGAAGCTCGCTAAAAATGAGTGGCATGGACATAAATCACTACAAAATAAAGCAAGAGAAGAGGAGGGTTCCAACAATTCTTAGAATAGTGGGATTTTTAGTTTGGATATTAGAAATAACTATTTCTTTTGAATTAGATTTTGTAGTATTGTAGAGGGAGAGGTTAGAAGTAAGTTATGATAAAAAATAAAAGTTATTCTCATGAAAGAACTAATAAATTATTTCATTTGCACGTACATGTTTCTGTGTTTAAAGAATTACATGGTAAAAGATATAATGATAGGTGACAATAAAAATGGTGGAAAGCTTCATATTTATAACGTCCATCATAAAGGAGATTTAAGCTAGGAGAAGACTCAATTCACTGGAGTACTCATGATATGCAAATGGTGATAGTGAAAGGACATAATGCATGAAGGATTATGACATTTTAGTAAGCTTTGAAAGGGAACTTGAAATATGTGAATGCATGTATCGAGACCTTAAATATAATATTAAGTGAAGGGGGGTGACGAGAGAGTATCTAGACCACCACGTACCTCGGTCTCGTACAGGGTGAGACCTAGTAAATATATCGAGTGGGGATTGAACCATCTTGTAGTAACAATGATTTGGGGAAATAAAGTAGTAATAATAAAGTGTGGTGATGATTTGATTCTAGATGGGAAGAAATACTGATGAAACAAGACTAATTTTAAAGGAAGTAAATAAAGTAGTAATAATAAAGTGTGGTGATGATTTGATTCTAGATGGGAAGAAATACTGATGAAACAAGACTAATTTTAAAGGAAGTACAAAGGGAAAGCAAGTGAAAGGACTAGGATAAGAAGTCATTCGAAACATGGTTGTAGGCAGTAAAATGACAAGAAAGTTGGTACTGAATGAGGAACCTACATTGACAATAATCTTGTCAGGACACTAGTACCACCATAGTTACATGAGAATGAAAACAATTCGCTATACGGAAGTGGATATAAAGCGTAGAAACAAACATGAAAGATGGTAAGAATGAGGATAATGGAGAAAATCCTACAAAGGAATTGAGAATAAGAGCACTAAAAGAGAGGAAAAACAAGCATCTATAATCATGGAGGATTTCGGAAGAGTAACCTCTTTAGGAAAAAAAAGAATGGAGGATAAAGGTTTAGGGACATGCACAACTAAATTAATATATAACTGTAAGAGGAAGAATAAGTAAAAAAGGCTCCTAGACGCTATATTAAAAATTTAGAAATAAAGAGGTAGCATATCAAGTATAATGGAAGGAAGAGAAAACCAAACATTAAGAAAATAATATAGTAGCGAGTAGTTACGTACTCTAAAATGCGATAAGAAATTCAATGTAACGATCTTGAGTTATGGACCAAAAAAGTAAAGATCCACTCTAAATGCGTTACAAATATTTAATAAGGAAATGAGATATACACAATCAAATGAACGATTGCACTGAAAGTGAAAATATTGAATACTAAACTTGAGTGAAATCAAGATAAGACTTGTACTAAGGGAATGGATCCTAAGTATCTTATCAAGGATGAAGAATGATGGAGTTTGGTGACTGAAATACCAAAGTGAGAAAGAATTTGGGAATTTATATCAAAACTCCTAAGTAGGAGAAGGAATATACGAAAGATTTATAATTTGAGAAAAATAGTGAAATTGGATCATGATAATAAATTATGAATTGTAACAGTCCTAGCTAGTGGCTAATGAATGAATTACCCGTACCTCAAGAAATCAAGCACCTCAAGAAATCAAGCAGGACACAAACTATTACAATCTTTGAGACAATCAAACAGAAAAATCAGAGGAATGAAAGCTTTATAGGTATAAGAAATGAATGATAGAGAACCTACTATACGCCAATCGTTAGAAATTTATTAATTTAAGGAAATGAGGACTTTGATTTTAAGTAACGAGTATGTAGGTTAAATACATGGCTATCGAGTAAAGATATATGTATGAAAGATGCATGGCACTATGGAGATTGGCCCAGTATTTATTAAATAAACCCTAGAAACTTGGAAAAATAAATTGTAAAGTTCATATAAAAATTAAGAAGGAAAAGAAGTTAAGAGCTGCAAGAGAGATGGTACTCAAATTTCATGAAACCTCGGTTGTGCCAAATTAAAGAGGATAAGATGGACAATACTTGTTGGAAGAAGAGGGAGTCACACACTCGAGGATCATACATTATGATAAATAAATGAGAAAATAAGTACAGCAAAGCTTTCAAAGAGAAATTATATAGCAATACTTATGATGTCGTGACCTGGGGTATATGCTTACATAAGATTTTTAACCTAAGGATTGCACTATGCCTAAAATTAGCTTATGAGTCTAAAGGAAAGGTTATGAGAGAGTTAAAATGAGAATTAAAGGGAGATTAATGGGCGCTTAGATTCACTATAAAAACTCCAACCGACTAGGCCCATATATAGAAGAAGGATTTGACAAGATTACTAAGGAGAACCCTTACTCTAATTAACTTAAGTATGGGTATGGGAAATCTTAATACCCTTGTGATATAAAGGTTCCATGGATGAAGAAAACGATTTATGATGGAATAAGTTAAAAGGAGTCACAGACTTATACCTTAAGATCGAAGTGTAAATATCTTGGGGGGATATGAACCTTTAAAGGAGGATTAGTTTGACATACTAGAAGTAAAGGTATGACGATGATCATACTAACACAACATAGAAATATCATAGAAATAAGAATGTTGAGATGCCTAAAGAATGTGAGAAAGATCAATAAGAGATAGACATACGAGGAATGCGTAATTCAGTTGAATGTTGCAGTGTATTATAAAAGATTCCAATGACTAGACGAGTAACAAACGAAGCTCAGATAAGACCACAATCGTAAAGGTGACAATTGAGTAACCATGTTTGAGTTTCCAAGTCCATAGTAATGGATGGATTACGTACTAGAGAAGTGATGTAGTTAAGGAAGAACTTCTCATAACTAATAGAGTCTTGACTATATGATTCAAAATGGAAATACTGAGGGATCATTGAATTTTGGGAGGACGCATTCAATGTGAACCTCATACAAATACTATCTAAATATCTAATAAGGAATAGGTGAGAGAAAAGTAACTCTAAAAAAGGATTAAGAAGATTTAGGGGTGCCCATAAGCATTAAATGATAAAGAAGAGTATTCACCAAATGGAACTACTTTGTAAACAAAGCATAGGAATGAAACCCCAAAATGGGGATGTATAAAGATAAAAGAAAATTTTACCTGAGGAAAAAATGTGAGTAAATACTCATCATGAATGAAAGTTGTAATATGTAAAAGGAGAATTTGGTATTTGGCAGAATTGAGGAATTCACACCGCTAGTGAGTTTTGGGGATAAAACTCCTAAAAGGAGGGATGGGGATAAAACTCCTAAAAGGAGGGAAGATGCTATAATGTACAAATTTGGGTATTATCAAGAAGACTCGGAAACTATGAATTGGATGAAACTAGGAATGAATTGGTGAGATTAAACATGTTATAAATATATATATACATATATGTATATATATATGTGAAGTTAGATTTAAGAAGGGGCCCTAGAGGTACAATACATGAATAAGGATAATAAGAAATGAAGCCCAAAGTATTGGACTAAACAATTTTAATAATGCAAAAGAATTGGGGTTACATTAAGGGTGACCCGAGGTTCATACAAGAAGCCTACATCTATAAGTAGATGGGCCCAAATAAGTGGGTTGAACATTGTTATAGAAAAGAATGTGTGACACAAAATAGTATGTAAAGAGCTCAATTACATCAAACCCATCAACCTTAAATAAGGAGGGAAAATAATTGGGTTATCTAAGTTGCATGTCTACATTGAGCCTAAGAAGTCTAAACTACACAATAACCAAACTCCAAAATCTCGGTAGCCTCCTGGACCCATTTGTCACCTTCTTGGGTTGGCATAACACTTAGAAAGAATTAAAGAAGCCTTGCTGGTCCACCTAATTGACAAACTTCCTACAGTTAAAGAAACTAAAGGTTGGGGAACAAAAGTGTGAAATTGGACTATGGACTATCTAATGGCCTAAGAATCAATCAACTAAGGAAACCCAACATAAGTAAGGACTAACAACCCAATATAATTCCTTACACAATGAAGTTCAACTAGAATCTACAAATAAATTAGGATTACTCTATAGACAATGATACCATAGTGAAAGGTTGTACATATAATGAAATTGGACATAAGTTGACATGTTGTCTTTGGGTAAAGTTAGCAAATTCTAATTTATGCACAGGTGGACCTTGGAGTGTCTAATGATGGTCCAACCCATCTCTCTAAACCCATTCCATAGACACATCATGACTCCTACATTAGATTCTAAAATGATTAGAAAAATTGAGTGAATTCCTCGAGAACTACCAAAGTAAAATTAACTATAGAAGGAAAGGAAAACAGATGAAAGGGAATTATCTAAACTCCTCTATTTGAATGTAAGATCAAGAAAAATCCAAACTTCATAATCGAGCTGAACCAAACTGGAAAGTGGGATTGAACCGAGAACCGAGGGGTAACCAGGGAATAGATTGAATTGGAAAGAGGAAAGAGATCGAGGAGAGGCCATGAGGGATGAATAAGCATTAGGAAAAACCCTTGGTAAGGTCATGGGACTTTGAATCAAGGATTGGGAGAAAAAAGGGAGAAACCGGTTCAAACTAAGTTTAAACGGGATGGAGTAAAAAAATCCCAAAATTTTAAAGGGTCAAAACAAATCTAAATTGAGTGTTTCTTGGGTCCATTCAATAGAAAATTGAATGTATAATTTTTAGGTATTTTTATTTTCTCAAGAACTAGTAGGAAAGATGGTGAACTGAGCCAAAAACCATTGAATGAGCCAATAAATTTTCCAGAAACAAGTTCACTATAGTGTTAGACCAGTTGGCTAAGAAGTTGAGCACACACACCTGCTGCACGCATGGAGTGCGGGGTGCACGCATGCATGCCCAAGTGCACATGTGTCATCCTCTACGCCCGATTTCCAATCCAGATTCACCTATTTTACCCGACATGTCATGACTTGATCCAGTTTGGTTGGATCCCTATGAGCAACCTGCCACTCTCCCAGTTTATTAAGGGTTTTCCCCTTCTTTAAACCGTGAGGAGTAAGGTGTCCTTTAATCCTGTACTTTTCCTATAATACCATAAATCAAAACTGCATAAAATTTTAAACTTTTACATACCTGTCTTGCAGGTGTAGTTATCTGGAATCTTTGGGTAGGTTTTCCCTAAGTTACCTGAAAAGGGATATAAGAGAGGGGATGAGTACAACGACTCAGTTAATGGGTTTTCAAAATTTAAAATTTAGGAAAAATGTTTGAATTGGAGTGTGTCAAACTCCTTATTTTCTTTTTAAAAACGTTTCATTCCCAAATTTAGTTTTTGTATCCATTTCTTATTAACATGGTGTGTTATCTCCCAACACACATCCTTCATCATGAAGGTAAAATACACAATTGTAGGCCAACCCATCCACTGTGCCCACTTGTGGTGTCGGAGCGACTTTATCGGCCACCTAGATAGAAGCACGTCCACTTCTACCTTGAGAATGAGTGGATGTTCGCGACATCCGACCCTCAATCTCGTAACAAATCTCCGTATCCGCATGAGGATAGAGACCTCATCCTATCCCCAACCCGATCTTATGTGCTTGAAGCTACATTGAGCTTCGGAAGACTTCTCGTACAACTAACTGCCCTTATACCCACTAGGTCCTCCAAAGCCCTAGGACGCATCACTACCCCTTTTGGGCGTCTTGAAGGTCTTGTAACATAGTGCATGCACAATCAACAGTTTTTCACATAATACCATATAATCTGTAGTGCCACTAGTCCAATGGCCTTGACCTTCAACTCGACCAGCAGTTGTTTGTCTTGACTAGTCCAAAGACCTGTCATGTCACACTACCACTAGTCCATTGAGTATGTCGGTCCTGTTTCAGTACCATGGCCAAACAACTCATTTACTTAAGTTTTCATGACATATTAATCATGTTTGTTTATGAGCTCCTGCTCGTGTTAATTGGTTTATGGCCCACTATTTGATATTTTCAAAATCGGGCATATTAGCCCCCAAGTTCCAAAACCGAGGCCTCTGGCCTATATGAGCTATTCGAGCTCCCGTCAAGAGAGTCTACCAAAAATTTTAAGCAGTGGCATATAGTCAAGGGAGATCATTTCCGACAAAATAAACTTTTCAATTATCCATCATACCAACAGAGCATGAAGACATCTTCGCTTATAACCGTCAAGCGGGTTTTCCACTTCCTTCCAGGAAGTTTTATCATACCAACCGAGTATGATCTACTTACAACTAGTAAGTAGTTTTTCTGCGAGGTTTCCACATCACTCTTCTCAGATGTGATGATTAAAATACCACTTAGCAGTGGGTTTTCATTTTCGAGGTGCTCATCATCCCAACCGGGTATGTTATTAAATCCCACTCATCCATTAGTGTAGTGAATATCCTCTTAGCCACGTTTGTTGTCATTACTCGAACTTTTTTTAGCTGGCATTCTTGGTACTTCATGTTCCTATATGATATGAACACTCTTGTTCATTATCCTTTGGCCTAATAGCCCTCATTCATCCCAAATGAATGAGAAAATCAATATTTTCCTTTATTTGCAATTAGGTCCCTAAAGTTATTTTTCTTTAACTTTAAGTCCCTAGTACTATTTTTTTCTCAAATTTAGTCCCAAAAATTTTAAAATTCACCTTAACACCTCAATTTATTCAAATTCACAAAAGGAGTTTAATTTCCCAAATTTCCAGTTTGGTCCCCAACTTTTCCAAAATTACCATTTTGCCCCTACTTTACAAACATGGTAAGTTTTGCCCCAAAAATTGCCCAATTGGTCCACCAACATCTTTATCATGCCTAATTGGCCCTAAATTTTATGAAATTGCACTTTAGTCCCTCGAATTTTCGAAATTCCATCAAATTGATTGATCAAATGAGTTTAATTGTTGAAACTGAAGTTAGATTGGAGTTCCTACACCTTCATATGATTCAATTGCACTTTGAATCACATGATTTGATGTCAGAATGAGCTCAAACGAAGCTTCGCCAGAAAACTGGACTTAGAGGGAGAAAGTTTCGAAAGCTTACTGTTAGGCGGCGGTTGTTCGAGCTTTCAATATGGGCAGGTAGCTCTTGTCCTGAGGTTCCTCCTAGGATCAAGAATTGCATCAATTGATGCTGAATTAAGTGAGAATTTTATCATCGAAGTTCTGTCGGTTCTCTCTCTAGCACCGATCGAAATTTACAAAGGGGAGCCAAATTGGCTTACCTTTTCTCTCTAATTCAATTGTAGGAGGGCTGTGGAGTTGCTTGGTTTGGCATGAGAAGGGCTTGAATTGGCCAATTTCAGCTCATACAAAATAGGACAGCTTCGATCCGCCAGAGCTGCTTCACTGTTCAGTCACGCTAGTGCTTCTCCGACGACCCTCAAAGCAAATGGAGACTACAGACATGTAGCTAACTTCTCTCCGAATCCAATGAATTTGACCATGCCTTCTTTGGCTCATAAAAGACCCTATATCGGAGCTCTGGTTCGAGCTTCACCAAAAATTGGAGTAGTTGAGAGAGAATGAAGTTTTTAGGTGTAGAGAGGATGAATGAGTAGGGGCTCTTTATATAGGAAGCTCGGGAACTTCTTGGCCGTCTGATTGGTGGCTTCATGACAATCATTAATTGCTTGAAACTTCTTGGCCAGATACTTTTTAGCTTCACAGGTGCTACTTGATTTTTCGGTGAGTGAACAGTGTTGTCATCTAAAGGAAGAAGACGATATTGTTCTGAACCGGACCAAATCGATTTGAACCGGGTTCAAAGCTTAAACTGGTCAGTTTAGGCTTGATTCAACCGAATTTTTCAAAATTAAAAATTTCTAAATTAATCTAAATTCATTTTCTATCCAATGGTGGCCTCAAATCTCAAATTAGAATTTTCTAAGCCACCTAGAAAAATGAATTTAGCATCTAGTTTAATAGTGGTTCAAACCGGTTCAATCTTGTTCGGATCCGGTTCACTTGAACCGGTTTGGTTTACATCTCCAATTCACCCTATAGTCCTTTTTCATGACTTTTGTGACTCCTTAGGTCACTCAGGATCCATAAATTTCCCGGTATTCCCTTTCTCTATCAGTTTTGATTCATGAACTAACTCGATTCATAAACTGGTTCAATCTAGCTCGAATCTGGTTCACTTGAACCGGTCTGATTTTCTCTCCCAAATTGTCCTAAGATCCTTTTCCAAGGTTTTTATGACCCCTTTGGGACACTCGAGAGTTGTAATTTCCCAATTTTCTCATTCTCTAATAATTAGGTTTGTGAATCGGTTTGGTTTTTCTCACTCAGTTTGACTGGTTCTTTTCCTGGTTTTCCTTAACTCAAAAGGGCGGGGTTTACAACTCTCCCATCCTTTTAGGAGTTTTATCCCCAAAACTTAATTAGCAACCTTTGCATGAGGAACAATTTCCTTTGATGTCAACTTGGTGTTTGCTTAACATGCAAACTCTTCTCTTATTCTTTCAATTAGCCCTTTTTATATCATTCACTTGAGGAATTTCTTTTCCTTTATATTATTTATTCTCTCCATGGAGTTAATCATAACTAGACATAACTTACTTAAGGGTATATCCTTAGATTCACATCTTTCTTTGCTTAGAGCAACATTTTCCCCTTTGAGTTACTGTACTCAGGATTGGGAGTTCCAAGATATCTAACCATTCTCATGTCTAGTTAATCTCTTGGTCGTTGAAACCCTTAGCTCAATGTTCTTTAGAGTGTTACATACTTGTTTTCATGGGTTTCCTTGTTATCACCTTTTCATCCTATTTTGACTCTTCCTTCATCTGTTGTTCATTACAAATTTAGTCCAAATTTTATGTTTGACCTTGTCATGCTTACTAACCGACTCTTCCTTATTTTGAGTCAAGTTTTCCTCGAGACTGTTAGGCTTACATGCCCCTTACAACATAACATTTTCTAGATCTTGTCTCTATATCCATTAAATTTCCATAACACTTCCTTTAGGGTTATTCCCAACTTTCCAATCTTCCAGTGATTGTATAACTTCATCCCTCTTTTCGTTTGGTAGTATTCCTTGACTACCTTTACCATTATCCAATCAACTTATATAATCGTGTCAGTTCTCCTTACCTACTCATCCTTTCTCAACTTCCTTATTGAGTCTTTCCACTTCCAATGATTTGGTTTCCCAATGGTTTACCGACAAGTAGGGATTATTTCCTTCTTAAGTCCTTAGTATTCTTTATTCAAGGATTTTTCCTTTTTCCTTAATCCATTTTTACTTACTCATGGTCATTTCATGATTCTTCATTATAAATTAATCACTTTTGGTCTATGTGTCAATTCCTTTTCTTGGGAAGGTTCCCTTCTTCCGATTTTGTTCTCTACTATGTCCCTTACAATAGAGACTCCCAACTTAAGAGCTAAATTCTCAACCTTCTTATCATTACTTATAGGATTCTTTCTTCCTTTCTTCGCACTTTTTCTATATCGGGTATTTTCCTGTCTTTAGTATTCCATTGTCTTAAGATTCTCATTCCTTATCTGAGAGACTTCTGGTTATTGGTCTTATTTAATGTATTCCACCTTATGCTTAGCCATACTCTTTTTAGGCTATATCAAGTGAGCGTAGACCACAACTAGTCTTAATGTTAGAAATCATTTACTTTAGTCACTTCTTAACTAGAGGACTTACCTCTCCAAGATTCCTTAGATGTACTTTATACTATTTCCTTTTTATGGCTAGTCCACCCCTTTTTTACTCGTACATCATCTTTTGAAGATATCTTCCGACTCACCCGTTCCTTGGGTTTAACTTACTCCTTGGATTCCTCCTATTATGCTTCCCTGTGTTCCCTTCATCTTAACATGCATTTTATTTACAAATCCATTTCCAAATCCCTCTTCATCAGGTTCTATTTCCTTTGAAGAAGAGTTCGCATCCTCTTGGTTTCAAAATCTCTTGATCATCCTTTGTGAGGCTCACTTAACCGTCTCAAGACTTTTAATTATAAATCCAGTCTTGACCATTGATTTTTTTTAAGGATTTTCCTTTGTCCTTCTTTTCCAATATTTTGGCCTTTTCACTTCTCCCTTCTTTGTCATGGTTTAAATCCATGGTTGTCCCGAAGGCCAGTTCGTTAACTGTCTCCTTTCTACTAGGTTCTCCTAGAGTCGTTATTTGACTCTTCTATTTTTCTCCAAGCAGGTCACGCTAGGTCATCTTGATACATCCTTCCTTGGAAAATTTCTTAATTAAGGGGGTTCCTTACACTCTACGTCATGACCATCCATCCATCAATGATCCCTTCAAGGGGTACTTACTCGTATGCATCCTTCCAATGTTCTCTTTCATAGCTATGAGGTGTGGGATAGTTCTTCTTTACCTGTCCTATATCCTTTACACCTATAATAGATTATCTTGGTGCTTGTCCTTAGTAGGGTTGGACAATTCTTCACGTAGTGTCCCCATCTTTCACATATGTAATGGTTATTCCTGGGTGTGAATCGTTGTGGTTCCTCCTTTACTTTGAGCATTGCGGGGCTTTTCTAGGGCTGTTGGTGGTTTGGTGCCTTGCCTTGAGTCTTGATGGTTTTTCTTGCTGAGAGTCCTTTACTAAGGGTTATTCTAAGAGTCCTTCTAGGTTTCTTAATTCACTGATTCAATTTCCTTAACTAAAATGGAAAATTTCCCTAGTTTCTATGGTAGTGTGGGTTTGTTTGGTTACTTTCCTTGGGGCCATCTTTCTAGCAAGATCACATCATTGAGAGATAGAAATTTAAAAATTTTGAGTACATTAATAGAGGAATACAAAATGTTGGGGGTTTTAGCCCTATTACAAAAAGTAGTCATAGAATAGATAGGAAGCTACAGTTTTCTTGGTAAGTATTCTCCTTGGTAAGATTATACGTCCATACTAGCATTCTTGGCTTTAGGCTTGAATTCCTTTGTACACAAGACTGTAACCCTAATATGTCCTGGCACCGTACTTCTTGGTGGTACTGGATACTTCCCTATTTGGTCATTTGGGGCTTCTACAATGTCTCAGGCATTAGGAAGCTTCTAGGGTTGTCTTCCTACGAGGATAGGGTGTGGAGTAGAGTCATTCCTAGTTTTCTTGGTTCCTCTCTTGGGAGCCATCTGAAAATTTTAAGAGCAATCCTATTAGTTACTATATTTTCTAGTCTTTATTATGTATTCAAGGAAACAGGCTCTGATACCACTCAAGTTGTCACGCCCCGACCCAGTTTGGTCAGATCCCCGTGAATGACCCGCCACTCTCTCGGTTTATTAAGGGTTTTCCCCTTCTTTAAACCATGAGGAGTAAGGTGTCCTTTAATAATGTACCTTTCCTAGAATACCATAAATCAAAATAAGATAAAATTTTAAACTTTCACATATTTGTCTTGCAGGTGTAGTTATTTGGGTTATTTGGGTAGGTTTTCCCTGAGTTACCTGAAAAGGGATATAAGGGAGGGGGTGAGTACAATGACTCAGTGAATGGGTTTTCAAAATTTAACTTTTAGGAAAAATGTTCGAATTGGAGTGTGCCAGACTCCTTATTTTCTTTTTAAAAACGTTTCATTCACAAATTCAATTTTTGTATCCATTTCTTATTACCATGGTGTGTTATCACCCACCACACATCCTTCATCATGAAGGTAAAACATACAATCGCAGGCTAGCCCGTCCACTGTACCCACTTGTGGCATCGGAGTGACTTTATCGACCACCTATATAGAAGCACGTCCACTTCTAACCTGAGAATGAGTGGATGTTCACGACATCCGATCCTTAATCCCGTAACAAATCTTCATGCCCGTATGAGGACAGAGACCTTATCCTATCCCCACCCAGGTCTTATGCGCTTGAAGCTACATCGAGCTTTGCAAGACTTCTGGTACGACTAACTGCCCTTATACCCAACAAATCGTCCAGAGCCTTATGATGCATCACTACCCCTATTGGGCGTGTTGAAGGTCTCGTAACACAGTGCATGCACAATCAACTGTTTTTCACATAATGCCATATAATCTATGGTGCTATTGGTCCGATGGCCCCGACCCTCAACACGACCTGCAGTTGTTTGTCTTGACTAGTTCGAAAACCTATCATGTCACACTACCACTAGTCCATTGAGTATGTCGGTCCTGTCTCGTTTTCATGGCCAAACAACTCATTTACTTAAGTTTTCATGGCATATAAATCATGTTTATTTACAAGCTCTTGCTCGTGCCAACTAGCCTAGGGCCCACTGTTCAAGATTTTCAAAATCGGGCATATTAGCCCCTAAGTTCTAAAATTGAGGCCTCTGACCTATATGAGCTCTCGTCAAGAAAGTATCCCAAAAATTTTAAGTAGTGACACATAGTTAGGGGAGAGCATTTCCGACAAAATAAACTTTTCAATTTTCCATCATACCAACAGAGGATGAGGAAATCTCCGCTTAAAACCGACAAGCGAGTTTTCCACTTCCTTCGAGGAAGTTTCATCATTCCAACCGGGTATGATCTACTTGCAATTGGTAAGTAGTTTTTCTGCAAGATTTCCACATCACTCTTCTCAAATGTGATGATTAAAATACCACTTAGCAGTGAGTTTTCATTTTCGAGGTGCTTATTATCCCAACCGAGTATGATATTAAATCCCACTCACCCGTTAGTGCAGTGAATATCCTCTTAGTCAGCTTGTTGTCCTTACTCAAACTTGTTTTAGCTGGCGTTCTTGGTAATTCGTGTTCCTACACGATATAAACACTCTTATTCATTATCCTTTGGCCTAATAGCCCTCATTCATACCAAATGAATGAGAAAATTAAACTTTTCCTTTATTTGCAATTAGGTTCCTAAAGTTATTTTTCTTTAACTTTAAGTCCCTAATGCCGTTTTTTTTCTCAAATTGAGTCCCAAAACTTTTAAAATTCACCTTGGGACCTCAATTTATTCAAATTCACAAAATAGGGTTTAATTTCCTAAATTTTCAATTTGGTCCCCAACTTTTTCAAAATTACCATTTCGCCCTTACTTTACAAACATGGTAAGTTTTGCCCAATAAATTGTTCAATTGGTCCTCCAACACTCTTATCATACCCAATTGACCCTCAATTTTATAAAATTGCATTTTAGTCCCTCGAATTCTTGAAATCCCCAAAATTTCCCCCAATTTCAATTTTCCAACACAATCAAATTTGATTTCATCAAATTGACTGATCAAACAAGTTTAATTGTTGAAATTGAAGTTAAATTGAATTTCCTACATCTTCATATGATTTAATTACACTTTGAATCGCATGATTTGACATCGAAACGAGCTCAAATAGAGCTTCACTGTAAAACATAATGTAGAGAGAGAAAGCTTTGAATGCTTACCATCGGAGGCGCGGCGGTCCGAGCTTTCAATCTAGGCAGATATCTCTCTTCCTGAGGTTGCTCCTAGGATCAAGAATTGCATCAATTGATGTCGAATTGAGTGAGAAATTTATCATCGAAATTCTGTCAGTTCTCTCTCTAGCACCGGTCGAAAATTACAGAGGGAGCCAAATTGGCTTACCTTTCAGTTCTAATTCAATCTTAGGAGGGTTGAGGAGGTGTTGAGAGAGCTTGGTTTGGCCTAAGGAGGGCTCGAATTGGCCGATTTCAGCTTGGCTGAAATAGGGCAGCTTTGGTCTGCCGGAGCTGCTTCACTATTCGATCACATCGGTGTTTCTTCGACGACCCCCTGAGTGATTAGAGACTACTACCGTGTAGCTGACTTCTCCCCGGTTCTAAGGAACCTGACCATACCTTCTTTGGCTCAGAAAAGACCCTATATTGGACCTCTGGTTTGAGGTTCACTGGAAAATTGAGTAGCTGAGAGAGAGTGAGATTTTTAGGTGTGGAGAGGATGAATGGAGTGGGGCTCTTTATATAGGAAGCTCGAGGACTCGTCGACTGTCTGTTTGGCACCTTTATGACAGTAATTGATAGCCTGAAACATACTGAACAGAAACGTTTCCTCTTTGTTGACGCTGGTTTGATTTTTCGGCGAGTGAATAGTGCTGTCATCTGAAGGAAGAAGACGACATTGTTTCAAACCGGACCGATTCGAATCGGGTTCAAAGCTTAAATCGGCCGGTTTAGGCCAGATTCGGCCAATTTTTTAAAAATTAAAAATTTATAAATTTATTATCTATCAAATGGTGGCCTCTATTCTCAAATTGGAATTTTCTAAGCCACCTAGAAAAATGAATTTAGCATCCGGTTCAAACCGGTTCAATCCTGTTCAGGTACGGTTCACCTGAACTAATCAGGTTTTTCTCTCCCAATTTGTCCTAAGGTTATTTTCCTAGGTTTATGTACCCTTTTGGGTCACTTGGGAGTTGTAAATTCTCCAATTTTCACATTCCCTGATGATCAAGTTTGTGACTCAGTTCAATTTTCTCACTTGGTTTGGTCGGTTCTTTTCCCGGTTGTCCTTAACTCCAAAGAGCGGGGTTTACACGATAAGTGTAGTGTATTCCTTTTGATCGACTTTTTGCCTCCACACGAGCTTATCCTTCCTGGCGTTTCTAGTCCTTCGTGCTCCTACATGATTTGGACATACTTGTTTATTAACATTTGGTATAATAGCCCTAATTCCTCACATATGAACAAAATGCCCAAAATTTTCAGTTATTTGCATTTCGGTCACTAAAGTTCTTTTTTCCTTAACTTTAGGTCCCTAATGCTAAATATTCCCCCCAAATTGAGTCCCGAAACTTTAAAAAATTTACTTTGGGTCCTCAATATATTTAAAATCAGTTAAGGGGTTCAAGTTTCCTAAATTTCCAATTTGGTCCCCAACTTTTAAAAAATTACCATTTTGCCACTACTTTACAAAAATGACAATTTGACCCCAATAAATTTCAAAATTTTACCATTTAGTCCTCCAACATTTTTTCAGGGCCAATTAGCCCTTAATTTTGGGAAATTGCACTTTGGCCCCTCAATTTTATGAAATCCCCAATTTCCTCCAAAATTTTTCCCAATTTTCCCTCTTTCAAAATGGTTGAATTGGATTTCATTAAATTGACCATTCAATCGAGGTTTATTGATCAAATTGAAGGTATGGATCAGTTCCTATACTTCCACGCGATTCAATGGAGCTTTCAATCTCGTCATTTGGGTCTGAATTGAGCTCAAACAGAGCTACATCGGAAAATTGAACTTAGAGAGAAAAAGCTTTGAAAGCTTACCGTCGAGGGTGCGGCGGATGAATGAGAGTAGAGAGAGAGAGTGCACCAGAAATTGGAGCAGTAGAGAGAGAGAGAGTAGATTTATTGTGTGAGGAGGATGAATGAGAAGTAGCTCTTTATATAGAAAGCTCGATGACTCCTTGGCCGTCCAATTGGCGCCTTTATGGCAATCATTCATGGCCTAAAATGCCCTAAACGAAAACTTTTCATCTTCGCCAGTGATGCTTTCTTTTTTAGAGAGTGAACAGTGTTGTCATATGAAGGAAGAAGACAACACTATTTTGAATTGGACCAGACCGATTTGAATTGGGTTTAATGCTTAAACTGGTTGGTTCAGGCCCGATTTGACCGAGTTTTTCAAAAATAAAAATTTCTAAATTCATTCTCTACCCAATGGTGGCTTGAATTCTCCAATTTGAATATTTTAAGCTACATAGAAAAATAAATTTAGAAATTGGTTCAATAGTGGTTCAAACCGGTTTGGTTTTCTCTTCCAATTCATACTAAAGTCCTTTCCCATGACTTTTGTGACTATTTAGGTCACTTGAGTTTTATAAATTTCCCGATTTGCCCTTTCTCTATCGGTTACAATTTATAAATCGACTCAGTTTTCTCTTTGGAAATGACCGGTTCTTTTCTCAATTTTTCTTATTATCAAAGGATGGGGTTTATAGCCGGACTCCCAACATGTTTGCATTGCTTTGTTATGATAATGATTAGGTTGTGTTTATGCAGTGAGACTCGAGTCTAGAGCTGTTGGGCTAGTTGTTTGAAAAGGAAATCCAACTCACGTAGTGCCGAGATCCCAATGGTCCTGCATGCATCCTTTTAGGGGAGACGACGAGTGAGGGTCAGAGCTCCTGTGTTTAACCATGCTTTTAGCATGATGGTTCTAGTATGTATTTTTGTGTGCAAAGTGATGGGGAGTCGAACATATGTTCTATCAAACTACCAGAAATGGAGTGCATGTAGCACCATTACGAGGGATGGCAATGAGTTCCACATTATGACCTGTAGGCATATGAATTGTTATTGTGAATATCGATATGGGGAAATGGGGGTGATGGATGGATGACTTTACGGTTGTATTTTCGTCAAGGGGAAAATTGAAAGGAGACCAGTTAGTGCACAATGTGATCTTCCATGTTTCCTAAAACACCCCAAATACGTATGAGTACCGTCCCAATACACCTCTATGACAGAGAGATTGTGGAGATGAGTTATATGTATGGGGGCCATGGGCCAGTGAGAGGTGGTAATGCGTCTATGACCCAGGTGTTGAGACACCAACTATGAGTACAAAGAAGGTTCGCAACCCCAACACTTGACTTCCTTGTTTGGTACCATCACGAGAGGGTAGTGCATTATGGGGAGGTTTATATGTTCATGTGGGGCCCGAGTTACCCAAATTGTTGTGTAGGCCTCAGTGCCACGTTTGTGTGGGAGAGCGACTATAAAGATGCTAGGACCCTCGGTGTGAAACCTATTCCCCGGACCAAGTAAACTAGAGAAAGAACTGACGGTTTTGAGAAAACTGAGCCGAAAAAGGAACCAAAAATGATAAAAAATGGTTAAAATGGGAAATTGGAAAATCCCAAGTAACAAAAAATTCATAAAAATCATGAGGAAGAACCGAGAAGTGGAATTGATGAGAGAACTAGACTAGTTTGGGGTGAACCAGACTAAACCGAGATGAACCATAGTGAACTAGATCAATGATTCATTTTTCTAGGTGGCTTAAAAATGTCAATTTGGGAAATTGAGGCCACCATTAGATAGAAAATAAATTTAGATAAATTTAGAAATTTTTAAATTTCAGAAAACCAGTCGAATCGGGTCTAAATCGGCCAAATTTCGAATTTGGGTCACCAAAACCGGTCAATGAACGATCAATGGTCAGCGGTGCACAATCAGCAACCACGCAAGCACGAGCAGCCAATGGAAGGTTGCCATGTGTCTGGTCAACGGTCAACGAATGACCAGTCAGCATGCCACGCAGATACGGGCAGCCAATAGGAGGTTGCCATATGTCTGATCAACCGATTAGACCTCCATGCTAGAAAAATTGGCCAATCACAGTGCGCCACGTGGTACGCCCACAAGATCATCGTCTTAAACCTCCAGCCACCGACAGAGAGAAGAGAGAAAAGAGAGAGGCTGAAAAAGCTAGAGTCTCTGGTGACTCAGAAATCTCTCAGGTCAGGTTGCTAGTAACTGAGTCGGAGGTTGAGTCTTATGCTGACCGGTAGCCTAAACAGTTGTTGAGCTTCCTATATGAAGAGCACCCCTTCATTCATCCTTAGCATCTCACAATCGACTAAAGAATGAGAGGTGCTCAGTTTTCCGGCGAGCAGCAAACCATAGCTCCGACATCGGGGCTTTTCTTCACAGATGCATTTAGTACCATCAGAACTGGAAGGAAGTCCTCTACACAACTGCACCCTCCATTTCGCCCGAGGGACACCGTAGAAGAACGAGGAATCTCAAACAGTAACGCTGCTCCTCAGCTGTCAGCAGCCTGAGCTGCTCGAGCTCAACTCGAGCCATCCCTAGGCCAATTTCGGGCAAACCAAGCCCCCCAAATGCTACCTAGAGGTGCCCCGACCTTCCTCCGAGCTAGCACGATAAGCCCCTTCGTTGGAAAATACTATTCACAATGCATTTTTATAAGAACTAAAACTAAGAAATTCACACTGCTTAGACCACCAATTGAGGCACGGTTTGATCTAGGGAGGATCCTTGAGAGGAGAGCAATTCAGAGAAAGCAAGTGCTCCGGTTCCTGGACCCTCACCAATAAGATATCGAAGCTTTCTCTCTAGACTAAAATTTTTGGAGAAGCTCCTTTTAAGCTCATTTCTGAGCCAAATCGAGCAGTTCAAAGCTCAAAATGACGAGAGAGACATATGGAAAATGATTTAGATCACCTATTGAGATAATTTACCATGTTTTGGGGGTCAATTGAACAAAATTATGATTCAGGGACCAAATTGCAATTTTTGAGAAATGGGCAATTTGGAGATTTTTGGAAAATTGGGGGCCGAATTGCAATTTAAGGAAAATTAGCGCATTTTCTTGAAATTAACTTCTAATTGGGGTCCAATTGAGCAATTGGATGAAATGGAGGGCTGATTGGCAATTTTGAAAATTTAAGGACCAACTGGCAATTTTTGAAAATTTAAGGACCAATTGGTAATTTTTGGGAAATTAAGGGCGAATTGGCAATTTTGGGAAAATTGAGAACCAATTGATAAATTTGGAAAAGTTAAGGACCAATGAGGGATAATTGGAAGTCCTAGGGACTTAATTAAGATTAAATGAACATTAGGGACCCAAATGTATAGTTATAAACAGTAAGGGACCTAAATGCAATGAAGGCATAGTGTGAGGACCTATGCGCAAATACCTAAAACTAAGAAGTCTCTTATGTCGATTCCCCTGATAAAGGTACTCGAACTATGCAGGAGCCGATTTTCTAGTACCAGTGCAAGGAAGCGCACCACAACTCAAGAACTCACCGGGAAGGCCACGCCACTATTACCGGGTGAGTGGGATTTTCAACATCATACTCGGTTGGGGGTGACGAGAACCATTTTTACGTTTGAAAATTATTTTCTAGGAATGGTCTCCCCCGACTGTGTGAAACTGCTTAAACAATTTGGGAGACATTCTTGAAGGGAGCCAAAATTGTTCCAATAGGCTTAAGGCCTTGAATTTGAAAATGATAGAGTCGAAGGCCCAATTTTTGGAAAACTCGTAAAGTGGGCCCAAGGCTAGGGCACAGGTTGGACCCGTAAACAAACATGAATTATAAGAACCATGGAAACTCTCAGAAAAACTGGAATTGTTGTGTGATTTGCCATGGGGCCAAGATAGGACTAACAAAGCCTGATGGGGTAGTGGTAGTACGCACAGACTAGGTTGATGGGCCGGTCAAGACAAACAGCTGCAGCCCAGGTCGAGTGTCGGGGCCGTTGGACCATTGGCACCAAAGAGCATGGTTAATGAATCAAAACTATTGTATGCAATGCATGAGGAATCCAGGAGCATCTAGACGCCCGAGAGGGGTAGTCGATGGATCCCTAGGGCTGTTGGACGACCTAGATGCAATAAGGGTGGGTTTGTCATGCTAGTTAGTCATGAATCTCTAATATCTTCGTGCACACTAAGACTGAGGTTGGAGGGAAAATGAGGTCTCATCCCACAAAGCGGACATGTTGAAGTATTGAGAACGAGGTCGGAGGGGAAAAGCGGTCTCTAGACCGAGGCCGGAGGGGAAACGAGGTCTTGTCCCACCAAGCGGACATGATAAGGGTTTGAGGGTCGCACTATTAATGTATACTCAAACTCAGGATAGAGGCAGTGCACCTCTATTCAGGTGGACGGTAAAGACGTATCAAACCACAAGTGGAATGGTCAGGGATTGTTTTGCAAAAGTGTGATCCCTTTCTATGATAGAAAGGGCATGTGCTTGTTTGATGAGGCACCTCCTAAGCAAGGGGAAATGTTAAAAGAGAGATTAACTCATATTACAATAAACTAAAAGTATAAAAATGTTTTGATAAAACTATTTGTTTGAAAACTCACTTCCTAACCCCACTCACTGAGTTGTAGAAACTCACCCCTCCTAATAAACTTTTTCAGGAAAGACACCTCGCTATGACAAGCTGAGACTAGAAGAGAAAGTCAAGGGCACCACCATCGGGTAACTTTTATGTTTTGTAAAATTTGTTGTGGAAAATAGGTACTCCAATGCCTTTACCTTCCTTGGTCTATATGGTAGAAATACTAAATTAGTATGAGGAAGGGTGGCAAGTTGATCACAGGACTTCGACCAAACCAGGTCGGGGCGTGACAGTGGATGCTAAGACACCTAGCTATGAGGCGGCACATGTGAGGTGTCAATTGTAGGAAGAGAGCCTTGGGGCCTCCCACACTCCAGCTCCCAGTCTGGGATCACACGAGTGGCGATCCATTACATGTGGAATTGTGATTGTGCGTTTAGGGCCATTAGTTGCCCCTTGTTTTTGTGTAAATGCCTCAGTTTTAGGGCTGGGGCATGGGTCACGATTACTCGGGAGTGCCGCCTGAGTGTAGGCCATGTGATTATGCGGGACCACGTCCCATGTTTGAGATGATGTAATTTAAGACATGAATACCCATTAAGTGGGAGTTCGATAATATCTCGACCGTAAGATAGAGACGAGCCAAATGACCCAAGAATATGTCTCAAAAAGGGGAGAAAATAAAACAGAGGCCTCGCATGGGGGATGCGAGCGATTAGAGTAAACGTTGTTGCTAGGTGGTTTATGGGAAAGGTTTGGGTCATAAGCCATGTAGTGGCATGACATCAACATCCCACTCACTAAGTTGTGAGCTCACCCCTCCCCTAACATATGTGTAGATAAGCGCAAGACGTGTGGGAAGAGGAGAAGGGGAATGTTAGGACCGAGACCCGAGCTACAAGTTGAGCACACCTTCGCTTAAGAAGGTTTGAATTCCCTATCATATCATGTCTATACTATTCCCGTTATTTTTAAACAGTCATTTTCAAGAGCCCCCACAAAGGACTTATTACAAAAGTTAAAAAATTTTGTTGCGTTTTTCATGTGGTACATTCTAAGCCTTGGCATGCTGGTGTCACCTTGGTGAAGGTACCTGCCTTTATAACGTCAAGGGGATTGGCAAGGGTTTCATGGATCCTAAGCTGAGGAAATCAAACTAGGGCGTGACAACCCATTCAGGTGGTATTAGAGAGGGAGTTTTAAAAAACCCAAAAGGTTAAAAACTGGATCGTTTTGAAGAATTGCAAAACGGGAATAGTCATGATAGGGCCTTCGTTGAAAATATTACAAAGGAGGGAATGCTCCTATACTAATATAAAACTTTACCTTTCTCCATAAATGGAGCACACCGACAAGTCTGTGGGAGAACCCAATTAAGCATACCTTAGAGAAGGCTCAGCAGGAGTTCCATCTTGGAAATCAAACATGAAGGCATGAACTCTAGCGTAAATACAGGCTTTTTAGGACTTTTTAAGAGAATACGACATAGTCGTGGCACCAACAGTAGTCCCAGTTCTCGTAGCAGCTCTAACTACGGTTGTACCGGAGTTAGCACCACCTATGGAAGGAGCACCAACTCCAGCTAGGGAACCTCAGAGGTTCGATGTGCCCCGCAACCTCAAAGCCATTAGGCATTTGGGATGTACTACCTTTACTGGAGAGAGGGATGTTATCACTGCCATGGACTGGCTGAGGATGCCAAAGAAATACATGGCCATGGTTGAGGTTCTGGACTAGGCCAAGGTAACCATGGTAGAGTTCTTCCTGGGAGGGAACGCTAAATCTACAAGCCATAGCACCGATGCCCCTCAATGGGAAAACCTTCGAGAGGAAGTTTCATGAGGAGTATCTGTCTCCCTACCACATGAATGAGAAGAAGCATGAGTTTTTGAGACTCTAACAAGGCTAGGGAATGGTGATACAATATCAACACCGTTTCAATGCCTTGAAGGCAGTTGCGCCAAATTTGGTGAGCCCTGTTGACATATGTTAGCAATTCCTGGATGGGTTGGACCACAACGTGTGATGCTACATGAGGAGCTTGGGGTGCCCAACTGAGTTGGTCGAGGTGGTCAGCTCTGCCTGTGAGTGTGAATGAGTTTTATGCAACCGCTAGCTCTAGAAGGGTGTTGAGGAGAAGCGCATGGAGATTTACCATCTAGCTACACCTCCATGGAAGGTAGCTAGCACCAAAGTGTCCTACTCTAGTGGTCCCACATAGAGCATCAACACTCACTACTCGTAATAGATTAGGAGGGGACAATTTACCGAAAGATACCCAACAAACAGTGTTGGGCCCTCTCAGGCCAATAGTGCCGGGAGTAATACAGGCTACACAAGGAGTGCGTTCCCACACTACAATCAGTGTGGAAGGTCCCGCTAGGGATCTTGCTTTCAGATGCATTGCTACTAGTGTGGCTAAATGGGACAGAGGGCAAGGGAATGCTGAGTGGCCAACAGTCAGCCAACATTAGGGGGAAACCACGTTAGACAATCTCTGCCCTATCATGTGGCACCAGTATGTCTAGTCAACGATCAAAGCACCAAACAAGGGAACCGTAAGGCAAAAGGGCCCGTGAACTAGGATCGAGTTCCCACTAGGGTCTATAACCTAACATAGGAAGAGGCTAGGACATACCTGAGCATCGTTGTGGGTACCTCCCATAACCCATGAACCTCCCCATCCTAGAAATATTTTTGAGATGATGCTAAGGGAAGCACCATGTAAATAGGGGAACATGAGCCTAGTGGGCTACAATACTTAACTTGTAAGATAATAAATATTAATAAAATATTTTGGTATTATCTTAGAACTCATACACGTAATTGAAATTGAGGTATTTGTTCTTAAAGACTTGGTAGCAAACATGTCATATGTACGATAAGGACTGGCTCCTCGAATTCCAATAAGGCTATCCCCATTAACACCAGGAGTAATGGTATATACATCGTTGGGCGAAGTGATCCTTAGGGATGTAGTCCTAAGGGGATGCATAGTTTCTATGGAAGGGGAAGTTCTTGATGCCGATTTAATACCCCTAAACGTGTCCAAAGTAGACCTTTTCATCAGGATGGATTGGTTATCCACTCACCAGGCCACGTTGGATTGCAAGAACAAAATCATGACACTTTAAGCTAGGAATGCCAAGGAAGTGATATTCTAGGGAGAGAAGCGCCCGAATAAATCATATTTGATATCCAGTCTCAAGGTCTAGAGGATGATGCAAAAATGATGTGAGGTATTCCTAGCCCAAATCATAAGTGCCTAGAAAGAGATAACCACACTAGAGGACACACCAGTAGTGTAAACCCCGATCCCAATAATATGGAAGCCGAAAATGGGAATTGGAAAATTTTGAGTGAAAACCAAGGTTTAAAGCTAACCTAAATTGGTATAGAGAATCCAATAGTCAATAAAGTCTGAATTGTAAACCCCGCCCTTTTGAGCTAAGGAAAACCGGGAAAAGAACCGGCCAAACCGAGTGAGAAAACTGAATCAGTTCACAAATCTAACATTTGTGAATAGGTAATTTGGGAATTTACAACTTCCGGGTGATCCAAAGGGTTCATAATACCATGGAAAAGAACCCTTAGGATGAATTGGAAGAGAAAAACTAGACCGATTTAGATGAACCAGATCCAACTGGATTGAATCGGTTTATAAACCAAGTCGGGTCATGAACCGAAACCGATAAAGAACGGGTGAACCGAAACCGATAAAGAACGGGTGAACCGAACCGAACCAGATTAAGAACCGAGCTAGTTTATGAATCGGAATCGATAAAGAGATAGTAAACCGGGAATTTTATGGACCCTACATGACCCAAGGAGTCACAAAAGACATGGAAATGGACTTGTGAAGGAATTGGGGATGAAAACCAAACTGGTTCAAGTGAACCGGATTCGAACTAGTTTGGACTGGTTTGAACCACTATTAAATCGAATCCAAAATTAATTTTTCTAGGTGGCTTAAATAATTCAAATTGGAGATTTGAGGCCACCATTAGATAGAAAATGAATTTAGAAATTTTTAGATTTGAAAAACTCGGTTGAATGAGGGGTGAACCAACCGGTTTAAGCTTCGAACCCAGTTCGAACCGGTCCGGTTTGAAATAGTGTCATCTTCTTCCTTAGGAAAAGAGAACTGTTCAATCGAAAAATCGAAGTAGCACTGGCAAAGAAGAAACGCTTCTATTCAGTACGTTTCAGGTCTTCAATGCATGTTATAACGGTGCCAAACAGATGACTGACGGGTCCCCGAGCTCCCTATATAAAGAGCCCCTCCCCATTCATCCTCTCCACACCTGAAAATTCTATTCTCTCTCAACTGCTCCATTTTCTGATAAAGCTCGAACCAGAGCTCTAACATGGGCACTTTTCTGAGCCAAACAAGGTGAGGTCAGGTTCTTTAGAACCTGGGAGAAGTCAGCTACACACTTGTAGTCTCCATTTGTTTCGAGGGTCGCTGGAGAAATGCCAACGTGATGAAACAGTGAAGCAGCTTCGGCGGACTGAAGCTGCCCTGTTTCGGCCGAGTTGAAATCGGCCATTTCAATCCCTCCTCAGGCCAAACCAAGCCCTCCCAACACTTTCTCAGTACTTCCATGGCCGAATTAGGACCGAAAGGTAAGCCAATTTGGCTCCCCTTTACAATTTCTGATCTGTGTCAGAGAGAGTTGGCCGAATTTCAATGATGAAATTCTAATCCAATTCTGCATCAATTGATATGATTCCTAATTCTAGGATGAACCTCAAGACGAGAGCTATCTTCCCAGATCGAAAGTTTGGACTGTCGTGCCCTCACCGGTGAGTAATCGAAGCTTTCTCTCTGTACAGTCTATTTTCCGACGAAGCTCTGTTTGACCTCGTTCCGGCGTTAAAACTCGCGATTTAAAGTCTATGGAATCGTATCAGCATGGAGGAACTCAATTTCAACAATTAGAGGTGTTTGATCGGTCAATTTGATAAAATCAGATTCAACTGTGTTAAAGAGTTGGAATTGGGGGAAAAATGGGGATTTTTGAAAATTTGAGGGACTAAAATGCAATTTCCTAAAATTGAGGGTCAATTGGGCATGATAAAAATGTTAGAGGGCCAATTGATGAATTTTAGAATTTTTGGGGTGAAACTTACCATTTTTTGTAAAGGAAGGGAAAAATGGTAACTTTGGAAAAGTTGGGGGACCAAATTGGAAATTTGGAAAATTAATCTCCCTTTTGTGAAATGGAATAAATTGAGGTCCTCTGATAAATTTTAAAAGTTTTGGGACTCAATTTAAGGAAAAACCGGCATTAGGGACTTAAAGTTAAAGATAAATAACTTTAGGGACCTAATTGCAAATAAATGAAAGTTTGACTTTCTCATTCATTTGGAATGAATGAAGGCTATTAGGCCAAATGATAATGAACCGAGATGTTTATATCGTGTAGGAACATGAAGTACCGGGTTTGCCAGCAAGGACAAGCTCGCGTGAATACAAAGAACCGGTCTAGTAGAATTCACTGTATTAACAGGTGAGTGGGTTTAATAACATCATATCCGGTTGGGATGATGAGCATAACTTAAAGTTAAAAACCACTTACCGGTTGTGAGTGGGATTTTATATCATACCCGGTTGGGGATGATAAGCACATCGAAATGAAAACTACTACTATGTGGTATTTTAAACATCACGACATAGAGTAGTGATGTGAAAACCATGCGGAAAAACTACTTAGCGGTTGTAAGTAGATCATACCCAGTTGGTATGATAAAACTTCCTCGAAGGAAGTTGAAAACCCGTTCATCAGTTATGTATGGAGATGTCCTTATATCAGGTTGGTATAATGGACAGTGAAAACATATTTTTGTCGGAAGTGTTCTCCCCTGACTGTGTGCCAATGCTTAAACAATTTGGGAGACCTTCTTGACAAGAACTCAAATAGCTCTTATTGGCCGGGTGGCCTCGGTTTTTGGAACTTGGGGGCTAATATGCCCGGTTTTTGAAAATCTCGAACAGTGGGCCATAGGCCAATGGGCACAAGTAGAAGCTCGTATATGAATATGATATATGTGCCATAAAACTTTAATAAGTAAATTGTATGGTCATGGTACCAAGGCTGGTCCGAGATTCTCAGTCAAATAGCAGCATTGCGATATGACCAGTCTCCGTACCAGTTAAGACAAATAGCTGCAGATTGAGTTGAAAGTTGGGACCGTTAGACTAATGACACCACATATTACATGGCATAATAAGAAAACATTGTTTGTGCATGCACTATGAGTACGGGATCATTAAGATGCCCATGAGGGGTAGTGATGCGTCCTACGGGCCTTGGACGACCCATGAGTATAAGGGCAATTTGTCATTCCAGATGACCGTGTGAAATTTGGAGTAGCACTAAGAGCATGAGACCGAGGTGGGGACAGGATGAGATCTCTGTTCTCATACAGACACGAAGAATTTATTCCAGGAATAAGAGTCGGATGTCGCAAACATTCACTCATTCTCAAGGTAGAAGTGGACGTACTTCTATCTGGGTTGCCGGTAAAGTCGCTACGAAGCCACAAGTGGGTTCAGTGGACATACTAACCTGTGAATGTGTGTTTAACCTTCATGATGAAGGATGTGTGTTGGGTGATGACACACCGTGATTAAATAAGGAAAGGGTGATAAAACCTGAGATTTTGAATGAAATGATTTTGAAAGAAAGGAGTCTGACACACTCCAATACAGATCTTTTTTATAAAAGTAAAAGTATTAAAAACCCATTAACTGAGTAGTCGTTCTCACCCCCACTCTTTACGGTTTATAATAAGGGGAAACCTTTTAATAAATCAGGAGAGTGGTGGGTTGTTCACGGGGATCCGACCAAACCGTGTCGGGGCGTGACAACTAGAGTGGTATCAGAGCTTGTTTCCTTAAATACATAATCAAGACTAGAAAATATAGTAATTGATAGGATTTATCTTAAAATTTTCAGATGGCTCCCAGAAAAGAAACCAAGAAAACTAGAAATGACTCTGCTGAGCACCCTGTCCTCGTAGGAAGACAACTCTAGAAGCTTTCCAAATGTCTAGGGCATGGTAGAAATCCCCAAGGACCGAATGACAAAGTATCAAAGAGGATGATGCTTGGACCTGTTGAAGTAAGAATTGGTAGACCACCCATAATAAGAAAATAAAGGAAACAACATCCGAGAAACCTTGGGAAAGTAAACTCCCTAAATAAGAAGTGGTTAAGGGGGAACAACCACTAATATCAAGATGGATTGTGGTCCACACTCACATAATAGAGCCTAAAGAGTGGATGACTGGGCATAGGGTAGAGTACACTAAATAAAATCGATAATCGGAAGCTACTCAAATAAGGAATAAGGGATGGAATGGAAAATTTAAGAAAATGGAGGACTGAAAGCGGGCAAATGCCCCAATATAGAAAGGGTGTAAGGAGATGAAGAAAGGAAATCTTCAAGAAATGGTAAGAAGGTTGAACATGTAACTCCTAAGGTGAAATTCTCTACTTTGAAGGAAATAGTAGAGAAAGAAACTGTAAAAAGGGAATCTCCCCAAACCAAGTAAATCAACATGTAGACCGAAAGGAACCAACTTAGTATAAAGAATTGTGAAATGATTACGAACAAGTAAGAATGGATTAAGGCCAAAGTAAAATCCCTGAGTAAAGGATGCCATTGGGAATGAGGATGGACCTAAGAAAGGATGAATCTCAGCTTGTTAGTATAGTATTGGAAACCTAATCAATTATAACCGAAAAGATGTAATAAAGAAGTTGGGGAAAGATGAATAGGTAAGAGGAATCCATGCGGTTATATGAGACATAACTTCAAAGGCATGATGGATGAGAGGATAATGGTAAGAAGGATAGTTGAGGAATACTATCAAAAGAAAAGAGGGATGAAGTTATACGATCCCTAAAAGGTCAAAAAGCTAAGAAAGACCCTCAAGGAGATGTTCTGGAAATCTAATGGATAGAGATGGGTCCTAGAAAATGCCATGCTGTAAGGGACATGTAAGCCCAACACTCCCAAGGAGAATATGACTCAAAGTAAGGAAGATTCAGCTAATAAGCATGACAAGGTTGAATATGAAAAATTTGAACCGAAGTGATAATAAACAACGAATGAAGGAAGGGTCAAAATAGGACAAAAAAGTTATAATAAAGAAAAACCATGGAAATAAGTATGTAATGCTCGAAAGAATATCGAGCTAAAGGTTTCATCTACCAAAAGGATAACTAGACACGAGAATGATTAATTATCTTAGAATTCTCAATTTTGAGTACAAAATCTCAAAGGGAAGAATGTTGCTCTAAGTAAAAAGAGATAAAATCTAATAATATACCCTTAAGTAAGGTATGTCTAGTTATGATAAACTCCATGGAGGGAGTAAATAATATAAAGGAAAAGGAATTCCTTAAGTGAAGGTTGTAAAAAGGGCTAATTGGAAGGACAAGAGAAGAGTTTGTATGTTGAGCAAACACCAAAGGGGCATCAAAGGAAATGATTCCTCATACAAGGCAAATAATTAAGTTTTGGGGACAAAACTCCTAAAAGGAGGGGAGAGTTGTAAACCTCGCTCTTTTGAGCTAAGGAAAACCGGGAAAAGAACCGGCCAAACCGAGTGAGAAATCGAACCGGTTCACAAATCCGATCATTTGTGAATGGGCAATTTGGGAATTTACAACTCCCAGGTGATCCAAAGGGTTCATAATACCATGGAAAAGAACCTTAGGATGAATTGGAAGAGAAAAACTAAACCGGTTTAGATGAACCTGATCCAACTAGATTGAATCGGTTTATGAACTAAGTCGGTTCATGAACCGGAACCGATAGAGAACGGGAAAATCAGAGAAATTCAACTCCCTTGTGCCCCAAAGAAATTTATAAACCTTGGGAAGGAACCTTAGAATAAAGTGGGGGAGAAAAACTAGACCGGTTCGGGTGAATCGGACCCGAACTGGAATAAACTGTTTTAAGAACTAAGCCAGTTTATGAACCAGAATCGATAAAGAGATGGTAAACCGAGAATTTTATGGACCCTACGTGACACAAGGAGTCACAAAAGACATGGAAATGGATTTGTGAAGGAATTGGGGATGAAAACCAAACCGGTTCAGGTGAACCGGATTCAAACCAGTTTGGACCGGTTTGAACCACTATTGAACCGAATCCTAAATTCATTTTTCAAGGTGGCTTAAATAATTCAAATTGAAGATTTGAGGCCACCGTTGGATATAAAATGAATTTAGAAATTTTTAGATTTGAAAAACTCGGTCGAATGAGGAGTGAATTGACCGGCTTAAGCTTCGAACCCGGTTCGGACCGGTCCGTTCCGGTTCGGAATAGTGTCATAATAGTGAAGAAGAAATGCTTCCATTCGGTATGTTTCAGGTCTTCAATCCCTGTTATAACGGTGCCAACGGACAGCCAATGGGTCCCCGAGCTCCTTATATAAAGAGACCCTCCCTATTCATTCTCTCTACACCTGAAAACTCTATTCTCTCTCAACTGCTCCATTTTCCAGTGAAGCTCGAATCAGAGCTCTGACATGGGCACTTTTCTGAGGCAAACAAGGTGAGGTCGGGTTTTTTAGAACCGAGGAGAAGTCAGCTACACGCATGTAGTCTCCATTTGTTTTAAGGGTCGTCGAAGAAATGTCAGCATGATGAAATAGTGAAGCAGTTCCGGCGGACCGAAGCTGCCCTATTTTGGCCGAGTTGAAATCGGCCATTTCAAGCCCTCCTCAAGCCAAACCAAGTCCTCCCAACACTTACTCAGCCCTCCCACGGCCGAATTAGGACCGAAAGGTAAGCCAATTTGGATCCCCTTTACAATTTTCGATCAATGTTAGAGAGAGAGTCAACCGAATTTCAATGACAAAATTCTAATCCAATTCAGGATCAATTCATGTAATTCTTGATTCTAGGATGAACCTCAGGATGAGAGCTATCTAACCAGATCGAAGGCTTAGATCGTCGTGCCCACACCGGCGAGTAATTGAAGCTTTCTCTCTCTATAGTCTATTTTCCAACAAAGCTCTGTTTGAGCTCGTTCCAGCGTTAAAACTCGTGATTTAAAGTTCTATGGAATCATATGAGCATGGAGGAACCTAATTTCAACTTCAATTTCAATAATTAGAGGTGTTTGATTGGTCAATTTGATGAAATCAAATTCGGTTGTGTTAAAAAGTTGGAATCAAGGTAAAAATTCAGGGAAATTAAGGATTTTTGAAAATTCAAGGGATTGAAATTCAATTTCCTAAAATTGAGGGTCAATTGAGCATGATAAAAATGTTAGAGGGCCAATGGAGGAATTTTAGAATTTTTTGGGTGAAACTTACCATTTTTGTAAAGGAAGGTCAAAATGGTAATTTTGGAAAAGTTGGGGGACCAAATTGGAAATTTGGGAAATTAATCCCCTTTTTATGAAATGGAATAAATTGAGGTCCTATGATAAATTTTAAAAGTTTTAGGATTCAATTTAAGGAAAAACCGGCATTAGGGACTTAAAGTTATAGAGAAATAACTTCAGTGACCTAATTGCAAATAAATGAAAGTTTGACTTTCTCATTCATTTGGAATGAATGAAGGCTATTAGGCCAAAGGATAATGAACCGAGATGTTCATATCGTGTAGGAACATGAAGTACCGGGAATGCTAGCAAGGACAAGCTCGCATGAATACAAAGAATTGGTCTAGTGGAATTCCCTGCATTAACGGGTGAGTGGGTTTAATAACGTCATACCCAGTTGGGATGACTAGCACAACTTAAAGTTAAAAACCACTTATCAGTTGTGAGTGAGATTTTATATCATACCTGGTTGGGGATGATAAGCACATCAAAATGAAAACCCATTACTACGTGATATTTTAAACATCACAACTTTGAGTAGTGATGTGAAAACCATGCGGAAAAACTACTTACCGGTTGTAAGTAGATCATTCCCGGTTGGTATGATGAAACTTCCTTGAAGGAAGTTGAAAACCCATTCATTGGTTATGAACGGAGATGTCCTTATATCAGGTCGGTATAATGGATAGTGAAAACATATTTTTGTCGGAAGTGTTCTCCCCTGACTATGTGCCAATGCTTAAACAATTTGGGAGACCTTCTCAACGGGAGCTAGAATAGCTCTTATAGGCAGGGGGCCTCAGTTTTTGGAACTTGGGGGCTAATGTGCCCAATTTTTTAAAATCTCGAACAGTGGGCCATAAGACAATGGGCACGAGCGGAAGCTCATAAACGAACATGATATATGTGGCATAAAACTTTAATAAGTAAATTGTATGGTCATGGTTCCAAGGCTAGTTTGACAATCTCAGTCATCTGGCAGCAGTGTGACATGACTGATCTCCGGACCAATCAAGACAAACAGCAACAGGTTGAGTTAAAATTTGGGACCGTTGGACTAATGACACCACAGATTACATGGTATAATAAGAAAACATTGTTTGTGCATGCACTATGAGTACGGGATCATCAAGACGCCCATGAGGGGTAGTGATGCATCCTAAGAGCCCTAGACGACTCGGTGAGTATAAGGCTAGTTCGTTGTTCCAAGTGACCGTGCGAAATTTGGAGTAGAACTAAGCGCATGAGACCAGGGTTGGGACGGGATGAGGTCTCTGTCCTCATACGGATATGAAGAATTTATTTCGGGAATGAGAGTCAGATGTCGCGAACATCCACTCATTCTCAGGGTAGAAGTGGACGTACTTCTATCCGGGTGGCCGGTAAAGTCGCTCCAAAGCCATAAGTGAGTTTAGTGGACGTACTGACCTGCGAATGTGTGTTTAACCTTCATGATAAAGAATGTGTGTTGGGTGATGACACACCGTGATTAAATAAGGAAATTGTGATAAAAATCGAGATTTTGAATGAAATGATTTTTGAAAGAAAAGAGTCTGACACACTCCAATACAAATCTTTTTCATAAAAGTAAAAGTATTAAAAACCATTCATTGAGTAGTTGTACTCACCCCATGCCTTATATCCCTTTTAGGAGATTTCAAAAAGCCTACCCTTAAAGACCATCAACTAAAATGCCTGTGAGACGGGTATGATAAATCTAAATTTTTATGCAGTTTTGATTTATGTTATTCTAGGAAAAGGTGCAGGTTAAGGGACGCCTTACTCTTTACGGTTTACAATAAGGGGAAACCCTTTAATAAATTGGGAGAGTGGCGGGTTGTTCACGGGGATTCGACCAAACCGGGTCAGGGCGTGACATGAATAGTCAATTGCAAATAGTCAATAAAGGGAAAAAAATCATGTAAAATAATCATGAATGGAATTGGATGAGGAAACTAGATCGATTCAGTGTTAACTTGACCGAAATAGAAGGAATCGATTTAAAGATTTATTTTTCTAGGTGGATTAAAAACATCAATTTAGGAATTTGAAGTCACCATTATGTAGAAAATTAATTTAGACAAATTTACAAACTTTTAAAATATAGAAAACCAGTCGAATCAAGCATGAACTGGTCTATAAACCCCGCCCATTGAAGTTAAGGAAAACTAGGGAAAGAACGAGTCAAACCGAGTGAGAAAACCGAACTAGTTCACAAACCCTGATAACCAGAGAATGGGCAAATTGGGAAATTTACAACTCCCGAGTGACCCAAAGGGTTATAAAAACCTTGAAAGGGACCTTAGGACAATTTGGGAGAGAAAATCAGATTGGTTCAGGTGAACCAGATTGAACTTGGTTTGAACTGATTTGAACCACTATTGAACCGTGTGCTAAATTCATTTTTCTAGATGGCTTAGAAAATTCAAATTGGTGAATTGAGGCCACCATGGATAGAGAATGAATTTAGAAATTTTTAATTTTGAAAAACTCTATCAAATCGACACTAAACCGACTAGTTTAAGTGTGGAACCCAGTTCGAACCAGTCCAATCCGGTTCAGAACAATGTTGTCTTCTTCCTTCAGATGACAGAAATATTCACTCACTGGAAAATCGAACAGTGCCGGCAAAGAAGAAACGTTTCCATTAAGTACATTTTAGGCCATCAATGATTGTCATTAAGGTGCCAAACGGACGGTCAGAGAGTCCCAAGCTCCCTATATAAAGAGCCCCTCTCCATTCATCCTCCACACACCTAAAAACCTTACTCTCTCTTAGCTACTTAGTTTTTCAACGAAGCTCAAACCAGAGCTCTAACATAGGGTCTTTTCTTAGCCAAAGAAGGTGTGGTTGGGTTCTTTAGACTCGAGAGAAGTCAACTACCCGACGGTGGTCTCTAATTTCTCCAAGGATTGTCGGAGAAGTGCCGGCGTGATCGAACAGTGAAGGAGCTCCAGCGGACCAAAGCTGCCTTATTTCTATCGAGCCAAAATTAGCCAATTCGAGTCCTCCTCAAGCCAAATCAAGCTCTCCCAACACTCCCTCAGCTCTTCTACGACCGAATTAGAGTGGAAAGGTATGCCAATTTGGCTCCCCTCTATGAATTTTGATCGGTGCTAAAGAGAGAACCAATGAACCTTTACTAATGGAATTCTCCCTCAATTTGACATGAATTGAGGTGATTCTTAAATCTAGGAGAAACCTCAGGATGAGCGCTATTTGCCCAGATCGAAAGCTCAGACCGTTGCACGATGATATTCAAAGTTGGAGGACTAAATTGCAAAATTTTGAAAGTATGAGGACTTAATTGCAATTTTTGAGAAATTTGGGATTTTCTATAATTAGCGAGAAATATTGTACCCAATTGGAAATTTGAGGAAATTAGGGATCAAATGGAAGATTTGACAATCTTAGGGACCTAATTGGAAATAAGATATAACTTAAGTGTCAAGTCGTAATTTTTAGAAAGTTACGGATATCAAGTATAAGTAACTTATTACTTGGCAATTAATTGCCCAATTTATTGTAGAAATGAATCAACTATGAGTTTCAAAGGAAAGGCACGCCAAGCTTAGAAATTCCCAGGACGAACAACTCTCAAAATACGGGTGAGTGGGATTTCTGACATCAGGACCGATTGTGTCGATTATAAGTATACTTAATATCATGATTTGTTTTGAAATCAGATTTCTAGAAATATAATCCCCTAACTGTGTGAAAATGCTTGAACTTTTTGGGATTACATTTTTGAAGAAAGTATTAAGTATGCTATTAGAATAACCCATAAACGGTGTATGGATACACCTCAATTGATATGGTCTAGTCCAACCGTCGATGCTGGATATGGGTGAAGCCCATGGTCGACAATGGTGGGCTAGATCTAGTTCAGTGCAAGTGGGCCCAAATCTACAATTTTTAAAGTGAAGTGGGCCCAAGGCCATGTTTTGAAACTTGTATAAGTGCGCTTGAGGCCGATGGAAATGGGTCCAGTCCCGTAAATAATTTTGATTTAAAACCTATAAAAAATTATCACAATTGTATAATGCTTACTAAATCTACTATGTTGAAGTAAGGTCGCAACATGTTGGGCTAGTAGCGCAAATATAAAGCAAGGTCATAATCATGCAGAAACAAAGAGACGCCAAGTACGGGGTAGTGTTGGTTTTGGGCTATTGGTTTCTCCTCTAGAATCAAACTATTCCGATGAGGAAGGGTTGAATTGACTTACCCTTTTCCTTGGGGAGGTCAAGTGCAGGCTAGGGAAGGCTCGTGTTTGGTCATAGGAGGTCTGAATTGGTCAAATCTGGATCGGACAGCTTCAAGTCCTACGAAGCAGCTTCATTGTTTGGACCCACCGACGCTTCTTCGGTGGTCCTCAGGCGGTATGGAGGGTGCCAATAGGTGGTTGACTTCCTTCGGAGTCTATAGGACCCAAATTCACCTTCTCAAGTGGAAAAAAGTGCCCAAGTCGGAGCTCTGGTTCAAGCTTTCGTCAGGAAATGGAGAACTTCTTCTTATCCGAAGGTTTGAGGTGTGAGGATAATGAATGAATGGGAGCTCTTTATATAGGGAGCTAGGGAACCCTTGGCTCTACTAGTTTCCATATTGGTAGAGCTTATCCTCATTAGAAAATGTCATAATCGGAGGGAATATTCCCTCACTGGAAATAAAAGGTAGAATCCTTCCATGAATAGTGCTGCCATTCGAAGGAAGAAGATAACACTATTCATTGACCGGTCCGGTCCGACCGGGTTCGGTGACCCGAAAATGAAAATTGGCCAGTTTTCTAAAAATTAAGAATTTCTAAATTAATATAAATTCATTTTCTATCACATGATGGTCTCAATTTTCCAAATTGACATTTTAAAGCCACCTAGAAAAATGAATCATGGAACCGGTTGATCACGTTTCAACCCTATTCGACTCGGTTCATGTTTGGCTTATCTTAAACTGGTCCGGTCTTCACATCCAATCCATTCCTTGGTTCCTCTTCATGGTTTTTAAGATTTTTTGGTTACTTGGGATTTTCCAAATTCCCATTTTAACCCTTTTTTACCATTTTTGGTTCATTTATGGGCTTGGTTTTCTCATGGAAAGTTTTTTTCTTTTCCCGATTTCTATGGTCCGTGAGGACGGGTTTCACAACTCTCCCCACCTTTTAGTAGTTTTGTCCCCAAAACTTAATTATGTATCCTTTACATCAGGAATAATTTCCCTTGATGTCAACTTGGGGTTTGCTTTGATATACTACCACCTTGGTTTCTCCTTCCCTTAGTCCTTTAAACAACGCGCTTAAGAAATTTCTCTTCCCTTCCATTATCCACTAACTCCATGGAGTTTATCACGATCAGGCATGTCTTACCCACTAGTTCAAAGGTACATCCTTAGGTCTAATTCTTACTACGCTTAAGGGTAAGATTCTTCCTCTTGAGGGTTTTTATCCCTATCACTAGGTTGGGAGTTCTATAAACGTCCGACCGTCCCCATTTCTATTTATTTCCTTGGTCATTGAAGCTCTTTAGTTCAGCATCCTTTCGAGCTTTTCGTCCTTAACATCGTAGGTTTTGGTATTATCCCATTTTTATCTTATTTTGGTACTTCCCCCATCCTTTCTTTATTACAACTTCGGTCCACCCAAATTTTATATTTGATCTCGTCATGCTTAACTGACTCTTTTTTACTTAAGTCACATTTTCCTAAAATTTTTGAACCTACATGTCCCTTACAACATGACATGTTCTAGAACTTGTCTTTGTCCATTATAATTCTAGAACATTTCCTTGATGGTTGTTCATGACATTCCAAATTTTTGGGGATTGTATGGTTTCATCCCTTCTTATCACCTGGTAGTGTTCCTAAACCACCTTCGGCGTTATCCAATAGTCCCTTGCGCATAACTCTTGCACTTGCTTATTTCTCATTAGACTCAAAATCCTCCTTACTTTGAGGTTCAGACCTCCCAATAACGAATTCTTTCACTTCCATCCTTAGAGTGTGTTCCCATACTCTTCTTCTTGCGTTGTTAGAATGTTTCACTACTCGATTCCAGTTTGTGCATCTCTTTTATGCACCTAATGTCCCTTTACATTGTCGTCATGCTTTTCATGAGTGTTTGGGTTTTCCTTATTTATTATTCCCTTATCAACTTCCTTATTGGTTTTTCCCCAGTTCTAACCATCGGGTTTCCCATCCACTTCTAGAATTATCGACATACTTGTGGTTTTCCTTCCTTATGTCCTTCCTCATGTCCAATAACATCCTTATTTTAGGATATCTTTTCTCCAGTCCATCCTTTCTTGCTCGTGACCATTTCACAGTTCTTTATTCCAAGTTGATCCCTTTCGGTCTACGTGTCAATTTATTTGCTTCGGGAGTTCCCTTTTGATAGCCTCATTCTCTACTATGTCCTTCAAAGTAGAGACTTCCACCTTGGGAGCTACACATTTAACCTTCTTAACATTCCTTGAAGGTTTCCTTTCTTCCACTCCTTACACCCTTTTTATATTGGTGCATTTGCCCGCCCTTAATCCTTCATTATCTTTAATTCCCATTTTGTCCTTTATTCCCTATCTGAGTAACTTCCGATTATCGAGTCTTATTTTATGTACTTCACACTATGCCCAGCCATCCAATCTTAGGCTCCATTAAACGAGTGTGGACCACAACCAGTCTTGATGTCCGTGATTGTTTCCTTTAATCACCTCTTAATTGAAGAGCGTACTTCTCCAAGGTTTTTCAGATATTCTTTTCTTTATTTCCTTATTATGAGTATTCCTTCTATTCCCACTTGTTACGACATCATTTGATGTTATCTTCCTACTTACCTGTTCCTTGAATTTAGCTTACTCCTTGAGCCCTCAAGAGTACGATTCCCTTGTACTTGGTCTTTTCACCTCTACCCACATTTCATTTGCGAGCTTATCTTCTTTTCCCAATTCAATTGGGTCCATCACCTCTCCGTTGGGATATATATCTCCTTAGGACTCCCTTCCTTGGTAGGCTCCTTTTCCCAGAATTTCCCTTTTTTATTCTTCCTTGTGGTTATTTGACCTTAAATCAACTTCATGACATTCTTTGATGTCATATTCTCCCACTTACCTTTTCTTTAGGAGTCTTGCGGACACATCCTTTGTACCCTTTCCTTATTCCTACTAGTAATTACGACAAGTTTACTTCATTAAGGGTTCAAATCCTCTTTGTTTTTGGAGGTCTCTTGATCACCTTGCGAGAGGTTTACTTAATCCCTTTCATGGCTTGAGTCTGGTCACCAATCTCTTTTGGCCATTGATTGCTTTAAGGATTCCCTTCATCCTTCTTTTTTTTTCTAACATTTAGGCTTTTCACTTCTCCCTTCTTCGTCAGGGTTTAAAACCATGATTCTCATGAGTGTTAGTTTGTTAACTACCTTGTCCCCACTACTCTTCTTGCCCTATTGTCTTGAGACAGTTGTCTCTCGAGTTTACTCGTCCTTGATGCCCATTATGTCACTCTTTTAGGGCATAGTCGCTGCTACTTTCCTATCATTCTTAGGGTATCATTTATCCTCCTTGATCATCTCATGGTTACTAGTTGCTTCCTTCTGTTAGGTTCATCTGTAACCCTATTTGGCTCTTATGCTTTTCCAAAGTAGGTCATAATTTTCCATCCCGAGACATCCTGCTCAGCATCCAACATTCAGGGTCTATCTTCTCTTGTGGAGGCACTTCCTTCCTTGCTCCAAGATGGCTCATAACTCTTATTAATGGAAATTTCCCTTTATCTACACTCTGCTCCGTTTGTGGTTTCTCATGGTCCTACCTTCGGTCCTTTTAGCCTTTGTGACCCCTACTCATATAGTTGAGCTACAAGATTGCATCTTTATTTGAGAGATAGAGTTTTAGGAACTTGGGATTTTTATTAATTGAGGAGTACAATACATTGGGACTTTATCCCTATTACAAAACACGGTTATGAATTAGTTTGTAAAGCTACTATACTAGGGTTTTGATGAGTGTACCCCTTGGTAAGGTTATAATGCTGGTGTCTCTAGCATCAGGTTTGCTCCCTTCATACTCGGGGTTGTAGCCTCAACATATCCAAGTACCACATTCCTTGGTGGTATTGGACACTTCCCCACATAATGTCTCCACCGTCCACCTCCAAAACAAGTTACTTCCCTGCATGGTCTTTGGTGGCTTCTACTATACCTCGGGTCTTGGAGAGTTTTAGGGTCAACTTCCTACAAGGTGGAATCTTTTTTATTAAATACTTAGATTATCTAGTCTTGATAATGCATTCAAGGAAACAAGCTCTAATACCACTCAAGTTGTCACGCCCATTCCCAGTTTGGTCGAATCCTCGTGAACAACCCACCACTCCCTTTGGTCTAAGAAGGATTACCCTTTCTCAAGGCCATGAGGAGTCCGGCATAATTTCTGTCCTTGTTCCCTAGAATAGCATTATACAAAACTCAATAGCTTAAAATTTAAACATACTTAACTTAAGTCTTATTCTCAAAATTTCCTTATGAGTGTTCTCATTTCTTGAAAAAGGGTTAAAGGGAGGGGGTGAGTTTCTACAACTCAGTGAGTGGGTGTTGGGAGTGAGTTTTCAAAAACATAAAGGTTTATCATAAAACCATTTTATCCTTTTAAATTCCTTCACTATTATGTGAGTTTAGCTCTTTTTAGCACTTCCCCTTGCTCAGGAGGCATTTAGCAAACATTCACCCGCCATTTATCATAAAGGGTACAAACATTCATAGGTGTAGTTTCCGACTACAACCACTTAGGGATCAGCGCAACTTTGCCATCCACCCTGATAGAAGTTCCAAACTTCTACCCTTAGTCTGAGTGGACGTTCACACGTCTGACCCTCAGACCCACAAATACTTCGTGTCCGATGTAAGGACGGAGACCTCATCCCGACCCCACCCTGGTCTCATGCGCAAGAAGCTATGTCGAGCTATATGACTAACTTGCACGACAAGCTTCCCTTATGCACCCTAGGTCATTCAACAGCGGTTGGAACCCATCACCATCCCTTCTTGGGCGTCTCGAAGGTCCCAAATCCAAGTGCATGCATAAACAATAGTCTTAGCAAATCATTAGCCATCATCTTTGGTGCCGATGGTCTAACGACCCCGACACTCGACTTGGGCATGCAGTTGTTTGACTAATCGGTCCATTCACTTGGTCTTGGCACACTACCATTAGCCCATCGAGCATTGTCGGTCCTAATTTGATACCATGGTGAGTCACACATAAAATTTCTAGTTTATTAGAGTTTTCATGGCTCTTATAATCATGTTCGTCTACAAGTTCTAGCCCATGCCAATTGGCCTTGGGCCCACTTCACAAGTTTTTCAAAATTGGGCCTTGGCCCTGTAAGTTCAAAAACGAGGCTTCCGGCTTGGTGGAGCTATCCCAACTCTCACAAAAAAAGTCTCCCAAATAGTTTAAGCATTGGCACACAATAAGGGGAGATCATTTCTCGAAAATGGTTTTTGAACATAAAAACGTACTCATCATCCAATCGAGAATGATGATAGAAAATCCCACTCTTGGTGGTTTTTCATTTAAGCAAAAGTGCTAACCACACCAACCAGACATGATGTTTAAAATGTCCCACTTACAACTAGTTAGTAGGTTTTTCATTTCAAAATGGTGCTCACCACCCCAACCAGGTATGATGTATAAATATGCCCACTCACAAGTGGTTTTTCATTCTAAAAATGAGCTCAACACCCCAATCGGATATGACGTTAAATAACCCACTCACATGATTACTATGACACGTTCATTGCCAGTTGGCTTGTCAAGTCCGGGTCATGCTCCCTTGCTCACGTTCTTATACAAATTTGCCACTACATGGTTTGAGTATTCTTATAAGGAAAGGTTCGGCATGAAAGCCCTCTTATTTTCACGTATTGGCAACTAAGCCCCGATTTTTGTCTTATTGCACTTAGTTCCATAAAGCTCATAATCTTTGACATTAGGTCCCTAGTGGTCAATTATTTTCAATTAAGTCCCTAGGATTTCTAGTATCCTCATTAGGTCCTTAATTTTTCTCAGAATCGCATTTGGAACTCAACTTTTTCTAAAATTTCCAATCATTCCCTCAAATTTCCAAAATTACCGATTGGCCCCATTTCTTCCAAAAATAACCAATTGGTCCTCCAAGTTCATATACTTTGCCAATTGAACTTCAATTTTTGAAAAATTGCACAAAGGTCCCCCAATTTTCAAATTTCACAAAAATTTCCCCTAATTTTCAAATTTCACAAAATTTTCTCCCAATTCATCTTCTCCATTTGACCTGAATCTGATCACATCCAATTTACCCTTCAATTCATGTTAATTGTTCCCTATCATGGTGCTAATCGATTTCCACACTTCCATATGATCAGACTAAGCTTTGAATCATGATTTTTGGGTCCGAAACGAGTTTAAATGGAGCTTCATTAGAAAACGGAATGTAGAGAGGGAAAGTTTCTAGAACTCACTATCGGAGGTGCGGCGGTCTAAGCTTTCTATTTGGGAAGAAAGCTCTCCTCCATATGATCATTCTAGGATCAAGAGCCACTACAATTCGTGTCCTGAGCAGTGGGATTTGGATAGTGAAATTCAGGCACGTTCTCTCTTTAGAATCAAACTATTCAGATGAGGGAGGGCCAAATTGACTTACCCTTTTCCTTGGGGAGGTCGAGTGCAGGTTGGGGAGGCTAGGGGCAGGCTTCGTTTTGGCCACAGGAGGTCTGAATTGGTCGAATTTGGATCAGGAAGAATAGAGCAGCTTCGAGTCCTACGAAGCAGCTTCATTGTTTGGACCTGTCGGTGCTTCTCCGGTAATCCTCAAGAGAATGGAGGGTGCCATTAGGTAATAGACTTTCTCCAGAGTCTATATGACATGAATTTGCCTTCTGAGGTGAAAAGAAGTGCCCAAGTCGAAGCTCTAGTTTAAGTTTCATCGGGAAATGGAGCACCTTTTCTAATTTGAAGGTTTGATGTGTAAGGAGGATGAATGAAGGGGAGCTCTTTATATAGGGAGTTAGGGCACCATTGGCTCTACCAATTTCCATATTGGTTGAGCTTATCCTCATAAAAAAATGCCAAAATCGAAGGGAATATTCTATCGCCAAAAATGGAAGGTGGAATCCATCCATGAATAGTGTTGTCATTCGAAGGAAGAAGATAACACTAATCATTAACCAATTGGACTGTTGACCGGTTCGGTCCGATCGGATTCGGTGACCCGAAAAAGAAAATCGATCGGTTCAGGCCCGATTAGATCATTTGTCTAAAAATTAAAATTTTATAAATTAATCTAAATTCATTTTCTGTCACACGGTGACCTCAATTTTCCATATTGACACTTTTAAGCCATCTAGAAAAATGAATTATGTAACCAGTTCATCACGGTTCAACCCGGTTCGACTCGATTCAGGTTCGGTTAACCTTAAACGGGTTTGATTTTCACATCCAATCCATTCCTTGGTTCTTCTTCATAGTTTTTAGGATTTCTTGGTTACTTGGGATTTTCGAAGTTCTCATTTTTACCATTCTTTACATTTTTTTGGTTCATTTATAGGCTCAGTTTTCTCATGGAAAGTGTCTGTTCTTTTCTTGGTTTCCTTGGTCAAGGAGGACAGGTTTCACAACCCACACACACTAATAATTCTAGAGAAAGTTGTGGCACTTCTGTGAAATCCCTCCTTAGTCATTTCTCTAAATCACTTCAACCCATCTTAGCCATTTCTCTAAATCACTTCAACCCACACATTAGGATTGTCCCCTCTTAAGTATCATGAGTTTAGGACATTACAAGAAATCACATTCCTTTCAGGCAATTTATCAAATAGATTATGGGCAATCACCAACTAAACAAGACCACTTATCAATGAATTCCAAGAGAATGAATCCCTCTTAGAGCATTTTTTTCAAACACTTTCCATACACTTTTAGTGTCACCCTATTAAGATACGGTTTAGGCAATGTTAGAGGAAAGACCAAACTACCTCTATGAGGGTTCTCTCTTTAGATGTGTGGCTCAAACACAGGAAGAATGTCCGTCCAAGATGTGGAAAACGACGATGGATCATCATATGCTTCTTTCCTTAGATGGAATGCATGCATGAATAGGGGAAGACTCGGTCTATGCATGATCAGCCATTGGAACACCCATCCAAAGTCGCCACCATTAAATCTCGTAGTGGAATTGCCTTGAGAAGGTTCAACTAAGATGAAGCGTTGAAGTAGGATGATGTCCATTGTTCTTTTGGGGGAGAGGCAACCTAAAATCTTTAGGAGAGGTTGGGAATTTAGAGAGGATTTTATGAAGTAAATGAGTTACTCTCTTTAGGGTTTCTGAAGAAATGAAGCTTTTATATGGCTTCCAATTTTTTTACGGAAGGGTTATTCATCGGGTTATCGAGTCGTCAACCATAACCGACATATATATATAATATTATTATTATTATTATAAACTAATATTATTATTAAGCTACATGTACCAAATTTCCCCTAGTTACTCTATTCGAAATTAAATCCTGAATTTGATCTGAATTAATTTCTCGGTTAAGTTACATTTGTAACTTTCAGCCCAATAATTATAAGAATTACTTAAAATAAGAATTTGTTAATTATTTTCATATATACTCATATATTTATATATTAATTTATAAAAATATTTAATAAACTTAATATAACATATATAACTTGAACCCTCTAGTTATTACAATCTAATTAGTTATTAACAAATAAATTAATTAGTTTTGTTCCAATTTATATTGGATTTATTAATAAAATAAATTGGGTTTTGACTTAGATCTAGTTCATTTTAAATTTCTCATTGAAAATTCCTAATCCAAAAATCTCGTTGTTACATATCGTGTCAAAGGATAGAGTTAAAGTGGAGCTAGTAAATATAGAAATGATATCCAACTAGAGGGCACCCACCAACTTAACTAAGATACACGGCTTCCTCGGACTCGCGGGATACTACCGAAAATTCGTGAAGGATTTTTCCAAAATTGCGGCTCTACTAACTCGTCTCACGAGGAAAGGGGCAAAGTACAAGTGGGAGGATAAGTTTGGAGGACCAATTGGTCGATTTTTTAAAATAATTGGGGTCAAATTGCCATTTTTGTAAGGTAGGGGCAAAATAGTAATTTTTGAAAACTTAGGGACCAAATTGGAAATTTAGAAAACTTGAGTCCCTTAGAAAATTTTCAGTAAATTGAGAAACCAAAGTGAATTTTGAAAGTTTCATGATTCAATTTGGGGAAAAGTTAGCATTAGGGACCTAAAGGCAATGAAAAAGAACTTTAGGGACCTAAATATAATTAACTAAAAATTTTGGACAATTTCGTTCATATGTGAGGGATAAAGGCTATCATGTCAAACATTAATAGATACGGATGTCCAAATTGTGTAGGAACATTAAGGACCTAAATGCCAGCAAGGATAAGCTAGCGTGGAGGCAAAAACCCGGCTAAGAAGGGATACACTACGATTATCAGGTGAGTGGGTTTATTCACATCATACCTGGTTGGGATGATGAGCATATTGGAAATGAAAAACCACTTCTATGTGAAATTTTGACATCACACCCGATTGGAGTGATGTGAGAACTATGCGGAAAAACTACTTGATGGTTGTAAGTAGATCATACCCAATTGGTATGATGGACTTCCTAGAAGGAAGTAGAAAACCCACTTACCAATTGTAAGCAGAGATATCATCACACCTGGTTAGTGTGAAGGATAGAAAGTTTATTTTTGTCGGAAGTGTTCTCCCATGATTGTGTGCCAATTCTTAAAAATTTTGGGAGACCTTTTTAACGAAAGCTAGAACAGCTCAAATAGGCCAGAGGCCTCGATTTTGGAATTTGAGGGCTAAAATGCTTGGTTTTGGAAAATAATGTACAATGGGCACAAGGCCAGTTGGCACAAGCAGGAGCTCGTAAAAAAATATGTGGTATTTATGCCATGAAAATTCTAAATGAATGGAATGTGTAATTTCTCCATGGTACCAAGACAGGACCAACATACTCAATGGACGGGCGGTAGTGCGTCAGGGCTAGGTCGACAGACCAGCCTAGACAAACAGTTGTAGGTTGAGTTGAGTGTCAGGGCTGTTGGACCAGTGGCACCAAAGATAAATGGAATTGTGAAAAACTTATTCTTTGTGCATGCACTTGAGGTTTGGGACTATCAAGATGCCCAATAGGGGTAGTGATGCATCCTGGGGGTTACTAGACGACATGATGAAGATAAGGGTAGTTTGACATGCCAACAATTAGGGAAGCTCGATGTAGCTTCATGCGCATGAGACTAGGATGGGTCAGGATGAGGGCTTTGTCCTCATACGGACACGGAGTTGATTTTAGGTTTGAAGGTCGGATGTCGTGAACATCCACTCATTCCTACGGTAGAAGTGGACGGGCTTCTATATAGGTGGCCGATAAAGTCGCTCTGACGCCACAAGTGGGTGCAGTGGACGGGCTACCCTACGAATGTATGATTCTCTTCCTGATGAATGGCGTTTGTTGATTATTATACATTCCTGATGTGGAAATAAGGAAATGGTTTAAAAAACCAAGAATTTAAGGAAAGAATATTTTTGAAAGAAATAAGGAGTCTAGAACACTCCAATTAAAACTATTCTTTTATGAAAATCCATTCATAATACCCATTCACTAAGTTGTAGAAAATCACCCCTCTTTTCTATCCCTTTTCAGGTTTTAAGGAAAATGACTAAGGAAAACACTCAGACCTATCTTTTGTCAGGTGTGCTTAAAAGTTAATTTTAAGCTTGCATATTTATTGATTTATGTTATTCCAAGGAACAAGGTTAAATTACACCTGACTCCTCTTAATTAAAGAAAGGGGAAACCTCTCTTAAACCAAGGAAGTGGCAGGTTGATCATGGGAATCCGACCAAACTGGGTTGGGGTTTGACAGACTGGGTATTTCTCAAGGTATCACCATGGAGAGGGGTACTCAGATTTCATCAGCGAGGAAAGTTGAAACTAAGGTACATTGGCACATACGCCATAATTTAGAGGGTTAAAACCGGTAGCATATAAGCTCGAATTACCTTTGAATCTGCAAAGAATACACGACGTGTTCCATGTGTCTGTACTTCGAAAATATGAGCCCAACCCCAGTCATGTATTGGATCAGCCACAGCCCAAGCTAGAGGAAGAACGAATTTATGAGGTGAAGCCGATACCAATCCTTGACAAATGAGAGAAAAACCTAAGAACAAGAGGATCTCCATGGTGAAAGTTCATTAGCGAAGCGACCAAGTAGAAGAAGAGACATGGGAAATGGAGTCTGTTATGAGAGAAAGGCACCCTAAATTGTTTGATATGTAAAGATTTTGGGGATAAAACTCCTCTAAGGAGGGGAGAAGTTGTAAACCCTGTATTCATAAGATAAGAAAATTGGGCTAGAGAACCAGGAAATTTCATGTAAACATCGAACTACGACCTAACCAGAATGGATGAGCACAAGTCAAGCAGGAAAATACAAAACCCCAAGTGACTGATAAGGACCCAAACATTAATATAGGGAACCGTGAAGGAAAATGGGAGTGAGAACTCAACCGGTTCTGTCATGCCCCAACCCAGTTTGATCGAGGTCCGTGATCAACCCGTCACCCTTTCCTGCATCATACAGGGATTCCTACCCGAATGAGATAGGGAAGGTAAAGGTGTGTTTATGCTCAAACCCTTACTTTGAGTATGGGGGTAGGAAACGTATCTTGAGGGTCCAAGCGCGTCTAGGAACTTTCTGTCTTAGGGTTAGCCTCAAAGGGGGAGAGAAGGGGGATGAGTATGAAATACTTTGTGAGAGAAACTATTATAAAATTTATTTAAATTCATTTCTTTGTCCCTTAAATTATTTATTTTTCATTATTCACACGTTTCACATGATCAACAACTGCCCTCCTATCATAGGAGGGATCACACGTTTGTAGAACGATCACCGACCATTCCACTTGTGGAACGGAGCATCTTTACCGTACACCCTAATAGAGGTGCACTGCCTCTACCTGGAGTTTGAGTGGACATCAATAGTCCGACACTCAAACGCTAATCCCTTCATCATGTCCACTAAGTGGGACGAGACCTCCTTCCTCCTAGTGCCTTGGTCTTAGCGCGCAGTAAGCTCCTCGAGCTTCACGACCTACTAGATGACATACCGCCTTTATGCATCCTGGGTCATCCAGTAGTCCTTGGGCTCCATCACTACCTCATGCCAGGTGTTTTGATGGCTCAAACATTACAGTGCATGCACAATCAATAGTCTTTTAAATTATAGCCTTTATCTTTGGCCCTTTTAGCGCAACAACCCCTCGGCTTGGCTTCGTCCCACGCGTATTGACCCAGCAAGTTCGACGACCTGGCCTTAGCAGAGCAGTGATTTGGCCCAACAAGCTCAACAACTTAGACATGGCTTGGTGGTGTCACACGCAATATCTCATTATTTGGATCTTTTAGCATCAACCCTCTTATACTAGTTTTGGATGGGACCATACCCATATCCATCAACCTCGGGCCTACTAGCATACTGAGCCTAAGCCCTGAAATTAGCTCCCAAATATTTTAAGTAGCATCCCCGAGTCAAGGGAGGCTAATTCTAAGAAAATCATTTTCAAAGTTGAGCATTAATTCCAACCGGAATAGACGTTATATTGGTTCCCACTCACCCGGTGATCTTGGAGGGGTTGCGTCGGCGGAGTCTCTCTTCTCGGTGTGCTACCAAGGGCTGACACTCGAGTAGTCTGCTCCTGCATGGCACGAGTGTTCATGTCAGGACATGTTGACTAAGAGGTCACATAATTTCTCATATTTGCACATAGGGCCCCCAACCTTTCAAATTTTCCAATTTTTCCTCTATTTTGTCCAAATTGCACAATTGGCCCTCAATTGGGGTGAATTTCATGAAAACACCTTCAATTTTGTAAATTTGCCGTTTGGTTCTTCAATTTTCAAAAATTGCATAAAAGTCCCCAAAATCCCCAAATTGAACTTCATCTTCTTCCCCAATTCAAGCATATGAACCTTCAGATCTTACATCGTCCAATTGGTGGCCTGTAAGTCCTTAATTTCATTGATTCTTGCCTCAATTTGTCTCCTCCAACTCCCCTCGATCGTCCTACACTTTGATTTTTTTTTATTTTGGTTCAATTTTAAGCCTCATCGGAGCTTCGCCAGAAAATTTATAGTAGAGAGAATAAGCTTGATAATCTTACCGACAGAGGGGCGGTGGCCAAAGCTTGAGGTGGGGCCAGCTAGTGCTCATCGAGGGGAACCTACCAAGATTAAATCTCACTGCAATTTGCCACTGCCCTGTGGGAATTTGAAGAGAGAAGTTTCAGGGGGTGCAACCTTGAAACTCCAAAATTTCGATGAGAAGAGGCGAAATTGAGCTTAACAGGGTCTGTAGGGGGTTGTGGGGGGCCTTAGTGGTCATAGAAGGCCAATGCAAGCGGCGAAAGGGCCAAGGATGTCAAGGATGGGTTGGTGTGGAACTTGTTGTTTCGAGCTCCAAAGTGACTTCACTGTGTGATCCTCTTTCTACTTCTCTAGTCACGCTCGGGTCATTCTAAGAGTGTCTAAAGCTGAAGCACACTTCCCTGGTTCCAATGCCACCCCTCAGAACTTCTTTGGCTGAGATTTTTCCCATCGTCGGAGCTTTGGTTTGCTACTCATCAGAAAATGTACTATTCTTCTTCTTTGCTCGGCCACCGACGACCTCTGACTCGGCCACCGATGACCTGACCAGAGAGTTTTTTGAGTTGCCATAGACTCCATCATTTATGGCCTCTCTCACTCCTCCATTCTCTTTGTCAGCAGTTGAAGGTTGAAGACGATGATGTAGCGGTCATGCGACGTGGCACACTATGATTGGACAATTTTTCTAACGTGGAGGTCCAGTTTGGTTGTCATGTCAACCGTTGACCAAACACATGGCAGCCTCTCATTGGTTGTCTGTGTCTATGTGGCATGTAAACGGGTCGCTCACTAACCATTGACCAGACACGTGGTAGACTCACATGGGTTGTCCGTGTCTGTGAGGAAGTTGACGAGACTTCATTGACCATTGATCGATCTAGTCCACTGACCGGTCTAATTGTTGACTAGTTCAGTTCATTGACCGGTCAAACCGTAGACCAGTCCAGTTCAACCGGGTTTGCTGTCCCAAATTCAAAAATTGGCCAGTTAAGACCCGATTCAACCAGTTCTCTGAAATTTAAAATTTTCTAAATTTATTTTCTATTTAATGGTGATCTCAATTTACCAAATTAATTTTAAACCACTTAGAAAAATGAATTAGTGAATCGGTCTACTATGGTTCATCCCAGTTCAGTTCAGTTTGGGTCTGGTTCACCCTGAACCAGGCTGATTCTCTCCCCAATTCCACTTCCTAGTTCTTCATCACCATTTTTGTGAATTTTTTGTAACTTGTGATTTCCCAATTTCCCACGTTAACCCTTCTTTACTATTTTCTATTGATTAAATTGACTCAGTTTTAGGTAATAGGGTCAATCATCCTCCCGATTTTTCGGGGTCCAAGTGGATGGGTTCCACAACTCTTCCCTTCTTTAAGGAGTTTTGTCATCAAAACTCTATTGTTCCTCTTTCCTCTTGGAAGATATCCCTCTGCGCCCCCTTTGGGGTACAAGTCGGTATCCCATCGTTTTGGTTCACTTCTTTTGCCTCGCTTCCTTTACTCTCTAGGACTTAGTTAGTTTGACACGTCCTTTCACTCGGTGTTCACAAAGTCCCTTGAGTCCGATACGTCCTACAGTTTAGGGTTAGGCTTTCGTTCTGGGGGTTTTGTCTGGACTCGAGGTTTTGACACATCCAATCGCACCTGGGTTTGTTTACTCCCTTGTCTGTTAGGACTCTTTGGCACCTCGTCCCTTTGGCTATTGTGTTTGCCCTCCTTAGTATTACTCCCATTTCTTGGCCTTCTAGTCCATCTTCTCGTACTCATGCCCCTATTGGCTGGTGGTTGAACTTAGTTGTCCCTGGCGATAGGACTCCTATGCCATGTGGCTTTACCCTAGGCCTAAGGTGGGGTCGGTCTTGCAGTTGGAACCGCGTCCTTTCGCACTTGTCCTTAGGGCGCACTCCCTCTTTTTCTCATCCTTTTCTTTAGCTAGGTTACCTAGTTACTTGACCATTTTACTCTTGGATTTCGATGTCCCCTTCATGCTCCGATGTCCCTAGAATATAGATGTTAGACTCCTTATATGAGTTTAGGGTTTCCCGTGTTTATTTGTTCTATTCCATCTTTGTATTGAGTCTGCCTGTCTCCCTCTATCGGGTTTTCAGCCCCGAGGTTGACCCCATTGACCTATCAGTTCTCTTGCCTTTGTTCGTTCTTACGTTTGCTGGTGCTCTCTGGCTAGAGAGGGGACCTTCCTTTTTCTTGCTCCTCTCTTCTCCCTTGGCCTATGTGTGATTACGCTTGCCGATTTGTAATGACTAGACTCTTTTGGATTTATTCCTTTCTCTTGCTCTAGATGGCGAGGCTTGTTGTTTAATTCTATGATTACCTTCTAGATTAATTCTTATCGAAGTCATCCTCGAGGGACTTCTCCCCTCTTCTGACATTCACCTTTCATGTGGGATTGGTGAGGATTTTTGGAGGTTTCCCCACTTGTTCTGAGGTATGGTCTCAAATTCTATCCTTGAGGACTCGAGAGTGGGTCTTCCCTTGCTAGTCCTTGGTTGGTCTATTTGGATCATCATCCCATTTTAACTCATCAAGCTACCCACTCCTCACTTGATGTTGTCATACCTATATGTCAATCCTTCGTTCCCTGGGTTGTGCTCCTCTTTGGGTTCAGGTTCGTGCCTTCCTTGTGGTTTGTAGTGTCATGGACCTGCTCTTGTTTTCTTGGATATCTCTCCCTTACTCCCTTAATTCCTTTGAATTTTTGGCTTCGCTCTTTGTCATAGCATAGTAGCGCTTATTCACTACCTTGAGGCTCATCTAGTTATCTATTCCATTTACCTCTATCTAGGACACTTCTTAATTTTGTCAGTGTTCGTCCTCTTGCAAATTTCTAGTTCTGTGGAGGGTATCCTCCCACACTTCCCTCCTTACTGGGTATGATGCCCTTCCCAGCCTCATGTTCTCCTCAGGTATTGAGCCTCTCTTTATGATTCCCTTATGCGGTCGCCTAACCGACCTTATAGTCTCCACGCTTGTTTCTCATTCTCCTGTTAATGGAATGCTTTGATGTTATCCCTCTATTATCTTGGTCATTACTTGCTAGGGTTCTACGGGGTGGGTAGGTCTTCTCTCAATCTATCCTTGGCTTGCCTTCTGTCTGTTCATGTTTTTGGCCCTGGGCTTTCCTTTTCATGACCGGTTTTCACCCTAATGCCATTTCTGGTCTGTGTCATTCCTTTCTATCCTACCATCCTTTCGGGGCCACCTTCCTAGTCCTCGATACAACTCCTCATTCTCCCTTTGGTTCATTGAGCCTTTCTTAGGATCCCGGTTCATTAATATATCACTGGCTTGCTTATGGTGCCTTATCCTAACCTATTCTATATAGTTCCCCATGTTGCCCTTCGGGGTTGACTATGGTCTACCCCATTAGGTCCAGCTTTCCTTTGTCCTTTGAGGTTATCCTAGGGGTCTCTTGTCATCCTAGTCTCATTGTGTGGGTGTACAGATGTCGTACGTGGATTGCTAGTCTACCTGGAAGCTGGCTTCGAGTCTTGTCTACTCCCTTAGGGTTCCTCGGTACTTCGGGTTGCCTTTTTATCCCCTTTAGTAGTTCTAGGGTTTCGAGGGTCGGTCAAGAAACTTGGGTTCTTTCCTTGAGAATACTTGAAATATTTTATTTATTGGACTGAAAAACCCTGGACAAGGTTTATTACAATCACAATTTCTAGAATTTATTGCCCCTTTCTTATCCCCTCCAATTAACCGACCTAGAGTTATACCTAGGCGGGTTGCGAGATTCTGCCACGGGTGTCTGGATGCACCTCCTCCTCCTAGGTGGGCATTCACCTCCATGATACCTTTTGCAGCGAGGGCATGGGTTCATACTTGGTTCCTTGAACTTTGTGGATGCTGACAAGCTTGGGGCCCTCTTGGCCTGTATTGGGGGCGCTATATCTATCCCATATTGGCGTAAGACCGCAGCGTCATGGGTAACTTGTATGGGGCCCATAGTACATGCACTGTTGTGGATCAGGGGAGTTGGGGAAAACCCCCTCACATAATTAGCGTTCGCCTCCCAAAAATTCCTCTCAACTTCCTCCTGAATCTGGTTCCCTATGTAGGGATACTTCATCCTTCATCGAGTAGGGAGGGGTCTTATCTCTCTGTGTGCATCCTAGGGGATGGGCTCTTCTAGTGCTTCTACTCTTTGTTCCATGGCATAGATCCAAGGGATATATTCTTCAGGGGCACTCCCGTTCATGTTTTCTGCAAGGGTTGTCGGGAATCAAGGTCTATGATTAGTTGGGGGAAAAACTGATCCGAAAAGTTATGCTCTGATACCACTCAAGTTGTCACGCCCCGACCCACTTTGATCGGGTCCATGATCAACCCACCACCCTTTCCTGCTTCATACGAGGATTCCTACCCGAATGAGAAAGGGAATGTAAAGGCGTGTTTACGCTCAAACCATTACTTTATGTTGGGGTAGGAAATGTACCTTGAGGGTCCAAGCGCGTCCGAGAACTTTCTGTCTTAGTGTTAGCCTAAAAGGGGGAGAGAAGGGGGATGACTATGAAATACTTAGTGAGGGAAACTATTATAACGTTTATTTAAATTCATTTCTTTGTCCCTTAAATTATTTATTTGTCAATATTCACAAGTTTCACATGATCAACAATCGCCCTCCTATCATAGGAGTGATCACACGTTCGCAAAATGGTCCCCGACCATTCCTATTGTGGATTGTAGCATCTTTACCGTCCACCCTAATAGAGGTACACTACCTCTACCCAGAGTTTGAGTGGACATCCATAGTCAAACCCTCAAACTCTAATCACTTCATCATGTTCGCTTAGTGGGATGAGACCTCCTTTCCCCTACCAACTCGGTCTCAGCGCGCAGGAAGCTCATCGAGCTTCACAACCTATTGGATGACATACTGCCCTTATGTACCTTGGGTCATTCAGCAGTCCTTGGGCACCATCACTACCTCATGCCAGGTGTCCTGATGACCCGAACATCACAGTGCATGCACAATCAACGGTCTTTTGAAGTATAGGCCTTATCTTTGGCCCTTCTAATGCAACAGTCCATCAGCTTGGCTTCGGCCCACGCGTACTAGCCCAACAGGTTCGATGACCGAGAAATTTATGGATCTCAAGTGACCAAAAGAGTCACAAAAGTCATGAGAAAGGACTTTAGGATGAATTGGAGGTGAAAACTAAACCGGTTCAGGTGAACCGGACCTGAATCGGATTGAACCAGTTTGAACCACTATTGAACTAGTTTCTAAATTCATTTTTCTAGGTGCCTTAGAAAATTCCAATTGGACAATTGAGGCCACCATTTGATAGAGAATGACTTTTGATAAATTTAGAAATTTTTAATTTTGAAAAACTTGGTCAAATCAGGTATCAACCGACCGGTTTAAGCGTTGAACTTGGTTTGGACTGGTCCGGTCTATTTCAGAACAACATCGTTTTCTTCCTTTACATGACAACACTGTTCGCTCGCCAGAAAATCGAGCAGCGCCAGCAAAGATGAAAAGTCTCTGCTAGTGAGTTTCAAGCAATGTAAAGAGCTCCTCCTCATTTATCCTCCTCACACAAAAAAACTCTACTCTCTCCCTAATGTTCCATTTTCTGGTGTCATTTTTCTGAGCCAAAGATGGCGAGGTTGGGTTCATTAGATTCAGGGAGAAGTCAGCTACCCAACGATAGTTTCCATTTGCTTCGAGGGTCGACAAAGGAATTCTAACGTGATCGAAGAGTGAAGCAACTCTGGCGGACCGAACTTGCCCAATTTCGGTAGAGCTAAAAATGGCCAATTTGAGCCCTTCTCAAGCCAAACCAAGATCTCCCAATACTTCCACAACCCTCATATGACTAAATTAGAGCTGAAAGGTAAGCCAATTTGGCTCCCCTCTATAATTTTCGATTAGTGTTAGAGAGAGAATCAACAAAACTTCACTGATCAAATTCTCCCTCAATTCGACATGAATTGATGCGATTCTTGATCCTAGGAGCAACCTCAGGTTGAGAGCTATCTACCTAGATCTAAAGCTCGAATCACCGCACCTCCGACGGTAAGCTTTCAAAGCTTTCTCTCTCTAAGTCCAATTTTCCGATAAAGCTCCGTTTGAGCTCAAATTGGATCCAAATGAGGCGATTCAAACTTCAATAGAATCGTGTGGAAGTGTAGTAACTCAATTTTACCTTCAATTTTAATAATTAACCTCAATTGATTGGTCAATTTGATGAAATTAAATTCGGCCAGTGTGAAAGGGGGAAATTTTGGGGGGAAATTGAGGATTCCAAAAATTCGAGGAACTAAAGTGCAATTTCCTAAAATTGAGGGCCAATTGGGCATGTAAATGATGTTGGAAGACCAATTGGTAAATCTTTGGGGTAAAATTTACCATTTTTGTAAATTAGGGGCAAAATCGTAATTTTGGAAAAGTTGAGGACTAAATTGGAAATTTGGGAAACTTGAACGCCTCTTTGTGATTTTGAATAAATTGAGATCCCAAAGTAAATTATACAAGTTTTGGGACTCAAATTGGGGGAAATTGGCATTAGGGACCTAAAGTTAAAGAAAAATAATTTTATGGACCTAAATGCAATTAATTAAAAGTTTGGGCATTTTATTCATTCGTGATGGGTAAAGGCTACTAGGCCAAAGGATAATGAACAAGTATGTTTATATCGTGAAGGCAAAGAGTCAGTTAGGAGGAATTCACTGCATTATCAGGTGAGTGAGAATTTTCACATCATACCCGGTTGGGATGATGAGTACCTCGGAATGAAAAATCACTAGTAAGTGGTATTTTAGCATCACACCCTAGATGGGGTGATGTGAGAAAATAGGCAGAAAAACTACTTATTGGTTGTAAGTAGATAATACCCTTTTGGTATGATGAAATTCTTGTAAGGAAGTAGAAAACCAGCTTATCGGTTATGAGCGGACATGTCCTCACACCCAGTTGGTGTGATGGATAGCTGAACAGTTATTTTTGTCAAAAGTGCTCTCCCTTGACTATGTGTCACTACTTAAACCTTTTGGAAAATCTTCTTGATGGGAACTCGAATAGCTTAGATAGGCTGGAGGCCTCGGTTTTGGAACTTGGGGGCTAAAATGCCTAATTTTGAAAATCTTGTACAGTGGGCCCAAGGCTAGTTGGCACGAGTAGGAGCTCATAAACAAACATGAGATTAAGCCATGAAAACATTAATGAATGATGTGTTTGGCCATGGTACCAAGACAGGACCGACATACTCAATGGACTGGCGATAGTACGACAAGATAGGTCGACGGACTAGTCAAGACAAATAGCTACAAGTCAAGTTGAGGGTCGGAGCCGTTGGACCAGTGGCACCAAAGATTAAATGGCTTATGAGAAAAACTATTGTATTGTGCATGCACTGAGGTTCAGGACCATCATGATGCCTAAGACGGATAGTGATGCATCCTAGGGGCTACTAGATGACATGGTGGAGATAAGGGCAGTTTGTCGTGCCAGCAGTCAAGGAAGCTCGACGTAGCATCATGTGCAAGAGACCGGGTGGGGTCGAGATGAGGTCTCTGTCCTCATACGGACACGGAGTTTCTTTTTGGTTTGAGGGTTAGATGTCGCAAACATCCACTCATTCCCAAGGTAGAAGTGGATGGGCTTCTATCTAGGTGGCCGGTAAAGTCACTCAAATGCCACAAGTGAGTGTAGTGGACAGGTTGCCCTACGAATGTGTGATCCCTTCATGATGAAGGGCGTGTGTTGATTGTTAAACACACCGACTCTATTTAATGAGGAATAATGGTATTGAAAACCGAGAAATTGAGTAAATGATTTTTAAGAAAATAAGGAGTCTAGCACACTCCAATTCAAACTATTTTTCTAAAAATCAAGTTTTAAACACCCATTCACTGATTTGTCAAACTCACTCCCTCCCTTATACCCCTTTTTAGGTAACCAAGGGAAAATCTACCTAAAGACCTCAACTTAGCTACACTTACAAGATAGGTATGTAAGTTTAAATTTCATGTAGTTTTTGTTTATGTTATTCTAGGAAAGGTACATGTTTAAAGGACGCCTTACTCCTCATGATTTCAAGAAGGGGAAACCCTTAATAAACCGGGAGAGTGGCAGGTTGCTCACGAGGATCCGACCAAACCAGGTAGGGGTGTGAGAACTTGAGTGGTATCAGAGCCTGTTTCTTTGAATACATTATCAAGACTAGAGAACATGGTAACTAATAGGAATGATTTTAAATTTTTAGAGTGGCCCCCATGAAAGGAACCAAGAGAACTAGAGTCGTAGTCTCCAACACTATTCAACCACCCCTACCTATGGAAACTCCCAGAGGAGCCTAGAAAACCCCACCTGGACTTAGTTCAGAACACCAAAGGTTGTACGAGGAGTTCACTCATGTATTTGGGCAACCTAACCTCGTTCCTAGGCAGGCACCAATTCTTAGGTTGAACTAGAGGAATCCTCCTCCTGTTAACCATCCCCCTCCAGTAGACATTCTCAGAAATCTCAAGACTCTCCATCAATTGGGGTCTAAGCCTTTCCTCAGAGAGAAAGATGCTGGTTCCGCCATGGATTGGATTGCAAATATTAATAAACTGATGGGAATAGTCAGGATACCACCAGAGGACATGGTGATCCTGACAGAATTCTTCCTAGAGAGAAGTGCCAAAAAGTGGTGGGACAATGTCCAAAATCTACATACCTTCACCCCTACCTGGGAGCAATTTGAAGAGAGATAGGTGAAGGAGTACCTGAATCCTCATTTGACTAATGAGAAGAAGCAGGATTTCATCTAACTTTGGCAAGGGCTTAACTCCATATTGAAGTATAAAACAAAATTCAACGAGTTACGACCCTTTGCTCCTGACCTATCTAGGCCAACAGATATATGCCAACGATTCGTGGACAGTCTCAATATTGACATACGAGACCGTGTGAGAGTACTAGGATGCCCCACGGACCTGGCGGTGATAATTAGTATGGCTCATGAGTGTGAGCGACTGGTGCAGACCCGACACCATTGGATGGAGCAGACGACCTGGAAGGAGGATAAAGGCTAAAATCGTCAAGGAGGACGGAAGGAGCAAAATGGCCTAAGATGGGGAAATAGGGTGGCATTTCAAAAGAGATAGGACATGCCACCACCTCCCCAAAGAGTAATCCCCACCTTGCCCTAAGGAAGGCCCAAAAGATGGTGTCCCATATGAAGGCCCAAAAGATGATACAGAAAGGTTATACGACTTTTCTAGCCATGGTCATCAAAGAAGAGTCTAAAGAGAAGAGACTCGAAGATATTCCGGTAGTTAAACACTATCCAGAAGTGTTTCCAAAAGAATTACATGGACTACCTCCAATTCAACAGGTGGAATTCACCATAGAAATTATCCCGGGAACAAACCCCATATCCCAAGCTCCTTATCGCATGGCTCCAACAGAACTGAAGGAGTTAAAGGAACAACTAGACAAACTATTGGAGAAGGATTTTATATGTCCTAGCCAGTCTCTATGGGGTGCATTAGTCCTATTCGTAAAGAAAAAGGATGGGAGCATGAGACTGTGCATAGATTATAGGAAACTAAATCAGGTCACCATCAAGAATAGGTACCCACTTCCACAGATTGATGACCTATTCGACCAACTAAAAGGACCAACCTACCTTTCCAAAAGACCTTCGATCGGCCTATCACCAACTCAGGATCTGAGAGGAGGACATTCCTAAGATGGCATTTCGATCTCGATATGGACATTACAAGTTTAGAGTGATGCCATTTGGACTAACAAATGCCCCTGCAGCCTTCATGGATTTAATGAACCAAGTGTTCCAACCACATTTGGATAAGTTCATGATAGAGGTTGGAGCAAGAAGCACATTTGGTGATCACCTTGGAGATATTGAAGGAAAACCACTTATATGCAAAATTCTCCAAGTGGTAGTTTTGGTTGTAGGAGGTAAACCCAGCAAAGGTGGAAGCCATATCAGACTGGAAGGCACCTAAGAATCCTTTAGAAATACGAAGTTTCTTAGGTCTAGTAGGATATCACAGATTGTTTGTGCATGAATTTTCTAAGATAGCAGCCCCTCTAACTCAGCTCACTAGAAAAGGAGTTGAGTATAAATGGGATGAAAGTTGTGAGAAGTCTTTCTTGGAATTGAAGACTCAATTGACAACCGCACTAGTACTCTCCCTTCCTGACCCAAGTGTGGGAGAGTAAACCGTTTATAGTGATGCCTCCAGACAAAGACTCAGATGTTTACTAATGCAACAAGGAAAAGTTACCGCATATGCCTCACGACAACTTAAGTTACATAAGAGAAACTACCCAACTCACGACCTAGAATTAGCTGCGATAGTGTTTGCCTTAAAATTTTGGTGACACTACCTCTACAAGGTTAAATGTAGGATATACACTGATCACAAAAGTTTTAAGTATTTCCTAACTCAGAAAAAGTTAAATCTCTACCAAAGGAGATGACTGGAATTGATGAAGGATTAGGACCTTGTGATAGAGTATCACCCTAGAAAGGCAAATGTGGTGGCAGATTCCTTAAGTCTCAAATGTCAAACTGAGGCGGTAGAAATAAAGACGAGCTACATACCCTTGTTGCAACAACTGGGAAGAATGGAGGTGGACTTGAGGATGGACAAGCAGGAGAAGTGCTTGTTGGCCAATGTAGTGGTGTGGCTCAGTCTAACAAAGCAGATTAAGGCTCAACAAAAGGCAGATAAGGAACTCTAATCTTATTTGGATCCAGTTAATAGAGAAATAAAACCGGACTATGACCTACGAGGTGATGGAGTGCTAACCTACAAGGGTAGGGTATGTCTGCCTCAATATAAGGAGTTGAAGAGGTTAATTATGGAAAAGGCACATGATTCGATGTATGCAATGCATCCGGGCAGTACCAAGATGTACCGCACCCTCAAACAAGGATATTGGTGGAAGGGAATGAAGAGGGACATTACGGAATATGTAGCCCGATGCTTGTCCTATCAGCAGATAAAGGCTGAGCATCAGAAACCATCAAGATTGTTTGCAACCCTTGCCAATTCTAGAATGGAAATGGTAGCACATTACTATGGAATTTGTCACAGGACTACCTATGACAAAGAAGGGTCGAGACGTAATTTGGGTCATCGTGGATAGATTGACCAAATCCGCTCATTTCCTCCATATAAGAGTAATGGATACAGTGGAACAACTGGTCGTCTTATACATGAGGGAGATAGTAAGACTCAATGGTGTCCCAGTGAGTATAGTATCAGATAGAGACCCTAGATTCACTTCAAGGATTTGGCCAAGCTTACAAAGTGCTATGTGATATGAATCAAATTGGGCACGCTGTGATTCACAAGTTAAGGGCCAAAAGATTTGAAGAAGAATTGAATTTGCAAATAAAATGCATGCTAAGGTGAAAGAAACGTAAGGAAGAATATTAAGAGAATCTAAAGAGTAAATTCAAGAAAATGGTAAGTAGGAAGTTAGCATCAAGAGATGCTGTGACAAGTAAGAATGAGTGAACTATCCATAATAAGGTAATGAAGGAAAGAACGTCTGAGAAACGTTGGGAAAGTGAACCCTCCAAATAAGATGTGGTTAAGGAGGGATAACCACAATTAGTAAGACAAGTCATAGTCCACACGCGCATACGAAGCTTAAAGAGTGGACGGCTGAGCATAGTGTGAAGTGTATGGAATAAGACCGAAAATTTAAAGTATCTCCAGTAAAGAATAAGGGATGAAATAGAAGTTCTGTATAAAGAAGATTCCAATACGGGAAAATTCCCTAACATAGATAGGGGTGCGAAGAAAGGGAGAAAGAACCATACAATGAATGATAAGGAGGTTAAGAATGTAACTCCTAAGATGGAAATCTCTATTGTAAGGGAAATAATAGAGAACAAAACCAGAAGGAAGGAACTTGCCCGAGCAAAGTAATCGACACACAGATCGAAAGCAATTATTGTAGAATGAAGAATCATGAAGTGATTATGAGTAAGTAAAAGTGGATTAAGGAAAAAGGAAAAACCCTTGAATAAGGAATGCCAAGGACTTAAGAATGAAAAAAATCCTAGTTTGTTGATAAACTATTAGTAAACCAAATAATTGGCACCAGAAAGACCTACTAAAGAAGTTAGGAAATGACGAGTGGGTAAGGAAAACCGACACGGTTATGCAAGACATGTTGTCAAGATGCGAATGATAATTGGGTAATAGTAAAGGTAGTTAAGGAATAGTACCCGATAAAAGGAGGGATGAAATTATACGATCCTTGGAAGGCTGAAAAGTTGGAAACAACATTAAAAGAAGTGTTGTAGGAATTTGATGAATCGAGATAGGTTCAGAACTATGTCATGTCATAAGTGACATATAAGCACCAACAATCTCGAGTAAAATGTAACTCGAGTAAGAAGTTGGTAAACATAACAAGGTCAAACATAAATTTGACTGAATTGTAATCAATGACGGATGAAGGATGGGTCAAATTGGGACGAAAGAATAATAACACAGAATAGGAAAGAAAATAAGCTCTTCAAGAACAAGATGCTGGAGATGAAAGGATCAAGTACAAAGGGAAAGAAATTGTAAAGATCCAAGGGATAAGTTAAGCCCAAGTAACGTGTAAGTAGGAGGACGACATCAAAAGATGCCATATGAGTAAGAAATGAACTAACTTGGAATATAGGATAATAAAAGGATCACGATGAGAGTAAGAAAGGATTTGGAAAGAGAAGAGATCTTAAAGAAGAAAGACGTTAGTGGGAATGAGGAATGAAGTAAGAAATCAAGAGTTTTATTATGTTAGTGAGTATCAGGAAGTTTAGGGATTAGAAGGTTGAATGATTGAATAAGAAAGTTTGGAAAATACGAGTATGTAAGGAAACCAGTATGGTTATAGGGACGTGAAGTCAAAGACATCATGAAGAATGTCATGTGGTAAGAGGCATGTAAACCCAACCGACTCAGGGAAATACGACTTGGGCAAGGAAAGGTCTACAAGTAAGGCATAACGACGTCAAGTGTAAAAGTGATAACCAAAGAATGAGGAAGGTATCCATGTAGGATTCAAAGGTGATAAATGCCAAAATCTGTGGAAGAAAAATAATTGGAACTCATAGTTCTGAAATTTTTAGGTAAAAGAAGCTTGGAATGGGAAATGGTGCCTTGGAAAGGAAGGGTGTAACTAAAGGAAATGATCCTAAATCTTCAAGGAAGATATTCTAGGCTAAAGTAAGTTATGTGGAATGATAAAAGGATGAGAATGAGATATGAATCTTAGGTATGTGATGAAATGGATGAACGAAAACAACCGAGAAAGTTGTAAGATAATAAAAGAGAAAATTTCATAATAACAAAAGTTTAAGCCAATACGCAAATAGTGTGGACTAAGTTTTGGGGACAAAACTCCTAAAAGGAGGGGAGAGATATAAACCCCGCTATTTAGAGTTAAGGAAAATCGGGAAAAAATTGGTAAAACAGAGTGAAAATCGAACTGGTTTAAAAACCCGATTATTAAGGAATAGACAAATTGGAGAAATTACAACTCCCAAGTGACCCAAAAAGGTTCATAAACATTGGAAAAAGAACCTTAGAACCAATTGGGAGCGAAAAAAAAGACTGGTTTACGTGAACTGGATCCGAACCGGATTGAACCAATTTATGAACCCAGCCAATTTATGAACCAGAACCGATAAAGAGAGGGAAAACTAGAGAAATTATGGGTCCCAAGTGACCTAAAAATTTACATAAGTCATGAAAAAAGACTTATGGATGAATTGGAGATGAAAACTAAACTAGCTCAGGTGAGCCAGATTCGAATCGGATTGAACCGGTTTGGATCGGTTTGAACTACTATTGAACCAGATGATAAATTCATTTTTCTAGGTGGCTTAAAAAATTCAAATTTGAGATTTGAGGCCACCATTAGATAAAAAATCAATTTAGATAAATTTAGAAATTTTTATATTTGAAAAAATTGGTCGAATTGGGGGTGAACAGGTCGGTTTAAGCTTTGAACCCGGTTTGGACTGGTCTAGTCCAGTTCGGAACAATGTCATCTTCTCCCTTCAGATGACATCACTGTTCACTCGTAGAAAAATCTAAGCAGCGCTGGCGAAGAGGAAACGTTTCCGTTTAGTACATTTCAGGCCATCAATGACTATCATAAAGGTGTTAAACGAATGGCCGACGAGTCCCCGAGTTCCCTATGTAAAGAGACCCTCTCCATTCATCCTCTCCGCATATGAAAACCTCACTCTCTCTTAGCTGCTTAGTTTTTCGGTGAAGCTCAAACTGGAGCTCTGATATAGGGACTTTTTTGAGCAAAAGAAGGCATGGTTAGGTTCCTTAAAACCAGGGAGAAGTCAGCTATTTGAGCTTTCTCTCTCTGCATTATGTTTTATGGCAAAACTCTATTTGAGCTCGTTCCAACGTCAAAACTTGCGATTCAAAGTGCAATTGAATCATATGAAGATGTAGAGACTATAATTTAACTTCAATTTCAATAACTAAACTTGTTTGATCGGTCAATTTAATGAAATCAAATTCGGCTGAGTTGGGAAGTTGAAATTGGGGGAACTATTGGGATAAATTGGGGATTTTAAAAATTCGAGGGACCAAAATACAATTTTATGAAATAAAGGGCCAATTAGGCATGATAAGAGTGTTAGAGGACCAATTGAGCAAATTTTATAATTTTTGGGTTAAAACTTACCATTTTTGTAAAAGAAGGGTAAAATGGTAATTTTGAAAAAAAATTGGGGGCCAAATTGGGAATTTGGGAAACTTGAACCCCCTTTTTTTATGAAATTGAATAAATTGAGGTCCCAAGGTGAATTTTAAAAGTTTTGGGACTCAATTTGATGAAAAATCGACATTAGGGACTTAAAGTTAAAGAAAAATAACTTTAGGGATCTAATTGAAAATAAATGAAAAATCTAGTTTTCTCATTCATTTGGAATGAACAGAGATTATTAGACTAATGGATAATGAACAAGGATGTTCATATCGTATAGTAACATGAAGTATTAGAAACGCCAACAAGGACGAGCTCACGTGAAATACAAAGAACCTATCAAGAGGAGTTTTGTCACGCCCTGACCCGGTATGGTCGGATCCCCATGATCAACCCGCCACTCTCCTGGTTTATTTAAGGGTTTCCCCTTGTTATAAACCGTAAAAAGTAAGGCATCCTTTAACCTACACCTTTCCTAGAATAACATAAATCAAAATTGTGTAATAATTTAGATTTATCATACCTGTCTCATAGGCGTCTTATTTGATAGTCTTTAAGGGTAGGCTTTCTGAAATCATCTGAAAGGGATATAAGGGAGGGGGTGAGTACGACTACTCAGTGAATGGGTTTTCAAAAGTTTAGACTTTTAAGAAAACATTTATTATTGGAGTGTGTCGGACTCCTTTCTTTCAAAACCATTTCATTTATAAATCTCGGGTTTATTACCATTTCTTTTTAATCACGATGTGTCATCACCCAACACACATCCTTCATCATGAAGTTTACACACATTCGCAGGTTAGCACGACCATTGAACTCACTTGTGGCTTTGAAGCGACTTTACTGGCCACCTAGTTAGAAGTACGACCACTTCTACCCTGGGAATGAATGGATGTACGTGACATCCGACCCACAATCCCGAAATCACTTCTTCGTCTTCATATGAGGACAGAGACCTCATTCCATCCCCACCCCGGTCTCATGCGCTTGGTGCTACTCCAAATTTCACACGGTCACCTGGAATGACAAACTGCCCTTATACTCACCGGGTCGTCCAGGGCCCTTAGGACGCATCACTAACCCTCATGGGCATCTTGATGATCCCATACTCATAGTGCATACACAAATAATATTTTCTTATTATGCCATGTAATCTGTGGTGTCATTAGTCCAACGGTCCCGACTTTCAACTCAACCTGCAGCTGTTTGTCTCGACTGGTTCGGAGAGTAGACATGTCGCACTGCCGCTAGTTGACTGAGAATGTCGGACCAGCCTTGGTACCATGACCATACAATTTACTTATTAAAGTTTTATGGCACATATAGCATGTTCGTTTATGAGCTTCCACTCGTGCCCATTGGCGTATGGCCCCACTGTTTGAGATTTTCACAAACTGGGTGTATTAGCCCCCAAGTTCCAAAAACCGAGGTCCCCGGGCCTATAAGAGCTATTCGAGCTCCCATCTAGAAGGTCTCCCAAATTGTTTAAGCATTGGCACATAGTCAGGGGAGAACACTTCCAACAAAAATATGTTTTCACTATCCATTATACCCACCCGATATAAGGACATCTCCGTTCATAACCGATGAACGGGTTTTCAACTTCCTTTGAAGAAGTTTCATCATACAAATTGAGTATGATCTACTTACAACCAGTAAGTAGTTTTTCCCCATGGTTTTCATATTACTACTCTAAGTCGTGATATTTAAAATACCACATAGTAGTGGGTTTTCATTTTGATGTGCTTATCATCCCCAACTAGGTATTATATAAAATCTCACTCACAACTGGTAAGTGGTTTTTAACTTTAAGTTGTGCTCATCATCCCTACCAGATATGACGTTAGTAAACCCACTCACCCGTTAATGTCGTGAATTCCACTAGACCGGTTCTTTGTATTCATGCAAGCTTGTCCTTGCTGGCATTCCCAGTACTTCGTGTTCCTACACGATATGAACATCTCGGTTCATTATCCTTCGGCCTAATAGCCTTCATTCATTCCCAATGAAGAAGAAAGTCAAACTTTCTTTTATTTGTAATTAGGTCCCTAAAGTTATTTCTCTTTAACTTTAAGTCCCTAATGCTGGTTTTTCCTCAAATTGAGTCCCGAAACCTTTAAAATTTATCATAGGACCTCAATTTATTCCATTTCACAAAAAGGGGATTAATTTCCCAAATTTCCAATTTAGTCCCCCCAACTTTTCCAAAATTACCAGTTTTCCCTTTACAAAAATGGTAAGTTTCACCCCAAAAATTCTAAAATTCCTCAATTGGCCCTCTAACATTTTTATCAAGCCCAATGGACCCTCAATTTTAGGAAATTTCATTTTAGTCCTGCGAATTTTTAAAAATCCTCAATTTCCCCTAATTCTAACTTTTTAACACAGCCAAATTTAATTTCATCAATTTGACCAATCAAACACCTCTAATTGTTGAAATTGAAGTTGAAATTGAGTTTCTCCATGTTTATACGATTCCATAGAACTTTGAATCGTGAGTTTTAACGTTGGAACGAGCTCAAACGGAGCTTCACTGGAAAATAGACTATAGAGAGAGAAAGTTTCGATTACTCACCAATGAGGGCACGGCTGTCACGCCCCGACCCGGTTTGGTCGGATCCTCGTGATCAACCCACCACTCTCCCGGTTTATTAAATGATTTCCCCTTATTGTAAACCGTAAAGAGTAAGGTGTCCTTTAACCTGCACTTTTTCCTGGAATAGCATAATCAAAACTTTACATACCTATCTTACAGGCATCTTTATTGACGGTCTTTAAGGGTAGGCTTTCCGGGATTTCCTGAAAGGGATATAAGGGAGGGGGTGAGTACGACTACTCAGTGAATGGGTTTTTAAAAGCTTTTGACTTTTAAGAAAAACATTTCTATGGAGTGTGCCAAACTCCTTTTCTTTTTCAAAAATCCCTTCGTTTAAAAAAAATTCGGGTTTTTCCGCCATTTCTTAGTTACCGATGTGTCATCACCCAACACACATCCTTCATCATGAAAGTTACACATATTCACAAGTCAGTATCACTACTGAACTAGCTAGTGGCTTCGGAGTGACTTTTCCTGCCACCTGTATAAAAGTACGACCACTTCTACCCTAGGAATGAGTGGATGTATGTGACATCCAACCCACAATCCCGAAATCACTTATTCGTGTTCGTATGAGGACAGAGACCTCATCATGTCCCCACCCCGGTCTCATGCGCTTGGTGTACTCTAGATTTCGCATAAACACCTGGAACGACGAACATCCTTTATAGCCACCAGGTCATCCAGTGCCCTTAGGACGCATCACTATCCCTTATGGGCGTCTTGATGATCTCGTACTCATAGTGAATGCACAAACAATGTTTTCTTATCAAGCCATATAATATGTTTTCTTAACTCACTTCTAAGTTTATTTTCTCTACATGAACTTTTATTTTTTTACTCATGGCTTTTCCACTATTTTCCATGTTATCCCAAAATTTTTCATTTCATTATTTTTAAAAACTTATTTTGAATAAAATATTTTAATATCAATTTAGTTATAATACATCAACCCAATAATCGGGTCGAACTAATATCATAACCGTCACACACTCTCAATACTACAATAGTGATACCCATACCACTATAGGACTAGCATATCATAATACTCGGATAATATAAAAAACTTCCAATTTTTACAATAAATTAAAACATTTAGTACAATAAATCCATAGTATACATATTTTTTTCGAAACATGTTAATTAGAAACTTATTAAATTTGTAATCAATATATTTTCTCAATAACTTCCACTCGATCAAGACATGAATAGAGTTAGAAAGAGTGATGAATTGTAAGACTTAGTAAATATTGCACTAATATCAATGTCCATAACCCCTACAAAAATATCATGTGTAGAGTAATAAAATTTTTAAATAATTTTATTTTTATAATCTATTATTATTAATGGTCATTTTTATTAGAAAGATTAACCCACTACAAATATATTATTCAATAATAATATTTTAAGTATTTTATAGCATTGATATGTTAGGATCACAACTTAAGGGATATATACTATTGTGTCTAGTGGCGAGTACACACTTATTTTCATTAATATACTCTAAATATAAGATACACTTATTATTTACGTATAGTGCTCGGGACAAACTAATTATTTAGTAATAGTGGTTATATTCACCACTATTTTATTAACACTTAAATATTATCATATAATTCACTTGTATGGAATAATAAGATAAATAATTTCATTTTTATTCAAGATATTCATATTCATATTCATGGGTAACTAAATAATTTCTCTATTTAGACATTTATTGGATAATTTTAACTTGTTCACCTTAATTAAAATAGATACAGTATATAATTAAATAGTAATAGAGATTAGTGTGTTATATGGTAAACCACTCTAAATCAGTGTAACTACATAATTATTGACCATAAATGTTCATTAATGTGATGGGGGTATATTATTTTATTTTGGGTTCTAAATATTATACTTATACTCTTACCTAATAAGGTTTTGTTGATATCTTTTTTTGGATTAATAACTACAGTTTGGGCCTTCTGATTGTATCCATGGTCATATTTCACTCTATACATATTATATAATTGAAAATGTTAATTTTATTTCAACTTTATTATGAAGTATAAAACATGACACGCCAATTTTGTAATGGCAAAATGAAAACTATGATAACTGGTGGAAAAAAGTATGAGTTTTAAGAAATAATTGAGGTGAAATTCACCCACTCAAATATTTGAAATAAAATTGCTTATTCTTATCTTTTATGTTACATACTTTTTTAATTCATGAATTATGTCAGAAGTTTATAATTATTTATGCGATAGCTAACTCTCAAGATCAACATACACTCTCCAATTAAAAGAGTTAGCAGCGCCTCCACCTTGTCTAACTTCTACCGACCACCCAACCGGGGGAACAGTCTGAATGATATTCTTTAACACAACTGAACGGAAAAGGAAAACCAATCATGTTGGGATAATTCTCACAAACAAAAATAAAGAAATAACGCATGGAAAGACAGACCATCCCGCATAAGACAAGCCCAATCCTGTCCAGGATGCATTCAGCTCTTCTTAGCTGTTCGGAAACGGCCAAGCCGTTTCGTTCAAAGCCAATATGAGCTCGGACTACGCAATCCCAATGCACATGAACCTTTAAAACCATGAAAAAATTCGATTAAGCAATTGCAGAGAGGTCGCATCATCTTCCTTTTCTTATCCTGACGCAGTTCTTCTCCTAAAATCGCCAGTGGCGCGGTACTCACCCTGTCTGGTCTCTTATGTGGGCGTGTAGTTTTGTTTCATTGCGTCTGTTGATGTTCCCCGATCAGATCGGGTTTTCTGATTGGTTGATCGGGGTGGAGTTGGGGACCCACAAGGGATAATACTCCAAAGTTGCTACCTTTTTCGCGGATTGTGATGGAACTTTCCTTTCACTTTTGCAGGTAGACGAAAAAGGACCATATTTTACACGCGGAAGTGTCAAGGAAAGTCTATTCAGCTGTCAAATTCATGGCTGGGCTCTGTAGATGCGTTTTCTGAATTCTGCTGCCGGGGAATCTGTCATTCATGTGGTCTCTGTATCTATTATTGAACAAGATTCTCAAGCCAGAGGATGGAAATGGAGAGGTGGAGAGAGAATCTGTTAATGGATTCATAGTAGGGGAAGATTTAGGTTTAATTCAATCGGTGGCGTATGGGATGTTGTCTGCATTCAGAAAATGTCATTCTCCTGTTTGGCCTGGCTCTGAATTCATAGATGTGAGTTGCTCTAATTCTCATGTTACTCTACCCAAATTAATTCCTCTGAGTTTGCTTGTGAGGGAGCTATGCTGCATTTGAATTGCTTATAGTATAGATTGTCAACTATGTTGAAAGCACATCCTCTTAAATATGATCTTATGAGGCAAGGAGCTTGTTATTCACTGAGGTGTTATACTATCTGTATTCTGTAGGTTCCTCACATAAATCAGCTTTCCTCCTGGGATTGTGGGCTTGCCTGTGCTTTGATGGTTTTGAGAACAATGGGCATCGACAATTGCAATATTGACACACTGGCAGAACTTTGCCCTACCAAAAGGTAAAATATTCTACTTGCCTCTCTTTGTATGTTTATTTTGTTAGGGAGAGTCTGGCTCATCAAGTTAGATCTTTGACATTGTAAAGTTGGTCTTCTGTCTTCAAGCATGCACTACCTAATTTGTCTTGCCGTCTTCATCACTCTACTAGTTTGAAAGAACAAATTGATTTCATATTAACAAAGAGAGAGCAAGTTCTTGTCTGTTATTCAACCACTGGAGCCTATGCATCTTGTAAAATTTGTATAAATATCATGAGTCTTACCTCACACTGATGGGAGCACCTTATTTGCAAGTTTGTATGGACAACAACTTTGTACACCTGATCATTTTCGATATCCTCTTTCATATGGTAGCGTCTGTGAATAAGAAGTTGCTTTAGTCACGGGGACTGTCTGTCTGATGTTATGAGATGATTATAATTTAGAATATATGATGTTCTTCATTTTTTGATACAAAGAGTTTACCTTCGAAATCCCATGCATCACCTATCATCAGCTAATATGCATTGTATTGATATTTTTCATTGTTGGCATGTTTTTCAGCATATGGACGATTGATCTAGCATATCTACTGAAGAAGTTCTCTGTAAATTTTTGCTACTACACCATAACAGTCGGAGCAAACCCAAACTACTCTGATGAGACATTTTACAAGGTGGTTGCAAGACTTAAATATCCACATCTTGCTAAATATTAGGTCCTTGAATTTGTATGGCTTCTACAAGAGATTGCAGATAAATTGTACCAGAGTTATGCAAAATATATATGAGCATTCTCAAATATTTGATTTAGACAAACTGAAGAATGAACTGTTCTCAGTGTAATCTTATTAATAGTTGTGGTTCCTACATTATGTCACAAGCGTCTAACATGTTTATGTTCTAATATGTAGTGGAACTACAAATAGTTGTTTCATATCTCAAAATTTGCATATATTAAAACACACTGCATGATCTCCCTTTATTTGATGTATGTTATTAATGCACGTAATTGAGGCCTAAATCCTCAACTGGTAGTACTTGGAGGTGTCCGAATCAGGGCATTGATAATATTTGATCTTATTTTTTGTTTTTCCTCTTATGTTCAATATAGATTTTAAGGATGCACTTCAATTCTGTTGTCATCAAAACTTTTACCTGTGACCCAAGATATCAAAACAGTGGCTGACATTATGATTTTCTGCTGTTCAGGAGCAGCTGTCTACTGATGTAGTACGTGTAGAGAAGCTATTTCATGAGGCTCTGGCCTCAGGAATATCTATACAGGTATTATGGCATGGGTCAATTAATCAAGTAAATTATGTCTTGCTTCTCTCTGAAAATGGACATAGATTCAGTATGGTGAGAATGAACAATGTTCTTGAATACCCTTTAAAAAGGGGGCTGGTCATATCATATTGTCAGTTGAAATGCCTTCATGATCGCATGTATTCATTGTTTGAAAATTGAACTTGCTTATGACCTGTAAAACTGTAGGATGGCTTCTAATAAACTACTGGAGACCATTAATTATTCAATAAAAGCATAGTCCATCCTGATTAATTGATGAACTTTCTGCTGCAACAGTGCAGGTCAATCAGTGACGAGGAAATTTGCCTTTTGATATCATCAGGAAAGTGTGTGGCAATTGCACTAGTTGATCAGTTCAAATTGAGGTATTGACTGTAAAAGGTTGTGTTCCAGTTTTTCCAAGGAAGTTACTCAGATTATTTTACCGTGAATTGGTCAAAATATGAATGTTTTTTTTATTGAGTTCACTGTTCCTTTTACATAATGCCTTGGTCTTTATTGTGTAATGTGTTTGCCTCGTGTAGTCACTCATACCCCTCTCCATCTTTCCTCTGAGTTGATGCCTCATTTACTGTTAGATACTCTTTTGTAGTAGCCAGATTTGGCTTGAGGATGTTTGTCTCTCCAGCTTGGGCAGCAGCAATGCAGGATACACTGGTGAGAAGCTGTCATGTTTTACATTTATCTAATGTTTAATGCTCTTTGCCACTGGAGAATTTTGGAACTGATGGATAGTAAGTGCTATAGAAATAACTAGAAACAGTTCACATGTAGCATATAAACTAGTTGTGGTAGAAGTTTTAACTCCCTTGAAGGATTAAGTGTCTGAAAGATGTTGTCAGAGTTTATAATTGAGATGAGATTGGACTGGCTGCTATTTTCAATATTTTCCTAGCCCAAAACCTTTTTCTCATACTATCTCAATTTCAGTTTTGTAGCTTCTATTTATTGATATTTTATCTGATGATACTTCTTGATGTTTTTAGTGCCCGTCAAATTATTACTTATCTTTCTGAATTTTGTGGGTCACTGGGTTTGATTGTTGATCCTTGATCTTTGCATAATAATCTAATATCCTATTTCAGGTCACTACATTGTAATCTGCGGCTATGACATTGACAGAGATGAGTTTGATATTAGGGATCCTGCCAGTTCCCGGTATCCTCACTCTACCAGTTACAATGCAAAGTAGATCATGTGACTACACTAGAACTGTGAACATTTTCATCAGAATCCTAAAATTTTATGGGATGGTTGAGTTCCTTGCAGGAAGCATGAGAAGGTTTCATCCAAGTGCTTAGGAGAAGCTCGTAGATCTTTTGGCACCGATGAGGATCTCCTTTTGGTGATTCCACAACTCTCCAACTGAATGTTATATATTGCACAACATACCATGATTGTCCCATGGAATATCAAATCACTTTCAAAGAACTGCTTTTCCTGTTTCTAAACCTTCTCTTCCGAACCAGAATTTCACTTTGACATAGAGATGAGAAAACTTACTCCTTTTTGTGTTTCACCATTGTTGGGCTTTGGCTGTATCTATGTAGACACTTATTAGGTCATTCAACAACCATGCAGATCTCCTTGGACGACAGGAATGTAGTGGGATCTTCTTCTCTGTGAGGCAAAACTTAGGCAAAGCTGTGCATATGTGTGTAGTAGTTAAGGTGTGAAACTCTTGCACTGTACAGCAAATATATACCGCTTCAATTCATATCTGTATATGATGACCCCGTACCTGTGGATGATTGATCTTTGTTGTAAAATCACCCATTCCTTTTGTAATAAACCAGACCAGACCAGCACATCTTGTGTTTTCCTTTTATGGTGAATTGAAGAGAAGCCAAGTCCCTGTCCAGAAACGAGTAGGTTGAAGCAGCACTATTTTATTTATACCCTATGACTGTGCCACTGTGTGAGACCTCAGTCAATGCCCTCATCAATCTCATTTTTCCTTTTAAAATATTACATTAATAATCATTATTTAATGATAATACATTATTTTAAAGGATTCAATTGATAATACCATTAATTACTTATTGTTAGTTATTATTGGTTATTGAGGAAAACATATATTGGTTGTTCATGTTTAGACTTGTGTAATTTACATATCTTTATTTGATTTATTTAATGTACACGATTTATATTCTTTTTTATCTATTTTATCCATAATAAAATATATTTTAGTATATTATATGATAATATATCTTGGAGGTGAATTATTGGTAGGGGTTTGCATTGAATTATTATTAATGAAAAAATAGAAATAAAATTTTATTTTTTAATTAAATTAAATAATTTATTAGTTATTATATAATTAAATTATATTAAAATTATTTTATATACTATTTTTTATTTATAATATTTTATATTATATTATTTTATATAAAATATTATTAATATATAAATTTATTTAAAATATATAATAATATAAATAAATAATAAATAAAATTATTAAACTAATTTAAGTAATAAATATACGATAAGTCCAAATATCCATACATTGAGTGATTTTGTAGTAATAATATAAACGAAGGTCGCATCCCTTCAAATATCTCAATTTTTTTATCAAATAAAATATTTCTACCATACAAATCAATACAAATATAGTTTAAATTCTCATATTTTGTATAATAGTATGATTTTATATTTTACTCTAGTAATTTGAGTTTTTTAAAAAATAATATATTATAAAAATTAAAGAATATCTCCCTCTCTAATAAATACCTCTTTTTATTCTAAAAAAACACAATATAATCATACTATAATTTCATAATCCATTTTATATTTATTTTTAATCATACTATATTATTTACTGAGGTTGGATATGGAATACTCATCCATTTATTTATTGAAAAATATTATACAACTTAGATTTTTTTGCACTCGTACACTTCATTTAATGTGCGTTTTCTGTACATACATAAAATATATTTATTAAAAAATAATCTTGTATAATGTTAATCCACTAGTCCAATTTACTAAAATTTATATATATTTATTATAATGAAAATTATATTTAAAAAATAATTTTATATAGTATAATATTTTAAAAAAGGTTATATATCAATTTCTTCAATTTTATCATAAATTTTATCTATTTAACTAGTAGAATTTTCTAATATTTGTACACTTATTTATATTTATTATATATAAAAATTATTACAATCTCAGCTAAAATTTTCAACAAATAATATAAAATTTAGTTTTGTGTTATGGTTTTATCAGAGTTTCATCTTCATCACTTAAATCACACTGAAGTATTTCACATCCATAATATTGCTGCAGAGGGCTGAATTTACACTAGGCTTACCGTCGTTTTTTTTTCTTTGAAAATCGCCCAGACAAGCATATTGGCGGCCATTACCGTTTCCTTTCTGCGTGCTCATCTTCCTCGCGCCGATCTTCAATCCGGTCGGTGAGTTGCTCTAGGAGAATTTTCCTCTCTCCTTCCTCACGTTCGTTTGAGGGAGGGCCTCTCAGTGTTTTTGAGTTCTTCCAATCCTTTGCGAGGTTGCTTGCTATGTGCAGCTGTCTTCACTGTTCACTGCCACGCTCATTGAAGGCTCACTATCACGTGTGTTTGCTGTTGAGTACTGAAATTACCCTATTCGGGAAATAAATTACGCGCACTAGAAAGGATTTAGCTAGGGTTCTTCTATTTCCCTCATGTTATAAGATGTCTTTATTCCAGTTTATGGGTTTTCATGATCGTCTCCATTGCCTTTCTAGAGGGCGACTCAGCAGTTGCAGTTACCAAATGGCCGAACCCAGTGGGCTGTGAACTATTTATCTGATTTCTTCTTGATTTTATTTGCAAGAGGTTCTTGGAAGTTGTCCCTGTTTTTTTGATGTTTTTTATTTATGATTTACACTACCAAATATTAGTCCCCTCTTCCATTTTCTTGCAGTTGGATAGCTGCAATGTGTTCATTTGGTCTATATGGATAGATTTTCAGTTCTTACTGGGATTGCAATAGGGTTATGAATATTTTTATGACAAGATTAAGAATTCCAGTCACCATTTCTTTTCCACTGATACATTGCATATTCAAATGCACATAATGCGAGTCCATATGTCAATGTTGCTGGTGGTTTCTTTTTCTCCTATTTAAGCTAGGTTTTCCATACTATTACACTATTCTTTATTTCTCTCCTATTAGACCATATACATACCTTACTTATCATCCTTAGAAATTATATGCATATAGAGAATTGTTATTTCTGCTGCGCCTATATGCATTAGGTGAAATGGCACCAAATCCAAGAGTAAAAGCGGCCTTTGCTGCAATGAAGTCTCTTGGAATACCTGAAGACAGGGTGAAACCGGCATTAAAGAAGCTCTTACAGATATACGAGAAGAACTGGGAACTGATTGAAGAAGAAAGTTACAGTGTCCTTGTGGATGCTATATTTGAGTATGATAACATTAAGGTGCGGTTTCTACTGTAATTGGTGGTATCTCTTAAGCATGTTTCTTTGTTTTTTTTTCTTCCTTGACACTGCACTGACACTTATTTATGGTGTCATCTATCAGATGGTGGATGAAAAGAGAAAAAGCCACTTAGAGGTTTGCATTTATGCATACTTTTGCTCTTTCCCTTAACATATCTGGTGTTTCAGTTTTATCTGCTGTCTCAGGAGGAAGAACATGAAGCTCAAGAACAGGAATTTCAATGCCCTCTGAAGAGGCTGAGACATAGGAACCAAGAGAATGAACCCATTGCCTCTTCGTGCAACCCAACCCTCCACATAGGTGGAACTGCTTTAATACAACCTAAACAGGAGGAATTCCATCATCAACTTGTTCAAAATGAGTGTAACAAAGGAAAAATGCCTGATATGCCCAATGAAGTGTCTCAAAATAAAGGGGAAAATCAATCTGAAGCAAAGGATAAAGGAGTTATATTTGGGGGTCCATCCAAAGGAGTTTGTATAAAGGAGGCCAATTTTGATTCTGGTGCCATTTGTTTGCCAAAAAATGGACTTCCTGTCAGCAATCAAGTGGCTTTGACTAAACCTGAGGATGAGCCTTTCACTGGAGAAGCACCCCTTAATGAAAATCTCATTGTGCTGGTCCTTCCTGGTATGCCTTTATAATTTTACCATTGCCAATTTTTGAACTAAACTTGAAAATTCTATTGGTTATGATAATAACCCTATTGCACCTTGTTTGTGGCACCGAGGCACTCTGATGCTTCTTTCACCTGGTGATTGAATAATATTTTTTATATCATCTTTCAGCATAACCATGAGCATATTACTGGTGCACGATAAAAATTATTTAAGAATTTTATTGTTGAAAATTGTATTTTCAAAATTTAAGAGGAAATGTATTATAACATTTGTACTTGATTTTAATGTGGACATCTTTAATGAGTAATATTTTGCTGATCAGGGATTCTAACAAGACAAATGCTTCTAGGTTTATATGTTGCTGTTGATGTTCTCCAATTCTTTTTACTGATTAATTTCCTTGTTTGTTTTCCTTTAATTTTTATATAAAAAATGTTTTTTGTGGATCCAGGATACATCACATTCTCTGCCTTAAAAATTCTTTTATCCAATTTTTTTCTTTAAGAATTTGACCTGAAGAATATCATCACTCCCTCGCTGTCATAATACCGAAGGAATATTGTTTTTTGATAAATACTCTCTATACTGTTATTATGCAGGTGTAACTTCATAGTACTTTAGAAGAATTCTTTTTTACCAATAATCATTTATATTTTTACCTACAATACATATAATATGCATATTTGCCTTTCTGAGTCACATTCAGTGGAAAATTGGTGTCAGTATATTGCACATACTGTGCATGGATAAGTTAACCAGTTGTCATGTCTGCCGGCAATTTCTAATGAATATACATCTTTGAAAAGTGTCTTTAGATAACCTGATTTTGTTTTGCTTAATATCTTACTGAGCCATCTTCCTAGAGAATTTCAATAGGTAAAGAGAAAATTGCTGGTGAAGATAGAGATGTGCCAACTTCATCACATCTGCATGGAGAAGATACAGAGGTAGATCCTCTTGCATCACAGATTGAGAACCAAAATTGTGAGCCTTGGCATGTTCCATATAATCTTTACCATCTTAGAGATTTCATCTCCATTCCTCAGGAGAAGTTAAACTTACCCTGGTGTGCAAATCTACTATTGGAAGATTAGTATATCATATGTATACTGTAGATATAGTCCTAGAGATGATGGAAGAATAATTTACATATAAAATTCTTGACGCAATTTCTCTGTGATGAGACTGATGAGAGATATGTTTCAGTGCCTCAAGGGATCAGGAATTGGCTGTAATGACCCAGGAGACAGAACAATCAATTTTGGAGAAATGCAAGACATGTTGCATAAACCTATCAGGGAGAATACATCTAATGTTGGGCCTGACAAAGAAAACCTCTCTGTGCCTTCTATTACAACTGATATATGTCAAGAGTCCACTCCAAGAATTGACAAAGATGTTACCAATAGTTGTGCTTGTAATGTTGAGAATACAGAATCCGTGCAATATGATGGCACTGGTCTACAAGGCACGCTATTTCCTCACTGTGAAGCACCTTCCAATGTGCACTATTCTCTGCTAAAAGGCGATGATATCTCCAGTGGGGAAGAAAGAGCCAATATCTCTTGGGTAAATGAAATGAATAGCGTGGCCCCACCTTCCTTTCGCTATACACCCCAAAACCTGGTATTCAAAGATGCATCTGTCAGATTTACCTTTGCTCAAATCAATGATGGAGGTTGTTGCCCAAGTTGCTCAGGTGATTGTCTTTCATCAACTATACCCTGTGCTTGTGCTTACGCTAATGACGGTGAGTTTGCATATTCAATTCGAGGCCTCGTAAAGGAAAGCTTTTTGGACGAGTGTATTGCATTGGTTCGTGAACCTAAAAGGCGCTCCCACTTCCATTGCCAAGAGTGTCCACTTGAAAGATTAAAAGGTCATCCTCTTAAGACCTGCAATGGTCATCTAAAGAGAAAATTCATCAAAGAATGCTGGAGGAAGTGTGGCTGTAGCAAGCAGTGTGGTAATCGGGTGGTTCAGCGTGGCATAAGTTGCAGTTTACAGGTACATTTGTACTTGATAATTGATATTCTGGTATACAAAAACCTCTGTGACTGTCTTTATATATATATATATTTATATTCCTTTCATTTTATTGTATAGTTAATCTTTACTATTGAAGTCAGTCCTTGGTAATATGTGATTCTAAATATCCTTTCAGAGTCTGCAACTCATGCATGATTTGTATTTTAGGTTTTTATGACATCTGAAGGAAAGGGATGGGGCCTGCGGACATTGAATGACCTACCAAAAGGGGCATTTGTGTGCGAGTTCATCGGGGAAATATTAACTAATATTGAAGTTAATGAAAGAAATGTGAACACAGTGGAAGGTGGAAAAATGTACCAGGTTATCCTAGATTCAGGCTGGGACACTGCATCTGTGATGGATGATGAAGCTCTCTGTCTGGATGCCACCCACTATGCCAACATTGTTAGATTTATCAATCACAGGTATTCATGTTTTTAATTAATACTGTTCTCTATCCTTTTGGTCCTGTTGCTACTGTTCCATTTTGTCTTTTTTTTTTCATTTTAAAGTATTAATATTCCCTTTTCAACTTAAATTATAGGCTGTAAAATATACTGCAAAATTCTGTATGCTCTGTAATTGTCATTAATTTTTTAATGTGATAGAATAATTTCCTGGAAGTACGAATTTGCTTCAGATATTGCCTATGATTATCATGTACAGCATCCTATCAAAGATGGATATGCAGTTATATATATATATATATATATATATAAACTTGTGCTTGTAGATGTAATGATGCAAATTTAATCGAGATCCCAGTTGAAGTGGAGAGCCCGAAGCGCCACTACTATCATGTAAGATAAAGTGGAAAAGCATTCCCTTGTCCTTCTATTATTCACTTTATGTCATGTAGTTCATATTATCTGATGTTATAGGTGTGATTCCAACATTAAATTTAGGCTTAATTCCTAAATGAAGTGCAAACTTTTGTGCGATATTCAATTTAGGCATAAATATTTTATTTGAAATTCACGTACAAATACATCATCCACAATTCAATTTATTAAAAAAATTCATTGACATCTCAATTTACCGTCAAACCTTTCTTTGATGTCTTAATACACCTTTGAATTGAGCTGCCAATGAAAGATTTGCACCTAAATTGAGCCAAATAAAATTTTGTACCTGAATTGAGTTGTCATGCAAAGGTTACACCTTATTTGGGAGTTTATCATTAAAATTATATTGTATCTCTTGCTGCAGTTAGCTTTATTTACAACTAGAAAAGTGCAAGCCAAGGAAGAGCTCACTTGGGTGAGTTGATTTCACTTTGTTTGCTTTTTATTTATTGTACCTCATTTGGAGAAGCTTATGAAGTACGTTCATGTCTATGATTCTAAATACTGAAAAGAAACATAAATTATCTATTACTTTGGCATTGCTAGAAATTTCAGCTGCAGTGAATTCACTTTCCATAGTCTAATATTGATAATTACTTGGATGTATTTCTAATATTGATAAAAAGGAAATGTGTTTTATATTGATATTATTTTGTTGTGCTTAATGCACAAGAACTTGTGGTGTGGGCCATACATGTACAGACCGTCTTTTATGTATTGATCCAGTATTAAATAGGAAAAATAACCTAGAGAAGCCCGACCTTTGGGTCATTCTTAAATTTAGCCCATTTTTTTTGTCTTTGCATAGCGGGTCTTTTGCGTTAGTGTCAATTATGGTTTCCCATCATTTTATCGCAGGTGTGATCTCCTTGATTACAAGGTGTGTCCCTTTTGCATGGAACTTGTCACTTTGAAAGGTCGGGATTCGTTTTTGGGAAAACAAAAAGGTCGGGCTAGATTTGAGAATATCCTCAAATACCTTCAAATAATGTAGATCTCTATCGCCCTTCATAACATAAGGAATATATTCAAACTTATACGGGAAAGCAATGTTAGTGGGAAAGCACAGCTTCAAACATCGGCTAGTTTTAAGGCTGTTTTGTGAATCATTTTCCCTCTGCTGTAATTGCCCCCTTACCTCTTACTATACCATTAAAGAACATCTTATTTTGTGGCAGCAGGTGATAATCTACCTGCTTGCTGCAGTTGCTTCCTGGCTCCTTTTAGGTTATCATATTGTCATGCCAATGCAAATAATTAGGTTATTCTGAATACAGGACTATGGTATTGACTTCGAAGGGGATAAACTTTCTGGAAAAGCATTCCAATGCCTATGTGGCAGTAAATTCTGCAGGAATCAGAAAACCTCAGGTACGGAAATTATTTTCCTTGTAAATGCAATATTTTGAATCACATTGGCTGAACATGTGCAATTTTCTTAAATTTTTCTTTTGTTTCGGGAGCAAACATGGAAACTTGAAGATCAGCCATGAATTTAATTTTTTTGCAGGCGGTGAGGACTGCCAACTTGAAGATCAGCCATGAATTTAATTTTTTGCAGGAGGTGAGGACTGCCTCGCTACTGTTCTCAACTGTTTCTAGATATGTTGAATTTCTGCCAAACTTGCTATGCCTGGCTCACTGTGAAGCTGCATTCAGATGTGGTGTTATGGACTGTAGTATGATGCAGCCGTCCCCGTAACATATTAGTTCATCAAAACCTTTAGTGGAAGTTACACCTTTTGCCTATTATAAGATGATTAGGACAGGTAGATAGCCATAGTTATTGATTCTAATGTTGCAGATTTCTTTGTTCTAATCTTGTTCATATGGTATGTCCATCTATGCAATTAACCTTACTCGACATCTTAGACGAGTCCATCCTGATCACACCTTACTTTGGTACGTATTCATCCCAACCACCAGGCAGTATATCAGGCTTATCCAAGGACTAATCTCATCCAGATCAGCTTACATGAGTCAGTGTATCAAGTTCAACCCCAATCCATGAAGACTAATCTCAATCATAGTACGTCGCCTAAACCAAGAGGGCAAATCTTGACCCAATGGGCCTCACCCATCACAAGATGATAAATCCATGTCCAATGCCTATAGCTTTGTTCAAGTGGCCAAATTTCAACTTAACGAGTCTCACTCATTCAACCCAAAATGCCAAATCTCTATAAAATGCATTTCACTTTCCCCAAATGGTCAAATTACAACCTAGTGGACCTCCTTCAACACAACCCTATTTTTGACTCAGTGTTGTATCCGTATTTATGTTTCTGTATCTCGAGAATGTCCAAGCCTAGTCTTGATCCAATTTGTCTGTACATATCTCGAAAATAAATTCACTTTATATAATGTTTATACGTGTTTTCTCATAATATATTATAATTTAATCAACATATAATATTTTTAAAAACTATAAAAATGATTGATTTAGTCCAATTAAATTTAATATTAGTAATTATAATTTTATTCTTCCAGAAATTATCATATTTACGTATATTTTCTTTGGTCGTTCATCCTTTATACTTTATTAGTACAAATTACGCACACCCAATTATGTTTTATTCAGATGATTTCGTTGGTTCACAATTGTTACCTCAACCCAAGTTCTGAGTCGAAATTGTGAACAATTCGTCCCACTATTCCAATAATACCATACGATAGGAAGCACTACATCACCATATTATTTTAATGATGTAACACTAATATAAAGTTTAAATATAATATATATATATATATATTAATCAAAATATTAATTTTCAAAAACATCAAATATGAATTGCACCATAAATTAATTGTGGGGATAGTTTATATCTTAAGTGTGAGTGACCGTATTTATTTATCTTTTGTACTTCATTCTCTTCTAAGTTTTCTAAATGGATTGTAGCGGTGAGTTTTCACTCAAGTAAAAAACTGACATGGTATCACGAGTCCCGACTAGCACACTTGGGGCTGGGAATCAGATGACAACCCGATCGAACAATTGTTACATTACTGTTGTCGGCACCTAACAACGGTTGTATACCAATAATCATTCGTGACAAATATGGTAAAATAAAATTTTAAATGAATATAATAATTGTAATTGTAATACCGAAACTTTTGGAACTCGGTTAAACCTAAATGTACTAGAAATTAAGGTTAAATTTAAAAATGTGAATCTTAAATTGAGAATTAGAATTGAAACCGGGAATAAAATTTTGAACTAAAGATAATAACCTAAACTAAGAAGGAAATCTGAACTCGAAATGAAATTCGAGTTAGGATTTAGAAATTTAAATCATATCAAAACACAATATTGGAAATAAGAAATAAACATCAAAAATATGGTTTCGATCAGTTTCCCAAGCATAAAAATTGAAGTTTTTGAAAAAAGTTTATTTTCACCCAAGGAAGGAACTTTGAATTTAATTATTAGGGGACTCGAAAATGTAAAAATAATAATTTAATTTACAAAAATAAAAAGGAAAATAAGGAAAGTTGAGTTAGTTGGCTCGAGTTGCTGTCAAAAAAATATCTTTGCAATTCATTCAATTTGGATCAAATTACATACTACAAATTGTAGAGATCGACTGATAATAGAGCTATCAGTCCCTGTATAAAGTTAATTGCATTAATTCCTTCTAGACAGATTGAATTTTGGATCTAAAATGAGAAATCCCGATATCAAAAACCTAACCGACCCCTCCCCTGTGATTGAATGAATAATTCTCTCTCGTTTGATCACCAAATCGAGTGAATCTGTTGTCAAAATGTCAGTTATGAAATCCTATTGATTTTTTTGGTTGGGTCCTAACTTGTTAGTGGTTAGAAAATGTCATAGGAGTCTCATTTTTTCTAACCTAGATCTAGGACAAAATTTCTATCCACCGCCAATGGCCTTAGGGGCCAATTTGGCCACCTCTGGCCACCACTCCGGTGGTCACAAATACCAAAGTGACTATTTGCCTCCCATTTACCTCTTTATAGCAAGGACTGACCTCTGATAAGGGGAAAATTGATCGGAATGAGACAATTTCCACCGATGGGTTTGTTGGGTTCCGCCTGATCACGACTAGTTGACGATCAAGTTCTCCCAACTTCGGCGACCTCTTGGCCAACCACCACCACTGAAAGTTTCATTTGGACCTTGGTTACAAAATGCCTAAGCTTCGACTACATTTTTTATCATCTCCGGCAAAAATTAACAACTTCCTCAATAGCTCTATTTTGGCTAATTTTGGAATATGGTCAAATTCTGTCGTGGTTGGCTAGTGTAAGACCCCCAATCCTCCCACGATCAATTAAGAATATAATGATATTATTTTGGGAGTGATTTGTACCCCCACTCCTCCCAAGATCCATTAGGAGTATAATGATATTATTTTGGGTGTGATTTGTAAATTTAGAAGTTTATTTAATTTAGTTTCAAAGTTTAGGGACAAAAATGTAATCATGGAAAGTTTGGGGGAAAATTGTAACTATGGAAATATTTGTGGAAAACGTCCCTACAAGTAGTCTAAGGAGCTTGCAAGAGAAATTTTGAGACAAATTGAGATGTTTAAAATTATTTTCTTGAGTACATGTGCAAAATTGTAAATTATTATAAAGGAGGGGTAAAATGGTAATTTTGCACAAATAGAGACAAAATGGTCATATATGCCCCAAAGAAGATCAAATAGTTTATTTTGAAATATGGAGAGAGAAATAGTAATTTTACCAAAGTAAATATGCAAAAATGGGTATTTTTGCAAGTGAGTGACAAAAGGGTTGTGTGCTCGTAATTGATTTTTTTTATATGGAGTTGGTCGGATTTAGGATAAAACTCCTAGTGAATATGAATTGAGCATACCTCATGCTTGCTAAATTTTATCATGCATATGAGAGATAAAGTTGGTCGATTTGAGAATCAAGCTCTATGATATTCTAATTTGATCATATGTGCTATCTATCTGTGTGTGCTTGATATATACTTGTTGTTGTGAATATGTGCATCTTCAGAAAGCCTATCGAGGTAGTAACGACCCATATGGTAAGACTGGAAGTGGTGAATAAGGATGGTTTAAGTTGTGCTTCCAAATCACCATGAGTTCCATGTATACTCAAGTGTATGTCAATAATGGATAACTAGGGTATATGCATACTTGAGTGCATAGTAGGAGGGACAACCAGAGTATACAGATGATCAATGACACATTTTTTATCATCCACATGAATCATGTGTGTGGTTTAGAACATGATGAGATCATGTTTGTTACGTTGAGAACTTATTAAATGATTCATTGTGTGTTGTGATAAAATGTGAAACCCTAAGGCCAACTGATAAGGGCCATGAACAATTAAAAGTTACCTAAATATAAGAATAATGAAATGACTATTCATATCATGCCCCAACCCAGTTTGGTTGGAACTCCATGATCAATCCACCACCCCTTCATGTACTAAGATAGTATTTCAACCAAGATAGGTTAGGAAATGCTTACCAGCATATATGTTACCTTAAACAAAATTTACAAAACAACTAAATGAACATTTATCTTTTTGTGGAAATCTCATCTTGTTTCGCAATTTTTCCCTCTTCTTGATGTAGAAACTTCCCTGAAAGGGGGGGGGGGGGGGGGGGGGGGGGGGTGTTTAAGGGAGGGAGTGAGTTCGACAACTCAGTTAATGAGTTGTAATGGAAATAAGAGTAAGGGATTGTTCAAGTTTCCCATTTTATCTTCATACTCATTTTTGGGTAATTAAACTTATTCATTTCCCTTTATCATTAAAAGTGATAATATAACCTTTTCCTTTATGTATTTAGTTTAACAATCAAACACACACCCTTTTAGCATCAAAGTGATCATACGTTCATGGAATAGTCTCCGACTGTTCCACTTGTAGAACGGAGCGACTTTACCGTCCACCCTTGGTAGTAGGTTACGTCTTCTACCACAAGTCTGTGTGAGCTTCAATTGTCCATTCCCTAAACTTAGATTTTCTTTGTGTCCGCTATTGTGGGACAAGACCTCTTCCCCTGCTTCCCCAGTCTCAATGCGCATGAAGCTCCCTGGGCTTCCTGATTCACTAGACGACAAACTTCCCTTATACTCCTTGGGTCGTCCAATAGCCCTTAGAACTAACACTACCCCATATCGGGTGCCTAAATGGTTCCGTATCTTAACACGCACAAACAAAAGTCTTTTAATTTAGACATTTATCTTTGGTGCCACCAACCCAATGAATTCGATGACCTAACTTCGGCTCAGTAACTACCATCCCAACGAATTTGACGACCTAGCTTCAGCTTGGTGGCTACCAGCCCAACAAATTATATGATCCGGCTTTGGTTGGGTGACTTTATCACACAATTTTTCCATTTATGGTAAATTTTCATAAGGCTTAAAATCAATATTTGTCTATGGGTTTATGCCCGTTCTCATTGGCCTTGGGCCCACTTCACGAGTTTTTCAAAAACTTGGCCTTGGGCTCTATTAGTTTTAAAATCAAGGCATTGGGCCCACCAGAACAATTATAGCTCTTATAAGAAAGATCTTCCAAAAGGTTTAAGCAAGTTAACATAGTCAGGGGGGACTATTTTTGGAAAATAGTTTTCAATTCAAAAAAACATGTACATCATCCCAACCGGGTATGATATCGGAAATCCCACTCACCCGTATTTTGAAACTGGGTCGTCCCAAGGATTTCTAAACTTGACATGCCTTTCCTTTGCATGAACTTTTAGGTAACCCGTTCCTACAATGAATTGGGCATTTATGTTCCAAACAATAAGGTATTAACACTTAAGGTACACAACTTTCCAATAATTACGTTTTATTACTTAAGTATACCTTATTTCCAATTAAGTCCCTAAAATTGTCAAGTTTTCATTTGGGTTCCTAATTTCCAGTTGGGATGATACAATCCTCTTAATTATAGAAAATCCCCAATTTTTCAAAAATTACAATTAAGTTCCCAAACTTTTCAAAAATTGTGATTTGGTCCTTAAACTTGAATTTCATCAATTCAGCATGAATTCTTCCCAATTGCATCATAACATGGTACTAATCATCTTTCCCACATCCCTTGGTTCATTTGAATCTTTGGAACACTCATTTTGGCTTAGAAACAAGCTCAAACGGAGCCTCGCCGAAAAATTAGCCTAAAGAGAGAAAGCTTCAATTATTCACCCGTGAGGATCTAGTGATGGGAGTTTTTTTATTCTAATGGGTTTCTCTCTTCCTCGGAATCCTTCCTGGATCAAACCACACCTCAATTGGTGGCCTGAGCAATGTGAATTTCATATTTTAGGTTTCAACCCTAAAAAAACCCTAAAAAACCCTAAAAAACCCAAAAATGCACTATGAATAGTAATTTTTGGCAAAGGGCAGCGAAGGGAACTTACCCTGATGGTTCACGGAAGGTCTGGATGGCTCTAGGAAAGGTCTGGCGAGCTTGGTTTGGTAGTGGTTGGCCTGAGGGTAGCTTGAATTGAGCTCAACCAACTCTGGTCGTGGATGGCCGAGGGAGAAAGGTTACTATGCGAGTTTGTTGTCGCTTCTCCAGTGATCCTCGCGTTGGAAGGAGGTTGCAACGAAGTAGAGGACATCTTACCAGTTTCAAGGAACCTGAATACAACTTCTGAGGTTGCAAGAAGGGCCCTCATCAGAGCTCTGATTCATGCTTCACCAGGAAATGGAGTATCTCATCTTCTTCGATCGTTTGAGGGATAAAGAAGACGAATGGGGAGGAGCTCTTTATATAGAGAGCTCGACAACTAACAAAGTTATTCCTACGTGCTTTACTCGATCCCAATCTCACCTATCCCCGGTCAGATCGAAGAACATTTCGGATTGCCAGAGGTTGATCAGTTCCCTGATCTCTCTTTGCAAGCGTTCCAAGGAAGAAGACAACAATGTGCTACGCGTGCGAGCTTCGCACATGCGAGATGCCACATGGCGCATTGTGATTTGTTAGCCTTACTAACGTATCTTCCCACTCAGCGTCTGAGTCATCCTTTGAATAGTTGACCGGCCACGTGGCAGCTTCCCATTAGTCGTTCGTTTCCACGTGGCCGGTGACTATTTTTAACTAGCCGTTTGACCATGACACATGGCATTCTCTAATTGGCTAATTTAAATAAATTGGATTTCCCTCCTAGCGTATTGTGCCACTATCACGTGTCAACCTCTGATTGGCTGGGAATATTCGATGTGGCTTTGCCAAGTGTTAACCTCTAATTGGTCGACCATTTCTCTGATGTCCTGGTCAGCTGCTGACGTGGAATTTTTGCCATGTGTCATCTCCTTATTGGTCAGCCTGGCTATCCTCCGTTGACTTAGGACATGTGTCGCTCTCCCATTGGTCGGTCATCGGTGATGTGGCTTTGACTATTGACCGAGGACACATGTTGTGTTCTAATTGATTAGTGCTTCCAAGCACTGACCGAGCGACTAACTAGGTGTGCTTCACCATGCATTGCTTTTTGATTGGTCGCGCCTGCTGACTGGGCACTGACCTAGCAGGCAGTTCATTGACCAACTGGATTGTTGACCATTTCAGTGAGACCAGGTTCGGTGACCCCAAATCGAAAATCGGTCGATTCTGGCCCGATTTGACCAGATTTCTAAAAATTAAAAAAATCTAAATTTATTTGAATTCATTATCTATCTAATGGTAAATTCAATTTTTCAAATTGGCATCTTTAAGTTACCTAGAAAAATGCATCTTTGAACTAGTTTTTCACGGTTCAATCTGGTTTAAGTCTGGTTCACCCTAAACCGGTCCAATTTTCCCATTCTATTCCAATCATGATTCTTCTCCATGTTCTTTGGGTTCTTATTGGCTACTTGGGATTTTTCCAGTTTCCCGTTTTGGCTCTTATTGACCAATTTCTAGTTTACTTTGATACCCAATTTTCCTTTGAAATGTTCTAGTTTTCCTTTCTGGTTCCTTCTCCCGAGAGATTGGGGTTTACAACTACTCCCCTCCTTTTTGGGAGTTTTGTCCCCAAAATGCGTTACACGTCACTTAAATAGGGAATGCCTTTTTCTCACTCATTTTTTCCTCCACTCTGTCTATCCTTCCATCACATTCCTACCATTTGAAATCACTTGGGCTCTTTGGATAGATTATCATTCCAATTTTTTACCTCATTTACTCATAGTTCTTCCTTAAGCTCCTCGCCTTTAACTTGGGAATTTCTCCTTATCCCCTTTTCCTTAGAGATATTTTTTCTAATTTGATATTCGTGGGGTCCCTCTTAGGATCTTTTCATACCTTCCTTAGCTCATGGTTGTATTGGGATCCTACATTTTAACTTGACTAACACTTTCATTTGGGTGAAATTCGCATACTCGAATCCATCTAAGTTCCATACCCTTAACTTAGGTCGTCGTCCAACAACCCTTAGAATCAACACTACCCCCATATCGAGTACCTCAATGGTTTTGTATCTCAACATGAACAAACAAAAGTTTTTTTAATTTAGACATTTATCTTTGATGCCACCGGCCCAACGAATTCGATGACCTGACTTCGGCTCGGTAACTACTAGCTCAACGAGTTCGACGACCTAGCTTCGGCTCGGTGGCTACCATCCGAATGAGTTATATGATCCAGCTTTGGCTAGGTATCAAACAATTTATCCATTTATGGTAAATTTCCATAAGGCTTAAAATCAAGATTTTGTCTACGAGTTTAAGCCCGTTCCCATTGGCCTTGGTCCCACTTTACGAGTTTTTCAAAAACTTGGCCTTGGGCCCTATTAATTTTAAAACCGAGGCCTTGGACCCACTATAGCATTTCTAGCTCTCATTAGAAAGATCTTCCAAAAGGTTTAACCAGGTACACATAGTCAGGGGAGACTATTTCTGGAAAATGGAATTCAAAAAAATTGCTAATCATCCCAATCAGGTATGATGTTAGAAATCTCAGTCACCCATATTCTTAAATTGGGTCGTCCATGGATTTTCAAGCTTGATGTGTCTTTCCTTTGCACGAACTTGTAGGTGATCCATTCATACAATTAATTGGACATTTAGGTCCCAAACAATATGGTATTAACACTTAAGGCCTGTAACTTTCCAATAATAATGTTTTAATTGTTAGTATACCTTATTTCTAATTAAGTCCCTAAAATTGTCAAATCTTTCATTTGAGTTCCTAATTTCTTTAAATTTCTATTTGGGATAGTTTAATCCTCTTAATTATAGAAAATCCCTAATTTTTCAAAAATTACAATTACATCCCCAAACTTTCCAAAATTTGCAATTTGGTCCTTAAATTTGAATTACATCAATTCAGTTTGAATTCTTCACAATTGCATCCTAACATGGTACTAGTCCTCTTCCCTACATTTCGTGGTTCATTTCAAGCTTTGGAACACTCATTTTGGCTTAGAAACGAGCTCAAACGAAGCCTCACCGAAAAATTGGCCTAGAAAGAAAAAGCTTCGATTACTCACCGATTGGATCAGATGATCGGACCTTTTGATTCCAATGGGTTGCTCTCTTCTTGAATCCTTCTTAGATCAAATCATGCCTCAATTGGTGGCTTTAGCAATGTGAATTTCATATTTTAGTTTTTGGAAAAAGTGCATTGTGAATAGTAATTTCCCGCGAAGGACGGTGGAAGGGAATTACCCAAATGGTCCAAGGAAGGTCTAGATGGCTCTAGGGAAGGTCTGGAGGGCTTGGTTTGATCATGGTTGGCTCGAGGGTAGCTCGAAATGAGCTTGGTCAACCCTAATCGTGGACAACTAATGGAGCAAGGTTACTGTGCGAGCTCGTAGGCGCTTCTCTAAAGATCCTCGAGCTGGAAAGAGGTTGCAGCGAGGTAGAGAACTTCTTCCCGGTTTTAGAGAACCCAAATGCGGCTTCTGAGGTTACAAGAAGGGCCCTTGTCAAAGCTATAATTTGTGCATCATCGGGAATTGGAATACCTCATCTTCTTCGATCGTTTGAGGGATGAGGCAGACGACTAAGGAGGAGCTCTTTATATAGGGAGCTCGGCAACTAATAGGGATACTCCATTATGCCTAACTTTGCCCCATTCTCACTTGTCCTCAGTAAGATGGGAGGACATTTTGGTTTACCGGAGACCAATTAGTTTGCCCAATCTCTCTCTCTACCAGCGTTCCTAGGAAGAAGGCGACACTGTGCTGTGCGTGTGAGCTGCCATGTGGTATGCTGCGATTAGCTGGCTTTGCTGACGTGACTTCCCACTCAATGTCTGAGTCATCCTTTGACTCATTGACCAACCACATGGCGGCTTCCCATTGGTCATTCGTTCCTACGTGGCTGCTTACTGTCTTCAACTAGCCATTTGATTGTGACACATGGCGTTCTATGATTGGATGATTTAAATAAATCGGATTTCCCTCCTAGCATACTATGCCATTGCCACGTGTCAGCCTTTGATTGGTTGGGACCATCTAATGTGGCTCTTCCACGTGTCGACCTCTAATTGGTTGACCATTTCCCTAATGTCCTAGTCGGCCGCTAACATGGCATCTTTGCCATGTGTCAGCTCCACATTGGCCAACCTGTCACACGAGGCTTCTCTTTAGTTGACCGTTGACTAAGGATACATCTCGCTCTCCTATTGGTCGGTCATGGGTGACGTGGCTTTGACCGTTGACTAAGGACACCTGTTGTGTTTTGAGTGGTCAACGTTGACTGAGCGGATGATTGGATGTGCTTTGCCATGCATTGCTCATTGATTGGTTGTGCCTCCTAACTGAGTGTTGACCTAGCAAGCAGTCTATTAACCGACTAGACCGTTGACCGGTTTGGTCAGACTGGGTTCAATGACCCCAAATTGAAAATCGGCCGGTTCATGCCAGTTTCGACCAATTTTCTAAAAATTAAAAATTTCTAATTTTGTCTAAATTAATTCTCTATCTAATGATGACTTTAATTTTCCAAATTGATATATTTATGTTACCTAGAAAAATGTATCTTTGAACTAGTTGTTCATGGTTTAATCCAATTCAAGTTTGGTTCACCCTGAACCGGTCCAGTTTTCTAATCCTATTCCATTCATGGTTCTTCTCCATAATCTTTGGGTCCTTATTAGCTACTTGAAAATTTTCCAATTTCTCATTTTGGCTCTTATTGACAAATTTCTATTTCACTTAGATACTCAATTTTCCTTCAAAATTTTTCGGTTCCTTCTCCCGAGAGATCGGGGTTTATAACTACTCCCCTTCTTTTAGGGAGTTTTGTCCCCAAAACTCGTTACACGTCGCTTAAATAGGGAATGCCTTTTTCTCTCTCATTTCTTCCTCCACTCTGGCCATCCAACCATTACACTCCTGCCATTTGAAATCACTTGGGCTCTTAGGACAGATTATCCTTCCAATTTTTTTACCTCATCTGCTCTTAATTATTCCTTAAGCTCCTTACCTTTACCTTAGGGATTTCTCCTTATCCCATTTTCATTAGAGATACTTTTTCTAATTTTAAATTCACGGGGTCCCTCTTGGGATCTTTTCATACCTTACTTAGCTCATGGTTGTATTGGGATCCTACCTTTTAACTTGACCATCACTTTCATTTGGGTGAAATCCGCGTACTCGTATCTATGTGAGTCGCATACCGTTAACTTAGGTCGTCATCCACAATTGGGATTTCTTTACTCCAATACAAAAGGGTGTAAAGATATGATGGAAATGAAACCTTCAAGGAGTGATAAGAAAGTTGGGTGAATAGTTCCAAATGTGGAAGTCTCTACTTTGAAGAACAAGTGTAGAGAACAAGACAAATAAAGGAAACTCCTAAGGAAAAGCCTAAGGAGGTAAATACTTGCCATAATGGACCCTTCATAAGCAAAAGAGGGAATAATCGTGAAATGGTCATGAAAAAACACAGGTAGACTAAGGAATGAAAACCCTTAGGGATGGATATCTCCAACAATTAGACATGTAAGATGGAGGATTTTCATGCCTTGACCTGGTTTGGTCGGAACCCCGTGAGCAACCTGCCACTCCCTTTGGTCTTAAAAAGGATCACCCCTTCTCAAGGCCGCGAGGAGTTAGGCATAACTTCTGACCTTGTTTCCTGGAATATCATTATACAAAACTTAATAATTAAAAACCTAAAAGCATACCTGATTTAGGATTTTGCTTTGAGATTTCCATAAGGTTTAGGGGTGAGTTTCTACAACTCGGTGAGCGGGTGTTGGGGAATAAGTTTTCAAAAATATAGTTTATCAAAACATTTAACACATCATTCTTCAAAACCTTTCATCCATTTTAAAGCCTTTGTGTGTTTATCTCTTTTAGCATGACCCCTTTCCTCCAGAGGCATTTATAAATCATACACACACACCCTTTATCATAAAGGATACAAACGTTCGCCGATGTAGCATGCCCACTGCACCCACTTATGGATCAGAGCGTCTTTACCGTCCACCATGTCCCTGACTTCTACCTTGAGTTTGAGTGATGCCCTAGGCGCCAGACCCTCAGACTCAACATCTCTTCGTGTTCGTATGAGGACGGAGACCTCATCTCGCATCCACCCCAGTCTCATGCACAAGAAGCCCCAACACAGTAGCTTCACGACTAACTGGTACGATGAGAAGCCCAAACATAGTAGCTTCTCCTTCCCTTATTGCCACCATGTCGTCCAGCAGTCCTTGGAACTCATCACTACCCCCTTGGGCGTCTTGATGGTCTCGAATTTGAGTGGATGCATAAACAATAGTTTTCTTATATAATCATTATCTTTTGTGTCGATGGTCCAACGACCCGGACAACCCAACTTGTAGTTGTTTGCCTGACCGGTTCATCGACCTAGTCCTAGCGCACTACCACTAGCCCATCAAGCCTTGTTGGTCCTGACTTGGTACCATGGCCAATCACACAAATATTTCCATTTTATGGGAGTTTTATGTCTCTTCTCATTCATGTTTGTTTATGGGCTTCAGCCTGTGCCCACTAGCCTTGTGCCACTTCACGAGTTTTTCAAAACTAAGCCTTGAGCCCTATGAGTTCAAATTCAAGGCCCCGAGCCTGTTAGAGCTCTCATTGCTCTCATCAGGAAAGTCTCCCAAATAGTTTGAGTAATGGCACACAGTCAGAGGAGAACAATTCAGACAAAAATCTCTTTTAGCTTAGAGTACTCATCGCACCAACCCGATGTGATTATAGAGATAGGTCCTCTTACAACCGGTACGCATGTTTTTCCTTTCTTAAAAAAGTGTTCATCATCCCAACTGGTATAATGTACAAAGTTACCACTCATAACCGATAAGTAGTTTTGTAACTTTTTTAAATTTGCTTATTACCCCAACTGGGTATAACATTAAATAATCCCACTCACCCGATGATTGGACGTGTTCGTCCCACTCACATCCTTATCCTAATTCGTTCCTACATGGTCTTTATAAGAAACAACTTGACATGAATAGGTCCTCTATTTCCAGGTAATTACATTTGGGCTCTTATTTCTGTCTTATTGCAAGTAAATCCCAAAAGGTCCAAAATCTTTGACTTTAGGTCTCTAAATACTCATTTATTTTTATCAAGCCCCCGAAACTCCCAATATCCCTCTTGGGTCCTTAATTTTCTCAAAATGGTACATGGGCTCAAATTTCTCCAAATTTCTAAATTGGTCCCCAACTCTTACAAAATTACCGTTTTACCCCTAGGTTCCAAAAATGGCCAATTGGTCCCAATTCTTTCAAAAATTGACCAATTGGTTCTACAACATCTTTCTCATTGCCAATTGACCTTCAATTTTGAGAAATTTTATTTAGGTCCTTCAATTGTTATTGAAATTCCCAATTTCACCCATTTTTACTAACCGAACTTGATTTATTCAAATTGGCCGTTCAAATGGGGTTAATTGCTCCAATTGATGGCATGGATCGGTTTCTACACTCCCATACATTCCAATTGAGCTTTGGAACGTGTTCGTCCCACTCACGTCCTTATCCTAATTCGTTCCTCCATGGTTTGAATATCCTTATAAGGAACGATTTGACATGAATGGGCCCTCTATTTCCAGGTAATTACATTTTGGCCCTTATTTTTGTCTTACTACAAGTAAATCCCAAAAGTCCAAAATATTTGACTTTAGGTCCCTAAATACTCATTTATTTTTATCAAGCCCTCGAGCCTCCCAATATCCCTATTGGGTCCTTAATTTTCTTAAAATGGTACATGGGGATCAAATTTTCCTAAATTTTCAAATTGGTCCCCAACTTTTACAAAATTATCGTTTTACCCCTAGGTTCCAAAAATGGCCAATTGGTTCCAATTCTTTCAAAAATTGACCAATTGGTTCTACAACATCTTTCTCATTGCCAATTATCCTTCAATTTTGAGAAATTTCATTTAGGTCCTTCAATTGTTATTGAAATTCCCAATTTCACCCCTTTCTACTAACCGAACTTGATTTATTCAAATTGACCATTCAAATGGGGTTAATTGCTCCAATTGATAGCATGGATCAGTTTCTACACTTTCATACATTCCAATTGAGCTTTGAATTGCAGAATTTGGGTCCTAAATGAGCTCAAATAGAGCTTCACCAAAAAAATGTACGTAGAGAGAGAAAGTTTTGAAAGTTTACAGTCGGAAGTGCGACTGTCATGCCCCAACCTGGTTTGGTTGGATCCCCGTGATTAATCCGTCACTCCCTTAGTTTAAGAGAGATTTCCCCCTTTCTTTAATCAAGAGAAGCCATGTGTAATTTAAAAATTTTTCCTTGGAATAACATAAATCAATAAAAATAAAAGGTTAAAAGAACTTTTAAGCATACCTCACAAAGGGTAGATATTGGTGTTTTCTTTAGTCAAGGTTTCTCTATTCCTAAAAAAAGGGATATAAAAGAGGGGGTGAGTTCTACAACTCAGTGAATGGGTATTGGGAGTGAGTTTTCATAAAAACAACTTTAATCAAAGTGTGCCAAAATTTTTATCTCCTTTAAGAATGATCTTTTCTCAAATTCCAGGTTTTTTCAAAACCTCTTTCCATTTTCTATCTAGTGTGTTTAGCAAACAAGACACGTCCTTCATCAGGAAGGGAATACACATTCGCAGGTGCATCCCGTCCACCATACCCACTTGTGGCTTGGAGTGACTTTACCGGCCACCAAGATAGAAGTTCGTCCTCTTCTACCCTAGGTGTGAGTGGATGTTCTCGACATTCAACCCTCAAACTAGAAAGCAACTCCGTGTCCGTATGAGGATAGAGACCTCATCCCGACCCTACCACGGTCTCATGCACAAGAAGCTATGTCGAGCTTCTAGACCGCTCACACAACAAATTGCCCTTATCTCCACCATGTCATCCATTAGTCCTCAGGACACATCACTACCCCTCTTGGGCATCTTTATGGTTATGTACCTCAAGTGATGCACAAAACAATAGTTTTCACATAGCCATTTATCTTTGGTGTCATTGGTGCAACGACCCCGACCCTCAACCCAACCTGCAGCTGTTTGTCTAAGCCGTTCCGTTGACCTAGCCCTGATGCATTGCCGCCAGTCCATCAAGTACTATCGATCCTAACTTGGTACCATGACGAAATCACACATCAAGTTCATTAGAGTTTTCATGGCTTTCTCAATTCAAGTTTGTTTATGAGCACCTACTCATGCACACTAGCATTGGGCCCACTGCATGTAATTTTCCAAAATCGGGCATTTAGCCCCACAAGTTCAAAAATTGAGGCCTCTAGCCTATATGAGCTATTCTAGCTCCCGTTAAGAAGGTCTTCCAAGAGGTTTAAGCATTGGCACAAATTTAGAGGAGAACACTTCCTACAAAAATATAATTTTCACTTCATCCCACCAACCGGGTGTGATGATACTTCCACTTACAACCGATAAGCAGGTTTCTTCTTTCTTCAAGGAAGTACATCATATCAATCGGGTACAATTTTCTCTACTTACTACCGGTAAGTAGGTTTTAGCTTAGTTTGCACATTACTCCAACTCGGTGTGATGTTAAAATTCAACTTACAAGTGGTTTTTCATTTCTAAAGTACTCACCATCCCAACCGGGTATGATGTGAATAAGTCCACTCACCTAATAATTGTGGCATATTCTTTTCTAATCAGTTTTTGTCTCCATGCTAGCTTATCCTTGCTCGTGTCCTGGTCTCTCGTGTTCCTATGTGATTTATCACCCTTATTTATTAAAGTTAGGCATAGCAACCTTCGTTTCTCACATATGAGTGACTAACCTCAAAATTACTAGATAATTGTACTTAGGCCCCTAATGTTCATTTCTCTTAACTTTAGATCCATAATGCCAACTTTTGCCCAATTTGAATCCCAAATGTTCCAAAAATTCTCTTTGAGTCCTCAATTTACTCAAAATTGTTTAAGAAGCTCAACTTTTCCAAATTTCCAATTTGGTCCCTAACTTTTCAAAAAAATACCATTTTGCCCCCACTTTCCAAAAATGGCAATTTGACCCCAAATGTTTCAAAAATTGACCAATTGGTCCTCCAACACTTTTTTTCATAGCCAATTGACCCTCAATTTTGGGAAATTGCAAAGATTTCCCTCAATTTTATGAAACCCCCAATTTTCCCCTAATTTTCCCCTTTCAAACTGGTCGAATTTGATTTTTTCAAAATAACCATTCAATCGGGGTTAATTGCTTCAATTGGAGGTGTAATTTAGTTTCTACACTTCCATACGATTCAATTGAGCTTTGAATCACATGAATTGAGGCCGAAACAAGCTCAAACGGAGCTTCGTCGAAAAACTGTGTAGAGAGAGAAAGCTTCAAAAGCTTACCGTCGGAGGTGCGGCGGTCAGAGCTCTCCATTGGGGGAGGTAGCTCTCTTCTTGAGGTACCTTCTAGGATCACGAATTCCTACAATTGACCTCAAAAAGAGGGAGAATTTTGTTAGTGAAATTTCTTAGTTTCTCTCTAACTTCGACCTACAATGATTGAGGAGGGCTAAATTGGCTTACCTTTCAGCTTAGTTGAGTTCGTGTGAGGGCCATGGAAGTGTCCGAAGGGCTTGGTTTGCTGGAGGAGGACTGAATTTGGTCGATTTCATCTCGACCGAAATAGGGTAGCTTCGGTCCTTTGAAACTTCTTCACTGTTTTATTTCCCCGACGCTTCTCCGATAGACCTTGGATCGAACGAAGGTTACTGTCAGGTAGCTGACTTCCCCCGGAGTTTAAAGAACCAGACCTCACCACTTGAGGCTAAGAAAAATGGTTCGAGCTTCGCCAAAAAATGGAGCAGTTGGGAGAGAATGGAGATTTCATGTGTGAGGAGGATGAATGGAGAGAAGCACTTTATATAAGGAGCTTAGAGACTCTCTGCCCAACCGTTTCACATATTGGTCAAGCTTACCCTTGCCATGAAACGGCCTGAATGGAGCCGTTTTTCCTTTGCCAGTTCTGTCCATTTCTATATTGAATGAACAGTGTTGTTATTTGAAGGATAAAGACAACATTGTTCTGAATAGGGCTGGACTGGACCGGTCCGATCGGGTTCAATGCTTAAACTGGATGGTTCATGCCTCATTCGACCAATTTTCTTAAAATTAAAAATTTCTAAATTCATTCTCTATACAATGGTGGCTTCAATTCCCCAATTTGAATATTTTAAGCCACCTAGAAAAATGAATTTAACAATGGGATCAATGATGGTTCAAACTATTTCAATCTGTTTCATGTCCGATTCAACTGAACCGTTCTGGTTTTCTCTTCCAATTTGTCCCAAGGTCCTTTTCCAAGCTTTTTATGACACTTTAAATTACTTGGGGTTTGTCAATTTCCCATTTCACCCTTTCTCTATCGGTTAAGGTTCATGACCCAGTTCAGTTTTCTCTCTTGAGTTGACCAGTTCTTTCTCCGATTTTCTTATCTTTAAGGGATGAGGTTTACAGTGGTGATCCTAGTTCTTGATCTGGGTAGTTAGCTCTTGTCCTCAGGGACCTTTTGGAATCAAGAATTGGGACAATTATTGTCAGGATTAGCGGGAATTTGATCAAGGAATTCTGTCACTTTCTTTCTCTAGAACCGAACTATAACCACGGAGGAGGGTCAAATTGGCTTACCTTTCTCCTCTAGAGAGGTCGTGTGACGGCCTTAGAGGCTAAGGGAAGGCTTGATTTGGCCGTAGGAGGTATGAATTGGTCGAATTCAGGTCGACCAAGATAGGGCATCTTCGAAATGACAGAGCTACTTCACTCTTCGATCATGCCAACACTTCTTTAGCGATCCTTGGGTCGAGAAAGGTTATTGTTAAGTAGTTGACTTCCCCTAGAGTCTGTAGGACCCGCATTTTCCTTCTAAGGCTAAGAAAAGTGCCCAATTCAGAGCTCTGGTTTGAGCCTTTTCGAAAAACTGAGCACTTTAGAGAGGTAGGCGATTTGAGGTGTGTGGGAGGATGAATGAGTGGGGGAACTCTTTATATAGGGAGCTTGGGTACCCTCAGCTCTTTTAGTTTCCATACTGGTCAAGCTTATCCTCGTCATAAAATGCTCAAATCGGAGGTAATATTCCTTTGTCAGGAAAGGAAAGTTTCGACATTGATGAACATTGCTATCATCTCAAGGAAGAAGACTACACTGTTCTATACTGAACCGGTCCTGTCCGACCAGGTTCGGTGCTGAAAATCGATCGGTTTAGGCCTAATTCGACTGGTTTTCTCAAAATTAAAATTTTTTAAATTAGTCTAAATTCATTTCCTATCTAAGGGTGGCTTCAATTTTCCAATTTGAGATTTCCAAGCCACCTGGAAAAATGAATTACCTAATTCGGTTCATTATGGTTCAACCCGGTTCAATCCGGTTCAAGTTCGGTTCACCCTAAACCTATCCGGTTTTCCCATCCAATTTACTTCATGGTTATTCCCCATGATTTTTATGACTTTTTGGTCACTTGAGATTTTCCAATTTCTCATTTTAACCTTTCTTTATTATTTTCAGTTCGTTAAAATGGTTTGGTTTTCTCTTTAGAATCGACTAGTTCTCTATCAATTTTCTCATTCTCGAAAGGATGGGGTTTACAAGGATAACCATGAATATGCCATTAGGCAAGTTGGGAAGTGATTGAGAAACCCGGTAGTTGGAACCAAGAATAACCAATAAGAAAATTGGTAAAGGACAAGTAAATAAGCAATGCCTAAAATTCTTGGAAACCCAAACAGTCATAAAAGGCATGACGTATAAGTAAGGGAAAAGGTGTAAGGATGGTGCATTACCAAGAGAGGTTTGGTTAAGACCACATTAACTAAAGGTGACAAGTGGTACCTAGGCAATTCACACCACTTCCAAAATGGAATGATGAGGAAGTCTTAGACAAGACCATGGTCAATGGTAAGAAATAATGAAGATGAGGGGAGTAGATGGATTCTATAGCATCTCCATTAGACCAAGTAAAGAATAATCCTTATAGAAAGGAACTGGGGAGGATTCGATACATAGAAAGTCCAAATTACAAAAAATGGAGATTTACAATGTAAGTTAGAGATGACTAAATAATGGAGTGCATATATTGAATGTTTGGATAACATTCAAGGTAGTTGAGGAAAATTACCAAAAGATAAGGAAGGCTTGAAAAAAATCCAAGGAGTGATCTCATGAAATCTAAAAATAAATTTCCAAGGAAAAAGGGGATAGGGAAAAATCCCCAATGAATAATTTCAAATGGTAAAGATATATTGGTATAATGGCCAGAATGAGGAAGATAATGAGTAAACACAAAATGGGTGGAAAAGGAAAGTGTTCCCCATTTAATTGACTTATAACAGGTTTTGGGGACAAAACTTCTTAAAAGGTAGGGAGTAGTTGTAAACCTCGTTCTCTCAAAATAAGAAGTTGAGAGAAAACTGAGGATTAAAGTGATCTAGAATTGGTAAATAAGGGTTAAAATAGGAATTTGAAAAATCTCAAGTGATTAATGAAGATCCAAAAGCCATGGAAAAGAACCATAAAGTGAATTGGAGGTGAAAACCAGACAGGTTTAGGGTGAACCAAATTAAACTAAATTGAACCGTGAAGAACCAATTAAAAGATTCATTTATCTAGATAGAAAAAAAATAATAATTTGGAAAATTGAAGTCACCATTGGATAGAAAATGAAATTAAACAAATTTAGAAAATTTTAAATTTTAGAAAACCGTTCAAATCGGGCTTGAACCGTGCGATTTTATATTTCGCGTCTCCGAATCCTGTCTAACTGAAATGATAAACGGTTTAGCCGGTCAATGAACCACCTACTAGGTGAGTGTCCACTTAGCACTTACCACCAATCAGCGTGCGACGCATGACAAATTGCACCCAATCAGCCACTTAGTTAGTGCCTCAAAACATTGACCAATCAAAGCATGACACATGTCCTTGGTCAACTATTAGACGAGGAAAATCCACGTCCCAAATGAACAACCAATGGGAGAGTGACACGTATCCTCAGTCAAGGGTCAACTAAGGATAAGCCTCATCAGCAAGGTTGACCAATGAGTTATTGACACATCGCAAAGGTGCCACGCCAATGACCGACTAGGATGTCGGAGAACGAATGATCAATTAGAGGTCGACACGTGGTAGAGCCACATAGGATGGCCACAACAAATAAGAGGCTGACAAATGGAATTTGGCAAAGTGCATAAGGTGGGAAAATGCCAAACTTAAATTGGCCAATCAGAGGACGCCACGTCTCACGATAAACGGATGGTCAAATGTGGTTAGTGGTCAAGTTGGAACAAGCGACCAATGGGAGGTCGCCATGTGGGCGGTCAACGAGTCAATGGATGACTCATACACTGACTGGGAAGCCACGTCAACGAAGCTAGCCAATTGCGGTGCACCTCCTGGCAGCTCGTACATGTGAAGCTCGCATGTGCATGCACAGTGTCATCTTCCACCTTTGAAAGCTGGCAAATAAGGATGCGAGACTAGTTGCCATTACTCCGACGACTGAAAAATCCTACCGATATGGTCGTAAATGGGAGAGATTGTGGCCAAGTGATTGATGAATGGGTAGACCTGTCATGTCATACCTCGACCAAGTTTTGGTCGGATCTCCGTGATCAACCCACCACTCCCTTGGTTTAAGAGGGCTTTCTCATTTCCTTTAATCAAGAGGAGCCTGATGTAATTTAAACCTTATTCCATGGAATAACATAAATCAATAAAATGCATGCTTAAAAGAACTTTTAAGCATACCTGATAGAGGGTAGATACTGGTGTTTTCTTTAGTCATGTTTTCCCCTACTCCTGAAAAGTGATATAAAAGAAGGGGTGAGTTCTATAACTCAATGAGTGGGGGTTAGAAGTGAATTTTCAAAACAAACAGTTTTAACTAAGTTGTGCTAGGGTTATTGTTTTCTTTCAAAGAAAGATTTTCTCATGTTCCGGTTCTCAAAATATTTTTCGTCAATTCCACATTAGGTGTGTTTAGCAGACAACACACGCCTTCATCAGGAAGGGAACACACATTCGCAGGTACAGCCCGTCCACTACACCCACTTGTAGCTCAGAGCATCTTTACTGGCCACCATGATAGAAGCTCATCCACTTCTACCTTAGGTATGAGTGGATGTTCGTGACATCCAACCCTCAGACTCAAATATCACTATGTGTCCGTATGAGGATAGAGACCTCATCCAGACCCCACCCCAGTCTCAAGTTATCACGCCCTGACCCAGTTTGGTCGAATCCCCGTGATCATCCCATCGCTCCCTTGGTTTAAGAGGGGTTTCCCCCATTCAAAATCAAGAGGAGTCAAGCGTAATTTAAACCTTGTTCCATATAATAACGTAAATCAATAAAAATGCATGCTTAAAATAACTTTTAAGTATACTTAACAAGGGGTAAATCTAGGTGTTTACTTTAGTCATTTTGCTCTACTCCTAAAAAGGGATATAAAAGAGGGGTGAGTTTCTACAACTCAGTGAATGTGTGTTGGGAGTTTTCATAAACAAAACAGATTTAATCAAAGTGTGTCAAACTCCTTATTTCCTTTAAGATTGTTCTTTCCTCAAATTCCAGTTTTCAAAATCCTTTTTCCTCATTTTCCACATTAGGTGTGTTTAACAATCAACATATGCCCTACATCATGAAGAGATCACACATTCGCAGGGCAGCCCGTCCACTGCACCCACTTGTGGCTCGAAGCATCTTTACTAGCCACCAAGATAAAAGCCCGTTGACTTTTACCCTAGGTCTGAGTGGATGTTCGCAACATCCGACCCTTAGACTTGAAAAAAAACTCCGTGTCTGTATGAGGACAGATACCTCATCCCGACCCCACCCTGATCTCATTCGCAAGAAGCTATGTCGAGCTTCCTGACTGTTGGCATGACAAACTGCCATTTATCTCCACCATGTCGTCCAGTAGCCCTTAGGATGCATCACTACCCCTCTTGGGCATTTTGATGGCCATGTACCTCAAGTGCATGCACAAAATAATAGTTTTCACATAGCCATTTATCTTTGGTACCATTGATCCAATGGCCTCGACCCTCAACCCAACCTACAGCTATTTGTCTAGGTCGGTCCCTCAATCTAGCCCTGACGCACTGCCACTAGTCCATCGAGTACTATTGGTCCCAACTTGGTACCACGACGAAATCACACACCAGTTTCATTAAAGTTTTCATGGCTTTCTCAATTCAGGTTTGTTTACGAGCTCCTGCTCGTGCCCACTAGCCTTGAGCCCACTACATGTGATTTTCCAAAATCAGGCATTTAGCCCCAGAAGTTAAAAAACCGAGGCCTTTGGCCTATATGAGCTGTTCTCGCTCACGTCAAGAAGGTCTCCCAAAAGATTTAAGCATTGACATATAGTCAGGGGAGAACACTTTTGAAAAAATATGTATTTTTCCTCACCTCACTAAATGAGCATGATGATGCCTCCGCTTACAACTGGCAAGCAGGTTTCTCTTTCCTTCAAGTAAGTCCATCATACCAACCGGGTATGATTTTTTCTACTTAGAACTGTTAAGTAGGTTTTAACTTAGTTTGCACATCACTCTAATCAGGTGTGATGTTAAAATTCCACTTGCAAGTGGTTTTTTGTTCCTAAGGTGCTCACTATCCCAACAGGGTATGATGTGAATAAGTCCACTCACTGGATAATCGTGACGTGTTCGTCCTTGGTTGGTTTTCCAAGTCGACGCGAGCTTTCTCTTTCTTGAATTCCAATTACACTTGTTCCTACACGATTTGGGCAGCCTTATCACTTACTGTTTGGTAAAAGAGCCTATACTCACAAATTATCGATAAATTGCATTTATGTCTCTAAAGTTTATTTTTCTTAACTTCATATCCCTAATGCAAACCTTTGTCCAATTGGTGTCCCAAAATTTCCAAAATTCTTTTTAAGTCCTCATTTTACTCAAAATTTTATAAGGGGTTCAAGTTTTCCAAATTTTCAATTTGGTCTCCAAATTTTTCAAAAATTACCATTTTGCCCATATTTTCCAAAAAAGGAAATTTGACCCCAATGTTTTAAAAAATTGACCAATTGGTCCTCCAACATCTTTTCCATGGCCAATTTGCCCTCAATTTTGCGAAATCCCCAATTTTCCCCAAATTTCCCCATTTCAAGCTGGCCGAATTTGATTTCTTCAAATTGACCATTCAATCAGGGTTAATTGCTTCAACTGAAGTGTAAATCAATTCCTACACTTCCATACAAATAAATTGAGCTTTGAATCACATGAATTGCAACTGAAACGAGCTCAAACGGACCTTCGCCGGAAAACTATGCGTAGATAGAGAGAAAGCTTCGAAAGCTTATCGTTGAAGGTGCAGTAGTCTGAGCCCTCTATCTGGGCAGGTAGCTCTCATACTAAGGTACCTCCTAGGATCAAGAATTTCTACAATTGACCTCGAATCAAGGAAGAATTTTGTCAATGAAATTTCGTAGTTTCTCTCTCTAACTTCGACCGGAAATGAAAGAGTGGGGCCGAATTGGCTTACCTTTCAGACTGTTACACTCGTATGAGGGTCGTGGGGGTGTCGGGAGGGCTGAATTTGGCCAGAGGAGGGCTGAATTTGGCCAGAGGAGGGCTGAATTTGGCCGATTTTAGCTCGGTCAAAATAGGGCAGTTTCGGTCCTTTGGAGCTACTTCACTGTTCAATTCCACCGGTGCTTCTCCAACGGTCCTCAGGTCAAACAGAAGTTGCTGTCAGGTAGCTGACTTCCTCTGAAGTCTAAAGAACCCGACCTCGCCTTCTAAGGCTGAGAAAAATGCATATGTTGGAGCTTTGGTTCGAGCTTCACCGAAAAATGGAGCAGTTGAGAGAGAATGGAGATTTAAGGTGTGAGGAGGATGAATGGAGAGGAACTCATTATTTAGGGAGCTTGGGCACTCTCTGCCTGACCGTTTCACATCTTGGTCAAGCTTATCCTCACCCTGAAATCACCTTAACGGAGCCGTTTTTCCTTCACCGACATTTTCCATTTTCTACATTGAATGAACAGTGCAGTCATCTGAATGAAGAAGACGACACTGTTTCGAACTGGACCAGACCAGTCCGACCAGATTCAATGCTTAAATCGGCCGGTTCAAGCTCGATTCGACTGATTTTCTCAAAATTAATTTTTTTTAAATTAATCTAAATTCATTATCTATCTAATGGTGGCTTTAATTCCCCAATTTGAATATTTTAAACTACCTAGAAAAATGAATTTAGCAACTGGTTCAATGATGGTTCAAACCGGTTCAATCCGATTTGGGTCCAGTTCACCTGAACCGGTCTGGTTTTCTCTTCCAATTTGTCCCAAGGTCCTTTTCCAATCTTTTTATGACTCTTTGAGTCATTTGGGATTTTTCGATTTCCCATTTCACTCTTTCTCTATCGTTTAAGGTTCATGAACTGGTTCGATTTTCTCTCTTGAGTTGATTGGTTCTTCCTCCAGTTTTTCTTATCTTTAAGGGACGGGGTTTACATGTCAGTCTATGATCTCCTAATATAAAAAGCTTCTCTCCATTCATCCTCCTCATCCCTCAAATGCTTGAAGAAGAAGAGTGCTCATTTTCCTAGAGAAGCATGAACTAGAGCTTTGACTTGGGCACTTTTCTCCACCTTTGAAGTAAAATTCAGGTTTCTTGGAATCCTGAGAAAGTTAGCTATACGACTTCATACTCCATTTAACTCGAGGATCACCGGAGAAGCATTTTCGAGCTTGCACAATACATTCACTCCCTCAACAATCTGTAAACAGAGTTGATCAAGCTCAATTCAAGCCACCCTCGGTCCAACCCCGACCAAAACAAGCTTTCTAGACCATCCCTAAAGTAGTCCATACCTTCTCTGAACCGTAGTGGTAAGTCCCCTCCGTCGCCCTTCGTCGGAAATGGATGTTCATAGTTTGTTTTGCCCGAAAGCAAAGTTAAGCAATTCGCATTGCTCAGACCACTAATTGAAGCGCGGTTTGATCCAGGAAGGATTCCCAGGAAGAGAGAAACTTAGTAGAAGTAAAAGCTCTGATCATCGGATCCTCATTTGTGAGTAATCGAAGCTTTCTATCCCTAAGATGATTTTTCGACAAAGCTATGTTTGAGCTCATTTATGAGACAAATCTAATGTTTTAAAGCTTTAAATGAATCAGAGGACATAGGGAATATGATTAGTATCATGTTAGGACTCAATTGAGAAGAATTAAGGTTGAATTGATGAAATTCAAGTTGGAGTACTAAATTGCAATTTTGTTAAGTTTGAGAACTTAATTGCTATTTTCAAGAAATTGAGGATTTTTGTAATTAATGAGAAATTACTTGTCCAATTGGAAATTTGAGTAAATTGGGGACCTAAATGGAAGATTTGAAAATCTTAGGGACTTAATTAGAATTAAGGTATATCTTAAGGATCAAATCATAATTATGGAAAGTTTTGGGTTTTAAGTAAAATTACCTTATTCATGGGACCTAATTGCCCAAATTATTGTAGATGCAAATCACCTACAAGTTTGTGCAAATGAAAGGCACATCCAATTTGGAAATTCCCGAGACGACCAAGTCTCGAAATACATGTGATTGAGATTTTAGACATCCGGACCGATTATCCACAAACATAGGATCCTACTTTACCTTAAAAATAGATTTCCATAAATATATTCTCATGACTGTATGAAACTAATTAAACATTTTGGGATTATATTTTTGAAGAAACATGAAGGATATTATTAGGACAACCCATGAACGGTGTATGGATACACCTTAAGGGATAAAGGGTGTGCGTATGTTTGCTAAACACCTCCCGAGGAAGGGGAAGTGCTAAAAAGAGCTAAACCCACATAATAAGTGAAAATGATGAAATGTTTTAAAGAAAGATTTATTAAATGACAGACTACATCTTTTTAAAACTCACCCCTAACACCCGCTCACTAATTTGTAGAAACTCACCCCCTCCCTTTAACCATTTTTCTAGAAAGGAGACAAACCCTTAGAGACTTTCTCGAAGTTGAACCCTAAGTCAAATATGCCTAAAGTCCTTGTTAATTACTCAAGTTTTGTATAATGTTATTCTAGGAAACTAGGTCAAAAGGACATTAGTCTCCTTGCGGTCTAGAAGAAGGGGTCACCCTTCTTAGACCAAAGAGAGTAATGGGTTGTTCATAGGGTTCCGACCAAACTGGGTCGGGGTGTGACAGTTGCTAATTGGGCCGACTTTGTACAAGATTTATTTTAGGCATCTTTATTCTTTTTGGGTTTAATGTATGGATTTGGGGTTTATTTAGTCTTCCATTGTTGAGTTATAATTATAAGGCCCCTACCATTCCTTATTCATTTTATATAACATAATTGTGTATGTACTTGAACATATTAATGCAATCATGTATGTATTTATTTGATATTAATACAACCAAGGTATATTTTCATTCTCTAATCCCTTTTTATTTAAATTAGCATAACATTTACATTTATATATACATACCCACGCATATATCAGATATATTATTATTATTATTATTCACACATTTAGATCATTTGATCCTAATTAACCCATTCGGGTTTACAAGAAATCTTAATTTATTCAATCTGATTTAGTTAAATAATTCTCTTATATTCGATTTTCGATCAAATTTTTTGTATTGAAAAATGTGGTCCTACAAGGGACCTCTAATTAGTTGTTTCAAAGAGAAACCAAAAACTAACCTAGCAGCAAATTTCAAAACTGAAAGTCAAGAAGCAGAGGTCGGCACCACCTCCGCCTCATCGATTGTTGATCGAGAGTAAAAGGAGCTCGGGTGCATAAGAGGGTCGAAATGGATTGAGACATTTTTCCGGCTCCCTTCATCTAGAGAGGACTTCTGAGGACAACTGAGGGTATCATGCAATGTGAACTTAGGACTTGGGGCTGAGAGTTATGGGTCATGGGAAATGACAAAAATGCCATTAACGCAAAATGATGACTATGCCCCTAATATAAGGAGAAATTACATTGCATGCCCTCCAATAAGGACAAATGCCCTTATTTTTAGGCGAATTTATAATAACACCATTAAGGGCTTGAAATTTTCCTATATATCGGATTAAAACCGAAAGGTATATATTATAGAATTTTATTTAGAAATTCCTTATTTAGCAAATTTGAAAATTTTATAAAATTAGGATAAAAAGGTAAAAAAATCGTAATTTTGGAAATATTACGGTGGGATATATAAATTTTCAAATTAACCATGAAACATGTTCATGATACTCATGTATGAAATATAGGGAACAATCATACTTGAGAGTGTAAGAGTAAAAATATAGACTAAGGAATCTCTTCAGGATGTAAATGTCCTTGGATAACGGTGTGAAAAGCAATTTCAAGTGTGGTATATAGATGCAAAAAATAGGTCAGACCCATTATCGAGGAAAATTAATCGAATTTATAATTTTTAAAGTGGGTACAAGGCCAACATTTTCAAAATAGTGGGTCTAATACCAATGGAAATGGGCCTTGTCTCATAAATAATCTTGAAGGTAAATTTTAAACACGTTAAAATACTTAAATATGTGATTTTTCTATGAAGTGAGTCATGCCTAGTAAATACTATCGAGCTAGATGCGGGTTTCATCCCGTAAGGCTGATAGTATAAAGGCAATTATCTTAAGTTAAAGAACTTATATGTATGTGATTAGTAATGGGACCATGAGACACCCGATATGAGGTAGTGATGGTTCTGAGGACTATTGGTCAGCAAGGTCGGTATAAGGGAAGTTATAGCTGAAATGGTACGTCGAGGTCTATGAGGGCCTTGTGCGCATTAGACCTAGTGAATGTGGAAGGCCTAGTCCTTCTATAGTGGAAAACTCGATTTATATGTCTGGGAGTTGGTCGATGGTGCTCACACAGACAATCTGACATGAACATGATGATTCAATCAGACATGTAGTCAAGGTTGCAGCCTTATAACAGGGTGGTTGGTAAAGTTGTTGCAAAACACAAGTGGAACAAATAGGATGTTTGTTCTGTGAATGTGTGATCTTTTCCATAATGGAAAAGATATGTGTGATGCTTGTCCAATACAAGCCCTATTCATTAAAACCTTAATCCCTACATGGTTAAATCTTATTTTTCTAAAATATCCATGGTAACTACTTTGGAGTATATGCTAAATCATGGACATGACGTCACAATCAATGTCAGCTAACCCTACTCACTAAGTTGTGGGTTTATTCCCCTCCAATACCCTTTTTAGGGAACTAAGGTGATTAAAAGACACGTTGATGTATGGACAACCACCATAAACCAAAGTTACGTCTTGCATTTAGTTCTTGATCTCGGTATTGTTTATTAAATTTATTTTTCAACTCCAAATAAATATTTTTGGAAAATAATCTAACATGTTTTATTATAAGCCTTAAGTCCTGTCGGACTTACAATGATAATACGACCATCGTTGTAAAACTGGGAGGATGTGTTGGGTTGTCTCTAGGTCTAACCGGTGAAACCAGGTCAGGGTGTGACAAAATCTCATTCAGGTCTCTATTTTCATGAAACCATAGTTTAGTCCCTAAACTTTCAAAAAATTATGATTTTGTCCATAAATTTTTATCTCTTTCAAAATAACTCTAATGATCTTTCAAAAATCTTATCTAGGTCTCTGATCCTCTTTAGTAGGTTCCCACGGTCACTTTCCGTCCAACCTTAGTTGGAACAGTATCATTTTGACCCCGATCGTTCCCTCTCAATAAAATGAGCACATAGTTTGGTTTTGGCCAAAAACTCGCTAGTGAGGAAGCAACGATGACCGAGAGTAGTGGGGTTGTGTAACTGACTCTCCCATAAGTTGGTGGATACCTAGATCTCACTCTATGGTGGTCAGAGTTGCTTGTAAGGTCTGATTTACAGAGGGTGTCAATAATTAACTATGCTTCTCAGATTTTTTATGGTTACGAGGCTTACCTACTACCCGAAATACCACTATGGTTGATAAGAGGGGACCGAGAGGATTCTCCAAACAATGATTGGGTCATAGTTGGTTATCTGGGAGATCAGAGTGAGCTTTGAAAATTTTACTCTCTTTTCAACCAACATAGTGATGTTACTGTTTTGTCGGACTATGTCGGTAGAGGGCAGGTTAGTGGTTGAGAGGAGTGGGGTTTGAAAGTTGACTCTCCCCCAGTTGTAATGACACTTATTTGGCCAAGCTTGGTAACTAGAGGATAAAATGGGAATCTTTTGTTCGAAAGTCACCTAAAAGGGGAGGAGGTTGACTTCTAGAGAGAATTTTGGTCATCCTCTAGCGAGAGGAAGGCCAACAATTATATAGACGACACAAGGGACAAGTTGCTTATTAGGCCATGTCCATAGCTAACCAAATGGAACTATGTAGCCTCTGCTTTTCATTTAATTTTCTTAGGGAGTAAATGCAGAAAATCATGTTGGCATTCAGGTTATTTTCGGGTCTGGATCGAGTTTTCAGATCTTGAGTCGGTAAAGGAGATTACATGTATGCGAACGCGCACGTGTGTGCGCTCGGTGTGGTGCACCAACCGATCCACACTGTAGCAAACCGATTTTCGACGAATTAATCAGCCGATTCGGCCAATTTTGACATTTTCTTAACTGGTTCACTTCCAATTCGGCTTGTTCTTGGTCTAATTTATTTTTCTAAAAATTATTTATCCAATTTATATCATTTGGGTAAAAAAATGTCTATTTTTCAATTTGTATAGCCATTTTGAAAAATCAAGGGTTTTACCACTATGAGCCGGTTCAATCGGTTTTGGCCTTATTTTAGTTGGCTCACCTTCGATTCGACCAGTTTTTGGCCCAATTATTTTTCTAAAAATTCCTCACCATATTCCATGTTGATTGCACTAAAAAATTTTCATTTTCTGATTCATCTCATTTCTCTAAAAATCAAGGATTTTTTTACCTTAAATCAATTCGATCCCAATTCGAACCAGTTTTCACCTGAACTTCTCCCAAGCCTTGATTTCTGATCAAATAAGTTTCTCTAGGGAAAATTTCATGATTTTTCACATTGTTCAAGTTTAGGATCTTAATTGGTATCCAGTTTGATTTCAAATTCTTGGTTGTTGTGTTTCCCATTTTCATTTCAATATCAATTTTCTAGTCCAATTGGACTTTTATCATAGTTTCATAAATAGTTTCATAAATTCTAGTATTACAACTTATCCACACTTTTAGGAGTTTTTTTCCCCAAAACTTTCATTTAATAGTCATATCATCTAAACTCAAGAATTTATATTTTATGATTTTTAAGCTACTTGAAAAAATTGTGGAGTTTTCAGTAAGAATCGATTCAATCTAAATTAGAACTCGTACTTAATCGAACTTTTTTCAATACTTGATTTCCGATCAACGGAGGTTATCCACATTGTTCAAGTTTAGGGTCTTAACTGGTATCCAAATTGATTTCAAATTCTTGGTTCTTGGGTTTCCCAATCTCGTTTCAATATCGATTTTCTGGTTCAATTGAACTTTTATCATAATTTCATAAATTCTAGTATTACAACTTATCCATATTTTTAGAAGTTTTTTCCTCAAAACTTTTATTTAATAGTCATATCATCTAAAATCAAGAATTTTTATTTTATGATTTTTAAGCTACTTGAAAAAATTGTGGAGTTTTCAATATGAACCGGTTCGATCTCGATTAGAACTCGTACATAATCGGACTTTTTCTAATACTTCATTTCCGATCTATAGAGGTTGTTCGAGAGTAATTCATATCACTTTATCAATTATTTAAAATTTAATTTTGAATTAATTTTCAATCCTATTCAATTTCTAATACTATATTATATTTCTATTCTCACTCAACCTCAATTTTTCAACCTCAATTTTTTATCCAAATGAATTTAAATTCTACTTCTTAACATTGGTGTTATAGTTTAGGTATGAATGAATCTGACCAAATAAATTTCGAGTGTACGGATCCACATCCAACAAATTGTACCGATTATCAGGTTCGTTTGAGTCCACTACCAAGTGTGGACACACCCGATTATGTCTTTATTCGAATTATTTCATTTAATCGCATGATACTTCTTGTACTATTTAACTAACATGGTTTCTCCATTTTATAGTATAGTGCATAATATTTTAATCCAACTCTGACAAATCTCTCACCCAATATGGTGGGGGACAGTGCCAAAATTTTTCAACTAGGATCATTTTTTTTTTCCAAATTCGATTAGATACATCATCAATACCCTTCCCAAATAAATTTGCATGCCATAGAAGGGTGTAGACTAGAATGTCATCATTGTGCATGCAAAAAGTTATCTTTAGGGCTAATCCTCATGAATCTTGGTAATATACACTTACTCTTGAACCTTCCATTCTCATTGATAACCTCTTCTTAAATGCAAAGAAAATGTTAGACATTTGTTGTGTGAAAGGTTGTTGCTTGGGCATGCCTGAGAAAGACCAAGTACATGAATCTTGATATTCCTAAAAGAATTTGATCTAAGGGACTTGTTCTGTCGGGTCAAGACATGTTCCAACCCTAAGGATCATGTGTTCCTCAATCAACTCAATGTTAATTTCTCTAGAGATTTTGACCGCCATAAGCTTGTGGTCCTCTCATCATTGTAGCATATGCTCTAATTTAGGGATGCTTACATCATTTTCTAGCCGTACATGGACTGACTAATCACGGCCCTGTATCCACTCACAGCTGCCTTGCAGAGGGCCCTCACCTTGAACAATCAGAATTCATGGTCTCCCGGCCTCCATGGACGATGAGAGACAGTAGCTGAGAAGAGAAAGGAAGGATCACGTGGTGGGATTGCGATGATGAGCAGGTCTCGTTCGCATGCGATCTTATCTTCCTTCGTCACCGTACACCCGCACGAGGTCACAACCCTCATCCACGCATCTTCATGCTTCTTCTGTGTAAGCTCATTTTTTACCAAATTCGGTCCCTTGATATGGTGCGGGATAGATGACCGTACCAGAAGTTTCACCTGACCCCGTAATTTGCAGATTTTGAGCGCGTACTTCGTGGTGCTTCCCCTACGTGATGAAGGGGCGATCTCTCTAGGGTTATCGAATCTCCCCGGTCTGTTCGTCGGGTCCTTGGTGCTCACACTGATTGCTGCACCTGTTTCTACCCTAATTTTTTCCTTGCCCAATCTCTCTAAAGGCAAGGTACTGCGCCGAGTCTTGCGAATAAACCTCAAATCTTGTTTTCGTATTTGTTGACCATAGAGTTTGATACTTGGAAGGAGTGTAAATCAGATCCTTACCACCATAAGTATGTTCATTTTTTGTCAGCCATAACTAAGTGCATTGGGATATATCCACTTTGATGTCAGAAGTTTTGCATTGGATTGTTTGTTTTTGTAACTCTCAAGATTAATATCTGTACTGACGTAGTTTCTTTCTTGAATTTATTCTTCATTTTGACTTATGGTTCATTAATTGATGCTTCTTGAAATTCCAGGCCTTAGTTTTGATACACAGGTTTTTCAGTATATCATTGGTTATATTCTTTCTGCTATGGCATTCTTCTTCGTTAGGATTTTCATCTCAAATGAAGGTAAGATAGGAGCTGGCAGTTTTCATCTGAGGTTCTCATCACATCTGCGTGCATGGAGCTGATTCTTCATTATGTTATACTCAAACTTTGTTTCTGTTCCCTTCATATAGGAATCATCTCTTTCTAATCCATCCTCCTCGGTTGAGACGGATCTAAAAGATTATGTTGATCATACCAGTCCACCATCCTCACGTAAAGGCCAAGATTATGGGTTCTTTTACATGTCTGTGAGGATGGGTTTTTTTCTTTGGGTACAGTCTTCAGTATATTGCGAACTGAACATTCTTTTTAGGTTTAAGTTTCTCAAAAGCTGAGCAATCTTCGCATCTTATTGGCAATTTGACAGGTTGCTCTGCTCAATCTTATTACTATTTCATCAACGTGGGCTAGAGTAATTGATGTGATGGACAGTGAGGTCTCTGTTCTGCCAAGAGATTACACTTTTGACAGGCAGATACATTTGACGCATCTTACATTGTTCTTATGTTCAGTCAGGTTCAAGACTGTTCGGGTTCATTGGGGCCGGTGCTACGTTGGGCCAGCTTTTTGGATCACTTTTTGCTACATTGATGGCTTGGGTAGGGCCATGTATGTAAAGCTTACTCTCAACTGTGCAATTTTTGTTCAGTACATTTGCATTTGTCTTTTAAAGTATATTCTTGACTGGATGTAATGCAGATCTACTTATATTGGCTTCTCTCTTGTTGGAAATTGCTGCACAATCATCAAAGGGGATTAGCAAGGAGTTATCTCATCTTCCTGAAGAATTAGCTCCAATAATGTCCACTTTCCTCCATTTTTTATGATTTAGATTTTATCATTTTTATTTTTAATATCTGATTATTGCTCATTTGATGGAAGCTAAAAGTTTCTAGTTGAAGTTTGCAAGATGCATATTTCTTGTACTTTTTTTTTACTTTTTGTATTTTTAACCCACGTGTTCAGATTAACATTGTCATTACAGTTTCCATTATTTTAGTTTTGCAACTTGTTTGACACAGTTTCCAATAGGATCATTCAGCCCAAGAGCCGAGACTGATTTTAATATGTTTTTGTTTGCACCCAGAAAAGCAGATGCAAATCAGCATAAGGATGCAGGAGGGCAAACCACTCCTGATCCCAATTTTTCAACACCTACATCATCTTCTCCTGAGCCTAAGCCTCGTATTTGGGCCATCTTGGATGGACTTTGGCTTATACTGTCCTCTACTTACCTTATATACGTATCACTATTTCTCTGGCTGAGTGCAGTTGTCTCATCCTTCTTCTATTTTCAGGTGAAATAACTCTTCCTCATGCTTGGCTTCTTCTGGCTATAAGCACTGGATTGGTCATGGAAGGAAAAATTCATAGTCTTTCATATTTGCTTCTAGTTCATCTCCAAAGTTTCTTTATATGCAGAAAGTTACTGTGATAGCAAATGCTGTAACAAGCTCCACTGACCAGAGAAGGTTGTTTGCCCAGATAAATAGCTTCATTGCTGTGTTTATACTTGCTGGACAATTGACTTTAACAGTGAGAGCTCTTAATATTCTTTTTCTCAGAAATCATCCAGAGGAATATCAAGTGCTGGTATGTACATTGTTCCTGTCTCACATTTTCTGTTCCTAACAGGGTCGAATTCTTGCAATTGCCGGGGTCACTATGGTTATTTGTGCTACTCCTTTGATTGCATTTTTGAACCTGGTGGCTGTTGCACTTTGGCCCACATGGATAGCAGTTGCTATCTCTGAGACCCTTCGGAAGGTTTTCAACTTATAGTATACTCTTCACTTTTCTACATGAAAGATATACTCAAGCTTCAGCTGGTCTAAACTTCATATAAAATATCTTTACAATGCAATGTTTGCCTTATCATATTTGTAGGTTGTTACATATGTTGTTACGAGGCCAGGAAGAGAGCTTCTATTCACTGTTGTTTCCCAGGACGAGAAGTACAAAGCTAAGGTCGAAATCATTCTGTTCCTGCTACTTCCAAACAAGCTTATCAATATTGGTTATTTTACTTGGTCCAACATGACAGTGAAATCTTTGGCATGCATGGGCAGGTGTGTATAGATGTCATTGTCCAGAGGCTTGGTGATGCTACAGCTGCTGGGATGTTCAAATTACTCTTCAGCTCTCTCAATGGACAAATTTCAACAGTTTCCCTTTATGCACTGCCAGTATGCTATTATATGAATCATTTATTTACAAGTCCTCCAAGGATTCATTAACTTTTCATCAATGCTTGTTGCCTGGAGCTGATCATATCTAAATATTTATCCTAGGGCATTACAGAGTTGTTTTCTTTTTACCATATTACAGGTTTGTTCAATGTGGATAATCACTGCATATCAGTTGGGACACCGGCAGGAACAGCTAGCAAGACTGAAGAGTGCACTGAACTCCTAGTTCCATATTTGGAAGCTCAGCTGTGATAATCAATGACTGATCTTCGTCAAGGAGATGTAACATATGTGATGGCTATACGACTCAGTCTTGCCGGCATAGGAGTTATAATAGTGCATCAATAATGTTTCTGTAAGTAATTTGATCTTCATCAAATTTGCAACTGATGGTAAGCCGGTTTTCTGTTCCATGTTTATCTTGGATTACCTTTTAATGCATGAATATTCGATTTCCTTTCTTGGGAAGGTTAAATGTATTGAGGGAATCTTCATAAACCTATAAACTTTACTGAAATTTTATTGAATCTTTGTTATTAGATAATTTTATCTCTCTAGCATCCATCTACCCTGTTGAAATTTACATGATATGATAGGATGAAAAAACATCTATCAATGGAGAAAAGTCCATGAATGGATAGCACCGTGCTTAGGCCCAGGGATCTGCATCAGGCATTTTGCAAATGTTGAATCACATTACCACTGCAGGGGGTGGGTTCAGCATCTGAAAAAGATGGATCGTTATTGTTTGGTACCACATCCATATCCTCAATGATAGTAGTTACTACAATGTCAGGTATAAGGAAGAAAACAAACATATATAGATGGCAGAGTTTGCGAACAAATACATATAATCTCACTTTATCTGCTGTTAAAAGTCCATCCTCTAAGAAGTGAACAGCGGTTTGGGCATTGATGCATGCATTTTTTGCAGTCACGAGCCAAATCAGGCTGTGGACTTGTTATTGCTACTGTTAACCTAAGCCGCTGTAGTTTGAGACCTTCTTGATGGCTTCCTCTTCCATTTCCATGAGCTGCCGGCATAATGTTTCTGTATCAGGTGCCTCTTCCTTAAAGGTGAGCCTTAACTCCTTCCACTGGAACTGCCCATCCAAGGAAATATTAGGTACCTTCCCAAGGACATCAATTCCTTTGCGATCCAGAGATGTGATATACGCATCCTAGATAGAGAGAAGACCAGCCAAAAGTAATTTAATAGTTCACTGATTGTCTATCTTTCAGGAGAACTTTGGTTTTGAAAGCATAGTACTATGTTCTTCTAGAGTTTACCCTAACGTGTGCATTCAAGTTGGTGAAGCAGAGAAGCACCAGGGCCCTTCTCCTTGATTCGCTTTGATTAATCCCATCAATAAGCATTGCAGTGTAGGGAGCTATATGACACAAGAGGGTAGAACCATTTGAATGATAGAATCAAACTGGTCATTACAGCAGGCATATGAATCCACTTATCTTACCTATTGAATCTGCCTTTGAAGTTTGGAGGTCCTTCAAGGCTACTTCATGGGTCACCCCATTGCTGCTAACATATGTGCATGATCTGTTGGAGTAACCAATAAATGTGACTCAAAACACAGTTAACAGATGAAAAACACACTACTTCCTGTTGGTAGGAATCATGCAAATTTTTATGCAGATGAAACTCACACTCCATAGATAGATTTGCCAAAAGAAATAAATCTTGCTTATGCTGTACCACCATAGGATTGCGCTGTTATATGCAGTCTACTTAGGTAACTATCAAGTTTCTTCAGACTTTTGAAGACCTTTAGTGGTGAATAAATATGGGATACCCATGTCATAACCATTTGGCATATGGAAGAGATCTTCTGATACATAGTAAACTCTTGCGAGTTTAAAGCAAAGAGGACAAATTCCTACCTCAAATCGAACTTGTAGATATTATAATTTTCATGACTGTTTGTTAGCCCCAGAAGATTCTCTGAGCGAGATGTAACTGCAGGGTTAGCAGAACTTAATATGCCACGAACTGTATAACTGAACTCTCCAACTGTTTTTTGCTCAGAATGTATTAGTTCTTCTAACTTTTGAGAAGCTACCTGGGCCTGGAGAGAAATTGAATGCACTACACTCAATGTGATTATACTGTGCAAGCTGCATCCTACATGTAAATTTCCATGATTATAGAAACCAGAAGCATTATAACCTTTTTATCTTTAAGAAGAATGACATCGCCAGTTAGAGCAATCCGGGATGGCAACTGCATCATCAGCAACCAAACAGATTAGTAGCAATTTCATTGCTTGCTCCTTGAGTTTTATGAGTGAAATGATGAGATGCACATCCAGATGATAGCCACCAGTTGGGCAAACAAAAAGTTTAGACACAAAGAACTCACCATTTTAACAGATTTGAGCAGTCTTGGGAGTGGGCCAGGAAAAGGAGTTGTAACAGCCAGAGAACCTCGCTCATCGATGATAGTGTTCTACAGGCATGATGCATGTTTAACTTGAAATGTAACCATTTTCTCCTTAAACAATGCCATTCAACATGAACTAAATAAAGAATTCAAGAATGAGCGAGAAAGTACATCCTAAATGAATCACAAGTTCAAAAATCAAAGCAAGCTCACCACATTGTGTGCATCATCTTCAGAAATCCAGAGATATGGCTTCCCTCTCTTGACCATATAATTAACCTTGGAAGTGTGTATCTCCTCTTTGCTGAAGCAAATACATGCCTATAATTAATCAGCTGATCCAACCGGGTAGTACAACTGTTCTCTTGATTAATAGCATTTTCTACTTTCCATTCAATGTAGTTTTAAGCAAATTAGATGCTGAAAAGATAGTTATGCTATAAAATGATGAAAGAGGTTCGTAAATCTTAGGAAGAGTCACCTTCCTTTGGCATCAGCTTTGATCGTGCTGAGATGACACTGCCAATTTGCAGCCAGTATATTCTGCGTAAACGCAGAAATATTTGAGTCGAGGAAAACCCAAATTCAACAACTTCAAACGCGGGAAGGATTACAATGGTCATTTGTCCACAGAAACAGGTGAGGGAGGGAGTGAGTTCGTTGGGACGAGGAACAAGGTACGTACCCTGCACTTATCAGCTACCGTCAGGGCAGCTGCTCTATTGCTTTTCATGGCGACACGGCAAACTTCTGTTAGCGTCTCTCCCACACCAACTGCTCGACGAAAGGCCTCCAACGCGGTGCGCTTCGTCCCCTACCGCAGGGTTGGATGTTGAGCACTGAGGAGCCCAGCAGCTTCAAATGCCGGCGCCTTTCATGGCTTCCAAAACGGTGGGTAGCTCCTTCTTGGTGGTGGGCCGGATATATTGCTAAATGGGCCGAATATGTAAATGGACTCTTAATCCAGCCCAAATAGTTTGTCGTCAACCTTCGGGTGTCTGTCTGGATGAGAGAGAGTGATGAAAGAATCTCTGTAGTGGGAGTGGGACTCTCGTTCAGATCCATGGCCATGGAGGAAGCAGAAGCTGAGACATTCTCGGACCCTCCCTCTCCATCTTCTTCTCTCTCTCCACCGCCAGGACAGAGATTCTTCGATCGCGAGAGGCATGTTATGTACCTGGAGATGATGTATCAGATGCTTCCATATCACTACCAGTCCCAGGAGATCAACCGCCTTACCCTCGCTTACTTCGTCATCTCCGGTCTCGACATCCTCAACGCCCTCGATCGTGTATAGCTTCTCATTCTTGCCCAATTTGATTGAACTATATTTTTGGGTAAAATTTCCACCTGATATATTGGGCTACCCTTAGGGGTGACGATATAAGCTCTGATGCAGTATTCGGAGCTGCATTTGCGTAGCATTGATCTTCGGAATTGTTCTGAAACTGCCATACGCTGAGATTGAATCCCTCCTTGGTATATAGATTATAGAAGTTGGCAAAAATAGATCTTGATCTGAACAGTAAGTGAAGCTCTTTCTGCAGCCCCGTAGTTGAAAGTGCTTCCATTTGGAGGAGAATATATAAGTATTTGTTCTTAGCTGCTGAAATGAGTTATTGGTATTGTAAAGTGTTTTTGTGATATGATAATTCATGTATAGCATGATACTAATCATTCCCCCATGGTGGAAAGTAGAATTTTATCAGGACCATTGATGCTTTAATGTTGATCAGGTTGACAAGGATGCAGTTATTGAGTGGGTTTTGTCTTTGCAAGCACGTCCAAGTACCAAAGATGAACTGCACAGTGGTATGATCTTGTGCGTAGAAACTCTACTGGCATGAATTAGTCTGAGATGGGTTCACATTCATTAGCTTGGTTCATTTATTGCCCAACAGGATCTGATTGCTGCTTTCTCGTGCAGGGGAATTTTATGGATTCCATGGTTCACGAAGTTCGCAGTTTCCATTGGATGAGAATGGGGTAAATAAGTGGTTTATTTTTCCTAGAAATGACATACCCACTTTGTGTTTTTCCTTTCAAGAAAACTATTTCTTGTTGTATGTATTTGTAGGTTTGTATTCATAATGGAAGCCACTTGGCAAGCACTTACTGTGCACTCGCAATATGCAAGATTATTGGCTACGATCTATCAAAAATTAACTCTGAATTGATTTTAACATCAATGAAAAATCTTCAGCAGCCAAATGGGAGGTATGAACTATTGTTCTCATGATTTTGTTTGTATCTCTTTTTCTCTTATAGAAAATTCTGTTCTAGTTCAATCAAATGTAGCAGAGTTCTGCATGCTTATGCATATCTGCAATACCCACATCCTTTCAGACCTCTAGAAAGAGGTCTATAATTTGAATAAGTAAGCCTAGGAGGTGAAGCTGGACACTAGTAAAAGTGAAAATTCTACAATAAGTGCTGCTTTGTTATCTTTTTAATTAACTTTTCAATCCAGATCTGATCAAAAACTTCCCAGTCCAGATATATATTTTCTATGGTTAGTTATCCTGCAACTTGGTTAATTGCATGCACCTCTTTCCTTCATTCCCAGCTTTATGCCCATCCATACTGGAGCAGAGACAGATCTCCGATTCATTTATTGCGCTGGTAAGAGAGTGAAATTATCTAATGAAGCAAGAGCAGACATGTTCACTGACATAGATCATTTACCTTGTTATCTTTTAGCTGCTATTAGTTATATGTTGGAGGATTGGAGTGGAATGAATAAGGAAAAGGCAAAAGACTACATATTGAATTGCCAGGTCTGTCCATCAGCTGCTGTGCTTCTCCTCTATTGAGTTGTTATTTGTCATTTCTCTTTCTGTTTCAGCATTGTTAGGAATAGGTTCAAGCATTTAATAATTCTCATAATAACAGAGTACTTCCACCCCATGTATTCTCATATATTTGTCTCATGTTTTGACAGTCATATGATGGTGGTTTTGGGTTAACACCAAGCTCTGAATCTCATGGTAAGTCTTTTTAGTATATATAGTCATCTATGTTCTCTATGCTGGTTTATAAGAATTTAAATTTAGCTACTTATTATAGAACTGAAGTTCCATTTTCCAAGATTCTGTAGGTTACTTCCTCTCCTTTGTATTAACGATGATGATTTACCAGTTAATTTAATTTAGTGGCACAGGTGGTGCTACATATTGTGCTGTTGCATCTCTCCGACTGATGGGATTCATTAAGGACGATGTTCTGTATTACAATGAACGAGATGCAATAATAGATGTCCCATTACTGGTTGATTGGAGCTTGCAGGTATTGATTAATATACTGCAAATATCATTCCTATATTGGCTGTCTGATAGGTTTATTATTCTTCTTGCTTTTCTGCTCACTGATGGTTTGACCTTTCTTAATTTTCTACCTTCCTGCAGAGGCAAGTAATTGATGGTGGTCTCCAGGGAAGACCAAATAAACCTAGTGATACATGTTACGCATTTTGGTATATTGTGTCCTTCAAGATGCATATTTGTTGTTTTTTTTTACTCCAAGAAACATTTTTTTGGGAGTGGACTAACATGTGAATCCCTCAATATGTAAGAACCTAATAATTTAGTCCTTCAATATTATTTTCCAATAACTCCGTCTTCCAATTTATGATTTGTCTAACAATATAGTCCCTTTATCAATCTAATTGAAATTAATTACGTATAACTATACCCTTTTTGGTACATATATCAATTGGTTTATATGTTATATGCTATAGAGTTGTTTTAATACATAAAGTTGTGAAATAGAGTTTTAAATGCGTACATAATGAAAAACAACGTTGAATATATAGTATTGATGAAAAAATTTGTCCTATTCTAGTACATATATACAAGGAAAAAAAGGACATTCTTCTATAAGTATGTATGAAGAACTAGGATTGAAATTTCAAAGAGTATAATTGTGTAGTTTAGGTTTAGCTGAATTAACAAAGGGACTAAATTATTAGACAATAAGAATGAGGGTTAAATTTTTAAAAATACATTGAGGGACTAAATTGTAAGATTCTTAAAAATTGGACTAACCCACTCGTTTTTTAGGTGAAATCTTATTATTCTTCTTGTACAGGATCGGAGCTACTCTAAGGATTTTGGGTGGTTACGAGCTTGTACACGAGAAATCCTTGCGGAGGTTTCTGCTAACTTGCGAGTCTGAGGTAGCCTTGTTTTATGCTTCTTCTGTCAGCATTCTCATCTACACCCCACTTGAGAACACCATTAATGATGGACCGGAGTTTCTGATTTTGTTTCTGGTGTGCCCTTCTCAGTATGGTGGGTTCAGTAAATTCCCTGGAGAGCTCCCTGATCTCTACCACTCATACTATGGGCTTACAGCATTCAGCCTTTTGGAGGAGCCTGGTGTAAATCCATTATGCGTCGAACTTGGGATTACACAAGTTGCCTCCTTAGGATTATGAGTTTTTTCTTTCATCTATGTGTTGCTATATTTTGGAACATAACTTCACTTGGTACTACGATTCAGTGGGCGTTACTTCTTGTGGCATGGCTGTGTGAGATCTCCATATAAACTACCTGTTGTCCTGTTGAAGTTATGGAGGAAACGAATGGAAGGTAATTTCTTGATGTTTTGCTAGTCTGATTGAATATATCATGGTCCATTGACTTAATGGTTGTTGTCTACTATATCAGACTCGAACTTGACAAGTAGATCATGAGCAAATTTCTTAGACATGGATCATTTGTCTTGCCCATTACATTGTCGTGCACTACCCCAGCTACACTCAACCACAACCAGCTACTTTTGCAGATGCATCCAGCCCAGTCACTCTCCATTGTCATCATGATATTTTAAACAAAATATCATCATTGCCCTAAGCCTCCTTTAGTGTCTTCCCAGATCGCTGCATTTGGTTATTCACAGAAAAAAAATGGGCCACTTCTCTCGGCCAAATTGGTTTTAATCCTGGCATACAAGAAAATCGGAACAGCCTGCTTTCTCCACAGGAAGACACAATTGTCATCCACAGACCTCAAGCACTACTTCCGGGTCTGTGCACAGAGGAATGAATGCCGATCGACTACGTAAAATCTTGATCGCACCTTTCGAAGCTGTATTGTAGCGAATCAAGTCCAGCAAGAGGTGAGAATCCCTGTTGAAGGAGGCACCTGGCAGACCTCATGAAGAGAGTATGCAGCAATGGAATCTTCTGTGTTGGCATGGTGCTATGGAAGCTCTGGGAGCAGCCCTGCTCATGCTATTTGGAAGAACGGCCTGTCGTTCCCACACTGGATTAGGGGAACAGTGCGCTTCCTTTGCCAAGCCCCTACCTAGTATTACGATCAGCTCATAGTAGAAGTCGATGAGTAATCAAAACAGCAATTTGAAGATCAATCCCCCTGGGCGGCATGACACACACTATCTGTAATAACCGAGCACCCTACTTTCGGATATTTTAGGCATGCTATCACTGTAATTCAGATTTGGTATCCCCAATGGAAAGTGTCTACTGTGCAGGCGGTCTGTCTGGGTATAGAGGTATGTGATATTAGCATCAAGAAAACGAAGTCAGTGTAATCGTCGCAACTTCCACAAGAAAAGTAAAATCCATCCAGCGTACACAAAAAAAATTGTAAAATTCAAAATGGCAATAAAGCCCAGCATCTTCTTCCATCCTCAAAGTCACCATTTAGTCAACCTCTTCGATCTTGGGGCCGGTGCCACTGCTACCAGTAGGAGCATCGTCATCCATTACTCCAGCACCTTCAGGGCCTTCAGGGCCAAAACCACCCTGGTAAATCCTTGCAACGATCGGGTTGCATATGTTCTCCAACTCCTTCATCTTGTCTTCAAACTCATCAGCCTCCGCAAGTTGGTTCCCATCCAGCCATTGAATCGCCTGGTCAATGGCATCCTCTACCTTCTTCTTGTCATCAGGGGGCAGCTTCCCACCGATAGTGTCATCCTTAACGGTGTTCCTCATGCTGTAGGCATAATTCTCCAGGGAATTCTTGGCCTCCACCTTTTTCTTGTGCTCCTCATCCTCGGCTTTGTACTTTTCAGCCTCCTGCACCATTTTCTCAATCTCGTCCTTCGAGAGCCTTCCCTTATCATTGGTGATGGTGATCTTGTTCTTCTGTCCGGTGGTCTTGTCCTCAGCAGAGACATTCAGGATGCCGTTGGCATCAATGTCAAAGCAGACAGTGATCTGGGGTACTCCCCTTGGAGCTGGAGGAATGCCAGAGAGCTCGAACTTGCCCAGTAAGTTGTTGTCCCTCGTCCTGGCCCTCTCACCCTCATAGACTTGGATGAGGACACCCGGTTGGTTGTCTGAATAGGTTGAGAAGATCTGTTCCTTCTTAGTGGGGATTGTCGTGTTCCTGGGGATAAGGATTGTCATCACACCTCCAGCTGTCTCAAGACCGAGAGATAGAGGTGTCACATCCAAGAGCAGCAAGTCCTGGACCTTCTCATTGCCTTCTCCACTCAAGATGGCTGCCTGTACAGCAGCTCCATAGGCAACAGCCTCATCAGGGTTGATGCTCTTGCACAGATCCTTACCATTGAAGAAATCCTGCAACAACTGTTGCACCTTTGGAATTCTGGTGGAGCCACCAACAAGAACCACATCATGGACAGTACTCTTGTCCATCTTGGCATCTCTCAAACACTTCTCGACTGGCTCCATGCACTTCCTGAAAAGGTCCATGTTGAGCTCCTCAAATCGGGCACGGGTGATGGTGGAATAGAAGTCCACACCCTCGTACAGTGAGTCGATCTCAATGGTGGTCTGGGCAGTGGATGACAGAGTCCTCTTCGCCCTCTCACATGAAGTCCTCAGCCTCCTGAGAGCCCTAGGATTTCCAGTGATGTCCTTCTTGTGCTTTCTCTTGAACTCCTGCACAAAGTGGTTCACCATCCTGTTGTCAAAGTCCTCACCGCCAAGGTGAGTGTCACCCGCAGTCGCCTTAACCTCAAAGATGCCTTCCTCAATTGTCAGCAGCGACACATCAAATGTGCCACCACCAAGGTCAAAGATGAGGACGTTCTTCTCTCCAACACTGGTGGCCTTCTTGTCGAGACCATAAGCAATGGCCGCAGCAGTGGGCTCATTGATAATACGCATGACATTGAGACCAGCAATCACTCCAGCATCCTTGGTGGCCTGTCTCTGAGAGTCATTGAAGTAGGCCGGAACAGTGACAACAGCGTTATTCACGGCGAAACCAAGAAAGGCCTCTGCGATCTCACGCATCTTTATCAGAACCATGGAAGATATTTCTTCTGCAGCAAACTGCTTATCTTCGCCCTTGTAATTCACGACAATCATGGGCTTGTCACCAGGACCAGCGATGACCTTGAATGGCCATAGCTTTATATCACCCTGAACAGAGGAGTCACTGAATCTCCGCCCAATCAACCGCTTGGCATCTATCAGCATGCAGACAATAGAAATAAGATACTGTCCAAAATTAATTCATTCAACTTAAGCACTCGAGACTGCAAGGATCTAAAAAAGCCTGCATCAAACTATTCTCAAAACGAGGCAATCAAATCTAAAATACAGTGAAATGTTAAGATGCTAAGTCGCTGACACCAGTATGGACTATAACAAGGAGTGAGAACTCTAATTTCAATCAGGTCAAATAATATTACATCGAACATCACATATAAAAAGAACACAGAAAAATGATTCATGCTATCGCAAGTCACGGCAATGATTATTTATAAAACAATGGATTCCTATATATGGAATAAGTAGACATCGAGGCCCAAGCTAAAATAATATCCATACTTCATGCAGATCCACGTCCATGTCAAGAGAAAATCGTGCGGAAATGAGCCATGACATCCAATAAAAGAGGAAGATGTCAAGAGATTACTATATACCGAATAAGTAGACATCGAGGCCCAAGCTAAAATAATATCTATACTTCATGCAGATCCACATCCATGTCAAGAGAAAATCGTGGAAATGAGCCATGACATCCAATAAAAGAGGAAGATGCATGCTACACTAGAACATAGAACCAACAGATATCTGGCTCTTTTGTGAGCAAGCTAATACATTGGGGAAATAACAAAGGAAAAGTAAAAGAATAAAAGATGCATATCTTACCAAATACCGTGTTGATCGGGTTCATGGCGACCTGATTCTTCGCAGCATCGCCGATCAACCTCTCGCTATCGGTGAAACCGACATAGGATGGAGTCGTCCTGTTACCCTGATCGTTTGCAATGATCTCAACGCGGTCGTGCTGCCACACACCGACGCAAGAGTACGTCGTACCAAGATCGATACCGATAGCAGGACCTTCGCCCCTTCCGGCCATTAGATCTGAGAAGACGAAGAATCTAGAAAGAATACGGACTAGGAGGAGATAGAGAAGGCGACAGCAGATGCAGCAACGATGTTAGAGCCTTAGAGGTACCTTCAAGTGCAACGAGTGGGGGACGCTCATATAGGCTCACGGTGTGAATGTGGTCAGATTCCAGAAGGTTCCCAAGGGGCTAGTAGAGCCGTTGGATGAGATGAGAGAGGAGATTGGAGCTGAGATGGCAACCGACCGGGCTTTTCTTACGCCCGGTTGTATGCATGGAGAGGCCTGTACCCGTTTTAGACTCCAACGGGATTGGAAGCCCGGGCCTGGACCCGTCCCACAGGTCCGGAGGACCCGGACCACCTGCGCAAGCACGGTCTGGGAAGGGTCCATGCCGAGCAGTGCGGGTCGGGTTTTTTTGCCAACCGGTTAATTTTTGTTTCACGTGATGGGATTATGGTCTAACACGGCCGCTTGGATGTGAACCGGACGATGGTCATGTGCAAAGTCCAAGGAGATCGGATTGTCTTGTATGATGAGGTATCAATAAACGGGGGTCAACCGTGATTCTCCCCGGGCCAGTGTGTGTGTGTGAGGAAGAAGGTATACAAATTCAGTCACTAAACTTCTCCACTCTTTTCATATAGATCCCCTTTACTCTGGATCGCGCTCGCGCATCGCGCGGCCGTGTAGTATTTAGTGTGCATACGTTTCCTCGGAAATTCTACTCCCTTCGCCCCTCTCCATCGTCGTACTGTCCCTCCAAAAGTCTAGATTCTTGTTGAAAGAAATTTCAGGCAAGGTAACAGCTCAGATTAATGGCGTGCATTTGTTTATCCTCTCTCTCTCTTCTCCCTCTATTTGGAATTGATAATGATCACCGACGAGAAGCGGTCTTTGTTTATCTTGCTGTTACGTTTTTTTTGCACTTATCTTTCTGTTTAGTTGATAAGTCGCCGAGAAAGTGAGATTCAGATCTGGAGTTTTATTAGGTGCTCTGTCTGTGGGTTCGATTTTCTGATCACCTGTTGCTTTCATCATACTCTCCATCTCCACTTTCCTTGATTTTGAAGATTTTCGTTTAATTCGATAAGGTTGAATCTCTCTCTCTTGCTCCTTCCTGTTGGTGCAGTTAGGTGAGTTTTCTACTAACTATACCCAAACTTCATATATCTATATAAAGGTCCATTGTTTGAGCTTGCATGCATTCACAAACTGAAATCTTGGATCTGAATCTCTTCGGAGATAGTTCTTGGATCTCAATCGTTCTCCCTCTTTGCCTTTTGCCTTCGTTAATTTGATAGAAGGTCTCATTATCTTTTTGTTTCGATGATTTATCTGATCTATTTCGTGAAATAATTTTTTGACGGATTTCTTTGTCGGCTAGTTGAACGTGAATTCTGTACTTTCTTTTTGTTTAATCTTACTTCTGAACAGGCTCGTCCATTCAAAGCAGAATATTGTGAGTGAATTTGGATATACGTCAATCATTTCCTTTTGGATTTCAGGGTGCCGGTGAGAATGGCTAAGCAAGCGTCCAACGGTGACAGTCACTCTGCTGCAAAACCACCTCCAACACCATCTCCTCTACGGTTCTCCAAATTTTTCCAAGTACTTTTTTTGCTATCCATCTTCTGAAAATCTTAAGTCTAGTTATTGTTTTCTTCTGCCTTATCCATGCAGTTTCTAGCAGTTGACTTTATTTTCGCTGATAACTCACATTGTAATGAAGGTTGATCTTCTGCACGTTTATCTCTTACATGGCATAAGATTAATCGTTAGGCATTTGATTTTATGATTGAACGTTAGGCCCTTAGTGGTTAAACTTTCCTGTATCTTCTCAAAGCTGCAGACAAATAATTGAACTGATAGTGATGGGCACCTGTGGGATTGGATATAAGCCATATTTTTCAATTGATAATGCAAGATCTTGTTTGTTCTGCATCTGTGTCATCAATATTATATGTTGGGTACTGATTAGCTGATAAAGCACTCAGTTTCTCTTGTGCTACGTATGTTCCCTTCATTTTCATTTGTTCCTGAAAGTTTGTTTTTAATTACAGCCTAATATGAGGATTTTGGTCACTGGAGGAGCTGGTTTCATCGGTTCTCATTTGGTTGACAAGTTGATGGAAAATGAGAAGAATGAAGTGAGTGTTCTCCTATACAGAAGATTTCCATATGATTCTTGTTGATATCAATTTAGAAGGACCAACAGCAAGATATTAAATAATTAGAAAAAATGCAAAATAGAACATCTTCACTGTTGGTTTTGGAAATATTTCAACTTAGAGTCATTGAGAAACTTTGCCAGGTAAACTCTGAAGAAGTATGAGAAACAATGCCATATCAGAATTGAGTTTGTCAAGGTCTGATATTTAATAATATATGTATTGGATTTGAGGGTGCTTTTTTTTCCAGGTGATTGTTGCTGACAACTACTTTACTGGCACAAAGGATAACTTGAAGAAATGGATTGGTCATCCAAGATTTGAACTCATTCGTCATGGTAATTTGCAATTTTATGTTATATCCATTGTTCACCTTGTTGAATGCCTGGCTGTCATTATAACACTAAGCCTTGAAGCCTATGTTTGTGTCTGCACTTATATTATATGAATATTAATAATACTAGCAGCCAAGATACTGATTTTGTTATGTTTCTTGTTTTAGATGTGACTGAACCACTTCTGGTTGAGGTTGATCAGATTTATCACCTCGCTTGCCCTGCTTCTCCAATCTTTTATAAATACAATCCAGTAAAGGTATGAAATCTTAACCGTCTTGTGGCTGAGTAGAGACAGTTCAATTCCAAATTAACTAACCAATATGGATTGGGATCTCATATCTTCACGGCATCATATTTCGGCCAGACCATCAAAACCAATGTGATTGGTACTCTGAACATGTTGGGGCTTGCCAAGCGTGTTGGTGCAAGGTATTGACTTTACAATATTTGAGCACAGCTAGATTTTTTTCTGCAAATAATATGAATTTTGCAACAGGATTTTGCTCACTTCCACTTCGGAAGTGTATGGGGACCCACTAGTGCATCCTCAAGATGAAAGCTATTGGGGAAATGTGAACCCAATTGGTATGCAGAATCTCTTCAGGATGGACAGTTGAAGTCACTAGTACTTATTGATTGTCCATCCATAATCTTGAAATTTCAATCATGCAGGGGTGAGAAGTTGCTATGATGAGGGAAAGCGAGTGGCAGAGACTCTTATGTTTGATTATCACAGGCAGCATGGGATTGGTAAGGCAGTTTCTGTTGTAGATGCAATGGAGAAATGATTTCAGCTCTGTGAAAAATGAATTAGTCGCATATGTTCTCTATTTTATTTTTGGCAAATAGAGATTCGGGTTGCTCGCATCTTCAATACTTATGGCCCTCGCATGAACATTGATGATGGACGTGTTGTCAGCAATTTCATTGCCCAAGCAGTCCGGTATTATTATGTTGTACTGCATTACCTTACCTTATGAATGCTTCCTTCACGGTAGACATGTTCTGTCATGCTTCATTAGCAAGTTTGCATATGACCTGTCCCCCATTTTTTGTAGGGGTGAACCCTTGACTGTTCAGGCACCTGGAACACAGACCAGGAGCTTCTGTTATGTCTCAGACATGGTATGCATTATTTGTCCCTCATTAGCCACCTAAGCTGTTATTTTTGGTAATTGAAGTCCTCAAGTTATTGGGTTCAATCCTGAAGGTTGATGGCCTCATTCGACTTATGGAAGGAGAGCACACTGGACCAATCAACCTTGGGAATCCTGGTAACTGTTGTTTTACATAAGTCACCATGTTAATTATGAAGAGCTTCTGTATGCCTGCATTGTTAATCCTCAGCCTTTTATATGAAAATAAACTGCAGGCGAATTTACAATGATGGAGCTGGCAGAGACCATCAAGGAGGTAGTGCTTGTGTGATTACAGTGTTGTCGCTTTCATCCACTGAGTTGTTATGGTTCTGGTTTTTTAAAATACCTCATGATCCATTGATGACTCCAACCAATCACCCTTGGACATCGTGAATCATGATCTCTTTGCCTAGCATTGATCATTGTCAGTAGATGATCATCTGAAAAGAACAGATCAAGCTCAGGCTGATCTAATTCTGGAACTTATGATCTGCTGCAGCTTATCAATCCCAATGTGGCAATCTCCTCGGTTGAGAACACGCCCGATGACCCTCGGCAGAGGAAGCCCGACATCACGAAGGCAAAGGAGTTGCTGGGTTGGGAACCCAAAATCAAGTTGCACGATGGACTTCCTCTCATGGAGGGTGACTTCCGGACGAGGCTTGGAAAGCCCCGGACAAACTGAAAACCTATGCAGAGCAGAAGGATGAGCTTTTCCTTACGGTGGTGATTGTTTTCCATGTGGCGCCTCTCTGGGAATAGGTTACTGGAAAGAATAACAAAAAGACGATGTTGCCGGTCACTTTATACCATTTAAACTGGGCGTGCTCGAGTGTTTTGTGATGATGTTTCCAAGTATCAAATATTAGTGCCATATGTTCAATTTCTAATCAGTAATTGATTATTTTCCCAGTAAGCGCACCTTACATGAGTTTCTGAAATCTGAGAGTTCCAATATAAGCATTCCGTAATTTATATCCACTATTAATTGAAGGGGAAAATTTTAGGTAGCACATTGCCAACAAGGAAGGGCGAGGAAGAGTGCTTCAAGACGGAGGTCGAGGAAGAGTTGCTTCAAGACGGACCGTGGTTTATCCATGGGCGAAGTAATTTGATCAAACTGATGTTATATCATTGGAATATTGTAAATGAGAGGAGGAAAGTGGCTGAGTCCAAAGGAATTTGTGATAGTGATAGTTCGAGATATTCAGCCGTTGATGCAAGCATTTAGCATGGTGGAAGCAGTATCATGATGCCTTCAAGTACACCAAGGATGACTTCAACTGGCAGGACAACCGCACGAAGGATGAACTGGCGGGGACCAATTTTCTCTCTCTAGAGTTTAGACAACTGTTTCACAAGGGTTGGAATTATAGATGAACAATACAGGTAAGCATAACATCTATGTACTTTACAGTGTATGGTATTACATGTAAGATAGGCATAGTGGTGATCTCACAACCCTTCTAAGTTCCCCCGGTGAAAATGAGATTTTGTTCCAATTAGTATATGGGGTTGAAGTTGTGGCCAAATTAAGAGCTGCAACTTCACAATGACCAACACTCAATAATGGCCATGGCAAGGGTTGTGCCATTGGTCTAGTTAGTTCTGGTCTTTCAAGTCTTACTCCAAGGGAAAGGATAAGCACACATCTAGTGAAAGAGAAGAGAACTTCTCATAAGTTTTCTAAAGCAACGTGCCATTTTATGTTTTTACAAATGGTTAAATTATATTTTTATGTAAAAGTTTTTGGTAAATAATACTTTAATCTTTGAAAATGTTATATTTTATTATTAAATGTTTGCTAAAATTAATATTTTTGTGCTAATTTTAACTTTTAAAAAACTCTAATATAAATTTAACAACTTCTTATATAATCTATCATATCATTATTTTTGTTGATGTGTAATGTGCTTATTAATTGAAAATTAATTTATATATTAATTTAACTTAAATTATTTATATATTTTTTAAATAAATACATATTATATATATATATTTAATAAAATTATAAATTAAAATTATATATACTTAACGTTTTATTTAATTAATTTGAAATATTAATTTAAATATCTTACATAAATAGAATATATATATATATATATTAAGTTATCATTAAAAAATATTGCCAAGTTAAATTTAATAAAATATTTATATATAAACAATAATATTGTACAAATTATATACAAATAATGATATTATACAAAATTTTACAGGTGAAAATTATATATAATTTATGTTTTTATAAAAATATATATAATTAATAGAATATTATAATTTATATATAAATATTTTATTTAAATTAAATTATAAGCAAATTTTATAGATAACCTAAAATATATGTAATTTGATATTATATTTGTATAAAATAATTAATTTATTATTTCAAATATATATATAAATATTAATGATTTTAAATTACATATTATTTTTATTAATAATGTAAAGTATATAATTGTATATTATATTTGTGTAAAATATTTAATTTATTATTTTAAATTAATTAAAAAATAATTTTATATAATTTTTATTTATAATCTTATCGAGTAAAAATTATGTATAATATGTATTTTAAAAATATCTATAATTAATTTAAGTTAAAATATATTATATATATAAAAATTAAAATAGAGATGAATAACAAAAATATTATATTATGTAAGTTGTATTTTTTAACTTAATTTATTATTATTCAATTATTAGGATATTAAGATAAACCTTTTTTATTCCTTGCATAAATGATTGGTAACATTTTTAATCATAATGTGTTGCAATTCTTGAATAAACATAATATTTCGTACTATGGTATGTCTCATAAATTATTCTATATTTGAAAAAAAAATAATTACAGGATAAGATGGGGCATAAATGAAGATGATGATAAACATTAGAACTAGGACTAAATGGCAAGAAAAATAAGTTAGATGTAAATATTAGGTTTATAAAATTGTCCGGTCAGGTTGGATTTTATATTATTCAAACTTGACCCGATATCGGGTTCACATATCATTCCCCAATCTGATTTTATCAGCCAATTCGGTAAATTTCACACCAATTTTATTTTATTTCACCATGGTGTAAACATTCACCACAATAAAATCGAATGGACTAATTCTTCTGATAAAAACTTTTTTTTATTTTTCAACAAAAATTTAAAACTTTAGGTTTAAACCCAAAATAGTTTAAATAAAAATATAATTGGAAAGATAATAAGCTGATAAGAAACATAATGAAACCTTAATATGCAAGTGAAGAGTGCTAGCTCAGACGATTGCCTCAGGAATGTTCTCCCACATTCATTTATAGCATTCTCAACTTTTACCTGTAATTGTTTAGGGGAGTGAATGAGCTCACAACTCAGTAAATAAGATACTGACATCAGACTACTACATAAGTTACTACTCATACACCCCATTTAAATCACCTAACACAATTTTTCTTTTTTGGGTTACTTAATGCAATTGTAATTACTATAGTTTATCTGGCTGCTTGATACTCAAGTTTGGAGCCACCCCTAACCGTCGCCTACCTTACATACAGAAAATTCTCGGTCTCCCCTTATCATTTCTACATGAAACACAATATATCAAAGCAATATTATAAATACCGAAAACTCAGGTCCCACACATACATGGACAACTCACGACCCGCATACATGGGCTACTTATTACTATATAAATGCATCGAGTATATCTAATGATAACAAACTAGATAGACGGGGAGTGTGTGAGCCACAAGCGCTCTACCACAACCAATGCTACACAAGCGTTATCTATCAGTTTGATGTCTTAGCATCTCGGGTCATGACTAGAGTACTACCTACTCTCGTTAGCACATGTGACTCAATTCTGTTATTTCTCGTCACAGCGGTGTACTGGGATGATACCCTTACATCAACCAGGTGTCCGAGAAAATCTGGAAGATGACACATAATAATAATGTCACGCCCCGACCCGGTTTGGTCGGATCCCCGTGAACAACCCACCACTCTCCCGGTTTATTAAAGGGTTTCCCCTTATTATAATCCGTAAAGAGTAAGGCGTCTTTTAAACATGCTCCATTTCCTGGAATAGCATAATCAAAACTGCATGAAATTTTAAACTTTACATACCTGTCTTACAGGCATCTTAGTTGATTGTCTTTCAGGGTAGGCTTTCCGAAATTTCCTGAAAGGGATATAAGGGAGGGGGTGAGTACAACTACTCAGTGAATGGGTTTTTAAAGGTCTACTATTAACTTTAAGAAAAATATTTATATAGAGTGTGCCCGACTCCTTTCTTTTCAAAAATCCCTTCATTTAAAAATTTGAGTTTTTCCATTATTTCTTAGTTACCGGTGTGTCATCACCCAACACACATCCTTCATCATAAAGGTTACACATATTCGCAAGTCAGTATCACTACTGAACCTGCTAGTGGCTTCGGAGTGACTTTTCCTACCACCCGGATAGAAGTACGACCACTTCTACCCTGGGAATGAGTGGATGTACGCGACATTCGACCCACAATCTCAGAATCACTTCTTCATGTCCGTATGAGGATAGAGAGCTCATCCTGTCCCCACCCCGGTCTCATGCGCTTGGTGCTACTCCAGATTTCGCACAGACACCTGGAACGACGAACTGCCCTTATAGCCACCAGGTCGTCTAGTGCCCTTAGGACTCATCACTACCCCTCATGGGCGTCTTGATGATCCCGTACTCACAGTGCATGCACAAACAATATTTTCTTATATTGCCATGTAATCTGTGGTGCCACTGGTCTAACGGCCTCGACTCTCAACTCAACCCGTAGTTGTTTGTCTTGACTGGTCCGTCGACCTATCATATCGCACTGCCGCTAGTTAACTGAGCATGTTAGTCCTATCATGTTCGTTTACGAGCTCCTGCTCATGCCAACTGGCCTTGGGCCCATTGTACGAGATTTTCAAAATCGGGCATTTAGCCCCCAAGTTCCAAAACCGAGGCCCCCAACCTATCAGAGCTATTCGAGCTTCCGTCGAGAAGGTCTCCCAAATTGTTTAAGCATTGGCACATAGTCAGGGGAGAGCACTTCCGACAAAACATATGTTTTCTCTATCGATTATACCGTCCGAGTATAAGAACACCTCCGTTCATAACCGATGAACGGGTTTTCAACTTTCTTCGAGGAAGTCTCATCATACCAACCGGGTATGATCTACTTACAATCGGTAAGTAGTTTTTCCGCATGATTTTCACATCACTTCCTCTAAGTAGCGATGTTTAAAATACCACTTAATAGTGGGTTTTCATACCGAGGTACTTGTCATTCCCAACCGGGTATCATATAAAATTTCCACTCACAACCGGTAAGTGGTTTTTAATTTTAAGTTGTATTCATCATCCCAACCGGGTATGATGTCAGTAAACCCACTCACAACCAGTAAGTGGTTTTTAATTTTAAGTTATGCTCATCATCCTAACCGGGTATGATGTTAGTAAACCCACTCACAACCGATAAGTGGTTTTTAATTTTAAGTTGTACTCATCATCCCAACTGGGTATGATGTTAGTAAACCCACTCACAACCGGTAAGTGGTTTTAAATTTTAAGTTGTGCTCATCATCCCAACCGAATATGATGTTAATAAACCCACTCACAACCGGTAAGTGGTTTTTAATTTTAAGTTATGCTCATCATCCCAACCGGGTATGATGTTAGTAAACCCACTCACCCGTTAATGCCGTGAATTCCACTAGACCAGTTCTTGTTATTCACGCGAGCTTGTCCTTGTTGGCGTTCCTGGTACTTTGTGTTCCTACACGATATGAACATCTCGGTTCATTATCCTTTGGCCTAATCGCCTTTATTCATTCCAAATGAATGAGAAAGTCAAACTTTTATTTATTTGCAATTAGGTCCCTAAAGTTATTTCTCTTTAACTTTAAGTCCCAAATGTTGGTTTTTCCTCAAATTGAGTCCCGAAACTTCTAAAATTTATCATAGGACCTCAATTTATTCCATTTCACAAAAGGGGTTTAATTTCCCAAATTTCCAATTTGGTCCCCCAACTTTTCCAAAATTACCATTTTGCCCTTCCTTTACAAAAATGGTAAATTTTGCCCCAAAAATTTCAAAATTCCTTAATTGGTCCTCTAAGATCATTTTCATGCCCAATTGACCCTCAATTTCATAAAATTTCATTTTGATGCTTTGAATTTTGAAAATCCTCAATTTTCCCCCAATTCCAACTTCTTAACACAGTCGAATTTGATTTCATCAAATTGACCCATCAAACGTTTACAATTGTTGAAATTGAAGTTGAAATTGAGTTTCTACATATTCATACGATTCTTTAGAAATATGGATCGCAAGTTTTAACGCCGGGACGAGCTTAAACGGAGCTTCGCCAGAAAATGAACTATAGAGAGAGAAAGCTTCGATTACTCACCAGTGAAGGCACGACGGTCCGAGCTTTTGATCTGGTAGATAGCTCTCATCCTGAGGTTCATCCTAGAATCAAGAATCGCATCAATTGATGCAGAATTGGATTAGAATTTCATCATTGAAATTTGGTCAACTCTCTCTCTAGCAACGATCAAAAATTGTAAAGGGGAACCGAATTGGCTTACCTTTCAGTCCTAATTCGGTCGTGGAAAGGCTAAGGAAGTGTTGGGAGGGCTTGGTTTGGCTTGAGCAGGGATTGAAATGGCCGATTTCAGCTTGGTCGAAATAGGGCAGCTTCGGTTCGCCAGAGTTGCTTCACTATTCCATCATGTCGGCGCTTCTCTAACGATTCTCAGATTGACTGGAGTTTGCTATCAGATAGTTGTCTTCTCCCCAGTTCTAAAGAGCCCGACCTTTGTTCAAGTCGAGGCTCTGGTTCGAGCTTTACCGGGAAATGGAGATCACCCATCCTCACACTACTCTCAGGCAAGCACGCTTAACTTCAAAGTTCTTATGGAATCTTGTTCACCTAAACCAATTTGGTTTTTGTCTTCTAAATTTTCTTAAATTTCTTTTCCAAGGTTTAATGAACCCTTTAGATCACCCAGAAGTTGTAAATTTCCATATTGCTTGTTCCCAAATGTAAACCGGCTCGATTTTCTTATTCGGTTTGACCGGTTCTTTTCCTGGTTTTCCTTAACTCAAAAGTGCGGGGTTTACTAATAATCTCCCCAAACTCCTTTCCAATTTCCCTTGAGTGACGATACTATCTCAGAAGGCATCCTTCCACGCCTCCTCCTATACTGATATCTCAAATTAGTAACATGACACACAATCATAATCATAGGCACTCACAACCCTAATTCAATACCAATGTACACAACATATCATTACCGAGAGTTCGCTCTGTCACTCGACCGTCTCCCTAATCAACAAAGTGGGCACACAACCCTAATTCAATATCTTGTGAGCATGACCTTTATTTTGACCAACTCAAATCAATGCACAGAGCATATCATTATCGGGAGATCGGTCTGCCATTCAAACGGCTCCCTAAACAACAAAGTGGGCACACAACTCCAATATCCAACCCCAATGGACCTTAGCAAAGCAATATATATTGGTCTCACGACCTTTCCTCATGTTTAACTTTTAAATAAATATTTATTTTTAGTGGACATGCACTTAGTAATTTTGCACTTATTATATGAGTTTTAAAGTCCAACTTTCTATTCTTTTCAAGAAATTATGTAAGCAGCGTGCTCTGGTCGGCCCAATCAGACTCGTCATCAATACTCCCACTCACCTTAGTTTTCCAAAATGCGTTCATTCCAGGTGGGTTCCGATATTTTTGCTCTAGTGATCCGGATCAAGCGATCACTTACTCCTCTATGATTATGAGCAAGAAAAAGATGTTAGTTTTCACTCTTACTACTCTTTAAACTAACATATCGAAATTCTCTCAAGAATTTATAGTTTTCCCCCATGTGCCAAGTTTACCCAACCTACTAGCCGAAGAGCCGACACTCATTCTAACCTTCTCTAAGGTTAGTCCCTCGAGCATAATTCACCATCTTTCAAGTTTACACTTGCCTAAGTGCTTTAAATTTCCTTATTTACCACCTAATGGCCTTAATTTTCCAAATTTATAATTTGGACAAAATTACCATTTTGCCCTTATGCCTTAGAACTTCTTTTTTGGACCTTATGCTTTTCTAAGTCTTCCATTTGGTTCTCAACTGTCCTTGAGTCCTATTCTAGTCCCCAATATGCCTTAAAGCATTTTCAAGCTCTATTTCTTATAATTTAACGATGGTCCCCAATTTCGGGCAAAATTACTATTTTGCCTTTATTATTTACAACTTAACTCACCAAACTCATTTGTCCATTCTTTTTTCCATTTGGTTCACTAAAATTTTTAATTATGTTTAGGTCCTTGTACTGCCAAAAAATCACATTTTGGTCGGATAAATATCTTTATTTGCACTTTAGTCTTTAACATTCCTTTTATTGCAATTAGATCCCTAAGCATTTCAAAACTTGCCAACCTAATTCTTGAACTTCTCTTGTAAACCCCATTCCCTTAAAGATAAGAAAACTGGGAAAAGAACCGGTCGATTCAAAAGAGAAAATTGAGTTAGTTAGCAAACTAAAATCGGTAAAGAAAGGGTAAAATGAGAAATTGGAAAATCCCAAATGACTCAAAGAGACATAAAAATCATGGAAAAGAACCATGAAGCAAATTAGAAGAGAAAACTAGACCAGTTCAAGGTGAACTGGACTTGAACTAGATTGAACTGAATTGAACCGATTTGAACCATACATGAACTGATTTCTAAATTCATTTTTCTTGGGGGCTTAAAATGAACAAATTGGAAAATTGAAGCCACCATTGGATAGGTAATGAATTTAGACAAATTTAGAAATTTTTAGATTTGAGAAAACTGGTCGAATCAGGTTTGAACCTGTCAATTTTTACCATTGAACCCTGTTGGACCAGTCTGGTCTGGTTCGGAACAGTGTCATCTTCTTCCTCAAGATGATAGCACTATTCATTGGTCCAAAAATGTTCCTTCTTCGGTAAAGGAATATCCTCTCTGATCAGGACAATTTCGAGCGAGGATAAGCTCGACCAAAATGGAAAGTGGTCGGATAGAGAGTCTTCGAGCTCCCTATATAAAGAGCTCCTCTCCATTCATCCTCCACACACCTCAAATCACCATTCTCTCTCAAGTGCCCCATTTTTTGGTTAAGCTCAAACGAGAGCTCCGACTTGGGCACTTTTCTTAGCCTGAGAAGGCAAGGTTAGGTTCTACAGACTCTGGGGGAAGTCAGCTACCTGACAACAACCTCCTTTCAACCAGAGGACTGCTAGAGAAGCGCTGGCGGAATCAAATAATGAAGCAACTCTAACGAATTGAAGCTTCCCTATTTTAGCCGAGCTGAATTCGGCCAAATTCAGACCTCTTCCAACTAAACCAAGCCTCTTCACTGCCCCCACGACCCTCACACGGCCTCCATAGAGATGAAAAATAAGCCTATTTGACCCTCCTCTATCGTTGCAGATCGGTGTTAGAGAGAGAAAGTGTCGAATTTCACTAACAAAATTCACCCTTGTATGGACTTCAATTGTAGCAATTCTTGATCCTAGAAGGTACCTAAGGACGAGAGCTACCTCTCCAAATCGAGAGCTCGGACCGCCACCCCTCCAACAGTAAGCTTTTGAAGATTTCTTTCTCTACGAATAGTTTTCTGGCAAAGCTCCGTTTGAGCTCGTTTCAAACTCAAATTATGCGATTCAAAGCTCCATTTGATCGTATGGAAGTGTAGGAACTGATCCATGCCATAAATTGGAGCAATTAATCCTGATTGAATGGCCAATTTAAAGAAATCAAATTTGGTCCTTATAAAGGGGTGAAATTGGGGATTTTGAAAAATTGAGGGACCTCCATGCAATTTCTCAAAATTGAAGGACAATTGGCAAGGAGAAAGATGTTGGGGGACCAATTGGTCAATTTTTGAAATATTTGGGATCAATTGACTATTTTTGGAAAGTAGGGGCAAAACCGTAATTTTTGGAAAATTTGGGAAACTTGAGCCCATTACACAATTTAAAGTAAATTAAGGACCCAAGGAGGATATTGGAAGTCCTCAGGACTTAATTTGAGGAAAATTTAACAGTAGGGACCTAAAGTCAAAATGTATGAACTTTAGGGACCTAAGTGCAATAAACCGAAAATTTGGGCTTAGTTGCTCATACATGAGAAAACGAAGGCTATTATATCGAACACTCATTGACAATGATACCCAAATCATGTAAGGACACATGAGATCAGAATGCAAACAAGAGAAAGCTCGCGTGGACTTATAAGTAGACTAGGGTTGAACGTGTCACAGTCACCGGGTAAGTGGGATTATTTGACATCATACCCGGTCGGAATGATGAGCACTATTTTTAACGGATAAAACCTACTTACCATTTATGAGTAGGATTAAATGAATATCATACTCAGTTGGTATGAGGAGTTTCCTTAAGGAAATGAGAAAATCGCATACCAGTTATAAAAGGATCCATCATCACACCCGGTTGGTCTTGTGAGATAAAAATGAAAAATTTGTCAAAAATGCTCCTCCTTGACTGTGTTCCAATGCTTAAAATATTTGGAAGACCTTCTTGATGGGAGCTAGAATAGCTCAGATAGGCCAGGGACCTCAAATTTTAAACTCATAGGGCTCAATGCTCAATTTTGGAAAACATGTGTAGTTGGCCCAAGGTTAGTGGGCACAAACAGAAGCTCGTAAACAAACTTAATTAGGAAGAGCCATGAAAACTCCTAATTAAAATGGAATTGATTGTTGTGTTATACCATGGTACTAAGTTAGGACCGATAGTGCTCAATGGACTGGCGGTAGTGTGCCAGGGCGAGGTTGACGGACCAGCTTAGACAAACAGCTGCAGGTCAGGTTGAGCGTTAGTGTCGTTGGACTGTTAACACCAAAGAGGATGGATAATTATATGAAAACTATTCTTTGTGCATACACTTGTGGTATGGGACCATCAAGATGCCTTGGGGGAGGGGGGAGGGGGGGGGGGGGGGGGGGGGGGAGGGGTAGTGATGTGTCTTAAGGGCTTCTGGACGACATGGTGGAGATAAGGGCAGTTCGTCATGCCAGTAAATTTTGAAGCTATGGGAGCTTCTTGCGCATGAGACCGGGGTGAGGTTGGGATGAGGTCTCCATCCTCATACAGACATGAAGAGATTTTAGGTCTGAGGGTCAGACGTCTGGGACGTCCACTCAGACTCATATCAGAAGTGGATGGGCTTCTATCATGGTGGGCAGTAAAGACGCTCCAATCCACAAGTGGGTACATGGTCGTGCTCACCTTCAAATGTGTGCACCCTTCCTGATGAAGGGCATGTGTTTGTTTTCTAAATGCCTCCCAAGGCAAGGGGATGGGCTAAGAGAGCTAAACACACCTAATATGGAAATGGAAAAGGTTTTGGAAACTTGAATTTGAGGAAAAATCCATTTAAAAAGAAAATGATAACCTTGGCATGGTTTTTTGACAAACCAAAGATGTTTTGAAACTCACTCCCATCACTCGCTCATTAAGTTATAGAACTCACCCCTCCATTTTTACCCATTTTTAGGTAACCAAGGAGAACCAACCTTAAAGACCCTCATGTAGTTGAACTATAAGACATGTATGATCAATTTAATATATATGCCAAGAAAAACAAGAAAAGGGACGCCTTACTCCTCGCGGTTTAGAAGAGGGTGAAACCCTTCATAGACCAAAGGGAGTGGTAGGTTGCTTAGGGGGATCCGACCAAACCAGGTCGGGGCGTGACATCTCCAAACTTTCAAATTGCCCCTAAAACTTTATTTAGCCTCTTAAGAATAGCCCATAGAAAGCTCATTCACTTTTGGGTCGATCCTACTTAATAAAGAAATTTAGATTTTTCCTTCTCTAAAAACGTGCATTCTCTGATCAAGGTACATACAACTGCGGGGAAGAAAAGTCTACACTCTCTTTGACTTAGGAGCAGAGAGATCCTTCATCAAGGAAGATCTAGTTCTGGGTCTTCCCCTAGAACTTACATCCTTGGAACAAAGTCTCAACATTCTCACACCCTTAAGAGAAGGACTAAATAGGAACAAACAGTTAAAGGGGTGTGAGATTATGATTGGAGGAGTAAAACTAGGGATGGATTAGTTAAGTACCCATCAAGCCAATGTGGTCTATGGGAAGAAAGTGATAACTTTCCACACTCTCGAAACACGTGTAATATGCTTTCAAGGAGGCAGGAGGAAGGGAGAGATGTCCTTAGTGTCTCATGTAAAGGCTCAAAAGATGATACATGTAAACCCCACCCCTTAAAGATAAGGAAACCAAGGAAATAATTGGTCAACTCGGGTGAGAAAACCGAACTGGTTCACAAACCCCAACAGTTAGAGAAAGGGAAAAATGGGAAATGTATAAATCCTGAGTGACCTAAAGAGTAATAAAAGTTATGGAAAAGGACTTTAGGATGAATTGGAAGAGAAAACCAAATTGGTTCAGGTGAACCGAATTGAACCGGTTTGAACCACTATTAAACCGGTTTCTAAATTCATTTTTCTAGGTAGCTTAGAAAATTCAAATTGGAGAATTGAGGCCACCATTTGATAGAGAATGAATTTACAAATTTTTAATTTTGAAAAACTCGGTTGAATCGGGCATGAACCGGCCAGTTTAAGCATTGAACTCGGTTCGGTCCGATTCGGAACAGTGTCGTCTTCTTCCTTCAGATGACATCACTATTCACTTGCCAGAAAATCGAGCAGCGCTAATGAAGATGAAAAGTCTTCGGCCAAGGAGTTTCAGGAAATGAATAACCACCATTAAGGCACCAATTAGACGACTAAGAAGTCTCTGAGCTTCCTAATAAAGAGCCCCTCCTCATTCATCCTCCTCACATCTGAAAACTCCACTCTCTCCTTACTGCTCCATTTTTTGGTGAAGCTTGAACTAAAGCTCTGACCTGGGCATTTTTCTGAGCCAAATTAGGTGAGGTTGGGTTCATTAGATTCATGGAGAAGTCAACTACCCAACGGTAGTCTCCATTTGCTTCGAGGGTCATTGGAGAAACACTAGCATGATAGAACAATTAAGCAACTCCAGTGGACAGGAGCTGCCATATTTCGGCCGAGCTGAAAATGGCCAATTAGAGCCCTTCTTAGGCCAAACCAAGCTCTCCCAACACTTCAACAACTAAATTAGAGCGGAAATGTCCTCACACCTAGTTGGTGTGATGGACAGTTGAAAGATTATTTTGTTGGAACTGCTCTTCCCTGACTGGTGCCACTGCTTAAACTTTTTGGGAGACCTTCTTGAGGGAGTTCGAATAGCTCAAATAGGTCAAAGGCCTCAGTTTTGGAACTCGGGGGGGCTAAAATGCCCGATTTTGAAAATCTCGTACAGTGGGCCCAAGGCTAGTTGGCACGAGCAGGAGCTTATAAACAAACATGAGTTTAAGCCATGAAAACTTTAAATAAATAATATGTTTGGCCATGGAACCAAGACAGAACTGACATACTTGACGGACTGGCGGCAGTGCGACATGATAGGTCGACAGACCAGTTGAGACAAACAGTTGCAGGTCGAGTTAAGGGTCGGGGCCGTTGGACCAGTGGCACCAAAGATTAAATGGCTTATGAAGAAAACTGTTCTTTTGTGCATGCACTTAGGTATGAGACCTTCAAGATCCCCAAGAGGGGTAGTGATGTGTCCTAGGGGCTACTGGATGACATGGTGGAGATAAGGGCAGTTTGTCGTGCCAGCAGTCAAGGAAGCTCGACATAGCTTCATGCGCATGAGACCAGAGTGGAGTTGGGATGAGGTCTCTGTCCTCATATTGACACGAAGTTTCTTTAAGGGATTGAGGGTCGGATGTCATGTACATCCACTCATTCTCAGGGTAGAAGTGGACAGGCTTCTATATAGGTGGCCGGTAAAGTTGCTCTGACGCCACAAGTGGGTGTAGTGGATGTGCTACCCTATGAATGTATGTTTCCTTCATGATTAATGGCGTGTGTTGGTGGATAAATACATTGTTTATGGTTAATGATGAGATATGGATATGAAAATTGAGATTTTGAGGAGGAAATGTTTTAAAGAAAATAAGGAGTCTAGCACACTCCAATTCAAACTATTTTCTAAAAGTCAAAATTTAAAACACCCATTCACTAAGTCGTTGAACTCACCCCCTCCCTTATACCCCTTTTCAGGTAACCAAGAGAAAGCCTAGCCAAACACCTTGAGTTAACCACACCTGTAAGATAGGTATGTTAAGTTTAAATTTATTGAAATTTTGATTAATGTTATTCCAGGAAAGGTACAGGTTTAAAGGACGTCTTACTACTCACGATTTTGAGGAGGAAATGTTTTAAAGAAAATAAGGAGTCTAGCACACTCCAATTCAAACTATTTTCTAAAAGTCAAAATTTAAAACACCCATTCACTAAGTCGTTGAACTCACCCCCTCCCTTATACCCCTTTTTAGGTAACCAAGAGAAAGCCTAGCCAAACACCTTGAGTTAACCACACCTGTAAGATAGGTATGTTAAGTTTAAATTTATTGAAATTTTGATTAATGTTATTCCAGGAAAGGTACAGGTTTAAAGGACGTCTTACTACTCACGATTTAAAGGAAGGGGAAAACCCTTAATAAACCAGGAGAGTGGCGGGTTGATCACGAGGATTTGACCAAATCAGGTCGGAGCGTGACAATACAGAAGGGTTGCCAGGCTTTTCTCATAATGATCATCTACGAGAAGATAGAGGAGAAAGGATCAGAGAGCATCCTAGTGGTGGAACACTTCCTGAATGTATTCCCTAAAGAATGATCAGGATTACCCCCAAGCAGACAACTAGAATTTATTATAGAGGTAATCCCCAAAACACATCCCATATCTCAAGCCCCCTATTACATGGCTCTAGTGGAATTAAAGGAACTAAAGGACCAGTTGGACGAGCTATTAGAGAAGGGTTTCATATGCCCTAGCCAGTTTCTATGGGGTGCACCCGTACTATTTGTGAATAAAAAAGATTGGAGTATGAGGCTGTGTATAGATTATCGGGAGTTGAACCATGTCACCATAAAAAATAAGTATCCACTCCCACAAATTGACGACCTATTCGACCAACTAAAAGGAGTGGCCTACTTCTCCAAGATAGACCTTCGGTCAAGATATCACCAACTTAGGATCCAAGAGGGTGATATCCCTAAGACCACCTTTCGGTCCTGATATGGACACTATGAATTTTGGGTGATGCCTTTTAGCCTGATGAATGCCCCTGTAGCCTTTACAAATTTGATGAAATGAGTATTCAAACCTCACCTGGACAAGTTTATGATTGTATTTATAGATGACATACTCATATACTCATGGATTAGGCTGGAGCACGAAGAACATCTGGCTATCACCTTAGAGACACTATGAAATAATCTCTTATATGCAAAATTCTCCAAGTGTGAATTCTAGTTGTAAGAGGTAAGGTTCTTATAGCACATAGTGTCCAAGGGTGGAGTCAAGTGGATCTGACAAAGGTGGAGGCCATATCTAACTAGAAGGCACCCAAGAACCCCTTCGAGATATGCATTTTCTTGGGATTGGCATGGTACTACCGATGGTTTGTATAGGATTTCTCTAAGATAGTTGCCCCTTTGACCCATCTCACAAGGAAGGGAGTGGAGTATAAGTGGGATGAAAATTGTGAGAAATCCTTCCTAGAGTTGAAGACCCGATTAACAATGGTGCCCATACTCACTCTGCCTGACCCATGTGTAAGGGAGTATACTGTCTATAGTGATGCATTCGAACAAGGACTCGGGTGTGTATTAATGCAACAAGGGAAGGTCATTGCCTACACCTCGCGACAACTAAAGGTACATGAGAGGAACTAACCTACACATGACTTAGAGCTAGCCGCAATAGTATTCGCCCTCAAGATTTGGCGACACTACTTATACGGGGTTAAGTGTAGGATATATATAGATCACAAGAGTTTTAAGTACTTCCTAACTCAAAGGGAGTTGAATCTCCGTTAGAGGAGATGGAGTTGGTAAAGGACTATGACCTTGTGATAGAATACCACCTTGAGAAGGCCAATGTGGTGGCAGATGTTCTAAGTCGCAAGTGTCAAACCGAGGTGGCACAAATAAAGATGAGCTACCTGACCTTATTGTAGCAATTGGGAAGAATGGAAGTGGACCTTAAAGTGGACAAAGAAGAAAGATGCCTAGTGGTTGACATAGTAGTAAGACCTAACCTAATGGAACAAATCAAGGCCCATCAAAAGGGGGATAAGGAACTCCAGCCCTATTTGGATTTGTCAACGAGGGGACAAACCCAAACTACAACCTTCGAGGGATGGAATATTGACCTATAAAGGTAGGGTGTGTGTGCCTCAGGATAAGAAACTAAATAGACTAGTATTGGAAGAGGCACATGACTCTATTGATGCGATGTATTTGGGCAGTACCAAGATGTATCGCACCCTCAAACAGGGTTATTGGTGCAAGGGGATGAAGAGGGATATCGTGGAGTATGAAGCCCAATGCCTATCCTGTCAATAGATCAAAGCTGAGCACCAAAAACCCTTAGGACTACTACAACCCCTACCAGTTCCCGAATAAAAATTGGAACACATCACTATGGACTTCGTCACAGGACTACCAGTGACTAGGAAGGGGCAAGATGCAATTTGGGTCATTGTGGATAAGCTGACCAAGTCCGCCCACTTCTTACCAATTAGGGCGACCGACTCCGTGGAGTAATTAACTGCTCTATACATAGGGGAGATTGTGAGACTCCATGGTGTCTCAGTAAGCATAGTATCGGATAGGAACCCTGGGTTTACCTCAAGGTTCTTGCCCAGTCTGCAAAGTACCCTGGGAACCAAACTCCACATGAGTACGACATTTCACCCTCAAACCGATGGATAGTCTGAGCGGACAATCCAAACCCTAGAGGATATGCTACGAGTAGGCGTACTCATCATGAATAAGGGTTGGGAGGAATACTTATGCCTAATGGAGTTTGCATATAATAACAGTTACCATACCAAGATTTGAATGGCTCCTTATGAGGCCCTTTATGGATGACCCTGTTGTACCCCCTTATTGTGGGAAGAGATGGGAGAAAGAAAGCTTGAAATGGTCAAGCTAATAGAAGATGCCATAGAGAAAATAAAGATTATAAGGAGTCGACTTAAGGCCGCTCAATATAGACAAAAGAGCTGTAAACCCCGCTTTTTAGAGTTAAGGAAAACCGGGAAAGAACCGGTCAAACCGAGTGAGAAAATCGAACCGGTTCCCAAACCTGTTTATTGGGGAATGGGCAAATTGGATAAATTTCAACTTCCAAGTGACCCAAAAAGTTTCATAAACCATGTAAAAGAACTTTAGGACAAATTGAGAGAAAAAAACCAAACCGGTTCGGGTGAACCAGACCCAAACCGGTTTAAGAACCGAGCCGGTTCATGAATCGAAACCAATAGAGAAAGGGCAAACTGAGAAATTTATGGATCCCAAGTGACCTAAGGAGTCACAAAAATCATGAAAAAGGTCCTTAGAATGAATTGGATATGAAAACCAAACCGGTTTAGGTGAACCGGATTGAACCGATTTGAACCACTATTGAACCGGATGCTAAATTCATTTTTCTAGGTGGCTTAAAAAATTTAAATTTGAGATTTAAGGACACTATTGGATAGAAAATGAATTTAGAAATTTTTATATTTGAAAAATTCATTCGAATTGGAGGCAAACCGACCGTTTTAATCTTTGAACCCTATTTGGACCGGTCTGGTTCGGTTCAGAACAATGTCATCTTCTTCCTTCAGATGATAGCATTGTTCACTCACCGGAAAATCGAAGCAACACCAGCGAAGAAGAAACATTTACATTTAGTACGTTTTAGACCATCAATGACAGTCATAAAGTTGCCAAACGGACGGCCGACGAGTCCCTGATCTCTCTATATAAAGAGCCCCTCTCCATTCATCCTCTCCACACCTGAAAATCTCACTCTCTCTCATCTGCTTAGTTTTATGGTGAAGATCAAATCAGAGCATCGATATAAGGTCATTTTTTAGCTAAAGAAGGCGTCATCAGGTTCCTTAGAACCGGGGAGAAGTCAGCTACATGGTGGTAACATCCATTCGCTCTGACGGTCGCCGGAGAAGCGTCAGCGTGATCAAACAGTGAAGCAGCTCCGACGGACCAAAGCTGCCTGTTTCTGCCGACCTAAAATTGGCTGATTCGAGCCCTCCTAAAACAAAACCAAGCTCTCCCAACACTTCCTCAGCCCTTCCATGACCGAATTAGGACTAAAAAGTAAGGTAATTCGGCTCCACTCTTCAATTTCCGACCGGTGCTAGAGAGAGAACCGATAGAATTTTGATGATAGAATTTTAATCCAATTTGGCATCAATTGATGCAATTCTTGATCTTAGGAGAAACTTTAGGAGGAGAGTTATCTGCCCCGATTGGAAGCTCGGACCGTCGCGTCCTCACTGGTGAGCAATTGAAGCTTTCTCTCTCTACATTCTATTTTCGAGCGAAGCTCTGTTTGAGCTAGTTCCGACATCAAAACTTACGATTCAAAGTGCTATTGAATCATATGAAAATGTAGAAACTCAATTTTAACTTCAATTTCAACAATTAGAAGTGTTTGATTGGTCAATTTGATTAAATCAAATTCGATTGTGTTAGGGAGTTGAAATTGGGGAAAATTTGTGGAAAATTGGGGATTTTCGAAAATTCGAAGGACCAAAATGGCAATTTTATAAAATTGAATGTCAATTGGGCATGATAAGAATGTTAGAGGACCAATTGAGCAATTTTAGAATTTTTGGGGTAAAACTTACCATTTTTGTAATGGAAGGGCAAAATGGTAATTTTGGAAAAATTTGGGGCCAAATTGGGAAGGGGCCTAAAGTAAAAGGAAAAATAACTATAGGGACCAATTTTCAAATATTGGAAAAATTGTGAATTTAGTCATTCAGACTGAATGAGGTTATCAAGCCAGATGATAATGAATAATGACATTCATTTCGTGTAGGAAAACGAGACATCGGGAATTCCAGTTGAGGTTAAGCTAACAAGGGATGAAAACTGACTAAGTGGAATTTTACTGCACGATCGAGTGAGTGGAAATCTTATGCATCATACTGGTTGGGATGATGAACACTTTTATTTAATAAAAACCTACTTACCGGTTGTGAGTAGGATTTTTATATCATACATGGTTAGGATGAAAAGCACCTCGATAATGAAAACCCACTGCTAAGTGGTATTTTAATCATCACATCTAAGAGGAGTGATGTGAAAATCATGCGGAGAAACTACTTACCGATTGTAAGGAGATCATACCCGGTTGGTATGATGAAACTTTCTCGAAGGAAGTGAAAACTCGTTCATCAGTTATGAGCGGAGGTGTCCTCATACTCAGTTGGTATGATGGACAGTTGAAAATATATTTTTGTTAGAAGGGCATACTCGATAGACTAGCAGTAGTGCGACATGACAAGTTGACGAACCAGTCGAGACAAACAACTGTAGGTTGAGTTGAGGGTCGGGGTCGTTGGACCAGTGGCACCACATATTATATGGCATGATGTGAAAATACCGATTGTGCATGCATTGTGTTTACGGGACCTTCAAGACGCCCAATAGGGGTAGTGATGTGTCCTAGGGTCGTGGATGACCTGGTGGATATGAGGGTAGTTAATCGTACCAAGTGACCTTGCGAAGCTCGACGTAGCTTCAAGTGCACGAGACTGGGGTGGGGCCGGGATGAGGTCTCTGTCCTCATATGGACAAGGAGAATTTTTACGGGATTGAGGGTCGGATGTCGTGAACATCCAATCATTCTCAGGATAGAAGTGGGCATACTTCTATATAGGTGGCTGGTAAAGTCGCTCTGATGCCACAGGTGGGTTCAGTGGACGTACTGGCTTGCGATTGTGTGATTGACCTTCATAATGAAGGATGTGTTTTTGAAAATTGAGATTTTAAAGTAGAGAAAAGTCTGGCACACTCCAACTTGAAAACATTTTTTTTAAGAACTCCATTTTTAAAATACCTATTCACTGAGTTGTAGAAACTCACCCCTCTTTTCTATCCCTTTTTAGGAAAAGAGAAAATGACTAGGAATAACACCGAGCCTTACCCTCTATCAGGTATGCTTAATTTCTTTTAAGCTTGCATTTTATTTGATATATGTCTTTCCAGGGAACAAGGTCGAAAATACACCTGGCTCCTCTCAAGTTAAAGAATGGGGAAACTCCTCTTGAACCTAGAGAGTGGCAGGTTGTTCATGGGGATCTGACCAAAATGGGTCGAGGCGTGACAAGATCTATGCAGACTATCGGAGAAGGAACTTGGAATTTGGTGTGGTGGACCAAGTATTTCTCAAGGTATCCACATGGAGGGGAATACTTAGGTTCCAACAACGAGGGAAGTTAAAACCTAGGTACATCGGTCCCTACACCATAATCCAAAGGATTGGGCCAGTGGCTTATAGGTTAGAACTGGCTCCTGACCTACAAAGAATACATGATGTATTCCACGTCTCGGTACTCCGGAAGTGCCACATGATCCTAGTTATGTGTTGGACTGACCCCCACCCAAGTTAGAAGAGAACCTAACCTATCATGCAGAACCGGTGCAAATCATCGACCGGAGAGACAAGAACTTGAGGAACAAGAAGATTCTCATGGTTAAGGTTCTTTGGTAGGACGGTCCAGTACAAGAGGAGACCTGGGAAACCGAGAGTGTTATGAGGGATGGGTACCCTAATTGTTTGGGATGTAAACATTTTGGGAACAAAACCCCTAAAAGGAGGGGAGAGTTGTAAACTCCGTTCCCTTAAAGATACGAAATCCGGGAAAAGAATCGGTCGATACAAAAGAGAAAACCGAGTCAATTAATGAACCAAACAGGTAAAAAAGGGTAAAATGGGAAATTGGAAAATCTCAAGTGACTCAAAGAGATATAAAAATCATGGAAAAGAACCATGGAGCAAATTGGAAGAGAAAACCAGACTAGTTTAAGATGAACCAGACCTGAACTGGATTGAATCGAATTGAATTGGTTTGAACCATACATGAACCAGTTTCTAAATTTATTTTTCTTGGGGGCTTAAAGTGATCAAATTGGAAAATTGAAGCTACCATTGGATAGTAAATGAATTTAAAAAATTTTAGATTTGAGAAAACCAGTCGAATCGGGCCTGAATCGGCAGATTTTCACCATTGTACTCGGTCGGATCGATCCGGTCCTGTTTGGAACAGTGTCGTCTTCTTCCTCAATATGACAACACTATTCATCAGTCCAAAACCTTTCGTTCTCTGGCAAAGGAATATCCTCTTTGATCAGGGCATTTTCAAGTGAGGATAAGCTCGACCAAAATAGAAAGTGGTCGGGCAGAGGGTCCTCGAAGTCCCTATCAAATGAGCCACTCTCCATTCATCCTCCACACACCTCAAATCGCCATTCTCTCTCAAGTGCTCCATTTTTCGATGAAAATTGAACCAAAGCTCTAACTTGGGCACTTTTCTTAGCCTTAGAAGGCAAAGTCAGGTCCTACAAACTCCAGGGGAAGTCAACTACCTGAAAGCAACCTCTTTTTGACCTGAGGACTGCCAGAGAAGCGCCATCGTAATTAAACAATGAAGCAGATCTGACGGACAAAGCTGACCTATTTTGGTCTAGCTTAATTCGGTGAAATTTAGACCTCCTTCGGCCAAACCAAGCCTCCCCAACACCCCCACGACCCTCACACAACCTCCACATAGGTGAAAGGTAAGCTAATTTGACCCTCTTCCATCGTTGCAGATCGGTATTAGAGAGAGAAATTGCCAAAATTCACTAACAAAATTCACCCTTGTATGGACTTCAATTGTAGCCTTTCTTGATCCAAAAAGGAACCTAAGGACGAGAGCTACCTCCCCAGATTAAGAGCTTGGACCGCCGCCCCTCCGACGATAAGCTTTCGAAACTTTCTCTCTCTACGAACAATTTTCTAGCGAAACTCCGTTCGAGCTCATTTTGGACTCAAATTCTGTGATTTAAAATCTCCATTTGATCGTATGGAAGTGTATGAACTGATCCATGCCATCAATTGGAGCAATTAACCCCGATTTAATGGCAAATTTGAACAAATTAAATTCGGTTAGTATAAAGGGGTGAAATTAGGGATATTGAAAAATTGAGGGACCTCCATGCAATTTCTCAAAACTGAAGGCCAATTGGTAATGAGAAAGATGTTGGGGGACCAATTGGCCAATTTTAGAAAGATTTGGTGTCAATTGACTTTCGTTGGAAAGTAGGGGCAAAATTGTAATTTTTGTAAAATTAGGGACCAAATTGGAAATTTGGGAAACTTGAGCCACTTACACAATTTAAAGTAAATTAAGGGCCCTAGGAGGATATTGGAAGTCATCGGTACTTAATTTGAGGAAAATTTAACACTAGGGACCTAAAGTCAAAAGATATGAACTTTAGGGACCTAAGTACAATAAATAAAAAATTTGGGCCTTGTCGCTCATATGTGAGAAAACAAAGGCTATTATGCCGAACACTCATTGATAATGATACCCAAATCATGTAAGGACACGTGAGACCAAAATGCTAGTAAGAGAAAGCTCGTGTGGACTTGTAAGCCGACTAGGAACGAACGCGTAACAATCACTAGGTGAGTGAGATTATTTCACGTCATACTCGGTTGGAATGATGAGAATTATTTTTAATGGATAAAACCTACTTACCATTTATAAGTAGGAATAAATAAACATCATACTCGGTTGGTATGAGCAGTTTACTTGAGGAAAGGAGAAAACCGCCTACCAATTGTAAGAGGATCCATCATCACACCTAGTTGGTGTGGTGAGATAAAAATGAATTTTTTGTCAAAAGTGCTCTCCCTTGACAGTGTGCCAATGCTCAGTTTTGGAAAACACTTGTAGTGGGCCCAAGGCCAATGAGCACGGACAGAAGCTCGTAAACAAACTTAATTAGGAAGAGCCATGAAAACTCCTAATTAAAGGGATTTGATTGTTGTGTTATGCAACGGTACTGAGCCAAGTCTGACAGTGCTCAATGGACTGGCAGCAATGCGCCAGGGCTAGGTCGACACACCAATCCAGACAAATAGTTGTAGGTCGGGTTGAGCATTCGGGCCATTGGACCATTGGCACCAAAGAGGATAGATAATTATATGAAAACTATTGTTTGTGCATGCACTTATGGTACGTGACCGTCAAGATGTCATAGGGGGTAGTGATGAGTCCTAAGGGTTGTTGGACGACATGGTGGAGATAAGGGTAATTCGTCGTGCCAGTCAGCCTTGAAGCTCTAGGAGCTTCTTGCGCATGAGACCAGTTTGGGGTCAGGATGAGGTATACATCCTCATATGGATGTGGAGAGATTTTGGGCCTCAGGGTCGTACATTAGGGATATCCACTCAGACTCGGGGTAGAAGTTGACGAGCTTCTATCATGGTGGACGGTAAAGACGCTCATGTGAATAGGTGCATTGGACGTGTTGCACCTGTGAATGTGTGTGTCCTTCCTGATGAAAGGCGTGTGTTTGTTTGCTAAATGCCTTCCAAGGCAAGGGGATGGGCTAAGAGAGCTAAACACACCTAGTATGGAAATGGAAAAGGTTGTGGAAACCTGAATTTGAGGGAAAATCCTTTTAAAAAGAAAATGATAACCTTTGCATGGTTTTTTGACAAACCAAAGATGGTTTGAAACTCACTCCCAACACCCGATCACTGAGTTGTAGAACTCACCCCATCCCTTTTTACCCCTCTTTAGGTAACCAATGAGAACCAACCTTAAAGCCCTCATGTAGTTGAACTATAAGACAGGTATGATCAATTTAATATATTCAGTTTTGTATAATATTATTCTAAAAAAAAACAAGAAAAAGGACACCTTACTCCTAACTGTTTATACGAGGGTGAAACCCTTCATAGACCAAAGGAAGTGGCGGGTTGCTCAAGGGGATTCAACCAAATTGGCTCGGGGCATGATATCTCCAAACTTTCATATTGCCCCAACAACTTTATTTAGCCTCTTAAGAAGACCCCCATAGAAAGCTCATTCATTTTCGGGTTCTCTAACTTTTACTAATTTGCATTTTATCCCATGACCTTTGGCTCATGGCCAAACCATCCACAAAAATTCTCAAACTAAGGTACCGGGTCCCACTAGCCTCCCTCTAGGCCATCGTAAACTCTTTTCAACCACAGTGAGCTCGAAAAGTGTTGATCAAACTTAATCGTGAACTAAAAACAAAATGAGTAGGAGTAGGTTTAAGGTTGGGAACTCATCAGAGATGACAACTCGGTCGTTGAGGTTGATGTAGTTTGAAAGTTGGCTCCTCAAGGAGTCCTTTGCCACTTGAACTGTGTCAATTGGTGGCCTAAGCCACCTGCAATGCTCGTTTTAGTGAGCTTTGTCATTTCTCCTGAAAACTAGACTACCTCTACACTTATCCAAATTATGTGAGGCTAGTGGCATTGGAAAGCTTATTCCACGAGTAATCTACTTAATTTTTCTTAGCCTTTGAGGGTCCTCAATGCCTTCGAAAATCGCCTTCGAAAAAGATGCTCTATTTCCAATCGTCGAAAGTCTGTCATTGTGCAATCATATCTACGTAAGCAAAGAGAGAGTTGAGGGTCGAGGAAGGTGGTGATGGAAAGATGATGTCCTCAGCTTTCATGGGATACCAAGATCGAATGAGGTGGTGGTTGGATGGAGGTGCAAAGCTCTTCTCAATTCGTATAACTAGAAACAAGTGATGTTTAACTTTTAAAGAGAATTATGATCCACAACTAACAAGGGGACATGTAAACCCCATTCTCTTAGAATAAGTAACCAGAAAGGGGAACAAAAAATTTTTGGGAGAAGACCAAGGATCTAAGTGAACCGAAATTGTTTAATAAGAGTCAAAATGGGAATTTGCAAAGTCCCAAGTGGCCAATAAATAACCCAAAACCATGGAGAGGAACTATGAGAAAAATTGGATGTTAGAACCGGACCGATTTAGGTTGAACTGGGCCTAAACCGAATGGAACCGGATCGAATCGTGAGGAATTGGTTTAAAGATTCATTTTCTTGGTGGCTTAATAATATCAATTTGGGAAATTGAAGCCACCATTAGGTATAAAATGAATTTAGAAGAATTTAGAAATCTTTTATTTTGGAAAACTGGTCGAATCGAGCTTGAACCTACTGATTTTCAAATTCAGGTCACCGAACCTTGTCGGACCGGACCGATCAACAGTTCGGTCAGTCAACGAACTGCTACGAGGTCAGTGCCTAGTTAGCTAGTGTGACCAATTAGCATGTGACACATGGCGAAGCATGCCCAGTCAACTGCTCAGTTAGTGCTGGCCAATCAGGAGGCGACACATGTCCTTGGTCAATGGTCAAAGAAGGAAAATCCATTTAGTGATGACCGACCAATAGGAGAGTGACACGTGTCCTGGTCAAAGGTCAATGTCAAAAGGGCCAGTCAGCAAGACCAACCAATGAGGAGCTGACATGGCAAGGACACCAGCATCTGATGGGGAACGACCAACCAATCAGAGGATGACACATGGCAATGCCACGTCGGATGACTACAACCAATCAGAGGCTAACACGTGGCAGTGGCACTGTATGTTAGAAGGTAATTCTGACGCATTTAAATCAGCCAATGAAAGGATATCGCGTCTCACGGTCAATGGTCAATGGAAATACGGTAAGTAGCCACGTAGGAACGAGCAGCCATGGGAGGCTGCCACTTGTCCAATCAACGAGTCAAAGGTTGTCTAAGATGCTGAGTAAAAAGGCACGTCATCAAAGCCAACCAATCACAACGCGCCACTAGCTAATAGAAAAGAGAGAGAAAGGGGGTAGTTTTCTGGAGACCCAAAATCTCCTCCGACTTGACTGCGGTTGGTCGAGTCTTATGTCATCTGGTAGCCTTGTCCATTTCTGAGCTCCCTGTATAAAGAGCACCCCTCCTCTCGACTTCCTCATCCCACAACCGAGTGAAGAAGATGAAGTGCTCCATTTTTCGATGAGGCATAAACCAGAGCTTTGACATTGAGATTTTCTTCAACCTCTAAAGGTGCATTCAATGTCTCTGGAACCGGGAGGAAGTACTCCACCTCACTGTAATCCCCACTTGGCTTAAGGACCACCGGTGGAGTGCGAGAGAGCTTGCATAGTGCAGCTGCTTCGGTGGTCGAAAAACACCCAAATTACCTCAAGCTGAATCTCAGTCATTCCCAATCTCCTGTAGCCAGGCTGGCCCTTTCACAACCATGTTCGCCCAACACTAGACCTCCCTAAAGCTTTAGAGTAAGTCAAATCTGCCTCCACTCACTGATATAGCAAAATTCTAGAGAGAGAAATATTCAAACTGGACTGATCAAATTCTCCGTGCTCAAGAAGTCAATTGGAGAAATTCTTGATTCTAGAATGATATTCCCGATGAGAAGAAGCTTCTTGAATTGAAAGCTCAGTCAACCGAGACCCAGAAGGTAATAATTTGAAGCTTTCTCTCTCTAAGTGCAGCTTTCTAGCGAAGCTCTGTTTGAGTTTAATTCAAGGCTGATTAGGGTAATTCGAAGCATGGACTAATCGTGGAAAAATAGGAAAAATGATTAGTAGCATGCTAGGAGGAAATTAACTAAGTTTTTAGGGTCAATTTGATAAAATTAAAGCTCAGGACAAAAATGGATGGATTGGGGAAGAAAATGGGGAAAATTTGGGAATTTTCAGAAATTGGAGGAGCAAGGTGCAATTTTCTAAAATTGGAAGGCCAATTGGAAATTTTGAGGAAATTGGGGGTCAATTAGTCATTTTAAGAAAATTAGGGTAATTTGTAAATTTTTGGAAAATTTGGGCAATTTCGTAATTTTTGGAAAGTTGGGGGCCAAATTGCAATTCAAGAAAATTTGAGAACTTGAGTGGAAATAAGAAGAAATTAGGGACCAAAATGGAATATTGGAACCCTTAGGGACCTAATTGAGGATAATTGGGCATTTAGGGACCTAAAGGTGAAGCTATTAACTATAGGGACCTAAATGTAATTATGCCAAAAAGTAAGTACCTATGTGTAAATACTTGAAGGTATGGGGTCCTTCCAACCAATTTTACTTACATGGATACTCGAACCATGTAGGACTGGGTGTTCGAGGATTTATTCAAAGGGGAACATCGTTGGCTGAGGTACAGTTGGGGCAAACCCGTCATGATTGTCGCGTGAGTGAGATTGTCAACATCATACTCGATTGGGGTGATGAGCGCACTTTCAAATTAAAAGTGGTTTTCCTAAAATAGTCTCCCTTGACTATGTGTAACAGCTTAAAATTTTTGGGAGGTATTTCTGATGAGAGCTAGAAGTGTTCTAGTAGGACCAAGGCCTCGATTTACAAATTTATCAGGCATAGGGCCAAGTTTTGGAAAAACTCATGAAGTGGACCCAAGGTAAATGGACACGTGTGTAGCCCCGTATAAAAGTAAAGCTTATATGCTCGAAACATTTTACAAATGGATAATTGTGTGTGAATTAGCTACAGTGTTGAAGTTGGACTGACAAACTCGTTGGGCTAGTAACCGCTAAGCCGAGGCCAGGCCGTCAAACTCGTTGGGCTAGTGGACACGGAGCTGAAGTCGGGTTGTCGGGCTCGTTAGGCCAATAGTACCAAAGACAATGGCCATAATTAATAACATTGTTGATTGTGCATGCATAAGCTATGGAACCATCAAGATGCCCGGTATGGGGTAGTGGTGGTTCTGAGGGCTACTAGATGACCCATGGAGCATAAGGGCGGTACGTCGTCCAGTATGTTAGGAAGCTCAGGGAGCTTCACGTGCACTAATACTGAGGTCGGAGGGGAAAGAGGTCTCATCCCACGTTGTGTACACAAAGTATGCCTCGGGTCTAAGGGTCAGACAAATGATGTCCCACTCAAACTCAGGGTAGAATTTGTGTACTTCTATCAGGGTGGACAGTAAAGGCACTTCATTCCATAAGTGGAGCAGTTGGAGACTGCTCTACGAACGTGTGATCCCCTTTTGATTAAAAAGGGCATGTGTTGCTTATTGATCCTATGCTACGGATAGGACACTTCATCAATGGAGTAAAGAGATCACCAAATGGATTGATAAATATAATGACTGAGGAAGTCCAAACGATCCTTCCCTTCGATGCCTACTCACTGAGTTATGGAACTCAATCCCTCCCCTATTTTTTTTTAGGAAGGAAGAACTCAACCTTGCTAGGAGACACTCTTCGCCACTTAAGGTAAAACTCAGCACAAAACCTTTAAATTGAATTAGTTTTGATAATGTTGTTCTAGGGAACTAAGGAGAGCTAAATTATTCCTAACTCCTGACACTGATTGGCAGGAGAACATCCTTCCACTTCAGTCAAAAGTGGTGGGTTGCCCATGGGGATCCAACTAGACTGGGTTGGGGCGTGTAAACCCCGCACTTTTGAGTTAAGGAAAATCGGGAAAAGAACCGGTCAAACCGAATAAAAAAACCAAGCCGGTTTACATTTGCGAACAAGCAATATGGAAATTTACAACTTACGGGTGATCCAAAGGGTTTATTAAACATTGAAAAAAGAAACTTAAGACAAATTAAAAGACAAAAACCAAATTGGTTCAAGTGAACTAGATTTTATAAGAACTTTAAAGTTAAGTGTGCTTGCCCGAGAGTGGAAGTATGATTTTTTTGTAACCCGAAATTTCGGTCAAAAATTTTTATATGAACGTACGACTTATCATAAATAGCCATAAATTAATATATATTTAATTATTGTAATTAATACTAATAATTTAATGCCAAAATTAAATTATTGGAATTAATACAAATAATTTAATACCAAAATTAAATTATTGAAATTAATACCAATAATTTATGAAAAATTTAATACTAGTAATAAATCTCTCCCATTTAATACACGGTTTACACCTATATAAAAAGGTCATCCACATTCATTCTCCTCACACCTGAACACCTCTCTCTCTCTCTCTCTATTGCTCCATTTCCTGGTGAAGCTCGAACCAGAGTTTTGACTTAAACATTTTTCTTAACCTCGAAAGGAGAGGTCGAGCTCTTTAGAACCGGGGAGAAGACAGCTATTTGATAGCAAACTCCAGTCAATCCGAGAATTGTTGGAGAAGCGTTGGCATGATGGAATAGTGAAGTAGCTCCGGTGGACCGAAGCTGCCCTATTTCGGCCAAGCTGAAATCAGCCATTTCAAGCCCTCCTAAAACTTCCTCAGCCTTTCCACGACCGAATTAAGACCGAAAGGTAAGCCAATTCGGCCCCCCTTTGCAATTTTCGATCGATGCTAGAGAGAGGGTCGACCGAAATTCTAATCCAATTCCACATCAATTTATGTGATTCTTGATTCTAGGATAAACCTCAGGACAAGAGCTATCTGCTCAGATCGAAAGCATGGACCGCCGTGCCTTCACCAGTGAGTAATCGAAGCTTTCTCTCTCTATAGTTCATTTTCTAGCGAAGCTCCGTTTGAGCTCATCCCGACGTTAAAACTTGCGATTCACATTTCTAAAGAATTGTATGAACATGTAGAAACTCAAATTCAACTTCAATTTCAACAATTGGAAACATTCGATGGGTCAATTTGATGAAATCAAATTCGACTATATTAAGAAGTTGAAATTGGGGGAAAATTGGGAATTTTCGAAATTCAAAGGATCAAAATGAAATTTTATGAAATTGAGGGTCAATTGGGCATGAAGATAATGTTGGAGGACCAATTGAGGAATTTTGATATTTTTGGGGCAAAATTTACCATTTTGTAAAGGAAGGGAAAAATGGTAATTTTGGAAAAGTTGGGGGACCAAATTGGAAATTTGGGAAATTAAACCCCTTTTTGTGAAATGGAATAAATTGAGGTTATATGATAAATTTTAGAAGTTTTGGGACTCAATTTGAGGAAAAACTGGCATTTGGGACTTAAAGTTAAAGAGAAATAACTTTAGGGACCTAATTGCAAATAAATGAAAGTTTGACTTTCTCATTCATTTGGAATGAATGAAGGTGATTAGGCCGAAAGATAATGAACCAAGATGTTAATATCGTGTAGGAACACGAAGTACCGGGAACGCCAGCAAGGACAAGCTCGCGTGAATACCAAGAACCGGTCTAGCGAAATTCACGGCATTAACGGGTGAGTGGGTTTATTAACATCATACCTGGTTGGGATGATAAGCACAACTTAAAATTAAAAACCACTTACCGGTTGTGAGTGGAAATTTTATATCATACCCGGTTGGGGATAAAAACCCACTGCTTAGTGGTATTTTTAATCATCACTACTTAGAGAAAGTGATGTGAAAGTTATACGGAAAAACTACTTACGGGTTGTAAGTAGATCATACCTGGTTGGTATGATGAGACTTCCTCAAAGGAAGTTGAAAACCCGTTCATCGGTTATGAACGGATATGTCCTTATACCGGTCGGTATGATGGACAGTAAAAACCTATTTTTGTCGAAAGTGCTCTCCCCTAATTGTGTGTCAATGCTTAAACAATTTGGGAGACCTTTTTGACAGGACCTCGAATAGCTTTGATAGGCCGGGGGCCTCGGTTTTGGAACTTGGGGGCTAAATGCCCGATTTTGAAAATCTCGTACAGTGGGCCCAAGGCCAGTTGGCACGAGCAAGAGCTCATAAACAAACATGATATATATGCCATAAAACTTAATAAGTGAATTGTTTGGCCATGGTACCACGATAGGACCGACATGCTCAGTCAACTAGCGGCAGTGCGACATGACAGGTCGACGGACCAGTCAAGACAAACAACTACGGGTTGAGTTGAGAGTCGGGGCCGTTGGACCAGTGGCACCACAGATTACATGGCAATATGAGAAAACATTGTTTGTGCATGCACTGTGAGTACGGGATCATCAAGACACTCATAAGGGGTAGTGATGCGTCCTAAGGGCACTGGACGACCTGGTGGCTATAAGGGCAGTTTGTCGTTCTAGGCGTTTGTGCAAAATCTGGAGTAGCACCAAGCGCATGAGACCGGGGTGGGGACAAGATGAGGTCTCTGTCCTCATACGGACACGAAGAAGTGGTTTCAGGATTGTGGGTCGGATGTCGCGTACATCCACTCATTCCCAGGGTAGAAGTGGTCATGCTTCTATATAGGTGGCAGGAAAAGTCGCTCCGAAGCCACTAGCGGGTTCAGTAGTGATACTAACTTGCGAATGTGTGTAACCTTCATGATGAAGGATGTGTGTTGGGTGATGACACACTGTTGTAACTAAGAAATAATGGAAAAACCCAAATTTTGAAACGAAGGTATTTTTTAAAAGAAAGAAGTCTGGCACACTCCATATAAATATTTTTTTTAGTCAAAAGATTTGAATCTCATTCACTGAGTAGTCATACTCACCCCTCCTTTATATCCCTTTCAGGAAATCCCGGAAAGCCTACCCTTAAAGACTAACAACTAAGATGCTTGTAAGACAGGTATGTAAAGTTTTAAATTTCATGCAGTTTTGATTATGCTTTTCTAGGAAAAGGTGCAGGTTAAAAGACGCCTTACTCTTTACGGTTTACAATAAGGGGAAACCCTTTAATATACTGGCAAAGTGGCGGGTTGATCACAGGGATCCGACCAAACTAGGTTGGGGTGTGACAAGGCGTGACAACTTGAGTGGTATCAGAGTCTGGGTTCCCTTGAATAGATTATCAAGACTATATAACCTAAATTTTATAAAACCTTAAAATTGTAGGTGTGGCTCCCGAGAGAGGAACCAAAAGAACCCTGATAAACCCTAAACATCTTTCGAAGAATTATGAACGAAGAGTAGGGATGTGAGTGAGGATTACATCCCTTGGAGGAGCCCTAGGGAGAGAAACCCCAACATTCAGTAGAAGATGAGACACCTCTACCCAGAAAACTAAGGTTAACCCAGGTCCAAGAAGAGGCCGAGAAAAGCTTTTGAGAAGCCTACATGAATTATGTGAGGGTATTCCACAAACTACCTCCAACTTGAAGCAACCTAGAACCAGTGAATCAAATGCAATAGGCTTATGAGTACGAGGCCACAGTCCTGGAGAAATTGGGGGTCGCCATCACTCATGAGGTTAGATTCATGATAGCCCAAAGCGAGTCGTCTTCATTGGAGTATGAAGAGGCAAGTATGAACCCCTATGCTTGGTGTGTATCATGGGGGCGCTTGCCCACTTAGGAGATCGACCCCACATGACCCTTCAAATGAAGAATCCTGCAACCCACTAGTGTTAAACTCTAGGTCGGTCAATATGTGGGATTAGAGTAGTAGGATAATTTGCTTGAGCTATGTAATAAGCCATATTTGTGGCTAACCTAGTCGATGAAAATTTTTTAACAAAGGTTTATGATCTTATCCCATAAAATAGTTGAATAAAGGAAATAAAAACCCTTTAAGGAAGGGGGTGAAAAAGCCAAAGAATGAAAAATGGAAGGATTAAGAAGATCCTTAGTCCTAATAAAGCTTGGGGAAAGAATTGACTAAAAATGTTCTAATTACCCTAAGGAGTAACACAAAATTTTGGGAATTTGGAAAACCCTTAGTGCAAAGGTCAAAACTTGTAAATGGAATACAAAATTTTGGGAATTTGGACACCTTTGTAGAAAGAAAACTTGTAAATGGAATGCATGTGGAACCCGTCCCCTCAGACCAAGGAAACCGAGAGGAGAACCGACACTATTGTAAAAAATTGGACCAATTTAATCAATAGAAAATGGTAAAAAAGGGTTAACATGGGAAATTGGAATATTCCAAGTGACCCAAAAATTCACAAAAATTGTGAGGAAGAACTGGGAAGTGGAATTGAGAAAAGAACTAGACAAGTTCAGGGAGAACCGAACTTGAACCGGACTGAACCATAGTGAACTGATTCAATAATTCATTTTTCTAGGTGTCTTAAAAGTGTCAATTTGGGAAATTGACTCCACCATTAGATAAAAAGTGAATTTAGACAAATTTAGAAAATTTTTAAATTTTTAAATTTTTGAAAATCGATCGAATCGGGTTCGACCAGACTGATTTTTTTTTAATTCGGAATAGCTAACCTGATTGGACCAGACTGGTCAATGGTACCCCATGTTAGAAAACTAAATTAGGGAAAGAGAGAAAAATAATATATTGATAGAGAGGCCATAGGAATGAATAATTAAAAATAACTTATTTTTTCCACACTAACTCAATGATATGCATGCCTATTTATAGGCTCATATTATAGGATAACTACCTTAAATAGAATATATAATATAATCTTAATTACTTAGATTATATCGTAACTACCTTAAATATCTTATACTATTTCAACACTCCCCCTCAATATGGGCAGTAAATATCTATCATTCCTATCTTGTTACAAATATTAATCCACTCTTTAGGTCCTAACCCTTAAATTAAACAATCTGCTAATTGTTCCTCAGTCTTCATATAGTGTAGCTCCACGATCTTGCTCTCAAGTTTCTCTTTGATGAAAAATCGATCAATTTCAATATGTTTGGTCATATCATGTTGAACTAGATTGTTAGCAATGTTGATCGCTGATTTATTATCACACCATAACTTAATGGGTTCTTTTCTGATTAAAGATAACTCCATCAATAAGTTCTTTATCCATATTATCTCACATATGTCTTGAGTCATAGCTCTGTATTCTGTCTCTACCGTTGATCTGGCAACCAACTCTTGTTTCATACTTCTACAAAATACAAGATTACCTCCAACAAACATGCAGTAACCTGATGTCGATCTTCTATCATCTGCACAACTAGCCCAATTAGAGTTACAAATCCTTCCACTCTAGTATGACCTCGAGACTTGAACCAAAAGCCTTTTCCTGGGCTACTCTTTAGATATCTCAATATTCGCATAACTACCTCCTGATGTTCTGTTCTAGGATCATGCATATATCTACTTAAGCATTGTTGCAAGCCATTTTAGATCATTTTTGGCCTCTTGCCAATTTCTTAGTATGTGCACTAAATGTAATGATACAATAAAGGTATTGTATGTAGATGGGACAGATACATATGAGACATAGTTAGATATAACATGTTCATAACAATATCTAATTGGAGGTTTTTCTACATTAGCTTTAGGTTCTTTATGAATAGCAATGGTAGAGATTCATTACTATTTGGTGATGACGAGGAATCATTAAGAGATTAATGGATATCTGGGACATATGAGGGCAATGAGTGTGGTATAAGTACCTATTCTTGTCACTCTCCATCATCTACTTTATCTTCCTCCCCCTGAGCACAACACTTATTCCTTCTACTATAAACCTTCAATTTTGGTTCATTGGTCCTATCTTCATTGCTACTCAATCTCTTAGTACACGAGATTACACCTACAATGACATCTTCAATTGTCATATCACTGATTATCTCTTCATTTCCATGTTGTGCTTCAGGAAAATCATCTAGCGTTGTGGATGACGTTGTTGATTCACCATAAAAGGGTTCATTCTCATGAAATGTCACATCCATACTCACAAAAAGTCTTCTCTCGCTTGGACACCAGCACTTGTAACCTTTATGAGCGCTAAAATAACCTACATAAATACACTTCAATGCACGTGGATCAAGTTTGGTTACTGTGAGACAATGATCTCTCACAAAACATACGCAACCAAATACACGAGGATGGACTGAATGTATGTTGCATCCCATCAAAAGTTCACAAGGAGATTGAAAGTTCAATATTTGAGAAGGCATCTGGTTAATTAAATATGTTGTCATCAATACTGCTTCACTCCATAGATATTTTGGAACATTCATTGTAAATAGAAGAGCACAAGCTACCACTAATAAGTGTCGATTCTTCTGTTCAGCCACCCCATTCTGTTCTGGTGTATTTGGATATGTGGTCTGATGCAAAATCCCATTTGTAGATAAATACGATGAGAACTCTCTATTAGCATACTCAGTACTATTATTTGTACGAATAGTACTCACTTTGACATTATATTGTGTTTGCATCAAAGCTAAAAAATCTTTAAAGCAAACCAATGTATTAAATTTATTTTTCATCAAATACACCATGTCATCCTTAAGCAACAATCAATAAATGTAACAAACCATTTGAATCTTCTAATCGAAGTAACTGGACATGGTCCCCAAACATCAAAATGTATCAACGAAAAAGGTGAAGTACTTCTTGAACCAGTAGAAGAATAACGTGTTCGTGTATGCGTTCCAAACTCACAAGCATCACATACAAGCTTGCTACGTTCTACATTATTCATCAAATCAGGTCTTACTCTCTTAAGATTATCAAAAGATAGATGACCAAGACGACGATGCTCCAATATAACTTCATTCATCGCTCATTTGGACAAAGTAGTGGTTAAAGCTGCATCAGACTCTTCTCTCCTAAGATACCACAATCCATCAAGCCTCTGTCCAATCCCAATTATTCTCTTGGTATTCCTTTCCTGAATAACACATGAATCTCAATCAAAGATTACTTGATAGTTCAATTGATCATTGATTGCACTAACTAATAATAGATCAATAGGAAATGAAGGGACATGTAAGATCGATGATAATGTAATTGATGAAGTGCATTTAATCGAGTTGGATCCCCTAACTAGTTGAAATGTGTTATCAACAGTTTGAACTCTCTTATGGGGAAAAGGTGGATAACAAGTATATGTAATAAACTCTATTGATGTTCCTGTCACGTGTCTAGATACACCTGAATCAATAATCTATTCTATGGAAGATGGTTTAGAAGAAAATGCATGTGCAATAGTACCTGAGTCAGCATTAGCATAACACATGTTGTCATTTAAAATGTCAGCACCTTTAACACAATAGGTTTGTCCCCCAAATCATCCACGACCTTAACCTTGACCTCAGGCTCCACGTTCTCTGAGGCTATGACTTGTTCCACCCCGTGTATGAATATGTGTCAAGGAACAATTCCAGCTAATATGTCCAATCTTCCCACAATTATAACATTATCGGTTGTTAGTAGTCAGTTTTGCTAGAGCTGAGTGAACTGGTGTTGCTAAGATCTCAGGAGTGTTCATAACTTTTTATCTTGACTCCTCATGGATTAGTGCAACAATAACATCTTCCATCGGAGGAATTGGAGATTGATGACATATCATTACTCTCTTGTATTCATATTCTAGGTTTAGATCCCTCAAGAGGTGAATCACACGTCGTCGCTCCATCCATACTCTAATAGAAGTTGTATCTGAAGGATCAGATGTAATCAATAGATCATAATAATCAAGTTCAGACCATAACCTTTGCAGCTCAGTACTGTACTCTATTATACTTTGCTCCCCCTGCTTTAGTGCATCCAACTTATCTTCAATCACAATCACGGTCATCATATTCCCGATATCAAAGAATTGAGTAGCTAAAACCTTCCATATATTAGATGCTTTACTAATACCTTATGCCAACCCCGCGATAGAAGGAGAAAGTGATCCTATTATCCATGCAACCACTAGAGAATTAGTCACCCTCCACACTTTCCATGATGTGCTGGTAGTATCAGTGGGTTCTTCATATGAGTCGTCAACGCAGTCTTCTAAATATTTTGACTATAGTATGAGTCTCATCCTTCTCGAGCAACTCATATAGTTTTTTCGTTCCTTCAAGTCTCTACTCTATTAGGAGTAATTCCAACTTCAAATCTCGATTGGGAGTATTGTTTTGTTGAGGCGATACATCGTCTCCTCCTATAAGCAATTTGGCCATACCTTCTAACATTTTCTTCAACTCCCTTCTTGTTACTGTTACATCCATTTTCTCCATCATCTACGACAATCCAGCTATGTCGTATCTGTAGCCTTTAGATCAAACAAAAAATTTGAAAATAGTAGAAAATCTTAGCTTTGATACCATGTCAGAAAACTAAATTAGGGAAAGAGAGAAAAATAATATATTGATAGAGAGGCCATAGGAATGAGTAATTGAAAACAACTTATTTTTTCCACACGCTAACTCAATGATATACATGCCTATTTATAGGCTTATATTATAGGATAACTACCTTAAATAGAATATATGATATAATCTTAATTACCAAGATTATATCATAATTACCTTAAATATTTTATACTATTTCAACACCCGTCAGCAACCACACAAACACAGGCAACCAATGGGAGGTTGCCACGTATCTAGTCAATGGTCAGCGGGCGACCCATTAGCATGCCACGCATACACGAGCAACCAATGAGAGGCTGCCACGTGTTCGATCAATGGGTTAATGGTTGATGCGGCAGCTGAGTTAGAACTCCATGTTAGAAAAAATCGGCCAATTACCACGCGTCATGTGGCATGCCCACCACATCAACTTATTCAACCTCCAACCACTGATAAAGAAGAGAGAGAGACCAAAAAAGTAGGAGTCTCCGACGACTTGAAAAACTCTCTGGTCAGGTTGCTGGCGGCCGAGTCTCACACCGACCGGTAGCCTAAACAGTTATCGAACTCCCTATATAAAGAGCACCCTCCCATTCATCCTCCTCACCTCTCAAGAACTCCCTAAATACAAACAACTTCTTTTTTGACGACCCTCCGATCAAGGCTCCGACGATGGGCAATTTCTCAACTAGAGAAGCTCCGCAGGGTGGCATTGGAACCGGGGAAGAGTGCTCAAGACACTCTCAAAGCGACCTGAGGACGACTAGAGAAGTGTAGAGACAGTAACACAGTGAAGTTACTATGGAGCTCGAAACAGCGAGCTCTTGACTAACCCAACCCCGACTCTCTTAACCCTTCCCCCACTAGCATTGGCCACCTCTAACTGCCTAAGACCCTTCACAGCCCCTTACAGACCCTCGATAAGCTCAATTTTGCCTCTCCTCATCAGAATTTCCGAGTTTCAAAGTTGCACCCCCTAAACTTCTCTCTTCAAATTCTCGTAGGACACCGTCGAATTGCAGCGAGATTCAATTCTAGTAGGTTCCCCTTGACGAGCACTAGTTGCACCCACCTCAAGCTCTGGCCACCGCCCCTCCATCGATAAGATAAGCAAGCTTTCTCTCTCTATTGTAAGTTTTTCGATGAAGCTTCGACAAGGCTCAAAACTCAATCAAATTTGGAAATTCAAAGTGTAGGATCATCGAGTGGAGCTAGAGGAGACAAATTAAAGCAAGAAACGAAGAAATTAAGGACTTACAACAGCCAATTGGACGAGGTAAGATCTGAATCTCCATATGCTCAAATTGGGGAAGAAGAAGAGGGACAATTTGGGGATTTTTAGGGCTTTTGTGCAATTTTTGAAAATTGGAGGACCGAATGGAAAATTTACAAAATTAAAGGTGTTTTCATGAAATTCACTCCCAATTGAGGGCAATTGGTCAATTTGGGCAAAATAGAGGGCAAATTGTAAATTTTGAAAAGTTGGGGACCAAATTGTAATTTTTGGAGAATTAAGGATTAAAGGGAAATTTTGGTAAATTAAGGGCCAATGGGTGAATTTAAAAGAGTTAAGGACCTAAGAAGGATGATTGAAAACTCCAAAGGCTTAATAGAAACTAAGGGGCAATTAGGGACCTAAGTGCAATTAAGGAAAAATACGAGGCCCTATGTGCAAATATGAGAAAATATGCGACCTCTTAGTCAACACATCCTGATACGAATGTTCGTACCATGTACGAGCAGGCTACTTGACCACCGACCCCAACGGCACACTGCGGAGCCATACTCCGTCGGCACAACCCCGTCGAGATCACCGATTGAGTGGGAAATGTTATAACGTTCATTCCAGTTGGAAGGATGGTTCGCTTTGAAAAAGGAAATTATTTTCTCGAAATTAGCCTTTCCTGACTAGATGACTCTACTTAAAACATTTGGGAGCTAATTCCAAGGCTTAGGCTCGGTATGCAAGTGAGCCCAAGGTCGATGGACACGGGTATGGACCTGTTCAAAACTAGCATGTGATGAGTAATGCAAAAAGATCCAATTAACGGGAAATTGTGTGTGATACCCGCCGAGCCAAGTCTAAGCTATTTAGTTTGTTGGGCCAAACCGCTACTCCGTATAAGCCAAGTCATCGAACCTATTGGGCTAGTACACGTGGGCCAAAGCCAAGCCAACAAACCGTTGCGCTGGGGGCCAAAGATAATGGCTATAACTTAAAAAACTCTTGATTGTGCATGCACTGTGTGATTCGGGCCATCAAGACACCTGACATGAGGTATTGATGGATCCCAAGGACTACTGGATGACCTAGGGTGCATAAGGACAGTATGGCATCCAGTAGGTCGAGAAGCTCGAGGAGCTTCCTATGCACTGAGACTGAGGCAGTAAGGGAAAGGAGGTTTCATCCCACAAAGCGAACATGATGAAGTGATCAGGGTTTGAGGGTTGGACTACTGATGTCCACTCAAACTCAGGGTATATGCAGTGCACCTCTATAAGGGTGGACGGTAAAGGCGCTCCGGTCCACAAGTGGAACGGTTTGGGATCGTTCTCCAAATGTGTGATCCCTCCTATGATAGGTGGGTGGTTGACACAAGGTTAATATGTCACACCGTGTTTTTAGTAACTCGAAATTTCGGTCAGAAATTTTTCTAGAATTATATTATATGTTTAAAATTCAATTGATTAATTGGAATAAATTTGATTTAAAATAAAATAAAAGTGTTGTTTTAACCGAAATAAATAACTCGATGGAATGGATAGGGTAAATACCTTTAGGTGAAAATAATGAGATAATTATGTGAATTTGGTTTAGTACAAAACTATTAGCACTTTGTATTATTAGTCTTACGCCCCTACCATAAATACCCATAAATTAATACCTACATTCAATTATTGGAATTAATACCCACAAATACCCATCAATTTCCCAATTTAATGAGAATAACTGCCATAAATACCCAAAATATAGTAATAAAGCTTTCCCATTTAACAAACAATTTTACAGTTATATAAGGAGCTTAGAATAATTTATCACAGTGACACTAATTGAGTTAAGAGAGCAATTTGAGTAGAAGAGAGCTACCTGATCCACTAGTCCTTTTTCACACCTCAAACATTATCTTTGCCATGATCACATTAGATCTATCAGATTAATACTCTCTACCTATGAAATTCTCAATCTCGACATCGACCATGCAACAACCAAATTTAAGGAAAATGGGGAAGTATCGAAGCAAAGAAACACCAATAATACCAATTAGGAATGGGTACCAAATTTTGAACCTTCGGGTGGGACACAAATTTTACTTCACTTTTTCTTTTATCTCCCTGGAACTTTAGTCCCTTAGTCTTGGAGGTATGGAAAGTTACTGTCTTCCTTCTACAGTCCATCCTTGCCTGATGATTACTCAGCCAGTCCATCCCCAGGATTACTTCCACTTCTCTTAATGGTAACGGAATCAAGTCAGCTTCAAGTTTGATTCCTCCAATTTTTATCTCACACCCCTTTAGTTGTTTATTTCTATTCAGACCTTCTCCTAAGGGTGTAAGGACGTTAAGGCTTTGTACAAGAGGAGTGAGCTCCAGGGGTATCTTAGAAACCAACTCTTCCTTGATAAATGATCGTTCTTCTCCAGAGTCAAAAAGAGCATAAACTGGTTGTCCCCACAGCTGTATATACCCTAATTTAAGAAACGTATATTTTAGAATGAATCCTCTTTATTAATTTAAAATGCATTCAGTTTACATGACTCTTTTGGACTAGTTGGTAGGGTTTTGGGATGTACCCGCTACAGTGCTAGGGTCTCCTCTAGCCTTCTCCTGAGTGAGGTTGTATACTCTAGCCGATACTCTTGTTGTAGTTTTTGGTCTAGGGTTCCTGGAGTTCCCTTGAGGTGGTCCAAGAGTATTTTTCTGTCTGTTCTCCCTAAGAGTAGGACAATCCTTCACAAAGTGTCCCGCTTGTCCGCAGGTGAAACAGGCATGGCATGCTCCCTCATGATTCCTTTGACACTTCGGACAGTGAAGGTTCCCTTGGGGTAAGGTAGGGACTATTCTGGAAAGGGGTGGAGGCATGTTCCTTCTCTGTTGCAATACCTTTTTATTTCCTCCCCTTGAGATGGTATATTCTCTTTGTCCTCCTTGACAGTTTGAATCTTTATCCCCCTTTCTAGTCGTATGCTCCATTCGATGACGTCGGGTCTGTACCAATCACTCGCATTCATGAGCCATACTAATTACAGCTGCCAGTTCTGTGGGGCGTCCCAGTACTCCCATACTGTCTCAAATATCCAAGTTGAGACCGTCCACAAACCTCTGGCATATGTCAGTTGGTCCGGCTAGGTCGGGAGCAAAGGGTCTTAACTCGTTAAATTTTGTTTCATACTCTGCTATGGAACTAAGCCCTTGCCGAAGTCGGATGAATTCTTGTTTCTTCTCATTTATTAGGTGGGGTGCCAGGTATTCTTCCAAGTATCTTTCCTCAAATTGCTCCCAAGTGGGGGCAGTGGCATGTAGATTTCGAACATTGTCCCACCACCGTCTAGCGCTCCCTTCCAAGAAGAATTCCATCAGGATCACCTTATCATCTGGCAGTATTCGGACAATTCCCATTAACTTCTTAATATTGGCCAGCCAGTCCATGGCGGTCCCAGCATCCTTTTCTCCAAGTAAGGGTTTACATCCTAGTTGTCGGAGAGTTTTGAGATTTCTAGGTATGTTTGTTGGAGTGGTTGGATTAGCAGGGGGAGGGTGGGATTGCACTTCCTCGAGCTCAGCCTGTGAGTTGGTACTTGTCTCAGGAGTAAGGTTAGGTTGGCCAAATACACGGGTGAACTCCTCGTACAATCTTTGATGCTCCCTGCTGAGTCCAAGATGAGTTGTCTGGGCTACTCTGGGAGTTTCTATCGGTAGGGGTGGTTGGGTGGTGTTGGAAACGGCAGCCCTAGTTCTCTTGGTTACTTTCTTCGGAGCCATTCTGTCAAATATAAAAATAACGCTATTAGTTACTATATTTTCTAGTCTTGACTATGTATTCGAGGAAATAGGCTCTGATACCACTCTAGTTGTCACACCCCGACCCAATTTGGTCGGATCCCCGTGATCAACCCGCCACTCTCCCGATTTACTAAAAGGTTTCCCCTTATATTATAAATCGTAAAGATTAAGGCGTTCTTTAGACCTGCACCTTTTTCCATGAATATCATAAATCAAAACTACATAGTAATTTAAATTAATTGTACCTATCTTGAGGCGTTTAATTGCGCAAGTCCTTTAAGGTTCTCCTACACGAGATGAACATAATTGTTCATTATTCTTTGGTCTACTAGCCCTCATTCGTTCCAAATCAATGAGAAAACCCAACTTTACATATATTTGCAATTAGGTCCCTAAAGTTAATTTTCTTTAACTTTAAGTTCCTATTACTGGGTTTTTCCTAAATTCGAGTCCTGAAACCTTTAAAATTTATCTTAGGACCTCAAATTATTTGATTTCACACAAAGGGGTTTAATTTCCCAAATTTCCAATTTGGTCCTTCAATTTTCCCAAAATTACCATTTTTCCCCTTCTTTAGAAAAATGGTAAATTTGTGCCCCAAAAATTCTAAAATTTATCAATTGCCCCTCTAATATTCTTATCATGACCAATTGACCCTTAATTTTAGAAAATTATATTTTGGTCCTTCAAATTTCCAAAAATCCCCAATTTCCCCAACTTTTTTTTCCAATTTCAACTCTTCAACACTGCCAAATATGATTTCATCAAATTGACCAATCAAACACCTCAAATTATTGAAATTGATTCCTACATGCTCATACGATTCTAAGGAACTTTGAATCACAGATTTTAACGCTGGAACGAGCTCAAACGAAGATTCGCCGAAAAACAGATTGTAGAGAGAAAAAGCTTTGATTTCTCACCGGTGATGGCGCAGCGGTGGAGCTTTTCAATCTGGGCAGGTAGCTCTCCTCCAGAGGTTCTTCTTAGGATCAAGAATGACATCAATTGATGTCGAATTGGATTAGAATTTCTTCATTGAAATTCAGCCGACTCTCTCTCTAACAACGATCTGAAATTATAAAGGGGAACAGAATTGGCTTACCTTTCAGTCCTAATTCGGCCGAGTAAGGACTGAGGAGGTGTTGGGAGGGCTTGGTTTGGTTTCAGGAAGGCTCAAAATGGTCGATTTCAGCTTAGCCGAAGCTGTTTCACTGTTCGATCACGCTGACGCTTCTCTAGTGATTCTCGGATTGACTGGAGTTTGCTATTAGATAGTTATCTTCTCCCCTATTCTAAAGAGCCCGACCTCTCCTTCCGAGGTTAAGAAAATGTTCAAGTCGAAGCTCTGGTTCGAGCTTCACCGAGAAATGGAGCAGTAGAGAAAGAGAGAGAGAAGTGTTCAGGTGTGAGGAGAATGAATGGGGATGACCTCTTTATGTAGGTGTAAAATCGTGTATTAAATGGGTGAGATTTATTACTAGTATTAATATTGTCATAAATTATTGGTATTAATTACAATAATTAAATATATATTAATTTATGCCTATTTATGATAAGGCGTAGTCACTCATCCTTACACTACTCTCAGGCAAGCACATTTAACTTCAAAGTTCTTATGGAATCTCGTTCACCTAAACCAATTTGATTTTTCTATTTTAATTTGTCTTAAGTTTTTTTTCCAAGGTTTAATGAACCCTTTGGATCATCCGAAAGTTATAAATTTCCAAATTGCTTGTTCCCAAATGATTAGGTTTGTAAACCGGCTTGGTTTTCTTACTCGGTTTGACCGGTCCTTTTCTCGATTTTCCTTAACTAAAAAATGCGGGTTTTACAGCTCTTGTCCTGAGGTTCGTCCTAGAATTAAGAATTGCATCAATTGATGTCGAATTGAGTTTGGAATTTCCTCATCGAAATTATGTTAGTTCTCTCTCTAACACCGGTTGGAAATTATAGAGGGGAGTAGAATTGGCTTACCTTTCCATTCTAATTCGACTATGGGAGGGATGAGGAAGTGTTGGGGATGACTTGGTTTGGTCTAAGGAGGGCTCGAATTGGCCGAATTCAGCTTGGCCAAAACAAGGCAGCTTCGGTCCGTCGGAGCTACTTCATTGTTCCATCATGTCGGCGCTTCTCCGGCAACCCTTGGAGCAAACGAAGACTATAGGCATGTAGTTGACTTCTCCTTGGTTCTAAAGAGTCCGACCTCTCCTTCCGAGGTTAAGAAAAGCTCTGGTTCGAGCTTCACCAGGAAATGGAGTAGTAGAGAGAGAAAGAAGTGTTCAGATGTGAGAAGAATGAATGGGGATGAGCTCTTTATATAGGTGTAAAATTGTGTATTAAATGGGGGAGATTTATTACTAGAGCATAATCGAATTGGCTTACCTTTCCATTCTAATTCGGCCGTGGGAGGGCTGAGGAAGTGTTAGGGATGACTTAGTTTGGTCTGAGGAGGACTCGAATTGGCCGATTTCAGCTTGGCCAAAACAGGGCAGCTTCGGTCCGTCGGAACTGCTTCACTGTTCCATCATGCCGGCGCTTCTCCGGCGACCCTCGAAGCAAATGAAGACTACAGGCGTGTAGATGACTTCTCCCCGATTCTAAAGAGCCTGACCTCTCCTTTCGAGGTTAAGAAAAATGCTCAAGTCGAAGCTCTGATTTGAGTTTCACCAAGAAATAGAGCAGTAGAGAGAGAGAAGTATTCAGGTGTGGGGAGAATGAATGGGGATGAGCTTTTTATATAGGTGTAAAATTGTGTATTAAATGGGAGAGATTTATTACTAGTATTAATATTATCATAAATTGATTAGTATTTATTAATATTAATTCTAATAATTTAATTTAGGTATTAATTCCAATAATTAAATATATATATATATATATTAATTTATGATTATTTATGATTGTACGTACGCATAAAAAAATTTTACCAAAATTTCGGGTTACAAAAAAAATATATGAACTAATTAGGTTTTTCTCTTTTAATTTATCTTAAAGTTTTTTTCTAAGGTTTTATGAACCCTCAAATGTTCGGGTTTGTGAACCGGTTCAATTTTGTTACTCGGTTTGACCAGTTCTTTTCCCGATTTTCCTTAACTGAAAAGGGCGGGGTTTATAAGTGGTCTATGAGATTGGTATGATTCTTCTAGTATTGGACGAGTGGAAATGGACCTCGAGTTGGGTATTTTTCCTCCATACTAGGGAGACCATGAGTCGAGTTTCTAGTCTTGGGTCAGGTACATATGCAAGCCCACTAACTCCGATAACATGTAAGAAGATATTGTGGACCAATAAGGGGTCAGGCCCATTTCTACTTAAAAGTTATAACTTATAAGTAGTGGAACTTTTCTAATCTTATAAACTTATAATATTTCTCTATTTTATTCAATTTGAAATTTTATTCTCAACATCGTCCTTAAATTAGTTCCATACATTGCCTCTGCTTGCCTCAGATTTAGTTCTTTTTGCGTCAAAAAAATATTTAAAACTATTATAATTTGTGAAAATCTAGCACGTTAATCCATACAAGTAATGTATACATATTTTAAAGGTGATGAAATTCGTGTTTTTTACACAATTGATTCTTGCTACTACGCAAAACTTGCTTTTCCTTGTTGAAATTAGTGATATACTCCATGGACAAGTGGAACCAAAGTATGAGAACTTCTCGCATTCTAATAATAAGAGAGGAGAAGATGAGAACAAACACCTCATTAATGTTTATGAAAAAAGGTGCCAAAATTGTTAGTGCATTGTATGGAGATGCTGCTGGTGTTATGCAAGCAACTTGGGGAAACCTTGAATGTATCTTTCCTAGGAAGTTAGTCATGGCCTCAATTGTCAATGCTGAGCCAGATCCGTTTTAAAGATGCTCTTGTTATGGTATGGCCCACATAGGTAGATTTTAATATTATTATTAACCATTGCAGCTGACAAGTCTTTCTCCGACATGCTCCAGAATTTGTCAAGCCGGTTGAAAATTTGAACCACTTGACAGAGTTCTTCTGCTCTATGAAGAAGGAAAACACAGATGAATAAGAGTTACTTTTCTCTACCTTCTGCAGGGTAGGCCAAATATATTGAAGCCAAAGCTCCAAAGGGTGACCCAACTGCATAGCTGATATTTTTAGCTTGATGGCTGAGTCCTTCACTCTTTACATGATTAATATTCATTACCATGACAAGAATGGGATCCGCTGCTTCCACCAGCTATGGTGTTAGCATCTGAGCAAGAGAACCAAGGCGTGAGAGGAACAGAGGGAAGATACGACCTGGAAGGTATTCTTATATCTTGTTTTTTTTTCCTTGTTGAAAAATCTTCCTTTAAATCCTATAGACAACTTTCTCTCATTCTTTTATAGCCCTGGGGAAGAGTTTGCTCTTGTCCAGCATCTAAAGGGCATGTCCTTCACAGCTGCAGCCATGACAGAACTGAGTTCTCTATTGGTTTGCCTCGTTACACTTGGGGAGGAAGAAGCTGCTCGGGAACTGCAACATGTGGGAGAGAGCTTCCAATTGTCTCAGTTGGCTGCAGTTAAGCTTGCTGAGGATGCCATGCCAACTGACGCCATAGATGAGAGGGCCCACTCTTTAGACCATTACATACAGGGAAGTGAGAGGCTTCATTCAGGAATCTCAGAAGCCTCTTCTCCTGGTGTTGCAAAGTATTCATTTCTCCTAGATGGAAGGTAGCACGTTTCTTATAGCTAGATTGATGGCAATTCTATGTAATCAGCCACGTGAATAATGATCAAATGAGATATATCTTGGACAAAATTTACACAGAATTCTTGGCTGTGATATCAAATCTCTCTTGCAAGTAGGAAATTGATTGCCAGAAATAAATGCATGGGCATATTGGGCACTTGCACTATTTCAGAGAGACCAGTTTGTGTTAGTTGACGTAGATTAATTTAGGATCAGTGGCTTACCACAACAGAGCAGCTGAATCATGCAGGGCAGTTCTAAGATGCTGTTGTATGTCACTGGGGAACACTTTCCTAGCTTCTGCACAAAGAAAAACAGAATTAATACACTCATGAAGCATTGAATATAAATAACTCATGAAGGACTTCACGAACACTGCCTCTTGAGTTTCAGGACAATCAGTAAAATGGAGAAGTTAAAGTTGCAGGGGATTTCTCAGAGCAGCAGAACACAAAACTGAAAACAAATGCGCAACTTCATTGAACCAAATCCAGTGTTATTTTCCTAAATCTCATGCAAAAAGATCCATTTCTCTTACTTCTTTAATCTTCACAGGCAAACTATGCATCATTTTTTCCTGTCCTTGTGAACATTGTGTGTTTGAACTTTTCATGGGAGAATAACAATTGTTGAATGATGAGGATTTGCAGTTCTCTTGAAATTGAGCCGTGTGGGGGTGGCAGTTCTCTTCGAACCAAATCATGTGAGGTTGATTGTTCAAGGTGGCAGCCTTCTGTGGATGACAATAATCTCTAGTCATCAAGTCAGCAGTTCAAAACTGATAGATTACTCGATGAACCACCCGGAAATGATTAGTTGGATCAGATCTCCCCACATCTTTCTCAAACTCAGGCATTTTGAACTTCTCAGGAAATCAAGTCAGGGACGGAAGGAGTTCAGGCAAGAAGTTTCTTTGAATTTGATTCTCCACCTTGTTACCAGTAATCCCCACAGGAGCAGATCCCACCCTTGAAATGATGAAACCTATTGGCATCCCGCACTATAATCGTACGGCCTGTTATCTTTGCGATAAGCTTCATGACTGTGTGACAATCAACACACACTCGAAGGTTCTTCACTATCTGTAGAGTGGATCCATGTTCTGTATTAAGAATAGCAAAAGTAATGGCCAGCCTCTCACTGTGCCCATAGAGGAACTGTTCCTTATCCTCTTCCTCCACATTCTGCAATACACAGCTCCTATCAGGAACATATCCAAATTTCCCCATCTTTTCTAGCAAATCATTCCACAGCAATTGCATACTCTCAATTTGAGGGTGACTTGGGTCATTCACCATAAAAGCATGTACCTTACCCTTAACTTCCACCCAACTACATCCAGGAGTTTTCATTAGCCCAGTCTCACTCACTTTCAGCCTTGCCTTCCCTGCATCAACCCACCGGCCTGATCTAGCATATATGCTTGATAGAACAACATAATGGGCAGGATTCGCTGGCTCAAGCTCGACAAGATGATTCAATGCATATTCTCCCAATTTGACATTAGAGTGCATCCTACACGCTCCTAAAAGAGCTCCCCATACCCCAGCATCAGGACGCAAAGGCATTTCCCTTATCAACTGAAGAGCCTCATCGAAGAGGCCAGCTCGGCCTACTAAATCCACCATACATGCATAATGCTCTGAATTAGGTTTAATTCTGCTTTCATGCATGGAATGGAAAATCTCCCTCCCTTCTTCTATTAGACCTGCATGCCTACAGGCTGACAAGACACTGACATAAGACAGTGAATCAATTTCTACATGACTTTCTTGCATAAGCTTTAAAAGAGAAATGGCTTGGTTTCCTCGTCCATGTATAGCATACCCGGCAAGCATTGCATTCCAAGAGATCGTGTCTTTATGCTCCATTGCATGGAAGAACTTCTCTGAGAAATCAATCCTTCCACACTTTGCGTACATGTCAATCAGGCTATTTCCAACCTTCACCACCAACTCAAGTCCCAGCTTGGTTACACAAGCATGTAAACCCATGCCCTCTCGCACAGAAGCTAAGTGGGCCACTGCAGGGAGGATACTAGCAAAACTGATTGCATTTGGCTGAACATTTTCTACTCTCATTTCATGAAAAGCCCATAGAGATTCCTTAGCATCTCCATTCTGAAAGTAACCAGCAATCATAACGTTCCAAGAAACTACATTTTTTGTGAAATTGGCTTCAGAGCCATTGAAGAGGCACAAGGCTGAGGGAAGACTTTCATACTTGAAATACATGTCAATTAGAGCATTTCTTATATGGCAATCAGACTCAAATCCACTTTTAATGGTCAAACAATGAACACAAGTGCCATGAGTCTGATTGTTCGAGAGGGCTACAGCTGGGATCAAACCTACCAGTGTTCTCTCATCAGGGCAAACCCCAGTAGCCCAGAGTTCTTGGAACATCTTAATCGCAGAAAAGGAGTCACCATTCTGGGTGAACCCATTAATTAGAGCATTCCATGTTGCAACATCTTTACAGGACGTTCTACTGAATATAGTAATAGCATGGTTAAATTTTCTGCATTTAGAGTACATGGACACTAGAGCTGTTCCAGTTGTAGTCTCGCCATCCATGTCACCTTTCAAAAGGTAACAGTGTATGCTCTGACCATGCGCAAGAAGTGATAGTTCTGCACAAGCTGGAAGTATGCCAATAAGAGTTATCCTATTAGGTTTTACATTTTCTCTCTGCATGTCTTGAAAACGAATTAATGCCTTCTCAGGGTAGCCAGACTGAACAAAAGCAGCTATAAGTGCAGACCAAGCAACTAAATCCCTTTCCACAAGCTCCTCAAACAATTTCTCTGCAATATCTATTTCCCCACATTTTGCATACATTGTCATGAGAGAAGTAGCAACAGCAACATCAGAATTGAACCCTTGTTCCACAGCAGACTGGTAAATCTCCTTCCCCATCTCAAGGTCCCCACTTTCCCCGACTGCCAATGAAGCACTCACAATTGTTACCTTATTCATCCCAATATTTGCCATCTTCATCGTTTCATATAATGCCAAGACCTCAGAAAAAAGTCCGTTGTAAGAATAACTTGACATCATTGTTGCAAAGGAAACAATATCATGTCCAAGAATCAAGTCAAAAACTCTACGAGCAGATCCCACATCTCCACACTTTGAGTATGTATCAATCAAGCCATTTGAGATCTCCTTCCCAAAATCGATCCGAGTCACATATCCATGGATACACCTACAAGAATTCACGTCTCCCAATCTTGAAATTGCAGGAAACAAATTCAACAGACTGACAAAGTTGGGCACAACTCCGGTCAGTTGCATGCTTCGAAACAGCCTCAAAGCCTCGCTGGGATCAGAACCCTGCGATGCCCCTGCAATCATAGCATTCCACACCCCAGAATCTCTCTGAGGCATTCTATCAAACAGCTGTCGTGCAATATTGAATTTGCCCGCTTTACAGTACATGTGGACAAGACCGGCCCCTATAAATACATCACTTTCAAATCCCCTACGAGCCACTTCCTTATGGACCAATAGACCCTCTTGCAAGTTGCGGGCACCAGTGCAAGCTTTGAGAACAAAGGTGAATGTGAACTTGTCAGGTTCCAGGCCTTCCCTCAGCATAGATTGGTACAAGCTCAAAGATTTCTCATGTAGGTTTGATCTTGTATACGCTCTTATCATAGAATTCCACAAAATAACAGCTGGGTTTCGCGAGGAAGAGAACACGGAGAAAGAAAGGTCGCATCTTTGGTGGAGGGAATAAGTGTTTATCAAGTGGGTGAGCGAAGCTCTGTCTTGAGAACAGCCTGAAACTATCAAGTGCGCGTGGAGTCTGAAGACAGAGCACAAGTCCTTGCATTGAGACAGCGGAGGGAACGAATAGGGCGACAATGAAGTAGAAAAAGATGAAGCAGCAGTTGGGGATTGTCCGAGGTGGAGGGGTCTCCTGCGTGTTGACGGATACCTTAACATAACAGCCTCGTGGTCTGCATCAGCAGTGAATTTACGTTTTCCTTCAACTCAGGAATAGGAACGAACCGTTGATTGCCTTAACCATTGACGGATACCTTAATGTTCGACTATGGCATCAAATCTTCTCTTTGTGGTCATTTGACTTTATACCACCTCTAAATTTATCAATAACTCAAAAGTTCTTTCAAAACACATGGCAGCAATCATAGCCTCCTAAGAATGAGAATATTCAAACCCTTTAAATATATACAGAGAATAATAGAAAGAAATGATGCAAATATTTTTTTTCCTCTCATCTTCTTTGTTTCCTCTTTATTCATTTTTCTATGGACTGGTCTTCCATCTTTCCTTTAAATACTGGTTTTAGAACTAACATATTCAATTTAAATCCCAGTTATCACTCATCCTCAGTTTTGTAAAAACAAGAATATACGGGAACATATATTGACCTTCATCCGTCAAAGGTATTGGATAAACTTTTTTTTGTACAGAAAATTCATATCTAATTAATAATAACTATTTTTGGTGTATAAAATTTCATTAATTTAGTCGTGACGTATCTTTAAAAATAGAATATAATAAATAATTTAATATAGTAAAAAAATAATTACTTTTAACTCCAAATTCGTAAATATTAACGCACAATTATATTTTTAAATAATATTAGATTTTTTATTAAATATGTTGAATTTAACCCGATAAAAACTTCAAATTGAAAATTTATTAATTAATGATGTAATACTAATTTTATATTTATCCTACTTTTTCATAAAATTGTTTACACCTCCGTAATATTTTCATTATTTGAGTTTTAAAAATTATTTATTTTTTAAAAATCATCGATACAATCTCTATTTTATTATCGATAATAACTGAAATTATTTGCTTACTCCAAATATAAATTTGTCATTGTGATCCCGAGTAATTATTCTCACTCTTACACACTCATCAACTTATAGAAATGATACATTGCAGTTAATCTTGATTATGCCGACTTAGGATTTATTTCATTACTTTGGTAATAATTCTTTATACATTCTTGGGCTCTAGATTAGCTTGTGTTGCTGCCCATTATTATAAGTTGTGAGTCATGGCATTTATCACTCATGAGGGGTGCTAGTCTACTTTTTTTTTTTTTATTTACCTTTGCTACACTTTTCTTATTATGCCATTAAATATATGTTGTTCTCGACTTTTTTTTCTTACTATTTTAATTTGTGCATTGTACACTCGTAGGAATACAATGTTCTATCCATGTATCATACAATATATATCAAAAGTATTAATATAAATATTACATATAATAAATTATATCACTTGTGTTTATTCACAATATATAAGTATATTTTCTATGGATTCAATAATATTGTAGAATTGATAAGTATTATTATTTATTATGTCCGTACATATAACTTGTATTCATTTACAATGTATAAGTATATGCTCTATAGATTCAATATCGTTATAGAATTAATAATTATTGTTATTTTTGTTGCCCATACCAAGAGAATGTTCCATATTGCGCGTGGATGAGCTTCCCTATTTCCAGATATCCTTACTTAGATTCGAATGTAAGCTTATATTGACCTAACCGTCATTTCTTCAAATTTCTTATAAGTTCATACTAACCAATCTTTCTTATCCCTCACTAATAGTACTTGTCATACTGCTTCCATTTCCTGGGAGCATAAGACATTAACATGCATTCGGGCAGGCTAGTAGCCACTTAGTATTCCCCACTCGGACTCTTCTACCATCACCTATTATTCATGTTAGGACACTCCTCACTTATCACGCTTGGACCAGTTTTTCATAATCTTCAAAATAAAGAGAAGTGTAAATAGATGGAAGATTATATAATGTTCTTTTATTTAAATGATTCAAAATTATATGTTGACTATATTACTAATGCTAAGAAAATAAGCGTAAAATGAATTTATAAAATAAAATTAAATAAAAAATGAATTGTGAGCCAGCGAAAACTCATTTTGTTGTTAAATCCTATTCTCCATAGTTTAGCATAGATTATAATTGTTGCCTAATTCATTAAAATGAGATTTATCATTTTTTTTGCTCTAGAACAAAATTGTTGCCTAGTGTGTTACTATTAATTTTAAACATCCCAATGTTAATTTATTATAGAACAAACTAATTAGATAATACATTGAATGTGGATTGTTTCTTTTTAGGATCCTCGTGGTTCATTGGCATTTCTTTTTAGGATCCTCATGGATCAAAAGGGTGACGTTTTGGTTCAGTGGCCAGGTCTGATTGGACCCAGCGATCTGGTAGCTGGGTCTCAACCTGGTCAATTGGACCATACCCATTACCATCTTGGTGCTTGAAAATGTACTACCTCATTGCCTTCCTTATGGGTATTGTTCACCTCAATCTCCCTACTTATACTAAACAAATGACATAATGGTTCTATTTCAACTATAATATTAGCATCTAATTACTTGATCAATGGCCAAACTCACATAGCCTTGTTTGTCCCATGGAGAAGAGAAAGGGATTTTGAAATGCAAATCAGGCAAATATCCAGGAATAGCAAGAACGATGGCATTTTGAACTCCAAGAAATATCTAGGGAAGTCAAAAAAAAATCTATGAATCCTTGTCAATAGATTAGGCTCTTTCAATCTCTAACATCTTCAAACTCATTAGGAAGTCATTCATCAAGAAGTCTTGCCAAAAATCTTGAGAGTCATCTTGCTTGTCTTTAATTGGAAAGGAAAAGAACTAATGACAAGTAAAAAAAAAAAGAATTGATCACCCATCACCACCTCCAATGACTGTTCCTGCTTCTATCTAAGATGCCTTCAGTTATAGGAGTATTTAAAGGAAATGAATAGTGATTAAGAACAGAGAAAAAGATGCACAAACTATGGTCCATAGGTAAAAATTCCTCACCTAACTTCCATTTAATTGACAGATTCAAATAGATAAAAGTAATGAGTTTTTATCATCATCAATCCAATCTTAGAATAATTTTCTAAATATTAAACACATCATTTCCCATCAAAATAATGGTAAATTAAATTCTATACCAGAGTTCAGCAAAATAGGAACAATGAAAGTAGAAGCACTTCCACAGTGAAAATAAACTTTAATCACGCATGACCTAATTAACTAATTTAAAGAAATTGTTATAGACAAGCTATGTACCTTCATTAATATTATGAGCCACTGCACCAACATCTAAACTACACGTACTCTTATACAAAATAAGTACACACAAACAAATGGAGAATATTAGATAAGGGTGAACACGAAGAGATTCGATCTCGTGTCAAGTTGGGTAGGAGAGTCCCAAGTTCAACCTCAATTCTAATTCTAACTCATTAAAAGACGGTTCAAAGGTATTGTAGGGTGGATGAAGTTTAAAATTAAATTAATGGATGAGGCCACTTTGGAGACAAATTTTCAACTATAATTCGCACAATTCCACCTAGCTAAGCTACGGAAAATAGTAAATCTAATGCAAGTGATTTGATTTGGCACTGACTTTTTTTAGCTCAACAGTTGGCACTCTGAATGGTGTGAGATTAGACAGGTGCATACTTTCTATCTTCTCCATTTTTTTACCAAAAGTATATTCCCACAACCGCATAATCATAATGTATCCATAATCAGTGTTCAAAGTCGCAATATTTAAGTAATTTACTATCATTAAATTACAACATATGAACAATAAAAATTACAAATAATCCTAATTTACTAGGGAAGTTGTCCCATAGTAATTTATATTGATAATGACATGACCTTAAATATGGGCAATATATTATTATTATTATGCTCCCATGGTGATGATGACGACAGAATAGTTGACTTTCTCTTTACCCATTCACTATTTTTTATCCTAAATTTAATTACATTTGAATATCAATGAAATATTTTCGCACACTCTTCAAATTTATTTATTCGAGTATTTTACAGTGTGATGATGAGACTGTGTGGTCTCTTGCAGTTGAAATTGGTGAGTTTCACGTGTTTCCTTAAAAATAGGTTAAATATTCAATAAATTCTTAATATTTAACCCATATTTTTATTCAAATAATAAATGCTATTTAATTAAATTTTGATGCCCACGTTTGTATTTATAACATATAAAAATAACTTAATTAATTATTCAATCTTATATATTGTTTTATTTTAAAATATTATCAAAGTCAACAATTTAATAAAAACATAATGCATTGTTTAATAATTTAGTCATTTATTAACTATTTTCTCAATTCCAATTTTCAATAATTTAGTCATTTAATTCGTCCGGCTAAAAATTGTTATTTCGCAATTATTTTTTTAACAATTTAGTACTCCAATTTTATTTTTACATAATACTTTGATCTCTCCATCTAATTGTTAGCGAGTTATTCATCTGTTCAATTTGAGTGAAGGGACGCAAGTGTTAGAAATAAATGGAATTGAATACTAAATTATTAAAAATTAAATTCGATGGACAAATTATTAATAAAAAAATAGAGATTAAAATGTTAAAGATAATTCAAAATTGATTGATTTTGTAAATTAATTAACCAATTTATCCATTTGGCCTGTAAAATCTAATAATGCATTTACTGAAATTATTAATTACCCTTAAATTGAGTCACCAATTAAAAATTACATGTAAATTAAGTCATAATTAATTAAGTAATTATGAGTTTTATATTTATTTAAGATTATATATACGTAAAATTCAATAATTAATTAAAGTTTTGCAAAAAGAATTGAGGAGTGCGTTCTTATCATGTTTCACGTGTCGCATTCCACTTGTCATGTCATGAGTGCCCCCAAGCCTTGCATTGCACTGGAAAAAAACCTGACTTCCTCCGGTGGGCATCCCCTTAAATTAAAGGGGCACCCCAACTTGGAAAATGTCAACTTTTGTACTGCTATGGCGGCTTTCATTCACCAAAAAAAAAAGTAGCATATGAAATATCATTCATTTATTTCTATTACATAAATTCTCAATCCTAATATCAATATTTACATACATATATATATATATATACACACACAACAATTAGGGTATGGAAAATCAGAAAAAAATAATAATAAATTAGTTGGAATAATTTAATTTTAATAAAAAATCACTGTGAAAACCTGGAAAAAGCTACTTTATTGGTTGAATAACTCTTTATCATCTACAAATCTTTAATCTATATTTTAGATTAGATTAGATTGAAATTGTAATTTCATATTTGCAATAAGATCACACCCACATTTTACCTATAAATTTTCTATTGCAATATTAGGATTTAAAAGTTCAACATATCTGAAATAATTCATTTTAATTTAAATCCAGTTAATTGAAAAAGATAATTAATCAAAATAAAAATTAGTATATATATATATACACGTGTGCAAAATTGGATAATATTTCATTTCATTAATAATAAAATGATAAAATTTGTGAATAGCAATGGCACTTGCTTGAAGAGATCACGTTCTTTCTTCACAAATGCTAATACCATAATAGACGGGTCAAATCCAATATTCCTTTTTTCCTATAAATAATCCATTACTTGAGTTAGTCCTACAAAGCTTGTAAAATCCCAACACAAAGTCTTCTTGTTTATAGTTGACCAAGGAAACCCCGTAGATTTATTTATGTTGGCACAATATTATTTATTATAGAAATAATAAATTCAATTATTTAAAAAATAAAAATATTGAATTCTTATATAAACAGGAAAATGTGGACAGTTCAATCAGGAAAAGGATGAGCACGACCCCAATTGTTGGGATACCCTCTTATCTTTGGGGCTTTCCTGTATAAATTGTTCCAAGCGGACAAGCCATCCTCATTGGCAGATCCTCTTTCCTTGAGCCCTTCCTCATTGGCAGACCCTCTTTCCTTGAGCCCTTCCTCATTGGCAGACCCTCTTTCCTTGAGCCCTTTTGGAGTCCATTCAGCAGCCTCAGCCTCAGCCTCTGTTAATCCATGGTGATTGAATCTGTTCCCTTCTGAGTTTCATTTTCCCCTGTCTCTTCATTCGTCTTTGTTTTGTTTCTGATGATGTTCTTATTGGTTTTTGTGTATCCTTCAGGCTAATGATATGGAAAACGTAGATTTCGAGGAGGTCAGCTCGATAGTTCATCGATTCTACTACCACTTTATTCTGTTGTTGCTTTTTCTCCTTTTTAATTTGTTGTCCTCGGTGAATTTCACCAAGGTATGTATGATTGACACATGTCAAACTGGAATATTTCTGCAGGAGTATATACTGAACTCGAGAGGATTGAAACTCTTCACCTGCAGATGGATTCCCAAGGAGAAAGAAGCAAAAGCGCTGATCTTCATCTGCCATGGCTACGCCATGGAGTGCAGCATCACCATGAACAGTCAGTATATTTCTTCTCTCCCAATTGAATAGAAACTCGAGAGCTATTTTCTTTCCAGTTCGGTCTTCGTCGTACTAGCCGGCCGAGAAGTTCATGGCGAGGAGAGAAAAAAAGGTATAAGACCTCTGGGATTAGCCTGTTCTGAACTTAATTCTGCTGCAGGCACTGCGATTCGTCTAGCAAGCGCTGGCTATGCAGTTTACGGAATCGATTACGAAGGCCACGGGAAATCTGCCGGATTGGAGGGGTTCGTCAACAGCCTCGACGATGTCGCGGAAGATTGCTCCAAACATTTCACCAGCATATGCGGTCAGTCCTCTTGGGTCATCATTTATTTTAGCAAATTCTGTATGATCAAGAAGCAGGACAATCAACATAAACGCTCTCCATCTTTTGTAGTTCTGAATCCGTTGGATTATGTTGTTATCGCCATGTTTTTCGTTTTTTTTTTTGCAGAGAAGAAAGAGAACAAGAAGAAGATGAGGTATCTGCTGGGAGAGTCCATGGGAGGAGCTCTGGCTCTTGTCTTGCACAGGAAGAAGCCAGAGTACTGGGATGGTGCCGTATTGGTCGCTCCCATGTGTAAGGTAAGTTCCAGGTCCTTAAAACTGCTACGTTTACTGCACAGATAACATAATCGAGCTGCTAATGAAAAGCATCAAGACTGCCTCGATCTGCATCAAAGAAATCAGTTTTCTCCAAGCCGACCCGAATGTTAAGCTGGCGTTTGTACGGTGGGAACAGTAACAGAAATGTCTTGTTCTGCCTTTTTTTTCCTTTTCTTTTTTGCCCTTTGAATTAGCAGCTTACATTTGACGCGTGCATGGATAAGGAACTCTGACCTTTCCTCTTGTCTGCTCGTCTCGTCTGTGATACCAATCTCTATTCCTTCTCGCAGCGAAAGCGACCCGGCTTTCCACCGGCGCGTGATGCTATTCTTTTTTTTTCTTTTTGCTTTTTGGCTAAGAGATGATGCCATTGATCAAGATAAGTCTTCTTTGTATAAAACTGCCCATCAGCAAGATCCGGTTCAAAACCATGGATTCTTCCCCATTAGAAAATGGCCCCCGGCTGGTTGGAAAGATTAGGCAGGGTTCATACTTGTCTCTCTTATTTGAAAGATGATTATTGTTAGTACAGTAATATTGTACAAAATTGCTTTGACTACCATCCTTCTAGATCTAATCTTTTATAAGAAAATCCTTTTTATATTGAGCTGTACAGTCCATTTGTGTGAACTGTTCAATTGTCAAATTCATTGACGAAAGCAAATTTCTGGTGCCATTCCCTCCTGAAAATGCCCAAGTAGGTCTCTGTATGATATTAGCGTGCTTTTGCATTCTGGTGTTGATCTGTTGTTTTTGTAGAAGGTTTTTGCTTTTAGCCTCCTATGTTCCCTGAACTACATAACCAAATTCTTACATTCGTGTATATTTATCCTTGGATCAGATTGCAGATGACTTGAAACCACCCAGACTGGTGATCAGTGTCCTGACCAAACTTTGCTACGTTATTCCCACTTGGAAAATAATTCCCACCAAAGACATCATCGATCTTGCCTTCAAGCGGCCTGAGATCAGAGAACAGGTCACATGGTTTTCACCCCTTTCCTTTCAAAGACGGATCCCAAGTTCCGAATTTCTCACTGGGCTGGTAGCTTCTATACAGGTTAGAGCAAACCCATATTGCTACAAGGGTAGGCCAAGGCTGAAGACTGGCTATGAGTGCCTCAGATTCAGTATGGATCTTGAAAAGAGGCTTAACGAGGTAAGCAAGCAAGGAGATCTCCGCCTTCTTTTGTATCGAACATGAATAGAATCATGGGATTACACCCAATCTCAACGCATTTATTCCTGCAACATGGCAAGCAGGTCTCGTTGCCCTTCTTATTGCTCCATGGCGAAGAGGACAGAGTGACGGACAAATCCGTGAGCAAGCTACTATACGAGGAAGCAGCAAGCACAGACAAGACATTCAATTTGTACCCTGAAATGTGGCACGGGCTGCTCTACGGGGAGACTCTAGACAACATAGATATAGTCTTCTCGGACATCATCAAGTGGCTGGGAGATCGGACCACTCTCGGGAACTCGAGGTTTGAGAGGGAGCAGAAGAATGAAGAGGACGATGGTCACCATCTCAAGGCCAAACATGATTCCTAGAGATAGATGCAAGGAAAATGGAGAAGGAAGAGGTGGTGCTCTTGTAGAGGTTAAAAGGTCCAAGGGAAAACGTAGGTGTGTGTTGGGAGACCTGCTGTCAGTCAGTGTGTTATGCTTGTTGTCTCCGGAAGACTGGGCTTTACTTTTCTCTGATATGTGCTTAGGTTTGTGGCTTTGGGAATCAGTCAACTTCCCTCACGGCGTTTTCAACATAGTTTGCAAAGTTGCCCTTAATTGGATAGGTTCTCCTCAACAATTCTATCTCATCCACTCTCACTCTTGATCCTAAGTTCCTCCAAGCCTTGCTGGTTTGCTTCTCTTGTTATATATATATATATATATATATATATAGTAGCCATATTATGAAGATTTCATCCCCATCCTGCATCTTTAACAGTTATAGATATGAACATAAGAGTAAATTGTCCATACATTGTTTAAAAGTAACATCAATGAAAGAATTTCAGTCATAGAACACCATGAGTTTTGTCAAGAAAACTTGTATCCTCTCTATACTAAAAAATAGAGTTCCAAGTTGCACTATTTAAAGGGTAAGAAACAGGAGGTAAATAAAATACAAAGAAACAATCCATTTTCTATATATATTTAAGCTGTGTGATAACATATGAGAAGGATAGAATAAATCTCCCTAGGGAAAAAAAGGCATTAACAGGCATACGGCTATGTTGGTTACCCTTCAGCAGCAGCACTGAACCAACAGAAACAATGTCCCCAGCAGGCAAAAAAAATTCTGGAAATTGGCTTTTCTGTATTGTTTCTTCTCAGGAGCCACAGCAGGCTGACTTCTGTGCAGCTTGGCTATCATCATCATTCTGATCAGGTTTGGAGATTCTGATCATCTGAGGCTGGAAGAGCACAAAAATTGGAAGGGTAGAGAATATCAGTGGTATCTATGAAATTGTTCAGTTGATGCTGAGTAGAGAAAATGATATTGAAGTGGACTGCATGTGGAGAAACAGGATACCTGAGCCTTAGAATCACTTTCTGAAAGTCTTTGCTTAATGTCCTTAGCTATCGTGAAGAAAACTTCCTCCACATTCATGCTTGTTTTTGCACTCTACAACAGACTGAATCCTTGAGCAAACAAGAAGCAGATACTTGTTCGAAACACTGTAAAAGTTGACAAAGCATTCAATTACTACTCATGGTTTCAAAGAACTTTATGCCATATTCATCAGCCAATGCCTGCCCTTTGGAAGTTGGGACAACCTACATAAAAGTTAAAAGAAAAAAAGTTGCTGAAATTCAGAACAACTAAACTGAAAAAACTGATCATGAACCTCCCAGGAGGGCAAGAAGCACTTTTGAAAATGACAACACATCTCTTACCCTTTTGCTTTCATCCATGTCAGCCTTGTTCCCGACCAATATTTTGTTTACATTGTCAGAAGCATGCTTCTCAATGTTGCTGATCCAGTTTCTGATGTCTAACAGAATAAAATAAGAATGAAAGAATAACTTAACAGAAGGTTTCAGCCAGTTGAATTTCAGACAATATTTAAGGCATGAGATGGCCCTTTGGCAAAAGATGCATTTTGAAGCATGCCTTGAACATAACACAATTTAAAGAAACAAAGATCATGTAGTATGATTGGTGCATCCCACAATACAAGAAACTTCAAGGTTCGTCCATAACACAGAAACATTATGGTTCATGCAACCATCACCATAATGCTGTAGTTGACAAACAAGGTAGACTTACTGTTGAAAGATGACTCATCTGTTACATCATAGACCAGCAAGATACCCATAGCTCCACCGTAATATGCTGCAAAAAGTAGAGTACTTTAATGTTATCAACCAATCCAATGTCAGTGGACAAAAACAGGTTAACATATTAAAAGATAAAGTGCTAATAATGAGCCTGGTCAGATTAACGTTTCAAAAGATAAAGTTCTGATAATGAGCCTGGTCAGATTAACGTTTCAAAAGATAATGTGCCAATAATGAGCCTGGTCAGATTAACATTTCAAAAGATGAAATGACATTATAATATCGTCTTCCAATATATGATTAGTACCTGAGGCAGGATACTGAAAATGGTTTTAGATTACATATATAATTATGCAATAAATTAGTGTCAATGCCTCAAGCCTCAAAGTCAAAGTGACACGAGTGACCATGTGGGCTGCCTTTGCTCCCTGTCTCTTGAGTGAATGGAACTAAAACACATATCAATGTCCATAAAGCAAATAACATAGATAAAAACAAACCTGTTGTGATTGTTCGGAATTGTTCCTGACCTGCAGTATCCCAGATTTGTAGTTTGATTCATTTGCCATCAAGCTCGATAGTCCTTATCTTAAAGTCAATGCTGTGATGGTGAATAGAAAAGACTGATTACAAGTGGCCTTAATGTGAATAAGAGATGCAAGATTCCTGAGGACAAATACCCTATAGTGGTAATGAAACTTGTAGTGAATGACCCATCAGAAAATTGTAAGAGCAGACAACTCTTCCCGACACCTGAAAGATTTTATGGACAATCAGTACCTCAATAGATGCATGAATCCAGCAAACAAACGCTAGTCTTACATAAAATCATAGAGGAACCCTGGTAAACAAATATTAAAACGTGGGTTACTTATCTTTAATGGTGAAATGCTGAAACATTAGAAGAAAGGGTGCATGTATATGGAAATGAGTGATTTAATTAATACAGAGGAAACAGTTAAATGATGTACGCAAGAAAAATTTACAGACAAGGCCACTGCAGATTTCAACTGAACCATCAGTGATCTAATTACCATTATAATATGAAAGGTTAAATCATGAGAATTTAATGTACTTCTCATTAAGATCGGAAAAGGGACCGTAGGAGCACTTTACAATCCGAACTATATTGGAGGTTTTGGTTCCAATGAAGCCATCAAGTGCAAAAGCATCCTCTACCCGTTACCATGAGAGAATTTTTAGTGACATACTGCCCAAAATCATGAAGAATAGCATGTTCTAATATAGAAGTTCCAAACAAGATCACTATGTAATAAGCAATCTAGGACCTAAGAACAATATCTCCTACATTTTGTAGAATCAACGTCAACAAATAGATTAAACCCAAACCCCGGTTACACCATCATCTCCAGAAGACTTACTGACTTACTATCAAACAAGATGAATCCAGATCAGAGCCCTAGCAGCTCACAGTGCTTCAATTTCGACATCCCTGATCAATTTCTAAGGAACCAAAACTACACAATAACGAATTAACTAACCGCTGTCTCCAATCAAGAGGAGCTTGATGAGGTAATCATAATCGGCACGAGCTCTAGCCGGTGGTGCTGCCATTAAAAATTTCAGCCGAGACCGTCCCACCCGAATCTTTTTCTGCAGATTGACAGATTTAGAGACATTTCACCGATAAATTAAGCCGCAGAGAACCCAAAGAGATGACCTTGAGATAAAATACAGAGATCAGGGGAGAGAGATCACCTGCAGGTGATAATGGTGGCTTATGAAAAAAAATCAAAGTAGACACCGGCGAATTGTAAGATAAAGCGATATAGAGATTGATCAATAATTCATTGCTATCATGAGGACTCTATTACCGCGTCTCACTTCAAAGGGATTGAGCCTAACTGAGCCTAAACAGAAACAGTCATGTTGAGACTGATGGACCCTAACCCAAACTGTATTATTGTACATAATGGGCCTAAGCCTAAATCGTAATACTGGGCCTAATGAGCTTAAACCCATACTGTTACATTTCGATATATTGTTATCTTCTTTCTTTTGGGGCCGTCATCTTCATCCACGTGATATACATGTCTGAATGTTTTCGACGACTCTAAATGGCACAGAAATGGAAGAAGGTAGCCTAGTAGGTGGCCATTGATGCATAGGACGAGGGCTGCATAAGGACAATGAACAAGTCGAACAGTGTGTTCAATGATGTATGGAGAAGTCTTCTTCCTTGGGAAGTTTCGTCCTCACGCTTGTGCATGTATGTCAGTAGGTAGATTGTGCAAAAACAAGTAGGTAGATGCAATCACAATAATATACAAAATAGCAGTAAAAACAACATTAAATTATATGAGTTGCTTTTCTATATATGAACATATAAAGTGAGGCAAGTATGACTGTACGGGAAAAAAGTCAGGCTTCTCTGGGTTGAAAAACTTGGGTATCTCAATGAAGAGTGTTCATGGTCTTAACTATTGAGCAATTACTTGACTGCTGAAGTAGAATATTGTACACATAAGTCAGAGAGATGGTCTATATAACTTGATCACTGAGGAAGGGAATTTTCATGGCCGAGCAAATTTACTGAAGAACTAAAACTAAATTTGAAGTCTACATAAATAAGCTTTTAACTCTATTAGGAAGCAGAATGTGGCGTGCCTACAACAAGCTCAATGTCAGTGGAACAAAATGGATGCAAGAACTCTGAGACAATAATGACAACTAGTAATGATTTGAAAAGTAAACAAGTAGATGAAGATCTCCAACATATTTGAGGAAAAGTACCCTCCAATCTAGTAAAAGAAACCGAGCACTTTTACCCCAATGTTCTTTCTGGTCTCCTCGTGATCCATAATGCCCGCAGAAGTTGTGGATACGATGCAACCGAACTGAAAATTTTGATGGTAATAGAAAAGTCAGGTGAAACCAAGAAATAGTTGAAATACCCAACGCCTCAAAATCATGATTTGCATTGTTTCTCAGTAGCATCATGGATCCTATGAACATGGCACATATTATTTAGTTGAGACATAATAGTCTATCAACAAGGTCAGCATGAAAAACTTTCATAATATGTATACATACAGACCTGTCTTGAAGGAAGCAGCCTTTCCGTCCATCCTTCAATCTCCTTGACACCAACATCAAAACGAGGACCGATGACACCACATTTGTTCAGCCTCCCGTTTAGTTCAACCACAATCTTCCCAGCCCTGTGATCGTCCACATACTCAACTCTCCAATGTATCCCAGAGGATGAACAAGAATTGCATCATCAATTAGTGGGCAAGAATCTTCATGGGAAAACTAGGTCATAAAAGCCGTTTGGCCAAAAGGAAAGCCAACAGCAAGGTCTCATACCGTGTTTCTGCATAACAAGGAGAAACTTGATAATCACTTTGGATGATGGCCTAATCATAACTTGCCTCTTCCCTCTCTTCTCGGCATTATACATGCTCTTCAAAGCATCATTTAGTACACTAACCCTCACCATTTTGATCAATCAGTGCTGCAATGTTCCATAAATCATCGAATCAATATGCATCAAACAAGAAACAAGTACCACAATTTCCAGCAGTCAAGGATGAGAGAAAACAAGTATAAATAGCCGAAATGAAAAAAAAATGCAAAACAAAAGAAAAATAATTCATATAATACTTCTCAATCAAGGAATTGAATCTTCTTAGATCAGATAATCGAAACAATCCAAGTATAATCACATATACTATTCATGATCCGAAAGACGAGAAAGACATGAGATTGAATAGCACGGTTCTTCGTAAATAGCACTGTCAGCAACCGGAATGTTAGCAAGAAAAAGAGAAAGGAGCATACCATGATATTAAATGCAACATATTACAGCTTATAACTCGGGTTTCAGCATAGTCGACTCCGAAGTTATGCCCGCGGAGCTTAGGGCTTTGAGAAAGGAGAGGAAGTGAAAACCTAGCACCCCTCTAACAGGATGAAGAGGACTAAATGACCATCTTGCCCTTGGAGGAACTCCGTTACACTTACATAGATGCGGTGTGTTGTTGCATAAAAAAAATGTCCAACACATACGAAATCCAGCATTTGAATACTACAAGAGTGGAGGATGAGTTGCCCTGGGGCAAGGAGATAATAGCGGAAAACCACCACCACTGGCGGAGCTGGTGGCCAACAACGACCATCAGCCACCTGTTTCGCGAACATTGCCGTCTCACTGATCGAGGCTAATACGGAGATTCACCTTCCTCAGGGCACATCAAATGGAGATCATCAAGAACACTTGGTGTTTGGGAAAAAGCTAGGAAAGATGAGCCAGAGGCCGGAGGAGAACCTTGTTTTGCGAGGCCGTGGCTGTTAGCTCCAACACAATGTGAATGTAACCACATTCTGTCTTTTAAGTTATAAAAGCTTGAAGAAGAATGGATGTAATTGTATAACTTGCTGCAAATTTCATAGAAGGGTGAGTTTATATATTTATAAAACAGCTCATTACTAAGGTACAAAATTAGGTTGGTAGAGCCCATTTTGGTGGAGCGGTTGTAATAGCGTAAGTTGGTGGTGGAAGTGATTGAGAGGATCTCAATTTGATGTGCCGTGAGGAAGGTGAATGTTCGTATTAGCCTAGATCAGTCAGATAGCAGACATGCTATTAAATCGTATAGCGGAAGGAGTGGGTGGTGCAAGACTAAATCATGTGAAAAAAGAGAACGTAATCAAATAAGTTGGGCGATATCATTAACCATTCTTTCTTTATATTTACTTCTAGTGTTAAAACATGAGTGTTGTTTATTGAAGCTCAAAAGATGAGGTCTAAAATAATGGTGAAATCACTTATGGAGCATATGTGGCAAGGGTTCCCAACCCAATTCAAATGAATCTTGTAATATAGAAAATTTTTAAATATAAAAATTAAATTTAATAATACCAAAATTAATATTTAATTAAGAAAGTAAATTCAAACTAGACATAAAAACTCAAAATTATGATTTGAATTATAAATGAAAACGATTCCACTGAATTACAAATTAATTTTTTTTAAAAAATAAGATTTTTAGAAAAATTAATTTATACCTATATATATAAAAGAATTTTAGGTTAAATTATCGAGTAACTGAGTTATTTAATTAAAAAAAAGGTGACAGTTCAACTTATACTAATTGGATTAACACGACTAAAAAATGCTTGTATACTCCTTTTTTACCTTAATAAATGTTGGTTACATACTATTAGAAAAATCGATCTAATTTTTTAATTAATTACACCATAAAAAATATGGTTGAGTTAACATTTTATATATTGGTTTTTCTATAATTTTAATTGAATTATCTCTTACTCAATAAGTCGAATTTCTCATTCAAAGTCGGACAAATTATTATTAGACACACTCGGGAGCACTGAGTGGTCGACCTCAAAATTCTCACTTACATAACCACCAAATTATGTGATTTTTGTCTCATAGTGCTACTGTGGGACCCTTATTGAGTTATTTGGTCAAGTTCATACTAAAAAACGGTAAAAAATTACTACACGAAGGTCATTTTTTACTATGTTTTTAGAACAAAAAAACCCTAAGGTTGTTGTCATTGTTTTGTGGCTAAATTCGAACACCACTCTGACTAGCCTTAGCTAATCTCTTGCAAGACAACTTTTGGCTGCAATGAGCGGATTTCCTCTGGTGGGTATATTCTGTAACTTTTAATCACAACCGTTCGAAACCAAAATTTGCCTAACTTCAACACCACTTGGTTGACCACTACAATAGAGTGCGTTATCTGGTACTTACCTTCATTTTGCCTACTCACCGACCACTGATTTTAACCTCTCTAGTGAGAATTTTTTACTAAACCTTCGATATCTCTATTTCATATACTTTTGGAGAATAACCAAATTCAATCGGGTAAGACCCCTAACTCATTTCATGAGTTCTTAGGAGGTTAATGAAATTATTTAAGAGTGATTTGTGAAATTTGAAATTGGTTAGAGTGATTTTCAAAATTCGATTATTAGAGTGTGCATTTTAAAAAAATTGGGACTAGTTTTCAAATATGAGAAAATTTGTGGAAATAGTCTCTAAGTAAAACTTAAGAAGGGGTTAAAAGATAATTATAAGACAAATAGAGATATAAAATATAGTTTTAAAAAATTTAGGATAAATAGTAATTTTTGGTAAAAGATACGAACAATGTTAATATTTGTCTAAAAGAGGTAAAATTGTCATTTTTATCTAAAAAAGGTAAAATCCTTATTTTTTCCTAAATATAGTTAAAATGATCATTTTGTCCAATATAGTGTAAAATGACCATTTTTGGATTGGTGGACGAAATGATAATTTTTATATAAAAATGAGTAAATGGTAATTTTTCCTTAAAAATGGGCAAAAAATGTCTTTTTGTTTAGGGATGTCAATAGCTTAGGTCGGGGCGGGTTTTAGCGGACCCGTGCCCGATCCGAGCCTCGGGTCCACTTGGTGGATCAAGACACGACCCGAGTCTAGGTTTGCTAGACCCGAGACTCGCTTGTACTCGAACTCGCTGCTTATTTTTTTAATATATATTTTTACCAAATATAAAAAATTTAAAATTATTGTAATATATAAATTTTCTAATATTTGTTTGATAATTTAATTTTTAAATGTTTATTATCTTTAATTTACCTAATAATTTACTGATATAATTTTTTATTAATTTTAACTTATAAATAAGAAGAAATGATCAATAAAAAAATATGATCAATTAGTAAAACTGTGAATATAAGAGAATTAATTGATAAATAATAAAGTGTGATATTAATTTAATGTAATATAAATTTTATAGTGTAATTGTTAAAATATTTATAAATTTATTATGGTATAAGAAAGAAAAAAAAATATATTAGGTTATAAAAAAGAAAAAAGAATTAATATAGCATCTCGAGAATATATTTATAAATCTATTAGGGTATAAGAAAGGGAAAAAATAATATAATATAACTAGAATATATTTATAAATCTATTAAGGTATAAAAAAGGAAAAAATAATATAATAAATTATTGTAATATATAAATTTTCTAATATTTGTTTGATAATTTAATTTTTTAAATGTTTATTATTTTTAATTTTTACTGATATAATTTTTTATTAATTTTAACTTATAAATAATAAGAAATGAACAATAAAAAATATGATCACTGTGAATGTAAGAGAATTAATTGATTATATTAATTTAATGTAATATAAATTTTATAGTCTAATGGTTAAAGTATTTATAAATTTATTATGGTATAAGAAAGAAAAAAAATAATATATTAGGTTATAAAAAAGGAAAAAAAATTAATATAACATCTCGAGAATATATTTATAAATCTATTAGGGTATAAGAAAGGGAAAAATAATATAATATAATTAGAATATATTTATAAATCTATTAAGGTATAAAAAAGGAAAAAATAATATAATAAATCATGTGAAAAAAAGATATAATAATTTTTATTAAAATTTTTAATAATTTTTTTACTACATTAAATGAAACTATGTGGTTGCATTAAAAAATAAAAAAAATTTAAAACTACTATGGGCCCACATTTGGGTCCACTTTTCTAGACCCGAGGTTCGGGTCTAGCCAGCGGGACTCGAGCCTACATGAATCAAATCAGCGGGACCCGAGGTGCGGGTCTCGAGTCTAATCTATGGACTCGAACCCGAGCAGACCCGAGGCTACTCAGGTCCGCTCGAGTCGGGTAGGGACCCAAAGGTCGGGTCTCGGTTCCTATTGACATGCCTATTTTTGCTTAAAAATGGATAAAATGGTCATTTTTGCTTAAAATTAGTAAAATTGTCATTTTAAATAAATAGAGTTTGATGAGCAAAACAAATAAAAATAAATAGAGGGTAAATGATAATTTTTGTATAAATAGTAGACAAAATGGTCATTTTTGTATAAATGGGGAGGAGAGGAGGAATGATCAATTTTGAATTATGAATAGCAAAATGCTAATTTTGTAAATACAAGTAATCTTGATATAATTTTTGTAGAAATAACACTTAAGAGTCATTTTGATATATTTTGGATATCCTAATGACATATGTATATTATGTGTGGGAATGCATATACATATTAGCTGATTATGCAAGAGGGTTTTTTAGGGTCACAAATAATTTGAGTAATTTTGTGACTAACAAGTCTTGAATAACATGTGTGAGATTTTCGACTTTATGTACTATTGTACCAATGTAGTAAATACTTACCATTTTATAAAATGATATTATGTATACTTTTGAGAAATACATAAAAAAGTTATAGGAGAGCTTTTTTTATCAAAATATGAGAAATATTATAAAAAATCTTGAAAAGTGGGTCGAGACCCGATTGTATAGAAAAGACGAGTGGAGACCCGGGAGTTAGAAAATGAGAGATAACTGACATTTTAAAAATAAAATGAAAATAAGGGATAGAACCCGATGCTTATGAAATGGGCTAAGATATAATGTTTATAAAAAAAGTTAAAGTCGACATTTATAAAATGGGCTAATACCCAATATTTATGAAATGAGGTAAGATCCAAAGTTTATGAAAGTGGCTAATGCCCGATATTTATAAAACGGACTAATACCCAATATTTATGAAAGAGGTTAAGATCCAAGAGATTTATGAGAAATAGAATGAAGCATGCATCAATAAAGAGAGTTAAGACTTAAATATGAAACTGGATGTCGGTCAATGTGACTTTAAGAAATAATGGTACACGTCCCGAGGTATTTATTAATATGCGTAGCCCCCCGACACATTGTAGCATGTTGTGTGTATGTTTTTTCTTGAAAAAAAAAAATGCTTGAAGACCTTATTATATTGTTGTGCATTATAATAGAAGGATTTAACCATATAGTAAAAAAAGAATTAAATATTTATTTGTGTACTGCATGACATTTGCATGGTGGATATTAATAAGAATGATAAGATTAAAATTTAAAATATGAATAGTAATAAGGGGGAGTTTGTTGTAATACTGTGTTTTTAGTAACAAAAAAAATATAGTAGCACTAATGCACTGAAAGTATTCACGCTGCACTCTTTTAATAATTGTCAAATCATATTTTTTAATAACTCGAAATTATAAAATATACCAGCACTAATGCACAAGATCCCTTTAGAATTTTGAAGTTAAGTGTGATTAGTGAGAGTAGTGCTAGGATGGATGATCTACTCGGAAGTATTCATATTGCATCCCCTCAATAGTTGTCAAACAATATTTTTAGTAACCCAAAATTAAATAACATACCAACATTAATGCACGATGTCTCATTTGAACTTTGAAGTTAAAAGTTATTTTTTTTAGTAACTCGAAATTTTGGTAAAAAATATCTTATGAAATTATATTATAAGTTTAAAATTTAATTGATATAATTGGAATAAATAAAATAAAAAGTGTTATTTTTATTGTAATAAATAAATAATTAGTAAATTACTTTATGTGAAAATAATGAGAAAAATATATATTTTTAATTAGTATTAATCCTACACCCCTATTGTTAATATCATAAATTAATACATATATTTAATTTTTAGAATTAATACCCATAATTTAATATCTATATTTAATTATAGTAATTAATACTAATAAATGCTCATTAATTTCCCAAGAATAATGGCAACATTATTACAATAGTAATAAATCTTCCCCATTTAATACACAATTCTACTCCTAGCGCTCATCCCCATTCATTCTCCTCACACCTGAAAACTCCCCTCCCTCTCTAATACTCCATTTCCCGGCTCGAACCAGAGCTCCGACTTGGGCGTTTTTCTTAACCTAAGAAGGAGAGGTCGGGCTATTTAGATTCTGGGGGAAGTCACCTATCTGATAGCAACATCCATTCAATCTGAGGATCGTCGAAGAAGCGCCGACATAATCAAACAGTGAAACAGTTTCGGCAAACCGAAGCTGCCTTGATTTGGCCTAGCTAAAATTGGTCGAATTCAGCCCTACTCTAGCTAAACCAAGCTCTCCCAACATCCCCACAACCCTCATACGACCTCAAGAAAGTTGAAAGGTCAATAGTAGGAATTCTTGATCCTACAAGGTACTTTAGGAAGAGAGCTACTTTTTCCGATAGAATGCTCGGACCGTCGCACCTCCGACGGGACAAGTGTGATAGGAACGCCAACAAAGCTTGTGTCAACTTGGAAAACCAATCGTGGACGAACACGTTAAGATTAATGGGTGAGTGGGCTTACTAACGTCATACCCAGTTGGGATGATAAACACAATTTAAAGTTAAAAACCCCTTAGCAGTTGTGAGTGGGCTTGCTAACGTCATACCCGGTTGGGATGATGAGCACAATTTAAAGTTAAAAACCCCTTACCAGTTATGAATCAGCTAATTTACACTTCATACCCGGTTGGGATGATTAGCACCTTTTCTAAATTGGAAGTCACTGTGAGTGGGATTTTATGTCGTACCTGGTTGGGGATGATAAGTAACTCGAAATGAAAATCCACTACTTAGTAGTATTTTAAACATCACAACTTAGAGGAGTGATGTGAAAATGACGCGAAAAAACTACTTACAGATTGTAAGTAGATCATACCTGGTTGGTATGATGAAACTTACTCGGAGGAAGTGGAAAATCCGTTCATCGGTTATGAGGAAGTGAAGATATCCTCATACTTGGTTGGTATGATGGATAGTTAAAAATTTATTTTTGTCGGAAGTGCTCTCCCCTGATTGTGTGCCACTACTTAAATGATTTGGGAGACCTTCTTGACAGGAGTTCAGATAGCTCTGTTAGGTCAGAGGCCTCGGTTTTGGAACTTGAGGGCTATTACACACAATTTTGAAAATCTCGAACAGTTGGCCATAGGCCAGTGGGCATGTCACGCCCCAACCCGGTTTGGTTGGATCCTCGTGTATAACTCGCCACTCTCTCAGCTCAAGAGGAGTTTCCTCAGACTTTAACTCGAGATGAGCCAAATGTAATTTCAACCTTATTCCCTGAAAGACATATATCCAATAAAATGCAAGCTTAAGGAAATATAAGCATACATGACAGAGGGTAAGTATCGATATTGTTCTTAGTCATTTTCCTTTTTCCTAAAAAGGGATAAAAAGGAGGGGGTGAGTACGACTACTCAGTAAATGGATTTTTCAAAAAAATATCTTTTAGGAAAAGAGTTGTATTGGAGTGTGCGAGACTCCTTTCTTTAAAAAATCATTTGAATTTCAAATCTCGGGTCTTTCCATCATTACCACAGTGTGTCATAACCCAATACACATCCTTCATCATGAAGGTTCAACACATATTCGTAAGCCAGTATGACCACTGAACCCACTTGTGGCTTCAAAGTGACTTTACCGACCACCTAGATAGAAGTATGTCCACTTATACCCTAAGAATGAGTGGATGTCCGCAACATCTGCCTCTCAATCCCGAAATTGATTCTTCGTGTCCATATGAGGATAGAGACCTCATCCCGTCCCCACCCCGATCTCATGCGCTTAGTGCTACTCTAAATTTCGCACAGTCACCTGGTACGATGAACTACCCTTATACTTACCAGGTTGTCCAGGGCACTTAGGATGCATCACTACCTCTCATGGGCATCTTGATGATCCCAAAATCATAGTGCATGCACAAACAATATTTTCTTATCATGCCATGTAATCTGTGGTGCCATTAGTCTAACGGCCTCGACCTTCAGCTTAACCTGTAGTTGTTTATTTTGACTGGTCCGGAGACTAGTCAGGTAGCACTCCTTCTAGTTAACCGAGTGTGTCAGTTCTGTCTTGGTACAATGGCCAAATAATTCATTTATTAAAGTTTTGTGGAACATTTCTCATGTTTGTTTACGAGCTCTTGCTCGTGCCCACTGGCCTATGGCTCACTGTTTGAGATTTTTAAAACTGGGCATATTAGCCCCCAAGTTTCAAAACCAAGGCCCTGACCTATAAGAGCAATTCGAGCTCCCATCCAGAAGGTCTCCCTAATAGTTTAAGCATTGGCACAACGTTAGGGGAGAGCACTTCCAACAAAATATATTTTTAACTGTCCATTTATACCGATCGGGTATAAGGACATCTCCGCTCATAACCGATGAACGAGTTTTCCACTTCCTTCGAGGAAGTTTCATCATACCAATTGGGTGTGATCTACTTACAACCGGTAAGTAGTTTTTTTCCGCATGATTTTCACAGCATTCCTCTAAGTTGTGATGTTTAAAATACCACTTGATAGTGGGTTTTCATTTTGAGGTACTTATCATCCCCAACCGGGTATGATATAAAATCCCACTCACCTGTAAATGCCGTGAATTCCACTAGACCGGTTCCTTGATTTCACGCGAGCTTGTCCTTACTGGCATTCCCGGTGCTTCATGTCCCGATGAGAGAGCGGGGGTCTGAGCTTTATATCTGGGCAGGTAGCTCTCCTCGAGAGATTCTTCCTTTCGGTCCTAATTCGACCGTTGAAGGGCTGAGGAGGTGTCGGGAGGGCTTGGTTTGGCCAGAGGAGGGCTCGAATTGGCCGATTTCAACTTGGCCGAAATAGAGCAGCTTCGGTCCGTCGGAGTTGCTTCACTGTTTGATCATGCCGGTTCTTCTCTGGTAACTCTTGACTCAAATGGATGCTACCACCGTGTAGTTGAATTCTCCCTGTTTCTAAGGAACCTAACCTAGCCTTCTTTGGCTCATAAATGACCCTATATCGGAGCTTTAGTTGGAGCTTCACAAGAAAACTAAGCAACATAGAGAGAGTGAGCTTTTCAGGTGTGGAGAGGATGAATGGGGAGGGGTCTTTATATAGGAAGCTCAGAGACTTCTTGGCCATCCGATTGACACCTTTATGATAGGCATTGATGACTAGAAACGTATTGAATGGAGACGTTTCCTTTTCGTCGGTGTTGCTTCGATTTTCCAACATGTGAACAGTGCTGTCATCTGATGGAAGAAGACGACACTGTTCCAAACCGGATCATACCGGTCCGAACCGGGTTTGAAGCTTAAACCAACCGGTTCACCCCTCATTCAATCAAATTTTTCCAGTCTAAAAATTTCAAAATTCATCTAAATTCATTTTCTATCTAATGGTGACCTCAAGTCTCAAATTTGAATTATTTAAGCCACTTAGAAAAATGAATTTAGGATTCGGTTCAATAGTGGTTCAAACCGGTCCAAATCGGTTCGGATCTGGTTCACCTGAACCGATTTGGTTTTCATCCCCAATTCCTTCACAAGTCCATTTCCATGTCCTTTGTGACTCCTTGGGTTACTTAGGGTCCATAAAATTCTCGGTTTACCATCTCTTTATTGATTTTGATTCATAAACCAACTCGATCTTTAAACTAGTTCAATTTGGTTTGGGTCCCGTTCACCCAAACCGATCTGGTTTTTCTCTCCCACTTTGTCCTAATGTTCCTTCCCAAGATTTATAAATCTCTTTGGATTACAATGGGTCCATAAATTTCTTGGTTGACCCATTCTCCATCGGTTCCGGTTCACTATTCAACTCGGTTCATTAATCGGTTTTATCCGGTTGGGCCCGGTTCTCGTGATCCGATCCAGTTTTTCTTCCTCATTTCACCCTAAGGTTCTTTTTCCTAGATTTATGAACCATTTTGAGTTACTTGGAAGTTATAAATCATCAATTTTCCTCATTTCCTAATAATTGGGCCTGTAGACCATTTCGATTGAAAAATTCAAAATTGATCGGTTCTTTCCCCGGTTTTCTCATTATCAAAGGATGGGGTTTGCAACTCTTCCCTCCTTTTAAGTGTTTTGTCCCCAAAATAATTACATGTTAAATAATTGATGGCAACTATCCCTCATCATAGACTTGGTTTCCCATGTCTCTTCATGCATTGGTCTGTTCTGCCACAACAACCTGACCATAGGAATTTTCTTGTTCCTCAAATTCTTGTCTCTCCGATCAATGATTCGTACTAGCTCTGTCTAATAGGTCAGATTCTCTTCTAGTTCCACTGGGGCTCAGTCTAGTACGTGACTAGGATCAAGCTGATATTTCTGAAGCACTGAGATGTGGAATACATCATGTATTCTCTGCAGATCAGGAGGCAGTTCTAATCTATAAGCTACCTGTCCTATCCTTTGAATAATGGGATAGAGGCCGATATATCTTGGTTTCAGCTTTCCTCTTTGCTGAAACCTAAGTATTCCTCTCCATGGGGATACTTTGAGAAATACTTGATCTCCTACTTTGAACTCCAAATCTTTCTGTCGATTGTCCATGTAACTCTTTTGCCTATCCTATGTGGTCTTAAGACTACTCCTTATTAATTTTATCTTCTTTGTGGCATCCTCTATTATTTCTGCCCTTTCTAACTTTCTTTCCCCCACTTCTTCCCAAAATAGAGGGGTGCGACATGGTTGTCCATAAAGAGTAACATAGGGAGCCATCTGAATACTGGTCTGATAGTTATTATTATAAGCAAATTCCATCAGGTATAAGTATTCCTCCCAATCTTTATTCATGGTGAGTACGCATGCTCTTAGCATATCTTTCAATGTTTGGATGGTTCGTTCAGATTGCCCATTTGTTTGAGGGTGAAATGCCGTACTCATATGAAGTTTGGTCCCCATAGCATTTTGTAAGCTTTGCCAAAATCTGGAAGTAAATCTTGGATCTTTGTCCGATACTATACTCACTAGAACACCATGGAGTCTTATGATTTTCTTGATATATAGGATGACTAGCTATTCTACTGTGTCTGCCACCTTTATAGGAAGAAAATGTGCTAATTTGGTCAATCTATTCACTATGACCTGAATCGCATCTCGACCCGTTCTGGTCACCGGTAAGCCCGTGACAAAGTCCATGGTGATGTGCTCCCATTTCCACTCTGGAATTGGTATAGGTTGTAGTAGTCTTGACGGTTTCTAATGCTCTGCTTTTATCTGTTGACGGGATAAACATCGAGCTACATATTCCGCAATATCCTGCTTCATACTCTTCTAGCAATATCCTTGATTGAGGGTGCGATATATCTTATTACTGCCCGGATGCATAGCATACACCGAATCGTGTGCCTCTTCTAGATTTAGTCTTTTAAACTCCTTATCTTGAGGCACACATACCCTACCCTTATAGGTTATTACTTCGTCACTTTGCATGTCGTAGTCTGGTTTCCTTCCCATGTTAACCGGATCCAAGTAAGATTGAAGTTCTTTATCAATCTTTTATTGAGCCTTAATATGCTCGGTTAGACTAGGTCTTACCGCCATATTAGCCACCAAGCATTTTTCCTACATGTTTATCTTCAGGTCCACCTCCATCCTTACCAATTGTTGTAACAAGGGTATGTAACTTGTCTTTACTTGTGCCACCTCAGTTTGATACTTGCGACTTAAGGCATTTGCTACCACGTTTACCTTTCAGGGGTGATTTTCTATCACAAGATCATAATCCTTCACTAGTTCTAGCCATCTCCTATGTCAAATATTTAACTCCTTCTGAGTTAGAAAGTACTTAAGGCTTTTGTGATCCGTGTATATCCTGCACTTAACCCCGTAAAGGTAGTGTCGCCATATCTTTAGGGCAAACACTATTGTAGCTAGTTCCAAATCATGAGTTGGGTAATTTCTTTCATGTATCATTAGTTGTCGCAAGGCATATGCGATAACCTTCCCTTGTTGCATTAAGACACATCCAAGCCCTTGTCTAGAGGCATCACTATAGACCGTGTACTCTCCTACATTCAGGTCAAGTAAGGAGAGTACTGGTATTGTTGTTAGTTGAGTATTTAACTCTTGAAAAGACTTCTCATAGTTCTCATCCCATTGATACTGAACTCCCTTCCTGGTGAGTCAAGTTAGAGGAGCTGCTATTTTAGAAAAATCTTGTACGAACCGTCTATAGTATCCTACCAATCCTAAGAAACTCCTTATTTCTGTAGGACTCCGTGGAACCTTCCAATTTGATATGGCTTCTACCTTAGCTGGGTCTACTTTGACTCCATCCTTGGATACGATGTGCCCTAAGAATTCTACCTCCTGTAGCCAGAACTCGCATTTGGGAAACTTTGCATATAATATGTTTTCTTTCAATATTTCCAATGTAGTTGCCAAATGCTCTTCATGTTCCGACCTGGTTTGTGAGTATATGAGGATGTCATCTATGAATACTATCACAAACCTATCCAAATGAGGTTGGAACATGCGATTCATTAAGTCCATGAAAGCTGTAGGGGCATTCATCAATCCAAACGGCATCACTCTGAACTCATAATGTCCATATCTGGATCAGAACGTCGTCTTAGGGATGTCCTCCTCTTGAATCCTGAGTTGGTGATAACCCAACCAAAGATCTATTTTGGAGAAGTAAGCTCCTCCCTTCAATTGGTCAAACAAATTCTCTATCCTTAGAAGTGAGTATCAATTTTTGATGGTGACCTAGTTTAACTTTCTATCGTCAATACCCAGTCTCATGCTTCCATCTCTTTTCTTTAAGAACAGAACAGGAGCACTCCATGGAGACTGACTTGGACGTATGAAATTCTTTTCCAATAATTCGTTTAGTTGTTCCTTTAATTCTTTCAGCTCTGCTGGAGCCATGCGATATGGGGCTTGAGATATGGGGTTTGTTCCTAGGGTTATACCTATGGTGAACTCAACTTGGCGACTTGGAGGTAGTCCGGAAAGCTCCTTTGGAAAAATTTGACTACCGAAATGTCTTCTAGTTTCTTTTCTTTAGAATCTTCATTCACAACCTTGGCCAGAAAAATTGTACATCCTTTCTGTATCATCCTTTGAGCTTTTAGGTGAGACACCAATTTGTACTTTACTTGATTCGACCTAGCTAAAATTGGTCTAATTCAGCCCTACTCTAGCTAAACCAAGCTCTCCCAACATCCCCACAACCCTCATACGACCTCAAGAAATTCGAAAGGTCAATATTAGGAATTCTTGATCCTAGAAGGTACTTTAGAAAGAGAGCTACTTTTTCCGATAGAATGCTCGGATCATCGCACCTCCAACGGGACAAGTGTGATGGGAACACTAGAAAAGCTTGTGTCAACTTGGAAAACCAATCGTGGACGAACATGTTACGATTAATGGGTGAGTGGGCTTACTAATGTCATACCCGGTTGGGATGATAAGCACAATTTAAAGTTAAAAACCCCTTACTAGTTGTGAGTGGGCTTGCTAACGTTATACTCGGTTGGGATGATGAGCACAATTTAAAGTTAAAAACCCTTACCAGTTATGAATGGGCTAATTTGCACTTCATACTCGGTTGGGATGATTAGCACCTTTTCTAAATTGGAAGTCACTGTGAGTGGGATTTTATGTCGTACCTGGTTGGGGATGATAAGTAAGTCGAAATGAAAACCCACTATTTAGTAGTATTTTAAATATCACAACTTAGAGGAGTGATGTGAAAATGACGCGAAAAAACTACTTACAGATTGTAAGTAGATCATACCTGGTTGGTATGATGAAACTTCCTCGGAGGAAGTGGAAAACCCGTTCATCGGTTATGAGGAAGTGGAGATATCCTCATACTTGGTTGGTATGATGTATAGTTAAAAATTTATTTTTGTCGGAAGTGCTCTCCCCTTATTGTGTGCCACTGCTTAAACGATTTGGGAGACCTTCTTGACAGGAGCTCAGATGGCTCTGTTAGGCCGGAGGCCTCAGTTTTGGAACTTGAGGGCTATTACACACAATTTTGAAAATCTTGAATAGTTGGCCATAGGCCAGTGGGCATGTCACGCCCCAACCCAGTTTGGTTGGATCCCCGTGTATAACCCGCCACTCTCTCGGCTCAAGAGGAGTTTCCTCTAACTTTAACTCGAGATGAGCCAGGCGTAATTTCAACCTTATTCCCTGGAAGACATATATCCAATAAAATGCTAGCTTAAGGAAATATAAGCATACATGATAGAGGGTAAGTATCAGTATTGTTCTTAGTCATTTTCCTTTTTCCTAAAAAGGGATAAAAAGGAGGGGGTGAGTATGACTACTCAGTGAATGGGTTTTTCAAAAAAATATCTTTTAGGAAAAGAGTTGTATTGGAGTGTGCGAGACTCCTTTCTTTAAAAAATCCTTTGAATTTCAAATCTCGAGGTTTTCCATCATTACCACAGTGTTTCATAACCCAACACACATCCTTCATGATGAAGGTTCAACAAATATTCATAAGCCAGTATGACCATTGAACCCACTTGTGGCTTCAGAGCGACTTTACCGGCCACCTACATAGAAGTATGTCCACTTATACCCTGAGAATGAGTGGATGTCTGCAACATCCGCCTCTCAATCCCGAAATCGATTCTTCGTGTCCATATGAGGATAGAGACCTCATCTCGTCCCCACCCCGGTCTCATGCGCTTAGTGCTACTCCAAATTTCGCACGGTCACTTGGTATGACGAACTGCCCTTATACTTAGCGGGTCGTCTAGGGCACTTAGGATGCATCACTACCCCTCATGGGCATCTTGATGATTCCGAAATCATAGTGCATGCACAAACAATATTTTCTTATCATGCCATGTAATCTATGGTGCCATTAGTCCAACGTACCTGACCTTCAGCTCAACTTGCAACTGTTTGTCTTGATCGGTCCGGAGACTAGTTAGGTCGCACTGCTGCTAGTTAACCGAGTGTATCAGTCCTGTCTTGGTACCATGACCAAAAAATTCATTTATTAATGTTTTATGGCACATATCTCATGTTTGTTTACGATCTCTTGCTCGTGCCCATTGGCCTATGGCCCACTGTTCGAGATTTTTAAAACTAGGCATATTAGCCCCCAAGTTTTAAAACCGAGGCCCCGACCTATAAGAGCTATTCGAGCTCCCGTCAAGAAGGTCTCCCAAATAGTTTAAGCTTTGGCACAACGTTAGGGGAGAGCACTTCCAACAAAATATATTTTTAATTGTCCATTTATACCGATCGGGTATAAGGACATCTCCGCTCATAACCGATGAATGAGTTTTCCACTTCCTTCGCGGAATTTTCATCATACCAATTGGGTATGATCTACTTACAACTGGTAAGTAGTTTTTTTTTGCATGATTTTCACAATATTCCTCTAAGTTGTGATGTTTAAAATACCACTTGATAGTGGGTTTTCATTTCGAGGTACTTATCATCCCCAACCGGGTATGATATAAAATTCCACTCACCTATAAATGCCGTGAATTCCACTAGACCGGTTCCTTAATTTCACGCGAGCATGTCCTTACTGGCATTCCCGATGCTTCATGTCCCGGTGAGAGAGCGGCGGTCTGAGCTTTATATCTGGGCAGGTAGCTCTCCTCGAGAGATTCTTCCTTTCGGTCCTAATTCGGCCGTTGAAGGGCTGAGGAGGTGTCGGGAGGGCTTAGTTTGGCCAGAGGAAGGCTCGAATTGGCTGATTTCAACTAGGGTTAAATAGGGCAGCTTCGGTCCGCCGAAGCTGCTTCACTGTTTGATCACACTGGTGCTTCTCCGGTGACTCTTTAAATGAATGAATCCCACTACCGTGTAGTTGAATTCTCCCTGTTTCTAAGGAACTTGACCTAGCCTTCTTTGGCTCTTAAATGACCCTATATCGGAGCTCTAGTTTGAGTTTCACCAGAAAACTAAGCAACTAAGAGAGAGTGAGCTTTTCAGGTGGGTTTTTCAAGAAAATATCTTTTAGGAAAAGAGTTGTATTGGAGTGTGCCAGACTCCTTTCTTTCAAAAATCCTTTAAATTTCAAATCTCGGATTTTTCCATCATTACCACGGTGTGTTATCACCCAACACACATCCTTCATCATGAAGGTTCAACACATATTCGCAGGCCAAAACGACCACTGAACCCTCTTGTGGCTTTAGTGTGACTTTACTGACCACCTAGATAGAAGTACATCCACTCCTACCCTGAGAATGAATGGATGTCCGCAACATCCGCCCCTCAATCCCAAAATGGATTCTTCATGTCCATATGAGGACAGAGACCTTATCCCATCCCCACCCCTGTCTCATGCGCTTAGTGCTACTAAAAATTTCACACGGTCACCTGGTACGACGAACTGCCCTTATACTTACTAGGTCGTCCAGGGCCCTTAGGATGCATCACTGCCTCTCATGGGCATCTTGATGATTCTGAAATCATAGTGCATGCACAAACAATATTTTCTTCTCATGCCATGTAATCTGTGGTGCCATTAGTCCAATGGCCTCGACCTTCAGCTCAATCCACAGCTATTTGTCTTGACTGGTCCTAAGACTCGTCAAGTCGCACTGCTGATAGTTAAATGAGCGTGTCAGTCCTGTCTTGGTACCATGACCAAACAATTCATTTATTAAAGTTTTATGGAACATATCACATGTATGTTTACGAGCTCCTTCTTGTGCCCACTGGCCTATGGCCCACTGTTCGAGATTTTTAAAACCGGGCATAATAGCCCCTAAGTTTCAAAACCAAGGCCCCCGGCCTATAAGAGCTATTCGAGCTCCCATCAAGAATGTCTCCCAAATAGTTTAAGCATTGACACAACGTTAGGAGAGAGCACTTCCAAAAAAATATATTTTTAACTGTCCATTATACCGACTGGGTATAAGGACATCTCCGCTCATAACCGATGAACAGGTTTTCCACTTCCTTCGAGGAAGTTTCATCATACCAACCGAGTATTATCTACTTACAACCGGTAAGTGGTTTTTTTTCTGCATGATTTTCACATCACTACTCTAAGTTGTGATGTTTAAAATACCATTTTATAGTTGGTTTTCATTTCGAGGTACTTATCATACCCAACCGGGTATGATATAAAATGCCACTCACCCGTAAATGCCGTGAATTCCACTAAACTGGTTCCTTGATTTCATGTGGGCTTGTCCTTGCTAGCATTCCTGGTGCTTCGTGTCCCGGTGAGGGCACGACGGTTTGTGCTTTCTATCTAGACAAGTAGCTCTCCTCGAGAGGTTCTTCCTTTCGGTCCTAATTCGGCCATGAAAGGGCTGAGGAGGTGTCGGGAGGGCTTGGTTTGGCCAGAGGAGGGCTCGAATTGGCCCATTTCAACTCGACTTAAACAGGGCAGCTTCGGTCCGCCGGAGCTGCTTCATTGTTTGATCACACCGGCGCTTCTCTGGTGACTCTTGGAACGAATGGATGCCATCACCGTGCAGCTGACTTCCCCCAGCTCCATTTTCTCGCCTACGCGTGCGTCTGCGCTCTCCCTTTTCTCAAGAGCGTTTGCCATCCACACCAGAATAAATGGAGTTTTCTGTCCAATTGGCACCTTTATGACAGGCATTGATGGTTGAAAATGTATTGAACAGAGACGTTTCCTCTTCACTGGCGCTGCTTCAATTTTCCGGCGAGTGAACAGTGCTATCATTTGAAGGAAGATGATGACACTGTTTCAAACAGGACCGAACCGTTCCAAACTGGGTTTGAAGCTTAAACCGGCCGGTTCACCCCTCATTCAATCGAGTTTTCCAAATATAAAAATTTCTAAATTCATTTTCTATCTAATGATGATCTCAAATCTCAAATTTGAATTATTTAAGCCACCTAGAAAATGAATTTAGGATTCAGTTCAATAGTGGTTCAAACTGATCTAAACCGGTTCAGATCCGGTTCACCTGAACCGATTTGGTTTTCATCCCCAATTCCTTCACAAGTCCATTTCCATGTCCTCTATGACTCCTTGGGTCACTTAGGGTCCATGAAATTCCTAGTTTACCATCTCTTTATCGATTCCGATTCATAAACCAACTTGTTCTTTAAACCGGTTCAATTTGATTCAGGTCTGGTTCACCCAAACCGATCTGGTTTTTCTCTCCTACTTTGTCCTAGTGTTCCTTTCCAAGATTTATAAATCTCTTTGGATTACAAGGGGTCCATAAATTTCTTGGTTGACCCATTCTTTATCGGTTCTGGTGCACTATTTAACTCGGTTCTATCTGGTTCTAGCCCGATTCTCATGAACTGATCCGGTTTTTCTTCCTCATTTCGCCCTAAGGTTCTTTTCTAAGATTTATGAACCATTTTGAGTCACCTGAAAGTTGTAAATCATCAATTTTCCTCGTTTCCTAATAATCGAGCTTATAGACCATTTCGGTTTAAAAATTCAAAATTGACCGGTTCTTTCCTCGGTTTTCTCATTACCAAAGGACGGGGTTTACAGGGCACAAGCAGAAGCTCGTAAACAAACATGAGGTATATGCCATAAAACTTTAAATAAATGAATTGTTTGGCCATGGTACCAAGATAGGATCGACATACTCAGTCAACTAGTGACAGTGCGACATGATAGGTCGACAGACCAATCAAGACAAACAGCTGCAGGTTGAGTTGAGGGTCGGGGCCATTGGACCAGTGGCACCACAAATTATAAGGCATGATGTAAAAATACTGATTGTGCATGCACTGTGATTATGGGACCTTTAATACGCCTAAGAGGGATAGTGATGTATCCTAAGGGCCCTGGACGACCTGGTGGGTATAAAGGCAGTTCATCGAACTAGGTGACCATACAAAATTCAGAGTAACATCAAGTGCATGAGACCGGGGTGGGGACAGGATGGGGTCTCGGTCCTCATACGGACACAAAGTATTTTTTATCTGAGGGTAGGACGTCAGGGATGTTCACTCAGACTTCGGGTAGAAGTTAGAGATTTCTATCAGGGTGGATGGAAAAGACACTCTAATCCACAAGTTGTTGCAGTCGGCATAACTGCATCTCGCGAATGTGTGTGTGATTGACCTTCATGATGAAGGATGTGTGTTGGGTGATGACACACCGTGATTAATAAGAAATGGTGAAAACTGAGATTTTTAAAGTGGAGAAAATCTAAAGGAAATTAAGGAGTCTGACACACTACAACTTGAAAATATCACTCGGTAAAGGTTTTAAAAAGCAGTATTTGAGGAAATGATATTTTAAAAGAAAATAAGGAGTTTGACACACTTCGATTAAAGTTGTTTTGTTTATGAAAACTCATTCCCACCCCCCGTTCACTGAGTTGTAGAACTCACCCCCTCCCTTACATCCCTTTCAGGAAACCAAGGGAAAACCAATATTAAAAACTTCCTGGTATAGGAACTATAAAATCAGGTATGTCTGTTTTTTTCAGTTTTGTATAATGTTATTTCAGGAAAGGTACAAGTTTAAAGGACGCCTTGCTCCTCCCGTGTTTAAAAGAGGGGAAAACCCTTAGTAAACCGGGAAGAGTGACGGGTTGCTCATGGGGATCTGACCAAACTGGGTCGGGGCGTGACATTTATAATACCAAAAATTTCTGGAAACGAAATTAAACTCAATTGGATCAAAAGCCGAGGTTGAATCGATAAGGAAAATACTAACCGAGATTGAAAGTTGTTTTGGATCAAAATTTTAAAATAAAAATAAATAAACATAAAAATAAAATAAATTCGGTAAAGAGAGTGCCTCTTAAGAGGTGACACTTATTAGAAATTAAGTATCGGGAAGTACTTGAGATAGAATTGGGTCGAATTGGGATTAAATTGACTTGGGTGGAAAAATCTAAAATATTTTCCAAGTGGTCTCAAAAATGGGGAAAAGGAAATTCTTGGCTCAAAAAAGTAAGGAATTGTTCAAATAATTTGTAGAAAAATAAATTGGGACAAAAACTAGTCGAATTTGAGGTGAATTAACCAAATAAACACTAAATTTGGCATAATCGGCCAATTTATTTGCTAGAACTAGTTCGCTATAGTGTGAATCGACCGCGCGTCAAACACATCGCACGTGGGAGCGGGTAAAGATCCGCGACCCGAAATCGAACCCAACACTATTTATCCCTCCACTTACGTTCTAACAAATTTTACCTTCGTGACATGTGAAAGATAATTATTAAGAAAATTGGATTTTTGATCAAATCATATGCAGTAATTTTTTTGAATTGACAACTTGTCCATATATCTCTCCTTATGAGAAATGGAATTATCTCCCCTCATATATTCAAATATTTATTAGAAAGTGTAGAGAAAGACTTTTTGATGACCTCCCAACACCCAAGCCTTTCGATAAAAAATTCTCCCTTCTTATATCACTAAACTTAGTGATTTTGATGTCATTGTGCGTGCCTAGAGGTTGGCTTTTTTTCCCAACCTTTGCCTAACACCGATGATCCATGTACCGATGCTAGTGAGCCTGCACAATAACCGACCCCGACACACCGAGAAGTGGCCAATACTTTTCAAGGATAAATTTCCTACCTCTCGATGGCCTAAAATCACCCAAAACATTCCCACAGACTCCTCACAACTCAGGCTACATAACACTATCAGCCTCCAAGTTAAAGGTAAGCCTTGTGGCCATATTCCACCATGAAAGCTTTAACAATACTTCTTTTTAACTAAGCTCTGTAAATTGTGAATCACATACAACCCCGACCACCATTTGAAGTGATCTAGGTGAAAAACAAATCGTGAGGAAGTCTTTCCAACCGTACATATGTCAACCACTGTCGCTTCCTCTCTAATGAGCTACAGCCTAAAGCCTGACTTTGTGCCCTTTCAGGACAAATGCCCAAATGCGACCAAAATGACACTCTTCCGGTTGAGACCGATTGAAACATGACCATGGGGACTTGGGAAACATGTTTAAGGTCATGTTAGGAATTTTTACTAAGCTTATTAATGTGTTTTGCTGAAAGGGAAAGTAGAGGGACTAAAATGAAAAACTTGAAAGTATGTGGGTCAAAATGTAATTTTAAGAAAATGGGGACTCCAAGGAAACTCATTAGAGATACAGGGACCTGAAATGAAGCGTTAGAAAGCTCAGAGACTCGAAGTGGTGGCTTGAGAAAGTTTAGGGACCCAAATAAAGATTTGAAAAAAGTTTGGGGCAAAATGGTAAATAATGTAAAATTTGGGGCAAAAAATGTAAATTCTAAGACTGGTGGATCCAAATGAGACTAAGACACAATATAGGGACTAAAATGAAAAGTTTTAAAATTTAGACTCCTGAATGGAGGAATTTGAAAGAAAGAAGCATTTTGATAATTTATGAAAAGGCTAAGTACTAAAAGGAAATTTTAGGGAAGTTGAATGTATAAGTTTAAAATTTAGAAATTTAGGGGCCTTATGGTATATAAATTCAAATGAGGGGAAAACTTAGATTTATAAATAATTATGGAATGGGGAGTACGAAGGACTTCCTTAACATGCAAATTGAGCGAAAAAAATGTATTTTTTTATAAAATTACGGGATGATACAAAAACGTTGAGGTAAACCAATATGACCATGATTATGTAAAATTAAATTGTGTTGAGTAAACAGTTGTGCTAATACTTGTGGTTCTTGGTTTCTGAGGTATTTATAAAGAAATATTTGGATGAACAAGTTAGAGATATAATGTTGAGTGAGTTTATTAACGACGAATCCGATTGGATGATCACTGCCCTTTATGATTTTATAAAAAAAACTCATAAATATTCATATGTTTAAAAATTATTATGACAAATCTATGAAAGCAAACCAAATTAAGATATACTCTATAAGAAAAAAGGACTAAGGCTCACATATAGGATTTATAAGGAAGATAGTCTAAGGCCCATGTATAACGTTTAAAAAGGGTAATTGAGCCAAGATTCTACATATATTGTCATTAATAAAAAAGCCTTGCTTAAATTGACGTTGACTAATTTCCATGTGAATTATAAGTAAATGAAAAAATTTCTTAAGGCATACGAGTAGTAGTGTAGGTCGTATAATAAAACGAACCCATCTTACTTAAATTGAAGTTGACTAATTTCCATGTGAATTATAAGTAAATGGAAAAATTTCTTAAGCACAAGTAGCGGTGTAGTTCATATAATAAAATGAACCCTAAGGAAATCAAGATTTATTATGCTTGTGGAATGGAAAACTTATTGTTGCATGCTTGATGTATAAGTTTTATATTGTGTGATGGGTTATCGACATAACATCTATTTAGAGGTTGTGTCAACTTTAGAGTTAGACTAGAAGCGGTAGATAAGGGGATGATGCGTTAGCTTCTAGGTCACTCGTGATCTGTGATGGGGTACAAATATACCTCTATGTAAGGAGGACATGAGACTGCCGAGGTATATATATACTGTGAAATCCGTCCTCTCAGACCAAGGAAACCAGGAAAAGAATCGGCAATTTTCATGAGAAAATCGAGCCCATAAATGAACAAAAAATGGTAAAAAGGGGTTAAAACGGTAATTTGAAAAATCTCAAATAACCAAGAAATTGTAAAAATCATGAAAAAGAACCAGGGAATGGATTGAATGTGAAAACCAGACCGATTCATAGTGAATCGGACCTAAACTAGATTGAACCGTGATAAACCTATTCAATAATTCACTTTTCTAGGTGGATTAAAAATGTCAATTTGGAAAATTGAGGCCACCATTAGATAGAAAATGAATTTAGATTAATTTAGAAAATTTTAATTTTTAGAAAACCGATGGAATCGAACCTAAATAGGCTGATTTTCCTTTTTGGGTCACTAAACCCGGTCAGACCGGACCAATCAACGGTCTAGCCGGTCAATGGACCGCTGCGAGGTCAGCGCCCAATCAGAAGGCACGAATAATCAGCACGCGACACGTGGTGAAGTGCGCCTAATTACCCGTTCAGTCAGCGCCTAGAAGCACTAGCCAATTAGAAGGTAACACGTGTCCTCGATAAATGGTAAGAGGAGGAAAATCCACCTCAGCATTGACTGACCAATAGGAGAGCAACACATGTCCCGGTATATGGTCAGTGGAAACCGGTCAGTAGCCACGTAGACATGGATAACCAATGGGAGGCTGCCACGTGTCCGGTCAAGGGTCAACAGCTAACTAGGCGGCTGAGTAGGAAGCCGCGTTAGCTGAGCCATCCAATCATGAACCTCAACGTGGCACATCCGTATGTGCGAAGCTCGCACGTGTGGAACTGTAAACCCCGTCAATTTAAAGATAAGAAAACTAGTAAAAGAACCGGTCAATTTAAAAGAGAAAAACTAAGCCTGTTAACGAACCCAAACTGGTACGAAAAGGGTAAAATGAGAAATTGGAAAATTTCAATTGACTCAAAAAGTCATAAAATCATGGGAAAGAACCTTAGAACAAATGGGAAGAGAAAACCAAACTGGTTCAGGGTGAAGCGAACCTGAACCGAATTGAACTAGTTTGGACAATACATAAACCAGATTCTAAATTCATTTTTCATGTTGGCTTAAAGTGATTAAATTGGAAAATTGAAGCCACAATTGGATAGTAAATGAATTTAGATTAATTTAGAAATTTTTAGATTTGAGAAAACTGGTCGAATCAGGCTTGAACCATCCGATTATTGCCATTGAATCCGATCAGACCAGACCAGTCCTATTCAGAACAGTGTCATCTTATTCCTTATGATGACAACACTGTTCATTAGTGCAGAAAACTTTCTTCTTCAACAAAGGTGTAACCGCTTCGATCATGCCATTTTCGGGAGAGGATAAGCTCGACCAAAATGGAAAGTGGTCGGGCAGAGGGTCCTAGAGTTCCCTATATAAATAGCTATTCTTCATTCATCCTCCACACACCTCAAATCGCCATTCTCTCTCAACTGCTCCATTTTCCGGTGAATCTTAAAGTAGAGCTCCGTCTTGGCATTTTTCCCAGCCCAGAAAGAAAGGTCGTGTCCTATAGACTCCGGGGGAAGTCAGCTACATGACATCAACCTCCTTTTGACCCGATGTCCGCCAGAGAAGTGCTAGCAAAATCTAATAGTGAAATAGCTTCGACAGACTGAAGCTGCCTTGTTTTGGCTGAGCTGAATTCGGCCAAATTCAGCCCTCCTCCGACCAAACCAATTCTCTCCAACACCCCAAGACCCTCACATGGCCTCAACAGAGCTAAAAGGTAAGCCACTTTGGCCCTTCTCAGTCGTTGTAAATTAGTGTTAGAGAGAGAAAGTGCCAAATTTCATTGATTAAATTTACCCTCAATTTGACTTCAATTGTAGCAATTCTTAATCCTAGAAGAAACCTCATGACAAGAGCTATCTCCCAGATCAAAAGCTCAAACCGCCGCTCCCCCGACGATAAGCTTTCGAAGCTTTCTCTCTCTACGAACAGTTTTTTAGCGAAGCTTCGTTTGAGCTTATTCTGGACCCAAATCATGCAATTCAAATCTCAATTGAATCATATGGAAGTGTAGCAATTGATCCATACCATCAATTGGAGCAATTAACCTCGATTGAATGGCCAATTTGAAGAAATCAAATTCGATCAGTTTGAAGGGGAGATATTGGGGGAAAAGTTTGGGGAAAATTGGGGATTTTGAAAACATTGAGGGACCTCTATGCAATTTCCAAAAATTGAAGGCCAATTGATTATGAGAAAGATGTTGGGGGACCAATTGGTCAATTTTTGGAACATTTGGGGCCAAATTGCCATTTTTGGAAAGTAGGGGCAAAATTGTAATATTTGAAAAGTTGGGGACCAATTTGGAAATTTGGAAAACTTAAGCCCCTTACACAATTTTGAGTAAATTGAGGACCCAAAGGGAATTTTGGAAGCCTGGAAACTTAATTTAGGGAAAAGTTAGCATTATGGACATAAAGTTAAGAAAAATGAACTTTAGGGACCTAAGTGCATTTTGGACATAATTTTGAGTCTAGTTGCTCATACGTGAGAAAATGATGGTTGTCACGCCAAACCTTAATTGATATAGATGCACAAATCATGTAGGGACACGAGAGACCGAAACGCCGACAAGGAGAAGCTAGCGTGGACTTGGAAAACCGACTTGGGATGAACACATCACAATCATCTGATGAGTGGGATTATCTAACTTCATACTTGGTTGGGATGAGGAGCACTATCTTTAACTGATAAAACCTATTTACTGGTTGTAAGTAGAGATAATAATACCTTGTTTGTATGATGAGTTTCCTTGAGGAAAGGAGAAACCCACTTACTGGTTGTAAGAGGAGATATCATCACGCCCAGTTGGTGTGTTGAGTTGATAAGGAATTTTTGTCAGAAGTGTTCTCCCCTGACTGTGTGCCAATGCTTAAAACATTTGGTAGACCTTCTTGAGGGGAGCTAGAACAGATCAAATAGGCCAGCGACCTCTATTTTGGAATTCATGGGGCTAAATGCCCAATTTTGGAAAAATACTTGTAGTGGGCCCAATGCCAGTGTGCACAAGCAGAAGCTCATGAACAAACTTGATTAAGAAAGAGCCATGAAAATTTCTAATGAAATTGGTTGTATGGTTTCACCATGGTACCAAGTCAGGATCGACAATGGTCGATGGACTGGCGGCAGTGCGTTAGGGCCAGGTCGATGGACCGGCCTAGTTTAACAGCTGTAGGTCAGGTTGAGCGTTGGGGCCATTGGCACCAAAGATGATGGCTATGTGTGAAAAACTTTTGTTTGTGCATGCACTTGTGGTACGAGACCATCAAGACGTCTTAGGGGGTAGTGATGGGTCCTAAGTACTACTGGATGACATGGTGAAGATAAGGGCACTTTGTCGTGCCAGTCAGTCTTAAAGCACAAAGTAGCTTCTTGCGCTTGAGATTGGGGTGAGGTCAGGGTGAGGTCTCTATTCTCATATGGACACATCGTGGCATTTGGGTCTGAGGGTAGGATGTCGAGAACATCCACTCAGACCTAGGAGAGAAGTGGGCATGCTTCTATTTTGGTTGATGGTAAAGATGCTTCGATCCATAAGTAGGTGTAGTGGACGGGCTGCACCTGTGAATGTGTGTACCCTTCCTAATGAAGGGCATGTGTTTGTTTGCTAAACGCCTCCTGAAGCAAGGTGATGGGCTAAGAAAGCTATACACAGCTAATATGGGTATGGGAAAAGGTTTTGAAAATTGAAATTGAGGAAAACCTTTTTAAAGGAAATGATAACCTTGAAACGGTTTGGATAAAACTATTTTGAAAACTCACTCCTAACACCCGTTCACTGAGTTGTAGAACTCACCCCTCCCTTTTCCCATTTTGAGGAGAAAGGGTTAGAATAAAAGAGAGCGCGAAAATGTATCCTCTGTCAGGTATGCTTAATGTTCCTTTAAGCGTGTATTAGATTGATTTATGTGATTTTAGGGAACAAGGTTTGAATTTACGTCCGACTCCTTTTGAATAAAAGAAGGGGAAACCCCTCTTAAACTAAGGGAGCGGCGGGTTGATCATGGGGATCTGACCAAATCGGGTCGGGGCGTGACAACTTGAGTGGTATCAGAGCCATGTTCCCTTAAAAGCATTATCAATACTATGCCCTAAAACCAACAAAAACTTAATTACCCTGTAGAAAGAAGAGTCCCTAGGAAGTTTTCTGTGCGAACAAAACCTATGCACGAAATCATGAAAAAGATTCCTACCTCCAGTAGATAGATGCTCAAAGGTTTGTGGAAGTCGAGAAGAGAGTGCCAAAAGACATGGTCGAGGATTATTAGAGCCAGACGACATAATGTATCCTCCTCCAAGGTAGGAAGAACCTACCCCTCCAAGGAGCTCGACACCCCCTCCAGTCCTGCGACAGTAAAAAAAGACCCCAACTCGGAAGGAGGCCTGAAACAACTACTAGGATGCCCACACAACCTTTATGAAGGTTTATTAGGCACCCCCACCGGTTCATTACAACTGTAACCCTCTCCAATGTATTAAGTGGGCTTATGAGTGTGAAGCAGAGATGCTGGGGAGGTACGAACTCGAGGTGATTCATGAAGACCATCCTACCAGGGAAGCTCGAAGGGAGTATGGATGGACGTCAACCAGTTCATCAGAGCCCTCGGACCACGAATCCTGAAACAACTCGGAGGCTTACTCCCGACCTATGACCCCAAGGAACTAGAATAGGAAGTAGTGAGAAATTATTGTAATAAGTTGAGTGCGACAAGAAACTACCTCCTTGAATAAATAAAAACTAAAATTTCCATTTAAAAATTAGTCTCCTCATTAACGATAAGTACCACTAACATATTGGAATATAGCAATCAAGACCTAGGGTAGTTGATGGAGAAAAGGCCACCTGAGAAGGAAGACTTAGGCCACATATAGTTAATACTAACCTTAAGATAGCCAACCTAAATAGTCCCCCACAAGAATTAGGAACTCCCAATGTAGAGTAACAAGGCAACAAGTTATAGGACTAAGAAGAAGGAAGGAACAAAGAGCCTACCTAGAAGGAGAGTCGTCAGAAGGGACATGCCCTAACCAAGAGACAAAGAACCCAACTGAATTGGAAAAATGAAAGAGTGTGCTCATATGGAGTCGAGTATAAAGGAAGCAATACTTCTACGGGGTCAAAGAATAGGATCAACCCGGGGAAAGGGAAAAGGAGAAGGCAGCATCAAGAGATGCAGGAGGAGTGGAAGAATTAGTACTAGAAGGAAAACCTAAGGACCAATAAGGGATCGAACAAGCCCTCATACAAGAGTTAAGAAACAAAGAGGAACTGAGTTTTCCTCTAAGAAGGACAAGTTGAAAGAAAGGTAACAAAGAATAGAGGTGAGGTACAAGGTAAGTACATCCAAAACCCCTTCAGAAAAGGCAAACGCGGAAAATGCCCTCCGGTAACTCTAAGGTATTACACGGTAAGAATGAAGAGGAGAAGAAAAGTGCGAGGAAATGGAACTCTGGAAAGGATGTATACGACTAAGGACCCCTCAAAGAGACCATTGATGAGCCACTACACATAACGTGGAGTGCAAGGAACCAACACATAAGCAGGAACTCCTCGAAGTGAGGATAAGGAACAAAAGGGAAATTCCCAAACCAAGGAATCGACAACTGGATCATAAGAGGCGTAACCCGAAATAAGGAATCTCAAAAAGGGGCATAAGTGGTTAAGGATGTCTTGGGATGGTAAGTGTAACCTGCTTTGGGAAAAGGAGAGTGGCCAAGTAGTATCAACTACACCCTATAAAGGGCGACAAAATGAGCGTCAAGGATGAGTGAATTCTAGAGATAGTTACCCCCAAATAGTTGGATAAGAAAAATAGTAGGGACGAGGTAGTTAACGAACTAACTCTCGGGAGAACCATGGATTTAAACCCCAACAAAGAAGGGAGAAGTGAATAGGCCTAACGTCGAAAAGAAGGATGAAGGAAATTCTTAAAGAATCAATGGTCGAAAATTGATTAACGACCAAACCCAAGCCATGAGAAAAATCAAGTAAGCCTCTAGCAAGGTGATCAAAAGACCTTGATACAAGGAGGATTTGAACGCTTCCCTAAAAGAGATAAGATTTGTATTGGGATGCAAGTCGAAATGATGATAGGGTACAAATGATGTGCTCACAAGATTTCCCAAAGTAAGGATAAGCAGGAGAGGATGACATCAAAGGATGTCATGAGGTTAACCTGAAAATAAATACCCAAGAAGACGAAGGAAGGAGGAAATCCGGGAAAGGAAGAGGAAACTTACCAAGAAAGGGAGCCCTAGAGGAGCATACCTACCCCAACGAAGGAGAAATGTACCTAATTAAAGCGGAATAGATGGTAAAATCACAAAAAGGAATGCAAGTTAGGATAAAGGACCAATTACAAGGGAAGTATACCCAAACCTAAAGAGTAAGTTAAACTTAAGGAATAGGTAAGTAGGAAGATGGCATCAAAAGATGCTGTACAAGTAAGAAAGGGGTGGACTGCAAATAACAAGGAAATAGAGGAAAGAACATCTAAGAAACCTTGGAGAAGTAAGCCCTCTAGTTAAGGATCGATTAAAGAAAATGACCACTGACATCAAGACTGATCGTGTTCTTCGCTCATTTAATGAAGCCTACAGAATGGACGGTTGGGCATAGAGTGGAATACATGAAAAGAGATCGATAATTAGAAGTTCCTCAAATAAGGAATAAGGGATGAAATGAAAATTTCAAGATGATGAAGGATTAAAAGTGGGCAAGCGCTCCCAACATAGAAAGGAGTGTATGGAAATGAAGAAAGGAAACCTTCAAGAAATTTTAAGAAAGTTGAACGTGTAACTCCTTAATTGGAAATCTCTACTTTGAAGGACATAGTAGAGAATGAAACTATAAAAAAGGGAACTCACTCAAACAAAGAAATTGACATGTAGACCGAAAGGGATTAACTTGGAATAAGGAATCGTGAAATGGTCACAAGCGAGTAAGAGTGGATTGAGGAAAGGGAAAGTCCTTAAGTAAAGAGCGCCACTGGAAATGAAGAAGGACATAAGAAGGGAAGAATCCCAATGTGTCAGTAAGTCATCGAAAATCCTAGTGGTTGGAACCAAGGAAAAACCTATAAAGAAGTCGGTAAAGGATGAATAGATAAGGAAAACCGACACCATTATAAAAAATATGATGCCAAAGGTAAAAAGAATGTTTGGATAATGGCGAAGGTCATCGAGGAATACTACTAGATGAAAAGAAAGGATGAAATGATACGATTCCTGAAAGGTTGGATGGTCGAGAATAACCATTCAAGAAATGTTCTAGAAGGATAAGGGACAAATATAAGTTTTAGAACATGCCATGCTGTAAGGGACATGTAGGTTCAATAGTCCCAAGAAAAATTGACTCAAGTAAGAAAGTGTCAATCAGTTAAGCATGATAAGGTCAAACATAAAACTTGAACCAATGTTGTAACAAACAAAAGATAGAGGAAGGACCAAAATCAAGTAAAAAGGGAATCACATCAATACCCATAGAGTAAAGGACAAATAGTTCTAAGGATGTGGAGCTAAATAGCATCAACGAACAAGGAAATAAATGGAAATAGGGAAGATCAGACGTGTATGGAACATCCAACCCAGTGACATGGATGAGAACCCTTAAGAAGAAGAGTCTTTCCCTAAGTAGAGTAAGAAGTGCACCTAAGGAGGTACCTTGGGATTGGTGGTTAGGACATGACAAATCGTGATACACACCATGGAATGAGTGGAAAATGGAAAGGGAGAAAGACTTCTTAAGTGCATGGCTAAAGGACTAAGTGAAGTAAATAACCAAAGTGATAACATATTGAGCAAACCCCAAGAGGACACCAAGGGAAGTCACTCCCGATGCAAAGGATTGCTGACTTAGTTTTGGGGATAAAACCCCTAAATGGAGGGGAGAGTTGTAAACCTCGCCCCTTTAAAGAAAAGAAAACCTAGAAAAGAACTGGTCAATTTAAAAGAGAAAAACTAAGTCGATTAACGAACCCAAACCAATAAGGAAAGGGTAAAATGGGAAATTGGCAAATCCCAAGTGACTCAAAGAGATATAAAAATCATGGGAAAGAACCTTGGAATAAATGGGAAGAGAAAACCAGAATGGTTCAGGATGAACCAGACCTGAACCGTTTTGGACCATACATAAACCATATTCTAAATTCATTTTTTGTGGTGGCTTAAAGTGATCAAACTGGGAAATAGAAGCCACCATTAGATAGGAAATTAATTTATATGAATTTAGAAATTTTTAGATTTGAGAAAATTGGTCGAATCGGGCCTAAACCTGCCGATTTTCCCCATTGAACCAGGTTGGACTGAAAACTTCCTTCTCCGATGAAGGTGTAACCATTCTGATCTGGCCATTTCTAGGCAATGATAAGCTGGACCAAAATGGAAAGTGGTTAGGTAGAGGGTCCCCGAACTCCCTATATAAAGAGCTCCTCTCCATTCATCCTCAACACACCTCAAATCACCATTCTCTGTCATCTGCTCCATTTTCTAGTGAAGCTTGAACTAGAGCTCCGACTTGGGCATTTTTCTCCCCTTTACACTATGGTCGGTACCCTCGACACAGTGGTTGCCTTCCATCCTCTGTTTTTTTCCTCATGTTTCTTTGGGGTGGTTGGAGGGTATTTCATTGAGCGTTGCCCCAAAGGGCTGGTCAGCTCCTCACAACGTGTCCTAGTTGGCCACATCCGAAGCACGCTTGCCATGTCCCCTCATGGTTTATTTGTCACTTGGGGCAGTAGGGACTTCTCCTTTAAGGAGGTGTGCTTGCCTCCTTGTTGGCCTAATAGCCTTCCCTTCTCCTAGGCAACCCCATCCTCGTCCCCCACCTCGGCCCCCCTTGCTCCTTTCAGCCTCCTTGGTTGCTCTGGCCCCTTTTGTAAACCCCACTCTTTGGAGTTAAGGAAAAACCAGGGAAAGAACGGGTCAAACTGAGTGAGAAAAACTAAACCGGTTCACAAACCCAGATCATAGAGAACGGGCAAATTGGGAAATTGACAGTGACCCAAATGGTCATAAAAACCTTGGAAAAGGACCTTAGGACAATTTGGGAGAGAAAACTAGATTGATTTAGGTGAACCGGATCCGAACCAGAGTGAACCGGTTTGGACCTATTTGAACCACTATTGAATCAGATGCTAAATTCATTTTTATAAGTGGCTTAGAAAAATCGAATTGGAAAATTGAGGCCACCATTGGATAGAAAATGAATTTATATAAATTTTTAATTTTGAAAAACTTGATTGAATCGGGCTTGAACCAACTGGTTTAAACATTGAACCTAGTTCAAACCGCTTCGGAACAGTGTTGTCTTCTTCCTTCATATAATAGCACTATTCACTCACCGGAAAATTGAACGAGTGCTAGCGAAGAGGAAATGTTTCCATTCAATATGTTTCAGACCATCAATGACTAACATTAAGGTTCCAAACGGACGATCAGAGAGTCCCAAGCTCTCTATATAAAGAGCCCCTCTCCATTCATCCTCTACACACCTAAAAACCTCACTCTCTCTCGGCTACTCAATTTTTCAACAAAGCTCAAACCAGAGTTCTAATATAGGGTCGTTTCTGAGCCAATGAAGGTGTGGTCGGGTTCCTTAGACTCGAAGAGAAGTTAGCTACATGGTGGTAGTCTCCAATTGCTCCGAGGGTCATCGAAGAAGCGCTGGCGTGATTGAACAGTGAAGCAGCTCCGGCGGACTGAAGCTGCCCTATTTCTGTCGAGCTGAAATTAGCCAATTTGAGCCCTCCTTAGGCCAAACCAAGTTCTCTCACCTGCTCAGCCCTCCCATGATCGAATTAGAGTGGAAAGGTAAGCCAATTTGGCTCTCCTCTGTGAATTCCGATCAATGCTAGAGAGAACCGACATATCTTTACTGACCAAATTCTCCCAACACCTCCTCAGCATTAAAGGGGAAGTTCCAAGCTAAGGTAATCTACAAATGAAATATCATAAATTGGAACATGAACCAATACCTCATTAAAGGACATAGGTGATTAAGTAAAAACTTGGAAGGCCAAGTATGATCTACTTGCAAGAGAGCAGGGAACCAAATAGGGATTTTTGACAGATCCATTTGAATGAAATAACCCATAACAATCAGATCCTCCAAGAAATAAACTACACTCCAAATAGGATTGGAAAGTAATAAGGTTCATACCCAAAACAAGCCAAAGGGATGGATACCAAGGACACGAAAATTCGAGAGACAATCATCTCAAAACAATTAAACTAAGAGGATAATATGGGTGGGGGTAGTTAACGAATTGACCCTTGTGAAAGTCACAATTCTAGTAAAGAAGGAAAGGATGGAAAGACCAAACCTTTGGGAAATAAGAGAAGAAGAAAGCCTTAAAGAGATCAATGGCTAAGATGGGAGTAATAACTCAAAAGCTATGAAATGTTAAATAGACTTTCTGCAGGATGAACAAGAGATTGTGAAACAAAGGGGATGTGAACTCCACCTCAAAGGAATAGATGCATACTAGTAACAAGTGATGATGAGGTAAAATAGATGAGAAGTACTCGTAGGATCTCAAGGGTAAAGGTAATCAGAAGTAGATGGCGTCAAGGAATGTCATTTAAGGATTTATATTCACAATGGTAAAACTAGAAGGAAATTACGGGAGAAAAGAAGTGTAAAACTTACCAAGAAAGGGAACCTTGGAAAAACATGTGTTCCAATTAGGAGGAAATGGAACCAACGGAATTGGAAAGAAGTTAAGCTTCTCAAAGACAAACTGTTGGAGATGAAAGGATCAAGTTAAAAGGGGAAAAAATCATGAAGGTCCATGGGATAAGTTAAAACCCAAGTAACGGGTAAGTTGGAAGACAACATCAAAAGTTGTCATAAGTGTAAGGAAGGAACTAAGTCGAAAAGGAGAATCGTGAAATGATCATGAGTGAGTAAGAATGGATTAAGAAAGAGAAGAGTCCTTAAAGGAAAGGACACCACTGGGAATGAGGAATGACGTAAGAAAGGAAGAGTTTTAACATGTTAGTAAGTTATCATGAAACTCAAAGACTTGAAATTTGAAGGACCTAATAAAGAAGTTTGAAAAAGATGAGTAAGTGAGGAAACCAATACGATTATAAAGGATATGACGTCAAAAGGAAAAATCTACGATTGGATAATAATGATGATTATCAAGAAATACCACTAAACGAAAAGAGGGACGGTGTTATACTATCCCTAGAAGATAAAGAAATTGAGAATAACCAATATGGAAATTCCTTAAAAATATTAAATAGTCAAAGACAAGTTCAAGAGAACGTCGTGCTATGAGGGATATGTAAACCCTATTGTCTTGGGGAAATATGACTTAATTAAGGAAGAGTCTGTTAGTTCAGCATGACATGGTCATACATTAAATATGGAATGAAGTTGTGATAACCAATGAATGAGAGAAGGATCAATGTAGGATAAAAAGGTGATAACACCAACACTTGTGGAAGCAGGCACGTGGTGCTTGAACAGACACTAAGCTAAGGAGGTAAACAAATAAAGAGAATAACTAGATATAGGAATGATTGGGTATTTTGGAACTATGAATCTTGAACTCTTAAGTAAAAAAATCTCAGACATGAGAAATAATGCTTTAAGGAACGAAGGATGTGAATTTAAGGATATGACCTTAAACCTTCCAATAAGATAGGTTTAACAAAAATAAACTCCATGGAATGAGATAATGATGGAAAAGAAAAGAAGATCTCAAGTGTATGTGATATAAGCGAAAAATGGAAATAACCTAAGGAATTATACGTCGAGAAACTACAAGTTGATATCAAGGGAAGTTCATTCCAATACAAAAAGAATGAAATAGGTTTTGGAGACAAAACTGCTAAAAAGAGGGGAAAGTTGTAAGCCCCACTCTTTGGAGTTAAGGAAAAATCGGGGAAAGAATCGGTCAAACCGTGTGAGAAAAACTAAACCGGTTTACAAACCTCGATAATATAGAATGGGCAAATTGGGAAATTGACAATTCCCAAGTGACCCAAAGGGTCATAAAAAACTTGGAAAAGGACCTTAGGACAATTTGGGAGAGAAAACCAGACCGATTTAGGTGAATCAGATTGAACTGGTTTGGACCTGTTTGAACAACTTATGAACCAAATGCTAAATTCATTTTTCTAGGTGGCTTAGAAAATTCAAATTTGAGAATTGAGGCCACCATTGGATAGAAAATGAATTTAGAAATTTTTAATTTTGAAAACCTCGATCGGATCGGGCTTGAACCCTTCGGTTTAATCGTTGAACCCGGTTTGGACCGATTCGATCTGGTTTAGAACAGTGTCATCTTCTTCCTTCAAATGATAGTTTACTCGCTAGAAAATTGAACCAGCGCCGGTGAAGAGGAAACATTTCCATTCAGTACATTTCAGACCATCAATGACTATCATTATGGTGCCAAACGAATGGCCAGAGAGTCCCCGAGCTCCCTACATAAAGAGCCACTCTCCATGCATCCTCCACACACCTGAAAACCTCACTCTCTCAGCTACTCAGTTTTTCGACGAAGCTCAAACCAGAGCTCTGATATAGGGTCTTTTCTGAGCCAAAGAAGGCACGGTCAAGTTCCTTAGACTTGGGGAGAAGTCAGTTACACAGTGGTAGTCTCCAATTGCTCTGTGGATCACTAGAGAAGCGCTGGTGTGATCGAACACAGAAGCAACGCCGGTGGACCGAAGCTATCCTTTTTCTGTCGAGCTGAAATCAACCAATTCAAGCCTTCCTCATGCTAAACCAAGCTCTTCCAACACCTCCTTAACTCTCATACGACTGATTTAAACAGGAAAGGTAAGACAATTTGGCTCCCCTCTGAGAATTTCGATCGGTGCTAGAGAGAGAACCAAATGATCTTTACTGACCAAATTCTCCCTCAATTCGATATGAATTGTAAACCCCACCCTTTTTAGTTAAGGAAAACCAGGAAAAGAACTGGTCAAATCAAGTAAGAAGATCGAACCAGTTCACAAACCCGATCATTTGGAAATGGGCAATTTGGAATTTTACAACTTTCAGGTGATCCATAGGGTTCAGAAAACCTTAAAAAAGAACCTTAGGACAAATTGGAAGAGAAAAACTAGACCGATTTAGATGAAACGGATCCAATTGGATTGAACCAGTTTAGGAACTGAGTCGGTTCATGAACCGGAACCAATAGAGAAAGGGCAAACCGGGAAATTTATTGATCCTGAGTGACCCAAAGAGACACAAAAGTTATGGAAATGGACTTGAGAATGAATTGGAGATGAAAACCAAACTGGTTCAAGTGAACCGGATCCGAACCAAATTGAACCGGTTCAGATCGGTTTGTACCACTATTGAACTAGATTATAAGTTCATTTTTCTAGGTGGCTTAAAAAATTCAAATTTGATATTTGAGGCCTCCATTGGATAGGAAATGAATTTAGATGAATTTAGAAATTTTTAGATTTGAAAAATGCGGTCGAACGGGGGTGAACCGATCGATTTAAGCTTTGAACATGGTTCGGACTGGTCCGGTTCGGTTCAGAAAGTGTCGTCTTCTTCCTTCAAATGACAACACTGTTCACTCGCCGAAAAATAGTGCAGCACCGTCGAAGATGAAAAGTCTCCAGTCTGGGAGTTAGACAATGAATGACCACCATCAAGGCACTAATCGGACGGCTATGAAGTTCCCGAGCTTCCTATATAAAGAGCCCCTCCCCATTCATCCTCTCCGCACCTGAAAACTCCATTCTCTTTCAACTGCTCCATTTTCTAGTGAAGTTTGAACCAGAGCTCCGTCTTGGGCACTTTTCTAAGCCAAATAAGGTGAGGTGAGATTCTTTAGAACTGGGGAGAAGTCATTTACACACTTGTAGTCTCCGTTTGCTCTGAGGGTCGCTAGAGAAGCATTGACGTGATGGAACAATGAAGCAGCTCCAATGGATCGAGCTAAAATCAACCATTTCAAGCCATCCTTGGGTCAAACCAAGCCCTCCAATACCTCCACAACCCTCCTACAGCTAAATTAGAGTTGGAAGGTAAGCCAATTTGGCTCCCCTTTGTAATTTATGACCGATGCTAGAGAGAACCGATAGAAGTTTGATGATAAAATTCTCATCTAATTCGACATCAATTGATGAAATTCTTGATTCTAGAACAAATCTTAGGACGAGAGCTATCTGCCCAAATTAAAAGCTTGGACCGCCGTGCCCCCGATGGTGAGTAATTGATGCTTTCTCTCTCTATAGTCTATTTTTCGGCCAAACTTCGTTTGATCTCGTTACGATGTCAAAACTTGTGATTCAAAGTGCTATTAAACCGTATGAAGATGTAGAAACTCAATTTTAACTTCAATTTCAACAATTAGAAGTGTTTAATTGGTCAATTTGATGTAATCAAATTCAGCTATGTTAGGAAGTTGAAATTGGGGGAAAAATTGGGGATTTTTGAAAATTCGAGGGAAAGTTTGAGGCAGGCACATGGTGCTTGAACGGACACTATGCTAAGGAGGTCAACAAATAAAGAGAATAACTAGATATATGAATGATCCGTTATAAGCGGAGATGTCCTCATGCCCAATTGGTTTCATGGACAGTTGAAAAGTTTATTTTGTCGAAAATGCTCTCCCCAAACTATGTGCCATTGCTTAAAAGTTTTGGGAGACCATAGATTATATGGCTTATGGCTTATGTGAAAAACTATTGATTTGGGCATGCACTATGTCACGGGACCTTCAAGACACCCAAGAGGGGTAGAGATGCGTCCCAGGGCTCTAGACGACCTGGTGGATATAAGGGCAGTTAGTCATACCAGAAGTCTTGTGGAGCTCAACATAGCTTCAAGCGCATGAGACCGAGGTGGGGACAGGATGAGGTCTCTATCCTCATACACACACGAAGTTTTGTTATAGGATTAAGGGTTGGATGTCGCGAACATCCGCTCATTCTCAGGGTAGAAGTGGACGTACTTCTATCTAAGTGGTCGGTAAAGTTGCTCTAATGCCACAAGTGGGTACAGTGGATAGGCTCGCCTGCAATTGTGTGTTTTACCTTCATGATGAAGGATGTGGGGCCACTGGTCCAATGGCCCTGACCCTCAACTCGACCTGCAGCTGTTTGTTTTGACTAGTTTGAAGACTTGTCATGCCGCACTGCCGCTAGTTAACTGAGTATGTCGGTCCTATCTCGGTACCATGGTCAAACAACTCATTACTTAAGTTTTCATTGCATATTAATTATGTTTGTTTATGAGCTCCTACTCGTGCCAATTGGCCTAGGGCCCACTGTTTAAGATTTTCAAAATCGAGCATATTAGCCCCCAAGTTCCAAAATCGAGGCCTACGACCTAACAAAACTATTCGATATCCCATCAAGAAGGTCTCCCAAAATGATTAAGCAGTGGCACACAGTCAGGGGAGAGCACTTCTGACAAAATACTTTTCAACTGTCCATCATACCAACCAAGCATGAGGACATCTACACTCATAATCGATGAACAGGTTTTCCACTTTCTTTGAAGAAGTTTCATCATACCAATCAGGTATGATCTACTTACACCAGTAAGTAGTATTTTTGCATGATTTTCACATCACTACTCTCAGGTGTGATGTTTAAAATACCACTTAGCAGTGGGTTTTCATTACCAAGGTGCTTATCATCCCAACCGTGTATGATATAAAAATTCCACTCACCAGATAGTGCAATGAATTTCCTCTAAGCTGGCTTGTTGCCTTGATGCGAACTTGTCTTAGTTGGCATTCCCGGTACTTCGTGTTCCTACACAATATGAACATCCTTTTTCATTATCCTTTGGCCTAATAGCCTTCATTCATCCCAAATGAATGAGAAAACCAAACTTTTCACTTATTTGCAATTAGGTCCCTAAAGTTATTTTTCTTTAACTTTAAGTCCTTAATGCTGGTTTTTCCTCAAATTGTATCCCAAAGCTTTCAAAATTCACCTTCGGACCTCAATTTATTCAAATTCACAAAAAGGGGGTTTAATTTTCTAAATTTTCAATTTGGTCCCCAATTTTTCCAAAATTACCATTTTGCACCATACTTTACAAAAATGGTAAGTTTTGCCCCCAAAATTCCAAAATTTGCCCAATTGGTCCTCCAACTTCTTTATCATGTCCAATTGGGCCTCAATTTTATGAAATGGCACTTTAGTCCCTGGAATTTTTTAAATTCCTAAATTTCCTCCAAATTTTCCCCCAATTTCAACCTTCTAACTCAGCCAAAGTTGATTTAATCAAATTAACCGATCAAATGAGTTTAATTGTTGAAATTGAATTAGATTGGAGTTCCTACACCTTTATATGATTCAATTACACTTTGAATTGCACGATTTGATTCCGAAACGAGCTCAAACGGAGATTCGCTGGAAAACTAGAATTAGATAGAGAAAGCTTCAAAAGCTTATCGTCAGGTGAGCGGTGGTCCGAGTTTTAAATTTGGGCAAATAGATCTTTTCTTGAGGTTGCTCTAGGATCAAGAATTGCATCAATTGATGTCAAATTGATTAGAATTTAGTCATTGAAAATTTGTCGGTTCTCTCTCTAGCACCAATCGAAATTTATAGAGGGAAGCCAAATTGGCTTACCTTTCCACTCTAATTCAGCTATAGGAGGGTTGTGGATGTATTGAGAGGGCTTGGTTTGGCCTGAGAAGGGCTCAAATTGGCCGATTTCAGCTCAGCCAAAATAGGGCAGCTTCGGTCTGTCAGAGTTGCTTCACTATTCAATCACGCCGGCGCATATCTAGCGACCCTCAGAGCAAATGAAGATACAAACTTGTAATTGACTTCTCCCCGAATCCAATGAACCCGACCTCGCCTTGTTTGGCTCAGAAAAATACCCAAGTTGGAGCTTTGGTTCGAGCTTTGCCAGAAATTGGAGCAGTTGAGAGAGAATGGAGTTTTTAGGTGTGAAGAGGATGAATGAGGAGAGGCTCTTTATATAGGAAGCTCGGGGACTTCTTGGCCGTCTGATTGGTGTCTTAATGGTGGTCATTCATTACATGAAACTCCCTGGCTGGAGACTTTTCATTCGATTTTTCGGCGAGTGAACAGTGTTGTCATATGAAGGAAGAAGATGACACTGTTCTGAACCGGACCGGACCGGTCCGAACAGCGTATAAAGCTTAAACTAACTGGTTCAGGCCCGATTCGACCGAATTTTTCTAAATTAAAACTTTCTAAATTCATTTTCTATCCAATGGTGGCCTCAAATCTCAAATTTGAATTTTCAAAGCCACCAAGAAAAAGGAATTTACCATCTGGTTCAAGCCGATCCAAACCGATTCAATCCGGTTCAAATTTGGTTCACCTAAACTGGTTTGATTTTCATCTCCAATTCATCCTAAAGTCCTTTTTCATGACTTTAGCATCCATAAATTTTTTGGTTTGTCCTTTTTCTATCGGTTCCGGTTCATAAATCAATTCAATCTAGTTGGATCTGGTTCATTTGAACCGGTCTAGTTTTTCTCTTCCAATTTGTCCTAAGGTTCTTTTACAAAGTTTTATGAATCCTTTGGGTTACTCAAGAGTTATAATTTCCCAAATTTCTCGTTCCTTGATGATCAGTTTGTGAATTGGTTCAGTGTTTCTCACTCGGTTTGACCAGTTCTTTTCCCAATTTTTCCTTCATTCCAAAGAGTGGGGTTTAGAACTCTCCCCTCCTTTTAGGAGTTTTGTCCCCAAAACTAAATTTCTCTCTGGGATAACTTTCCTTAATGTCAACTTAGACAAGTTAATACTTTGGTAATTCTTTCACCCAGTCCACCTTAATTCACACACTTTAGAATTTCTTTTCCTTTATGTTGTTTACTCATTCCATGTAGTTTTATCATAACTAGTGTATCTTGCCTGTGAGTCTAAAGGTATATCCCTAGGTTCTCATCTTTCTTTACTTAGAGCAAGATTCTTCCCTTTGGGGTTTTTACTCATGATTTCAAGATTGAGAGTTCCAAGGTGCCCAATTGTTCCTTTGTCTAGTTATTCTCTACATCATTGAAACTCTCAGCCCGGTGTTCTTTCGAGCATCGCGTAATTGTTTTTCACAGATTTTGGTATTATTATCCTTTCATCCTATTTTGACCCTTCCTTCGTCCGTCATTTATTTCAACTTCGATCAAAATTTGTTTGATCTTGTCATGCTTACCAACTGACTCTTCCTTACTTGAGTCAAATTTTTCCTTAAAATTGTTGGGCTTACATGTCCCTTACAGCATGACATACTCTATAACATGTCTTTAACCATTTTAAGTTCCTAGAACACTTTTAAAATTATTATTTTTCCATTCTTAGGTCCTTCTTCATTCCCAGTGACATCCTTTACTAAAGGATTTTCCTTTTTCCTTAATCCACTCTTACTTACTCGTGACCATTTCATAACTCATTATTCTCGTTTGATCCCTTTGGGTCTATTTGTTTATTGTTTTGTTTGGGTAGTTCCTTTCTTATGGTTTAATTCTCTACTATGTCCCTCAAGGTAGAGACTTTCGTCTTAGCAGTTACATGCTCAACCATCTTACCATTCCTTGAAGGGTTCTTTCTTCCTTTCTTCTTACCCCTTTCTATGTTAGGGCATTTACTAGCTTTGGATCCTTCTCTATTCACAACTTCTATTTCATCCCTTATTCCTTACTTGAGATACTTCCGATTATCGGTCTTATTTCGTGCACTCCACACTATGCTCAACCATTCACTCTTTAGGCTTCATTATGCGCGTGTGGACTATGACCCATCTCACTAATTGTGGTTATTCCTCCTTAGCCACATCTTATTTGAAGGGCTTACTTTTCTAACGTTTCTCGGGTGTTCTTTCCTTTATTTCCTTATTATGGGTAGTTCACTCATTCTTAATTGTCACAGCATCTTTTGATGCTAACTTCCTATTTACCCATTCCTTAGGTTAAACTTATTCCTTGGGTCCTCTAAGTATGCTTTCTTGGTTCTTTCACCTCAGCTTGCACTTCATTTGCAAGTTATCTATTTATCCTTTTCAATTGGTTCCATTTTCTCTTAGTTGGGATACATATACTTTTCCAGGGTTTCCTTCCTTGGTAGGACTCTCTCCTTTTTCTCTCTAAATTCCTTTTTCCTTGGCTCTAGGGAATATCTACCCTTAAAAGTATCCTTTGATGTCCTCATCTTCTATTTACCCTTGCTCTTGAAACCTTACGGATACATCTTTTGTACCCTATCATCATCCCTACTCGTACCACAAAGCGAGTCTATTTCTTTTAGGTAGAGTTCAAATATTCCTTGTTTCAAGATTTCTTGACCATTATTTGAGAGGCTTACCTACCCCTTTCTTGGCTTGAGTTTAGTCGTTAATTTGGCAATTGGTCTTTTTAAGGATTTCTTTCATCCTTCTTTTCCCTAATATTTGGCCTTTCCACCTTTCCCTTCTTTGCTGGAGTTTAATTTATGACCTTCATAAGTATCAGTTCGTTAACTGCCTCATCCTTACCATTCCCTTGGTCTAATTATCTTAGGGTAGTTGTTTTTCGAGTCTTGTTGACCTTAATATCCATCCTACTGCCCTTTTTAGGGTGTGGTCCTTTCTACTTTCCTGTCTTCCTTAGGGCATCGTATATTCTCCTTGACTATCTTTTTGTAATGACTTGCTTCCTTTTGCTATGTTTTTCCGAAACTTCTATTTGGCTTCACTGCTTTTTCCAAAGTGAGTCATATTTGCAATCTCGAGACATTTCATTTGTCGTCAAATGCTCGACTGGTCTTCTCTCGTGGAGGCGCTCCCTTCTTTGCTCCTAAATGGCGGGAAATTTCTTTTTAAGGAAATTTTTTCTTTAGCTATAATTTGTTCTTGTTTGTAGTTTATCGAGGTCATTCAGTTCTTTTTTCCTTCCTATCACTATGCTAGGATCTTGAAGAGCTTCCTCCTGGTTGTAGTTGAAATTCTGAGCATAAGTTGTATTTCTAGGGATGGTATCCTTTCAAGTTTCCTATAGCTGTGGAAGCGTTATTCTTAGAAAATATTGTCCTAAATCCATGTGGTGTGGGATAGTCCTTCACTTCATGTCCCATTTCCTTACACTTGTAATAGGTCGTTTCCTTGTTGAGTTTACTCCAAGAGTTTCTCCTAGACTCCTTAATTACTTTGACAATTTTTTCTTGTTGTGCCTTCTTTGCCCAACAATTACCTTGATTCATTCCTTTATTTGGGATGGAAATCTCCTTGATCTCCAAAGTGTCTAAGGTAATGTGGGTTTGTTGGTTATTTTCCTTGGGAAATCTTTCTATAGCTGAGGCACAAGGTCACATCATTTTGAGAGATATGGTTTTAGGAACATGGAGTTCTTTATTATTAGAGAGGAGTACAATAGGTTGGGGTCTTAGCCCCATTACAGAAAGTGTTTACGAAATAGATGGGGAGTTATTGGGTTCTTGACAAGCGTCCTCCTTAGTATGGTTACAAGCCCTTCATGGCATTCTTGGCCTTAGGCTTGGTTTCCTTCATACTCAGGATTATGACCTTAACAGATCCTGGCACCATCCTTCTAGATACTTCTCACTAATGTCTCTTGGTTCTTTTGGATTTCTCGGGTATTTTAGGGTGATCTCTCTACAAGGACAGAGTGTTGGTAACGCCAATCCTAGTTTTCTTGGTTCCTCTCCAAGGAGCCATTTGAAAATTTTTAAAATTTTCTCTTAGTTACTATGTTATATAGTTTTGATAATGTATTTGAGGAAACAGGCTCTGATAACACTCAAGTTGTCACACCCCCACCCGGTTTGGTCAGATCCCCATGATCAACCCGCCACTCTCCCGGCTTACTAAGGGTTGCCCCTTCTTTTTAAACCGTGAGGAGTAAGGCATCCTTTAAACCTGCAACTTTTCTAAAATAACATAAATCAAAACTGCATAAAATTTTAAACTTTACATACCTGCCATACAGGTGTGTTAGCTGGTGGTCTTTGGGTAAACTTTTCAGGGTTACCAGAAAGGGATATAAGGGAGGGGTGAGTACAACGACTCAATGAATGGGTTTGCAAAATTTAACTTTTAGAAAAAAAAATGTTTGAATCAGAGTGTGCCAGACTCCTTATTTTCTTTTAAAAACATTTCATTCTCAATTTCAGTTTTTATAACCAATTCTTATTACCATAGTGTGTCATCACCCAACACACATCCTTCATCATAAAGGTAAAACACACAATCGCAGGCCAGCCTGTCCACTGTACCCACTTGTGGCATCGGAGCGACTTTACCGGCCACCTAGATAGAAGTACGTCCACTTCTACCCTGAGAATAAGTGAATGTTCATGACATCTGACCCTCAATCCCATAACAAAACGTTGTGTCTGTATGAGGAAAAAGTCCTCATCCTGTCCCCACCTTGGTCTCATGCGCTTGAAGCTACATCGAGCTTTGTAAGACTTCTGGTACAACTAACTACCGTTATTTCCACCATGTCGTCCAAAGCCTTGGGATGCATCACTACCCCTCTTGGGCATCTTGAAGGTCCCATGACACAGTGCATGTACAATCAATATAATTTCACATAAGGCCATATAATATGTGGTGCCACTGGTCCAACAGCCCTGACCATCAATTTGACATACAACTATTTTTATTGACTAGTCCGGAGACTTGTCATGTCGGACTGCCACTAGTTTACATAGTATGTCGGTCTTGTCTTGGTACCATGGCCAAATAAGTCATGACTTAAGTTTTCATGGCATATTAATCATTTTTGTTTATGAGCTCCGGCTCATGCCAACTGTCCTAGGGTCCACTATTCGAGATTTTCGAAATCAGGGATATTAGCTCCCAAGTTCCAAAATCGAGACCTCCAGCCTAACATAGCTATTTGAGCTCCCATCAAGAAGGTCTACCAAAATGTTTAAGCAGTGGCACACTGTTAGGGGAGAGCACTTCCGATAAAATACTTCTCAACTGCCCATCATACCAACCGAGTATGAGGACATCTCCACTCATAACCGATGAACGAGTTTTCCACTTCCTTCAAGGAAGTTTCATCATACCAACCGGGTATGATCTACTTACACCAGTAAATAGTTTTTTTGCGTGATTTTCACATTACTCCTCTCATGTGAGATGTTAAAAATACCATTTAGTAGTGGGTTTTCATTTTTGAGGTGCTTAACATCCCAACCGAGTATCATATAAAAATCTCACTCACCCGATAGTGCAGTGAATTTCCTCTTAGCCGGCTTTTTGCCTTGATGCGAACTTGTCTTAGCTGGCGTTTTCGGTACTTCGTGTTCCTACACGATATGAACATACTTGTTCATTATCCTTTGGCCTAATAGCCTTCATTCATCCCAAATGAATGAGAAAACCAAACTTTTCACTTATTTGCAAATAGGTTCCTAAAGTTATTTTTCTTTAACTTTAAGTCCCTAATGCTGGTTTTTCCTCAAATTGAGTCCCGAAACTTTGAAAATTCACCTTAGGACCTCAATTTAATCAAATTCACAAAAAGGGGTTTAATTTCCAAATTTTCCAATTTGGTCCCCAACTTTTCCAAAATTACCATTTTGCCCCTACTTTACAAAAATGGTAAGTTTTGCCCCAAAATTTGCCCAATTGGTCCTCCAACATCTTTATCATGCCCAATTGACCCTCAATTTTATGAAATTGCACTTTAATTTCTCGACTTTTCAAAATTCCCAAATTTTCTCTAATTTCAACCTTATAACTCAGTCGAATTTGATTTTATCAAATTGACCGATCAAATGAGTTTAATTATTGAAATTGAAGTTAGATTGGAGTTCCTACACCTTTATACGATTCAATTGCACTTTGAATCGTACAATTTGATGTCGTCACGAGCTCAAACGGAGCTTTGCTGGAAAATTGGACTTAAAAAGAGAAAGCTTTGAAAGCTTACCATCGAGAGCGCGGCGGTTTGAGCTTTCGATTTGGGCAGATAACTCTCATCCTGAGGTTACTTGTAGGATAAAGAATTGCATCAATTGATGCAAAATTGAATTAGAATTTAGTCATCAAAGTTATGTAGGATCTATCTCTAGCGCCAATCGGAATTTACGGAGGGGAGCCAAATTGGCTTACTTTTCCACTCTAATTCAACTGTAGGAGGGCTGTGGAGGTGTTGGGAGGCCTTGGTTTGGCCTGAGAAGGGCTCGAATTGGCTGATTTCAGCTCGGCCGAAACAGGGCAGCTTTGGTCCACCGTAGGTGCATCATTATTCGATCACGCTTGCACTTCTCCAGCGACCCTCAGAGCAAATGGAGACTACAAGCGAGTAGCTGACTTCTCCTTGAATCCAAAGATCCTGACCACGCCTTCTTTGGCTCAGAAAAATGCCCAAGTTGGAGCTCTATTTCGAGCTTCACCGGAAAATGAAGCAGTTGAGAGAGAATAGAGTTTTCAGGTGTGAGGAGGATGAATGAGGAGGGGCTCTATCACACCCCAACTCGGTTTGGTCAGATCCCCTTGAACAACCCGCCGCTCTCCTGGTTCAAGAGGAGTTTCCTACTTCTTTAACTTAAGAGGAGCCAAGCGTACTTACAACCTTGTTCCCTAGAAAGACATATATCAAATAAAATGCAAGGTCAAGAGAGATTAAACATACCCGATAGAGGGTAAGGCTTGGTGTTATCCCTAGTCATTTTCTTTATTTTCTGAAAAGGGATAAAAAGGGGGGTAAGTTTCTACAACTCAGTGAATGGGTATTTTCAAAAATGAAGTTTTCGGTAAACAAATAGTTTTCAAATTGGAGTGTGCGAGATTCCTTAATTCCTTTAAATTTTCTCATTTTCAAATCTCGATTTTCATAATAACTTCTCATCACAATGGTGTGTTTATCAACCAATACATGCCCTTCATCGTGAAGGAACACACATTCGCAGGCCAGCCCATCTATTGTACCCACTTGTGGTGTCAGAGCGACTTTGTCGGCCACCTAGATAGAAGCACGTCCACTTCTACCTTGAGAATGAGTGGATGTATGCGACATTCGACCCTCAATCTCGTAACAAAACTCCGTGTCCGTATGAAGATAGAGACCTCATCCCATCCCCACCCCGGTCTCATGTGCATGAAGCTATGTCGAGCCTTGCAAGACTTCTAGTACGACTAACTGCCCTTATTTCTACCAAGTTGTCTAGAGCCCTAGGACGCATCAATACCCCTCTTGGGCATCTTGAAGATCTCGTAACACAGTGCATGCACAATCAATAGTTTTTCACATAAGCCATATAATCTAGGGTGCCACTGGTCCAACGACCTCGATTCTCAACTCGACCTGCAATAGTTTGTCTTAACTGATCCGTAGACCTGTCATGTCGCACTACCGCTCGTCCATCGAGTATGTCGGTCCTATCATGGTACCATGGCAAAACAACTCATTTACTTAAGTTTCCATGGCTTTAATAATCATGTTTGTTTACCAGCTTATGCTCATGTCAACTAGCCAAGGGCCCACTATTCGAGATTTTTCAAAATCGGACATATTAGCCCCCAAGTTCCAAAACCGAGGCCTCCGACCTATATGAGCTATTCGAGCTCCTGTAAAAAAGGTCTCCCAAAACTTTTAAGCAGTGGCACACAGTCAAGAAAGAGCACTTCTAACAAAATAAACTTTTTAGTCATCCATCACACCAATCGAGTATGAGGACATCTTCGCTTATAACCGAAAAGTGGGTTTTCCACTTCCTTCTAGGAAGTTTTATCATACCAACCGGGTATGATATACTTACAATTGATAAATAGTTTTTTCACGTGATTTCCACATCACTCTTCTCATATGTAATAATTAAAATGCCACTTAGATGTGGGTTTTCATTTTTGAGGTGCTTATCATCCCAACTAGGTATGATATTAAATCCCACTCACCCGATCGTGTTGTGTATTTCCTCTAAATTGACTTTCGTCCCTTGCAAGTTTTTCCTTAGCTATAGTTCCCTATATCTCGTGTTCCTACACGGTATGAACATCCTTGTTCATTATCATTTGTCTTGATAGCCTTCATTCATTATGAATGACAAAAATATCTAACTTTTCAAATATTTGCAATTTGGTCCCTAAAGTTCCTTTTCTTTTACTTTAGATCCCAAATGCCGGTTTTTCCCCAAATTGAGTCCCAAAACCTTAAAAATTCTCCTTGGGACCTCAATTTATTCAAATTCACAAAAAAGAGTTCAAGTTTCCCAAATTCCCAATTTGGTCCCCAATTTTTCCAAAATTACCATTTTGCCATTCCTTTACAAAAATGGTAAGTTTTACCCCAAAAATTCCAAAATTTACTCAATTGGTCCTCCAACACTCTTATCATGCTCAATTGGAACTCAATTTTATAAAATTGTATTTTAGTCCCTCAAATTTTTAAAATCCCCAATTTCAACTTTCTAACACAGTCGAATTTGATTTCATCAAATTGCGATCAAACAAGTTTAATTGTTGAAATTGAAGTTAAATTGGAGTTCCTACATCTTCATACGATTCAATTGCACATTGAATCACAAGTTTTGACATCGGAACGAGCTCAAATGGAGCTTCATCGAAAAATAGAACATAGAGAGAGAAAGATTCAAATGCTTACCATTGGGGGCACGGTGGTCCAAGCTTTCGATTTGAGCTGATAGCTCTCGTCCTGAGATTACTCTTAGGATCAAGAATTGCATCAATTGATGCCTAATTAAGTGAGAATTTTATCATCGAAATTCTGTCAGTTCTCTCTCTAGCACCGGTTGGAAATTACAGAGGGGAGCCAAATTGGCTTACCTTTTAGTTCTAATTCGGTCGTAGGAGGGCTGAGGAGGTGTTGGGAGAGATTGGTTTGTCATGAGGAGGGCTCGAATTGGCTGATTTTAGCTCGATAGAAATAGGGTAGCTTCGGTTCGTCGGAGCTGCTTCACTAATCGATCACGGCAGCACTTCTCCAATGACCCTCGGAGCGAATGTTGACTACCACCTTGTAGTTAACTTTTCTTCAGTTTTAAGGAACCCAACCATGCCTTCTTTGGCTCAAAAAAGACACTATATCAGAGCTTTAGTTCGAGCTTTGCCAAAAAAATTAAGTAGTTGAGGGAGAGTAAGGTTTTTAGGTGTAAAGAGGATGAACGGAGAGGAGCTCTTTATATAGGGAGTTCGGGGACTCGTCGGTAGTCCGTTTGGCACCTTTATGACAATCATTGATGGCCTGAAATGTACTGAACGGAAAAGTTTACTCTTCACCGATGCTGGTTCGATTTTTCGGCGAGTGATCAATGTTGTTATCTGAAGGAAGAAGACAACATTGTTCGAACCGGATTCAAAGCTTAAACCAGCTGATTCACACCCAATTCAACCGAATTTTTCAAATCTAAAAATTTCTAAATTTATCTAAATTCATTTTCTATCTAATGGTGGCCTCAAATTTCCAATTTGAATTTTTTTAAGCCACATAGAAAAGTGAATTTAGAATCTGGTTCAATAGTGGTTCAAACTGATCCAAACCGGTTCAATCCGGTTCGGATCCAGTTCACCTGAACTGATTTGGTTTTCATCCCCCATTCATCCTAATGTCCTTTTTTCATGGCTTATGTGACTCTTTAGGTCACTTGGGATCTATAATTTTCTTAGTTTGTCCTCTCTCTATCGATTCCGACTCATAAACCGGCTCGGTTTATAAACTGGTTTAATCCGATTCAGATCTGATTCATCTAAACCAGTCTGGTTTTTCTCTCCCAATTTGTCCTAAGGTTCTTTTCCAAGGTTTATGAACCATTTTGAGTCACTTGGGAGTTGTAAATTCTCCAATTTTCTCGTTTCGTGATAATCGGGTTTGTGAACGGGTTCGATTTTCTCACTTGGTTTGACCAGTTCTTTTCCTGGTTTTCCTTAACTCCAAAGAGCGGAGTTTACAACTCTCCCCTCCTTTTAGGATTTTTGTCCCCAAAACTTAATTAGCAACCTTTGTACTAGGAACAACTTTTTTTGATGTCCACTTGGTGTTTGCTTAACATGCAAACTCTTCTCTTATTCTTTCAATTAGCCCCTTTTATATCATTCACTTAAGGAATTTCTTTTCTTTTATATTATTTACTCCCTCCATGGAGTTTATCATAACTAGTCATACCTTACTCAAGGGTGTATACTTAGATTCACATCTTTCTTTGCTTAGAGCAACATTTTTCCCTTTGAGGTCCTTTACTCAGGATTGGGAGTTCAAAGATACCTAACCATTCCCGTGTCTAATTAGCCTCTCGGTTGTTGAAACCTTTAGCTTGATGTTCTTTAGAGCATTACATACTTATTTTCACGGGTTTCCCTTATTATCATCCTTTTCGTCCTACTTCAACTCTTCCTTCAACTGTTGTTCATTTTAATTTCAGTCCAAATTTTATGTTTGACCTTGTCGTGCTTACTAACTGACTCTTCCTTATTTTGAGTCATGTTTTCCTCAGGTTTGTTGGGCTTACATGCCCCTTACAGCATGTCATTTTATAGATCTTGTCTCTATGTCAATTAGAGTTCCAGAACACCTCATTTAGGGTTGTTCCCAACTTTCCAACCTCTAGGGATTATATAACTTCATCCCTATTTTCGTTTATTTGTATTCCACAACTACTTTTACCATTATCCAGTCAACTTACATAACCGTGTCGGTTCTCCTTACCCACTCGTCCTTTCTCAACTTCCTATTGAGTCTTTCTAGTTCCAATGATTTTGTTTCCCAATGATTTACCGACAAGCTGGGATTCTTTCCTTCTTAAGTCCTTGGCATTCTTTGTTCAAGGATTTTTCCTTATTCCTTAATCTTTTTATCTATGTGTCATTTCCTTTGCTTGGGAAGGTTCCCTTCTTCTGGTTTCGTTCTCTACTATGTCTCTCACAATAGAGACTTTCATCTTAGGAGCTACATACTCAACCTTCTTATCATTCCTTATAGGGTTCTTTCTTCCTTTTTTCGTACCCCTATTTATGTTAGAGCATTTGCCCGTATTGGATCTTTCTTTATCCACAACTTCTATTTCATCCCCTATTCCTTACTTGAGATACTTTCGATTATCGGTTTTATTCCATGCCTCTAATTTGATTTCTCTGCTTTTTCCAAAGGAAATTGTACTTGCAATCTCAAGACATCCCATTTGTCATTAAATGTTTGGCTTGTCTTCTCTCATGGATGCACTCCCTTCTTTGCTCCTAAATTTTTGGAAATTTCTTCTTTAAGGGAGAATTCTCTTCAGCTACCTTTTGTTCTATTTGTGGTTTTATTGAGGTTCTACCTTTATCCCTTTTTCCTTCCTATTATTTCACTAAGATCTTGAAGAGCTTCCTCCTCTTTATGGTTGAAATTACGAGCGGGAGTTGTGTTTTTCTTGGGATGGTATCCTTTCAGATTCCCTATAGTTGTGGGGTGTCATTCTTGGAAAGTATTATTCTAAATCCTAGTGGGACAGTCCTTTATTTTATGTCCTATTTCCTTTGCACTTTGTAATAGGTTGTTTCCTTGCTTAGTTGTTACTCCAGAAGTTCTTCTAGATTCTTTATCTTGATAGTTTTCTTGCCATTCATTCCTTGATCCTTGGTATCCGTGGTGTCTAGGGTATTGCGGTTTTGTTGGGTTACTTTTCTTGGGGCCATCTTCCTAGAAAGATCACATCCTTTGAGAGACAGGGTTTTAGGAATTTGGAGTACTTTATTAATAGAGTAGTACAATATGTTGGGGGTTTTAGCCCTATTACAGAAGGTGGTCACAAGATACATAGGGAGCTATGGGATTCTCAATAAGCATCCTCCTAAGTAAGGTTATACGCTCCTTGCTAGTAGTTATGGATTCATGCTTGGCTTCCTCCATACTTAGAGTTGTGACTTCAATAGGTCTTAGCAGCATTCTCTTAGATACTTCCCCATTTGGACTTTTGGGATTTCTACCATGCTTCAGGCATTAGGAAAGCTTCTAGGGTTGTCTTCCTACGAGGATAGGGTGTTGAGTAGAGTCATCCCTAGTTTTCTTAGTTGCTCTCCTGGGAGCCATCTGAAAATTTTAAGATCAATCCTATTAGTTACTATATTTTCTAGTTATGATTATGTATTCAAGGAAACAAACTCTAATACCACTCAAGTTGTCATGCCCCGACCCGGTTTGGTCGGATCCCCGTGATCAACCCACCACCCTCCCAGTTTACTAAGGGTTTCCCCTTATTTATAAACCATGAAGAGTAAGGCGTCCTTTAAACCTGTACCTTTCCTAGAACACATAAATCAAAACTGCATAAAATTTTAAACAACTAATACATGTCTCACAGGCTATTAGTTGAAGGTCCTTCGAGGTAGGCTTTCCAAGATTACCTGAAAGGGAGATAAGGGAGGGGGTGAGTGCAACGACTTAGTGACTGAGTTTTCAAAATTTAACTTTTAGGAAAAAGAATTGTTTGGAGTGTGCCAGACTTATTATTTCCTATAAAAAATCCTTTCATTTTAAATCTCTATTTTATCACCATTTCTTATTAATCACAGTGTGTCATCACCTAACACACATCCTTCATTATGAAGGTCAATTATACAATTGCGGGCCAATACAACTACTGAACCCACTTGTGGTGTCGGAACAACTTTACTGGCCACCTAGATAGAAGTACGTCCACTTCTACCCTGAGAATAAGTGGATGTTCGTGACATCCGACCCTCAATCCCGTAACAATTCTCTATGTCCATATGAGGACAAAAACCTCATCCCGACCCACCCCGATCTCGTGTGCTTGAAGCTATGTCGAGCTTGGTAAGGTCACCTGGTCCGACGAACTGCCCTTATACCCACCATGTCGTCTAGAGCCCTAGGATATATCACTACCCCTCTTGGGCGTCTTGAAGGTCCCGTAATCACAGTGCATGCACAATCAGTATTTTCACATCATGCCATATAATATGTGGTGCCACTGGTCTAACGGCCCCAACCCTCAACTCAACCTATAGTTGTTTGTCTTGACTAGTACGGAGACCTGTCATGTCATATTGCCAATAGTTGATTGAATATGTCAGTCCGGTTTTGGTACCATGACCAAACAATTCATTTATTTAAAAATTTTATGGCATATATCTCATGTTTGTTTATGAACTCCTGCTCATGCCAACTGGCTTATGGCCCACTATTCGAGATTTTCAAAACCGGGCATATTAGCCCCAAGTTCAAAAAGTGAGGCCTTCGGCCTAACAAAGCTATTCGAGCTCCCATCAAAAAGGTCTCCTAAATCGTTTAAGCAGTGGCACGATCAGGGTAGAGTATTTCTGACAAAAATATATGTTTAACTATACATCATACTAACCGAGTATGAGGATATCTCCGCTAATAACTGATGAGCGGATTTTCCACTTCCTCCGAGAAAATTTCATCATATCAACCGGGTATGATCTACTTACAACCAGTAATTAGTTTTTTCGCGTCATTTTCACATCACTCCTCTAAGTCGTGATGTTTAAAATACCACTAAATAGTGGGTTTTCATTTTTGAGGTACTTGTCATCCCAACCGGGTATGATATAAAAATCTCAATCACCCGATTGTGCAGTGAAAGTCCTATTAGTCGGCTTGTTGTCCTTACTTGAACTTATCTCAGTTGGCATTCTTGGTACTTCGTGTTGCTACATGATATGAACATTTTTGTTCAATATTTTTTGGCCTAACAACCCTCATTCATCCCAATTGAATGAGAAAATCAAATCATTCCTTTATTTGTAATTAGGTTCATAAAGTTAATTTTCTTTAACTTTAAGTCCCTAATGCCGGTTTTTCCTCAAATTGAGTAACAAAAACCTTTAAAATTACTCTTTGGACTTCAATTTACTCAATTTCATAAAAAGGAGTTCAAGTTTCCCAAATTCCCAATTTGACCCCAAAAATTTTCCAAAAAAAATATTTTACCCTTGCTTTACAAAAATGGTAAGTTTTACCCAAAAAATTCAAAAATTACTCAATTGGCCCTCTAAAATTCTTATCATGCCCAATTAACCATCAATTTTTACAAAATTGCATTTTGATCCATTAAATTTTCGAAAATCCCCAATTTTCCCTAATTTTTCCCCCAATTTCAACTTCCTAACACAGCCGAATTTGATTTCATCAAATTGACCGACCAAACACTTTTAATTGTTGAAATTGAAGTTAAAATTGAGTTACTACATCTTCATACTATTCAATAGCACTTTGAATTGCAAGTTTTGATGTCGAAACAAGCTCAAATGGAGCTTCGCTGAAAAACAAATTGTAGAGAGAGAAGGCTTCAATTGCTCACCATTGGAGGTGCGGTGGTCCGAACTTTCTATTTGGACAAATAGCTTGTGTCCTAAGGTTTTTCCTAGGATCAAGAATTCAAACAATTGATGCTGAATTGGATTAGAATTGTGTCATCAAAATTCTATCAGTTCTCTCTCTAGCATTGGTTGGAAATTGTAGAGGGGAGTCAAATTGGCTTACCTTTCAGTCATAATTCAACTGTAGTAGTGCTGTGAAGGTGTTGGGAGGAATTGGTTTGGCCTGAGGAGGGCTCAAAATGGTCAATTTTAGTTCGGCCGAAATAGGGCAACTTTGGTCCGCTAGAGCTGCTTCACTATTCCATCACACCAACGCTTCTCCGGCGACCCTCGGAGCAAATGGAGACCACATGCGTGTAGCTGACTTCTCCCCGGTTCTAAAGAACCTGACCTCACCTTGTTTGGCTTAGAAAAGTTCCAAGTTAGAGCTCTAGTTTGAGCTTCACCGAAAAATGGAGTAGTTGCAAGAGAATGGAGTTTTCCGGTGTCGAGAGAATGAATGAGGAGGGGGTCTTTATATAGGAAGCTCGGGGACTTCTTGGTCGTCCTATTAAAGCCTTAATGGTAGTCATTCATTGTCTGAAACTCACTGGCCAAAGACATTTCAGCTTCGCCGGCACTGCACAATTTTCGGGCAAGTGAACAGTGATGTCATCTGAAGGAAGAAGACAACACTGTTCTGAACCAAACCGAATCAATCTGAATCAGGTTCAAAGCTTAAACCGGCTAGTTCACCCCCAGTTCGACCAAAATTTTCAAATCTAAAAATTTTAAAATTTATCTAAATTCATTTTCTATCTAATGGTGGCCCTAAATTTCCAATTTTAATTTTTTAAGCCACATAGAATAATGAATTTAGAATCTCGTTCAATAGTTGTTCAAACCGATCCAAACTAGTTCAATCCGGTTCAGATTCGGTTCACCTGAACTAGTTTGGTTTTCATCCCCCATTCATCCTAAAGTCCTTTTTTCATGGCTTATGTGACTCTTTAGGTCACTTGGGATCCATAATTTTCCCGGTTTGTCCTCTCTCTATTAATTCTTATTCATAAATCGGCTCGGTTCATAAACCGGTTCAATTCGGTTTGGATCTAGTTCACCCGAACCGGTCTAGTTTTTCTATCACAATTTGTCATAAGATTCTTTTCCAAGGTTTATTAACCATTTTGAGTCACTTGGGAGTTGTAAATTCTCCAATTTTCCCATTTCCAGATAATAGGGTTTGTGAACCGGTTCAGTTTTCTCACTTGGTTTGACCGGTTCTTTTCCCAATTTTCCTTAACTCCAAAGAGCGGGGTTTACAGCGGCGGTCCGAGCTTTCGATATGGGTAGATAACTCTCGTCCTAAGGTTTCTCCTAAGATCAAGAATTGCATCAATTGATGCCGAATTGAATGAGAACTTTATCATCGAAATTCTATCAATTCTCTCTCTAGCACTGGTCAAAAATTATAGTGGGTAGCTAAATTGGCTTACATTTTAGTTCTAATTCGGCCGTGAGAGGGCTGAGAAAGTGTTGGGAGAGCTTGGTTTGGCCTGAGGAGGGCTCAAATTGGCTAATTTTAGCTCAAGAGAAACAGGGTAACTTCGGTCCGTTGGAGCTGCTTCACTGTTCGATCACGTCGACGCTTCTCTAGCAACCCTCGGAGAGAATGGAGACTACCACCGTGTAGCTGACTTCTCTCTGGTTCTAAGGAACCTGACCACGCCTTCTCTGGCTCAAAAAAGACCCTATATCATAGCTCTGGTTCGAGTATCACCAGAAAACTGAATAGTTAAGAGAGAGTGAGGTTTTCAGGTGTATAGAGGATGAATGGAGAGGGGCTCTTTATATAGGGAGCTTAGGGACTTGTCGGTTGTCCGTTTGGCACCTGAAACATACTGAATGGAAACTTTTCCTCTTCATTGGTATTGGTACAATTTTCCGGCGAGTGAATAGTGTTGTCATCTGAAGGAAGAAGACGACACTGTTCTGAACCAGAATGGACCGGTTCGAACCGGGTTCAAATATTAAATCAGCCGATTCATGCCCGATTTAATCGAGTTTTTCAAAATTAAAAATTTCTAAATTCATTCTCAATCAAATGGTGACCTCAATTCTCAAATTAGAATTTTCTAAGCCACCTAAAAAATGAATTTAGCTTCTTGTTCAATAGTGGTTTAAACTGGTTCAATCCGGTTCGGATCCAGTTCACTTGAACTTGTTTGGTTTTCATCCCCCATCCATCCTAAAGTCCTTTTTCATTACTTATGTGACTATTTAGATCACTTGGGGTCCATAAATTTCCCGGTTTTCCCTCTCTCTATCGGTTCTGGTTCGTAAACTAGCTTGGTCATAAACCAGTTCAATCTGGTTCGAATTCGGTTCACCCGAACCAGTCTGGTTTTTCTCTTCCAATTTGTCTTAAGGTTCTTTTCTAAGGTTTATTAACTCTTTTTGGCTCACTCAGGAGTTGTAAATTCCCCAATTTACCCACTACCCGATAACGGTTTTACGAACCGGTTTGGTTTTCTCACTCGGTTTGACCAGTTCTTTTCCCGGTTTTCCTTAACTCCAAAGAGTGGAGTTTACAAGCTCTTTATATAGGAAGCTCGAAGACTTCTTTGTCGTTCAATTGGTGCCTTAATGGCGGTCATTCATTGCCTGAAACTCCCTGGCCAGAGACTTTTCATCTTCGCTGACGCTGCTCGATTTTCTGGGGAATAAACAGTGCTGTCATCTAAAGGAAGAAGACGACATTGTTCCGAACCAAACTGGACCGGTCCGAATCGGATTCAAAGCTTAAACCGATCGATTCAGGCCCAATTCGACCAAATTTTTCAAAATTAAAAATTTCTAAATTCATTCTCTATCTAATGGTGGCCTCAATTCTCCAATTTGAATTGTTTACACCACCTAGAAAAATGAATTTAGCATTCGGTTCAATAGTGGTTCAAACTGGTTCAATTCGGTTCGGATCCGATTCACCTAAACTAGTTTGGTTTTCATCTCCAATTCATCCTAAAGTCCTTTTTCATGACTTTTGTGACTATTTAGGTCACTCGAAATCCATAAATTTCTCAATTTACCCTTTCTCTATTGGTTCCAATTTATAAACCGACTCGGTTTTCTCTTTATAAATGACCAGTTCTTTCCCCAATTTTCTTATTATTAAAGGACGGGGTTTACAACGGTTCAATCTGGTTCACCCTGAACTGGTCTGGTTTTCTCTTTCCATTTGTCCCTAGGTTCTTTTTCATGATTTTTATGACTCTTTGAATCATTTGGGATTTGTCAATTTCCCATTTTACCCTTTCTTTACCAATTATGGTTCGTGAACCGACTTGGTTTTCTCTTTTGAATTGACCGGTTCTTTTTCTGATTTTCTTGTCTTTAAAAGGACGGGGTTTACATTAACTGTTGACGAAGGACATGTGTCGTATCCTGATTGGCCAACGCTTCCATGCGCTGACTGAGCGCTAACTTGGCGCACTTTGCCATGCGTCGCGTGCTGATTGGTCACGTCTACTGACTGGATGCTGACCTGGCAGTGATCCATTGTCCGGCTAGACTGCTGATTGGTCTGGCCCGACCAAGTTTGGTGACCCAAATTCAAAAACTGGCCGGTTCATGCTCGATTCGACTAGTTTTTGAAATTTAAAAATTTCTAAATTTTTCTAAAATCATTTCCTATCTAATGGTGGCCTAAATTTCTCAAATTATGTTTTTATGCTACCTAGAAAAATAAATCTTTTAACCGATTCCATACAGTTTATCCTGGTTCAATCCAGTTTAGATTTGAATCGGTATGAACTGGTCTAATTCTGATACCAATTTTCAGTCATGGTTCCATCTCATAAATTTTTTGGTATTTATCAGCCACTTGGTATTTCTTATATTCCTATTTTGGCCCATACTTATCCACTCTTGTCATTACAATAAGATAGTCATAGGGAATAAATGACACCCTGAGGAAGACCGGGAAGTAGAAGGGGCTACACCATAAAAAGGTTAGTGAGATGGACGTTAAGGACAAGAGTACTCGAGAAAAAACTGCCCTAAGAAACTTAGACCAAAGGAATGGTGGAGGCGAGACAGTTAACAAACTAATACATGGGAAAACCATAATTTGAGTTCCAACAAAGAAAAAAGGGGCGAAAAGGCCAAATACTCAAGAAAATAAGGATAAAAGAAATCCTTAACAGGACCAAAGGCCAAATTAACCAAGAAAAAAAAATATAGGCAAGCCTCTCACATAATTATCAAGAAATCTTGAAACAAGGAAGACTTGAACGCTACATAAAGAAATACACTATGAAAGTAAACTTTAGAGGGATGCATACGACTAACTACCGTTGAAGGAATTTTGATGGGCGGATGGACATAATGTGGAGTGCAAGGAACTAACCCTTAATTGGGAAATGTTTCAAAGGAAGGAAGTATCGTGATGGCCCAGTGTGACCTACTTGGAGAGAGCAGGAGAACCAAACAATAATTTCAGGATGAACAAGAGATTTTGAAACAAGAAGGATGTGAACCCTCCTTAAACGGAAATAAGTTAACGGGTTAGCATCAAAAAGATGTTGTGACAAGTATGAATGAGTGGACAACCCATACTAAGGTAATAAAGTAAAGAAGATGTGGCTAAGGAGGAATAACCACAATTGGTAAGACGGGTCATAGTCCACACACGCATATGAAGCTTAAAGAGTGGATGACCGAGCATAGGGTGGAATGCACGGAATAAAACCAATAAACGGAAGTATCCCATCTAAGGAATAGGGGATAAAACAAAAGTTGTGGATAGAGAAGGATCCAAAGCAAACAGATGCCCTAACATAGATAAGGGTGCAAAAAAAGGAGAAAGAACCATACAATGAATGATAAGGAGGTTGAGCATGTAACTCCAAAGATGGAAATCTCTATTGTAAGGGACATAGTAGAGAACAAAACCAGAAGGAGGGAACCTTCCCAAGCAAGGTAATCGACACATATATTGAAAGCAATTATTGTAGAATGAAGAATCATAAAGTGATTATGAGTAAGTAAAAGTGGATTAAGGAAAAAGGAAAAAACCCCTTGAATAAGGAATGCCAAGGATTTAAGAAGGAAAGTATCCTAGTTTGTTGGTAAACTATTGGGAAACCAAATAATTGGCACCAGAAAAACCCAATAAAGAAGTTGGGAAAGGACGAGTGGGTAAGGAAAACCGACACGGTTATGTAAGACATGTTGTCAAGATACGAATGATAATTCAGTAATAGTAAAGGTAGTTGAGGAATACTGCCCAATTAAAGGAGGGATGAAATTATATAGTCCCTGGAAGACTGGAAAGTTGGAAGCAACCCTAAAAGAGGTGTTGTAGGAGTTTGATTGACTGAGACAAGTTTAGAACTATGTCATGTAAGTAAGGGACATATAAGCACCAACAATCCTGAGTAAAATGTAACTCGAGTAAGAAGGAGTCAGTTGGTAAACATAACAAGTTCAAACATAAATTTGACCGAAGTTGTAATCAATGACGGATGAAGGATGGGTCAAATTGGGATGAAAGAATAACAACACAAAAACCTGTGAAAACAAGTATGTAATGCTCGAAAGAACGTCGAGCTAGGGGTTTCAACGATGAAGAGAATAACTAGAAAGAGGAAAGATTAGGCACCTTGGAACTCCCAATCCTGAAATCTTGAGTAAAATCTCCAAAAGGAAGAACCTTATCCTAAATAAAGGGAGATGCAAACCTAAGAATATACATTATGATTAATGAGCCACACATGCCTCGTTATTATAACTCCATGGAAGGAGTAAGCATGATAAATGAAAAGAAATTCCTTAGATGAATGATTACGGGGACTAAGTGAAAGAGCAATCGAAGTGTTAGCATGTCAAGAAAACTCGAGTTAACATTAAGGGAAATTATTCCCGATGTGGAATATATTGGTTAAGTTTTGGGGATAAAACTCCTAAAAGGAGGGGAGAGTTGCAAACCCCGCACTTTTGAGTTAAGGAAAATCAGGAAAAGAACCAATCAAACCGAGTAAGAAAACCGAGACGGTTTACAAACCCGATCATTTGGGAACAAGCAATTTAGAAATTTACAACTTCCAAATGATCCAAAGGGTTTATTAAACCTTGGAAAAGAAACTTAACACAAATTAGAATAGAAAAACAAAATTGGTTCAGGTGAACAAGAGTAAATAAAAACTCTAAAGTTAAGCGTGCTTGCCCGAGAGTAGTGTGATGATGGGTGACCTCTTGGGAAGTATGATTTTTTTGTAACCCGAAATTTAGGTCAAAAATTTTTATGCGAATGTACGGCTTATTGTAATTAATACCAATAATTTATGTCAATATTAATACTAGTAATAAATCTCTCCCATTTAATACACAGTCTTACACTTAGGTCATCCCCATTCATTATTCTCACACCCGAACACTTTTCTCTCTTTCTCTACTGCTCCATTTCCCAGTGAAGCTCGAACTAGAGCTTCAACTTGAACAAAGGTTGGGCTCTTTAGAACCGGGGAGAAGATAGTTATCTGATAGCAAACTCCAGTCAATCCGAGAATCGTTGGAGAAGCGCCAGCATGATAGAATAGTGAAGCAGCTCCAGCGGACCGAAGCTACCCTATTTCGGCCAAGCTGAAATCAGCCATTTCAAGCCCTCCTCAGGCCAAACCAAGCCCTCCCAACACTTCCTCAGCTTTTCCACCACCGAATTCAGACCAAAGGTAAGCCAATTCGGCTCCCCTTTACAATTTTCGATCGGTGCTAAAGAGAGAGTCGACCGAATTTCAATGACGAAATTCCAATCCAATTCTGTATCAATTGATGTGTCACGCCCCGACCCGGTTTGGTCGGATCCCCGCGATCAACCCGCCACTCTCCCGATTTAATAAAGGGTTTTCCCTTATATTATAAATCGTAAAGAGTAAGGCGTTAACCTGCACCTTTTTTTCCAGGAATATCATAAATCAAAACTGCATAGTAATTTAAATTAGTTGTACCTATCTTGCAGGCGTTTAATTGCGCAAGTCCGTTAAGGTTCGGCTTTCCGGGACTTCCTAAAAGGGGTATAAGGGAGGGGGGTGAGTACAACTACTCAGTGAATGGGATTCAAATCTTTTAACTTTCAAGAAAAAACATTTATATGGAGTGTGCCAGACTCCTTTGTTTTCAAAAATCATTTCATTTAAAAATTCATGTTTTTCCATTATTTCTTAGTTATCGGTGTGTCATCACCGAACACACATCCTTCATCATGAAGGTTACACACATTCGTAAGTCAGTATCACTATTGAACCCGCTAGTGGCTTCGGAGTGACTTTTCCTGCCACCCGGATAGAAGTACGACCACTTCTACCCTGGGAATGAGTGGATGTACGTGACATTCGACCCACAATCCCGAAATCACTTCTTCGTTTCCATATGAGGACAGAGACCTCATCCTGTCCCCACCCGGGTCTCATGCGCTTTGTGTTACTCCAAATTTTGCACAAACACCTGGAACAACAATCTGCCCTTATACTCACTAGGTCGTCCAGGGCCCTTAGGACACATCACTACCCCTCATGGGCGTCTTGATGATCTCGTACTCATGTGCATGCACAAACAAAGTTTTCTTAAATTACCATTTAATATGTGGTGCCATTTGTCCCAACGGTCCCGACCTCCAACTCAACCTGTAGCTGTTTGTTTTGACTGGTCTGAAGACCGGTCATGCCGCACTGCTACTAGTTGACTGAGTATGTCGGACCTGCCTTGGTACCATGGCCAAACAATTCACTTATTAAGTTTTAATGGCACATATATATATATATATATATCATGTTCTTTTACGAGCTACTGCCCGTGTTCATTGGCCTATGGCCCACTGTTCGACTTTTTCAAAAATTGGGCATTTTAGCCCTCAAGTTCCAAAATCGAGGCCCCTAGCCTATTAGAGCTATTCGAGCTCCCGTCGAGAAGGTCTCCCAAATTGTTTAAGCATTGGCACACAGTCAGGGGAGAGCACTTCCGACAAAAATAGGTTTTTACTATCCATCATACCGACCGGTATAAGGACATCTCCGTTCATAACCGATGAACGGGTTTTCAACTTCCTTCGAGGAAGTCTCATCATACCAACCGGGTATGATCTACTTACAACCCGTAAGTAGTTTTTTCACATAACTTTCACATCACTTTCTCAAAGTAGTGATGATTAAAATACCACTAAACAGTGGGTTTTTATATCGAGGCACTTATCATCCCCAACTAGGTATGATGTTAGTAAACCCACTCACCCAATAGTGCAGTGAAATTCCACTTAGTCGGGTTTTGTCCTTAGCAAGCCGAACCTCGACTGGCATTCCCAATGTCTCATTCTCCTACATGAGATGAACATAATTTTTCATTATTCTTTGGCCTAATAGCCCTCATTCGTTCCAAATGAATGAGAAAATCCAACTTTACATATATTTACAATTAGGTCCCTAAAGTTAATTTTCTTTAACTTTAAGTTTCTATTGCCGGGTTTTTCCGAAATTCGAGTCTTGAAACCTTTAAAATTTATCTTAGGACCTCAAATTATTTGATTTCACACAAAGGGGTTTAATTTCCCAAATTTCCAATTTGGTCCTTCAATTTTCCCAAAATTACAATTTTGCCCCAAAAATTATAAAATTTATCAATTGACCCTCTAATATTCTTATCATGACCAATTAACCCTCAATTTTAGAAAATTACATTTTGGTCCTTCAAATTTCCAAAAATCCCCAATTTCCTCAACCTTTTTTTTTCCAATTTCAACTCTTCAACACTGCCAAATTTGATTTCATCAAATTGATCAATCAAACACCTCGAATTGTTGAAATTGGAGATGAAATTGAGTTCCTACATGTTTATACAATTCTAAGGAACTTTGAATCACAGATTTTAATGTTGGAATGAGCTCAAACGGAGATTTATCGGAAAACAAACTATAGAGAGAAAAATCTTTGATTTCTCACCGGTGAGGGCGTGGTGGTGGAGCTTTCAAATCTAGGCAGATAGCTCTCCTCCAAAGGTTTTTCCTAGGATCAAGGATGACATCAATTGATGTCGAATTTGATTAGAATTTCTTTATTGAAATTCAATCGACTCTCTCTCTAACAACGATCTGAAATTGTAAAGGGAAACCGAATTGGTTACCTTTCGGTCCTAATTCAGTCGAGGAAGGACTGAGTAAGTGTTGAGAAGGCTTGGTTTGGCCTGAAGAGGGTTTGAAATGGCCGATTTTAGCTTGACCAAAATAGGGTAGCTTCGGTCCACTGAAGCTACTTTACTATTCCAACATACCGGCGCTTTTCCAACAATTCACGGATTGACTGGAGTTTGCTACCAGATAGCTGTCTTCTCCCCGTTTCTAAAGAGTCTGACCTTTGTTCAAGTCGAAACTCTAGTTCGAGCTTCACCGGGAAATGGAGTAGTAGGGAGAGAGAGAGAAGTATTAAGGTATGAGGAGAATGAAATGGGGATGACCTCTTTATATAGGCGTAAAACCCGTGTATTAAATGGGCGAGATTTATTACTAGTATTAATATTGCCATAAATTATTGGTATTAATTCTAATAATTAAATTTCGGTATTAAAAGTCATACTTCCTAGGAGGTCACCCATCCTCACACTACTCTAAGGTAAGCACGCTTAACTTTGAAGTTCTCATGGAATATAGTTCACCTAAACCAATTTGGTTTTTATTTTTTAGTTTGTCTTAAGTTTCTTTTACAAGGTTTAATGAACCCTTTGGATCACCCGAAAGTTGTAAATTTTCATATTGTTTATTCCCAAATATAAACCGGCTTGGTTTTCTTATTCGGTTTGACCGGCTCTTTTCCCGGTTTTCCTTAACTAAAAAAATGCGGGTTTTACAACTCTCCCCTCCTTTTAGGGGTTTTGTCCCCAAAACAATTACACGTTAAATAACTAAGGATAACTATCCCTCATTAGAGACTCAGTTTCCCATGTCTGTTCCTGCATGGGTCCATTTTGCCACAACACCTTGACCATAGGGATTTTCTTGTTCCTTAAATTCGTGTCTCTCTGATCGGTGATTTGTACCAGCTCTATCTGATAAGTCAGGTTCTCTTCCAATTCCATTGGAGGTCGGTCCAGTACGTGACTAGGATCAGGCTGATATTTTCGAAGTACTGAAATGTGGAATACGTCATGTATTCTCTGCAAATTTGGAGGCAGTTCTAATTTATATGCTATTGGTCCTATCCTTTGAATAATGGGATATGGATCGATATATCTGAGTTTTAACTTTCCTCTTTGCTGAAACCTAAGTATTCCTCTCCATGGAGAGACTTTGAGGAATACCTGATCACCCACTTCGAACTCCAAATCCTTCCTTCGATTGTCTGTATAACTCTTCTGCCTATCCTGTGCAGTCTTAAGACGACTCCTTATTAATTTTATCTTCTCTGTGGTGTCCTCTATTATCTCGGTTTTCTCTAACTTCCTTTTGCCCACTTCTTCCCAAAACAAAGGGGTACGACATGGTCGTCCATAAAGGGCTTCATAGGGAGCCATCTGGATGCTGGCCTGATAACTATTATTATACGCAAATTCCATTAGGCATAAGTATTCCTCCCAGCTTTTATTCATGGTGAGTACACATGTCCTTAGCATGTCTTCCAAGGTTTGGATGGTTCGCTCAGACTGACCATCTATCTAACGATGAAATGTCGTACTCATGTGGAGTTTTGTTCCCATGGCGTTTTGCAGACTCGGCCAAAACTTGGAAGTAAATCTCGGATCTCTATCCAATACTATACTCACTGGGACACCGTGGAGTCTTATTATTTCCTTCATGTATAGGATGGCCAGCTGTTCTACTGTGTCCGTCACTCTTATAGGAAGGAAATGAGCTGATTTGGTCAATCTATCCATAATTACCCAAATTGCATCTCAACCTTTTTCGGTCACCGGCAGGCCCGTGACGAAATCCATGGTGATGTGTTCCCATTTCCATTCTGGAATTGGTAAGGGTTGTAGTAGTCCTGACGACTTCTGATGCTCTGCTTTTATCTGTTGACAGGACAAGCATCGGACTACATATTCCACAATGTCCCTCTTCATACCCTTCCACCAGTATCCTTGTTTGAGGGTGTGGTACATTTTAGTACTGCCCGGATGCATAGCATACACTGAATCGTGTGCCTCTTCCAATATTAATCTCTGTAACTCCTTGTCTTGAGGCACACATACCCTACCCTTATAGGTCAATACTCCGTCACCTCGTAAATCATAGTTCGGTTTCCTTTCTCTATTAGTTGAATCCAAGTAGGACTAAAGTTCTTTATCAATCTTTTGTTGGGCATTATCGCTACATTTGCCACCAAGCATTTTTCCTATCGGTCCATCCTCAGACTCACTTCCATTCTTCCCAATTGTTGCAACAAAGGTAAGTAGCTTGTCTTGACTTATGTCGCCTCAGTTTGATACTTGCGACTTAAGGCATCTGCTACCACATTTGCCTTTCTGGGGTGGTATTCTATCACAAGATCATAGTCCTTCACTAATTCTAGCCATCTCCTCTGACGAAGATTTAACTCCTTTTGAGTTAGGAAGTACTTAAGGCTCTTGTGATCTGTGTATATCCTGCACTTAACCCCGTAAAGGTAGTGTCGCCATATCTTCAAGGCAAACACTATTGCAGCTAATTCCAAGTCGAGAGTCGGGTAATTTCTCTCATGTATCTTCAATTGTCGCGAGGCATACGCGATAACCTTCCCTCGTTGCATTAAAACACATCCCAGTCCTTGTCCCGAGGCATCACTATAGACTGTGTACTCTCCTGCAGTAGGATCGAGTAAGGAGAGTACTGGTGCGGTCGTTAGTCGAGTCTTTAACTCCTGAAAAGACTTTTCACAATCCTCATCCCATTTATACTCAACTCCCTTCCTGGTGAGTCGAGTTAGAGAAGTTGCTATTTTAGAAAAGTCTTGCACAAACCGCCTATAGTATCCTGCCAATCCTAAGAAACTTCTAATTTCTATAGGATTCCTTGGAGCTTTCCATTCTGATATAGCTTCCACCTTGGCTGGATCCACCTTAACTCCGTCCTTAGATACGATGTGCCCTAAGAATCCTACTTCTTGCAACCAGAATTCACACTTGGAGAACTTTGCATATAATTGGTTTTTCTTCAAGATTTCCAATGGAATTGCCAGATGCTTTTCGTGTTCCGACCTGGTTCGTGAGTATATAAGGATATCATCTATGAATACTATCATGAACCTGTCCAGATGAGGTTGGAACACGCGGTTCATCAGGTCCATGAAAGCTGCAGGAGTATTTGTCAATTCGAACGGCATCACTCGAAATTCATAATGTCCATATCTGGATCGAAACGTCGTCTTAGGGATGTCCTCTTCTCTAATCCTTAGTTGGTGGTAGCCTGATCGAAGATCTATTTTTGAGAAGTATGCTGCTCCTTTTAACTGATCAAACAAATCTTCTATCCTTGGGAGTGGGTATCGGTTCTTGATGGTGACCTGATTCAGCTTCCTATAGTCAATACATAGTCTCATACTCCCGTCCTTTTTCTTTACGAACAAAACAGGAGCACCCCCATGGAAACTGACTTGGACGTATGAAATCCTTTTCCAATAATTCGTCCAGTTGTTCCTTTAGTTCTTTCAGTTCTGCCGGAGCCATGCGATATGGGGCTTGGGATATGGGGTTGGTTCCTGGGGTTATTTCTATAGTAAACTCCACTTGGCGACTTGGAGGTAGTCCAGGTAGCTCTTCTGGAAAAACTTCTGGATAATGCCTGACTATCGAAATGTCTTCTATTTTCTTTTCTTCAAAATCCTCATTTACCACCATGGCCAGCACGACTGTACATTCTTTCTGAATCATCTTTTGAACCTTCAGGTGGGACATAAATTTTACTTCACTTTTTCTTTTATCTCCCTGGAATTTTAGTCTCTTAGCCTTGGAGGTATGGAAAGTTACCGCCTTCCTTCTACAGTCCATCCTTGCCTGATGATTACTCAGCCAGTCCATCCCCAGGATTACTTCCACTTCTCTTAAAGGTAACGGAATTAAGTCAGCTTCAAGTTTGATTCCTCCAATTTTTATCTCACACCCCTTTAGTTGTTTATTTCTATTCAGACCTTCTCCTAAGGGTGTAAGGACATTAAGGCTTTGTACAAGAGGAGTGAGCTCCAAGGGTATCTTAGAAACCAACTCTTCCTTGATAAATGATCGTTCTACTCCAGAGTCAAATAGAGCATAAACTGGTTGTCCCCACAGCTGTATATACCCTGATTTAAGAAACATATATTTTAGAATGAATTCTCTTTATTAATTTAAAAGACGTTCAGTTTACATGACTCTTTTGGACTAGTTGGTAGGGTTTTGGGATGTACCCGCTACAGTGCTAGGGTCTCCTCTAGCCTCCTCCTGAGTGAGGTTGTATACTCTAGCCGGTACTCTTGCTGTAGCTTCTTGTCTGGGGTTCCTGGAGTTTCCTTGAGGTGGTCCAAGAGTATTTTTCTATCTGTTCTCCCTAAGAGTAGGACAATCCTTCACAAAGTGTCCTGCTTGTCCGCAGGCGAAACAGGCATGTCATGCTCCCTCATGATTCCTTTGACACTTCGGACAGCGAGGGTTACCTTGGGGTAAGGTAGGGACTACTCTGGGAAGGGGTGGAGGCATGTTCCTTCTCCGTTGCAATACCTTTTTGTTTCCTCCCCTTAAGCTGGTATATTCTCTTCGTCCTCCTTGACAGTTTGAACCTTTATCCCCCTTCTAGTTGTCTGCTCCATTCGACAACGTCGGGTTTGTACCAGTCGCTCGCATTCATGAGCCATACTAATTACAGCTGCTAGGTCTGTGGGGCGTCCCAGTACTCCCATACAGTTTCGAATATCCAAGTTGAGACCGTCCACAAACCTCTAGCATATGTCAGCTGGTCCGGCTAGGTCGGGAGCAAAGGGTCTTAACTCGTTAAATTTTGTTTCATACTCTGCTATGGAACTAAGCCCTTGTCGAAGTCGGATGAATTCTTGTTTCTTCTCATTTATTAGGTGGGGTGCCAGGTATTCTTCCGAGTATCTTCCTCAAATTGCTCCCAAGTGGGGGCGGCGACATGTAGATTTCGGACATTATCCCACCACCGTCTAGCACTCCCTTCTAGGAAGAATTCCATTAGGATCACCTTATCATCTGGCAGTATTCGGACAATTCCCATTAACTTCTTGATATTGGCCAGCCAGTCCATGGCGGTCCCAGCATCCTTTTCTCCGAGAAAGGGTTTACATCCTAGTTGTCAGAGAGTTTTGAGATTTCTAGGTATGTCTGTTGGAGTGGTTGGATTAGCAGGGGGAGGGTGGGATTGCACTTCCTCGGGCTCAGCCTGTGAGTTGGTACCTGCCTCAGGAGTAAGGTTAGGTTGGCCAAATACACTGGTGAACTCCTCGTACAATCTTTAATGCTCCATGCTGAGTCCAGGAGGAGTTGTCTGGGCTACTCTAGGAGTTTCCACCGGAAGGGATGGTCGGGCGGTGTTGGAGACGGCAGCCCTAGTTCTCTTGGTTCCTTTCTTCGGAGCCATTCTGTCAAATTTAAAAATAACGCTATTAGTTACTATATTTTCTAGTCTTGATTATGTATTCGAGGAAATAGGCTCTGATACCACTCTAGTTGTCACGCCCCGACCCGGTTTCGTCGGATCCCCGTGATCAACCCGCCACTCTCCCGATTTACTAAAGGCTTTTCCCTTATATTATAAATCGTAAAGAGTAAGGCGTTAACCTGCACCTTTTTTCCAGGAATATCATAAATCAAAACTGCATAGTAATTTAAATTAGTTGTACCTATCTTGCAGCCGTTTAATTGCGCAAGTCCTTTAAGGTTCGGCTTTCCGAGACCTCCTGAAAGGGGTATAAGGGAGGGGAGTGAGTACAACTACTCAGTGAATGGTATTCAAATCTTTTAACTTTCAAGAAAAAATATTTATATGGAGTGTGCCAAACTCCTTTATTTTCAAAAATCATTTCATTTAAAAATTCGTGTTTTTCCATTATTTCTTAGTTATCGGTGTGTCATCACCCAACACACATCCTTCATCATGAAGGTTACACACATTCGCAAGTCAGTATCATTACTAAACCCGCTAGTGGCTTCGGAGCGACTTTTCCTACCACCCGGATAGAAGTACGACCACTTCTACCCTGGGAATGAGTGGATGTACGCGACATCCGACCCACAATCCCGAAATCGCTTCTTCGTTTCCATATGAGGATAGAGACCTCATCCTGTCCCCACCCGGGTCTCATGCGCTTTATGTTACTCCAAATTTTGCACAAACACCTGGAACAACAATCTGCCCTTATACTCACTAGGACATCTCCGTTCATAACCGATGAACGGGTTTTCAACTTCCTTCGAGGAAGTCTCATCATACCAACCGGGTATGATCTACTTACAACCCGTAAATAGTTTTTCGCATAACTTTCACATCACTTTCTCAAAGTAGTGATGATTAAAATACCACTAAACAATGGGTTTTTATATCAAGGCACTTATCATCCCCAACCGGGTATGATGTTAGTAAACCCACTCACCCGATAGTGCAGTGAAATTCCACTTAGTCGGGTTCTGTCCTAAGCAAGCTAGACCTCGACTGGCGTTCCCGATGTCTCATTCTCCTACATGAGATGAACATAATTGTTCATTATTCTTTGGCCTAATAGCCCTCATCCGTTCCAAATGAATGAGAAAACCCAACTTTACATATATTTACAAATAGGTCCCTAAAGTTAATTTTCTTTAACTTTAAGTTCCTATTGCCGGGTTTTTCCTAAATTCAAGTTTCGAAACCTTTAAAATTTATCTTAGGACCTCAAATTATTTGATTTCACACAAAGGGGTTTAATTTCCCAAATTTCCAATTTGGTCCTTCAATTTTCCCAAAATTACCATTTTGCCCCTTCTTTAGAAAAATGGTAAAATTTTGCCCCAAAAATTATAAAATTTATCAATTGACCCTCTAATATTCTTATCATGACCAATTAACCCTCAATTTTATAAAATTACATTTTGGTCCTTCAAATTTCCAAAAATCCCCAATTTCCCCAACCTTTTTTTTTTCAATTTCAACTCTTCAACACTGCCAAATTTGATTTCATCAAATTGATCAATCAAACACCTCGAATTGTTGAAATTGGAGATGAAATTGAGTTCCTACATGTTCATACGATTTTAATGAACTTTGAATCACAAATTTTAACGCTGGAACGAGCTCAAACGGAGATTCATCGGAAAATAGACTATAGAGAGAAAAATCTTTGATTTCTCACCGGTGAGGGCGTGGCGGTGGAGCTTTCAAATCTGGGCAGATAGCTCTCCTCCAGAGGTTCTTCCTAGGATCAAGGATGACATCAATTGATGTCGAATTTGATTAGAATTTCTTTATTGAAATTCAGTCGACTCTCTCTCTAACAACTATCTGAAATTGTAAAGGGAAATTGAATTGGTTACCTTTCGATCCTAATTCGGCCGAGGAAGGACTGAGGAAGTGTTGGGAAGGCTTGGTTTGGCCTAAGGAGGGCTTGAAACGGCCGATTTCAGCTTGACCAAAATAGGGTAGCTTCGGTCCGCTGGAGCTACTTCACTATTCCATCATGCCGACACTTTTCCAACGATTCTCGGATTGACTGGAGTTTGCTACCAGATAGCTGTCTTCTCCCCGTTTCTAAAGAGCCCAACCTTTGTTCAAGTCGAAACTCTAGTTCGAGCTTCACCGGGAAATGGAGTAGTAGGGAGAGAGAGACAAGTGTTAAGGTGTGAGGAGAATGAAATGGGGATGACCTCTTTATATAGGCGTAAAACCCGTGTATTAAATGGAAGGCAAGCACGCTTAACTTTGAAGTTCTTATGGAATATAATTCACCTAAACCAATTTGATTTTTGTTTTCTAGTTTGTCTTAAGTTTCTTTTCCAAGGTTTAATGAACCCTTTGGATCACCCGAAAGTTGTAAATTTCCATATTGCTTATTCCCAAATATAAACCGGCTTGGTTTTCTTATTCGGTTTGACCGGCTCTTTTCCCGATTTTCCTTAACTAAAAAAATGCGAGTTTTACATGATGAGATTCTTGATTCTAGGATAAACCTCAGGATGAGAGCTATCTATCCAGATCGAAAACTCGAATCGTCGTGCCTTCACCGGTGAGTAATCGAAGCTTTCTCTCTATATAGTTCATTTTTCGACAAAGCTCCGTTTGAGCTCGTCCCGGCATTAAAACTTGCAATCCACATTTCTGAAGAATCGTATGAGCATGTAGAAACTCAATTTCAACAATTGGAAACGTTTGATGGGTCAATTTGATGAAATCAAATTCGGCTATGTTAATAAGTTGAAATTGGGGGAAAATTGGGGATTTTCAAAATTCAAAGGAAGAAAATGAAATTTTATGAAATTGAGGGTCAATTGGGCATGAAAATAATGTTGGAGGACCAATTGAGGAATTTTGAAATTTTTGGGGCAAAATTTACCATTTTTGTAAAGGAAGGGCAAAATGGTAATTTTGGAAAAGTTGGGGGACCAAATTGGAAATTTGGGAAATTAAACCCCTTTTTGTCAAATGGAATAAATTGAGGTCCTATGATAAATTTTAGAAGTTTCGGGACTCAATTTAAGGAAAAACCGGCATTTGGGACTTAAAGTTAAAGAGAAATAACTTTAGGGACCTAATTGCAAATAAATGAAAGTTTGACTTTCTCATTCATTTGGAATGAATGAAGGTTATTAGGCCGAAGGATAATGAACCAAGATGTTCATATCGTGTAGGAACACGAAGTACCGGGAACGCCGGCAAGGACAAGCTCGCGTGAATACCAAGAACCGGTATAGTGGAATTCACGGCATTAACGGGTGAGTGGGTTTACTAACATCATACCCGGATGGGATGATGAGCATAACTTAAAATTTAAAAACCACTTACCGGTTGTGAGTGGGATTATATATCATACCCGGTTGGGGATGATAAGTGTCTCGGTATAAAAACCCACTGTTTAGTGGTATTTTAATCATCACTACTTAGAGAAAGTGATGTGAAAGTTATGCGGAAAAACTACTTACAGGTTATAAGTAGATCATACCTGGTTGGTATGATAAGACTTTCTCGAAGGAAGTTGAAAAGCCGTTCATCAGTTATGAACAGAGATGTCCTTATACCGGTCGGTATGATGGACAATAAAAACCTATTTTTGTCGGAAGTGCTCTCCCCTGACTGTGTGCCAATGCTTAAACAATTTTGGAGACCTTCTCAACGGGAGCTCGAATAGCTCTAATAGGCCGGGGGCCTCGGTTTTGGAACTTGGGGGCTAAATGCCCAATTTTGAAAATCTCGTACAGTGGGCCCTATCTTGATACCAAGGCTAGTTGGCATGAGCAGGAGCTCGTAAATGAACATGATATATGTGCCATAAAACTTAATAAGTGAATTGTTTGGCCATGGTACCAAGATAGGACCGACATGCTCAGTCAACTAGCAGCAGTGCGACATGACAGGTCGACGGACTAGTCAAGACAAACAGCTGCGGGTTGAGTTGAGAGTCGGGGTCGTTGGACTAGTGGCACTACATATTACATGGCAATATAAGAAAATATTGTTTGTGCATGCACTGTGAGTACGGGATCATCAAAACACCCATGAGGGGTAGTGATGCGTCCTAAGGGCATTGGATGACCTGGTGGCTATAAGAGTAGTTCGTCGTTCCAGGTGTCTGTGCGAAATCTGGAATAGCACCAAGCTTATGAGACCAGGGTGGGGACAGGATGAGGTCTCTATCCTCATACGGACATGAAGAAGTGATTTTGGGATTGTGGGTCGGATGTCACGTACATCCACTCATTCCCAGGGTAGAAGTGGTTGTACTTCTATCCGGGTGGTAGGAAAAGTCGTTCCGAAGCCACTAGCGGGTTCAGTAGTGATACTGATTTGTGAATGTGTGTAACCTTCATGATGAAGGATGTGTATTGGGTGATGACATACCGGTAACTGAAAAATAATGGAAAAACCTAAATTTTTAAATGAAAAGATTTTTTTTTTGAAAAGAAAGGAGTCTGGCACACTCCATATAAATATTTTTCTTAAAAGTTAAAAGTAGACCTTTGAAAACCCATTCACTAAGTAGTCGTACTCACCCCCTCCCTTATATCCCTTTCAGGAAATCCCGGAAAGCCTACCTTGAAAGACCATCAACTAAGATGCCTGTAAGACAGGTATGTAAAGTTTAAAATTTCATGCAGTTTTGATTATGCTATTCTAGGAAATGGTGCAGGTTTAAAGAACGCCTTACTCTTTACGGATTATAATAAGGGGAAACCCTTTAATAAACTAGGAGAGTGGTGGGTTGTTCATGGGGATCCGACCAAACCGGGTCGGGGCATGACAACACCTATCATGCTCTCTATGTCTTGTAGTTACTTAAGGTAAATCATAAAAACCACCACGATCAGTGTTGTAGGACTCGTCATCTATAAACTCACTTACTATTATATCCGAAACTTGTTTGTACCAAAGAGATTTATGAATGCCTCTAGATGTGTTTACTTTCGTGTCATTTGGATGATAATTTCACTACACAAATTAAGTTACATGAACAAAGTCAAATTTGATTTTACTCGTGCATCTATAGTGTCGCCCCATATTTTTTCAAAATTACGGTTTTACTACTTGGTCGGGTTTGCTCGACTCATGCGTCGATGAATCCATTTTAGCTAAGCTCATTTTGTGGTTTCATTTCACCTATCGAAGGTATGTCCATCTTTGATCATATTAGCCAAAATGCCTAAAGTTTCCAATATTCTCACTTAGATACTTAACTTTCCTAAAGTTGCATTTTGGTCCGCTAGTAGGGCAAAATTACCATTTTGCTCTAATCCAAATTCTCTCATTTTATACCCTAAACTTTTTAAGTCTCTCATTTGGGTCCCCCAACTTTCCTTTACACTTATTTGGGTATCTAAGTTCCCAAAGATTACTCATGGATGCCCAATATTCATAACTTTACACTTGGGTCCCTAAAATGGGCAAAATGCAAAATTACCATTTTGCCCCTCACTTGCAAAAGTCCCATTTTTGCCTTATTTACTTTGAAAAAATCCACTATTGCCCCCTATGGTTCAAAATGAACAATTTTAACCTCCCTTGGGCATAATTAGTTATTTGCTCCTAATTTACCGAAAATTAAAGTTTAGCCTCTAAACTTCCAAAAATAACTTTAAATATTCTTGTTTATTCTGAAAGCACTTCCTAGACCCTTATGCTACCCTTGGGGGCTATTTTCCACAAGTTTTCCCTTTTTACAATTCGGTTCCCAAATTTTTCTAAATTTACAGTTCAGTTCCCAAACTTTAAAGATTAACTAAATTAAATTTTATTTTCACTAATTCATCCAAAATACTTTTATTATACTCCTAATGGCTCATGGGTGGAGTGAAGGGGTCTTACCCTGAACGAATTTGGCCGAAATTGGTCAAGTACCAAAATTGCCTAAAATAGAGCTATGTAGGGAGTTGTTAGAAATTCTCACCGGAGGTAGTCAAAGAGATGGTCGGAACTTATTCATTTTGTAGCCAAGGTCCAAGCGAAACTTTCTATGGTAGTGGTCGACCAAGTGGTCACAAGGGTTTGGAGAATTTGGTTTTCGACTAGCTGTGATCGAGCGGAACTCGACATATCTACCACTGGAAATCGGCTCATGTTGGTCGATTTTCCCCTTAGTAGAGGTCATACCTTTCCATGGAGAGGTATAGAGGAGGCAAACAGACATTTTGACACCAGTGTTGGTTGGTGGTGCTTGAAGGTTGCCAAATTTGACCCTGAAAGTGTGGTGGTGCATCAGCGATTCTTTATCCCAAATTGGAGCCGTCCAAAACAGACCTCGTGCGGTATTTTACGGCCACTAATAGGTCAGAACCCACCATATAACTCAAAATGAGTCCATTATTTGTCATTTTGACACCAAAACCACTTCATTTGGTGGACGGTGAAGGAGAATTTTGAGTATAAAAAATTGAGTGTCGGAGCGATTCTAAGAACGGGTTTTTGCACTTCTTCGATCAAATTCAATATAATTTAGTGATGAAAATACAATTAACTTCACATATAGATCACTCACAGAGTTGTCATTGTATTGTCAAGTCTGATTGTGTGCAATTTGATAAAAAATCAATTAAGCGTGTTTCCATAACATGCTATCTGTATAAACCATATAGGAGTATGTAGAGGGGCGATTTCATGTGTATGACCATGAGTTGAGTCGGATTGGCTGAATTCGGGTTAAATCCAACCAGACTTGGTCCTCTCACTTTTAAATTTTCTAAAATTTAAAATTAAATTATTGTATTCGTTAATCTATCAGTAATTTAATCTGAAATATTGACACTATTCATGTAAAAATCAAAATTTTCTAAAATTCTAGACTTTCTGCTTTGATATCCAAAGCCCAATTTGATCGGATCCTTATTTATAATATTGGGTTTCATTTCTAAATTCTCATATTAAGTTATTATCTAATTTAATTTTCAAAATTTTACTGAGATTATCTTATCAATTAAGGGTTTTATTCTCAATTTAAATTTGTATTATTAGTTTGAGATTAAACTATGAACGAAGACTTCATAGCAACAACCGGAGTTAAAAAAGTACTGTGTTTCAGTACTGTAGTAGGCATACGAAAATTAGGTTTACAAATCTCTGTTAGACTATCATGCCATTGTAGGAGAAGATGAAATGCGGGAGGAAGAAATGGAGTAGAGAAAGTACAGATAAGGTAATATTTAGGAGAAAGAAGATGGAGAGAAAATAGTGACAAAGTAATATTTATTCGTCATCTCAAAATAATAGCATGCACTTATATGTTTTTAGTATCATACCTAAAGATAGTTATTCGTCATCTCAAAATAATAGCATGTACTTATATGTTCTTAGTATCATACTCAAAGTTAGTTACAGATCTCTAACGCCATCAACTGAATTTGTGAGGTCCGGTGGACAGAGGAAGGATATCTAAAAGACCAAGGAAGAACGGAGACTTACAGGGAGAAAAGGGTAAGTGCCAGGCTAGGCCTTTTCTTAGTAGTGGAGTTTGTAGTGTGCAAGGATTAGTGCATTAGAGTTTATATAAATTCAAAATATAACTTCCCCCATCCAGCAACCCGCAACCCGCACTGGCAGTCCATATTCGATCTGTTTATTCGGGTCGGGATTTAAGGAAGAATGATGACAAGATAATATGGGAGATGCCTGTAATTATTTATTAGATTTTTAATTTTTTAATTTTTTAATTTTTTAAAATATTAAACTAAAGTTTTGAATATTAACACTATATGATGGGTCACGAACGAGTCAATATTGGCCCATATCTGTGAAGCCCAATTTTAGTTCAAATTTCGAACTCGCCTACTATATAATATCACCTCGGAGCATTAGGGTTCCATTTATCTTCCTGCCGAAGGTGGTTTAGCAAAGGAAGCGGCCGATCTCGAGCAGGCAAATCACAGCTATGGGTAAGATGGTGCTTGTCTCGTCTACTGTTTCGACCGTTTCTTTGCAGTTTTGGCGTTCTGATTGATATTTTATCATCTCCGGGTGTGGAAATTGGGAACAGCGAGGATCAAGGTTCATGAGTTGAGGCAAAAGTCGAAGGCCGATCTGTTGAATCAGTTGAAGGATCTCAAGACGGAGCTGTCTCTCCTCCGTGTCGCTAAGGTCACTGGTGGCGCTCCGAATAAGCTCTCCAAGATGTACGTATATTCCTTCTATCTTTTGCATCTTCTGTCGTCAATGATGCAAGTTAAAGCGCATGCTGATAGCTGTAGGTTTAGTTCTGTCTAGCTTGTGATTTTTTTGAATTTTAGGCTTCGCCTCAGACCTATTTACTCTATTAGGTCTCGCCATATTTTCTTAATTTGGAGTTTTTTTGTGCGCTTCTCACAGAAAGGTGGTGAGATTGTCGATTGCACAAGTTTTGACAGTGATCTCACAGAAGCAGAAGGCCGCATTAAGGGAAGCCTATAAGAACAAGAAGTTCTTGCCGCTTGACCTCCGTCCCAAGAAGACCAGGGCCATTCGAAGAAGGCTCACCAAACACCAGGTAATGCTTCTTTCGGCATGATCATATATTCATTATCATCATCGCCATTTTAGTGGTTCTTCACCTGCACATTGAGTCAACAGTTGACACTCGCTGCAGAGCTGAAAACTTGCTACCCGTGGAACCATTGGAAATATTTCCTTATGACTTGGCATTAGTATAATAGAATTCCATGTCTGAATTTCTTAAGACCTTGGTCTTTGATAGTTTTTACTTACAGAAGCTTATTTCCATGAACTGGATTAGATAATGTTCCATATTGATCGTACATTGTGCTAAGCAAGCTACATGCATTCTTTTGTTGTTATTGATTGTTGATGAATTATTGCCAAATGAATTTGCATAGTTTGTTATTTTTTGTTTTCTTGAAACTATAAAGCCACGTAATAGTTTGGAACTTTCTTCTGATAGATGGATGGTTGCCTCTCATTGTGAGACTTTCTTCTGTTTTTATCTCTCTGCAATATATGGAAGGATTCTGTAGTTAGTTCCCTCCTCTTAGGGCCATAGAAGTAAAGAATAATGTGTCTGATGATGCTTGTCCTTAATCTCTAACACCTGGAACTTCTTCCTTCAGATCTCCAAGAAGACAGAGAAGGAGAAGAAGAAGGAGATGTACTTCCCGGTGAGGAAATATGCCATCAAGGTGTAGGTGCCATCATTGTTTTGCTTGGACAATTTTTGCATCTAATTTCATCAGTCATAGTGGTTGTCTCACCATGCTTACAACTTCAAATTCATGGATTTAATGCAATTTTCTATTCAAATACACTATTTATTATATCTTCATAAACTTGAGCTCCCTATTTATTCCCATTGGCTTACAATTATAAGGGACTTGATATAATTTGTATTTATATTAAATATAAAAAAATATAATATTTCTCTTTCAATCCACACTTCCCCCTTCCGATCAAATGAACAAATTCTGTTTATCTCATTATTACGTATCCTCTCTTTTATCTCCCTCTCTTTAACTTTACCCTTCACTTTACCAAAGACTAGCAATTGGATCTCCTCACTTGCTGACGCTCGAGATCGTTGTTCGTCCGTATCTTCTATCTGTAGGTGGCACTGCTCAACGGGTGTAAAAGCATCCGGTTCTCACATACTTCAGAGGATTATAGAACAGAATCAACCAATACCATAACCGGATTCCCGCCGTCCTGGCCGAATCCCATGGTTGGTATTAAGAGAGTAAATTATATGGACTTTTTTTTGTAAATATTTAAAATATATTTTAGAATTATAGGGATTAAAAGAATCGAATTAAATATAATAATAAGTTTTTAAATAAAAATTGTTATTATATATTTAAAATATAAATATTATATTATAAGTTTTTCTATTAAAATTTTAAGTTATTTAAATATTATTATAATATTTTATTTTAAATAAAATAATAAAATAAATAGTAACTCATTTAATAAATTATGAATATTATTATTTTTTTAAATATCAAATTATATTTATTAATTAATAAAATACATTTTTTATTATAGATTCTACCGCAACCAAAAAAAATCCGTGGATGGTGTCTCCACTCTCCATTCCCTATCACCACTGCTAGAATCTCTTAAAAGTGAAGGTCTTTGGTGATTACTTCCTTAAGAATTTGAGGGGTGGAATTATGATGGAAAGGCATGCTAAGTAAGGTCTAAATGAGATTGAAATCATTATTATTTCTGAAAATAGCCGTTGCTTTTTTTTTAATAATAAATTAGTTTGAATTAAATTTTTTTTGTACAATTTAATAATCAATCATATGTCTTGTTGTATTCTTTGAGTGAATTCTCTTATTGCAGGTTTGATAATTTCTTTAAAATGTAACTTTCCAGAGGGAAAATAAAAAATTAATGAAAAATAAAAAAATTGAATGTATTATATTTTAAGTAATTTTAATCATTTTTTATGTAATTTTATATTTATTTTCTGTGTTCATTAATATTGCAGGCGCTGAGAGATACTTCGAGAAATGCCAACTTTAGTACCTCAAGATGTTCAAAAGCCAAGCACTGCTGCTGATCCCTCAAGATGTTCAAAAGCAAAGCACTGCTGCTGATCTATGACCTAAGGTGTCCCCTTCAGCAGCAGCCTGCACCCTTTTTTCTATCCAATTCTGGCAAGAGAATTGATCATGCTGCAGTATGTAGAGCAGATGACCGGAACTTGTGGGCACAACAGCGTGGTGACACAGCCGTGAGGAATATTCTCAATGATATTGACTCACAGATGGTTAGGAGCTTAAGTGATGCAGATTTAGATGCCCAAGTGGGGAGGAAGCCGCATTGTTCAGTGCAGCAGATAGAGGTCATCTGGAAGTGATGAAAAGTTAATAATGAAAAATTCAGAGTGCTTTGTGAAGAAAAACCACTCCAGGTTTGATGCATTGCAGCATATCGACAATAGCTGTTTCCAAGAGGTGCAATTTTTTTAGGAAGTTGGTACTGCATATGAAAATATGGAAGATCCTCAAACACAACCCACCACCTTATTGCACAGAAAGTACAAAGTGTTGCCATCATCCACAGCCAATATGAGCCAAAGACCCCCTTGAAGTCAATAAAAAGCCCCAAAACTAACTCTTGTGACTCGAGGAACATTTTTAATCTCAATCTCCCGGCTTGGGACCTCAAATATCTAGTGAAAATAACCAAGCACTTGGCCTCCAACATTCCTCTTCATTGCTTCCTCGTGATCCAAGACACCTTCTGGTGTTGTCATAACAACGTAACCCCACTGCGTGTTTGAGTTAGACAGAATTTAGTTGATCTAGCAGGGCATTCTACTTCCTGCAACACTTTAATCATAAGTGAACCAAGTAGTTGTTCAGAATTAGAAACTCACTTGATGAGTGGGAAGCATTCGCAACCGGTACTGTTCAATATCCCTGGCCTTGAGGTCCTGCCTGTACATCAGAGCTCGGCAATCTTTTAACCTACCCTGTAGCTCCACTGTTATTTTCCCTACTCTATGCGGGTCGTGGACCTCAAAGTTCTTGATATATCCTAACAAATAGGAACAATACTACCATCAGAAAACTGGCTTTCAAGGGATATACTAGTTGTTGCACATTCAATCAAATTTTCAAATGCCATTACCAGAAAGTAAACCACAGGAGCTAGGTGTCACAGAAACCAAAACAGAACTCACTGTCACACCAACCTAAGAATATTAAAGGCCAAGAATCTGGGTAAAAATGTAACCGAGCACCCATCACTCATTCCCCAAGAGACACTAATTCGTACTTTCCCAACTGCTATGAAATAAAAACTTATAGTATTGAAATAGTGACAATGAAAGAGAGGCTGCCTTACTTGGAGATTCAACAAATTACTTCTAGCTTGATGCAGTAGATACATTGTCACCCACTCACCAGACCCATTATCATCAAAGTTATTATTTCTCTCTTTTTTTTTATTTCTTTGAGAAGGTTGAAGCTAACATTTTCATTGCTTCACATAATAATTGTCACTTTTACAGAACATGGGAAGAAATTATTTTTAATGTACTTTCACTCATCAAGCCAGAAATTTTCAGTGTCCAGGAGCTTGAATCATGACATACAGTATAACCAAATTACATCCTACATCCAATTAACCGCTGTATCCTTACGACGAAGATGATGAAAATTCACAATCCAACTGACAACTAGAAAATTCATACTGCCCCCACAAGGAAATGAAAAAAAAATACAAATATTAAAATACGAAATACAAAAGAAAGTGAAATAGAAACTAAATGACTGCTTAGCAGGACGATCTCGACTTACCTCGATCCTTCATGATCTTGAGGAAGGAGGAGACCACGGTGGAGATAGGCTGGAGTTGCACCGTCGCCTTCGCTCTCCTCTCCGCATTCACTAATGCGCTCAGCGCATTGCTCAATACTCTCCTCCCCATTCCTTCCTCTCTCTCTCACTCTATCTCACAGAATCCCCGTAGTTCAATATGCAGAGAGAACCCTAGAGCTCTAAAATCTCGACCTCTCTCACTCAAGCCAATTTTTCATTTTTGGGCCGATCAGCTATTTCCTCTCCGGCGAGTATCAGTATATTGAATCCCATGTCTATCATTTTATATGGGCCGGTCCAGTATATCAGGCCCAATTTGAAAGTTCTCTTTTGTAATATTATAAAATTAGTTATTATATTTTTCATTAATAAAATTAAAATATACTTATAAAAGTAAATAAATTTTAAATTGATCCCTATTTTTAATATACTCCCTTTTCCTTTACCTAATAATAGTATTTTATTATGTAATAGAGGAAAATTCAATTTTGAATACTATTCATATTAAATATATTATTATTAATTTTATTATTTATTCAAATGGTAATATAATATAAAAATTAGTAATAAATTTAAAAATTTTAACAGTATTAAATTTTTTGTCAAAAAATTTAAATTTTTTATTTTTTATCTAATTAATTTTTATATTATAAATATTTAACAAAATTAACATAAATTTATTTAATAAATATATAGATAAAAAATACCAAATTCGAATTAACTGTTTCAATTGTAGGATATCAAAAAAATAATAACTAAATTGTATATATTTGTTGAGAAAAAAGTTCAGCTAATTAAAATAATTAATTTTAAGTATATATATGCATATTCCATTATCTTATAAAATATCTTATAATATGATATTATAATTAATATATTTACATATATTTGACTTGAAACTGTAAATCCAACTAACGAGTTGAAAGAATTTTCTATATAAAAAAAGTAATACTAAACTAATATACAATTATTTAATAAAATATTTTATTATTTATAATTTATAATTTTTAAATATATATTTAACTAATCACTTATTATTACAAAATAAGTTATCACAAAATTAATCTTTTTATTTCATTTAAAAGTGGCCGGAACAATTCTTTTAACTTACAATCAAATATAGACCTATTAACTTATTTTATAATTTTTTATTTCATTTAAATGGTGAAAACAATTCTTTTAACTTACAATGGAACATAAACCCATTAACTTAGATAATCTCTCTTCGCCTTAGCTAACCTAAACCTACCTTTTTCCTCCTCATATATCCTATCTGGCTTCCAACCATCACCGGATGACATTTCTCGGCCCTTGATAAATTTTTAAGGGACACAACACACATCCTTGCAATAGTAAAAATATAAATAAAAGGGGAGATGTAGTCATGATAATGGCCAATCACCTTCCTAATTTGTGAAAAATATTCATAAAATATTTTTTCACACATAATGAAGTAAATAAGTTCAAATGGATTCATACTATAAGAGAAATACATAAAATTGACTTAGTTTTTCATAGAAAACAAGAACAAATATGCATAGGAACCCATAAAATTATACATAACCTAGCAACACCTTTTTTTATATATATATTTTGGTGACACATTTGATATACCTAGTTAATGTACAAATTAGGTTGGGTAATTAACTGATGTACAATCACTTGAAAAAGTACAAATTCATATATTTACTCTTATACTTTCAATAATCTATGTATTTATTATTTATCATTTTATTTTATGTTATTCCTCAATCAATCTAATTTAACGTTGAATTATTTTTATTATATTTATCTTTCATTTAAATGCTTATTTAAAAATTTTCATACATAGTTTGAGTTTTATTTATTTATTCTATTATTTTTTACCTAATTCATTTACGGTTAAATATATTATTATTTATATTATATTTTAAATTAAAAATATTTTTTATTATATTTGTTTATACTTGTAATAGGAGTAAAGTCATTCTCTAGCAGTGGTATTTACTTATTCTATCATTTTCACCTAATTCATTTATGGTTAAATATATTATTATTTATATTATATTTTAAATTAAAAATATTTTTTATTATATTTATTTATACTTGTAATATGAGTCAAGTTATTATCTAGCAGTTTTATTTACTTATTCTATCATTTTTACCTAATTCATTTATGGTTAAATATATTATATTTTAAATTAAAATTATTTTTTATTATATTTATTTATACTTATAAGTCAAGTTATTTCTAGGTTTACATTGGAGGGTTTTAATTCCATTGACATAATTATTAAAATAGTCAAGTCATTTTTACCTCTTGAGATTAAAAAAATTATATATTTTAGTAGTTTTACGGTAGGATAATATAAGTTTCATTTTCTTATTTTTAAAAGATATAAATTTTAATAAATAATATATTAAATTAAAAATTATATTTATAAAAATTTTAACTATTTTACTTCTCATTCCACTTTCCATCTCACTCTAATTTTAAAAGGTATATAAAATATATTTAAAACCCGAACTAGATCCAATTCTAATCCAACTCATAACCTTTTGATTCTAATATAAAGATTTGATACAGGTTTTAAACTCGAAACTAATAAAATTTTTGAAAATCGGTTCAATACATTCACTCGAACTGGTATCATGCCATAAGATTTTACCTTATACTTGTATCTAAATCTATAAACTAAATAGTTTTAAAATAAATATGTTTATATTTAATTAATGCTATATTAATTTTAATATAATTTTAAAGAGTAATAAATAATAAAATTAATTTTTATTAATATTTTTTGTATTTAAATAAATAAAGCAAATATTTATTAACATATATTTTAACTTACAGAAACAAAGTTTAAGTCTACTTTATTAATCACTTGGCCAAATTAACTTTTTATAAAATTTTATAAAATAATAAATATTAGAATTGATATTTATTAAAAGTATTTTTTTTAATTATAATAAATAAAAATATATATATTAATAAAAATTTGAACATATACAAATTTATTAAATTAACCCATCAATATTTTATATAATTTTATAGAATAATAAATAATAAAATTTATCTTCATAATTTTTTTTGTATTTGATTAAATAAAATAAATATACATTTATAGATATTTGAACCAACACATTTATAATTGATTTATATTAAGGTTTTTTTGTAACATTCAAAACAAAGATCAAATCTATGTTCTTAATCACTATATCATATTCAATTTTATATAATTTTACAGAAAAATAAATTTTCATTAATAGTTTTATTTTAATTTTTTTATTCAAATAAAAAAATATATACACAATAATTTTAACCAATTTTAAATCTATTTAATTTACCACTTACCTATATTGCCTTTAATACAATTTTACAAAATAATAAATAATAGAATTAATCAATATTAAAAAAAATTTAGATTAAAATAAATAAATGAAAAATAAGTAAACAAATATTTGAATATAATAAATAAAACTTAATTATATATATTTAAACACTCAACTATATTGGTTTTAATACAATTTTATAAATTAATAATATATTCAAAACAAAAAAAAATTATACCCTTAAGACATTTTTTATATTTTTTAGATTAAAAAAATAGAAATATATAATTCAAATATGCACTTACAAATCTTAAATATATCTATTTAATCTATTATATTGAATTTTATGCAAAATTAAATAGTAATAATATATTTAAAACAAATAAATCTCCCAAAAAATAAGAAATATCTTAATTTTTTTGAGTATATTAAAACATATTTTTTATTTTTTATATCAATTCAATTTTTTAAATATATTATTAATATGTAATATTATATCAAAATTAATATAAACAAGTAAATAACATATACTTAAAATTCAATTTGTATTTTCAAATTCATGTGCACATTTTTTATTTAAATAAAAAAATCTTAATATAGAATAATTATATTGCTTATTAGTTTGTAAAATTTTATTAAAATGAATATAGGCCGTGGTTAAGAAAATACTATTAATATTTACTTTATTGGTTCAAATTACTCTATAAGTATTTTTATTTTATTTAAAATTTTAAAATAAAAAAATCATTAATATATCCAATTCTATTATTTATTACTATATAAATTTAAATTAAATTCAATATGGGGAAGTGTGCTACGCCTTTATTTGTTCACGTTAAATTCTAAGTGCACACATTTTTATTTTATTTAATTCAAAATAAAAAATTTAAATAAAACTATTTATATTATTATATAAAAATGAATAAAACTTAATATGATTGAATGGTTAAATATATATATTTTAGATTTAGTTATTTAGATTAAAATCAGGTACATATCTTAATTTTATAATGACACAACTTGGGGTCAAGTACAGGTTATGCAAAACCTGAACGAAGTGTGATCCCTCCTCATCTAACCTTTCTAATTTTTAGGGTATTTTATATTAATTTATTATTCATATTTTATTCGCAATATTAATTATAATTAAACATATTAATTTCAATATTTCATAATCAATGAATCAAGATTATAAAAGATCGGCTATTCAAGCAAACTTTTGAAGGCAATCAAGCAGATAATCTTTCATTGATTCAAACATTTCAGTAGCTTACACGACAATCCTATGCGTCTAACAGTAAAGACAACCTAAAATCAACAGCCGGCTCCTGCCCGAGTAGCAGGAGCCTCTTTTTCTTGACAGCAAGACTTAATACTGTTAACCCTAACCGCCGAATCCATACAAGGTTCGGCCCTGCCTCTTGAGCGCGTAGACGACATCCATGGCGGTCACCGTCTTACGGCGGGCATGCTCGGTGTAGGTGACAGCATCTCTAATAACATTCTCGAGGAAGATCTTCAGCACCCCTCGGGTCTCCTCGTAGATGAGACCACTGATGCGCTTCACGCCTCCTCTACGGGCCAGCCGGCGGATGGCAGGCTTGGTGATTCCCTGGATGTTGTCCCGCAGGACCTTACGGTGACGCTTGGCCCCTCCCTTCCCGAGCCCCTTGCCTCCCTTTCCACGTCCCGACATTTTCAATCACTGCAGAAGTAATCGATGAAACAGAAATCATTTCAGTAAGCTTATACACAAAATCAAGCTTACTTGCAAGAATCGAGATGAAATCCTTCAAATTTTGAGCAATTCAAAGATGGAAGTGCACCAGAGGATACAGAAGGTAAAGGAAGCGAACCTCAAACTTTGAACACTAACTAGATCTGAGATGATGGAATGGAAAGCTGCGTTATGAAAAAATTTTAGAGCTCCGAGCTGTTATTTATGGTGATTCGTTGTCGCAGACGGAAGGCTTTACTCGCGTGACGATCCGAGCGGAAGTGGTCCTTAACTGCTATCTTGCGTCGATTTAAATCCAACGGTGATAATCCTTTTATGAACTTGGCTGCCGGATCGATGACGTGGCATGTATCCCCGCCCCAAACTTTCATTTTCATATTTTTGGCATTTCCCCCTTTCCAGCTTACAAGCCACATCTGTTTATTTTAATAGTAAAATTTGATTTCATAATTTTATTTTTTAATACTTTTTATAATCTGATTTTATTTTTCTAAATATTATACTTTCTATCTAATTACAGCGTTCATTCACTTATATAATTTGAGTGAAATTAAAAATTAAATTATTACAAAATCTTTCACCCTCCAAACATCACAGCTAAAAATCAACCGGAGTGACGATCCTTCCGGTGTTCCCTGCTGTTCGCCGGTCAGCTAGTACCCTCTCCGGCGGAAAAGAGAAAAGATCTTCTTTCCCTTTCAGATGCTTCCCTGCGCCAGAATCACAAATCTGCTGGTCTTTCCTCGTCAATTCTTCACCGTGCATCATTGCTTCTGCTCCAAATTCGCTACTATATCATTTTGTCAATCTGAGGCATGCCTGCCACTCTTCGTAGTTATAATTTGCGTTGCTCATAGATACCGTTCCAGCCCAGCTTGAATGGGAACCATCAGTGGTCATATCATTTGAAATTTATTGCTCCGAATAATTCACCTGCCTTCAATCTTCGTTGTTTGGTGCAGATTTTTTGAATGTTCTATTGAAATTTTATCCTTGCTTTTTTTTTTTTATTGAAAACATCTTCCTATGTGGGAATGAAATTTGTATATCAAGATGATTTTCCTAGAAATCCAGCGTGAATTCTTCGGAGTTAAAATTCAAAACATGTCTGGCCAAAAGAAAAGATTCCGAATATTTCTGGACGTCCTCTTCTCATTTAAATGGAACAAACTTGTCTTTTTTTTCTTTGTCGATAATGTAATTAAGTTGTCAATATGGAATTTACTGCTCTTCTTTATATCTTAGGCATGGAACAATCTTCATGCGGGATGCCCTGGCTTCTTGCCATGGTTGGAGCAGAAAGCTGGTGTTAAAATTTCCTCAGTTGTTATGATAGGAAGATCTGCCTATGGGAGGTCAATTCTCCTATGTCCATTCTCAAAGTAAATTTTGTAGTTTCTATCCTTGCTTCATCGTAGGGGGAGAATGGATTAATGGATCAGGGACTGAACAAAATCTATTTGTCTCCACTTTCTCTTCTTAAGGCAAAAAAGGGTTTTAGAAATGATGGACATGCAGGCCTCTCCAAGAAAATACACAGGAAAAGGGAATTTGTCAAATTGCGTTTACTTTACTTATGTTGTATTATAAATTTATTCATTTCCATCAACTGCAGGTCTCTTTTTGCTTCAAAGACGATCAAAGCTGGGTCCTCTGTGTTGAAGGTCCCATTTGGTGTGGTTAGACTTTCTATGAACCCATTCAGACACCAGAACTATCTACAATATTTCATGTGTGCACCAGAACTGAGAACATAATTTCTTATTTGTGTTGCAGCAAATATCACCAGATGATCTTCTCCCAGAAATTAAGATTTTATTGGGGGATGAAATAGGAAATATAGCAAAACTTGCAACAGTTATCCTAGCTGAGAAGAAAAATGGCCCTGTAATAACTTTTCTTGCTGATGTTTTCAGCTTTGGATACAACTCTCTGTCATTGTCCAAAAAATTTTGTTTATAAGTCATTTTGCTTGTTATGGCAGCATTCTGAATGGGCTCCTTATATCAGCTGCCTTCCATTGTTGGGTGAGATGCAAACCACTGTAAGCATGCCTAACACTTCTACTGCATTTTCAAGGCAGTTGATATAATTAAATGATTGTGCAAATAATTATGATCTTCTAATAATAGAGATCTGGATCCTTTTGTTATTTGCTACATCTTGCAATAACCGGAAGGATAAGTGCTATAAAAAGGTTCAAATTAAATTGGAATGAAAAAAGAAATTCTTCAGTAATCCTATGATCAAATTTCAGATATGAGTCTTACACAATCTATTCCCTAATACGAGCTAATGGGCAAACTCATTTAATTTTTTATGTAATTTTAATTGACCTGTATACAAAAAGATCAACATTTTTTTTTGTAGTCATGCATATATATATCCCTGTTCCCAGTTCCAACAACCGATATTTTCTACCTATTATTAATTTAATGTTTGATGCCTTTGCACCACACACTTTGAATGGTTTTACTGTGAAACTTGTTTAACAAGGCCACTCAAATTGTCTAGTCATTTTGGAGTGAAGATGAGCTTGATATGATCAAGCAAAGCTTCATATATCAAGAAACTATACAAAAGAAAGCTGAAATCAGAAGACAATTTTTGGCACTTAAACCAGTAAGCCTTTTATTTACATTGATTTTAATTATCCCTCTTCATCATTCTATTTGGGATTATTTTAGAAGCATTGATATCACCGTTCATGTACACTGTAATTTGTCTAGTACTGCTTCTTGCATTATAGTCAATGAGATAAATCATCCTGTTATTAATAACATGAATTAGTTTGTTGAATAGAGCTATTTTCCTTTCATTAGTATTCCTAGGAGGGCATTGTTGATCTGATTTTTCTACAGAGAATTTTCATATCACAATACTTCGCTTCCAGGTTCTTGATCACTTCCCTCAAAATTTTGGTGACATCAAATTTGAAGATTTCTTGCATGCCTATACTTTAGGTGAGAAACACTTATCCAAGAATGGCTCATATTGTACTGGGTCAAATCTATGGGGTTTAAGGATAAAATGAGACAGATTGTACTCATTTTTTCCTACAAATTCAATATTGTATATATTTGTCTAATGTCCGGTTATGCCTGACAACTACCATGTTATATTTTCAGTTGAATCTCGAGCTTGGGAAAGTAGCAAGGGTTTTTCTTTGGTAAATTTATTGAGATTTTTCTCCATTTAATGTATATGGTTATTTTTGTACCATAAATTCTTATTGTATTCCTACAGAAATTTGAAATTTCAATAGATTCCACTTGCAGATTTTCTAAATCACGATGGACATGCAAAATCTATTGTATTGAATGATGAAAAGGAACAAATCTCAGAGGTATCCTTTTCATGATCCATGTTCTAGTTTTCTTAGGATGATGCAGAATAGAAATAAATATATCAAACTGCATTATCTGAAATTCATCTTATTGTTTAAACTAGATTATCTTTTATCCTTGACACATGTTGATGTGTATGCATCTATATCCATTTCTTTATATATCTTAAAACATGTATATATGCTGGTGCTTGATGAGCCAAAGTTGCATCTGAAAAAATTCAAGTTCCATCAATGTACTCATTGTACAACTGTAGCATATGAGTTTGCAAGTGGGGTTCTGTAGGAGCTGACCTAATCTTACTGCTGTCTCATTCAAGTCAATTACCTATATGTGGCAGGTAATTGCAGACCGTGATTATGCTGCAGGGGATCAGGTTCGAGCATGCTCTTTGTATATCCTGTTATTGTAAATTTGCTTGCCTTCTTCAAATGCGGATTGTGTTTAAGATGGTCCTTTTTGTGATGTGTGGACAATGTAACCAATCATCTTTCATAATTTCTAGTGGTTTGTGTGCATTACTGATTAGAAAATTTTTGAGGGTTTAAAAAAAGCATAATGAAGTTTTGTTTTGAAGTTATTAATGTTCTCAGATTTTTTACCCTATTTGTGCCGAGGTATTTTGAGTTTATTATATGCTAAATGAACTGATTGCTGTTGATGTTTTAAGGGATCCTGGGTAGGCTCCCATATCTAACCCATTAATTATAAGATGAATATAAGTAATGACCTCTGGTGCTGAGCTTTATATATGGTAGTTTGAATTGGTTATTCTGACTGAGGTTATGCTTAAAATAGATTCCAGGCTTATTGAAATTTCAATAGATTCCAAATTTAACTTTTGCAGATTTGGATAACCTATGGTAAATTTTCAAATGCGATTCTGCTTTTGGAGTTCGGGTTTACACTACCGCACAATACTTTTGATGAGGTCGGTTTTGTAATTGCCTCTCAAGAAATACTCTATATTTGATAACTAATTCAGTTGTAAGCATATCCTTTATTTAAAGTTGCAGTGTTTGAACTACTTCAGTTGGCATCTTTCTGGTTTGCAGTTTAAGAAATTCAATTTGCTTTCAGTAATTTAAAAGTGGCTGCTGATGAGGGTCTCATTATGTGCTTTTTGTTTACAAATGATTTAAAAAGTTTATTTCTTTTGGATGGAATTGCCAACTTTTAGGTCCAAATCACATTTAAGATACCTTCTCGTGATCCTCTGTATGAGATGAAGTCAGAACTCTTGGAGAGACATTGCTTTCCAACGTTGACAGACTTGAGGGGCTTCAAGTGTGTTGGCAGTTCCTTTACTATAACGTTAGTTTCAAAATAAGCAATTCACAAATCCTCTACTTTAGTTATTCCTGAATCCTACATTCTTGATATTTACCTGGTAAAACAAGTCAGACTTGGTGCATGATATATGAACTCAAATACATTCTCTTATTCTGCACAAATTTTCATTGTTCAAGCCAATTTACTTTTTCTCTTGTAATTCTTTATTTCTCAGGGAAGTTAGATCTGCCATAGGAAAGAGCAGGGGTATTCCACAGTCACTTCGCGCCGCTGCTCGTGTTCTGTGCTGCACTTCTGCAGAAGGTGTCTCTTGTGCCATTTTCTTAATTTAGTTTTTCATCAGCAGCTCTGCATAAGTCATACTGATTCAATTTTAACTATTAAAATGTATTCCAAGAATTGAGATATATGGTGGAGGAAGCTGCAAAAAATGATGGACGGTTAGGTCGCCGCCCTTTCAAGGACATTGACAGAGAGGTCCAAGCCCATGATATGCTTCTATCTCACATTACTGCAATGATCAGTGAATACAATGAATCCATAAAGGTTAGAAACTGCTCTGTCTCAAGCAATTAATAATCTCATGATAGGACAACTGGTTTATTATGATTTAGACAATAACACAGTGTAGACACTAGTAACTTTGCATCAATGCCAATGCTAGAACTCTCACATTGGGCTCTTATTTTGAATGCAAAATTGCCAATATGTTGATTCCACTATACCAAGTTGCAGTCACTGGGGTTGGACAGCATTCATCGAGGAGACTGTAAACAATCTGTCCGTAAGAGAATGGCCTTTGATCTCCTGGCAGGTGAGCTTCGCATCCTCAAATCTGCATCTGCGTGGTTGCAGAGTTACATCTCGAGCCTCTGACAGCATTCTGCAAAACACAATGTTCTTTGAATACTGAGATTGACTGCAAACACAATACTGGCATGAAAGTCCAGATTTAGTGCTTGCATGCAATAATGCATGAAAGCATAGAGAAGGCTGTGTGTTTTGTGGGTAAATTGCACGCTGGTACAAAACATTTGCAATGTTATGCAATTTTTTAACATAAAACCTGTACATGGATACAAAGGCTTTTGAATATTATGTTTGGCATGATAAATGTTACGTTCCATCTCGGTTTTGGGATCATTCCGTCATTATTCTATATAGTATATAAATCATTAATTGTTTAATAATTTGAGTATTTTTTATAATAAAATTTACAAAATAAATATAATAGTAAATTTATTATTGAAATGGGTTGTCCGCACGTGAAATTTGCGAAATTCTATAATTTTCTGAAGAGAGTACTTGTTGAAATTGATTTAGGGAGAATTTTGGGTTTTTAATTGAGTAGTGTTAAATTAATACTGATTTTTTTGTACACGATCCACTGTATTCTTAAATGGAATTGTTGTTTTTTTTTTAAATCATTAAAGTATAACATGATGAATAAGCCAACACTTATCCTATTTTATAGAAAGGGTTCATTTAGATTAATTACTTGTTCCTATAAGTTTAATAGGGCTCATTTAGATTAATTACTTGTTCCTACAAGTTTAATATATGTACTTTTCTAGTTTGAAAGATTTAATTATGTAACTATATGCTATTACAAACACACAAATACTATTTTTAGTAAAATATCATATAGTAGTTGTCTATATACTCAATTTATAATTTTGATTTGTCCAATGGTATAAATTATATTTACTGTTTACACTATTAAGAGATAACATGCTTCATTATATTATTTATTTATATTGTTTATTTGAACACAATTACTGAACCCCATATATTATTGATTTTTATTAAAAAAATTTATATAAAAATTAAGAGTAATAGAAGAATTTTGTATACTTTTTTATTGATAATTTATCTGCGTTTTATACAAATTAATTTGGTATAATGAAAGATAAAATAAATTAAAAATAATATTTTACAATTTCTGTTATAGTAAATGTAATAGTGAAGCATATAAGGTGGTATGTGCTGCTATTTTTGTTATGCAATATTTGGCTTGGGTGTGGTGATCCTATATAGCTCATAACGTATTTTATCTTTATTATATATTAATTTATTTTTTTTAATTATAGGTCTAATACTCCTCGCAAGTTAAACGAGAGATCACGAACATTGATCTTAGTCCGTAATTAACATAAATGGGTGGATAACATGCTTTTAATAATTAGGTCAGCAAGTTGAACATCGACGCCAATAAAACATACATGAAGTAGGTGATGACGAGCACGTTTCCGAACATATTGATAATCGATCTCGATATATATTGTGCGAGTATAAAAAATAGAATTAGCGGTAAGATAAATAGCAGATACGTTGTCACATCATAATGTGAGAGGCTTAGAAATAAAAATACCAAACTCCTGAAAAATAAATTGAAGCCAAATTAATTGAGTAGTAGCATTGGCAAGACTTTTGTATTCGGTCTCCGTACTCGAACGTGCAACAGTTCGTTATTTTTTAAAATTTCAAAAGATAAGATTAAGTCTCATGAAAATAGTAAAACTACTAATAGAACGACGATCATCAGGATTGCACGTCCAATCGGAAAATAGTGAAGTGAGATGGGTGAACGCCGCCACAAAAAAAGACCAAAATGGAGAGTACCTTGAAGATAGCGTAGAATGCACTTTACATCAGTCCAATGAGTAGTGGTGGGATGATGCATGAACGGACAAACCTGGTGTACTGCATATGCAAGATCCGGGCGAGTAAGAGTGAGATATTGGAGAGATCCCACAATTTGCCGGTATGAAATAGGATTAGAAAGGGGAGTCCCATCAGTGAGCGAAAGGCGAGTCCCAGTAGCTACCGGAGTGGAGATGGGCTGACAAGTAGGGCATAACAACTTTAGAGAGCAAATCACAAATATACTTCTACTGAGTAAGGTAAATATCATCGGAATGAGAGTGAACTTCAATACTAAGAAAGTGATGAAGTGAGCCTAAGTCTTTAATGGAAAATTCTTGATGAAGGGCTAGGAGAAATGATCAATAGGAGCATGAGCTGAGCTGGTGAGAATGATATCATTAACATAAACAAGCAGCAACATAACAAATGCTTGAGTAAGATAGATGAAAAGAGAAGTGTCAGCAATATAACATGTGAAGCCCAACTGGAGTAAAAATGAGCTCAGATGAAGAAACCACGCTCGATGAGCTTTCTTAAGGCCATAAAGAGAGCATCAGAGGTGACAAACATGATGAGGATGAGCAAGATCAACAAAACCTGACGCCTGAGCCATATAAACTTCTTTGGTAAGATGACCATGAAGGAATGCATTATTCATGTTAAGCTGACGAGTAACCCAGCCAAAAGAGACAACAAGTGAGAGAATCACCTATATAGTGACAGGTTTGATAACAAGGTTGAATGTATCATCATAGTCGAGACCATTTTGTTGAGAAAAACTCAGAGCAATGAGACAAACCTTATAATGAGCAATGGATCCATCAGGGTGTTTGATTTTGTAAACCCACTTACAACCCACAATATGCCGATTGGGTGGAGGAGGCACTAGATCCCAGGTATGATTGGAAGATAAAGCGAATAGTTCATCGAACATGCCATTCCGCCAACAAAGATGCCGACTAGCTTGAAGATAGGTCTGATGTAAACCTCGCCCTTTTGAGTTAAGAAAAACTAGGAAAAGAACCGGTCAACCCGAGTGAGAAAACCGAACCGGTTCATAAACCCCAACCACTAGAGAACAGGTAAATTGGGAAATTTACAACTTCCGAGTGACCCAAAGAGTCATAAAAAACTTGGAAAGGGACTTCAGGACAATTTGGGAAAGAAAACCAGACCGGTTTAGGTAAACTGGATTGAACTAGTTTAGGCAAACCGGATTGAACCGGTTTGAACCACTATTGAACCGGATGCTAAATTCATTTTTCTAGGTGGTTTGGAAAATTCAAATTGGAGAATTGAGGCCACAATTGGATAGAGAATGAATTTAGATAAATTTACAAATTTTTAATTTTGAAAAACTTGGTCGAATTGGGCCTGAACTGGCTGATTTAAGCGTTGAACCCGGTTCGAACCGGTCAGGTCCAGTTCGGAACAGTGTCGTCTTCTTCCTTTAGATGACAACACTATTAACTCACCGAAAAATTGAGCAGTGCCAGCGAAGATGAAAAGTCTCTGGCCAAGGAGTTTCATGTAATGAATGACTACCATAAAGGTGCCAATCGGATGACTAAGAAGTCCCCAAGCTTCCTATATAAAGAGCCCATCCTCACACCTGAAAACTCTACTCTCTCCCTACTGCTCCATTTTCCTATGAAGCTCGAACTAAAGCTCTGATTTGGGCATTTTTCTGAGCCAAAGAAGGCGAGGTCGGGTTCTTTAGATTCGGGAGAAGTTGGCTACATGACGATAGTCTCTATTTGCTCTGAGGATCGCCGGAGAAACATTGGCGTGATAGAACAGTGAATCAACTTCAATGGACTGAAGATGCTTTGTTTCGGTCGAGCTATAAATGACCAATTTGAGCCTTCTCAGGACAAACCCCCCCCCCCCCCCCCCCCCCCCCCCCCAACACTTCCACAACCCTCATACAACTAAATTAGAGTTGAAAGGTAATTCGATTTGGCTCTACTCTGTAATTTCTGATTAGTGTTAGAGAAAGAACCGATGAAACATCACTAACCAAATTCTCCCTCAATTTAGCATGAATTGATGTGATTCTTGATCCTAGGAGTAACATTAGGATGAGAGCTATCTGCCCAAATTGAAAGCTCGAATCACCGCACCTCCCACGGTAAGCTTTCGAAGCTTTCTCTCTCAAAGTTCAGTTTTTTGACGAAGCTCCGTTTGAGCTCAATTCGGATCCAAATGACGCGATTCAAAGTTCCATTAAATCATGTTGAAGTGTAGGAACTAAATTTTACCTTCAATTTCAATAATTAACCTCAATTGATTGGTCAATTTGATGAAATCAAATTCGACTAGGTTGAAAGGGGGAAATCGGGAATTTAAAAAATTCGAGGGACTAAAGTGCAATTTTTCAAAATTGAGGGTTAATTGGGCATGAAAAAGATATTGGGGGACCAATTGGTATATTTTTGGAATCATTGGGTGAAATTTACCATTTTTTTTAAAGTAGGGGCAAATTGGTAATTTTGAAAAATTTGGGGACCAAATTGGGAATTTGGGAAACTTGAACCCCTTTTTGAAGTGAATTTTAGAAGTTTCAGTACTCAATTTGGGGAAAATTGGCATTAGGAACCTAAAGTTAAAGAAAAAGAACTTTAGGGACCTAATTGCAAATAATTGAAAAGTTTGGGTATTTTATTCATTCATGATAAATGAAGGCTATTAGGCCAAGTGATAATGAACAAGGATGTTCATATCGTGTAGAACATGAGGTACCGGGAATGTCAGCCAAAACAAGCTCGCATGGAGGCAAAAAATTGGTTAAGAGGAATTCACTGCATTAACGTGTGAGTGAGATTTTTATATCATACTCGGTTGGGATGATAAGCACCTCAGAAGTGAAAACCCGCTACAATGTGGGATTTTAACATCAACCTAGGTGGGGTGATGTGAGAAGACACACGAAAAAGCTACTTAACGGTTGTAATTAGATCATACCCAATTGGTATGATGAACTTCATGGAAGGAAGTAGAAAACCCGTTCATTGAATGCTATGTTTGGCCATAGTACCAAGACAAGACCGACATACTCGATGGACTGGCGGTAGTGCGACAAGACAGGTATTGCTGCAGGTCGAGTTGAGGGTCGGGGTCGTTGGATCAGTGGCACCAAAGATTAAATGGCTTATGAGAAAAACTGTTGTTTTGTGCATGCACTGAGGTATGAGACCTTCAAGACGTCCAAGAGGGGTAGTGATGCGTCCTAGGGGCTACTGGATGCGTCAGGGAAGCTCGATGTAGCTTCATGCGCATGGGACCGAGGTGGGGTCTGGATGAGGTATCTATCCTCATATGGACACGGAGTTTCTTTACGAGATTGAGGGTCGTATGTCGTGTACATCCACTCATTCTTAAGATAGAATTGGACGAGCTTTTATCTAGGTGGCCGGTAAAGTCGCTCCGACGCCACAAGTGAATTTAGAAATAGATAAAATATTCATTAACATTTGGGGTATGTAATAAATATTTTTGAGAAGGAAACGATGAAAATAATTGGTGAGAGAAGTGGTTATAGAGGAGAGAATGGGTAAACTTGTTCCATCTCCAATTAATAGATGCTCAGGAAATGCTTGGTTATCTTGAACAGATAACTGAGATAAATCATTAGTAGCATGGTTAGTGGCACTTGAATATTATACCAATCAAGTTGATGATCGATGTCACTTTCAGGTATGACACATGCTTGAGAAGCATGAAATGTATACAATTGTGGACAAATGAGGGCATTAAGATCTATTTGTTCATATAATTGGCAAGATTGTTTCGATGATAATCCAGTTCATTGCTCAAATGAGATAGTCCTATTCGTGATGGGTCGAGGAAGGAGACCAAGAGCAGGATTGGGCCTAAAATGTTGTGAGGGTAGACAACTAGAGCCATGCCCATTAATGCGATCAACAAAATTAGGCTCGTTAGTGCATCCTAGCCCACATCCTGTGAAGCCCATCTGATTGCCCCCTTATAAAAACGCCCCTGAAGCTCAAAATGGTGCGTTTGATCTTCATTTATTCTACCATATGAAAGCTGACGTCCTCGATGCTCTACCGAAGCAAGGGTTTTGGTTGCCCATTCCAGTCACCGATGCGGTGTGCCTAAAGGATCTTGGCTGGAAGGCTCCTTGATGATGTTGAGAGACTGCTGCAATGGGAGTTTGTTGATCATGTGTTCCTTCTAGAAGACCCAAGAGTGGAGCTCCTGGGTTTGTTGATACATACAAGAAGATTTGACGCACCTCATGTGCAAGGAGTAGAGATTTGACGGCGTCGACGGTCATAGAATCCAATGTTGCTGATAGCTTCAAGGTAAGAGACTCTCATTCATAACCCAGTCCTGCTAGCATGCGATTGTTGATTTCTTTTGGAGTTTTTGGGTGACCGATTTGAGCTAAACATGTTGTTAGAGAGCTAATAGAGGATAGATAAGTAGACATAGAACTATCATGCTTCTTGAGTTCATGCCATTGTTGATCTAGTATATCTTGTTGGGCATGAACCTGAGAAATGAAAAGAGTCTCCAATTGTTGCCAAGCTTGAGTGACTGTAGTGGCTCCAATAACATGTAGGTTAACTTCAATTGTTAAGGATGCAATAATAGCAGTGAGGCAAAACTTATCATGAATTTCCCAAACTTCGAATTATGGGTTTGACAACTGGTAGTCATCTCCTTCTTTAGTTGTTTGAGTGATGAATTGAGGGGTGCAAGTAGTGAGCCATTGGCATATCCAAGGAGTCGATATGCTTGTAGAAGGTGACTCATATTATTCCTCCATAGATAGTAGTTTGAACTGTCCAGCTTAATCGGAAGTGTAGGAAAAGAGGCTCGTAGTAACATAGTAAAGGATGCATAGCTCATTGTAACTTCCTGTTTGATGTAGATGACGAAGATCTTAGAAGGAATGTTAACACAAGAATGAGCAAAAACAAAAGTAAGACCCAATATATATAATGGGACACAGTCCGATAAGGAGCACCTAAGAAGAATTATTTGAAGGGAAAGAATGCCTGATGAATAAGCCTCATGTGAGATTGATATACTGTAGAATAACCTACTCTGATACCATGAAAAGACTTGTAGAATGAAAAAGGCTTGTAGAAGAATTGAAAGTAGCTGATAGAAGAATTTTGAATGCCTTCTATTGATCATTTGTCTACATTTTATACAAGTTTGGTATGATAAAAGAAAAAATAAACTAAAGACAATATTGTACAATTTCTATTATAAAAAAATACAATGGTGGAGCATATATGGGTGATGTGTTCTGCCATTTCTATCATGAAAGAGTTGGCTTGGGTGTGGTGGTCCCCTTTGGCTCATAACGTATTTTCTCTTCCTCATATATTGATTTATTTTTCTCAATTATAGGTCTAATACTTATATACGCTATTGAGGGACAAGAACTCTCCCCATTTTCCTTAGTCTCAATATGCACGAACCTCATTAAGATTCGTATCATACTGGAATAGTTGCACTTGTGTAATCATTGCTATTCAACAGCACTTAGAATAAACAATACCTCGTATCCTACGTTTATCTGGTTTTGTACGATTACAATCATATAAAATAGTGTTTTGATTTAAAACTTTTATATTTGCACTGTTAGCCCAATAGGCTGCTACCTTTCTTCGACTTAGTAGGTTTAACAAAAATGATCGAATTATGATAATTTTAACATACTCTTAAATCAGAACTTTATTTATGGGGATAGAACCCATTTTCTATTAGCCTCAGGCCACTTGTACGAGTTTTCAAAATATGGCATTTGACCCACTTGCACATAACTAGATTTTGTCCACCATCAACAGTTAGACTAAATCATATAACTTGAAGTGTGTATTCATACACTATAAAAGTGTTGTTCCATTAAAATACTTTATAATTTATTCAGAAATATAATTTCAAAAGGTTTAAATGGTTTCACACCATCACTGAATTATGCTTTTAGAAAATTAAGTTATAAATAAATCATGATTTCAAGTGTATGTTATCGGTCAAAACAACTCAGTGTTAGTAATTTCACTCACTCCAAGATCTCTGACTTGTTAGTCCCGGACAAAATTCCAATAACTCGGGTTGGATTCTCGGTTGTAGTAAAAAAAACTTCATTTCACGCCTACATTATCATTATCATGGATAACGAATCAATTAATTATCCTATAATTACACTTAGTTCCCTCTCTTTTCTTTAATTTCACATAACTCCCTAATTATATTTTCTTGACAAATAAACTCCAAAATATTTGTCATAATTTTCTCAGCTTACTTTAATTGCAATTGTCCCCAAATAATTTTATTTAATATAAAATTATTTAAAATTACAAATAAATCATTTATTCATTTTTAATTACAATTAAATTCCTGAAAAATTATTTTAATTGCAATTAAGCCTCTAATTTCATTTAAATTCTCAATTGACCCTCAATTTATCTCAATTGCACAAAAATCATCAAACTGCCCAATTTCTCCAAAATTGCACTTTGACCTAAATTGATTAATTAAACTCAATTAATTACTTCCTATCATGCTGCTAATTATCTTCATTATCTTTGCACGATCATTTCAGACGTTGAATCATTCAATTTGGCCTAAAAATGAACTCAAACTATTTTTTATCGGAAAATACTTCTATAGAAAGAAATATTCGAATTCTTATTGACAAGAATGCGATTGTCAAAGATCTTGATTTGGGGAGCTTGCACTTATCGAGAAGATTCTCCTAGGATCAAATTTCACCTCAATTGGTGCTTTGAACAAGAAGAATTCGATCAACAATCTTTAAGCACTTTTCTCTCTGTAAATTTACCATTCCGATGAATGTGGCAGCAAATTCTTACCTTGAATGCTCAAATAGAACCATGCCCAGTCGTGTAGATTCATAGAAAGGTCGGCCTAGCCTTAGGAGGTTCGAGTTGGTCGGAATTCAGCTCGAAAGTTTCTATTACTTCTCGACTGCTGGAGCGATTGTACTGTGCATGCTCATCAGCACTTCTCCGGTGATCATCGAGATGAAGGGAGTATGCACCAAGTGTCATGCCCCGATCCGGTTTGATCGGATCCCCATGATCAACCTGCCACTCTCCTGGTTTATTAAGGGTTTCCTCTTGTTTATAAATCGTATAGAGTAAGGCGTCCTTTATACCTGCACCTTTCCTATAATAACATAAATCAAAACTGCATAAAATTTTAAACTGATCATACCTGTTTCAAAGGCATATTAGTTGATGGTCTTCGGGGTAGGCTTTTCGAGATTTCTTGAAAGGGATATAAGGGAGGGGGTGAGTACAATGACTAAGTGAATGGGTTTTTACAATTTAATTTTTTAGGAAAATGTTTGATTTGGAGTGTGCCAAACTCCTTATTTTCTTTTTAAAAACCTTTCATTTCAAAATTTAGTTTTTATCACCATTTCTTATTAGCCACGGTGTGTCATCACCCAACACACATCCTTCATCATGAAGCTCAAACACACAATTGCAGGCCAGTACGTCCACTGAACCCACTTGTGGCATTGGAGCGACTTTACCAGACACCTAAATAGAAGCACATCCACTTCTACCTTGAGAATGAGTGGATGTTCATGACATCCGACCCTCAATCCTGTAACAAATCTCTGTGTCCGCATGAGGACATCGACCTCATCCCGTCCCCACTCTAGTCTCATGCGCTTGAAGCTACTTCGAGTTTCGCAAGGTCACTTGGTCCAACGAACTACCCTTATACTCAGCACGTCGTCTAGGGCCCTAGGACACATCACTACCCCTCTTGGGCGTCTTGAAGGTCCCATAAACATAGTGCATGCACAATCAGTATTTTCACATCATGCCATATAATCTATGGTGCCACTTGTCATGTCGTACTACCACTAGTTGATTGAATAAGTCGGTCCTGACTTGATACCATGGCCAAACAATTCATTTATTTAAAGTTTTATGGCATATATCTCATGTTTATTTACGAGCTCCTACTCGTGCCAACTAGCATATGGCCCACTGTTTGAGATTTTCAAAACCGGGCATATTAGCCACCAAGTTCCAAAACCGAGGCCTCCGACCTATCAGAACTATTCGAGCTCCCGTCAAGAAGGTTTCCCAAATCGTTTAAGCAATGGCACACAGTAAGGGAAGAGTACTTCTAACAAAAATATATTTTTAACTATCAATCCAGTTGGATCCGATTCATTTGAACCGGTTTATTTTCTCTCTTCCAATTTGTCCTAAGGTTCTTTTCCAAGGTTTTATGAACCCTTTGGATCACTCGGGAGTTGTAAATTTCTAAATTGCCCATTTCCTGATAATCAGGTTTGTGAACCGGTTCGATTTTCTCACTCAATTTGACTAGTTCTTTTCCCGATTTTCCTTAACTCAAAAGGGCGGGGTTTACACTGAGGTTCCTAGTTCTAAGGAACCCAAATTCGCCTTCAGAGGTGGAGGAAACGGCCGATGTCGGAGCAATGGTTCAGAGATGGTTGAAATTTGGAGGTATTTGAGTTCTCTAATCAATGGAGGAGTGTAGATGACGAATGGAGAGTAACTTTTTATATAGTGAGCTCGTGGACTGACTGTTCTAGCCATCCATCCATCGATCGACCAATAACTCGCCAAATTAATGCATTGTCGGAGCAATTTAAAGCTTGTCAAAGTTAAAGTGTTGGTCTCTCTCCCTTCATGTTCAAAAGTTTAAATGAATATGACGACACTATGTACACGTTTGAGATTACATTGCGAGTTGCCAAGTGTCACATTGTGATTAGCTGACGTTGTTGACATGTCCTCACACTCAACATGTGAGTCACCCCTTAACTCGTTGACCAAACACGTAGTGGTCTCTCATTGGTCGCCTAAACCAATGTGACCGCTAATCGAATCTAGCCTTCCATTGACCATTACATGTGGTATTATCTGATTGACTGATTTAAATTTGTCAGTTTTTTCCCACCTGACATACTTTGTCATTGCCACGTGTCATTCTCCGACTGGCTGTGGTCATCCGACGTATTCTTGCCACGTGTTGACTCCTAATTGGTCGACATTTCTCGGACATACTCGTTGGTCGCTAACGTGACATGTCATGACCCAACCCGGTTTGGTTGGATCCCCGTGAACAACCCGCTGCTCTTTCTCAGTTCAAGAGGAGTTTCCCCCTTCTTTTAGTCGAGAGGAGACAGGTGAAATTTCAACCTTGTTCCCTGGAAGACATATATCAAATAAAATGCAAACTTAAAGACAAATTTAAGCATACCTGACAAAGGATAAGGCTCAGTGTTACTTCTAGTAATTTTCTCTTTTCCTGAAAAGGGGCAGAAAGAGGGGTTAGTTTCTAAAACTCAGTGAATGGGTTTTTCAAAGGTCTGCTTTTAACTTTTAAGAAAAATATTTATATGGAGTGTGCCAGACTCCTTTCATTTCAAAATCCCTTCATTTAAAGATTCAGGTTTTTTCATCATTTCTTAGTTACCACGGTGTGTCATCACCCAACACACCTCCTTCATCATGAAGGTTACATATGTTCGCAAATCATTACGATTACTGAACCCACTAGTGGCTTCGGAGCGACTTTACCGGCCACCTAGATAGAAGCACGACCACTTCTATCCTGGGAATGAGTGGATGTACGCGACATCCGACCCTCAATCCTGAAATCACTTCTTCATGTCTGTATGAGGACAAAGACCTCATCCTATCCCCACCCCGGTCTCATGCGCTTGGTGCTACTCCAAGTTTTGCACAAATACCTGGAATGATGATCTTCCCTTATACTCACCGGCTCGTCTAGGGCCCTTAGGACACATCACTACCCCTCATGGACGTCTTGATGATCCCGTACTCATGGTGCATGCACAAACACAGTTTTCTTAAATTACCGTGTAATATGTAGTGCCATTTGTCCAAATGGTCCAGACCTTCTACTCAACTAGTAGCTGTTTGTCTTCACCAGTTCAGAGACCGGTCATGTCGCACTGCTACTAGTTGACTGAGTATGTCAGACCTGCCTTGGTACCATGACCAAACAATTGAATTATTAAGTTTTAATGGCACACATATATATCATGTTCTTTTATGAGCTCCTGCTCGTGTCCATTGGCCTATGGTCCACTGTTCGAGTTTTTCAAAAACTGGGCGTTTTAGCCCTCAAGTTCTAAAACTGAGGCCCCCGGCCTATAAGAGCTATTCGAGCTCCCATCAAGAAGGTCTCCCAAATAGTTTAAGCATTGGCACACAGTCAGGGGAGAACACTTCCGACAAAATAGGTTTTTACTGTCCATTATACCAACCGGTATAAGGACATCTCCGTTCATAACCGATGAAGGAGTTTTCAACTTCCTTCGAGGAAGTCTCATCATACTAACCGGGTATGATCTACTTACAACTGATAAGTAGTTTTTCTGCATAACTTTCACATTACTTTCTCTAAGTAGTGATGATTAAAAATACCACTAAACAGTGGGTTTTTATACCAAGATACTTATCATCCCCAATCGGGTATGATATATAATCCTACTCACCCGATAGTGTAGTGAAATTCCACTTAGTTGGGTTTCGTCCTTAGCAAGCTGGACCTCGACTGGCGTTCCCGATGTCTCATTCTCCTATAGGAAATGAACATAATTATTCATTATTCTTTGGCCTAATAGCCCTCATTCGTTCCAAATAAATGAGAACACCCAACTTTACATATATTTATAATTAGTTCCCTAAAGTTATTTTTCTTTAACCTTAAGTCCTTATTGTTGGGTTTTTCCTAAATTTGACTCCCGAAACTTTTAAAATTTTATCTTAGGACCTCAAATTATTTAATTTTATAAAAAGGGTTTAATTTCCCAAATTTCCAATTTGGTCCCTCAATTTTCCCAAAATTACCATTTTGCCCCTTCTATAGAATAATGGTAAATTTTGCCCCAAAAATTCTAAAATTTTTCAATTGGTCCTCTAATATTCTTATCATGACCAATTGACCCTCAATTTTATAAAATTACATTTTGGTCCTTCGAATTTTCAAAAATCCCCAAATTTCCCCAAAATTTCCCTTAATTTCAACTCTTCAACATTGCCGAATTTGATTTCATCAAATTGACCGATCAAACACCTCTAATTGTTGAAATTGGTGTTGAAATTGAGTTCCTACATGTTCACACGATTCTAAGGAACTTTGAATTGTAGGATTTAACACCGAAACGAGCTCAAACGGACCTTCGTCGGAAAACAAACTATAGAGAGAGAAAGCTTTGATTTCTCACCGGTGAGGGCGTGACGGTCGAAGCTTTCTATCTGGATAGGTAGCTCTCCTCCAAAGGTTTTTCCTAGGATTAAGAATGACATCAATTGATGTCGAATTGGATTATAATTTCTTCATTGAAATTCGACCGACTCTCTCTCTAACAACGATTTGAAATTGTAAAGGGGAGCCGAATTGGCTTACCTTTTGGTCCTAATTCGGTCGTGGAAGGGCTGAGGAGGTGTCGGGAGAGATTAGTTTGGCCTAAGGAGGGCTCGAATTGGCCGATTTCAACTCGTCCAAAATTGGGCAGCTTCAGTCTGCCGGAGCTGCTTCACTATTTGATCACGCTGACACTTCTCCGGCGACTCTCGGGATGAGCGGATGCTACCACCGTGTAGCTGACTTCTCCCCGGTTCTAATGAACCCAACCTCGCCTTCTTTGGCATTTAATTGTCCCTATATCGGAGCTCTGGTTTGAGTTTCTCCGGAAAACTAAGCAAATGAGAGAGAGTGAGTTTTTCAGGTGCGGAGAGGATGAATGGAGAGGGGCTCTTTATATAGGGAGCTCGGGGAACCATTGGTCGTCCGTTTGGCACCGTTATGACAGGAATTGATGACCTAAAACGTACCAAACGGAGGTGTTTCTCCTTCATCGGTGTTTCTTCAGTTTCCCGACGAGTGAACAGTGTTGTTATCTTGAGGAAGAAGATGACTGTTCCGAACTGGACCGGACTGGTCCGAACCAGGTTCAAAGCTCAAACTGGGCGGTTCACCCCTCATTCGACAGATTTTTTCAAATATAAAATTTTTAAATTCATCTAAATTCATTCTCTATCCAATGGTGGCCTCAAATCTCCAATTTGAATTATTTAAGCCATTTAGAAAAATGAATTTAGGATTCGGTTCATTAGTCATTCAAACTGATCCGAACTGGTTCGGATCTGGTTCACCTGAACCGGTTTGGTTTTCATCCCCAATTCCTTCACAAGTCTGTTTCCATATCTTTTGTTACTCCTTGGGTCACTTAGGGTCCATAAGATTCCCGAGTTACCATCTCTTTATCGATTCCGGTTAATAAACCAGCTTGGTCCTTAAATTGGTTCGGGTCCAGTTCACCCGAACCGATTAGGTTTTTCTCTCCCACTTTGTTCAAAGGTTCCTTACCAAGGTTTATAAATTTTTTTGGGGCACAAGTGAGTTGAATTTCTCTGATTTTTCAATTCTCTATCGGTTCCAGTTCATCAACCAGTTCAATCCAGTTGGATTCGGTTCATCTAAACCGGCCCAGTATTTCTCTTCTAATTCATCCTAAGGTTCTTTTCCTTGGTATTATGAACTCTTTGGATCACCCGAGAGTTGTAAATTCCCAAATTGCCCGTTCACAAATGATTGGGTTTGTGAACTGGTTCTGTATCCTCACTTGGTTTGACTGGTTCTTTTCTTGGTTTTCTTTAGCTCAAAAGTGCGGGTTTTACAATTTCCATGACTTTTGGGACTTTTCGGGTCACTCGGGATCCATAAATTTCCCGGTTTGCCCTTTCTCTATCAGTTTCGGTTCATGAACCGACTTGGTTCATAAACTGGTTTAATCCAGTTGGATCCGGTTCATCTAAATTAGTCTGGTTTTTGTCGTCCAATTTGTCCTATGGTTCTTTTCCAAGGTTTTATGAACCCTTTGGATCACCCGGGAGTTGTAAATTTCCAAATTGCCCCTTCCTAAATGATTCGGTTTGTGAACCAGTTCAATTTTTTTACTCGGTTTGACCAATTCTTTTCCCGATTTTCCTTAACTCAAAAGGACGGGGTTTACAAAAGGACTGTCCCACACTGCAAGGAATTCAAGTGATACCTTTCAATAAGACACCTCCACCCTTACAGAAGCCTGAAGGGATAACATTACAAGAACCACAATTGTAGCTAGGGAATCCAATCTCACCTAGGAAGAAATCCTTCTAGACCATAGCTTAGTACTGAGTATTTCCCAAACCGTCATTGTAACAATCTCCCTCAAGAGATGTTAAAACCCCAAAACTATATTCTACTTCAATGAATAAGATTCTGAGTGCCTGAAAATTTCTATCTCTTAATAATATGATTGTATGCCTCAATTACCCGAGAAAGGATCACGGAAAGAAGATTAAGGGTAGGACCTTAAGAAACCCAAAAATAGCAGAATATAGATAAAGGAAAATTTCCCTTAAGCAGCACTACATGCCACCTAGGAGCAAAGAAGGAAACACCTCCTCCATGGAAGACAAGCTAAATGATGAAAGACAACTAGGATGTCTCGAGAAAGCAAGGCATGATCTACTTTGGAAAAATATGGAAGCCAAGTGGGGTTTTAGACTAACCTAGTGAGGAAGGGGAGGTGGAAAGGCCATACCTATGGAAAGGTAGGATGAAGGAAATCTTTGAAGAAATAAATGGCCAAAAATGAAATGATGACCACACTCAAGCCATAAGGAGGATTTAGTAAGTCATGCACAAAGAGGTCTTGGAGTAACTAGTGCCTGAAGGAGACCTTGGGAAGGCATACATGTTCCAACTAAGAAGAAATGGACCAAGTGATGAAGAATGAGGAGATAAAGTGCACGCCGAGGTAAAAGAACCGAGGGAAGTATACTAAGAGGACCCAAAGAGAAAGTTAACCTAAGAAACGGGTAAGTAGGAAATAGCATCAAAGGATGCAGTGACAAGTAATAATGGGTGGGCTACCCATAATAAGGAAATAAATGAAAAAACATCCGAAAAACCTTGGAGAAGTAAGCCCTCCAATTCAAAAGTGGATAAGGAGAAAACAACCAATGACATCAAGATTGGTCATGGCCCCCACTCGCTTAATAGAACCTAAGGAGTGGATGGCTGGACATAAAATAGAGTGCTAGGAACCAATTTATCAGTAGGAACTCCTTGAAGAGAGGATAAGGAACAAAAAGGAAATGGAGGACAATGAAGGATAAAGAGCGGGCAACAATACCGATCTCAGAAGGGTGTAAGGAAAGAAGGAAATGCCTCTAAGAAGCGATAAAGAGGTTGGACCAGGATGGGAATCCTTAGGTAGAAGAATAAAAGTAGGAAGTAAGACCTTAAAAAGGGAAGTTCCAAAGCTAAGAACCACCATATGGATTTTAAGAGGCTTAACCCGACATAAAGAACCATAAATGGTTAAGGGTATAACGGGATGATCAAGTGTTAACTGATTTGGAATAACAAAGAAGCCAATTGGAGATTTCCGACGAACCTAGAAAAAGGAAGCAACTAGTATTAACAAGATGGTCAAGAAAAATAAATGAGAACCTAAGAAGGACCAGAAAGTAGTGGAGACTACCTTCTAAAGAAGGGTAATAGAGTGGGCATAGTGTTGAGTACATGAAATAAGATTCGACGTTTGGAGATACCTTGGGTATGAAAGTAAAGGGTGAACTAGGAAATTATGGTCGACAAATGATTAAGGTGGGCAAAAAGCCCTAATTCAAAAGGGTGTAAGAAGGCAAAGGAAGGAAACCACTAAGGAGTAGTAAGAATTACGAACATATAGTGTCTAAGGGGGAAATCTCTACTTTGAAGAACATAGTAGAGAATAAAAATTGTTAAAGGAGAATTCTCCAAACAATGAAATTGTGAAGTGGTCACAAGTAAATAAGAGTGAGTTTAGGGAAAAGGAAAATCCTTGAGTAAAGCACGTCACTAGAAATGAAGAAAGGTATAAGAAGGGAAGAATCCCAGCATGTCGATAAATCATCAGGAAATTCAATGATTTGCACCATAAGGACCCAACAAAGAAGTTAGGAAAGGACGCATGGGTAAAGAAAGCCAACACGGTTGTGTAGGACATTTTGTCAAGGCATGAAGGATGAATGGATAATGGTAAAGGTAGTCGAAGGATATTACTCGATGAAAAGAGGGATGAAGTTATACAATCCCTGAAATATTAGAAAGTTGAGAACAACCCTAAAGGAGGTGTCATAGAAGTCTAATGGTTAGAGACAGGTCCTGGAATATGTCATGTCGTAAGGGACATGTAAGCACCAACATTCCCGAGTAAAATGTGACTCGAGTAAGAAAGAGTCAGTTAGTAAGCATGACAAGGTCAAACATAATTTTGACTAAAGTTGTAATCAATGACGAATGAAGGAAGGGTCAAAATAGGACGAAGGGGTAATAACATAGAAACTTGTGAAAACAAGTACGCAATGCTTGAAAGAAAACCGAGCTAAGGGTTTCAACGATGAAGAGAATAACTAGACAAAGGAATGATTGGGCATCTTGGAACTCCCAATCTTGAAATCTTGAGTAAGAACCACAAAGGGAAGAATCTTGCCCTAAGTAAAGGGAGATGTGAATATAGGGATATACTTTTGGACTGGCGGGCAAGACATACTAGTTATGATAAACTCCATGGAAGGAGTACACAATGTAAAGGAAAAGAAATTCTTTAAGCTTATGATTTCTAGTAGGCTAAGTGAAAGAACGACCAAAGTATTAATATGTCCAAGTTGACATTAAGGGAAGTTTATCCCGTAGTGAAAAAAAATGTTGATTATGTTTTGGGGACAAAACTCCTAAAAGGAGGGGAGAGTTGTAAACCCAGCTCCATTAGGATAAGAAAATCAGGAAAAGAACCAGTTAACCTGGGTGAGAAAACCAAACTGGTTCACGAACCCCAACCGTTAGAGAAAAGGTAAACCGGATCTTGAGTGACCTAAAGAGTTACAAAAGTTATGAGAAAGGACTTTAGGATGAATAGGAAGTGAAAACCAAACTGGTTCAGGTGAACCAGACCTGAACTGGATTGAACCGATTTGAACCACTATTGAATCAATTTCTACATTCATTTTCTAGGTGGCTTAGAAAATTCAAATTGGAGAATTGAGGCCATCATTTGATAGAAAATGAATTTAGATAAATTTACAAATTTTTAATTTTGAAAAACTTGGTTGAATTGGGCCTGAACTAGACAGTTTAAGTGTTGAACCTGGTTCAGACCGTTCTAGTCTGGTTCAGAACAGTGTTGTCTTCTTCCTTTAGATGATAGCACTGTTCAGTCGCTGAAAAAATGAGCAGTGCCGACAAAGATGAAAAGTCTCCGGATAGGGAGTTTTAGGCAATGAATGACCACCATTAAGGCACCAATCGGACGGACAAGAAGTCATCGAGCTTCCTATATAAAGAGCCCCTCCTCACACCTGAAAACTCCACTCTCTCCTAATTGCTCCATTTTTCGGTGACGCTTGAACCAAAACTCCGACTTGGGCACTTTTTTGAGCCAAAGAAGGTGAGGTCGGGTTCATTAGATTCGGGGAGAAGTCAGCTACCAAACAATAGTCTCCATTTGCTCTGAGGGTTGCCGGAGAAACGATGGCCTGATAGAATATTGAAGCAGCTCCAGTGGACCAAAGCTGCCCTATTTCGGCCGAGCCAAAAATGACCAATTTGAGTGCTCCTCAAGCCAAACCAAGCTCTTCCAACACTTCCACAACCCTTATAAAGTTAAATTAGAGTGGAAAGGTAAGCCAATTTGGCTCCCCTCTGTAAATTCATATTAGTGTTTGAGAGAGAACCGACGAAACTTCACTCACCAAATTCTCCATCAATTCAACATGAATTGATGTGATTCTTGATCCTAGAAGGAACCTTAGGATAAAAGCTATCTGCTCAAATCAAAAGCTCAGACCAGTGCACCCCCGACTGTAAGCTTTCGAAGCTTTCTCTCTATACGTCCAATTTTTTGATGAAGCTCTGTTTGAGCTCGTTCCGACATCAATTCATGTGATTCATAGTGCAATCGAATCATATGGATGTGTAAGAACTCAAATCCATCTTCAATTTCAATAAATAACTTTGATTGATCGATCAATTTGACAAAATCAAATCCAATGAGGTTGAAAGGTTGAAATTGGGAGAAATTTTGGAAATTTAAAAAATTCGAGGGACTAAAGTACAATTTCCCAAATTTGAGGGCCAATTGGACATGAAAAAGATGTTGGAAGACTAATTGGTCAATTTTTGGAATTTTTGAGGTGAAATTTACCAATTTTGTTAAGTAAGGGAAAAATGCTAATTTTGGAAAAGTTGGGTACCAAATTGGGAATTTGGGAAACTTGAATCCCTTTTTGTGATTTCGAATAACTTAAGGTCCCAAAGAAAATTTTAGAAGTTTTGGGACTCAATTTGGGGGAAATTTATCATTAGGGACCCAAAGTTAAAGAAAAAGAACTTTAGGTACCTAAATGCAAATAAGTAAATGTTTGGGCATTTAATTCATTCATGATGAATGAAGGCTATTAGGCCAAAAGTTAATGAACAAGGATGTTCATATCGTATAGGAACATGAAGTATCAAGAACGTCGATAAGGATAAGCTTGCGTGAGCCAAAGAGCACATTAAGAGGAAAGATACACTACACTATCAGGTGAGTGGGATTTTCACATCATACCTAGTTGGGATGATGAGCACCTCGGTAATAAAAACCTGCTACTATGTGAGATTTTACTATTACACTTGGATGGGGTGATGTGAGAAAACACATGGAAAAACTATTTACCGATTATAAGTAGATCATACCTGGTTGGTATGATGAACTTCTTGGAAGGAAGTAGAAAACCCGTTAATCATTTATGTGCGGAGATGTCCTTACACTCAGTTGGTGTGATGGACAGTTGAAAAATTATTTTTGTCAAAAGTGCTCTCCCCTCACTATGTGCAAATACTTAAATTTTTGGGAGACCTTCTTAACGAGAGCTCGAATAGATCAAATAGGCCGGAGGCATCAGTTTTCGAACTTGGGGGCTAATATGCCCGGTTTTGAAAATCTCATATAGTGGGCTTAAGGCTAGTTGGCATGAGCAGGAGCTCGTAAAAAAATATGAGTTTAAGCTATTAAAATTTTAAATGAATGATGTTTTTGGCCATGGTACCAAGTCAGGACCGACATAATCGATGGATTGGCAGTAGTGCGATAAGACAAGTTGACGGACCAGTCGAGACAAACAGTTGCAGCTCGAGTTGAGGGTCGGGGCCATTGGACCAATGGCACCAAAGATTAAATGGCTTATGAGACCTTCAAGACACCTAAGAGGGATAGTGATGCGTCCTAGGAGCTATTAGACGACTTGGTGGAGATAAGGGCAGATTGTTGTGCCAGCAGTCAAGGAAGCTCGACGTAGCTTCATGCGCATGAGACCGGGATGGGTTCTCTGTCCTCATACGGACATAGAGTTTCTTTACAGGATTGAGGGTCGGATGTCGCATACATCCACTTATTCTCATGGTAGAAGGGGACGAGCTTCTATCTAGGTGGCCGGTAAAGTCACTCTGACGTGACAAGTGGGTGCAGTGGAAGTGCTGCCCTGCGAATGTGTGATACCTTCATGATGAAGGGCGTGTGTTTATTGTTAAACACACCAATTGTGGTTAATGGAAAATGATGATTTTGAAAATTGAGAAATTGAAGAAATGGTTTTAAGAAAATAAGGAGTTTGGCACACTACAATTTAACTATTTTTCTGAAAAATTGTGTTTTAAACACCAATTCACTAAGTTGTAGAACTCACACCCTCTCTTATACTTCTTTTCAGGAAACCAAGGGAAAAGCCTACCTAAAGTCCTTCTGCTAGATAAACATACAAGACAATTATGAAAGTTTAAATTTATTCTGTTTTGACTAATGTCTTTCTAGGAAAGGTACAGGTATAAACGACACCTTACTCCTCACGGTTTAAAAGAAGGGGGAAGACCCTTAATAATCTGGGATAGTAGGGGTTTGCTCATGGGGATCTGACCAAAATGGCTCGGGGCATGAAAAAATGAATTTAGATAAATTTAGAAAATTTTAAATTTTAGAGAACCGGCCGAATCGGCCCTGAATCGACCGATTTTCAAATTCTGGTCACCGAACTCGGTTGGATTGGACCGAACTGGTCAACGGTCCAACCGGTCAATGGTTAGCAGCGCCTAGTCAGCAACCACAGAGACACGAGCAACCAATGTGAGGCTGCCATGTGTCTGATCAACGGACAGCCTGCCACGTAGACACGAGTAGCCAATGGGATGTAACCACATGTTCGGTTAACAGCTAACACGGCGGCTGAGTTAGAATGCCACATTAGAAAAATCAGTCAATCACAACGCGTCACGTGGCACTTCTGCCATATCATCATCATCTTCCTTAGACAACTGACAGAAGGATAGAGAGAGAAGGAGGGCAGTTCCTTCAGTGACCGGAGAAGAGCTCTAGTATGATCATCGGTGGCTGAGTCGAAGGCCGAGTCCTACGTTGGCCGGTAGCCCGATCAGTTGCCGACCTCCCTATATATAGAGCAGCCCTCCATTCGTTCTCATCATCCCACAATCGAGCGAATAAGGTGAAGTGTCCTAGTTTCCAGTGAGCAGCAACCTAGAGCTCCAGCAGCAGGACTTCTCTCAGCCTCTAAATCCACATTCGGTGTCATTAGAACCAGGAGGAAGTCCTCTACCCAACTGCGCCCTCCTTTCAACTCGAGGACCACCGAAGAAGAGTGGGGAAGCTCACATAGTGCCTCCGCTCCTCGGTTGTCAGCAACCCGAGCTACTCGAGCTCAAGTCAAGCCGTCCCCATGCCAATTCCAGCCAAACCGAGCTCTCCAAACTCCACCTAGATGTGCCTTGACCTTCAACATGCCCATCGTCGTAAAACACTGTTCACAGTGCATTTTTGTAAAAACTTAAATTGAGAAATTCACACTCCTCAAGCCACCAATTGAGGCATGGTTTGATCTAGGAAGGATCCCCACGAGGAGAGCAACTCAGTGACGGCAAGAGCTCCAATCACCAGTAAGATATCGAAGTTTTCTCTCTAGAATGTATTTTTTGACAATGCTTCATTTGAGCTCATTTCTAAGCCAAATGAAGCAGTTCAAAGCTTGAAATGATGAGGGAAACATAGGAAAGATGATTCAAATCATGAATGGAGGCACTTAATTGAGTTTTGGAGATCAATTGAATGAAATTGTGATTCGGGGACCAAATTGCAATTTTTAAGAAATTGGGCAATTTGGGAATTTTTGAAAAATTAGGGCCTGAATTGTAAATTAAGAAAAATTGGGGCCCGATTACACAATTGGATGAAATGGAGGGCCAATGGGCAAATTTTGAAAATTCAAGGAACAATTGGTAATTTTTGGAAAATTAAGGACCAATTGACAATTTTGGAAAAATTGAGGACCAATTGATAATTTTGGAAAGGTTAAGGACCCATGAGGGATAATTGGAAATCCTAGGGACTTATTTGAGTTTTAATGAAGATTAGAGACCTAAATATAAAGTTTTAAATTTTAAGGAACCCAAATGAAATTAAGGCAAAATGGGGGGACTTATGCGCAAATACTTGAAAGTATGTGACCTCTTATGCCAATCCTCCTAATATGGATACTCGTATTGTGTAGGAGCGGATTGTCCAAGTACCGGTGCAAGGAAGCGCACCATGAAGCGAGGTCTCACAAGGACGACCACGTCACTAGTATCAGGTGAGTGGGAAATTTACAACATATGTCCTGATTGGGATGATGGCTTCGCCTTTAAACATTTTTTCTCAGAATTAGCCTCCCCTGACTAGGTGACTTTACCTAAAATATTTGGGAGCTAATTTCGGGGTTTAGGCTTAGTGATACTAGTGGGCCCAAGGCTGATGGACACGGGTATGGACCCGTTAAGAATGAGCATGTTATGAACTGCTAGAAGTCATAATAATGGGTAATGTTGTGTGATACCCACCAAACGAAGGATGGGATGTTGGGCTTGTTGGGTTGAATAGCTGTTGAGCCGAAGCTAGGTTGTCGAACCTATTGGGCTAGTGCACATAGGTCAAAGCAAAGCCAACAAAACCTTGAGTTGGAGGGCCAAAAATGATGGCTATAGATGAAAAAGACTCTTGATTGTTCATGCAATGTGATGCGGGACCATCAGAACACCTAGTACGAGGTATGGTGGTCCCAAGAGCTGCTGGATGACCCAAGGAGTATAAGGGCGGTCTGTTGTCCAATATGTCGAGAAGCACTGAGAGCTTACTGTGCACTAAGACCGAGGTAGTAGGGGGAAAGAGGTTTCGTCCCATAAAGCAGACATGAAGTGTGATTGAGGTTTGAGGGTCGGATGAGCAAGGTTCACTAAACTTGGGGTAGAGGCTGCTAACCTCTCTTAGGGTGGACAATAAAGGCGCTTCGGTCCACATGTGGAACGGTCGGGGACTATTCTGCAAACGTGTGATCCCTTTCTATGATAGAAATGGCGTGTGATTGTGTGCCAACCCGAGAAGGGGTAAAAATTGAAACACCATAAACTTGATGACACCTAATTAAATGCAACCGAAGATTTCTCCCACTTATTGAGTTATGGAACTCATCCCCTCCCCTAAACATTTTTCAGGAAGGAAGAAATTGTGCAACAGCTTTCCCTCGCCAAGACGCAAACCAAGTATGAATTAAATTTTTAGTTTTGTTTATTGTTATTCCGGGAAACATTACAGGTAATACACCTAACTCTTTCCGATCATGGGGAGGAACCCTTCCTCAAGGTCTGGGAGAGTGGCAGGTTGATCACAGAGTTCCAACCAAACCAAGTCGGAGCATGACTACTTAGGTGGTATCAGAGCCAGGTTTCCTGAATACATTATCAAGAATATATAACCTAAGGACTAATCCAAAAATCTTAAACTAGCTATGGTACCAAAAAGGGGAGCTAAGAGAACCAGGGCAACAATCATGGATTCTGCCAGTAACCCACTCCTAGAGGAAGAATCCCCGGGGGCACACCCGACCCCACAAGGACTCAACTTCGAGCACTAATGGTTATAAGAAGAGTTTACTAGGGTGTTCGGAGAACCCCACCTCAATAATAAACCTCACCTGGACTTAGTGTCCCAAACCCAACCCGAGGAGGTACAATTCCAGTCCACTTCCACCCCACCTCAATAATAAACCTCACCTTCCCCTCCCGCTAAAGGAAGTAGAAGTTTCTTGGGGATGGATTGGCTAATCACACACCAAGCCAAGGTAGACTATGGAAATAAGCGAATAACGTTCCATGCTCTTGGGAAGGAGGAGGCAGTATTTGAAGGGAATAAGGGAAGAGTCGGGATACACTTGGTGTACTGCATGAAGGCACAGGACTTACTATGAAAAGGATGTAAGTTGTTCCTTGCACAGATCACCTGCAAGGATTCGCTGGAGAAAGGACTGGATGAAATTCTGACAGTTAACCGTTACCCCAATGTGTTCCCGGAAGAACTACCCAGCCTACCTCCAAATTGCCAACTAGAGTTCGTAATTGAGGTAGTGCCAGGAACCCACCCCGTATCGCAAACTCTCTATCACATGGCACCAGCCGAACTTAAGGAACAGAAGGACCAAATGGACAAACTACTAGAGAAGAGCTTCAAACGCCCGAGCCAATCCTAGTGGGGTGCACCGATTCTATTCATCAAGAAGAAGGATCGAAGCATGAGGCTCAACATCGACTATCGAAAGTTGAACCAGGTACCCATTAAAAATATGTACCCTCTCACCAGAATAGATGATTTATTCGATCAGCTACAGGGAGCAGCCTTTTTCTCCAAGATCAACCTATGATTCGGGTATCACCAGTTGAAGATCAGGGAGAAGAATATATAGAAAACAACATTTCGATCATGATATGGACACTACGAGTTTAGGGTGATGCCCTTTGGACTAACGAACACGCTCGTGACCTTCATGGACCTGATGAACCAGGTATTCCAACCATACTTGGATAAGTTTGTGATCGTGTATATAGATGATATCCTCATATACTCTCAAATAGAAGAGGAGCACTAGGTGCACCTAGAGACCAAACTAAGCACCTTACATGAAAATTGACTCTACGCCAAATTTTCAAAGTGCAAATTTTGGCTACAAGAGGTGGGCATATTAGGACATATAGTGTCAAAGCACGGAGTAAAGGTGGACCCAGCTAAAATAGAGACTATATCCAACTGGAAAGCACCCACCAACCCAACCAAAGTACGTAGTTTCCTCAGACTCGTTGGATACTACCAGAAGTTCGTAGAGGATTTTTCCAAAATTACAACTCCTTTAACTCGCCTCACAAGAAAGAGAGTTGATTACAAGTGGGATGCTAAGTGTGAGGAGTCATTCCAGGAGCTTAAGTCCTGATTGACAACGACCCCAGTGATGGCCTTACCTAACTCAGATGTAGAGGAGTTGTCATGCCCCGACCTGGTTTGGTCGGAGCCTTGTGATCAACCTGCCACTCTACCGGACCTCGAGGAGGGATCCCTCTCCAAGATTGAGAAGAGTCAGGCATAGTGCTTGTCATGTTTTCCTGGAACAATATTAAATAAAACTAGAATTTAATATTGTACCTAGTTCAAGTCTTGGTAAAGAAAAGTTCGCTCGTAGTTCTCTTCCTTCTTGAAAAATGTTTAGAGGGAGGAGGTGAGTTCCACGACTCAGTGAGTGTGAGAAATCTTAGGGATGTATTTAATTAGGCAACTTTCAGGATTATAACATTTCACATTCAAACCCTTCTTGGGTTTGCACACAATCACGCACCCTTCCTATCATAGGAGGGATCACAAATTCGTAGACTGGTCCTCGACCGCTCCACTTGTGGATTGGAGCACCTTTATCATCAACATTGATATATGTTAACAACCTCTACCCTGAGTTTAAGAGGACCTTGCTCGTCTGACCCTCAAACCTCAATCATACTTTGTCCACTTTGTGGGACGAGACCTCATTTCCCCCATTGCCTCAGTCTCAGTGCACAAAGCTTCTCGACAAACTGGACGCCAAACTGCCCTTATCCACCCTGGGTCATCCAACAACCCTTGGACATCACTACCTCATACCAGGTGTCATGCTGGCCCCGCATCACAGTGCATGCACAATCAAGAGTCTTTTTCATTTATAGACATTATCTTTGGCCCTCTAGCTCAAGGATATGTTGGCTTGGCTTTAGTCCACGTGTACTTGCCCAATAGGTTCGACGACCCAGCTTCGACTTAGCAGTAGTTTGGCCCAACAAGCCCAACATTCCAGACTTGGCTCGGTGGTATCACACACAATTACCCATTATTAGGATTTTTATCAGCTTTATCACATGCTGAATCTGGACGGGTCCATACCCATGTCCATCGACCTTGGGTCCACTTGTATTACAGAGCCTAAGAGCTAGAATTAGCTCCCAAATATTTTAAGCAGAGTCATTCAATCAGGGAAGGCTAATTCTGAGAAATTTGTTTTTAAGACAAGCTGTTATTCCAATCGGAATTGAGGTTATATAGTTCCCACTCAACGGATAATCGCGACAGGGTTGTCCCGGCAGAACCTTGCTTCGCGGTGCACTTCCTTGAGCCGGTGCTTGGGCAGTCAGCTCTTACACAGTACGAATATCCATATAAGGATGATTTGCCTAAGAGGCCGCATATTTTTAAGTATTTGCGCATAGGCCCACACATTATGCCTTAATTATGTTTAGGTTCCTAAAGTTTGTACTTTTACATTTGGGTTCCTATTTGCCCCTTTATTTCAATTAATCCCCTAGTACTTCCAATTATCCTTCTTGGGTCCTTAATTTTACCAAAACCACCAACTGACCCTCAATTTTTCCAAAAATTGTCATTTGGTCCTTAATTTCCCAAAAATTGCCAATTGGCCCTTAATTTCTCAAAATTTTCCAATTGGCCTTCCATTTTATCCAAATTGTCCGATTGGACCTCAGTTGGGAGTGAATTTCACGAAAATGCCCTTAATTTCATCAATTTACCATTCGGCCACAATTTTCTAAAAATCCCCAAATTGCCCAATTTCTCAAAAATTGTAATTTGGTCATCGAATCACAATTTCATTAAATTGATCTCTAAAACTTGGTTAATTGCCCCCATTCATGATTTGGATCACCTTTCCTATATTTCTCTCATCATTTCAAGTGTTGAACCGCTTCATTTAGCTCATAAATGAGCTCAAATGGAGCTTTGCCAAAAAATGCAGTCTAAAGAGAGAGCTTTGATATCTTACCAGTGAGGGTTCGACGACCGAAGCTTTTTTCGTTATTGAGTTGCTCTCTTCATGGGGATACTCCATGGATCAAACCACACCTTAATTGGTGACTTGAGTAGTGTGAATTTATCAACTAAAATTTTATACAAAAATACACCGTGAATAGTATTTTTTGGCGAAGGGCGGTGGAGGGGACTTACCTGCTTAGCTTAGGGGAAGGTTGGGGCACCTCTAGGCGGAGTTTGGGGGTATGGTTTGGTCAAAATTGGTCAGGGGACAACTCGATTTGTGCTTTAGAGGTTCGGAATATTGTCTGGCTGAGGCGTAGCAGCGCTGTTGGAGCTCCTCGCTCTTCCTTGGTGGTCCTCAGGCTGAAAGGGAGGTGTAGTTGGGTAGAGCATTTCCCCCTGGTTCCAACGATGCTGAATGTGGCTTCTAAGGTCGAGAAAAGTCCCGTTTCCAGAGCTCTAGTTTCTTGTTTGCCGGGAATTGGGACACTTCACCTTCTTCACTTGATTGTGGGATGTTGAGAATGAATGGAGGGGTGGTCTTTATATAGGGAGCTCGAAAATTGTCCGGGCTACCAGCCAACATGAGACTCAGCCCCCGCTCTGCTTGTCAGTGACCGAGTTGAAGCATTTTTCGAGTCGCCGGAGACTTTCCCCTTTGTCAACCTCTCTCCTTTCTGTCAGTGGACTAAGTTTGAAAATTATGACATTGCAGGCATGCTACGTGGCACGCTATGATTGGTTGGCTTTCTAATATGGCGTTCCAACTCAACCATCGTGTCAGTCGTTGACCGGTTGACTGGACACGTGACAACCTCCCATTGGCTGCTCGTGTCCGCAAGTTGATAGGTCATCCGTTGACCATTGACCGGACATATGGCAGCCTCTTAATGACTGCTCATGTTTGCATGACTACTGATTGGGCGCCATTGACCGTTGACCAGCTGGACCGTTGATCGATCCGGTCCAATCAGGTTCGGTGACTAGAATTCAAAAATCGGCCGGTTCAGGCCTAATTCGATCAGTTTTCTAAATTTTAAAATTTTCTAAATTCATTTTCTATCTAATGGTGGCCTTAATTTCCCAAATTAACATTTTTAAGCCACCTAGAAAAATAAATCATTAAATCGATTCATTATTATTCGACTCGGTTCAGTCCGGTTTGGGACCGGTTCACCCCAAACCGGATTGATTTTCACTTTCAACTTAGAGAAGCTTCATGTGCTTGGGATCAATCATCACTGCTAGGATGGATGTGGAAGTGTTTCTCAGTGTAAGGGGCAATTAGTGTTAGTTGGCCTAGTTTAGAAAAGTCTTCTATCTCCGGCAGTGAGTTGCTTTTGCCATCTTGTCTGTGGGAACTGATCTGGGCAAGAATCTTGATAGATTTGTATATTTATGGATAGACAGTCCTTACATAGGAACAGCTACGAACATAGATGATCTGGAGAAGAGTGAACATAAAGGTATGCATTTTTTAAGGTCTGATTCAGTTTTCCTTGGACGGTTGCCCCTGGTGCCTCTTGAAAATTGTAGTAGCTTAATGCAGTTTTATATAGGTCTGCTTGGAATTTTTGTTCCTCTATCCAAGATATGTCCTGCTGTAATTAACCATGTTTTTTGCTCATGGAAAGTGGTGATTGTTATTAAGCAGGCTTGACAATAAGCAAAAGAAGCTTTTTAGCACTCAGTTCATTGGCCTTGGTCATGCCTCTATATTTATCCCCTCTAGCATTTTCAAGTACTTCAACCTGACACATAACACCACCTTATAATTGCTCAAGTGGCTTACTGTATGTCTTGTCGTGTAATGCAGATTGTTAAAGAAGATGAAGAATTACACTTGCACTAACAAGCTCAAGGAGGGATTATGTGTAGAAGTAGCTTCTTAAAGCCAACCAAAGCAGGGTATTGTCCTGGTTGGTAGCGAGTAATGGGATCTAAATGAAATTTGAAGTGTATTTTTATCCAACTACATAATAAAATTTTAGGTAGGGGATTCCATTTTAATAGTCATTGAATGTGCATTCCATAATACTAAGGGTAAAGTTCATTAAAATGGAATTATACTTAACTGTAGCTAAGTAAAAATACTATTTCATCTATTCCACCCTATCAAATGGGACCTAAGTACCTGTCACATTAAATGTTTGATCCTTGCAGTTGTAACATCAATTTCAATTGATGTCTACCTTTCGAACATGGAAGAAGTGAATTGATGCGCTATTATTTCATGCCATAAGTATTGTTATTGTTGGGTGTTCACCATATGCTTGGAACGGCCTCATCTGGATTAAATTTGGGTGAATAAAAAGGACCCATGAGCTGAGATATGTGAACGGTGGACAAAGAGCTTATCCCACGGGAATCAATAAGGTGTCACAACACAATGCCTAATTGCTTTTTCTATATCCAAAAAGAACTTGCCAGTACAAATAAGCCAAACATCCCAAAGGAGGCGGGGAAGTCATGATGTAAATGCTCAAATGCTCTTGGTATATATAGTTTATGTACAGGAGAGAAAATTGAAGAGTTGAGTGGTTTGCACGATGATCATGTCGGTGCATCTCATCAGAAGTTAGTATACTACTAAATACTAACGCTTGGTGATTGCTGAGCGAACGAAAATGTCATAAACTGATATCAGAATCTCGGCAGCGATCAATACAATGATAAGCCATTCAAGGAAGTCTGACTTCCGATTCTGAAGGATCTCCTGCAGAAAGCGGATGTTGTGCTGCAAGAGGATTGACAAGAATGTCATGGAGTGCATTTGCTCCACTCCTCTTAGATTCACTCAAATGAGAAACAAAATAAAGGAGGAAGGGAGAAGACAAGTACCTCAACAAACTTAAGCTTGAAGTCGAGACTAGCAAATCTCTGGGTCAACTCAAACTCATCCCTAAGGAATTCCCATATCTGAGCATACTTGGCATTCTTCCATGCGATGTCAGATCTGCAAATATATCATAAACAACAACATATTATGACAGAAACACGTGAGGCTTCTTCTTGAATAGGATGACCAAAGCAAACTTCATTTATTTTATCACTGGATCTTCTCTACTTAAAAATTTATGGTTCACAGGATGGAATTCCTGTGGTAGCAGTTACCATCTTACCTCTCAAAAAGCCCAAGTTTAAGAATCACATCAGCTAGATTAGAATTTGCCTTTCCCACTAGCTGGAAAAGTTTTTTCCTTTCCATCTCAAATGTTCCTGTTTTTTCCATCCTGCGATTGATGTCAGTGAACTCTGCAACCATACCATCAACCTGAGAAAATGGGCAGTACAAGCTAAGACATCATTAAATCATTAGATTTTTTGGAGCAAGCATAATATTCACTTTTATAATGGAAGGAACTCCCCGTGTAAATTTTATTCAAGACCCACCTGGCGAACATAGTAATCAAGCGCAATACTTTGACCAAGAACGCTGCCAATTGTACGTATTCCATCAATGTTTAGGTATTGCAACATGATGTAGTCCAATCCAACTTGCATCCATGTGTTTAGTGTTGGTTTCTCCCTCACCTCATACTCTATATTATAACAAAAAAGAAATCAAGTTCCAGAAATTCAAAGGGATATCAAAGATGTAGTCAGAGATGTTGAAGAAAGAAAACCCACTGAAATCAACAGTAGAGAGAAGCCAAATGCTCAAACACCCCAACAAAATTTACCATGTTCAGTATCTTATTGATGGCTTCTCTTGCATTACCAAGCAAACGAATCATCAATTGTTAATAGCTAAATAAAATATTAAGCGGTCCATTCTGGTCCCCCATTAATAGCAAGGGATCAAACCTTATTCCATGGTATTTACATTATATTCCCCTTCATCAACAAAAAGAAGGAAAATGCATCCAGGAATGTTCCATGTGTATGAGATCTTACCGTCCTTCCTCATCTCAGGAAGCAACCCCGAAGAATGTGCTTCTACAATCTTCAGGTACCCATCGACCTCATGTTCAGGGACATTAAACAAGACAATGGAGCCATATTGAAAAACAACCATGTAGCAACAGCCACTCCCACTTAAGCAGCCATCTGATTCCTGAAAACAGACACTTCCGGCGGGTAAGATGATAAGGGTAATGAAGCTAATTACACCATGCTCTCAGTGTTCTCTTTTAAATTATATAACCCGTTTTAGAGAGGAAATCATATGCAAAGCACAGGTGTTCCTCCAGAGTAAACTCAACTTCCACGCAAAAGGAAGAAGTAGAGTTCAGAATTGACATGGCATTTGCATTCCTAATTGGCAACTTACGCTGTTGTATGAAAGATTCCCGAACTTGAGAAGAATATAATTTGTCATGCGTGAAGTCGGTGGGATAAAATTGGGTTTATTCTGCTCCACTAAGCTTTTCAAGTCCACACTGAGTAAAGAAAAAAACATAGAACTTAGAACCTTGGCATGAATGATGATCTATCCCAAATGCCTATAAAAAAGCATTCCAAATCCAGAAAAAAGGAAGAGAGCATTCCTCTATAGACATTCCCCGGGCCACAATAGCAATGTGCCTTGTCATGAATGCTGTCTAGCTTCCATTAAAAATGTCCAATTCACGTGCCATGTCTTTCTAACCTTAAACTCAATTCAACTGGAAATATGGAATAGCAGACTCTTCACAAAGCGCATTTCCTATTTCAGAATATGTTTCTTGAAAGAGAAGAACGCAGCAGCCAGAAGAGGACACACAAGACCAACGGCCAAGAAATGTAAAGAATGGTAAGACCTTGTGGAGAAAAAGAAAGCCCGAACAGGAATCGAGGGCCTCGAATCCTTCTCGATTTCATTGATATCCACCTCTCCAACTACCTCGGAACTGGAGACGGGCTCATTCCACTCTAGCGTATGGGCTGGATTCAAAGAAGATGAAGAGATGCATCTAGCGAATAACGGACCAAACAACTTATGATGGATGGCCGGGAATGAGGTGGGTGAGGCGGTGAAAGGAGCTGCTGTGGCTATTGTGAGTGGCCTCAGGACCTTCAATAGATTTAAGGAACCACCTTGGACGAGGGGCTTACTGAATTTGAGAAGAGTTGTAGCCGTGAAAGGGATCAACTGGAGAGGAGGAGGAGAAGGAGGAAGCCATAAGAGGCGCGTAGTTCTGATGGAGTAGGCTCTCCGCATTGTTGGACAGAGAGAAAGAGAAAACATTAGAATGGTTATTTTCTTTGACGCATGCAATTTGTTTGTGGAAATGCTTGCATCAGTGAGCTGAGCATTGTATATATAACATGTGGAATAGTGTGCTACGAATACTATTGCTTACCTACGAAAATAATCTAATCTTCAAATTTTAGTAATATCTAAATTAAAAATATAACATTAATTTCAATTAAATATTTTAATAAAATATTCAAATTAACTCAAATTTAGAATTTATATATAAAAGAAAATGGAATGTTTAATTTGGAATATTTCCCAAATATATGAATAAAATATTTAAATTTACTCAAATATATGATATAAAATTGTACATTTTTTTTCAAACATACCCAAAATTTTAAAATATCCAAGTTTAGATTGTTTTCAAACATTTTGTATCTCATTTAATTTTTTGAATTATTAAGAAAATATAGCATTACTTAAAATTTTTTAGTATTAAATAAAAATTTGACTTAAGTTTTTAGTACCTTTAATTGATATTAATTATTTATCATAATTCATGGGTGGATCTAATTAATATGCAATTTCTGATAAAATTAATGTACACATCTTTATGTGACAATTATCTAGAAAATAATTTTCTAAAATTAAAAAAAGATAGAAAATTATAGAATTAGACTTGAATTAGTTGAAAAATAATTTAAGTTATCAGAATTTAATTTAATTAAATCGATTAATAGTATAATCTGGTTAACGGAGATTAAAACTGTCAAAATTCGTCCAAGAAATAAACAATCTAATTAACAAGAGGTACCAAAAGTGCCCACAATTAATAGACAATTGATACAATATGGTAACAATAATACAATATGATAACAATAATTTTGTGCTAAATGACAGAATTTAATGATTAACAAAAAATTAATATTAACAAGTAAGTTACATCAACTAATGTAACCAACCATTGTATGCTTGGAATGCACTTTCAGTCAACATATAGTAGACTTTATAAAAAGATCGACTAATTCTCAAGTGAAAAGTCTCAATCAACAATCAACTAAATATGAGTAAGTTAGATCGCTACTTTATAATATAACCAATTCTAGGATTATATGTGGCAAATGCATATATCAACAGGTGAGAAATTTGACAAATTTAAATCGGTCAATAATTGGACACCACGCTACAAAACCATAACCGTCAATTAATACCCAAGTCCAATCAACAACTACATTAGATAAGGCGATCAATGGTAGGATGTCACGTGTCAGGTCAAATAATCAGAAAATAACGTGGATCCCAGAGTAATTTATGTACTCTAACTCGATCAATCAATGTGTGTCATGTGACAACTCGCACATGAGAGTTCCCTCAAACATGTAGTATATCGTCTTCTCTACGTATTTGTTGTGTGAAGAAGAATGAGAGAGAAAGGTTTTCTAAAATGAAATTCCGACATCTCAGAATACAATGCAGAACGGGGAATTGAGGCCAATTGAATGTTGACCAAATATATGGGGATTTCTATCTAGAATTTCTCAAGCGCCCTATAAAAGGGTTGCTCCCCTCTCCATTTCAACATACATCAATTTCCTCTAAACATTTAGCAGCTCCAATTTCTGATAAAACTCAATGTAGAGCTCTGATCAATGCCTTTTTACATAAAAAAATGTTATTTTTAGGTGTTCTAATTTCCTACGGAGCTCCTCTACATGATCTCAGTCTTCTCTGAGCTCGACGATGACCGAAGAAGTGTCAGAGTTGTTGCATATTAATTATAAAACCTATCCTCTCGGACCAAGGAAAATCGGAAAAATAACCGACCAATTTTTATGAGAAAAACCGAGTTAACAAATAAACCAAAAATAGAAAATAAGGGTTAAAATGGGGAATTGAAAAATCTCAAGTGACCAAAAATTCATAAAAATCATGGGAAAGGAATGTGAAGTGAATTGGATAAGAAAATAGGATCAGTTCAGGGTGAACCAGACCCAAATCGGACTAAACCGAATGGAACCATAGTGAATCGGTTCAATGATTCATTTTTCTAGGTGATTTAAAAATATCAAATTGGGAAATTGATCCCACCATTAGATAGAAAATGTGTAAACTCCGCTCCTTTAGGATAAGAAAATCAGGGAAAGAACCGGTCAAACCAAGTGAGAAAACTAAACTGGTTCATGAACCCCAACCGTTAGAGAAAGGGTAAACTAAGAAATTTATAAATCTTGAGTAACCTAAAGAGTCATAAAAGTCATGAGAAAGGACTTTAGGATGAATAGGAAGTGAAAACTAAACCAGTTTAGGTGAACCGGACCTGAACCGGATTGAACCACTATTGAACCGATTTTTAATTCATTTTTATAGGTGGCTTCGAAAAATTCAAATTAGAGAATTGAGGCCATCATTTGATAGATAATGAATTTACAAATTTTTAATTTTAAAAAACTTGGTCGAATTAGGCCTGAACCCGCTAGTTAAAGCGTTGAACCCGGTTCGGAATAGTGTTGTCTTCTTCCTTCATATGACAACACGGTTCACTTGCCGAAAAATCGAGCAGCGCCTGCGAAGATGAAAAGTCTTTGGCCAGGGAGTTTTAGGCAATGAATAACCGCCATTAAGGCGCTAATAGGACGACCAAGAAGTCCCCAAGCTTCCTATATAAACAGCCCATGCTCATTCATCCTTTTTACACCTAAAAACTCCACTCTCTCATCCATTTTTAAGCTTGAATCAGAGCTCTGACTTGGGCACTTTTTTGAGCCAAAGAAGGCAAGGTCAGTTTCATTAGATTTGGGGAGAAGTTAGCTACCCAACGGTAGTCTCCATTTACTCCAAGGGTTGCCGGAGAAACACCGACGTGATAGAATAGTGAAGCAATTCTGACGGACCGAAGCTGCCCTATTTCGGCTGAGCTAAAAATGGGCAATTCGAGCACTCCTCAAGCCAAACCAAGCTCTCCCAACACTTCCATAGCCCTCATACAACTGAATTAGAGCGGAAAGGTAAGCCAATTTAGCTCCCCTTTGTAAATTTCGATTAGTGTTAGAGAGAGAATCGATGAAACTTCCCTGACTAAATTCTCCATCAATTCGACATGAATTGATGCGATTCTTCCTAGGAGGAACCTCAGAATAAGAGCTATCTATCCCTCGATGGTAAACTTTTGAAGCTTTCTCTCTCTACGTCTAGTTTTCCAGTGAAGCTCCATTTGAGCTCGTTCCAGTGTCAATTCATGCGATTCGAAGTACAATTGAATCATATGGATATGTACGAACTCAAATTCATCTTCAATTTTACCAATTAACTTTGATTGATCGGTCAATTTGATGAAATCAAATCCGGTCAGGTTGAACGGTTAAAATTGGGGAAATTTTGGGAATTTAAAAAATTTGAGGGACTAAAGTGAAATTTCCCAAAATTGAGGGCCAATTGGACATGAAAAAGATGTTGTAGGACCAATTTGTCAATTTTTGGAATTTTGAGGTGAAATTTATTATTTTTGTAAAGTAGGGGCAAAATGGTTATTTTGGAACGGTTGGGGACCAAATTGGGAATTTGGAAAACTTGAACCCCTTTTTTGTGATTTTGAATAAATTGAGGTCTCAAAGGAAATCGGGACTCAATTTGGGGAAAAATTGGCATTAGGGACCTAAAGTTAAAGAAAAAGAACTTTAGGGACCTAAATGCAATTAAGTAAAAGTTTGTGCATTTTATTCGTTCGTGATAAATGAAGGTTATTAGGCCAAAGGTTAATGAACAATGATGTTCATATCGTGTAGGAACATAAAGTATCAGGAACGTCAGCAATGATAAGCTCATGTGAGGCAAATAGCCAGTTAAGAGGGAAGATATACTACACTATTGGGTGAGTGAGATTTTCACATCATACACGATTGGGATGATGAGCACCTCAGTAATAAAAACCCGCTACTATGTGAGATTTTAATATCACACCTGGATGGGGTGATGTGAGAAAACACACGGAAAAACTACTTAACGGTTGTAAGTAGATCATACTTAGCTGGTATGATGAACTTTTTGGAAGGAAGTAGAAAACCCGTTCATCGGTTATGAGCGGAGATGTCCTCACACCCGATTGGTGTGTTGGACAATTGGAAAATTATTTTGGTCAAAAGTGCTCTCCTCTAACTATGTGCCACTACTTAAACTTTTTAGGAGACCTTCTTGACAAGAGCTAAATAGCTCAGATAGGCCGTAGGCCTTAGTTTTGGAACTTGGGGGCTAATATGCCAAATTTTGAAAATGTTGTATAGTGGGCCCAAGGCTAGTTGGCATGAGTAGGGGCTTGTAAACAAACATGAGTTTAAGCCATGAAAATTTTAAAAGAATGATGTGTTTGGCCATGTTACCAATTCATGACCAACATAATCGATGGATTGGCGGCAGTGCGACAAGAAAGGTCGACAAACCAGTTGAGACAAATAGCTTTAGGTTGAGTTGAGGGTCGGGGCCTTTGGACCAGTGGCACCAAAGGTTAAATGGATTATGAGGAAAAATGTTATTTTATGCATGCACTAAGGTATGGGACCTTCAAGATGCCCAAGAGGGGTAGTGATGCGTCCTAAGGGCTACTGGATGACATGATAGAGATAAGGGCAGATTGTCGTGCTAGCTGTCAGGGAAGCTCAACGTAGCTTCATGTGCATGAGACCGGGGTGGGGTTGGGGTGGGGTCTCTATCCTCATACGAACACGAAGTTTCTTTATGGGATTGAGGGTCGGATGTCGCATACATCCACTCATTCTTAGGGTAGAAGTGGATGGGCTTCTATCTAGGTGGCCGGTAAAGTCGCTCTGACGCCACAAGTGGGTGCAGTGGACATTCTGCCCTGCGAATGTGTGATCCCTTCATGATGAAGGGTGTGAGTTGATTATTAAACACACCGATTGTGGTTAATTGGAAATGAGGATTTTGAAAATCAAGAAATTGAGGAAATATTTTTAAGAAAATAAGGAGTTTGACACATTTCAATTCAACTATTTTTCTGAAAATTGTGTTTTAAACACCCATTCATTGAGTTCTAGAACTCACCCCCTCCCTTATACCCCTTTTGGGATACCAAGGGAAAAGCCTACCTAAAGACATTCTGCTACCTAAATCTGCAAGACAAGTATGAAAGTTTAAATTTATTCAGTTTTGATTAATGTCATTCTAGGAAAGGTACATGTATAAAGGACGCCTTACTCCTCACGGTTTAAAAGAAGGGGGGAAAACCCTTAATAAACTGGGAGAGTGGTGCGTTGCTCATGAGGATATGACCAAAATAGGTCGGGGTGTGACAAAATAAATTTAGAGAATTTTAAATTTCAGAGAACCGATCAAATCGAGCCTAAACCGACTAATTTTTGAATTTGAGTCATCGAACCCGGTCGGACTGGATCGGACTGGTCAACTGTCCATCTAATTAACGGACCGGTCAATAGAACGAAACAGTCAATAGACCAAACCGGTCAATAGAATGGACCGGTCAATGGTCAGCGGCGCCTAGTTAGTAGCCACATAGATACATGCAGTCAATGTGAGGCTACCACATGTCCAGTTAACGGTCAGCAGAGGACCGGTTAGCCTGCCACGTAGACAGGAGCAACCAATGGGAGGCTACCACATGTTCGGTCAACCAATCATTGGCTAACACGGTGGCTAAGTTGGAATGCTATGTTAGAAGAATCAGCCAATCATGATGCACCACTTGGCACGCCTGCCACATCATCCTCATCTTTCTCAATCAACTAATAGAAGGATAGAGAGAGAAGGAGGACGGTTCCTCTGATGACCTGGGAAGAGCTCTGGTGTGACCACTGACAGCCGAGTCGAAGGCCAAGTTCTATGTCGGCCGGTAGCCCTATCAGTTGCCGATCTCCCTATATAAAGAACACCCCTCCATTCGTTCTCAGCATCCCACAATTGAGCGAATAAGGTGAAGTGTTCCAGTTTTTGGTGAGCAGAAAACCAAAGCTCCAGCAGTGAGACTTCTCTCAGCCTCTAAATCCACATTCGGTGTCATTAGAACTGTGAGGAAGTCCTCTACCCAACCGCACCCTCCTTTCAACTCGAGGAACAATAGAGAAGAGTGGGGAAGCTTGGTGTCGCCGCTCCTCGGCTATCAGCAACTTGAGCTCAAGTCAAGCCATCTCCATGCCAATTCTGGCTAAACCGAGCTCCCCAAACTCCACCTAGAGGTGCACCGACCTTCCCAATGCCCCTCGCCGAAAAACACTATTCACAATGCATTTATGTAAAAATTTAAATTGAGAAATTCACATTGCTCAAGCCACTAATTGAGGTGTGATTTGATGTAGGAAGGATCCCCATGAGGACAAAAACTCAGTGATAGCAAGAGCTCTGATCACCGGTAAGATAAGCTTTCTCTATCTAGAATGCATTTTTCGACAAAGCTTCGTTTGAGCTCATTTCTAAGCCAAATGAAGTGGTTCAAAGCTTGAAATGATGAGAGAAACATAGTAAAGATGATTTAAATCATGAATGGGGTAATTAATTGAGTTTTGGGGATCAATTGAACGAAATTGTGATTTGGGGACCAAATTGCAATTTTTGAGAAATTGGGCAATTTGGGGATTTTTGGAAAATTAGGGGATGAATTGTAAATTAAGAAAAATTGGGGCATTTTCATGAAATTAACTTTCAATTGGGGCCCAATTGGACAATTGGATGAAATGAGGGCCAATGGGCAAAATTTGAAAATTCAAGGACCAATTGGCAATTTTTGGAAAATTAACGACCAATTGGTAATTTTGGAAAAATTGAGGACCAATGAGGGATAATTGGAAGTCCTAGGGACTTAACTAAGATTTAATGAAGATTAGAGACCTAAATATAAAGTTTTAAACTTTAAGGGACCCAAATGAAATTAAGGCAAAATGGGAGGACCTATGCGTAAATACTTGAAAGTATGCGGCCTCTTATGCCCATCCTCCTGATATGGATACTCGTACCGTGTAGGAGCGGATTGCCCAAGTACCAATGCAAGGAAGCGCACCATGAAGCAAGGTCTCACTGGGACGACCACATCGCTAGTACCGGGTTAGTGGGAAATTTATAACATCGATCCTAATTGGGGCAATGACTTCGCCTTTAAATGATTTTTCTTAGAATTAGCCTCCCTTGATTGGGTGACTCTGCTTAAAATATTTGGGAGCTAATTTCGGGGTTTAGGCTCGGTGATACTAGTGGGCCCAAGGCCGATGGATACGAGTATGGACCCGTTAAGAATGAACATGTTATGAACTGCTAAAAGTCCTAATAATGGGTAATGTTGTGTGATATCCACCAAGCTAAGGATGGGATATTGGGCTTGTTGAGCCAAATAGCTGCTGAGCCAAAGTTAGGTCATCGAACTTGTTGGGCTAGTGCGCATGGGTCGAAGCCAAGCTACAAACCCTTGAGTTGGAAGGCCAAAAATGATGGCTATAGATGAAAAAGACTCTTGATTGTGCTTGCAATGTGATGCAGAACCATCAGGACATGTGGTGCGAGGTAGTGGTGGTCTTAAGGGCTACTGGATGACCCAAGGAGTATAAGGGCGGTATGTCGACCAGTATGTCGAGAAGCTCTGGGAGCTTCCTATGCACTAAGACCGAGGCAGCAGGTGGAAAGAGGTCTCGTCCCACAAAGCATACATGAAGTGTGATTGAGGTTTGAGGGTCGGACGAGCAAGGTCCACTCAAACTTGGGGTAGAAGCTGTTAACATCTATTAGGGTGGAACGGTCGGGGACTATTCTACGAAAGTGTGATCCCTTTCTATGATAGAAAGGGCGTGTGATTGTGTGCCAACCTGAGAAGGGGTAAAAATTGAAACACTATAAACTTGATGACACCTAATTAATTGCAACCTAAGATTTCTCCCACTCACTGAGTTATAGAACTCACCCCCTCCCTAAACATTTTTCAGGAAGGAAGAAATTGCGCAGCAGCTTTCCCTCGCCAAGACCCAAACCAGGTACGAATTAAATTTTCAGTTTTGTTTAATGTTATTCCAAGAAACATAATAGATAATATGCCCGACTCTTCTTGATAATGGAGAGGAACCCCTCCTCAAGGTCCGGGTGAGTGGCGGGTTGATCATAGAGTTTTGACCAAACCAGGTTGGAGCATGATAACTTAGGTTGTATAAGAGCCAGGTTTCCCAAATACATTATCAAGACTTTATAACCTAAGGACTAATAAAAAAAATCTTAAACCACCTATGGCACCAAAAAGGAGAGCTAAGAGAACTAGGGCAACAATCGCGGATTCCACCGGTAACACCCTCTCAGAGGAAGAATCCCCAGGGGCACACCCGACCCCACAAGGACTTTGCTCCGAGCACCAATGGCTGTACAAAGAGTTTACTAGGGTGTTAAGAGAACCCCACCTCAATAATAAACCTCACTTGGACTCTATGTCCCAAACCTGACCTGATGAGGTACAATTCCAGTCCACTTCCACCCCTACCCCGCCCCTCTTCGACATCCCTAAATACTTGAAGACACTCCGACAACTGAGGTGCAAGCCCTTTCAAGGGGAGAAGGATGCTGGGGCAGCCATGGATTGGCTAGCAAGTCTCAAGAAATTCATGGGGATCATAAGGACGCCCCCAGAGGAGATGGTAATGCTGGCTGAGTTCTTCCTAGAGTCCAACACAAAGAGGTGGTGGGACAACGTGTGGAGCCTCTCCCCTGTCACTCCCTACCTAGGAGGAATTCGAAGAGAGATACTTAGAGGAGTACTTGGCTCCCCACTTAATCAATGAAAAGAAGATGGAGTTCTTCAGGCTATGACAAGGAGCAAGTACGGTATCAGAATACGAGACCAAATTTAACGAGTTGAGACCCTTCGCCCCCGACTTGGCGAGACTGGTAGACATTTGCCAAAAGCCTATCTATGGACTCACTATCGATGTAAGAGATCAGATGGGGGTATTGGGATGCCCCATCAACTTGGCCGCCATCATCAGCATGGCATATGAGTGCAAGCAGCTAGTCCAAACGAGATGCCGCTGGATAGAGCATAATGAGTGAAGGGAAGACAAGGGCCAAGGTAGCAAAGGAGGCAGGAGGGAACAAGGTGGACCGCGATGGGGGAACATGCCAAGGTTCCCAAGAAGAGAGCAGGGTTACCAAACTCAAAGGGAGGTGAACGCACCCCCTCAGAGGAAGGGCCCCTACTGCCCTAGGTGCCAAAGAATCATGATGGGGCATGCCTAACGTGTTTTGGGTACGGGCAGCTTGGGCACTGTGTAAGGAATTGCCCGGCGCTAAGGGGCAATGCCCAGTGAAATGCCCCTCAAACACTACCCGAAATTTAGAGGGTACCCACTTGGGGAAGGGAGGTGCCCACCTGAGTCTACAACCTCACCTAGGAGGAAGCTCAGAAGAATCTCAACGTAGTGGCTAGTACGTCCCAACCACCCCTTTAAACCGAGTCTTTAATCCTGAGTCATGTAGTCCCTTTTCCCAATTTAATAAAGTGCATTCCCTCAAAAGCTCTCTTAACTTTCTCTCAGGTCATGTATAAATATTCGGGAAGGAGATATATGCTCTCTTTGATTCAGGGGTAGAGCAATCCTTCATTAAGGAGACCTTGATTCTAGTCCTTCCTAGGAAATTCACCCCTGTCATACCACCCCTCAACATCCTTACTCCACTAGGGGAAGAACTGGTACGACACGAGGTCCTTAAGGCATGCGGGATCCAGATAGGGGGAACAACTCTATAAGCGGATTTAATTCTCCTCCCGCTAAGGGAATTAGAAGTTATCTTGGGGATGGACTGGCTAATCACACACCAGGCCAAGGTAGACTATGGGAATAAGAGAATAATGTTCCACGCTTCCGAGAAGGAGGAGGCAGTATTTGAAGGGAATAAGGGATGAGCCCGGATACACTTGGTGTTCTACATGGAGGCACAAGACTTACTGTGCAAAGGATGTAAGTTGTTCCTCACACAGATCACCTGCAAGGATTCGCTGGAGAAAGGACTGGACGAAATTCTGACAGTTAACCGTTACCCCAACGTGTTCTCGGAAGAACTACCCAGCCTACCTCCAGATCGCTAACTAGAGTTTGTAGTTGAGGTAGTGCTAGGAATCCACCCCATATCGCAAGATCCCTACTACATGGCACTGACCTCCATGTACGTGACATTCGACCTTCAATCCCGTAAAGAAACTCCATGTCCGTATGTGGACAGAGACCTCATCCTAACCCCACCTCGGTCTCATGTGCATGAAGCTACATCTAGCTTCCCCGACTGCTGGCATGAAAAATTGCCCTTATCTCCACCAGGTCGTCTAGCAGCCCCTAGGACGCATCACTACCCCTCTTAGGCATCTTGATGGTCCCATACCTCAGTGCATGCACAAAAAAAAATAGTTTTACTCATAAGCCATTTAATCTTTGATGCCTCTAGTCCAATGGCCCTAACCCTCAATTCGACTTGCAGCTGTTTGTCTTGACTGGTCCGTCGACTTATCTTGTCGCACTACAACTAGTCCATCGAGTATGTCGGTCTTGTCTTTATACCATGGCCAAACACATCATTCATTAAAGTTTTCATGGCTTTATCTCTTGTTTGTTTATGAGCTCCTGCTCATGCCAACTGGCCTTGGGCCCACTGTACGAGATTTTCAAAATCGGACATATTAGCCCCCATGTTCCAAAACCGATGCCTCTATCCTATCTGAGCTATTCGAGCTCCCATCATGAAGGTCTCCCAAAAAGTTTATGCAGTGGCACACAATCATGGGAGAGCACTTCTAACAAAATAATTTTTCAGCCATCCATCACACCAACCTAGTGTGAGGACATTTCCGCTCATAATTGATGAACGAATTCTCTACTTCCTTCTAGGAAGTTTATCATACCAATCGGGTATGATTTACTTACAACTGGTAAGTAGTTTTTCTGTGTGTTTTCTCATATCACTCCATCTAGATGTGATATTAAAATCCAACATAGTAGTGGGTTTTTATTACTGAGGTGCTCATCATCCCAACTGGGTATGATGTGAAAATCCCACTCACCCGTGAATGCCATGAATCCTTCTTAACTGGCTTTTTATCTTCTCGCGAGCTTGTCATAGCTGGCGTTCCTACATGATATGAATATCCTTGTTTATTATCATTTGGATTGATAGCCTTCATTCATAATGAATGAATAAAACACCCAAAATTTTCAATTAATTGTAATTAGGTCCCTAAAGTTCTTTTTCTTTAACTTTAGGTCCCTAATAACAAATTTTCCCAAATTGAATTCCAAAACTTTAAAAATTTACTTTGGGACCTCAATTTATTTAAAAAATATAAAAAAGGGTTCAAGTTTCCCAAATTCCCAATTTGGTCCCCAACTTTTTAAAAATTACTATTTGCCCATACTTTACAAAAATGGTAAAATTGACCCCAATAATTTAAAAAATTGACCAATTGGTCCTCCAACATCTTTTCCATGCCCAATTGGCCCTCAATTTTAGGAAATTGCACTTTAGTTCCTCAAAATTTTTAAATCCCCAATTTCAACCTTTCAACTTGGCCAAATTTAATTTCATCAAATTGACCGATCAAATGAGGTTAATTGTTGAAATTGAAGGTAGATTTAAGTTCCTACACATCCATACGAGTCAATTGCACTTTGGATCGCATGAATTGACGTCGGAACAAGCTCAAACGAGCTTCGCTGGAAAACTAAATGTAGAGAGAGAAAGCTTTGAAAGCTTATTATCGGGAGCGTGACGGTCCGAGCTTTCAGTCTTGGCAGATAGCTCTTATCCTGAGGTAACTCCTAGAATCAAGAATCACCTCAATTCATGTCAAATTGAGGGAGAATTTGGTAAGTAAAGATCTGTCAGTTCTCTCTCTAGCACTGATAAGAATTCACATAGGGGAGCCAAATTAACTTACCTTTTTGCTATAATTCGGTTACATAAGGGCTGAGGAAGTGTTAGGAGAGCTTAGTTTGGCATGAGAAGGGCTCGAATCGGCTGATTTAAGCTCAATAGGAATAGGGCAGCTTCGGTCCACCAGAGTTGCACACCTGCACTTCTACGGTGATCCTCAGAGTAATTTGAGACTACCGTTGTAAACTCCACTCTTTGGAGTTAAGGAAAACCGGGAAAAGAACTGGTCAAAGCGAATGAAAAAACCAAACTGGTTCACAAACCCGATTATTAGGAAACAGGCAAATTGGAGAATTTACAACTTCCAAGGGACTCAAAATGGTTCATAAACCTTGGAAAAGAACCTTAGGACAAATTGGGAGAGAAAAACTAGACCGGTTCGGGTGAACTGGGTTTGAACTAGAATGAATAGGTTTATGAACCGAACCAATTTATAAATCGAAACCGATAAAGAATGGACAAAATGGGAAATTTATGGATCCCGAGTGACCCAAAGAGTCCCAAAAGTCATGGAAATGGACTTAAGAATGAATTGGAGAGGAAAACCAAACCGGTTCAGGTGAACCGAATCAGAACCGGATTGAACCGATTTGGACTGATTTGAACCACTATTGAACCAAATGCTAGTTTCATTTTTCTAGGTGGCTTAAAAAATTCAAATTTGAGATTTGAGACTAGCATTGGATAGAAAATAAATTTAGAAATTTTTGGATTTGTAAAATTCGATCGAATTGGGGGTGAACCGGTCGGTTTAAGCTTTAAACTCGATTCAGACTGGTCCAATCCTATTCGGAACAATGACGTCTTCTTTCTTTAGATGACAACACTATTCACTCGCCGAAAAATTGCGCATAATCGGCAAAGCTAAAAAATCACCGGCCAGGGAGTTTCAGGCAATGAATGACTGTCATTAAGGCAGCAATCAAATGGCCTGGAAGTCCCCGAGCCTCCTATATAAAGAGCCTCTCCTCATTCATCCTCTCCACACCTAAAAACTCCATTCTCTCTCAACTCCTCCAATTTCCAGTGAAGCTCAAAACAGAGCTTCGACTTGGGCATTTTTCTGAGCCAAAGAAGGCGAGGTCGTATTGTTTAGAACCGGGGAGAAGCCAGCTATATGCATGTAGTCTCCATTTGCTCCGAGAGTCACTGTAGAAGTGCCAGCATGATCGAACAGTGAAGCAGCTCCGGTAGACCGAAGCTGCCTTGTTTCGGCCGAGCTGAAATCGGCCAATTTGAGCACTTCTCAGGCTAAACCGAGCCCTCCTTACACCTCCACAGCCCTGCTACAGCTAAATTATAGTTGAAAGGTAAGCCAATTCGGCTCTTCTCTATAATTTTAGACCGGTGCTAGAAAGAGAACCAGCAGAACATCGATGATGAAATTCTCACTCAATTTGGTATCAATTGATACAATTCTTGATCCTAGGAAGAACCTCAAGACACAAGTTATCTTCCCAGATTGAAAGCTTGGATTTCCGCATCCCCGACGATAAGCTTTTGAAGCTTTCTCTCTCTAAGTTCAGTTTTTTTGCGAAACTCCGTTTGAGCTTATTCTGGCACCAAATCATGTAATTCAAGGTGCAATTGAATCGTATAAAGGTGTAGAAACTCCAATTTAACTTCAATTACAACAACTAAACTCATATGATCAGTCAATTTGATAAAATCAAATTCGACAGAGTTAGAAGGTTGAAATTGAGGGAAAAATTGGGAATTTCAAAAATTAGAGGGACTAAAGTGCAATTTCATAAAATTGAGGACCAATTGGACATGATAAAGATGTTGGAGGATCAATTGGGCTATTTTGGAAATTTTGGGGCAAAACATACCATTTTTGTAAAGTAGGGGCAAAATGGTAATTTTGAAAAGGTTGGGGGAACAAATTGGAAATTTGGAAAATTGAACCCCTTTTTGTGAAATTGAATAAATTGAGGCCTCAAAGTAAATTTTAAAAGTTTCGGGACTCAATTTGAGAAAAAATCGGCATTAGGGACTTGAAGTTAAAAAAACTTTAGGGAACTAATTGCAAATAAAGGAAAAGTTGGTTTTCTCATTTATTTGGGATGAATGAGGGCTATTAGGCCAAAGAATAATGAATAAGAATGTTCATATCATGTAGGAACATGAAGTACCAAGAATGCTAATTAAGAAGAGTTCGAGTAAGGACAATAAGTCGGCTAAGAGGAATTTCACTACACTATCGGGTGAGTGAGATTTTTATATCATACTCGGTTGGGATGATAAGTACTTCGATAATGAAAATCCATTACTAAGTGGTATTTTAAACATCACTCCTTAGAGGAGCAATGTGAAAATCACGCGGAAAAACTATTTATCGGTTGTAAGTAGATTATACCCAGTTAGTTTGATAAAACTTTCTTGAAGGAAGTGGAAAACCCGTTAATCGATTATTGATGGAGGTGTCCTCATACTTGGTTGGTATGATGGATAGTTAAAAATATATTTTTGTCAAAAGTGCTCTCACCTGACTGTGTGCCACTGTTTAAATAATTTGGGAGACCTTATTTACCGGAGCTTGAATAGCTCTGTTAGGCCGGAGGCCTCGGTTTTGGAACTTGGGGGTTATTATGCCCAATTTTGAAAATCTCAAACAGTGGGCCCTATGCCAGTTGGAATCAGCAGGAGCTCATAAACAAACATGAATTATATGCCATGAAAACTTAAGTAATTGAATTGTTTAGCCATGGTACCAAGATAGGATCAACATACTCAGTCAACTAGCAGTAGTGCAACATGAGAGGTCTTCGGACTAGTCAAGATAAACAGCTGCAGGTTGAGTTAAGGGTCAGGGCCGTTGGACCAGTGGCATCACATTATATGGAATCATGTGAAAAATGTTGATTGTGCATGCACTGTGTTACGGGACCTTCAAGATGCTCAATAGGTGTAGTGATGCGTCCTAGGGCCTTGGACGACCTGGTGGATATAGGGGTAGTTAGTCATACTAGAAGCCTTGCGAAGCTCGACGTAGCTTCAAGCGCATGAGACCAGGGTGGGGTCAGGATGAGGTCTTTGTCCTCATACGGACATAGAGAATTATTATAGGATTGAGGGTTGGATGTCGCAAACATCCACTTATTCTCAGTGTAGAAGGGATTGACGTACTTCTTTCTAGGTGGCCGGTAAAGTTGCTCCGATGCCACAAGTGGGTTCAGTGGACGTACTGGCCTGCAATTGTATGTTTGACCTTCATGATGAAAGATGTGTCTTGGGTGATGACACACGGTGGTTAATAAGAAATGGTGATAAAAACTGAAATTTGAAATGAAAGGTTTTTAAAAGAAAATAATGAGTCTGGCACACTCAAAATCAAACATTTTTCCTAAAATTTAAAATTTGAAAACCCATTCAGTGAGTTGTTGTACTCACCCCCTCCCTTATATCCCCTTTCAGGAAATCCTGAAAAGCCTACCCCAAGGACCACAACTAATATGCCTGTGAGACAGGTATGAATAGTTTAAAATTTTATGCAGTTTTTATTTATGTTATTCCAGGAAAGGTGCAGGTTTAAAGGACGCCTTACTCTTCATGGTTTATAAACATGAGGCAACCCTTAATAAACCGGGAGAGTGGTGGGTTGATCACATAGATCCGACCAAACCGGGTCGGGGCATGACAACTTGAGTGGTATTAGAGGCTATTTTCCTCGAATACATAATCAAGATTAGAAAAAATAGTAACTAATAGGAATGATTTTAAAATTTTCAGATTGCTCCCAAGAGTGGAACCAAGAAAACTAGGGCGGGTGTTACCAACACCACTCAACTATCTGTCCCCGTAGGAAAATCACCCTAAAATACCTGAGAAGTCCCAAAGAACCAAACATTTGTGGGAGGTATCTAGAAGGATGGTGTCAGGATCTATTGAAGTCATAATCTTGAGTACAAAGGAAGCCAAGCCTAAGGCCAGGAATGCCATCAAGGGCTTATAACCTTACTAAGGACGCTTGTCAAGAACCTAATAGCTTTCCATCTATTTCATAGACGCTTTTTGTAATGGGGCTAAAACCTCAAACTATTGTACTACCTCTCTAATAATAAAGAACTCCAAGTTACTAAAAACTATGTCTCTAAAAAATGATGTGACCTTGCACCTCAAGCTGTAGGAAGATTGCCCAAGAAAGGTAAACAAACAAACCCACGTTACCCTAGACACCTTAGAGACCAAGGAGATTCCCATCCCAAATAAAGGAATAAATCAAAGGAATTATTAAGCGAAGAAAGCATGACAAGAAAACCATCAAGGTAATTAAGGAGTCTAGGAGAACACTTGAAGTAACAACTGGACAAGAAAACGACCTATTACAAGCTGAAAGGGAAATAGGACATGAAGTGAAGAAATGTCCAACACCACAAGGATTTAGAATAATACTTTCCAAGGATAGCACCCCATAGCTATAGGAATTTGAAAGGATACCATCCCTAGAAATAGAACTCCTACTTAGAATTTTAACCACATATAGGAGGAAGCTCTTCAAGATCCTAGCGTAGTGGCAGTAAGGGCTAAAGATAGGACCTCAATAAACCACAAACAGAACAAGGTATAGCTGAAGAGAATTCTCCCTTAAATTTTCAGCCATCTAGGAGAAAGGAAGGAAGTGCCTCTGCAAGAGAAGACAAACTGAGCAATTGATGATAAATGGGATGTCACAGGATGATAACCGCAACCTACTTTGGGAAAAAGTAGAGAAGTCAAATTAGAGTTTTAGACCAACATAGTAGAAGTAAGCAGATCATAACAAGATAGTCAATGAGAATAAAAGACATCCTAAGGAGGATTGGGAAGTAGTAAGGACTACACCCTAAAAGGGCAATGGAATGGTCATTAAGGATAAGAAGACTCGAGAGATAACTACCTCAAGATAATTAGACAAGGTGAATAGTAGGGGTGGGACAGGTAACAGACCAATCCTCATGAGGGTCATAGATTAAACTTTAGTAAAGAAAGGAAAGATGGAAAGGCCAAACATTTGGAAAAGAAGAATGGATGAAATCCTTAAAGAGATCAATAGCCAAGACCAAATTGACGACCAAACTCAAGCCAGGAGAAGGTTAAGTAAGCCTCGCACAAAGAGGTCTTGAAACAAACCATATCTGAAGCTTTTCCAAGTAAGAAAACTTGTGCATGATACAAGTAGAATTAAGAAAATGGTACAAGGACGTATTGCTAGATTTCCCATAAAGGGTGCATGGGAAGGACTACATCAAAGGATATCATTTAATGATTAGATACTTCCAAAGAATGAATGAAAAAGGAATTTTAGGAGATTGGGAAAGAATCCTACCAAGGAAGGAAGTCCCGGAAAGACATACTTATCCCAACTAAGAGGAAAAGGAACCAACCAAAATGGAAAGAAAGATAAGCTAAAAAATGAAATGCTGGTTAAGATGGAAAGATCAAGTACCAAGGAATAGTACTCATGAGGGCCTAAGAGGTAAATTGAACCCAAGAACGGGTAAGTCGGAAGATATCATCAAAAGATGATGTACGAGTAAGAAAGCAGAGGACTATCCATAAAAAGGAGAATAGAATAAAATAAATCTAAGAAATCTTGGAGAGGTAAGTCCCCTAGTTAAGAAGTGACTAGAGTTAATGACCACGGATATCAAGGCCAGTTGTGGTCCACGTTCAAATGATTGGAACCGGAAAGACCAAATAAGGAGGTGGGAAAGGGCGAGTGGGTAAGGAAAACCAACATAGTTATATAAGTTGATTGGATAATGGTAAAGGTAGTCAAGGAATACTACTAAACAAAAGAGGAATGAAGTTATATGATCCCTGAAAAGTTATAAGTTGTAAACAACTCTCAAGGAGGTGTCCTGGAAATCTAATGGACATAGAGACAACATCTAGAAAATGTCATGCTGTAAGGGGCATGTAAGCCTAACAGTCCTAAGGAAAACATGACTCAAAATAAGGAAGAGTCAGTTAGTAAGCATGACAAGGTCAAACATAAAATTTGGATCGAAATTGAAATGAACAACGGATGAAGGAAGAATTGAAATAGGACGAAAAAGATGATAACAAGGAAATCCGTGAGAACAAGTATGTAATGCTCTAAAAAACATCGAGTTAAGGGTTTCAACAATCAAGAGGTTAATTAGACATGGGAATGGTTGGGTATCTTGGAACTCTCAATCCTGAGTGCATGACCTCAAAGGGAAAAATGTTGCTCTAAGCAAAGAAAGATTTGAATCTAAGGATATACCCTTGAGTAAGGTATGTTTAGTTATGATAAAATCCATGGTGGGAGTAAATAATATAAAGGAAAAGAAATTTCTTAAGTGAATGATATAAATGGCTAATTGAAAGAATAAGAGAAGAGTTTGCATGTTAAGCAAAAACCAAGTGGACATCAAAGGAAATTGTTCCTTGTGCAATGGTTGCTAATTAAGTTTTGGAGACAAAACTCCCAAAAGGAGGGGAGAGTTGTAAACTCAACTCTTTGGAGTTAAGGAAAACTAGGAAAAGAACTGGTCAAACCGAGTGAGAAAAACTGAATTAGTTCACAAACCTGATTATCAAGAAATGGGCAAATTGGAGAATTTACAACTTCCATGTGACTCAAAATGGTTCATAAACCTTGGAAAAGAACCTTAGGACAAATTGGGAGAGAAAAACTAGATCCCTTTGGGAGAACCGGGTCTGAACCAGATTGAATAGGTTTATGAACTGAGTCGGTTTATGAATCTGAACCGATAGAGAATGGAAAAACGTGAAATTTATGGATCTCGAGTGATAGAAAGAGTTCCAAAAGTCATGGAAATGGACTTAAGAATGAATTGGAGATGAAAACAAAACATGTTCAAGTGAACCAGATCCAAATCAAATTGAACCGGTTTGGACTGCTTTGAACCACTATTGAACCGGATGCTAAATTCAATTTTCTAGGTGGCTTAAAAAATTCAAATTTGAGATTCGAGGCCACCATTGGACAAAAAATGAATTTAGAAATTTTTAGATTTGAAAATTTTGGTCGAATAGAGGGTGAACCGGCCGGTTTAAGCTTTGAACCCAGTTCGGACTGGTTCGGCCTGGTTCGAAATAGTGTCGTCTTCTTCCTTCAGATGACAACACTGTTCACTTGCCGAAAAATTGTGTAGCACCAGAGAAGCTGAAAAGTCTTCAGCCATGGAGGTTTAGGCATTGAATGACCGCCGTTAAGGCACAAATCGGATGGCCAGGAAGTCCCCGAGCTTCCTATATAAAGAACCCCTCCTCATTCATCCTCTCCACACCTGAAAACTCCATTATTTCTTGACTGCTCCAATTTTAGGCGAAGATCGAACCAGAGCTCTAACTTCGGCATTTTTTTAGCCAAACAAAGTGAGGTCGGGTTCTTTAGAACTAGGGATAAGTCAACTACACGTGTGTAGTCTCCATTTGCTCTGAGAGTTGCCAGAGAAGCACTAGCGTGATCGAACAATGAAACAAGTCCAGCAGATCGAAGCTGCCCTGTAACAGTCGAGTTGAAATTGACCAATTTGAGCCCTTCTCAAGCCAATTTGAACTCCACATCCCTCCTACAGCTGAAAGGTAAGCCAATTTGGCTCCCTTCTATAATTTCAGACCAGTGCTAGAGAGAGAATTGACAAAACTTCGATGATGAAATTCTCACTCAATTCGGCATCAATTGATACAATTTTTGATCCTAGAAGTAAACTCAGGACACGAGCTATCTGCCTAGATCAAAAGCTCGGACCGCCGCGCCCCCGACATAAAGCTTTCGAAGCTTTCTCTCTCTAAGTCCAATTTTCCGGTGAAGCTCCATTTGAGCTCATTCCCGCACCAAATCATGTGATTCATAGTGCAATTGAATCGTATGAAGGTGTAGGAACTCCAATTTAACTTCAATTTCAACAATTAAACTCATATGATTGGTCAATTTGATAAAATCAAATTCGACAGAGTTAAAATGTTTAAATTGGGGGAAAAATTGGAGGAAATTTGGGAATTTAAAAAATTAGAGGGTTTAATGTGCAATTTCATAAAATTGAGGACCAATTGGGCATGATAAAGATGTTGGAAGATCAATTGGGCAATTTTGGAATTTTTGGGGGCAAAACTTACCATTTTTGTAATGTAGGGGCAACCTAGTAATTTTGGAAAAGTTGGGGGACCAAATTGGAAATTTGGGAAATCGAACCCCTTTTTGTGAAATTGAATAAATTGAGATCCCAAAGTGAATTTAAAAAATTTTGGGACTCAATTTAAGGAAAAACTGACAGTAGGGACTTAAAGATAACGTAAACTAACTTTATGACCTAATTGCAAATAAAGGAAAAGTTGGTTTTCTCATTTATTTAGGATGAATGAGGGCTGTTAGACCAAAGAATAATAAACAAGAATGTTCATATCCTATAGGAATACGAATTACCAAGAACGCCAATTATGACGAGTTCGAGTAAGGACAACAAGCCGACTATGAGGAATTTCACTACACTATTGGATGAGTGAGATTTTTATATCATACCCAATTGGGATGATAAGCACCTAAATAATGAAAACCCCCTGCTAAGTGGTATTTTAAACATCACACCTAAGTGAAGTGATGTGAAAATCATGCTGAAAAACTATTTACCGGTTGTAAGTAGATAATACTCGGTTGGTATGATGAAACTTCCTCGAAGGAAGTGGAAAACCCGTTTATCGGTTATGAGTGGAGGTGTCCTCATACTCGATTGGTATGTTGGATAGTTAAAAATATATTTTTGTCGGAAGTGCTCTCCCCTAACTGTGTGCCACTGCTTAAACAATTTGGCAGACCTTATTGACGGGAGCTCAAATAGCTCTGTTAGGCTAGAGGCCTTAGTTTTGGAACATGAGAGCTGTTATGCCCAATTTTGAAAATCTCGAAGAGTGGGCCCTAGGCCGGTTGTCACGTGTAGGAGCTCATAAACAAACATGAATTATATGCCATGAAAACTTAAGTAATTGAATTGTTTGGCCATGGTACCAAGACAAGACTGACATACTCAGTCAACTAGCGGCAGTGCGACGTGACAAGTGTCCGGACTCGTCAAGACAAATAGCTACAGGTTGAGTTGAGGGTCGGGGCCGTTGGATTAGTGGCACCACAGATTATATGACATCATGTGAAAAATGTTGATTGTGCGTGCACTTTGTTACGAGACCTTCAAGATGCCCAAGAGGGGTAGTGATACGTCCCGGGGCCTTAGAGGACCAAGTGGATATAAGGGCAGTTAGTTGTACTAGAAGCTCATGAAGCTCGACGTAGCTTCAAGTGCATGAGACCATGGTGGGGTCAAGATGAGGTCTCTGTCCTCATACGGACATGGAGAATTGTTACGGGATTGAGGGTCGCATGTCGTGAACATCCACTCATTCTCATGGTATAAGTGGACGTACTTCTATCTAGGTAGCCGGTAAAGTCGTTCCAACGCCACAAGTGGGTTCTGTGGATGTACTGGCCCGCGATTGTGTGCTTGACCTTCATGATGAAAGATGTGTGTTGGGTGATAACACACCGTAGTTAATAAGAAATGGTGATAAAAACTGAAATTTGAAATGAAAGATTTTTAAAAGAATGTAAGGAGTCTGACACACTCCAAATCAAATATTTTTCCTAAAAATTAAAATTTGAAAACCCATCCACTGAGTCATTGTACTCACCCCCTCCCTTATATCCCCTTTCAGGAAATCTTGGAAAGCCTACCCCAAGGACTATCAACTAATATGCCTGTGAGACAGGTATGAACAATTTAAAATTTTATTCAATTTTGATTTATGTTATTCCAGGAAAGGTGTAGGTTTAAAAGATGCCTTACTCTTCAAGGTTTATAAACGAGGGGGCACCCTTAATAAATTGGGAGAGTGGCAGGTTCATCACATGGATCCAACCAAATCGGGTCGAGGCGTGACAACCATCATGTAGCTGACTTCTCCTCGATTCTAAGGAACCCGACCATGCCTTCTTTAGCTAAAAAAGACCCTATGTCAGAGCTCTGGTTCGAGCTTGATTGGAAAACTGAGTAGCTAAGAGAGAGTGAAGTTTTTAGGTGTGTGGATGATTAATGGAGAGGGGCTTTTTATATAGGGAGCCCCCTTAATGATAGTTATTGATGGCCTGAAACGTACAGAACAGAAACGTTTCTTCTTTGCTAGCACTATTCGATTTTCTGGTGAGTGAACAGTATTATCATATGCAGGAAGAAGATGACACTATTCCAAACCAGACCGGACCGGTCCAAACCGAGTTCAATGCTTAAACCGTCCAGTTCAGGCTCCATTTGATTGAGTTTTTCAAAATTAAAAATTTCTAAATTCATTCTCTATCTAATGGTGGCCTTAATTCTCCAATTTAAATTTTCTAAGCCACCTAGAAAAATGAATTTAGCATACGATTCAATAGTCGTTCAAACCGATCCAAATTGGTTCAATCCGGTTTGGATCTAGTTCACCTGAACTAGTTTAGTTTTCTCTCCCAAATTGTTCTAAGGTCCCTTTTTAAGGTTTTTATGAATCTTTGGGTTATTCGAGAGTTGTAAATTTTCCAATTTGCCTATTCTCTAGTGTTTGGGTTTATGAACCAGTTAGGTTTTCTCACTTGATTTAACCAGCTCTTTCCCTGATTTTTCCTTAACTCAAAAGGGTTGGGGTTTACATATATCATTAGATTCACATCTTTCTCTGCTTAGAAAAACATTTTTCCCTTTGAGGTCTTGTACTTAGGATTGGGAGTTTCAAGATACCCAACCATTCTCATGTCCTTCAAAGAAGAGATTCCCCCCTTAGGCGCTATATGCTCGAATTTCTTATAACTACTTGAAGGTTTCCTTCCTTCACATTCTTATTCCCTTTTGAATTAAAGCTTTTGCCCACCTTTAATCATTCACTGACCATAATTTCCTAGTTCACCCTTTACTTTCCTACCCAAGGTATCTCCAATCGTCAGGTCTTATTTCGTGTACTCAACAATATGCCTATCCTATTACCCTTCTTTAGAGTGTAGTCTCCAATACTTCCCAGTCCTTCTTATGCTCTCATTTATTCTCCTTGACCACCCTGATATACTCTCAACCACTTATGGTTCTTTATAAGGTTCCTTATGTCGAATTTAAGTCTCTTATGATTCATTTGATGGTTACTTAGCTTTCAGAACTTCCTTTTTTTAAGGTCTCACTTCCTACTTTTATCCTTCTACCTAGGGACTCTCATCGTATTCAACCTCCCTAGTGCTCCTTGGAGGCTTTTCCTTCTTTCCTTTCTTACACCCTTCTGAGATTAGTATTGTTGTCCGCTCTTTATCCTTCCCTGTCCTCCATCTCATTTTTGTTCCTTATCCTCTCTTCGATGAACTCTTATTGATAGGTTGGTTCCTAGCACTCTGTTTTATATCCAACCGCCCACTCCTTGGGCTCTATTAAATGAGTGTAGGCCATGACCATTCTTGATGTCATTGGTTGTTTTCCCTTAACCTCTTCCTATTTGGAGGGCTTACTTTCCCAATGTTTCTCAAACGTTCTTTCCATTATTTCCTTATTATGGGTAGTCCACTCATTTTTACTTGTCACAGCATCTTTTGATGCTTACTTCCTACTTACTCGTTCCTTGGCTTTAACTTATTCCTTGGGTCCTAGTATGTTTTCATGGTTCTTTCACTTCAGCATGGGCTTCATTTGCAAGATTATCTCCTTATCCCTTTCACTTGGTTCCATTACCTCTAGGGTTTTCCTCCTTGGTAGGACTCTTTCCCTTTTCTCCTGGACTTCCTTTTTCATTTGCTCTAGGGAATATCTACCCTTAAATGATATCCTTTGACGTCGTCATCTCCTGTTTACCCATACGAGCACATCTTTTGTACCCTATCCTCATCACCACTTGTACCCCAGTATAGTCTATTTCTTTTAGGAAGAGTTCATATCCTACTTGTTTCAAGATCTCTGATCATCATATAAGAGGCTTGCCTACCCCTCTCTTGGCTTGAGTTTATTTGTTAATTGGCCATTGGTCCTTTTAAGGATTTCTTTCATCCTTCTTTTTCCCAATATTTGGCCTTTCCACCTCTCCCTTCTTTGTTGGAGCTTAAATTATTATCTTCACAAGTATCAGTTTATTAACTACCTTGTCCTTAGCATTCCCTTGATCTAATTATCTTAGGGTAGTTGTTTCTGGAGTCTTCTTGTCCTTAATGTCCATCCTATTGCCCTTTTAGAGTGTAGTCCTTTCTATTTTTCAGTTCTTCCTAGGGTGTCTTCTCCTAAAGTTTCTAATTACACCTCCTCGCTAGCTCTGTCTACAACCCTACTTGGCTCCTCTGCTTTTCCAAGGTAGGTCACACCTTGTTATCCCAAGACATTTCATCATTAGGGGCTTGTCTTCTGTGGAGGAGTTGCTTCCTTCATTGCTCCTTAGGTAGCTTATAATCCCCCTTAAGGGAAAAATCCCTTTTATCCACATTCTTCTTTGTCTAGGTTTTCTTAAGGTCCTATCCTTGGTCTTCTTCCTGTGATCCTTTCTCATGTAATTGAGGCACACGATTGTACTATTGAGGGATGTAAATTTTTTTAGGAACTCAAAATCTTATTCATTATTAAAGTAAAAATACAGTTTGAGGTTTTAACATCTCTTAAGTGAGATTGTTACAATGACGGTTTGGGGTGTACTTAGTACTATGCTATGGTCTAGAAAGATTTCTTCCTAGGTGAGATTTGGAATACCTAGCTGTAATTGTGGTTCTTGTAATGTTATCCCTTCGAGCTTCTGTAGGGGTGGAGGTGTCCTTATTGGAAGGTCTCGCTTTGATCCCTTGCGGTGTGGGACATTCCTTTGCTATGTGTCCCACTCTCCTACACTCATAACAGATCCTCTCGGGTCTTGTCCTCCATAATGTCGGGTATCTTCTAATGTAGTGTCCCCGTGAGCAACCGACCACTCTTTAAACCGTAAGGAGTAAGACATCTTTTTATACATGTACCTTTCCTATAATAACATTAATCAAAACTAAATCATTTAAACTTACATACCTGTCTTCCATTTTTAGATAGCAGAATATCTGTAGGTAGGTTTTTCCCTTGGTTACCTAAAAAGGGGTAAAGGGAGGGGGTGAGTTTGACAACTCAGTGAAAGGGTGTTTGAAACATGAGTTTCTAAAAAAATGGTCTTGAATTGGAGTGTGCCAAACTCCTTATTTTCTTTAAAATCATTCCTTCCTTCAATCCATTTTTCCTCATTATTCATAATTGGTGTGTTTAACAATAAACACATGCCCTTCATCATGAAGGGATCACACATTCGTAGGGTAGCTCATCCACTACACCCACTTGTGGCGTCGGTGCGACTTTACCGGCCACCTAGATAGAAGCTCGTCTACTTCTACCCTTGGAATGAGTGGATATTCGCGACATCCGACCCTCAAACCCAAAATCATCTCCGTGTCCATATGAGGATAGATACCTCATCCCAACCCCACCCCGGTCTCTTGCGCATGAAGCTTCATCGAGCTTACATGACTGTTGGCACGACAATCTACCCTTATCTCCACCATGTTGTTTAGTAGCCCTTAGGATGCATCACTACCCCTCTTGGGCATCATGATGGTCCCGGACCTTAGTGCATGCACAAACAAAGTTTTTCCTTAAGCCATTAATTTGTGATGCCACTAGTATAACGACCCCGACCCTCAACTCAACCTGTAGTTGTTTGTCTAGACCAGTCCGTCGACCGGATCTCGTCACACTACCGCCAGTCCATCGAGTATATTGGTCTGGTCTTGGTATCATGGCCAAATCACATCATTCACTCATTAAGAGTTTTCATGGCTTATCATCATGTTTGTTTACGAGCTCCTACTCGTTCTCACTGGCCTTGGGTCCACTGTACGAGATTTTAAAAAATTTGGGTATTTTAGCCCCCAAGTTCCAAAATTGAGGCATGTGGCCTATCTGAGCTATTCAACACATAGTCAGGGGACAACACTTCTGACAAAATAACTTCTTCACTTTTCCATCACACCAATCGATTGGGATGACATCTCCGCTTATAACCGGTAAGCGGGTTTTCTACTTCCTTCCAGGAAGTTCATCATACCAACCGAGTATGATCTACTTACAACCAGTAAGTAGTTTTTTTTTGCATTTTTCTCACATCACCCCAACTGAGCGTGATGTTAAAATTTCCACTTATTAGTGGTTTTTCCTTTTCGAGGTACTCATCATCCCGACTGGGTATGATTTGAAAAATCCCACTCACCCGATAAGTGCAGTGTATTCTTCTTAATCGACTTTGTGCCTCCACGCAAGCTTATACTTATTGGCATTCCGGTCCTTTGTGTTTCTACACAATTTGGACATTCTTGTTTATTAACATTTGGCATAATAGCCTTCATTCCTCACATATGGACAAAATGCCCCAAACTTTTCAAATTTTACATTTAGGTTCCTAAAGTTCTTTTTCCTTAACTTTAGGTCCCTAATGCTAAGTTTTCCCCAAATTGAGTCCTGAAACCTCCAAAAATTCACTTTGGATCCTCAATTTACTCAAAATCACTTAAGAGGTTCAAGTTTCCCAAATTTTCACTTTGGTCCCCAACATATCAAAAAGTACCATTTTGCCCCTACTTTACAAAAATGGCAATTTGACCCCAATAATTTTCAAAAATTGACCAATTGGTCCTCCAACATCTTTTTCATGGCTAATTAGTTCTCAATTTTATGAAATTGCACTTTGGTCCCTCAATTTTACAAAATATCCAATTTCCCTCCAAATTTTCCCAATTCCCCCTTTCAAACTGGACAAATTTGATTTCATCAAATTGACCATTTAATTGGGGTTTATTGATCCAATTGATGATAAGGATCAGTTCCTACACTTCCACACAATTCAATGGAGCTTTGAATCGCATTATTTGGGTCCGAATTGAACTCAAACGGAGTTTCGTTGGAAAACTTAATTGAGAGAGAGAGAGCTTCGAAAGCTTTCTGTTGGAGGTGCGGCGGTCTGATCTTTTGATCGGGGTAGGTAGCTCTTGTCCTATGGATCCTTCTAAGATCAAGAATTACAATAATTCATGTCGATTTGAGTGAGAATTTGGTCATCAAAGTTTCGACGTTTCTCTCTATAACACTGATCAGAATTTACAGAGTAGAGCCAAATTAGCTTACCTTTCAGCCCTAATTCAGTCGAATGAGGGTTGTGGAAGTGTTGGGAGAGCTTGGTTTGGCCTGAGTAGGGCTCAATTTGGCCATTTTTAGCTCGACGCAAATAGGGCAGCTTCGGTGTGTCGGAGCTGCTTCACTGTTTGATTACGCCGACACTTCTCCGATGATCCTCGGATCGAATGGTGACCACCGTCGGGTAGCTGACTTCTCCTCGAGTCTAAGGAACTTGACCTCTTCTTCTTTGGCTCAGAAAAATGCCCAAGTCAAAGCTCTGGTTCTAGCTTCACCAGAAAATGGAACAGTAGGGAGAGAGAGTTGTTTTCTAGTATGAGGAGGGGCTCTTTATATAAGAAGCTCGGGGACTCTCTAGTCATCTGATTGGAGCCTTTATGGCGATCATTCATGGTAAAAAATGCCTTGAATGGAGACTTTTCATCTTTGCTGGTGCTGCTCTCTTTTTCGGTGAGTGAACAGTACTGTCATCTAAAGGAAGAAGACGACATTGTTTCAAATCAGACCAAACTGGTCCGAACCGGGTTCAATGCTTAAACCGGCCGGTTTAGGCCTGATTCAACCGAGTTTTTCAAAATTAAAAATTTCTAAATTTATTCTCTATCCTATGGTGGCTTCAATTCTACAATTTGAAGCCACCTAGAATAATGAATTTGGAAACTGTTTTAATAGTGGTTCAAACCGGTTCAATCCGATTCAGATCTGGTTCACTTGAACCGGTCTAGTTTTCACTTCTAATTCATCATAAAGTCCTTTTCCATGACTTTTACTACTCTTTAGGTCACTCGAGATTTGTAAATTTTCCATTTTGCCCTTTCTCTAACAGTTGGGGTTCGTGAACTAGTTCAGTTTTTCTCACCCGGGTTGACCGATTCTTTCCTCGGTTTCCTTGTCTTTAAGGGGATGGGGTTTACAGAAGTGTTCTCCCCTGCTTGTGTTACAACTGCTTAAACAATTTGGGTGACCTTCTTGATGGGAGCTAGAGCAGCTCTAACAGGCCAGGGGCCTTGGTTTTGAACTCATACGGCTCAAGGACCAGTTTTGAAAAACACGTGCAGTGGGCCCAAGGCCACTAGGCACGAGCTGAAGCCCATAAATAAACATGAATAGGAAGAGCCATGAAATCTCTCATTAAAAGTGGAATTAACTGTGTGATTAACCATTTTACCAAGTTTGGACCAATAAGGCTCGATGGGCTAGTGGCAGTGCGTTAGAGCCAGGTCGACGGACCGGTCATACCTAGGTTGAGTGTTAGGGCCGTTGGACCCTCGACACCAAAGAGAATGGCTAAGTATATGGCAATTATTATTTGTGCAAGGACTTTAGTTCTAGACCATCAAGATGCCCAATGGGGTAGTGATGGGTTCCAAGGACTGCTGGATGACATGGTGGTGATAAGGGAAGGAGAAGCTACTATGTTTGGGCTTCTTGTCGTACAGTTAGTCATGGGGCTACTGTGTTTGAGCTCCACGAAGCTATTGTGTTTGGGCTTCATGCACACGAGACCGGGGTAGGGATAGGATGAGGTCTCCATTTTCATATGGACATGAAGTGGATTTCAGGTCTGAGGGTCGGATGTCTAGGACGTCCACTCAGACTCAAGTTAGAAGTTTGGGACTTCTATCAGGGTGGACAACAAAGTCATGTTGATCCCCACGTGGATGCAGTCTGGGACTGCCCTACAAATGTTTGTACCCTTTCTAATAAAAAACATGTGTTTGTTTGCTAAATGCCTCCTGAGGCAAGGGGTGTGCTAAAAGAGCTAAACACACATAATAAATGAAATGGTGAAACGTTTTAAAAACACGTTCGATTGTACTACGTGTAACACATCCTGAGCAAGGGAAAGTGTTAAAAGAGTTAAACTCACATAATGGTGAAGAAATTTCAAGAGGATGATTTATTTTTCTAAGATAGAGAGAAACCCCAAGATTTTTGTGAAGAAATAGTATTTTTGAAAAACTCATTTCCCAACACCCGCTCACTGAGTTGTAGAAACTCACCCCCTCCCTTTAACCCCTTTTTAGGAAGGAAGATGAATCCTTAAGGAATACCTTGTATGCCAATCCTTAAGACATATATATAAAGTTGTTAATTCATTAAGTTTTGTATAATGTTATTCTAGGAGGTTGGGACGTACCAGCCACTACATTGGGGTCTTTCCGGGCTTCATCTTGGCTTAGGTTGTAGACTCGTGCCGGGACTCGGGTGGGTGCCTCCCTTCACCCATTGGGTACCCTCTAAATTTTGGGTTGTGTTTGGAGAGCGTTTTGCGGGGTGTTGCCCCATAGAGTTAGGAAATTCCTTATGTAGTGTCTGAGCTGCCTGCATCCGTGGCACGTTGTACATGACCCATCATGATTTTTCTGGCACCTAGGGCAATAGGGGCCCTTCCTCGGAGGGGGTGCGTTCGCCTCCCTTTGGGCTTGGTAGCCCTTCTTCCTTCTCAGAAACCTTGGCATGTTCCCCCATCGTGGTCTACCTCATTCCCTCTAGCATCCTCTGCTACATTGGCCCCTTTCTCCCCTTCGCCCGCTCTGCTCTATCTTGCGACGCCTTGTTTGGACCAACTGCTCGCACTTGTGGGCCATGCTGACAATGGAAGCCAAGTTAGTGGGGCATCCCAAAACCCTCATCCGATCTCTTACGTCCATATTGAGACCATCAATGAACTTTTGGCAGATGTATACCGGTCCCGCCAAGTCAGGGACGAAGGGTCTCAACTCATTAAATTTGGTCTCATATTCTCAGACAGTGCTTGCTTCTTGCCGGAGCTAGAAGAATTCCACCTTCTTCTCATTGATCAAGTGGGGAGCCAGGTACTCCTTCGAGTACCTCTCTTCTTGTAAACCCCGCACATTTGAGTTAAGGAAAATTGGGAAAAGAACCGGTCAAACCGAATAAGAAAACCAAGCCGGTTTACATTTGGGAATAAGCAATATGGAAATTTACAACTTTCGGGTGATCTAAAGGGTTCATTAAAACTTGGAAAAGAAACTTAAGACAAACTGGAAAACAAAAATCAAAATGGTTTAGGTGAACTAGATTCCATAAGAACTTCAAAGTTAAGCGTGCTTTCTTGAGAGTATTGAAATTAATACAAATAATTTAATACCGAATTTAAATTATTCCAATAATTTATGGAAATATTAATACTAGTAATAAATGTCACCCATTTAATACATAGGTTTTACGCCTATATAAAGAGGTCATCCCCATTTCATTCTCCTCACACCTTAACACTTTTCTCTCTCTCTCTTTCTACTGCTCCATTTCCCGATAAAGCTCAAACCAGAGCTTCGACTTGAACAACAGTCGGGCTCTTTAGAACCAGGGAGAAGATAGCTATCTGATAGCAAACTCCAGTCAATTCAAGAATCGTTGGAGAAGCGCCGACATGATGGAATAGTGAAGGAACTCCGGCGGACTGAAGCTGCCCTATTTCGGCCAAGCTGAAATTGGCCATTTCAAGACCTCCTCAGCCAAACCAAGCCCTCCCAACACTTACTCAGCCTTTCCACGGTCAAATTAGGACTGAAAGATAAGCCAATTCGGCTTCCCTTTACAATTTTCGATTGGTGCTAGAGAGAGAGTCGATCGAATTTCAATGACAAAATTCTAATCCAATTCCGCATCAATTGATGCAATTCTTGATTCAAGGATGAACCTCAGGACGAGACCTATCTGCCCAGATCGAAAGCTCGGACCGCCGTGCCTTCACCGGTGAGTAATCAAAGCTTTCTCTCTCTACAGTCTATTTTCTGATGAAGCTCCATTTGAGCTCGTTCCGACGTTAAAATCTGCGATTCAAAGTTTTTTAGAGTCGTATGAACATGCAGTAACTAAATTTCAACTCCAATTTCAATAATTAGAAGTGTTTGATCGGTCAATTTGATGAAATCAAATTCGGTAGTGTTGAAGAGTTGAAATTGAGGGAAAATTTGGGGATTTTCGAAATTCAAAGGGCCAAAATACAATTTTATGAAATTGAGGGTCAATTGGGCATGAAAATAATGTTGGAGGACCAATTGAGGAATTTTGGAATTTTTGGGGCAAAACTTACCATTTTTGTAAAAGAAGGGCAAAATGGTAATTTTGGAAAAATTGGGGGACCAAATTAGAAATTTGGGAAATTAAACCCCTTTTGGTAAAATTGAATAAATTGAGGTCCCATGATAAATTTTAAAAGTTACGGGACTCAATTTGAGGAAAAACTGACATTAAGGACTTAAAGTTAAAGATAAATAACTTTAGGGACCTAATTGCAAATAACTAAAAGTTTGGATTTTCTCATTCATTGGAAATGAATGAAGGCTGTTATGCCGAGTAATAATGAACAAGGTTGTTTATATCGTGTAGGAACGCGAAATACTGGGAACGCCAACAAGGACAAGCTCGCGTGAATACAAAGAAACAGTCTAGTGGAATTCACGGCATTAATGGGTGAGTGGGTTTACAAACATCATACCCGATTGGGATGATGAGCACACCTTATAATTTAAAAACCACTTACCGGTTGTGAGTGGGTTTAATAACATCATACCCGGTTGGGATGATGAGCACAACTTAAAGATAAAAACCACTTATCGGTTGTGAGTGAAAATTTTATATCATACCCGGTAGGGGATGATAAGTACCTCGGTATAAAAACCCACTATTTAGTGGTATTTTAATCATCACCACTTAGAGAAAGTGATGTGAAAATTATGCGAAAAAACTACTTACCGGTTGTAAGTAGATCATACCCGGTTGGTATGATGAGACTTCCTCGAAGGAAGTTGAAAACCCGTTCATCGGTTATGAATGGAGGTGTCCTTATACCCGGGCAGTATAATAGATAGAGAAAACATATGTTTTGTCGGAAGTGCTCTCCCCTGACTGTGTGCCAATGCTTAAACAATTTGGGAGACCTTCTCAACGAGAGCTCGAATAGCTCTGATAGGTTGGGGGCCTCGGTTTTGGAACTTGGGGGCTAAATGCCCAATTTTGAAAATCTCGTACAGTGGGCCCAAGGCTAGTTGGCACGAGCAGGAGCTCGTAAACGAACATGATATATGTGCCATAAAACTTAATAATTGAATTGTTTGGCCATGGTACCAAGATGGGACTGACATGCTCAGTCAACTAGCGGTAGTGCGACATGACAGGTCGACGGACTAGTCAAGACAAACAGTTGTGGGTTGAGTTGAGAGTCGGGGCTGTTGGACTAGTGACACCACATATTACATGGCAATATAAGAAAACATTGTTTGTGCATGCACTGTGAGTACGGGATCATCAAGACACCCATGAGGGGTAGGGGCGGAAGTAGGACTAGTCAAGACAAACATTGTTTGTGCATGCACCCCGATTGTCAAAGTGTCTTAAGATATTTGGGGATGTCAAAGAGGGGTGTGGTAGGGGCGGAAGTGGATTGGAATTGTACCTCTTTGGGTCGGGTTTGGGACTCGGAGTCTAGGTGGGGCTTGTTGCTGAGGCGGGGTTCTCTGAACACCCTAGTAAATTCTTCGTATAGCCTTTGGTGTTTGGAGCTGAGACCTTGTGGGGTCGGCTATGCCCCTGGGAAATCTTCTTCTGGGAAGGGGTTTCCGATGGAATCCTCGATTGCCACCTTCCTTCTATTAGCTCCCCGCTTTGGTGTCATGGCTGGTTCAAGATTTTTGATTAGTAATGTGAAACTCATCATAATGAAAACAGGGAAAGAACCGGTCAATTTAATGAGAAAAATGAACCACTTAATGAACCGAGAATGATAAGTGGGGTTAAAATGGGGAATTGGAAAATCCCAAGTGACCCAAAAGTCATGAAAATTACGGGGAAGAACCATGAAGTAAATTGCATGGGAAAACAAGACAGGTTCAGGGTGAACCAGACCTGAACTAGATTTGAACCGGGTTGAACCATACATGAATCAGTCTATTAATTTATTTTTCTAGGTTGCTTAAAAAGATTAAATTAGGAAATTGAGGCACCACTAAGTAGAAAATGAATTTAGACAAAATTAGAAAATTTTTATTTTGAGAAAACCGGTCGAATCGGGCCTGAACTGGCCGATTTTCGTCATTAAACCCGGTCGGACCAGTTTGGTCCAGAATAGTGTCATCTTCTGCCTTGGGATGACAACACTGTTCATATGGTATAAAAACTTTTCTTCTGCCTTGGGCCTGAATATTCCTTCCGATTTGGGCATTTTCTAAAGATGATAAGCTCGACCAATATGGAAACTGGTAGGGCAAAGAGTCTCTGAGCTTCCTATATAAAGAGCTCTCCTCCATTCATCCTCCACACACCTAAAATCCTCTCCTCCTTCGAAGAGCTCCATTTTTTGGCGAAGCTCAAACCACAGCTCCAACTTGGGCACTTTTATCAGCCTTAGAAAGCAAACTAAGGTCCTACATACTCTAGGGGAATTCAGCTACCTAACAGCAACCTCCCTTTGACCCAAGGAACGCCGAAGAAGCGTAGAGGGATCGAACAGTGAAGCTGCTCCATCGGTTTGAAGTTGCACTATTTTGGCCTATTGGAATATGACCAATTCAGACCTCCTACAGCTAAACCAAGCCTCCCCATAGTCCACACGACCTCCACAGAAGCAAAAGGTAAGCTAATTTGACCCTCCTCTGTCGTTGTAGATCGGTTCTAGAGAGAGTGATGAACTTCACTAACGAAATTCTCATTGATCTGGACATTAACTGTAGCAATTCTTGATCCTAGAAGGACCCTAAGCATAAGAGCTACCTTCCTAGATCAAGATCTCAGATCACCGCACCTCTGATGAAAAGCTTTCGAAACTTTCACTCTCTACGTATAATTTTCTGGTGAAGCTTCGTTTAAGCTTGTTTGAGCTCCATTTGATCGCATGGAAGTGTAGAAACCGATCTATGCCATCAATTGGAGCAATTAACCCTGTTTGAATGACCAATTTAAAGAAATCAAATTCGGTCAGTAGAGACGGGTAGAAATTGAGGAAAAATTGTGGATTTCGGAAAATTGAGGGACCTCGATGCAATTTCTCAAAATTGAAGGTCAATTGGCAACGAGAAAGATGTTGGAGGACCAATTAGTCAATTTTTGAAAGAATTGGGGCCAATTGACCATTTTTGGAACTTAGAGGCAAAATGGTAATTTTGTAAAAGTTGGGGGACCAAATATGAAATTTGGGAAATCTAAGCCCCATTTACCATTTTGAGAAAATTTAGGACTCAAGAAGGCTATTGGAAACCCTGGGGACTTAATTAAAAATAATTGAGCGTTAAGGACATAAAGTTAAAGATTTTGGACTTTAGGGGCCTAATTGCAATAAGGTAAATATAAGGGCCTAAATGGAAATACATGAAAATAGAAGGGCCATGCATGCTAAACTGTTCCTTTTGAGGATATTCAAACCATATAGGAACGAATTTGGATAAGGACGTGAGTAAATGAGCTCAAGCAGGACTCGGAAGTTGACTAGGGATAAACGCGTCACTGTTATTAGGTGAATGGGCTTAAATACACTTCATACTAGTTGTGATGATGAACATATTTTTAAAAGTTAAAAACTCGCATACCAGTTGTAAACGGACCTATCATCACACTCGGTTGGTTTGATAAATTTAAAAGAAGATTTTGTCGGAAGCAATCTCCCCTAACTATGTGCCACTACTTAAACTATTTGGGAGACCTTCTTAACGAGAGTTAGAATAGCTCTAATAGGCCAGGGGCCTTGATTTTTGAACTCATAAGGCTCAAGGCCTAGTTTTGAAAAACACGTGCAGTGGGCCCAAGTACAATGGACACGAGTAGAGACCCCTAAATAAACATGAATAGGAAGAGCCATGAAAACTCTCATTTAAAATGGAAATAAATTGTGTGATTTGCCATGATACCAAGTCAGGATAGGCAATGCTCGATGGGCTAGCGACAATGCCTCAAGACCTGGTCGACGGACCAGCCAGAAAAATAGCTGCAGGCCAGGTTGAGTGTCAGGGTCGTTGGACCATTGGCACCAAAGAGAATGGCTAAATTATGAAAACTCTTTTGCATGCACTTATGGATTTAGGACCATCAAGATGCTCTAGGGGGTAGGGATGGGTTCCAAGGGCTGTTGGACGACATGGTGGCAATAAGGGAAGGAGAAGCTACTTATGTTTGGGCTTCTCATCGTACTAGTTAGTAATGAAGCTATTGTGTTTGGGCTTCCTGAAGCTACTGTGTTTGGGCTTCATGCACATGAGATTGGGGTGGGGACTGGATGAGGTCTCCATCCTCATATGGACATGAAGTGAATTTCGGGTTTGAGGGTCAGACGTTTGGGACATCCACTCAGACTCATGGTAGAAGTCCGAGACTTCTATTAGGGTGGATGACAAAGTTGCGCCAATCCACAAGTGGGTGTAGTATGGGACTGCCCTGTGAACATATGTATCCTTTATGATAAAGGGCATGTGTCTGTTTGCTAAATGCCTCCCGAGGCAAGTAGATGTGCCAAGTGAAAAGGTGAAAGGTTTTAAAGCACGTATGGTTGTACTATGTGAAACACTTCCCGAGCAAGGGGAAGTGTTAAAAGAGTTAAACTCACATAATTGTGATAAAATTTTAAAAGGATGATTTTTTTTTCTTACATAAAGAGAAACCCCAAGATTTTAGTGAAGAAAGAGAATTTTTGAAAAACTCATTTCCCAAACACCCGCTCACTGAGTTGTAGAAACTCACCCCCTCCCTTTAACCTGTTTTTTAGGAAGGAAGGCAAACCCTTAAGGAATACCTCGAAGCCAAACCCTTAAGACAAAGACAAGTATGTAAGTTTTTAACATATTCAGTTTTGTATAATGTTATTTGAGGAAAATCAGGTAAAAAGGACGCATGACACCTCACAGTTTTTTTCTTAGATAAAGAGAAACCCCAAGATTTTAGTGAAGAAAGAGAATTTTTGAAAAACTCATTTCCCAAACACCTGCTCACTGAGTTGTAGAAACTCATCCCTACCCTTTAACCTATTTTTTAGGAAGGAAGGCAAACCCTTAAGGAATACCTCGAAGCCAAACCCTTAAGACAAAGACAAGTATGTAAGTTTTTAACATATTTAGTTTTGAATAATGTTATTTGAGGAAAATCAAGTAAAAAGGACGCCTGACACCTCACAGTTTAGAAGGAGGTGAAATCATTCCTAGACCCAAGGGAGTGGCGGGTTGCTCACAGGGATCTTACCAAACCAGATTAGGGCGTGACAAGTATTTACATTATAAAGCTTTTGATAATGCATTCGGGAAAACATGGGCTATGATACCACTCAAGTTGTCAAGCCCCGACCCAGTTTGGTTAGAGCCTTGTGATCAACCTGCCACTCTCCCGGACCTTGAGGAGGGATCCCTCCTTGGGATTGAGAAGAGTCAAGCATAGTACCTATCATGTTTTCCTAAAACAACATTAAACAAAACTAAAATTTAATATTGTACTTGGTTATGGTGCTAGTGAAGAAAAGTTCATGCATAGTTCTCTTTCTTCCTGAAAAATGTTTGTGGGGGGGGGGGGGGGGGGGGGGGGTTGAGTTCCACGACCTAGTGAGTGGGAGAAATCTTAGGGTTGTATTTAAGTAGGCAACCTTCAGGATTATAACATTTCATGTTCAACCCCTTCTCGGGTTTGCACACAATCACACACCCTTCATATCATAGGAGGGATCACACGTTCACAGAATGGTCCTCGACCGCTCCACTTATGGACCGGAGCGCCTTTACTGTCCACCCTAATAGAGGTTAACAGCCTCTACCTCGAGTTTGAGTGAACCTTGCTCATTTAACCCTCAAACCTTAATTACACTTCATGTCCGCTTTGTGGGACGAGACCTCATTTCCCCTACTTCCTGGGTCTTAGTGCGTAGGAAGTCCCAGAGCTTATCGACATATTGGACGCCAAACCGCCCTTATGCACCATGGGTCATCCAACATCCCTTGTAATCCATCACTACCTCATAACACGTGTCTTGATGGCCCCACATCACAGTGCATACAAAATCAAGAGTCTTTTTCGTTTATAGCCATTATCTTTGGCCCTCCAACTCAAGGGTTTGTTGGCTTGGCTTTGGCCCACACATACTAGCCAAATAGGTTCAACGACATAGCTTCAGCTTAGCAATGATTTGGCCCAACAAGCCCAACATTCCAGACTTGGCTCGGTGGGTATCACACACAATTACCCATTATTATGACTTTTAGCAGTTTTAACACATGTTGATTCTGGATGATTCCATACCCGTGTCCATTGGTCTTGGGCCCACTTGTATTACCGAGCCTAAGCCTCAAAATTATCTCCTGAATGTTTTAAGTAGAGTCACCCAGTCAGGGAAGGCTAATTCCGAGAAAATTATTTTTAAGGCAAGTCATTGTTCCAATTAGAATTGACGTTATAAAGTTCCCACTCACCCAAGGGTATGAATATCCATATGCGCTTCATGCACATGAGATTAAGGCAGAACCTTACTTCACGATGCGCTTCCTTGAGCCGGTGCTTGGGCAGTCCGCTCCTACAGGGTATGAATATCCATATGAGGATGATTTGCCTAAGAGGCCACATATTTTTGAGTATTTGCACATAGGCCCTCACATTATGTCGTAATTACATTGATGTCCCTAAAGTTTTTACTTTTACATTTGGGTCCCTATTTGCCCCTTTATTTCAATTAAGCCCCTAGGACTTCCAATAATATTCTTGGGTCCTTAATTTTACCAAAACCACCAATTAGCCCTTAATTTCACAAAAATTTCCAATTGGACTTCCATTTTATCCAAATTGCCTAATTAGACCTCAATTGGGAGTGAATTTCATGAAAATGCCCTTAATTTCATCAATTTACCATTCAGCCCCCAATTTTCTAAAAATCCCTAAATTGCCTAATTTCTCAAAAATTGCAATTTGGTCCCCAAATCACAATTTCGTTAAATTAATCTCTAAAACTTGGTTAATTGCCCCCATTCATGATTTGGATCACCTTCCCTATATTTCCCTCATTATTTCAAGCCCTGAACCGCTTCATTTGGCTTAGAAATGAGCTCAAATGGAGCTTCATCGGAAAATGCAATCTGGAGAGAGCTTCGATATTTTACTGGTGAGGGTCCGACGATCAGAGCTTTTGTCATCACTGAGTTGCTCTCTTCATGGAGATCCTTCCTATATCAAACCACACCTCAATTGGTGACCTGAGTAGTGTGAATTTCTTAGGTAAAGTTTTTACAAAAATACAATATGAACAGTGCTTTCCTGCGAAGGGCGGTAGAGGGGACTTACCTACTTAGCTCAGGGGAAGGCCAGGGCATCTCTAGGTGGAGTTAGGGAGGCGGGAGGGGGAGGGGTCTGGTTTGGCCTGAATTATTCGGGGGACAGCTTGATTTGAGCTTTAGAGGTTCGAGCTATTGTTAGGCTAAGGAGTGGCAGCACTATTGGAGCTTCCTCGCTCTTCCCTAGTGGTCCTCGGGCTAAAAGGGAGGTGTAGTTGGGTAGATGATTTTCCCCTAGTTCCAATGACACCGAATGTGGCTTCTGAGGTCGAGAAAAGTCACGTTGTCAAAGCTCTGGTTTGTTGGTTGCCGGGAACTAGGACACTTCACATTCTTCACTCGATTGTGGGATGCTGAGAATGAATGGAGGGTTGCTCTTTATATAGGAAGCTCGACAATTGTACGGGCTATCAACCAATGTGAGACTCGTCCCCCACCTCTCTCACCAGTTACTAGACCAGAGCATTTTCTGAGTTGCGGGAGACTTCCCCCCTTCATCGACCTCTCTCCTTTCTGTTAGTGGATAGAGTTTGAAGGCAATGGTGAGGCGGGCGTGCCACTTGGCATGCTATGATTGGCTGATTTTTCTAAAGTGGCATTCCAACTTAGCCACCACGTCAGTCATTGACCAATTGACCGAACACGTGGAAGCCTCCTATTGGATGCTCATGTCTTCGTGGCAAGCTGATAGGTCGTGCACTAATTGTTGACCGGACACATGGCAGCCTCCCATTGGCTACTTGTGTCTGTGTGGCTGCTAACTGGGCATCATTCATCATTAATTGGTCTAGTTCGTGGACCGGTTGGACCATTGACCGGTTCGGTTCGACCGGATTTGGTGATCAGAATTCGAAAATCAGCTGGTTTAGGCCTAATTCAACTGGTTTTCTAAAATATAAAAAATTTTAAATTCATCTAAATTCATTTTCTATCTAATGGTGCCTCAATTTCCCAAATTAACATTTTTAAGCCACCTAGAAAAATAAGTCATTGAATTGGTTCACTATGGTTCGACCCGTGGCATCAACCACGCTTCTTTCATAGAAGGGAATCACACGTTTGCATAACAGTACCTGACCATTCCACTTGTGGATCAGATCACCTTTACCGTCCACCCTAATAGAGGTTAATAGCCTTTACCCTGAGTCAGAGTGGACTTTGCTCGTCTGACCCTCAAACCTCAATCATGCTTTGTGGGAAGAGACCTCATTTACCCTACCGCTTTAGTCTTAGTGTGTAGGAAACTCCCCAAGCTTCTCGACATACTGGACGCTAAACTACCCCTATGCACCCTAGATCATCCTGCAGCCCTTGAGATCCATCACTACCTTATACTAGGTGTCCTAATGGCCCCACATCATAGTGCATGAACAATCAAGTGTCTTTTTTTCATTTTTAGCCATTATCTTTGGCCATCCAGCTCAAGGGTATGTTGGCATGGCTTCGGCCCACGCGTATTAGACCAGCAGGTTCGACGACCTGGCTTCGGCTTAGCAGTGGTTTAGCCCAACAAGCCCAACATCCCAGAGTTGGCATAGTGGGTATCACACACAAATACCCATTATTAAATCTTTTAGCAATATTTATCACATGCTGATTCTAGAGGTCCATACCCGTGTCCATCAGCCATGGGCCCACTGGTATTACTCAACATAAGTCCCAAAATTAGCTCACAAATGTTTTAAGTAGAGTCACCTAGTCAGGAGAGGCTAATTCCAAGAAAAATATTTTTTTAGGCAAGTTGTCATTCCAATTGAAATCGACGTTATAGAATTCCCTCTCATCGGTAGTAGTGACGAGGTCACCCCGGTGAGATCTTGACTCATGGAGTGCTCCTTGGCGTCGGTATTTGGGGCCAATCCTCTCCTGCATGATACGAACATCCCCACTAGGCCATAAATTTCTCAAAATTGATAATTGCCCTTCCATTTTATCCAAATTGCCTAATTGGCCCTCAATTGGGAGTGAATTTCACAAAAATGCTCTCAATTTCATCAATTTGCCATTTCGCCCTCAAATTTTTGAAGAATTGCACAAAAGCCCCTTTTTCTTGAAAAATTCCCAAATTGCCCCTCCTCCCCTTCTTCCCCAAATTGAACTCTTGAAATTTTCTTAATCTTACCTCGTCCAATTGACAGCCTGAAAATCCTTAATTTCTTCGTCTCTTGTTGTTATTCCCCTCCTCCAACTCCCCCCGATTATCCTGCACTTCGAATTTCTGAATTGGGCTAAGTTTTGAGCCTCTTCGGAGCTTTGTCAGAAAATAACAGTAGAGAGAGAAAGCTTGTTGAGCTTACCGATGGATGGGCGATGGCCGGAGCTTGAGGTGTGGACAGCTAGTGTTCGTTGAGGGGGTCCTACCAAGATTGAATCCCGCTGCAATTTGTTGCCTCACTGCGGGAATTCGAAGATAGAAGTTTTGAGGAGGTGGTTCTCTGGAACTTAGAAAATCCGACAAGGAGAGGTGAAATTGAGGTTACGGGTGTCTAAGAGGGGACAGAAAGGGTCTCATGAGGTCAGAGGTGGTCAATTCCCTCGACGGGAGGCCTGAGAGGGTCAGGGTTGGGTCGGTCGAAAATTCGCTGCTTCGGAGCTCTTGAGTGACTTCATTGTGCGATTACTTCGACACTTCTCCGACTATCCTCCAGTTGAGCTGAGGGTTCTCTAAGCTCAAGGACTCCTTCCTAATTCTGATGCCACCCACCAGAGTTCCTTTGGTTGTGAAATGGCCCGTCATCAGATTCTTGATCGGCACTTCATCAAAAAATGAGTCGTTTCTCTACAGAGGGTGCTTGAGAGTTGAGGAGGCTGAGTGGGAAGGTGCTCTATTTATAGGGAGCTCGACAACTATTCAGGCTACAGCCGACATGAGACTCGGTGTCATGCCCTGACCCAGTTTGGTCGGATCCCTGTGATCAACCCGCCACTCATCGTGTTTGTTAAAGGGTTTCTCCTTATTATAAACCGTAAAGAGTAAGGCATCCTTTAGGTCAGTACGTCCACTAAACCCACTTGTGGCTTTGGAGCGACTTTACCGGCCACCCGGATAGAAGTACGTCCACTTCTACCCTGAGAATGAGTGGATGTTCAAGACACCCAAACTTCATTCTCAGAATAAATTCTTCATGTCCGTTATGAGGACAGAAACCTCATCCCGTCCCCACCCCGGTCTCATGCGCTTAGTGCTACTCCAAATTTCGCACGATCACCTGGTACGACGAACTGCCCTTAAACTCACCAGGTCGTCCAGTGCCATTAGGACACATCACTACCCCTCTTGGGCATCTTGATGGTCTCGTACTCATAGTGCATGCACAAACAATGTTTTCTGATTAAGCTATGTAATTTGTGGTGCCACTGGTCTAGCGGCCCTGACTCTCAACTCAACTCGCAATTGTTTGTCTTGATTGGTCCATCGACCTGTCATGTCACACTACCGCTAATTGACTGAGTATGTCGGTCTTATCTTGGTACCATGGCCAAACAACTCTTTTATTTAAAGTTTTATGGCATATAATTCATATTTGTTTACGAGCTCTTGCTCGTGCCAAGTGGCCTTGGGTCCACTGTACAAGATTTTCAAAATTGGGCATATTAGCCCCCAAGTTACAAAATTGAGGCCCATCAGAGCTATTCGAGCTCCCGTTAAGAAGGTCTCCCAAATAGTTTAAGCATTGACACACAGTCAGAGTAGATCACTTCCGACAAAATTATATTTTCAACTGTCCATTATACTGATCGGGTACAAGGACATCTCCACTTATAACTGATGAACGGGTTTTCAACTTCCCTCGAGGAAGTTTCATCATACCAATCGGGTATGATGTACTTACAACCAATAAGTAGTTTTTTCGCATATTTTTCACATCACTACTCCAAGTTGTGATGTTTAAAATGCCACATATTAGTGGGTTTTCATTCTGATATCTTTATCATTCCCAACTAGGTATGATATAAAAACCCACTAACAACCGGTAAGTGGTTTTCATTATGATATCTTTATCATTTCCAACCGAGTATGATATAAAATCCCACTCACAACCAGTAAGTGCTCATCATCCCAACAGGGTATGATGTTAGTAAACCCACTCACCCGTTAATGTCCTGAATTCCACTAGACCAGTTTTTTATATTCACATGAGTTTGTCCTTACTAGCGTTCCCGATACTTCGTGTTCCTACATGATATGAACATCTCAGTTCATTATCCTTCAGCCTAATAGCCTTCATTCATTCCAAATGAATGAGAAAGTCAAACTTTCTATTCATTTGCAATTAGGTCCCTAAAGTTATTTCTCTTTAACTTTAAGTCCCTAATGTCGGTTTTTCCTCAAATTGAGTCCTGAAACTCTTAAAATTTATCATAGGACCTCAATTTATTCCATTTCACAAAAAGGGGTTAAATTCTCAAATTTCCAATTTGGTCCCCTAACTTTTCCAAAATTACCATTTTGCCATTCCTTTACAAAAATGGTAAGTTTCACCCCAAAAATTCTAAAATTCCTTAATTGGCCCTCTAACATTTTTATCATGCCTAATTGACCCTCAATTTTAGGAAATTACATTTCGGTCCCTCAAATTTTCAAAAATCCCCAATTTTCCCCCCAATTCCAACTCTTTAAAACAACTGAATTTGATTTCATTAAATTGACCGATCAAACACCTCTAATTGTTGAAATTGAGTATCTCCATGTTCATACGATTCCATAGAACTTTGAATTGCGAGTTTTAACGCCAGAACGAGCTAAAATGAAACTTCGCTGGAAAATAGACTGTAGAGAGAGAAAGCTTCGATTACTCATCGGTGAAGGCACGGCGGTCCAAGCTTTCGATCTAGGCAAATAGCTCTAATCTTGAGGTTTATCTTAGAATCAAGAATCGCATCAATTGATTCCAAATTGGTTTAGAATTTCAGCATTGAAATTCGGTCGACTCTCTCTCTAACACCGATAGGAAATTGTAAAGGGGAGCCGAATTGGCTTACCTTTCAGTCCTAATTCGGCCGTGGAAGAGCTGAGGAAGTGTTGGGAGGGCTTGGTTTGGCTTGAGCAGGGCTCAAAATGTCTGATTTCAACTCGACCGAAACAGGGTTTCTTCTTCGCTGGCGCTGCTTCAATGTTTCAGCGAGTGAACGGTACTGTCATCCTAAGGAAGAAGATGACATTGTTCCGAACTAGACCGGACCAGTCTGAACCGGGTTTGAAGCTTAAACAAGCCCGTTCACCCCTCATTCGAACAAGTTTTTCAAATCTAAAAATTTCTAAATTCATTTTCTATCTAATGGTGGCCTCAAATCTCAAATTTGAATTATTTAAGCCACCTAGAAAAATGAATTTAGGATCCGGTTCTATAGTGGTTCAAACTGGTCCAAACCGGTTCGGATCTGGTTCACCTAAACCGGTTTGGTTTTCATCCCCAATTCCTTCACAAGTCCATTTCCATGTCTTTTGTGACTTCTTGGATCACTTAGGGTCCATAAAATTCTTGGTTTACCATCTCTTTATTGATTCCGGTTCATAAACCGACTCGGTCCTTAAACCGGTTTAATCCAGTTTGGGTTCGGTTCACTCGAACCTGTCTGGGGTATTATGAACCCTTTGGATCACCCGAGAGTTGTAAATTCCCAAATTTCCCATTCAAAAATGATCGGGTTTGTAAATCGGTTTGGTTTTCTCACTCATTTTGATCGGTTCTTTTCCTAATTTTCCTTAACTCAAAATGGCGGGGTTTACAATCATGGTGTGTCATCACCCAACATACATCCTTTATCATGAAGGTAAAAAACACACAAAAGTAAAGTCACCAAATTAAGGGAGGCTAATTCTGAGAAAATAGTTTTCAAAGTTGAACAGTTATTCCAATCGGAATTGACGTTATAGAGGTTCTCACTCACCCGGTAATAGTGATGTGGCCGTCCCAATGAGATCCTGACTCATCGTGTGCCTCCTTGAACCGGTACGCGAACAATCAGCTCCTGCATGGTTCGGGCACCCTTATCAGGAGAATCGACATAAGGGAATTCCTAATTTTGGGTATTTACGCATAGGTCCTCGTACTATGCCTTAATTACATTCAGGTTCCTCAATGTTTATAACCTCACATTTGGGTTCCCAGTTTTCATTAAATCTCTGTTAAGTCCCTAGGACTTCCAATTACCCTTTATGGGTCCCTAACTTTTCCAAATTTACCAAATGGTACTCAATTTACCCATTGGTTCTTAATTTTCCAAAAATTGCCAATTGGCCCACCATTTCATCCAATTGCCCAATTGGAAGTTAATTTCATGAAAATGCCCTAATTTTCCTTAAATTGTAATTTGGTCCCCGGATCATAATTTCGTTCAATTGACCCCTAAAACATTGTTAATTGTCTCAATTGATGATCTGGATCATCTTGCCTACATCTCCCTCATCATTTTAAGCTTTGAACCGCTTGATTTGGCCAAAAATGAGCTCCAACGGAGCTTCGTCGGAAAATTCAGTTTGGAGAGAGAAAGCTTCAATATCTTACCGGTGAGGTTCCGACAATCAAAGCTCTTGATTTCTCTAGATTGTTCTCCTCTTGGGGATCCTCCTTGGATTAAATCATGCCTCAATTGGTGACCTGAGTAGTGTGAATTTCAGTGTTAAAGTTTTTGCAGAAATCGACCATGAACAGTGTATTCTAACAAAGGGGCAGCGGAGGGGCTTACCGTGCTAGCTCACAGGAAGGTAGGAGCACCTCTATGTGGTGTTTGGGGGGCTTGGTTTGGCCGAAATTAGCCTAGGGACAGCTCAAGTTGAGCTCGAGTAGCCCAAGTTGTTGACAGCCGAGGAGCAGTGTTACTATTTAAGCTTCCTCGTTCTTCCATGGTGGCTCTCGGGTGGAATGGAGGGTGCAGCTATGTAGAGGACTTCCTCCTTATTCTAATGGTACTGCATGCAGCTTCCGAGGTGGAGAAAAGCCCCGATGTCGGAGCTCTAGTTTGCTGCTCATCGAAAAACTGAGCAGTTCATCTTCTTTGGTCGTTTGTGGGATGCTGACATCAAATGGAGGGGTGCTCTTTATATAGGGAGCTCAGCAATTGTTCAGGCTACCCGCCAGCATAAGACTCAGCCTTCGACTCGGTCGCCAGAAACCTAATCAGAGCATTTTTTTTTAGTCGTCAGAGACTCCAGCTTTTCCGGAAACTCCCTCTCTCTCTCTCTCTTCTCTATCAGTGTTTAAAGGTTGAAGATGATGAGGTGGTGGTCGTGCCACGTAGAGCGCTGTGATTGGTCAGTTTTTCTGACGTGGAGTGCCAACTCAGCCACCGCGTTAGTCGTTGACTAGACATGTGACAACCTCTCATTGGTTGCTCATGTCTGCATGGTGTGTTGATGGGGTTCCGGTTGTCCATTGACCAGACATGTGGTAGCCTCCCATTGGATGATCGTGTATGTGTGGCAACTGATGTGGTGCCAGCTAGCCGTTGACTGGTCCGGTCCGATTAGGATTGCTGCCCAAAATTCTAAAATCGACCGGTTCAAACCTAGTTCGACCATTTTTCTCAAATTTAAAAATTTAAAAATTTAAAAATTCATTTTCTATCTAATCGTGGCCTCAATTTTCCAAATTGACATTTTTAAGCCACCTAGAAAAATAAATTTGTGAATCGGTTCACTATGGTTTATGTCGATTCGGTCCAGTTTCGGTCTGGTTCATCCTGAACCGGTCTAGTTCTCTCATCAATTCCACTTCCCGGTTCTTCCTCATACTTTTTATGAATTTTTGATCATTTGGGATTTTTCCAATTTCTCATTTTAACCCTCCTTTGTCATTTTTGGGTCCCTTTTTCTGCTCAATTTTTCTCAAAACCGCTGATTCCTTTTCCGGTTTACTTGGTCCGAGGGTCAAGTTTCACAGGCCCAATTCGACCGGTTCTTTAAATTTTAAAAAAAAATTGAATTTATCTAAATTCATTTTCTATCTAATGGTGGCCTCAATTTCCCAAATTGACATTTTTAAGCCACCTAGAAAGATGAATCATTGAACTAGTTCACTATGGTTCAACTCGGTTCGGGTCTCATTCACCCCGAACCGGTCCGGTTTTCCCATCCAATTCCCTTCATGGTTCTTCCCATGATTTTTGTGAATTTTTGGTCACTTGGAATTTTCTAATCTCCGTCGTTAACCCTTTTTTACTATTTATGTTGATTAATCAGCTCAGTTTTCAAAAATATTATTGGTTCTTCTCTCAGTTTCCTTGTTCTGGGAGGATGAGTTCTACATTTCTTCCCTAGCTTCTACTCTTCTTCGTGTGGTGTTTCTCTTGAAAAAGGTTTAAGGGGAGAGGTGAGTTTCTACAACTTAGTGAGCGGGGGTTGGTTAGTGGGTTTTCAAAACAATTAGTTCATCAAAAAGGTTTATACTTTTGGTTTATTGTAATATGAGTCCCTTTCTTCTTTAACACTTCCCCTTGCTCAAGAGGTGTTTCAGCAAACATTCACACGCCCTTTCTATCATAGAAAGGGATCACACGTTCGTAGAATAGTTCCTGACTATTCTACTTGTGGATCGGAGCACTTTTACCATCCATCAGAGTAGGGGTTACGTGGCTCTACCCAGAATTTGAGTGGAAATCACACGTACGACCCTCAAACCCTAATCACTTCATGATGTCCACTTTATGGGATGAGACCTCATTTCCCCTCTGGCCTCGGTCTAAGTGCGTAGGAAGCCACCTTTTCATGACTAACTAGCAGGATAAACCCGCCCTTATTGCATCCAGGTTGTCTAGCAACCCTTGGGATCCATCACTACCTCACACCAGGTGTCATGATGGCTCCGCATCATAGTGCATGCACACAATAGTTTTGAATCATTAACCATGATCGTTGGTGCCAATGGTCCAACGGCCTCGACACTCGACCTGACCTATAGTTGTTTGCCTTGACCGGCCCGTCGACATAGTCCTAGCGCATTCTTACTATCGAGCTTTGTTAGTCCTATCTTGGTGTCGTGGCAAGTCACACAACATTTCCAGTTTTATGAGATTTTTCATGGTTCTTAAAATTATGTTTGTCTACGGGTTCCAACCCGTGCACAATGGCCTTGTGCCCACTTCAAGAGTCTTTTTTTCCAAAACTAGGCCTTCAGCCCTATTGTTTTCGAATCTGAGGCCTCGAGCCTATTAGAGAAATTCTAGCTCCCATTAGGAACGTCTCCCAAAATATTTATGCAGTTTCATGCAATCAGGGGAGACCATTCCTGGAAAAATGATTTTCAAACTTAAAAGCGGTTCTCATCACCCCCAAACGGGTATGACGCTGAAAATCCCACACATAGGGTACTATATCGAACTTGTCATAGCTGGATTCCAATCTCCAATGTGCTCCTTGGCACTTGTACCCGTATGACCAGTTCCTACATGGTTAGGGTATTTGCATCAGGATGGTTTGACATAAAATACCTCTTACTCCTATATATTTGCATATAGGTTCTTAATTTATGCCTTATAGTAATTAGGACACTAACGTTCATAAATTTTGACTTTAGGTCCCTAATACTCAACTTATTCTTAATTAAGTCCCTAGGATTTCCAATTATCACTCATGGGTCATTAACTTTTCCAAAATTATCAATTGGTTTTCAATTTTTCAAAATTGCCAATTAGTCCTTAATTTCTCAAAAATTGTAATTTGGTCTCCAAATCATATTTTCGTCCAATTGATCCCCTAAACTCGGTTAATTGCCCCCATTCGTGATTGGAATCATCTTCCCTATATTTCCCTCATCATTTCAAGCTTTGAACCACTCATTTTTGCTTGAAAATAAGCTCAAATGGAGCTTCACCAGAAAATGCAGTCTAGAGAGAGAAAGCTTCCATATCTTATCGATGGGGGCCTGGCAACTGGAGCTCTTGCTTTCTCTGAATTGCTCTCCTCCTGGGGATCCTCCATGGAACAAACCACACCTCAATTGGCAGTTTGAGCAGTGTGAATTTCTCAGTTTATGTTTTTACAGAAATGCATTATGAATAGTGTTTTCCGACGGAAGGGTTTACTGTCTTAGCTCAGGGGAAGGTTGGGGCACCTATAGGTGGAGTTTGGGGGGCTTGGTTTGGCCAAAATTGGCCTGGGGATGGATCGACTTGAGCTTGAGTAGCTCAGGCTACTGATAGCCGAGAAGCGACGACAATGTTTGAGCTTCCCCGCTCTTCTACGATGGTCCTCAGGCTGAAGGGAAGGTGCAGCTGGGTAGAGGACTTCCTCCCGGTTGTAATGACACTGAATGCAACTTTAGAGGTGGAGAAAAGCCCCAATGTCGAAGCTCTGGTTTATTGCTTGTCAAAAAACTAAGCACTTTACCTTCTTCGCTCGATTATGGGATGCTAACAACGAATGGGGGAGTGCTCTTTATATAGGAAACTCGGCAACAGACCGGGCTACTGGCCAGTGTAGGACTCGGCCGACGGCGGTCATACCGGAGCTCTTCTCGGGTCACCAGAGGAAGCAGCCTCTCTCTCTCTCTACTCTTTCTATCAATAGACTAAGGTTGAAGACGATGACGTGGCTGGTGTGCCACATAGCGCGCTGTGATTGGTCAATTTTTTTGACGTGGCATTTCAAATAAGTCGTCACATCAGCCATTGACCAGACACATGGCAGTCTCCCATTGGTTGCTCATGTCTGTGTGGTAGCCTAACCGGTCGTCCGTTGGTCGTTGATAGGACATGTGGCATCCTTCCATTGGTTGTTCGTGCTTGCGTGGCTACCGATTGGGCACCATTAACCATTGACCGGTCCAGTCTGACTGAGTTCGGTGACCCAAATTCAAAAATTAGTCGGTTCAGGCCCGATTCGACCGGTTTTATGAAATTTAAAATTTTTCTAAATTTATCTAAATTTATTTTCTATCTAATGGTGGCCTCAATTTCCCAAATTGACATTTTTAAGCCACCTAGAAAAATGAATCATTGAACTGGTTCAATATTGTTCAATCCGGTTCCAACTGGTTCACCCCGAACCAGTTTGGTTCTCCCATCCAATTCACTTCATAGTTCTTCCCCATGATTTTTATGAATTTTTGGTCACTTGGGATTTTCCAATTTCTCATATTAACCCTACTTTACTATTTTTAGCTCATTAATTGAATACCACGTGTCCAGTCAATTGGTCAATGGCTGACACGACGACTCAGTTGGAACGCCATGTTAGAAAAACTAGTCAATCATAGTGCGCCACATCATCGTCATCGTCATCTTCCTCAATCAGCTGATGGAAGGATAGAGAGAGAAGGAGGGCGGTTCCTCCGGTATGACTGCCATCAGCTGAGTCCTACATCGGTCGGTAGCCTAGTCAGTTGCCGACCTCCTTATATAAAGAGCACCCCTCCATTCATTCTCAGCATCCCACAATCGAGCGAAGAAGGTGAAGTGTCTAAGTTTCCACTGAGCAGCAAACTAGAGCTCTAGTAGTGAGACTTCTCTCAACCTCTAAAGCCACATTTGGTGTCATTAGAATGGGGAGGAAGTGCTCTATCCAGTTGCACCCTCCTCTCAGTTCGAGGACCATCGGAGAATAGCGGGGAAGCTTGCATAGTGCCGTCGCTCCTCGGCTGTTAGCAACCCAAGCTGCTCGAGCTCAAGTCAAGCCATCCCCAAGCTAATTCCAGCCAAACCGAGCTGCCCAAACTCCACCTAGAGGTGCATCGACCTTCCTCCAAGCAAAGACGGTAAGTCCCCTCCGTGGCCCCTCATCAAAAAACACTGTTCACAGTGCATTTCTGTAAAAATTTAAACTAAGAAATTTTCACTACGCAGGCCACCAATTGAAGCATGGTTTCATCTAGAAAGGATCCCCATGAGGAGAGCAACTCATTGACAGCAAGAACTCTGATCACCAGTAAGATATCGAAGCTTTCTCTCTCTAGACTGTATTTTTTGGTGAAGCTTTGTTTGAGCTCATTTCTCAGCCAAATGAAGTAGTTCAAAGCTTGAAATGACGAGGGAAACATAGGGAAGATGATTCAGATCATGAATGGGGAAATTAACTGAGTTTTGAGGATCAATTGAATAAAATTGTGATTCGGAGACCAAATTGTAATTTTTGAGAAATTGGGCAATTTGGAGATTTTTGGTAAATTAGGGGCTGAATTGTAAATTAAGAAAAATTGGGGCATTTTCATGAAATTAACTTCCAAATGGTGCCCAATTGGATAATTGGATGAAATGGAGGGCCAATGGGCAAAATTTGAAAATTTAAGGACCAATTGGCATTTTTTGGAAAATTAAGGATCAATTGGTAATTTTAGAAAAATTGAGGACCAATTGGTAATTTGGGGAAGGTTAAGGACTCAAGAGGGATAATTGGAAGTACTAGGGACTTAATTGAGATTTAATAAAGATTAGGGACCTAAATATAAAGTTTTAAACTTTAAGGGACCCAAATGAAATTACGCCAAAATGGGAGCACATGTGCACATACTCGAAAGTATGTGGCCTCTTATGTCAATCCTTTTGATATGGATACTCATACCGTGTAGGAGCGGATTGCCCAAGTACCGGTGCAAGGAAGCACACCACGAAGTGAGGTCTTACCAGGACGACCACATCCTAGTACCGGGTGAGTGGGAAATTTACAACATCGGTCCCGATTAGGACGATGGCTTCACCTTAAAACAATTTTTCTCAAAATTAGCCTCTCCTGATTGGGTGACTCTACTTAAAATATTTGAGAGCTAATTCTAGGGTTTAGGCTTGGTGATACTAGTGGGCCCAAGGCCGATGGACACGGGTATGGACCTGTTAAGAATGAGCATGTTATGAACTGCTAAAAGTCCTAATAATGGGTAATGTAGTGTGATACCCACCGAGCCAAGGATGGGATGTTGGACTTGTTGGATCGAATAGCTGCTAAGCCGAAGCCATGTTGTCGAATTTGTTGGGCTAGTGCGCATGGGCCGAAGCCAAGCCAACAGACCATTGAGCTGAAGGGCCAAAAATGATGGCTATAGATGAAAAAGACTTTTGATTGTGTATGCAATGTAATGTGGGACCATCAGAACACCTGATATGAGGTAGTGGTGGTCCTAAGGGCTGCTAGACGACCTAGTGTGCATAAGGGCGGTCTGTTGTCCAGTATGTCGAGAAGCTCTGGAGCTTCCTGCGCACTGAGATCGAGGCAGTGGGGGGAAAGAGGTCTCGTCCCACAAAGCAGACATGAAGTGTGATTGAGGTTTGAGGGTCGACGTGCAAGGTCCACTCAAACTCGAGGTAGATGATGTTAACCTCTATCAAGGTGGATGGTAAAGGCGCTTCGGTCCACAAGTGGAACGGTCAAGGAATGTCCTACGAACGTGTGATCCCTTTCTATGATAGAAAGGGCGTGTGATTGTGTGCCAACCCGAGAAGGGGTAGAAATTGAAACACCAAAAACTTGATGACACCTAATTAAATGCAACCTAAGATTTCTCCCACTCACTAAGTCATGGAACTCACCCCCTCCCATAAATATTTTTTAGGAAGGAAGAAATTGCACAACAGCTTTCCCTCGCTAAAACCCAAACCAGGTACGAATTAAATTTTTAGTTTTATTTAATGTTATTCCGGGAAACATAACAGGTAATACGCATGACTCTTCCCGATCATGGGGGGGAACCCCTCCTTAAGGTCAGGGAAAGTGGCAGATTAATCATAAAGTTCCAACCAAACCGGGTTGGGGCGTGACATTAACTCTAGTCCTGGAGTCTAAAATTGTGTACCTTCTTCCCAAAGGAATTCTGGCCAATTCCAAGGCCAACCTCTTAGAGATTCCCAAATCTTCCCAACATAACCTCAATAAGTTTATCACGCCTTGATCTGATTATGTCGGCCAGAGACTTGTACCCTCTTCCCGTCCCTGTCGATCATCACTATGGTGGGTACCTTCACCATAGTGAAAATTGAAGGGACTAGTGCTTTTGATAAAAACTTGTAAAATACAATAGAAATTTGAATTTTTTTTAAAGTTCCTCGATTAAGCCCACAAAATGGTTTACCAAAACATAGCAGGAAAAATAGCAATATGATAAGAACCTAAAGCACCTTTGTGAGCAGGGTAAGAAGTTAACTTAGGTGATACTCGCCTCGGGAAGATCCTTCCCCTTGTTGCCTCGAGCCTACTTGACTTATCCTACAATTCGTTTAGGGGAGGGAAGTGAGCATATAGCTTAGTGAATAGGGTACTAACGTTGGGCCACTACATAGCTTATGACTCAGACATTCCCCGAAAACCACCACTTATAATTTTTCATCTTATTATTTGGACTTAACGATTTTGAGTCCCATGGTTTATCTTGCCCCTTTTTGAGACCTTTATCTCAGGCCATCCATCCCGTAGTCTACCCTATGTTACTCTCGGTCTCCCTCGTTGGTTCCACATGAACAATAGTAAGTGCACAAATCACACAATCATGCATATACTAGGAACTCATGTCTCACACACAAGTATGGCCTACACTCGACCGACACTTCCGGACTACTCATAATCACACAATCATCCCTCATTATGTGTACCATCTTCGCCACTCTCTCTATGGCCTCAAACAATCCCCTCTTGTCTGGTTTCTTTGTCTCACCTCCTCCCTTTAAACTTTGGGCTTTCACAGTTTTGTCATAGGCAGGTCTTTGTTTATTTATTAGATCGCGAGCTCTATCATCTTCGTTCTCATCTATGTTGATGGCCTTATTATCACCGGCTTACCCAATACTCCTCTTAAGTCCACTATTCGAGCTCTCCAAAATGAGTTTTCCCTCAAGGATCTAGGGTCGTTGCATTATTTTCTCGGCATTGAAGTCCAACCTTCCTCTCAAGGTCTTCTCCTTACGCAAACCAAATATATATGATCTTTGTCAAGGTTGCCATGAGCATTTGTTGGCCCATCTCTATACTGTTGCTCATGAGCTCCGCCTTTTTACTCATTTTGGGACTCATCTTTCTGAACCAACTTAATATAGTCAAATTATGGACTCTCTTCAATATCTTACTCTCACTGGCCCCGACATCACTTAAATTGTTCATCAATGTTATCAATTTATGCATCAACCCACTAATATTTATTAGACTACAGTCAAGCAAATTTTTTGTTATCTATAGTAAACTTCCCATCTAGATCTTTTTCTTTCATGTCACTTGCCTCTTAAGCTTTGGGCTAGGAACATCGATGATCGCCGCTCCATAAGTAAATTTGTCATTTTTATTTGTCGTAATCTAATTTTATTTGTTGTACTGAGATTAAATATAAAAGATATACCCTAAATTTATTTGGCTCCATTTTATTATACAATAGTTTTGTCTCTCACTCTTTCAACCACATGTTATTTGGTGTGATAATTTTTTCATTATCTATTTCACAATCAATCTAATTTTTCACGCTCATACTAAATAAAATAAAATTAATTATTATTTTATCCGTAAATAGGTGATATTTTTTTATTCATTTTATCGGTACTTACACTTAATTAACTTATATGCTAACTAAAGAAATTTCATCCACCCATTTTCTTTTTTTTCAATCCAATTTCAATTTTAGTGAACAGCTCGGAAGGTACACAACACATAAGGAGCACCACCATTAGTACAACTTACCATTGTACAAATGGAATATTTTCATGGTTATTTTATCTTTCTCTATTGATATGATTGGTATAAATGGTAACATGATAGACAAATGAAGTGTGCAGTATTACTGAGCAAATACTTGTCTTCACTCTTCTTTATAATCTCTTCTTTTAGTGTTAATGTTTTACACTTTTAAGAATTTTTATACTAATGAAGAAAAAAAAGTATTTGTACTATATTGCAATATTCAAAATAATTTAAAATTCAAGAAAAACTTAATTAACTTTTTTTCTTTTTCTTTTAAATTCGCTTTATATCAAATTTTATATACAATGTATAAAAGTACTCTTAATAACTTTAATTGATTGTTGTTACTCCATAGTTTGACTGTTTTTGCATAGTAATACATTAAGGCGAGATGTTATTATTTACATATTAATTACATGAATATTATAAAATGTATTATTAATATTTAAATTTATTGTAAAAAAATATTTTCTATTGACATCATAAATATATATTATTTTCATTTTTTCATAATTAACAAAATATTTTTATATTATTTTCAATTGATACAAAATAGGAAGATGGCATTACCTCAACAATATATATATATATATATCAATATAATATAATTTTAAAAGATTTTATATCAATAAAAAATAATTTTTAATTTCCGTAATATTGATAAGGGCCATTCGAACGTCGTCGTTCGATGCCCCTGAATCAGGGGGTCCCTGATCTCCTCTTATTCAATCGAAGAAGGATCCTTCTCTTCTTTGCTTCAGGAAGCTGAGTTGAGGCATCAATTTGTCTCTGATTCGTAGAAATGGAGATCGATCCACCGCAATCTAACGGAAGCCCTCCGCCGGCCGGAAACGTTGCCGATGTGGCGATCACCTCCGCTGCAGCCGCTGCTTCACTTGCTGCGTCCAAGATGACTCAGCTGACGGAATCTCTGAAGCTGGAGCACCATTTCCTCAGGGTGCCGCTAGAGCACTATAGGAAGTCGATCCGCGCCAACCACCGCGTTGTGGAGAAGGAGCTGTCCGCCGTCATGTCCGGCGTCTGCGAGGTCGCCGATTCAGCAGACATATCCCGTGATGAAGCGGTTAATCGCCTCCAGTCGCTTGTTTCCAGGCTGCAGGGTCTCAAGCGGAAGGTATGGTCAACTTTCTTTTAATCGCTTAATGAATATATACAGAGGTGCTATAGCATTTCTCGACGAGTTATGATTCGGCGGTCTCGCTCATTTTCTCGAGGAAATTGGGGGTTCTAAGGTGCGGGCTTTGCTTGATTCACTCATCGTACAAGGGAAAAAATAACACTGTTTAGATATGTCATTTGATGGATGAGATGCAAATTTGTGTTTATCAGATTGACGAATTAGTATCGCTCAGCTAAATGATTCTTTCACCTAGCTTGTCTAATCTGATTTATATGATTTTGCCCCCAAATGGCAAAAGATTGCTGATACACACATTTCTGCGTTCTTGGATGAAAACTTGACTTTATTTCTTGTAAACCTCTCCTTTTTTTTTGTGTCTGAATGCTTTTGGGAAATTAACCAAAGCAGAGAATGGGGAAATTCTATAGATGACCGCGGTGGCACTCTATGCACTAGTTTGGGGGTGCATAAGTTGGTTTCATAAGAACTTTTGGAGAGACGGTTCTCTTGTTTAGATGAGAACTGGTCAGAATTGACGTTAGGAACTGTACAATGTTCTCAATAAAAATAGATAATGGTTCAGTTTATTTTATTATTTTAATTTCTTGATTACCTATCTTTTGTGTTTTCTTTACTATATTCCTGTTCATCTAGTTGGAGGAGGGAAGTCGGACTGAAAACTTGCAAGCCCAAAGATGCCGAGCTCGAATAGATCACTTGGAATCAGCAGACCCAGACAACTTATCAGAGTGGCACAGTACTCGATTGAAGCGGATTCTTGTAGATTACATGTTGCGAATGTCCTATTATGAGACTGCAGCGAAACTTGCAGGAAGCAGTAACATAATGGTACTGACCTTTCATTGCTTCTTATACATGCTTACTCTTCTAGTGGTTGTTTCACTGGGATTTTGGAACAGGACCTTGTTGATTTGGACGTATTTCAAGAAGCAAAAAGAGTCATTGAGGCCCTTCAAAACAGAGAAGTGGGCCCAGCACTTACTTGGTGTTCTGAAAACAAGTCAAGATTGAAGAAGTCCAAGGTAGACTGTGCTCATTTTCTGTCTTATAATATGTACTTCCCTCTGCTATATTTTCTATTAAAGCAATGATCTCCACATTCTCTAAGCCTTGTATGTTGATATATGTTGTCTTGGTTTTTTTCTTTTCAGTTCTTGTTCAGATATTTATGGGAGAAAAAATGTCCACGGTCCCATTTCTCCCTCTACTATAACTTAATGAGGAAACAATTGTTATTTGGAAATGTTGATCAAGAATGGAAAATTGTCCCTTTAGTGTTCTTGTTTCTATTTCTGTGTATTTGTTGGCTTCTTTGATTTTTACCTGTCTTGTCATGAATGCTTTGATCTATGGAAACATTTGCCTCATCCTCGGAGACTTTTAAACTTCGCACTCACCCTCTCAATGTAATGATTTTTCCAGAGCATATTTGAATTTCAGTTGAGACTTCAAGAATTTATAGAGTTGGTCAGAGCAGAGAGTTATATGCAAGCTATTGCATATGCTCATAAGTTCCTGGCACCATGGGGAGCAACCCATATGAAGGAACTACAACAGGTTATGTCCACATTGGCATTCAAGAGTACTACTGAATGTGCAACCTATAAGGTGATCTTTTCTCTTTGGTTGGTGAATACCTTGATCATGGATGCAGTTTTCTACTGCTTGATTCACCTTTTATGAAGTTTATAATTGCATATTCTTATCGCTAGTCTATTGCCTGCTTCTAACATGTTTTCATCTTCAGTATGATTGCAAATATGCTGATCTGAATTGAAGCTGAGTAATCAATTTTGTATTCAGGTTTTATTTGAACCAAAGCAGTGGGATTCCCTTGTGGACCAATTTAAACAGGAATTCTGCAAACTATATGGCATGCCGCATGAGCCTTTGCTAAATATATATTTGCAAGCTGGCTTATCTGCTCTGAAAACACCGTATCCAGCACTACTTACCCATACATTTATTGCTGCATATCTGGGTTTAATCTTAAGGACTTAAATATCTAGAAAGGAGGAGAAACTATAGGATATAATTATTGTCAGATGAATATGAAAAAATAAGTAAAAGATTGCAGTATAGAGCGCCAATTTCTTTGCCCACTGCTCAGTTTGCTTCCTATCTGATTGTTAGAGTGGCATGACCTGCTAAAATTGGTTGTAGGGTTTTGCACTTGTGTGGGCTGCATATTGTTCTTTGGTACACATGCATACCATATATGTGTTATCCTTTATCTGCAGTAGATACTGTTATGAGGATGATTGCGCCAAGGAGGACCCACTGTCGCAAGAAAGCTTTAGAAAGCTTGCCATGCCCTTGCCTTACTCAAAGCCGCATCAGTCGAAGCTTGTGTGTTACATAACAAAGGAGCTGATGGACTCAGGGAATCCTCCCATGGTGCTACCCAATGGTTATGTCTACAGTGCCAAGGTATCATTGCAGCACGTTAAGGTCACGTTTAGGTACCAGAGAGTTATTGTTGCCTAACGAGAGCCTTGCCTTACAGGCACTTGAAGACATGTCTAGGAAAAATTGTGGTAGGATCAGTTGTCCCCGGACGGGTATGGTGTGCAACTACACAGATTTGGTCAAAGCATATATCTCTTAGCCTGTTGTAACTAAAATCGTCCGCAGATGGTACATAATAAACATACATCCCGTGTTCTTTTCGTGTATCAATGGAAGAAGACTCTATGAGATGGTACATAATAAACATACATCACGTGTCCTTTTGTACTTTCGTGTATAAATGGAATAATAGCCATGCCGCTGTGTGGTCCATGATAACAATTCGCAGTGGCTGGGATATTCACCTGTTGGGTGGAAGCCTAATAGTCGAGTTCAGACCTTCTGAGGCCATGCCTAGCTCATGTCCCTATTACCGTTTGTTTGCATCTATACTAATATAAGTTTATATAAAAAAAAATTAATATTAAGCAGTCCAGTGTTGAGTGCGCATCAGGAAGCAGCCTCAAGATAGTATACTGAATGCTAATACCTCCGCACTGGTTTGGTCCAAAGCGATATGAGATTAGGGTTAAATTCAATTTGATCCTGTATTGACTCAGCTAACATTGGATTGGGCCATCTTTTACTAGAAGTTTTACATCCCATAGAACCACTTTAAAGCTTGAAAGAGAATAAATATCCGCAGGATGTAAGAGTCAGACAACCGTATCCGCAAACATTTGAGTAAATAAGTATCACTTGAGATGCATAAAAGTAATCCGCACTAGGCCGGTTCTAGAAGGTGAAGCGCCATTCACCTTTAGACTGGATACCCATCATTTGTTGGGGGCAGGACTTGCACTGCGGCTGCGGCCATTCTCCTCAGCAGGGCTCCTATTGTAATCATTATTATGACCATCCTCTCCCCGTTCACCATTGGGGCTCTTGCTCCTTCCACGAGGGCTCTGGCTGTAGTCAGACCCATTCGCATACTGGCCATCCTTAGGGGATGGGTCATCCCTTTCCCGGGGGCTCCTATCTTCAGGGCTCCGGTCATCCCTAGCCCGAGGGCTCCAGTCATCCCTCGCCCGAGGGCTCCTTTCTTCAGGGCTCATGTCATCCCTAGCCCGAGGGCCCCTGTCTTCAGGAGTCAAGCTCCTCCTCATGGAGGGTGAAGGGCTCATGTCTTTGGGAGTTGGGCTCCTCTTCCTCCCCCTCGAGGGTGAAGGGCTCGTGTCTACGGGAGTGCTCCTCCTCCTTCCCCTCAAGGGTGAAGGGCTCCTGTCCCGGGGAGTGCGGCTCCTCTTCCTCCCCCTCAAGGGTGAAGGGCTCCTGTCCCGGGGAGTGCGGCTCCTCTTCCTCCCCCTCAAGGGTGAAGGGCTCCTGTCTTGGGGAGTGCGGCTCCTCTTCCTCCCCCTCAAGGGTGAAGGGCTCCTGTCCTGGGGAGTGCGACTCCTTTTCCTCCCCCTCGAGGGTGAAGGGCTCCTCCTGTCATCTGGAGTCAGGCTCCTCTTCCTTGAGGGTGATGGGCTTCTAACCACCCTTTCAGGACTGTGAGGGCTCATTGATCTTCTGCGTGTATCATTATTTCCATCTCTCTTGGCAGGAGACATTGACCTACTGAAATATGGAAGCCACATGTAAATAACAATCCAAGATCATTTAACCATTATCCATGCTCGTACCAGATTGCAACCATGCAATACACTCGAGTTAAGACAAAAGCACCAGTACCTGCGACTTCTGCTGTAACTGTGACTTCTGCGATAGCGGTGGGGAGATGGTGAGTTTGAATAACTGTGTCCACGTCTGCTCCAGAAAAAAAAATCAATTCAACAACTAAAAGAGCATCACAGCATAGATATATATATCTAGTGCAGTTATTATTCAGCAGAGATAACTTGTAAAAACAAAAAAAACAAGAGGCCTAAAATACTTCAATTTCTTCGGACTGTTCTGACAATTCCTTTCAATGTGACCCCTTTCTCCACAACGGTAGCATCTATTCTTCCAGTCTCCAGCATTGCAGTCTCTTGCCCAATGGCCATCAATTCCACAATTAAAGCAGCGGCCAGAACCAGGAGGAGGGCCTCTACCCAGGTAATCACGAGATCCACCAGGTCCGCGGGGGACCTGTGTGCAGCAAACACGTGATCTATACTTGGCTTTGTTTATCACTCATTGTATATAGAAAGGTGAAAAAATACAAAACTTTTTACTAGCATTTCCTGTGTCAGGCTACATAATCACAGTATTTTGTTAAAAAAATTATGCAATCCATAAATCCAAATACTCTTTATACAGATCTCTAGAATTAAAAGAACCAAATACACTTTCTCTTTCATTTTTTTGTCCAAAAGATACTCAAAAAGGACTAAGATCAACAAACAGTTGGAAAACACTAATATTCCGACACAACATATAATTTTCAGATGAAAAACTCAGAAAAAAATCTAGAATGGCCCAGCAAAGGCAAATGATCCAACCATACAACCAACCTTGCAACATATTTGTGACTTGCCAACACACTAGTTAGTGTTCAAAGGGAGAGAGTATTTCAAACCATATCACAATCAGATAAGACGACATGCAAAAACCATAAAAATTATTAATTTTTAAATGAGAGATATTTTATAGGTACCCCTTTTGAGAATTCTACAACAATACGGCTTCCCCTAATCTCCCTTCCATTTAAATTATATTGGGCATCGTCTGCATCGCGAGGATCGCTAAATTCCTGGAAAGAGAGAAAACAAGCAAAGCAACAATGATATATGCAATAAATAACAATGGTTAATGGCTTTGCGAAAAAGGTACTCCTTTCTATCATTTCCAGTGTCTAATAAAATAAATAGATATATAGTTAGAAAAAGAAATACGTACAACAAAAGCATAGTCGCGCTTCATATCCACATCACGAATTCTGCGAAATGGGTGGCAGAAACAGTAAGGCCATCACAACATCAGTAGCAAAGGGAATGGTTCGCCTCTCACAGGTTAATTAAACACCAGTGGGGAATCTTGCCATTTCAATAGAACATTCATATTATAAAAAGGGGCCAAATCCACCAAGACACCATCTCACCATAGATCTCCAGGTTAGGATTAGGCCAATAAACCTTCAACAAGATTATTCAAGTTAAGCAGGAGGGCATTCCATGCAAGAAAACCATGTAATTATAAATCTAAGACCCAAAAACTCAGACAAAAAGGATTATGGACGTCACTATAAAAAAGTTCTTTTACAAATGATATGAAGCACAAAGTCAACAAATTAAAATTCATTAACAAAAGAAAGGAAAATAGAAAATAAATTCAGCAATTTAATCTCTTGATGAAAAGAAAAAGGTGGGTGTTATATTGTTTGAATAAAATGTGATCACTATATATTTTTCTTCTAGCTTCTTTTGCACATTCTAGTGTTAAATAAAGGTGTCTAGTTACCTTCCATATCTGCTGAAGATATCCTCAAGGTCACGTGACCTTAATCGAGTGGATAGGTGACCAACATAGAGCCGTGTACTACTGCTGCGACGATCATCATAGCGAGGCATTTCTGTTGCTGCACAAAATGAATGCATATCAGAATATATCGCAGTCAATTAGCCATCCACTTACAGACTTATTACAAACAATCCATGGGACATTCAACTCACTTTTCATGCCTAATAGTCTATAAATCTAAATTAGTGTCTACAATAAATTCTCTAGCCCTTCATAAGCTTTTGGTATGATACCACATTGACAAGAAAAGAGAAATATTATGAATTTATAAGGAGATTGTATATAACCAATGAGGTTATACTTTAAGTGAAAATGGGGTCGATTGCAATCCTAGTATGCCCACAGCCATTTTTGGTAAGCAAAGAAACTATATTTGAAAACAAGGAATTCTCCGTACAGAATATTTCAGAAAACCCGCAATTTCCTCAATGGTGTAACGTACAAACATCTAGAATACTCACAAAGGTGTCATCTGAAACGATCGATGAATTTATAAACTCAAACCTATACAAATTATGAATATATAAAATTGAACGACGTACAGGCCGTTTGAGGGACCACCTATCCAATTCTAGAAAACGAAGTGAAAGAAGAAAGGACACGCAAGTGAAACTCAGAAATTGGAATAAAAGTAGAAGGCACTCATCTACTACTACAATTAAGCGGCAACGGCAGGTGAACAACGACAAATTCAAATATCATCCGATCCAAATCACAAGAAAACGATGGAACTTAGAAGAACATCACAAATCGATCAAAACACAGAAGATATGGAGATCGGTTGAAAGAGAGGGAGAGAGCACACCAAGTGAACCACACCTTGCGAAGCGCTACCCACAATCCTGACGATCGAAAAACCCTAGCACAGCTCGCTTCTAATTCACATAAAACTGCATATGACCACCTAATCCTTTTCTGCCTCAGTTATATATAGCTTATGTGGACAGGCATGTGGACTAAATGACGGATATGCCCCGGTAAGGGTTAATAATGTATAAGTTTGAGTATAATTTATAGTATTTTTAAAAAATATTGTTTATTTAAGATTTTACCCATATTTATAACTTATGTTGATTCAATATAAACATTAATCGACTTTTTAATAACCATATGGTTGATGCTAAATATATTTGTATCATTAGACTACTTTGTATAGAATATATTATATATAATTATTAAAATCTAAAAATTCTTTAACTGCTGAATAATCTAAATTATATAGATCGATAAATTATGGCTATTTTGTAAAAGATACACAATACTTACCCTCATCCTCTCAATACAATATACTCACTCGCTACCCACACGAATTAAATGAAATTGGATTGAAACGTCCAACCAAATATTCAAATATACCATTAAAATTTATAACAAAATATTTTTAATATTATATATTCAATATATTTATCTTTAATTAATATAAAAATTACTATCATTAGTACCACATGAAATGTAATATATTAAAAATAATATTTGTCTCACGTGTTTAATGGCCTAATATTATAGCATATCTCCTATTTAAGCCAACCTAAAATGAATGAAAAAACTTGCCATTATAGATTGACACAGCACCCAATCCCATAAGAAACCTAACATGGTTAAGAATTAAGATTGACAAAAGGGATCGTTACTTCACCCTAGGAAAAAATCCTCACAAGGAGAAATTACATAGTGAACATAATGTTTTAGAACAAAAACTTTAAAATATAGCTTTAGTACACAATATTTTGAAAAATGTAACAGTAGGTTAATATTTCCAAATCAACACTAACATCTTTAGTATTTGGTGACTTGAAAACACATAAACGCTTGTAGTAAACCTAGCAACCAAACGTCACCCGAAGCTAATAGGTATCGTAAACTATATTATTTAAATTTATTAAAAATATAATTTTATATTTAATAAAATAGAGAAATATTTTATATTTATAAATTTATAAAAATTTAATTACTTACCATTTATAACTTTTAAATATATATGAATTTGATCACTTATATAATACCTACTCAATGCTATAAGAGCATTTTGCAAAAAAAAAAAAAATACTATAAGAGTTAGTGTAATCGCATCAGCACTTGATCCAACACTGGAAACCTAACTCGTAATTTGTCCGATTATTAAAAAAAAAATACCCAACTTAAGTCAATTATTCCCACTCGTTCGAGACCAAAATAATAATACTCGACTAGTAAACAATTGTTAAGTGCGGGTTTAAAATTATACATGACAAGTATATACACGTTGTACGTGAGAACGGGTGTTAAGAATATAATTCTACATTTGATAAAATAGAGAAGTATTGTGGACCGATAAGGGGTCGGACATAATACTTCTCTATTTTATCAAATGTGTTATCATATTCTTAACACTCACACTCAAGTAAAACGTGAATACACTTGTTATTTGCAATTTTAAACTCAGCACTCAACAACTGTATACAAGTCAGGTATTATTTTTACGACCTCGCACGAGTGTGAACAATTGCCTCGAGTTGGGTATTTTTTCTCCATACTCATAAAAGTGAACTGTAATTGGTTAAAAAACCCAAAACGAGAATATAAATGATCTCAAATGATCAATTAAGATTCTAAAATAATGGAAATGGATCATTAAGTAAAATGATTATGAGAACCGAACCGATTCAAGGTGAATTGGGCATGAATCAGGTTGAACCAAGAAAAATTGATTCAAATATTCAATTTTCTAGATGATTTAGATAAATTTAATTTTTTTTAATTTTTAGAAAATATGTCAAATCAGGCTTGAACCAATTAATTTTTGATTTTGGGTTACCAAACCTGATCCAACCGAACTGGTCAATGTACTGTCTATTATGTCAGCGCCTCGTTAGTGGGCACGAAGTGTGGCGTAGCATGACCAGTCAACCGCTCGATCATCATCTAAAAGCATTGGCTAATAATAGCGTGACACATGTCCCTACTCAACAGACATACGAATAAAAAGCCACTTCATTGGCAACTAACCAATAGAAGTGTGACACGTGTACTCACTCAACGATCAGCTGAGAAGAATCATCGTCAGTTAGGTAGACCAATGAGACTCTGACACATGGAAAAGGTATCATGTAAAACCTGCCCTTTTAAGCTAAGGAAAATTGGGAAAAAAACCGGTCAAACCAAGTGAGGATACATAACCGGTTCACAAACCCAATCATTTGTGAATGGGCAATTTGAGAATTTACAATTCTCGGGTGATCCAAAGAGTTTATAATAGCATGGAAAAGAACCTTAGGACGAATTGGAAGAGAAATATCAAACCGGTTTAGATGAACCGAATCCAACTGGATTGAACCAATTTATGAACCGAGTCGGTTCATGAACCGAAACCGATAGAGAATGGGCATGTCAAGCCCTGACCCGGTTTGGTCGGATCCCCGTGATCAACCCGCCACTCTCCCCGTTTATTAAAGGATTTCCCCTTATTGTAAACCGTAAAGAGTAAGGCGTCCTTTAACTTGCACATTTTCCTGGAATAGTATAATCAAAACTGTATGAAATTTAAAACTTTACATACGTGTCTTATAGGCATCTTAGTTGATAGTCTTTAAGGAGAGTCTTTCCGGGATTTCCCAAAAGGGATATAAGGGAGGGGTGAGTACGACTACTCAGTGAATGAGTTTTTAAAAGCTTTTAACTTTTAAGAAAAATATTTATATGGAGTGTGCCAGACTCCTTTGTTTTCAAAAATCCCTTCACTTAAAAATTCGGGTTTTTCCACCATTTCTTATTTACCACAGTGTGTCATCACCCAACACACATCCTTCATCATGAAGGTTACACACATTCGCAAGTCAGTATCACTACTGAACCCACTAGTGGCTTCGGAGGGACTTTTCCTACCACCCGGATAAAAGTACGATCACTTCTACCCTGGGAATGAGTGGATGTACGTGACATCCAACCCACAATCCCGAAATCACTTCTTCGTTTCCGTATGAGGATAGAGACCTCATCCTATCCCCACCCCGGTCTCATGTGCTTGGTGCTACTCCAGATTTCACAAGTTAGTATCACGACTGAACCCGCTAGTGGCTTTGGAGCGACTTTTCCTACCACCCGGATAGAAGTACGACCACTTCTACCCTGGGAATGAGTGGATGTACGTGATATCTGACCCACAATCCCGAAATCACTTCTTCATGTCCGTATGAGGATAGAGACCTCATCCTATCCCCACCTCGGTCTCATGCGCTTAGTGCTACTCCAGATTTCGCACAGACACCTGGAACGACGAACTGCCCTTATAGCCATCAGGTCGTCTAGTGCCCTTAGGATGCATCACTACCCCTCATGGGTGTCTTGATGATCATGTACTCATAGTGCATGCACAAACAATTTTTTCTCATATTGCCATGTAATTTGTGGTGCCACTGCTCCAATGGCCCCGACTCTCAACTCAACCCGCAGTTGTTTGTCTTGACTGGTCCGTCGACCTGTCATGTTGCATTGCCGCTAGTTGACTGAGCATGTCGGTCCTATCTTGGAACCATGGCCACACAATTCACTAAGTTTTATGGCACATATATCATGTTCGTTTACGAGCTCCTGCTCGTGCCAACTGGCCTTGGGCCCACTATACAAGATTTTCAAAAAACTGAGCATTCTAGCCCGCAAGTTCCAAAATCGAGGCCCCCGACCTATAAGAGCTATTCGAGCTCCCGTCAAGAAGGTCTCCCAAATAGTATAAGCATTGGCACACAGTCAGGGGAGAACACTTCTGACAAAATAGGTTTTCACTGTCTATTATACCAACCGGTATAAGGACATCTCCGTTCATAACCGATGAACGGGTTTTCAACTTCTTTGAGGAAGTCTCATCATACCAACCAGGTATGATCTACTTACAACCGGTAAGTAGTTTTTCCGTATAATTTTCACATCACTTTCTCTAAGTGGTGATGATTAAAATACCACTAAATAGTGGGTTTTTATACCGAGGTACTTATCATTCCCTACCGGGTATGACATAAAATTTCCACTCACAACTGGTAAGTGGTTTTTATCTTTAAGTTGTGCTCATCATCCCAACCGGGTATGATGTTAGTAAACCCACTCACCCGTTAATGACGTGAATTCCACCAGACAGGGTTCTTGTTATTCACGCGAGCTTGTCCTTGCTGGCATTCCCGGTACTTCGTGTTCCTACACAATATGAACAACCTTGTTCATTATTACTCGGCATAATAGCCTTCATTCATTTCCAATGAATGAGAAAACCCAAACTTTTAGTTATTTACAATTAGGTCCCTAAAGTTATTTCTCTTTAACTTTAAGTCCCAAATGCTGGTTTTTCCTCAAATTGAGTCCCAAAACTTCTAAAATTTATCATAGGAACTCAATTTATTCCATTTCACAAAAAGGGGTTTAATTTCCCAAATTTCCAATTTGGTCCCCCAATTTTTCCAAAATTACCATTTTGCCCTTCCTTTACAAAAATGGTAAATTTTGCTCCAAAAATTTCAAAATTCCTCAATTGGTCCTCCAACATTATTTTCATGCCCAATTGACCCTCAATTTCATAAAATTTCATTTTGGTCCTTTGAATTTTGAAAATCCCCAAATTTTCCCTCAATTCCAACTTCTTAACACGGCTGAATTTAATTTCATCAAATTGACCCATCAAACATTTCCAATTGTTGAAATTGAAGTTGAAATTGAGTTTCTACATGTTCATACAATTCTTTAGAAATGTGAATCGCAAGTTGTAATGCCGGGACGAGCTCAAACAGAGCTTCGCCGAAAAATGAACTATAGAGAGAGAAAGCTTCGATTACTCATTGGTCAATTTGATAAAATCATATTCGATAGTGTTGAAGAGTTGAAATTGGTGGAAATTGGGGATTTTCGAAAATGTGAAGGACCAAAATGTAATTTTCTAAAAATGAGTGTCAATTGGTTATGATAAGAATATTAGAGGACCAATTGAGAAATTTTAGAATTTTTGGGGTAAATTTTAACATTTTTCTAAAGAATGGGCAAAATGGTAATTTTGAAAAAATTGAGGGACCAAATTGGAAATTTGAGAAATTAAACCCTTTGTATGAAATTAAATAATTTGAGGTCCTAAGATAAAATTTTAAAAGTTTCGGGACTCAAATTTAGGAAAAACTCGGCAATAGGGACTTAAGGTTAAAGAAAAATAACTTTAGGGACCTAATTGCAAATATATGTAATGTTGGGTGTTCTCATTGATTTGGAACGAATGAGGGCTATTAGGCCAAAGAATAATGAACAATTATTTTCATTTCATGTTGGAGAATGAGACATTGAGAACGCCAGTCAAGGTATAGCTTGCTAAGGACGGAACTCGACTAAGTGGAATTTTAATGCACTATCGGGTGAGTGGGATTATATATCTTACCCGGTTAGGGATGATAAGTACCTTGGTATAAAAACCCACTGTTTAGTGGTATTTTTAATTATCACTACTTAGAGAAAGTGATGTGCAAGTTATGTGCAAAAACTACTTACCAGTTGTAAGTAGATCATACCCGGTTGGTATGATGAGACTTCCTCGAAGGAAGTTGAAAACCCGTTCATTGGTTATGAACGGAGATGTCCTTATACTGGTCGGTCTAATGGACAGTAAAAACCTATTTTGTCAGAAGTGTTCTCCCATGACTGTATGCCAATGCTTAAACTATTTGGGAGACCTTCTTGACGGGAGCTCGAATAGCTCTTATAGGCCCGGGGGCCTCGGTTTTAGAACTTGAGGGATAAAACGCCCAGTTTTTGAAAAACTTGAATAGTGGGCCATAGGCCAATGGACACGAGCAGGAGTTCATAAAAGAACATGATATATATATATATATATGTGTGTGTGTGTGTGTGTGTGTGTGTGCCATTAAAACTTAATAATTGAATTGTTTGGTCATGGTACCAAGGCAGGTCCGACATACTCAGTTAACTAGTAGCAGTGCGACATGATGGGTCTCCAAACCAATCAAGACAAACAGCTACATATTGAGTTAAAGGTTGGGACCATTGGGACAAATGGCACCACATATTACATGGTAATTTAAGAAAACTTTTTTTGTTCATGCACCATGAGTACGGGATCATCAAGACGCCCATGAGGGGTAGTGATGTGTCCTAAGGGCCCTAGACGACCCGATGAGTATAAGGGCATATCGTCATTCCTGGTGTCTGTGCAAAATTTGGAGTAGCACCAAGTGCATGAGACTAGGGTGGGGACAGGATGAGGTCTCTGTCCTCATACGGACACGAAGAAGTGATTTTGGGATTGAGGGTCGGATGTCGCGTACATCCACTCATTCCTAGGGTAGAAGTGGTCGTGTTTCTATCCGGGTGGTTGATAAAGTCACTCCGAAGCCACTAGTGGATTTAGTAATCGTACTGACCTACAAGCGTGTGTAACCTTCATGATGAAGGATGTATGTTGGGTGATGACACACTGTGGTAACTAAGAAATGATGAAAAAACCTGAATCTTTACATGAAGAGATTTTGAAAAGAAAGGAGTCTGACACACTTCATATAAATGTTTTTCTTAAAACTTAAAAGTAGACCTTTGAAAAACCCATTCATTGAGTTTTAGAAACTCACCGCTCTTTCTACCCCTTTTCAAGAAAAGAGAAAATGACTAGAAGTAACACTGAGCTTTACCCTTTGTCAGGTATGCTTAAGTTTGTCTTTAAACTTGCATTTTATTTGATATATGTCTTCCAGGGAACAAGGTTGAAATTTCGCCTAGCTCCTCTCGACTAAAAGAATGGGGAAACTCCTCTTAAACCGAGAAAGAGCGATGGGTTGTTCATGAGGATCCAACCAAACCGGGTTGGGGCATGACAACTTGAGTGGTATCAGAGCCTAGTTCCCTTGAAACATTATCAATAATATGCCCTGATATTAATCCAACTCTAAATTATCTTGTAGGAATGAGAATCCCTAGGAAATTCGTAAGAAAATCGAGTCCTTCCCCTATAAGCGTGAAAAAGAAATCAAACCCAAGGGAAGAAGTCGTTCCTAAGGGGCAAAAAATGAGTACCCAAAGACATGGTGGAGGACTATCGGAAGCTAGTTGGAGCCTTACTGGAACCAAAAGGCATCATATACCCTCCTTCCAGACAAGAGGAACCATCACCACCTCCTAGAAGTCCAACCCCTCCTTCAGTACCACAACCACAGAAGAGGAACCCTACCAAGAAGGAGGCCTGGGATAATTATTAGGATGCTTATGCCACCTTTATGAAGGTCCACCAAATACCTCCACCCACTCAACCTGATTTCAATCCGTCTTAATGGATGAAATGGACATATGAGTGCAAGGCAGAAGTACTAAGACGGTAGGTACGGGTTGGAAGCCACACATGAAATTCATCCTATTGAGGAGCACGAATGGACCCCAATCAATTACTCAGACCCTTCTGACCAAGAGTCTCATAATTATTTTAGGGTTAACTCTAGTCCTATGACCCCAAGGGATTAGGGGGTAGAGAAGTCATGTAATAAGCCAAATTTTTGGGAAGAGAATATTTCCTGAATGAATTAAGAGGTTTATTAAAACTCCTGAGTTCCTTGAGAAAAATATAAGTAGATGAAGATGTAAGAGAAGAAAATCCTCCTGAGGAAGAATGGCTTATGAATAGCTAAACTCAAACTTAGGACTTAGAAAAAGAAAAATTATCTGATGGAGATCCTAAAGAAATGAAAATGGATTTGGAGGAGCAACCATTCAAGGACACACAACTTTTGAGAGACCCAAGAAGAAGTATGACCACAAGAATAGAAGATGATCGATAGAGAAAAGATATTAAGAATTCACCTAGCAAGGATGAAGAGAAAGTGCAATGATGGGAAGCCCCAAGTATAACAAACTTCTTAGAAATTTAAGAAGATAAGAAATGGAGGAAAGGTAAAGTGTGAGTCGAATAAAAATAAGAGTAGAGGAGGCGTATCGAGTTTACAAGATAGGAGAGAATTTTTCAAAGAATAAGGTGATCAAGCATCAGAGAGTACGAGTGGTTAGGTAAGAGTGTTAGGTGGTTGAGCATGATCCACTACAAGAAGGCCTAGAAAACTTTAATTTGGAACGTCAAAGGAATATTATGTAAGGAAATAACTAAATTGGACCAAACGATTTGTAGGAGTAAGCGAAGTATAACTAGAGATGGGAAATAGTGAGAGAATACACCCCAACCAACACAAAAAAAAGAAAGAAAAGAAAAGGGAAACACTAGGGATATAAAGGTACAAAAGCTTTGAAAATGATAAGGATAAGAATACCACCTCAAGGGAGTAGGAGAATATGGAAGCAAGTGGGAATAAAACAAGGTCAAGCGAAGGTACTACTGGATTCAAAGAGCAAGAATAGGCCCAAAAATTTAAGGAGCCCAATGGTAGAATTAGAAGGAAATATGGAGGGAAGGAGAAGGGAAAGCTCATCAGAGAAAGAAATTACCTGACTCATTACTTAGAAATTAGTCGCGATAATGTTGGCCCTAAAGGTATCGTACCCCTACCCACACGGGATTGAGTACATGATATACACAGATCACAAGAAATATAAGTACTTCCTAACTAAAAAGGAATTAAACCCCGCCTAGGGAGACAACTGAAAATGGTGAAGGATTATGATCTTACAATGAAATACCACCTGAAAAGGCTAATGTGGTAGCAGATGCTTAAAATCATGAGTATCGAACTGAGACGACATAAGTAAAGACAAATTTCATATCCTGTCACAACAAGGGAGAGATGGAAAGGCCAAATACTCGAGAAAAAGAAGGATGAAAGAAAACCCTTAAAAGGACCAAAGGCCAATTAACGACTAAACTCAAGCCAAGAAAGGGAAAGACAAGACTCTCACAATATGGTTAAGAAATCTCGAAACAAGGAAGATTTGTAAGCTCCCTAAAGAAAAAGACAGGTACTTGGTATGAATGAGGATGCAGATAGAGTATAAAGGATGTGCCTGCAAGAATTGAGAAGTAAAGGTAAATAGGAGAAGACGACATCAAGGGATGTTATTTAAGGGTAGAAATCCCCTAGAGCAAATGTAAGAAAATAATGTCAGGGGAAAGGCTAAGAATCCTACCAAGGAAGGAAGCCCCGGAAAGATATGCGTATCCCAATTAAGAGGAAATGGAACCAACCCTTAATTAGGAAATGTTTCCAAGGAAGGAAGTATTGTAATGGTCCAGTGTGACCTGTTTGGAGAGAATAGGAGAACCATGTAGAAAGAGGAAAACTAGTAACGACGGACAGCCAAAGAGAATGAACAAAACCTGAAGAAAGGGTGAGATGTAGTAAAGACTACGCTCTATGATGGACAATAGGATGGGCATGAATACAACTGCCTAGATGATAGGACCAAAAAAATAAAGAGAAAGACATAGTTAAAGAACTGGTATTCGAGAGAACTACGAATTTAAACCACAATAAAGAAGGGAGAAGTGAAAAGGCCAAAACATTGGGAAAGAAGAATGAAGGAAAATCCATAAAGAAATCGATGGCCAAAACCGGGTTTATAGTTTTAAGATGGTTAAGTGAGCCTCATGAAGGGCGAACAAGATAATTTGAAACAAGGAGGATGTGAACCCTCCTTAAACGGAAATAATCTAACGGGTTAGCCCCAAAGATGTTGTGACAAGTATGAATGGGTGGACACCTATACTAAGGTAACAAAGGAAACAATGTTCGAGAAACGTTGTAAAAGTAAGTCCCCCAAATAAATGTGGCTAAAAAGGAATAACCACAATTGGTAAGACGGGTCAGAGTCCACACGCGCATATGAAGTCTAAAGAGTGGACAACTGAGCATAGTGTGGAGTACATGAAATAAGACCGATAATCAAAATCTACTCAAATAAGGAATAAGGGATGGAATGAAGAATTTAAGACAATGGAAGACTGAAAGCGAGCAAATGCCCCAATATAGAAAGGGTGTAAGGAGATGAAGAAATGAAATCTTCAAGAAATGGTGAGAAGGTGGAACATGTAACTCCTAAGGTGAAAGTCTCTACTTTAAAGGAAATAGTAGAGAATGAAACCATAAAAAGTGAAACTCCCCAAACCAAGCAAATTAACATGTAGACCAAAAGGAATCAACTCGGTATAAAGAATTGTGAAATGATTATGAACAAGTAAGAGTGGATTAAGGCCAAAGTAAAATCCTTGAGTATAGGATGTCATTGGGAACAAGGATGGACCTAAGAAAGGATGAATCCCAGCCGGTCGGTATAGTATTGGAAAACCCAATCAATGGGAACCGAAAGGACCTAATATAGAAGTTGGGGAAAGATGAGTAGGTAAGAGGAATCCACGCGGTTATGTGAGATATTACTTCAAAGGCATGATGGAGGAGATGATAATGGTAAAAAGAATAGTTGAGAAATGCTATCAAAAGAAAAGATGAATGAAGTTGTATGATCCCTAAAAGGTCTAAAAGCTAAGAGAGACACTCCAAGAGATGTTCTAGAAATCAAATGAATAGAGACAGGTCCTAGAAAATGCCATGTTGTAAGGGCATGTAAGCCCAAAAACCCGAGGAGAATGTGACTCAAAGTAAGGAAGAGTTAACTAATAAGCATAACGAGGTCAAATATAAAAATTTGGACCAAAGTTATAATAGATAATGAATGGAGGAAGGGTTAAAATAGGACGAAAAGTGATAATTATGAAAACCGTGGAAGTAAGTACTTAACGCTCAGAAGAACATCAAGCTAAAGGTTTCAATGACCCAGGGGTTAACTAGACACAAGAATGGTTAGGTATCTTGGAATTCCCAATTTTGAGTACAGAACCTCAAGGGGAAGTATGTTGCTCTAAAGCAAAGAAAGAGATAAAAATCTAAGTACATACCCTGAAGAAAGGTATGTCTAGTTATGACAAACTTCATGGAAGGAGTAAATAATACAAAGGAAAATGGAATTCCTTAAGTGAAGTTTGTAAAAAGGGCAAATTGACAGAACGAGAGAACAGTTTGCAGGTTAAGCAAACATCTAAGGGAGTAAATAATACAAAGGAAATGACTCCTCATACAAAGTTGCTAATTAAGTTTTGAGGACAAAACTCCTAAAAGGAGGGGAAAGTTGTAAAACTCACCCTTTTGAGCTAAGGAAAATTGGGAAAAGAACCGGTCAAACCAAGTGAGGATACAAAACTGGTTCACAAACCCGATCATTTGTGAACGGGCAATTTGGGAATTTACAACTCTCGGGTGATCCAAAGAGTTCATAATAGCATGGAAAAGAACTTTAGGATGAATTGGAAGAGAAATACCAGACCAGTTTAGATGAACCGAATCCAACTAGATTGAATCGGTTTATGAACCGAGTCGGTTCATGAACCAGAACCGATAGAGAACGGGCAAATAAGAGAAATTCAACTCCCTTGTGCCCCAAAGAAATTTATAAACCTTGGGAAGGAAACTTTGAACAAAGTGGGAGAGAAAAACCTGATCGGTTTTGGGTGAACCAGACTCAAACCGGATCAAACCAGTTTAAGGACCAAGCTGATTTATGAACCGAAATCGATAAAGAGATGGTAAACTAGGAATCTTATGGACCCTAAGTGACCCAAGGAGTCACAAAAGACATGAAAATGGACTTGTAAAGGAATTGGTGATGAAAACCAAACCGGTTCAAGTGAATTGGATCCGAACCGGTTCGGACCAGTTTGAACCACTAATGAACCGAATCCTAAATTCATTTTTCTAGGTGGCTTAAATAATTCAAGTTGGAGATTTGAGGCCATCATTGGATAGAGAATGAATTTAGATGAATTTAAAAATTTTTAGAGTTGAAAAACTTGGTCGAAGGAGGGGTGAACCAGCCGGTTTAAGCTTTGAGCCCGGTTCGGACCGGCCCAGTCCGATTCGGAAGAGTGTCATCTTCTTCCTCAAGATGACAATACTGTTCACTTGTCGGGAAACTGAAGAAACACCAACGAAGAAGAAATTCCTCCATTTGGTACATTTTAGGTCATTATTACCTATCATAACGGTGCCAAACGCACAACCAATGGGTCCCCGAGCTTCCTATATAAAGAGCCCCTCTCCATTCGTCCTCTCCACACCTAAAAAACTCACTATCTCAGTTGCTTAGTTATCCAGTGAAGCTCGAACTAGAGCTCTGATATAAGGTCTATTTTGAGCCATAGAAGGCGAGGTCGAGTTCATTAGAATGAGGGAGAAGTCAGCTACATGGTGGTAGCATCCGTCATCCTGAGAGTCGTTGAAGAAGCGATGGCTTGATCAAACAGTGAAGTAGCTCCGGTGGACCGAAGCTGCCCTGTTTCGGCTGAGTTGAAATCGGCCAATTTGATCCCTCCTCAAGCCAAACCAAGCTCTCCCGACACCTCCTCAGCCCTTACACGGCCGAATTAGGACCGAAAGATATGCCAATTCGGCTCCCCTTTACAATTTCATATTGTTGTTAGAGAGAAAGTCGACCAAATTTCAATGAAGAAATTCTAATCTAATTCGACATCAATTGATGTCATTCTTGAACCTAGGAAGAACCTTTGGAGGAAAACTACTTGCCCAGATAGAAAGCTACGACCGCCGCACCCTTACCGGTGAGAAATCGAAGCTTTCTCTCTCTACAGTCTATTTTCCGGCGAAGCTTCATTTGTGCTCGTTCCGACATTAAAACTTGCGATTCAAAGTTCCTTAGAATTGTGTGAACATGTAGGAACTCAATTTCAACTCCAATTTCAACAATTAGAGGAGTTTGATCGGTCAATTTGATGAAATCAAATTCGGTAGAGTTGAAGAGTTGAAATTGGGGAAATTTGGAAATTTTCTAAAATGCGAAGGACCAAAATGTAATTTTCTAAAATTGAGGGTCAATTGGTCATGATAAGAATATTACAGAACCAATTGAGAAATTTTAGAATTTTGGGGGTAAAATTTACCATTTTTCTAAAGAAGGGGCAAAATGGTAATTTTGGAAAATTTGAGGGACCAAATTGGAAATTTGGGAAATTAAACCCTTTTTGTGAAATTAAATAATTTGAGGTCCTAAGATAAAATTATAAAAGTTTCGGGACTCAAATTTTGGAAAAACTTGGCAATATGGACTTAATGTTAAAGAAAAATAACTTTAGGGACCTATTGCAAATATATGTAAAGTTGAGTATTCTCATTCATTTGGAATGAATGAGGGCTATTAGGCCAAAGAATAATGAACAATTATGTTCATATCATGTAGGAGAACGAGACATCAGGAATGTCAGTCGAGGTTAAGCTTGCTAGGGATGGAACTCGACTAAGTGGAATTTAACTGCACTATCGGGTGAGTGGAATTATATATTATACCCGGTTGGGGGTGATAAGTACCATGGTATAAAAACCCACTGTTTAGTGGTATTTTTAATCATCACTACTTAGAAAAAGTGATGTGAAAGTTATGCGAAAAAACTACTTACTGGTTGTAAGTAGATCATATCCGATTGGTATGATGAGACTTCCTCGAAGGAAGTTGAAAACTCATTCATCGGTTTTGAACAGAGATGTCCTTATACTGGTCGGTATAATGGATAGTAAAAAACTATTTTGTCGGAAGTGTTATCCCCTAACTGTGTGCCAATGCATAAACTATTTGGGAGACCTTCTTGACGGGAGTTCGAATAGCTCTTATAGGCTGGGGCCCCGGTTTTAGAACTTGAGGGCTAAAACGCCCAATTTTTGAAAAACTCGAACAGTGGGCAATAGGCCAATGGACACGAGCAGGAGCTCGTAAAAGAACATGATATATATATATATATATATGTGTGTGTGTGTGTGTGGCATTAAAACATAATAATTGAATTGTTTGGTCATGGTACCAAGGCAGGTCCGACATACTCAGTCAACTAGTAGCAGTGCGACATGACCGAACTTCGGACCAGTCAAGACAAACAGCTATTAGTTGAGTTGAAGGTTGGGACCGTTTGGACAAATGGCACCACATATTACATGGTAATTTAAGAAAACTTTGTTTGTGCATGCACCATGAGTACGGGATCATCAAGACGCCCATGAGGGGTAGTGATGTGTCCTAAGGGCAGATCATCGTTCCAGGTGTCTGGGCGAAACTTGGAGTAGCACCAAGCGCATGAGACCAGGGTGGGGACAGGATGAGGTCTCTGTCCTCATACGGACATGAAGAAGTGATTTCAGGATTGAGGGTCGGATGTTGCGTACATTCACTCATTCCTAGGTTAGAAGTGGCCGTGCTTCTATCCGAGTGGCCGGTAAAGTCACTTCGAAGCCACTAGTGGGTTCAGTAATCGTACTGACCTGCGAACGTGTGTAACCTTCATGATGAAGGATGTGTGTTGGGTGATGACACATCGTGGTAACTAAGAAAAGATGAAAAAACCCAAATATTTAAATGTAGGGATTTTGAAAAGAAAGGAGTCTAGCACACTTCATATATATATTTTTCTTAAAAGTTAAAAGTAGACCTTTGAAAAACCCATTCACTGAGTTTTCGAAACTCACCCATCTTTCTACCCCTTTTCAGGAAAAAAATGACTTGAAGTAATACCAAGCCTTACCCTTTGTAAGGTATGCTTAAATTTGTTTTTATCTTGCATTTTATTTGATATATGTCTTCCATGGAACAAGGTTGAAATTTCGCCTAGCTTCTCTCAACTAAAAGAAGGGGGAAACTCCTCTTGAATCGAGAAAGAGCGACGAGTTGTTCATGGGTATCCAACCAAACTGGGTTGGGGCGTGACAAATAGACTTGAGAATGAATTTGAGATGAAAACCAAATTGGTTCAAGTGAACTTGATCCGAACCATATTGAACCAATTTGAATAACTATTGAACTAGATTCTAAATTCATTTTTCTAAGTGGCTTAAAAATTTCAAATTTGAGATTTGAGGCCACCATTGAATAGAAAATGAATTTAGATGAATTTAATTTTTAGATTTGAAAAATTCGATCGAATGGGTGGTGAACCGGCCGGTTTATGCTTTGAACTCGGTTCGGATCGGTCCGGTCTGGTTTGGAACGGTGTCTTCTTCTTCCTTCAGATGGCAGCACCGTTCACTCACTGAAAAATTGCGCAACTCCAGTGAAGCTGAAAAGTCTTCGAACAGGGAGTTTTAGGCAATGAATGATCACCTTTAAGGTGCTAATCGGATGGCCAAGAAGTCCCCGAGCTTCCTATATAAAGATCCCCTCCCCATTCATCCTCTCTACACCTGAAAAGCTCACTCTCTCTCAGCTGCTTTGTTTTTCGACAAAGCTCGAACCAGAGCTTTGATATAGGGTCATTTTTGAGCCAAACAAGGTGAGGTCGGGTTCTTTAGAACTGGGGAGAATTCAGCTACACACCTGTAGTCTCTGTTTACTCCGAGGGTTGCCGAAGAAGCGCTGATGTGATGGAACGGTGAAGCAGCTCTGGCGGACCGAAGCTGCCCTATTTCGGCCGAGCTGAAATTAGCTAATTCGAGCACTCCTCGGGCCAAACCAAGCCCTCCCAACACTTCCTCAGCCCTCCTACGGGAGAATTAGGACTAAAAGGTAATCCAATTCGGCTCCGCTCTGCAATTTTCGATCGGTGCCTGAGAAAGAACCGACAGAATTTCGATGATGAAATTCTAACTCAATTCGGTATCAATTTAGGATGAGATCTATCTGCCCAGATTAAAAGCTTGGACTGTCGTGCCCTCGACGGTGAGTAGTTGAAGCTTTCTCTCTCTATAGTCTGTTTTCCGGCGAAGCTCCTTTTGAGCTCATTCCGGCATCAAAACTTGCAATTCAATGTGCTATTAAATCGTATGAAGATGTAGGAACTCAATTTTAACTTCATTTTCAACAATTATAAGTGTTTAATTGGTCAATTTGAACAAATCAAATTTGGTTGTGTTAGGAAGTTGAAATTTGGGGGAAAATTAGGGACAACTTGGGGATTTTCAAAAATTCGAAGGACCAAGATGTAATTTTATAAAATTGAGGGTCAATTAGGCATGATAAGAATGTTAGACGGCCAATTGAGGAATTTTAGAATTTTTGGGGTGAAACTTACCATTTTTGTAAAGGAAGGGCAAAATGGTTATTTTGGAAAAGTTGGGGGACCAAATTGGAAATTTGGGAAATTAAACCCCCTTTTGCGAATTTGAATAAATTGAAGTACTAATATAAATTTTAAAAGTTTCGGGACTCAATTTGAGGAAAAACCGGCATTAGGGACTTAAAGTTAAAGAAAAATATCTTTAGGGACCTAATTGCAAATAAATAGAAAGTTTGATTTTCTTATTCATTTTGAATGAATGAAGGCTATTACTTTTATTTAATGAAGACCTACTTACCGGTTGTGAGTGAGACTTTTAACATCATACCTGGTTGGGGTGATAAGCAAATTAAACTAAAAAAACACTTACTGATTGTGAGTGGGATTTTATATCATACTCGATTGGGGATGATAAGTACCTCAAAATAAAAACCCACTACTTAGTGGTATTTTAAACATGACAAAATAGAGGAGCAATGTGAAAATAATGTTGTAAAACTACTTACAAATCATAAGTAGATCATACCTGGTTGGTATGATGAAGCTTACTCAGAGGAAGAGAAAAAACCCGTTCATCAGTTATGAGCGGAGATATCATCATACCTGGTTGGTATGATGGATAGTTGAAAACTTATTTTGTCGGAAGTGCTCTCCTAGACTGTGTGCCACTTCTTAAACGATTTGGGAGACCTTCTTGATGGGAGCTCGAATAGCTCTTATAGGCCAGAGGCCTTAGTTTTGAAACTTGAGGGCTATTATGCCAAGTTTTAAAAATCTCGAACAGTGGGCCATAGGCCAGTGGGCACGAGCAGGAGCTCATAAACAAACATGAAATATATGCCATAAAACTTTAATAAATGAATTGTTTGGCCATGGTACCAAGACAAGACGATATACTCAGTCAACTAGCAGTAGTGTGACATGACAGGTCGACGGACCAATCAAGACAAACAACTACAGGTTGAGTTGAGGGTTGGGGCTGTTGGTGTAAACCTCGCACATTTGAGTTATGGAAAACCGGGAAAAGAACCGGTCAAACCGAATAAGAAAACCAAGCCAGTTTACATTTGGGAATAAGCAATATAGAAATTTATAACTTTCGAGTGATCCAAAGGGTTCATTAAACCTTGGAAAAGAAACTTAAGATAAACTAGAAAACAAAAATCAAATTGGTTCAGGTGAACTAGATTCCATAAGAATTTCAAAGTTAAGTGTGGTTGCTTGAGAATAGTGTGAGGATGGGTGATCTCCTGGGAAGTATGATTTTTTTGTAACCTGAAATTTCGGTCAAAAATTTTTATGCGAAAGTACAGCTTATCATAAATAGCATAAATTAATATATATATATATAATTATTGTAATTAATACTAATAATTTAATACCTAAATTAAATTATTAGAATTAATACAAATAATTTAATTCTAAAATTAAATTATTAGAATTAATACCGAAATTAAATTATTGGAATTAATACCAATAATTTATGACAATATTAATACTAGTAATAAATCTCGCCCATTTAATACACGGGTTTTACGCCTATATAAAGAGGTCATCCCTATTTCATTCTCCTCACACCTTAACACTTTTTTCTCTCTCTCTCTACTGCTCCGTTTCCTGATAAAGCTCGAACCAGAGCTTCAACTTGAACAAAGGTCGAGCTCTTTAAAACCGGGGAGAAGACAGCTATCTAATAGCAAACTCCAATCAATCTGAGAATCGTTGGAGAAGCGCCGACATGATGGAATAGTGAAGGAACTTCGACGGACCGAAGCTGCCCTATTTCGGCCAAGCTGAAATCAGCCATTTCAAGCCCTCCTCAGCCAAACCAAGCCCTCCCAACACTTACTCAGCCTTTCCACGGTCGAATTAGGACTAAAAGGTAAGCCAATTCGGCTCCCCTTTACAATTTTCGATCAGTGCTAGAGAGAGAGTCGATCGAATTTCAATGATGAAATTCTAATCCAATTCTGCATCAATTGATGCAATTCATGATTCTAGGATGAACCTCAAAACGAGACCTATCTGCCCAGATCGAAAGCTCGGACCGCCGTGCCTTTACCGATGAGTAATCAAAGCTTTCTCTCTCTACAGTTTGTTTTCCGGCGAAGCTCCATTTGAGCTCGTTCCGACGTTAAAATCTGCGATTCAAAGTTTCTTAGAATCGTATGAACATGCAGGAACTCAATTTCAACTCCAATTTCAATAATTAGAAGTGTTTGATCGATCAATTTGATGAAATAAAATTCGGTAGTGTTGAAGAGTTGAAATTGGGGGAAATTTTTGGGAATTTCTGAAATTCAAAGGGCCAAAATACAATTTTATGAAATTAAGGGTCAATTGGGCATGAAAATAATGTTGGAGGACCAATTGAGGAATTTTGGAATTTTTGGGGCAAAACTTACCATTTTTGTAAAAGAAGGGCAAAATGGTAATTTTGGAAAAATTGGGGGACCAAATTGGAAAATTGGGAAATTAAACCCATTTTTGGTGAAATTGAATAAATTGAGGTCCCAGGATAAATTTTAAAAGTTACGGGACTCAATTTGAGGAAAAACCGACATTAGGGACTTAAAGTTATAGAGAAATAACTTTAGGGACCTAATTGCAAATAACTAAAAGTTTGGGTTTTCTCATTCATTGGAAATGAATGAAGGCTGTTATGCCGAGTAATAATGAACAAGGTTGTTCATATCGTGTAGGAACACAAAGTACCGGGAACGCCATCAAGGACAAGCTCGCGTGAATACCAAGAACCGGTCCAGTGGAATTCACAGCATTAATGGGTGAGTGGGTTTATTAACATCATACCCGGATGGGATGATGAGCATAACTTAAAATTTAAAAACCACTTACCGGTTGTGAGTGGGATTATATATCATACCCGGTTGGGGATGATAAGTGCCTCGGTATAAAAACCCACTGTTTAGTGGTATTTTAATCATCACTACTTAGAGAAAGTGATGTGAAAGTTATGCGGAAAAACTACTTACGGGTTGTAAGTAGATCATACCCAGTTGGTATGATGAGACTTCCTCGAAGGAAGTTGAAAACCCGTTCATTGGTTATGAACGGAGATGTCCTTATACCGGTCGGTCTAATGGACAGTAAAAACCTATTTTGTCAGAAAGCCTACCTTGAAAGACCATCAACTAAGATGCCTGTAAGACAAGTATGTAAAGTTTAAAATTTCATGCAGTTTTGATTATGCTATTCCAGGAAATGGTGCAGGTTTAAAGGATGCCTTACTCTCTACGGATTATAATAAGGGGAAACCCTTTAATAAACTGGGAGAGTGGTGGGTTGTTCACGAGGATCCGACCAAACCGGGTCGGGCGTGACAGTTGGACTAGTGGCACTACAGATTATAAGGCATAATGTAAAAATACTGATTGTGCATGCACTGTGATTACATGACCATCAAGATGCTCAAGAGGGGTAGTGATGCATTCTAAGGGCCCTAGACGACCTGGTGGGTATAAGTGCAGTTCGTCAGACTAAGTGACCATGCGAAATTTGGAGTAACATCAAGCGCATGAGACCGGGGTGTGGACGGGATGAGGTCTCTGTCCTCATACGGACATGAAGAATGGTTACGGGATTGAGGGTCGGATGTCGCGAACATCCACTCATTCTCAGGGTAGAAGTGGACGTGCTTCTATCTAGGTGGCCAGTGAAGTCACTCCGATGCCACAAGTGGGTTCAGTGGATGTACTAGCCTGTGAATGTGTGTTTGAATTTCATGATGAAGGATGTGTGTTAGGTGATGACACACCGTGATTAATAAGAAATGGTGGTAAAAACTAAGATTTGAAATAAAAGGATTTTTGAAAGAAAGGAGTCTAGAACACTCAAATACAATTCTTTTTTTCTAAAAGTTAAAAATTTTGAAAACACATTCACTAAGTCATTGTACTCAATATGAACATCGTGTTCCTACACAATATGAACATCCTTCTTCATTAACCTTTGGCCTAATAGCCTTCATTCATCACAAATGAATAAAATGCCTAAACTTTTACTTATTTGCATTTAGGTCCCTAAAGTTTATTTTCTTTAACTTTAGGTCCCTAATGCCAAATTTTCCCCAAATTAAGTCGCGAAAATTCTAAAATTTCCTTTGGGGCCTCAATTTATTCAAAATCACAAAAAGGGGTTTAAGTTTCCCAAATTCCCAATTTGATCCCCAACTTTTCCAAAATTACCATTGTGCCTCATACTTTACAAAAATGATAAATTTCACCCCAAAAATTCCAAAAATTGACCCATTGGTCCTCCAACATCTTTTTCATGTCTAATTAATCCTCAATTTTGGGAAATTGCACTTTAGTCCCTCGAATTTTTGAAATTACCAAAATTTCCCCCCAATTTTAACCTTTGAACCTGACCGGATTTGATTTCATCAAATTGACCGATCAATCGAAGTTAATTAGTGAAATTGAAGGTGAATTTGAGTTCCTACATATCCATACGATTCAATTACACTTTGAATCGCATCAATTGACACCTGAATGAGCTCAAATGGAGCTTCACCGGAAAATTGGACGTAGAGAGAGAAAGCTTCGAAAGCTTACCGTTGGGGGCGCGATGGTCCGAGCTTTCAATCTGGACAGATAGCTCTTGTTCTGAGGTTCATCCTAGGAAGAATCGCATCAATTCATGTCGAATTGATGGAGAATTTAGTTAGTGAAGTTTTGCCGGTTCTCTCTCTAACACTAATAAGAATTTATAGAGTGGAGCCAAATTGGCTTACCTTTCCGCTCTAATTCAACTGTATGAGGGCTGTGAAAGTGTTGGGAGAGCTTAGTTTGGCCTGAGGAGCGCTCGAATTGGCCATTTTTAGCGTGACCAAAATAGGGTAGCTTCAGTCCGCCGCAGTTGCTTCACTATTCTGTCACGTTGGTGTTTCTCCAGCGACCCTCATAGCAAATGGAGACTACCGTTGGGTAGCTGACTTTTCCCCGAATTTAATGAACCTGACCTCACTTTCTTTGGCTCAGAAAAGTGCCCAAGTCGGAGCTCTGGTTCGAGCGTTACCGGAAAATGGAGGAGAGAGTGGAGTTTTTAAGTGTGAGGAGGATGGATGAGGAGGGGCTCTTTATATAGGAAGCTCAGAGACTTCTTGATCGTCTAATTGGCGTCTTAATGGCGGTCATTCATTGCCTGAAACTCCTTGGCCAAAGACTTTTCATCTTCGCCGATGTTGCTCGATTTTCCGGCGAGTGAACAGTGTTGTCATATAAATGAAGAAGACAACATTGTTCTGAACCGGGTTCAATGCTTTAACTGATCGGTTGAAGCTCGATTCGACCGAGTTTTTTAAAATTAAAATTTTGTAAATTTATCTAAATTCATTATCTATCAAATGGTGGCCTCAATTCTCCAATTTTAATTTTCTAAGCCACCTAGAAAAATGAATTAAAAACTGGTTCAATAGTGGTTCAAATCGGTTCAGGTCCGATTCACCTAAACCGATTTGGTCTTCACTTCCTATTCATCCTAAAGTCCTTTCTCATGACTTTTGTGACTCTTTAGGTCACTCAAGATTTATAAATTTCTCGATTTACTCTTTCTCCAATGGTTAGGGTTCATGAACCGATTCGATTTTCTCACCCAGGTTGACCGATTCTTTCCTCGATTTTCTTATCCTAAAGGAGCGGACTTTACACATTTTCTATCTAATGGTGGCATCAATTTCCCAATTTAACATTTTTAAATCACCTAGAAAAATGAATCATTGAACCGGTTCACTATGGTTCCATCCAATTTAGTCCAGTTCGGGTCCGTTTCACCCCGAACCAGTCCTATTTTCCCATCCAATTCACTTCATGATCATTTCCCATGATTTTTATGAATTTTTGGTCACTTGTAATTTTTAAATTCCCCATTTTAACCCTTATTTTCTATTTTCGGTTCATTTGTTAACTTGGTTTTTCTCATAAAAATTGGCCAGTTTTTTTTTTTTTTTTTCCGATTTTCATTGGTCCGAGAGGACGGGTTTTACAATTAATATGCAGCAACTCTGACACTTCTTCAGTCATCGTCGAGCTTAGAGAAAACTGAGGTCATGTAGAGGAGCTCAGTAGGAAATTAGAGAACCTAAAAATAACATTTTTTTGATGTAAAAAGGCATTGATCGGAGCTCTACATTGAGTTTTATCGGAAATTGGAGCTACTAGATGTTTAGAGGAAATTGATGTATGTTGAATTGGAGAGGGGAGCAATCCTTTTATAGGGCACTTGAGAAATTCTAGATAGAAATCCCCATATATTTGGTCCACGTTCAATTGGCCTCAATTCCCCGTTCTACATTGTATTATGAGAGGTTAGAATTTCATTTCAGAAATCCTTTCTTTCACACAACAAATACATAGAGAAGACAATATACTGCATGTATGAGGGAACTCTCATGTGCGAGTTGTGACATGAAACACATTAATTGATTGAGTTAGAGTACATAAATTACTCTGGGATCCACTTAAATTTGTCAATTTTCTTACCGGTTGATATCTGCATTTGGCACATATAATCCTAGAATTGGTTATGTTATATGAAGTTACAATCGAACTTACCATTAATCAATTTAATTAAATTAAATTCTAATAACTTACATTATTTTTCAACTAATTCAAATCTAATTCTACTAATTTTCTATATATATTTTTTAATTTTAGAAAATTATTTTCTAGATAATTGTCACATAAAGATGTGTGCATTAATTTTATCAAAAATTGCGCATTAATTAAATCCACCCATCAATTATGATAAATAATTAATATCAATTAAAGGTACTAAAAACTTAAGTTAAAATTTTATTTAATACTAAAAAATCTTAAGTAATGCTATATTTTCATAATAATTCAAAAAATTAAACGAGATTCAAAATGTTTGAAAACAATCTAAACTTGGATATTTTAAAATTTTGGGTATGTTTAAAAAAAATGTACAATTTTATATTATATATTTGAGTGAATTTGAATATTTTATTCATATATTTGGGAAATATTCTAAATTAAACATTCCATTTTCTTTTATATATAAATTCTAAATTTGAGTTAATTTGAATATTTTATTAAAATATTTAATTGAAATTAATGTTATATTTTTAATTTAGATTTTACTAAAATTTGAAGATTAGATTATATTCGTAGGTAAGCAATAGTATTCGTAGCACACTATTCCACATGTTATATAAACAATGCTCAGCTCACTGATGCATTTCCACAAACAAATTGCATACGTCAAAGAAAATAACCATTCTAATGCTTTCTCTTTCTCTCTGTCCAACAATGCGGGGAGCCTACTCCATCAGAACTACGCGCCTCTTATGGCTTCCTCCTCCTCCTCCTCTCCAGTTGATCCCTTTCACGGCTACAACTCTTCTCAAATTCAGTAAGCCCCTCGTCCAAGGTCGGTCCTTAATTCTATTGAAGGTCCTGAGGCCACTGACAATAGCCACAGCAGCTCCTTTCACCGCCTCACCCACCTCATCCCCGGCGATCCATCATAAGTTGTTTGGTCCGTTATTCTCTAGATGCATCTCTTCGTCTTCTTTGAATCCAGCCCATACGCTAGAGTGGAATGAGCCGGTCTCCAGTTCTGAGGTAGTTGGAGAGGTGGATATCAATGAAATCGAGAAGGATTCGAGGCCCTCGATTCCTGTTCGGGCTTTCTTTTTCTCCACAAGGTCTTACCATTCTTTACATTTCTTGGCGGGCTGCTGCTTTCTTCTCTTTCAAGAAACATATTCTAAAATAGGAAATGCGCTTTGTGAGGAGTCTGCTATTCCATATTTCCAGTTGAATTGAGTTTAAGGTTAGAAAGACATGGCACATGAATTGGACATTTTTAATGGAAGCTAGACAGCATTCATGACAAGGCACATTGCTATTCTGGCCGGGGAATGCCTATAGAGGAATGCTCTCTGCCTTTTTTCTGGATTTGGAATGCTTTTTTATAGGCATTTGGGATAGATCATCATTCATGCGAAGGTTCTAAGTTCTATGTTTTTTTCTTTGCTCAGTGTGGACTTGAAAAGCTTAGTGGAGCAGAATAAACCCAATTTTATCCCACCGACTTCACGCATGACAAATTATATTCTTCTCAAGTTCGGGAATCTTTCATACAACAGCGTAAGTTTTCAATTAGGAATGCAAATGCCATGTCAATTCTGAACTCTGCTTCTTCCTTTTGTGTGGAAGTTGAGTTTACTCTGGAGGAACACCTGTGCTTTGCATATGATTTCCTCTCTAAAATGGGTTATATAATTTAAAAGAGAACACTGAGAGCATGGTGTAATTAGCTTCATTACTCTTATCATCTTACCCGCCGGAAGTGTCTGTTTTCAGGAATCAGATGGCTGCTTAAGTGGGAGTGGCTGTTGCTACATGGTTGTTTTTCAATATGGCTCCATTGTCTTGTTTAATGTCCCTGAACATGAGGTCGATGGGTACCTGAAGATTGTAGAAGCACATTCTTCGGGGTTGCTTCCTGAGATGAGGAAGGACGGTAAGATCTCATACACATGGAACATTCCTGGATGCATTTTCCTTCTTTTTGTTGATGAAGGGGAATATAATGTAAATACCATGGAATAAGGTTTGATCCCTTGCTATTAATGGGGGACCAGAATGGACCGCTTAATATTATATTTAGCTATTAACAATTAATGATTCGTTTGCTTGGTAATGCAAGAAAAGCCATCAATAAGATACTGAACATGGTAAATTTTGTTGGGGTGTTTGAGCATTTGGCTTCTCTCTACTGTTGATTTCAGTGGGTTTTCTTTCTTCAACATCTCTGACTACATCTTTGATATCCCTTTGAATTTCTGGAACTTGATTTCTTTTTTGTTATAATATAGAGTATGAGGTGAGGGAGAAACCAACACTAAACACATGGATGCAAGTTGGATTGGACTACATCATGTTGCAATACCTAAACATTGATGGAATACGTACAATTGGCAGCGTTCTTGGTCAAAGTATTGCGCTTGATTACTATGTTCGCCAGGTGGGTCTTGAATAAAATTTACACGGGGAGTTCCTTCCATTATAAAAGTGAATATTATGCTTGCTCCAAAAAATCTAATGATTTAATGATGTCTTAGCTTGTACTGCCCATTTTCTCAGGTTGATGGTATGGTTGCAGAGTTCACTGACATCAATCGCAGGATGGAAAAAACAGGAACATTTGAGATGGAAAGGAAAAAACTTTTCCAGCTAGTGGGAAAGGCAAATTCTAATCTAGCTGATGTGATTCTTAAACTTGGGCTTTTTGAGAGGTAAGATGGTAACTGCTACCACAGGAATTCCATCCTGTGAACCATAAATTTTTAAGTAGAGAAGATCCAGTGATAAAATAAATGAAGCTTGCTTTGGTCATCCTATTCAAGAAGAAGCCTCACATGTTTCTGTCATAATATGTTGTTGTTTATGATATATTTGCAGATCTGACATCGCATGGAAGAATGCCAAGTATGCTCAGATATGGGAATTTCTTAGGGATGAGTTCGAGTTGACCCAGAGATTTGCTAGTCTCGACTTCAAGCTTAAGTTTGTTGAGGTACTTGTCTCCTCCCTTCCTCCTATATTTTGTTTCTCATTTGAGTCTAAGAGGAGTGGAGTAAATGCACTCTATGACATTCTTGTCAATCCTCTTGCAGCACAACATCCGTTTTCTGCAGGAGATCCTTCAGAATCGGAAGTCAGACTTCCTTGAATGGCTTATCATTGTATTGATCGCTGCCGAGATTCTGATATCAGTTTATGACATTTTCGTTCGCTCAGCAATCACCAAGCGTTAGTATTTAGTAGTATACTAACTTCTGATGAGATGCACCAACATGATCACCGTGCAAACCACTCAACTCTTCAATTTTCCCTCCTGTACATAAACTACATATATACCAAGAGCATTTACAGCATGACTTCCCTACCTCCATCTTCTTCCGGATGTTTGGCTTATTTGTACTGGCAAGTTCTTTTTGGATATAGAAAAAGCAATTAGGCATTGTGTTGTGATACACCTTATTCATTCCCGTGGGATAAGCTCTTTGTCCACCGTTCACATATCTCAGCTCATGGGTCCTTTTTATTCACCCAATGATAACAATGCTTATGGCATGAATTTGAGGTAGGGAATCGAGTATTCCTCTAAGTATCACCATTGAAGGGAATACTTAGATTTTAACAGAGGAGAAAGTTAAAATCATGGTATATAGGTATGTATGTAATAATTTAGTGGATCGGACCAGTAGCATACAAGCTGTAGTTACACTCGGACCTGCAAAGAATTTATGATGTTTTCCATGTATCGGTGCTATGAAAATATTAGCTCGACCCTAGCTATGTGCTAGATCAATCGTTGCCAGAGATCGAGGAAGACCTAGTCTATGAGGTAGAACCGATACGAATCCTCGACCAATGAGAGAAAAAAAATCATGAATAAGAGGATTCTCAGGGTGAAGATCCTCTGGCAAAATGGTTAAGTAGAGAAGGAAACGTGGGAGATTGAGTCGGTTATAAAGGGTAGATATCTGCAATTGTTCAATATGTAAAAGTTTTGAGGACAAAACTCCTAAAATAAGGGGAGAGTTGTAAAATCCATCCTTTAAGCACAAGGAGAACCATAAAAAGAACCGACAAATTTTCATATGAAAACCGAGTTAATTAATTAATTGAAAAATAGTAAAGAAGTGTTAATATGAGAGATTGAAAAATTCCAATTGTCCAAAAATTCACAAAAATTATGGGAACGAACCATAAAGTGAATTGAAAGGGAAAATCGGTACGGTTCGGGGTGAACCAGACTGAACTGGGTCGAATAATAGTGAACCGATTTAATGATTCAGTTTTTTAGTGGGCTTAAAAATATCAATTTGAGAAATTAAGGCTACCATTAGATAGAAAATGAATTAAAAAAATTTAAATTTTAGAAAACCGATCGAATCGGGCCTAAACCGACCGATTTTTGAATTCTAGTCACCGAACTCGGTTGGACCAGACCAATCAAGGGTCCAACTAGTCAACGGTCCAATTGGTCAATAGAACGGTCTGGTCAACGTTTAATGATGCCCAGTCAGTAGCCATGTAAACACAAGCAGCCACTAGGAGGCTACCGCATGTTTAGTCAACGATCAACGGACGACCTATCAACTTGCCACGCAAACACGAGCAGCCAATGGGAGGTTGCCACGTGTTCGGTCAACCGTCAATGACTGATGCGGCGGTTGAGTGGGAACACCATGTCTAAAAAACCAACCAATCATAGCAAGCCACGTGGCACACTTGCCACATCATCATCTTCAAACTTAGTCCACTGACAGAAAGGAGAGAGACCGACAAAGGGAAAGTCTCCGGAAACTCGAAAAATGCTCCGACCTGGTCATCGGCAAGTGGAGCGGGGGCAGAGTCTCACGCCGACTGGTAGCCTGGACAATTGTCGAGCTCCCTATATAAAGAGCACCCCTCCATTCATTCTTAACATCCCACAATCGAGCGAAGAAGGTTAAGTGTCCCAATTCCATGTAAGTAGCAAACCGGAGCTCTGACAATGGGACTTTTCTTGACCTTAGAAGCCACATTTGATGTTGTTGGAACTAGGGGGAAATGCTCTACCCAACTACACCTCTCTTTCAGCCCGAGGACCACCAGGGAAGAGTGAGGAAGCTCCAACAGTGCTGCCACGCCTCAGCCAGACAACATTTCGAACCTCTAAAGCACAAATCGAGTTGCCCCCCAACCACTTCCGGCCAAACCATACCCCCTCCCCCCCAAACTCTGCCTAGAGGTGCCCCAACCTTCACCTAAGCTAAGAAGGTAAGTCACCTCCACTGCCCTTCGTCGAAAAATACTATTCACGATGTATTTTTGTAAAAACTTTAGTTGAGAAATTCACACTACTCAAGTCACCAATTGAGGTGTGGTTTGATCCAGGGAGTATCCCCATGAAGAGAGCAACTCAGTGACGAAAAAAGCTCCGGTCGTTGGACCCTCACTAGTAAGATATCGAAACTCTCTCTCTAGAATGCATTTTTTGGTGAAGCTTCGTTTGAGCTCATTTATGAGCCAAATGAAGCGGTTCAGGACTTGAACTGATGAGAAAAATATATGAAAGGTGATCCAAATCATGAATGGGTGCAATTAACCAAGTTTTAGAGATCAATTTAATGAAATTGTGATTCGGGGACCAAATTGCAATTTTCGAGAAATTGGGAAATTTGGGGATTTTTAGAACATTGGGGCTGAATGGTAAATTGATGAAATTAAGGACATTTTCATGAAATTCACTCCCAATTGAGGTCCAATTGGGCAATTTGGATAAAATGGAAGGCCAATTGGAAAATTTTGAGAAATTAAGGGCCAATTGGCAATTTTTAGGAAATTAGGGACCAAATAACAATTTTTGGAAAAATTGAGGGCCAATTGGTGGTTTTGGTAAAATTATGGACCCAAGAAGGATAATTGGATGTCCTAGGGGCTTAATTGAAATAAAGGGGCAAATAGGGACCCAAATGTAAAAGTACAAACATTAGGGACCTAAACGTAATTAAGGCATAATGTGTGAGCCTATGCGCAAATACTTGGCTATAAATGATCGTCGAACCTATTGGGCTAGTACGCGTGGACCAAAGCCAAGCTAATAGACCCTTGAGCTAGAGGGCCAAAGATAATGGCTATAAATGAAAAAAGACTCTTAATTGTGCATGCACTGTGATGTAGGGCAATAGGACACCTAGTATGAGGTAGTGATGTCTAAGGGTTGTTGGATGACCTAGGGTGCATAAGGGCGGTTTGGCGTCTAGTATGTCGAGAATCTCAGGGAGCTTCCTGCGCACTTAGACCAAGGCAGTGAGGGAAATGAGGCCTCGTCCCACAAAGCGGACATGAAGTGTGATTGAGGTTTGAGGGTCGGACGAGCAAGGTTCACTCAAACTCAAGGTAGAGGCTGTTAACCTCTATCAGGGTGGACGATAAAGATGCTCCAGTCCATAAGTGGAGCGGTTGGGGACCATTCTACAAATTTGTGATCACTCCTATGATAGGAAGGGCGTGTGATTGTGTGCAAACCCAAGAAGGGTTTGAATGTGAAATGTTATAATCTTGAAAGTTGCCTAATTAAATACATCCCTAAGATTTCTCCTACTCACCGAGTCATGAAACTCACCCCCTCCCTCTAAGCATTTTTCAGGAAGGAAGAGAACTACACGTGAACTTTTCTTCACTAGGACCTGAACCAGGTACAATATTAAATTCTAGTTTTGTTTAATATTGTTTTGGGAAAACATGATAGGTACTACGCCCGACTCTTCTCGATTATGTGGAGGGATCACTCCTCGAGGTCCGGAAGAGTGACAGGTTGATCATAAGGCTTCGACCAAACCAAACCTGATCTTCAACTGGTGATACCTGAATCGTAGGTTGATCTTGGAGAAGGAGGCTGCTCCCCATAGCTGGTCGAATAAATCATCTATCTAGGGAGAGAGTACTTATTCTTAATGGTTACATGGTTCATCTTCCGATAGTTGATGTTGAGCCTCATGCTTCTGTCCTTCTTCTTGACAAATAGAACTGATGCACCCCACGAGGATTTGCTCGGGCATATGAAGCTCTTCTCTAGCAGTTCATCCAATTGGTCCTTCAGTTCCTAAAGTTCAGCTGGCGCCATACGGTTGGGAGCTTGCGATATGGGGTGGGTTCCTAGCACTACCTCAATTACGAACTCTAGTTGGCAATCTGGAGGTAGGCTGGGTAGTTCTTTCGGGAACACGTCGAGGTAATGCTTGACTGTCGGAATTTCGTCTAGTCCTTTCTTCGGCAAATCCTTGTAGGTGATATGTGCGAGGAACAACTTACATCCTTTTCACAGTAAGTCCTGTGCCTCCATGCAGGACACCAAGTGTATCCCAACTCTTCCCTTATCCCCTTTAAATATTGCCTCCTCCTTCCCGAGAGTGTGGAAAGTTATTCGCTTATTCCCATAGTATACCTTGGTCTGGTGTGTGATTAGCCAGTCCATCCCCATGATGACTTCTACTTCCCTTAGTGGGAGGGGAATTAAATCTGCTTCCAAATTTGTTCCCCTTATCTGGATCTTGCATGCCTTAAGGACCTCGTGTCGTACTTGTTCTTCCCCTAGTGAAGTAAGGATGTTGAGGGGTGGTGTGAGAGTGGTGAATTTCCTAGGAAGGACTAGAATTAAGGACTCCTTAATGAAGGATCACTCTACCCCTAAATCGAAGAGAGCATATATCTCCTTCCTGAATATTTGTACATGACCTGATTGAGAGTTAACAAGCTTTTAAGAGAATGCACTTTATTAAATTGGGAAAAGGGACTACATGACTCAGGATTATAGACTCGGTTTAAAGGGGTGGTTGGGACGTATCAGCCACTACATTGGGATCCTTCCGAGCTTCCTCCTGGATGAGGTTATAAACTTGGGCTAGGACTCAGGTGGGTGCCTCCCTTCCCCAAGTGGGTACCCTCTGAATTTCAGGCAGTGTTTGTGAGGCGTTTCGCTGGGCGTTGCCCCTTAGAGTTGGGAAATTCCTTACGCAGTGCCCAAGCTGGCCACACCCAAAACATGTTGGGTGTGTCATCACCATTTCATATTGTGCATTTCCTTGTGCTGATACTTGGGTAATCCGCTCTTTCATGGTATGAGTATCCATATCCAGAGGATTGGCATAAGAGGTTGCATACTTTCAAGTATTTGCGCATAGGTCCTCTCATTTTGCCTTAATTTCATTTGGGTCCCTTAAAGTTTAAAAATTTATATTTAGGTCTCTAATCTTCATTAAATCTCAGTTAAGTCCCTGGGACTTCCAATTATCCCTCATGGGTCCTTAACCTTTCAAAAATTACCAATTGATCCTTAATTTTTCTAAAAATTGCCAATTGGTCCTTGAATTTTTAAAATTTGCCCATTGGCCCTCCATTTCATCCAATTGTCCAATTGGGCCACAATTGGAAGTTAATTTCATGAAAATACCCTATTTTTTCTTAATTTACAATTCAGGCCCTAATTTTTCAAAAATCCCTAAATTGCCCAATTTCTCAAAAATTGCAATTTGGTCCCCAAATCACAATTTTGTTCAATTGATCCCCAAAACTCAGTTAATTGCCTCCATTCGTGTTCTAAATCATCTTTCCTATGTTTCCCTCATTATTTCAAGTTTTGAACCACTTCATTTGGCTTAGAAATGAGCTCAAACGAAACTTTGTCAGAAAATGCATTATAGAGAGAGAAAGCTTCAATATCTTACCGGTGATCGGAGCTCTTGCCTTCACTAAGTTGCTCTCCTCGTGGGGATCCTTCCTAGGTGAAACCACACCTCAATTGGTGGCTTGAGCAGTGTGAATTTCTCAATTTAAATTTTTACAGCAATGCACTATGAACAATATTTTTCAGCGATGGGCATGGGGAAGGTCGGGGCACCTCTAGGTGGAGTTTGGGGAGCTTAGTTTGGCTGGAATTGGCATGGGGACAGCTCGACTGAGCTTGGGTTGTTGACAACAAAGGAGCGGCGGCACTATGCGAGCTTCCCCACACTTCTCTGGTGGTCCTCGAGTTGAAAGGAGGGTGCAGTTGGGTAGAGACTTCCTCCCAGTTCTATTGACACTGAATGTGGATTTAGAGGCTGAGAGAAGTCCTATTGCTGGAGCTCTAGCTTGCTGCTCGCTTGAAACTGGGACACTTCACCTTATTCACTCGATTGTGGGATGCTAAGAATGAATGGAGGGTTGCTCTTTATATAGGGAGGTCGGCAACTGACCGGGCTACCGGTCGGCGTAGGACTCGGCCTTCAACTTGGCCGCTGGTGGTCATACCGGAGCTCTTCCTAGGTCGTTGGAGGAACCACCCTCCTTCTCTCTCTATCCTTCTGTTAGCTGATTGAGGAAGATGATGATGATGTGGTGAGCATGTCACATGGTGCATTGTGATTGGCTGATTTATCTAACATGGCGTTCCAACTTAGCTGCCGCGTTAGGTGTTGACTGGTTGACTGGACACGTGGCAGCCCCACATTGCCTGTCCGTGTCTATGTGGCTGCTGACTAGGCACTGCTAAGCATTAACCGGTCTGGTCTGTTTATTGGCTGGACCATTGACTGGTCTGTTGACCAATTAGACCGTTGACCGATCTGGTCCGATCGGGTTTGGTGACCCGAATTCAAAAATCGACCGGTTTATGCCTGATTCTATAAGTTCTCTGAAATTTAAAACTTTCTAAATTTATCTAAATTCATTTTGTCACGCCCTGACCCATTTTGGTTAGAAACTCATGAGCAACCCGACACTTTCCCAGTTTATTAAGGGTCCCCCCCCTCCCCCCCTTCTTTTAAACCTTAAGGGGGGTAGGCTTAGTTAGCACCCCTTCCTGGAATAACATAGATCAAATCTGCAAAAAATTTTAAATTTATCATACCTGTCTGACAGACATCTTAGTTGATGGTCTTTAAGGGTAGGCTTTTCAAAATTTCCTAAAAGGGATATAAGGGAGGGGGTGAGTACAACAACTCAGTGAATGTGTCACGCCCCGACCCAATTTGGTCGGATCCTCGTGAACAACCTGCCACTCTTTCGGGTTTACTAAGGGTTTTCCCTCATGTTTTAAACTCGGGAGGAGTAAGACGTCATTTAAACCTGTACATTTCCTGGAATAACATTATACAAAACTAAAAAATAGACATACCTGATTTTATAGTTCCTATATAGGGAAGTCCTTAAGATTGGTTTTCCCTTGATTTCCTGAAAGGGGTAAAAGGGAGGGGGTGAGTTCTACAACTCAGTGAGCGGGAGTTGGGAGTGAGTTTTCATAAACAAAATAACTTTAATCGTTGTGTGCCAAACTCCTTATTTTCTTTTAAAATATCATTTCCTTTAAAATCTTTGTTTTTACCACCATTTCATATTAATCATAGTGTGTCATCACCCAACACACATCCTTCATCATGAAGGTTAACAACCCACTTGTGGCGTAGGAGCGACTTTACCGGCCACCTAGATAGAAGCACATCCACTTCTACCCTGAGAATGAGTGGATGTATGCGACATCCGACCCTTAATCCCAAAATCAATTCTCTGTGTCCATATGAGGACAGAGACCTCATCCCATCCCCACCCTGGTCTCATGTGCTTGGTGCTACTCCAAATTTCACACGGTCACCTAGTACGATGAACTGCCCTTATATTCACTAGGTCGTCCAGGGCCCTTAGGACACATCACTACCCCTCTTGGGCGTCTTGATGGATCCGTAATCATAGTGCATGCACAATCAGTATTTTCTTATCATGCCATGTAATCTATGGTGCCATTAGTCCAACGACCCCGATCTTCAACTCAACTTGCAGCTGTTTGTCTTGACTGGTCCGGAGACCTGTCATGTCGCACTGCCAATAGTTGACTTAATATGTCAGTCCTATCTTGGTACCATAGTTAAATAATTCATTTATCAAATTTTTATGGCACATATCTCATATTTGTTTACGAGTTCTTGCTCGTGCCAACTAGCCTATGGCCCATTGTTCGAGATTTTCAAAACTAGGCATAATAGCCCCCAAGTTCCAAAATCGAGGCCCCCGGCCTATAAGAGCTATTCAAGCTCCCGTTAAGAAGGTCTCTCAAACTGTTTAAGCATTGTCACACAGTTAGGGGAGAGCACTTCCGACAAAATATGTTTTCAACTGTCCATCATACCAATCGAGTATGAGGACATCTCCGCTCATAATCGATGAACGGGTTTTCCACTTCCGTTGATGAAGTTTCATCATACCAATCGGGTATGATCTACTTACAACCAGTAAGTAGTTTTTTCGCATGATTTTCACATCACTTCTCTAAGTTATGATGTTTAAATTACCACTAAATAGTGTGTTTTTCATTTCGAGGTACTTGTCATCCCCAATCGGGTATGATATAAAATTCCACTTACAACCGTTAAGTTGTTTTTAACTTATTTTGCCCATCACCACAATCGGGTATGATGTTAAAAGTCCCACTCATGGTGACTTCTAATTTAGAAAAGGTGCTCATCATCCCAACCGGGTATGATGCGAATAACCCACTCACCTGTTAACCGTGATGTGTTCGTACACAGTTGGTTTTCCAAGTTGATGCGAGTTTTCTCTTGCTAGCGTTCTGATCACACTTGTCCCAAAGGTGCGATGGTCTGAACTTTCTATCGGGAAAGGTAGTTCTCTTCCTAAAGTACCTTCTAGGATCAAGAATTCCTATTATTGACCTTTCAACATCATTGTGGTCGTATGAGGGTTGTGGCGATGTTGGGAGAGCTTGGTTTGGCTAGAGTAGGGCTGAATTCTACTAATTTTAGCTAGGTCGAAATAGGGCAGCTTCGGTCTACTGGAGTTGTTTCACTGTTTGATTATGTCGGCGCTTCTTCGGTGATCCTCAGATCGAATGGAGGTTGTTATTAGATAGCTAACTTCCCTTGTAATCTAAAGAGCTTGACCTCTCCTTCTAAGGTTAAGAAAAATGCTCAAATCGAAGTTTTTTGTGAGGAGAATGAATGGGGATGAGCTCTTTATATAGGAGTAGAATTGTGTATTAAATGGGGAGGATTTATTACTACCGTATTAATGTTGTCATTTATTCTCAGGAAATTGATGGACATTTATTATTATTAATTCCTATAATTTAATTTAGGTATTAAATTATGGGTATTAATTCGAACAATTAAATATAGGTATTAAATACGTAGAATTAATACTAATTAAACCAATATATATATATATATTTATTTAATTATTTTCACCTAATAATTTACACTTTTCATTTTATTTATTCCAATTATATCAATTGAATTTTAAACTTAAGATATAATTCCATAAACTACTTTTGATCGAAATTTCGGGTTACTAAAAAAATAACTTCCCATCTGTTATTAACTTTGATGTTTTGATAGGATCTGGTGCATTAGTGCTAGTATGTTATTAAATTCTGGGTTACTAAAAAAATATGGTTTGATAACTATTGAGGGGATGCAACTTGAATACTTCCTAATAGGTCACCCATCCTAGCACTACTCTCACCAAGCACACTTACCTTCGAAGCTCTAAACGGATCTTGTATTAGTGGTGGTATGTTTTTAATTTTAGATTACAAAAAAAATATATGATTTTTCAACTATTGAGTGGATGCAACATGAATACTTCTCAGTAGATCACCTATCCTAGCACTACTCTCGCCCAAGCAAGCTTATGGTTTGACAACTATTGAGAGAATGCAAAATGAATACTTCCCAGGAGATCACCCATTCTAACACTACTCTAACCCAAGCACGCTTAACCTTATAGTTTTGATAGGATCTAATACATTAGTACTAGTATGTTATTTAATTTTAGTTTAGTAAAAATATGGTTTGACAACTATTGAGGAGATGCGAGGTCACCCTAGCACTACTCTCACACAAGCACGCTTAACTTCGGTATTCTAATGGGATCGAGTTCATTTGAACCAATTTGGTTGTTCTGTTTTAAATTTTTTTTCTGGTTACTAAAAACACGGTGTTATAAAATGGGTTTTCAAAATTTTTAACTTTTAGGAAAAAGATTCGTATTGGAGTGTGCCAAACCCCTTTCTTTAAAAAATCCTTTTATTTCAAATATCAGATTTTACCACCATATCTTATTAATCACAGTGTGTCATCACCCAACACCCATCCTTAATCATGAAGGTCAAACACACATTCGCAGGCCAATACATCCACTGAACCCACTTGTGGTATCGAAGCGACTTTACTAGCCACATAGATAGAAGCACGTCCACTTCTACCCTGATAATGAGTGGATGTACACGACATCCACCCCTCAATCACGAAATCAATTCTCTGTGTCCGTATGAGGACAAAGACCTCATCCTGTCCCCACCCCGGTATTATATGCATGAAGCTACATCGAGCTTTGCAAGGTCACCTGGTCCGATGAACTGACCTTATACCCACCAGGTTGTCTAGGGCCCTTTTCAAGGTTTTTATGACCTTTTGGGTCATTCAGGAGTTATAAATTTCTCCGTTTGCCCGTTCTCTGGGTGATCGAGTTTGTGAACCAGTTTAGTTTTCTCACTCGATTTAACTAGTTCTTTCCTCAATTTTTTCATTAATTCAAAAGGACAGGGTTTAGAACTACATTATGAGTATTAATGTTGTTAGTTATTCCCATTAAATTGGGAAATTGATGGGTATTTATGGGTATTAATTTCAATAATTAAATTTATTTATTTATTTAATAATGATAAAACCTCAACTCTTGAATCCCTTTTTCCTTTATATTTGTTTGAAAATTAATTTTGTACAGGTATACATATATATATATACCCTTATATATAAATATCTATTCAACATTTATATATATATATATACATAATTAACAATTATATATATTCAATTTCTGATTAAATTCAACGAACTTAAATCGATTCCATTGAGTTATTTATTTTGGTCAAACTAACATTTTTCATTTTATTTTAATTCAATTTTATTCCAATTATATCAATTAAATTTTAAACTTATAATAAAATTCCAAAAAAAATTTCGACCAAAATTACGGTTTACTAAAAACATGGTATGACACCTCCGACCTATTTGAGCTATTCTAGCTCCCGTCAAGAAAGTCTCCCAAAAAGTTTAAGCATTGGCACACAGTTAAAGAAGAACACTTCTGACAAAACACATTTTCAGTTCATCACACCAATCGGGTGTGATGATATCTCCGCCTACAACTCACAATCGGGTTTCTTCTTCCTTCAAGGAAAACCATCATACCAACTAGGTATGGTTTGTTCTACTTACAACCGGTAAGTAGGTTTTAGCTTAGTTTTTCCATCACACCATCCGAGCATGATGTTAAAAATCCCACTTACAAGTGACTTTTCATTTCTAAATGCTCACCATCCCAACCAATTATGATGTAAATAAGCCTACTCACCCGATATTCGTGACGTATTCGTCCTCGATTGTTTTCCAAGTTTACGCGAGCTTGCTCTTGCTTGTGATCTAGTCACACTTGTCCCTCCATGATTTGGGACAGCCTTATCACTTTTGGTTTGGCTTAAAAGCCTAGGCTCACAATTTATCAATAATTTGCACTTAGGTCCCTAAAGTTCATTTTTATTAACTTTTGGTTCCTTATGCCAATTGTTTTTCCAATTTGAGTCCCATAATTTCCAAAATTTTCTTTTGATCCTCGCTTTATTCAAAATTCTATTAGGATCCAAGATTTCCAAATTTCCACTTTGGTCCCTAACTTTTCAAAAATTACCATTTTGCCCCTACTTTCCAAAAATAGTAATTTGGCTCCAATTGTTCCAAAAATTGACCAATTGGTCCCTCATCATCTTTCTCATGGCCAATGGGCCTTCAATTTTGGGAAATTGCAAAGAGGTTCCTCATTTTTACGAAATTCCTAAATTTCCCTAAAAGTTTTGCCAATTTCTCCCCTTCAAATTGACCGAATTTGATTTATTCAAATTGGCCATTCAATTGGGGTTATTTACTCAAATTAAGGTATGGATCAGTTCCTATACTTACATATGATTCAACTGAGCTTTGAACCACATCATTTGGGTCTGAATTAAGCTCAAATGGAGCTTTGCTAGAAAGCTTTGAAAGCTTACCGTCGGAGGTGCAGCGGTCCAAGCTCTCTATCTGGGTAGATAGCTCTTGTCCTAAGGTTTCTCATAGGATCAAGAATTGCTAAAATTAATATTGAATCGAGGGAGAATTTTGCTAGTGAAATTTCTCACTTTCTCTCTCTAACTCCAATCTACAACAACTGAGAAGGGCCAAATTGGCTTATCTTTCAGCTCAGTTGAGGTCATATGAGGGTTGTAGGGGTGTAAGGGAGGCTTGGTTTGGTTAGGGGAGGACTGAACTTGGCCAAAACAACTCGATCATATGAATTGGAAGTGAAAACTAGACCGGTTTAGGTGAAACAGACCTGAATTGTATTGAACCAGTTTAAACCACTATTGGTCCGATTTATAAATTTATTTTTCTAGGTGCCTTAGAAAATTGAAATTTTAGAATTGAGGCCATCATTGGATAGAGAATGAATTTAGATGAATTTACAAATTTTTAATTTTGAAAAACTTGGTCGAATAGGGCCTGAACCGATCAGTTTAAGCATTAAACCCGGTTGAGAACAATGTTGTCTTCTTCCTTTAGATGACAACACTATTCAGTCACCGAAAAATTGAGCACCGCCAATGAAGAAGAAAAGTCTCTGTCCAGGGAGTTTCAAGCAATGAATGACAGCCATAAAGGTGTCAATTAGATGACCAAGAAGTCCTCGAGCTTCCTATATAAAGAGCTCCTCCTCATTCATCCTCCTCACGCCTGAAAATTCCTCTCTCTCCCTATTGCTCCATTTTCTGGTGAAGCTCGAACCAGATCTCTGAACTGGGCATTTTTCTGAGTCAAAGAAGGCAAGGTCAAGATCCTTAGATTCAGGGAGAAGTCAGCTACCCAACAATAGTCTCCATTTGCTTTAAGGATAGCCGGAGAAGCGCCGCCATGATCGAACAGTGAAGTAGCTTTGATGAACCGAAGCTGCCTTGTTTTGGCTGAGCTAAAAATGACCAATTTGAGCCCTTCTTAGGCCAAACCAAGCTCTCTCGACATGTCCACAGCCCTCATACGATTAGATTAGAGCTAAAAGCTAAGCCAATTTGGCTCCCCTCTATAAATTTTTATCAGTGTTAGAGAGAGAACTAAAAAAACTTCACTGACCAAATTCTTCCTCAATTAGGCATGAATTGATACGATTCTTGATCTTAGGAGTAACCTTAGGACAAGAGCTATCTGCCCTGATAGAAAGCTTGGACCGCCGCTGTCACACCTCGAACTGGTTTGGTCGGATCCCCATGATCAACCTGCCACTCTCCCGATTTACTAACGGTTGCCCCTTTTTTATAACCCATGAGGAGTAAGGCTTCCTTTAAACCTACACCTTTCCTGGAATAACATAAATCAAAACTGCACAAAATTTTAAACTTATCATACCTGCCTTACAGGTGTGTTAGCTGGTGGTGTTTGGGGTAAGCTTTCCGGGGTTACCTGAAAGGAATATAAGGGAGGGGGTGAGTTCAACAACTCAGTGAATGGGTGTTCAAAAATTTTACTTTTAGAAAAATAGTTTAAATTTGGAGTGTGCTAGACTCCTTATTTTTCTTTAAAAAATATTTAATTCTCAATTCTTGGTTTCCATAAACATTTCTCATCATAACAGTGTGTTTATTAACCAACACACGCCCTTCATCCTGAAGGAACACACAATCGCAGGGCAGCCCATCCATTGTACCCACCTGTAGTGTTAGAGCGACTTTACCAGCCACCTGGATAGAAGCACGTTCACTTATACCTTGAGAATGAGTGAATGTTCGTGACATCCGACCCTCAATCCCATAACAAAACTCCATGTCCGTATGAGGATAGAGACCTCATCTTGTTCCCACCCGGCTCTCATGTGCTTGAAGCTACTCCGAGCTTCGCAAGACTTCTGGTACGACTCATTGCCCTTATATCCACTAGGTCATCCAAAGCCCTAGGGCGCATCACTACCCCCTCTTGGGAGTCTTGAAGGTCCTGTAACACAGTGCATGCACAATCAATAGTTTTTCACATAATGCCATATATTCTGTGGTGCCACTGGTCTGATGGCCCCGACCCTCGACTTGACCTACAACTGTTTGTCTTGACTAGTTCAACGAGTATGTCAATCCTGTCTCGGTACCATGGCCAAACAACTCATTTAGTTAAGTTTTCATGGCATATTAATCATGTTTGTTTACAAGCTCCTGCTCATGCCAACTAGCCTAGGGCCCACTGTTCGAGATTTTTAAAATCGGGCATATTAGCCCCCAAGTTCCAAAACTGAGGCCTCCGGCCTATATGAGCTATTCGAGCTCCCGTCAAGAAAGTCTCCCAAAAATTTTAAGCAGTGGCATGCAATCAGGGGAGAGAGCATTTTCGACAAAATAAACTTTTCAACTCTCCATCATAACAACCAGACATGAGGACATCTCCAATTATAATTGACAAGCAGGTTTTCCACATCCATCTAGGAAGTTTCATCATACCAATTAGGTATGATCTACTTACAACTTGTAAGTAGTTTTTTTGCGAGATTTTCACATCTCTCTTCTCAGATGTTATGATTAAAATACCACTTAGCAGTGGATTTTCTTTTCCGAAGTGCTTATTATCCCAACTGGATATGATATAAAAATCCCACTCAGGTGATTGTGTAGTGAATATCCTCTTAGCTGGCTTGTTGTGCTTACTCGAACTTGTCTTACCTGGCATTCTCAGTACTTCATGTTCCTATACAATATGAACACTCTTATTCATTATCCTTTGGTCTAATAGCCCTCATTCATCCCAAATTAATGAGAAAACCAAGCTTTTCCTTTATTTGCAATTAGATCCCTAAAGTTATTTTTCTTTAACTTGAAGTCCCTAATGCTAGTTTTCCCTCAAATTGAGTCCTAAAACTTTTTAAAATTTACCTTGTGACCTCAATTTATTCGAATTCACAAAAAGGGTTTTAATTTCCCAAATTTGCAATTTGGTCCCCAACTTTTCCAAAATAACCATTTTACCCCTACTTTACAAAAATGGTAAGTTTTGCACCAAAAATTGCCCAATTGGTCCTCCAACATCTTTATCATGCCCAATTGACCCTCAATTTTATGAAATTGCACTTTAGTCCCTCGAATTTTTTAAATTCACAAATTTCCCCCAATTTCAACCTTCTAACTCAGTCGAATTTGATTTTATCAAATTGACCAATCAAATGACTTTAATTGTTGAAATTGAAGTTAGATTGGAGTTCCTACACCTTCATACGATTCAATTGCACTTTGAATTGCACGATTTGATGCTGGAATGAGCTCAAATGGAGCTTTGTCGGAAAGTTGGACTTAGAGAGAGAAAGCTTTGAAAGTTTACCGTTGGGGGCGCGACGGTCCAAGCTTTCAATCTGGGAAAATAGCTCTCGTCCTAAGATTACTCCTAGGATTAGTAATTGCATCAATTGATGCCAAATTGAATGAGAATTTAGTTGTCGAAGTTCTACTGATTCTCTCTCAAGCACCGATTGAAATTTACAATGGGGAGCCAAATTGGCTTACCTTTTTGCTCTAATTCACCTATAGTAGGGCAGTAGAGGTGTTGGAGGGGCTTGGTTTGGCTTGAGAAGGGCTCAAATTGGCTAATTTTAGCTCGGCCGAAATAGGGCAGCTTTGGTCCGCCAGAGCTGCTTCATTGTTCGATCACACCGGCACTTCTACGACAATCCTCGAAGCAAATGGAGACTACAAGTGTGTAGCTGACTTCTCCCCCAATCTAAAGAACATGACCACGCCTTCTTTGGCTCAGAAAAGACCTTATATTAGAGCTCTAATTCGAGCTTCAAAGGAAATTGGAGTAGTAGAGAGAGAATGGAGTTTTTAGTTGTGGAGAGGATGAATGAGGAAGTGCTCTTTATATAGGAAGCTCGGAGACTTCTTGGTCGTCCAATTGGCAGTCTTTCATTGCTTGAAGCTCCATGGCCAAAGACTTTTTAGCTTTTCCGGTGCTGTGCGATTTTCTGGTGAGTGAACAGTGCTGTCATCTGAAGGAAGAAGACGACAATGTTCTAAATCGGATCGGACTGGTCCGGACCGGGTACAAAGCTTAAATCGGTCGATTCAGGCCTGATTCGACCGAGTTTATAAAAATTAAAAATTTCTAAATTCATTCTCTATCCAATGGTGGTCTCAAATCTCAAATTTGAATTTTGTAAGCCACGTAGAAAAATGAATTTAACATCTAGTTCAATAGTGGTTCAAACTGGTCCAATCCTGTTCACCTTAACCGATTTGATTTTTATCTCCAATTCATCTTAAAGTCCATTTTCTTGTCTTTTGTGACTCTTTAGGTCACTTGGTATTCATAAATTCCCCAATTTTCCCTTTCTCTTTCGGTTCCGATTCATGAACCAACTCAATTAATAAACTAGTTGGATCTGGTTCATCTGAACCGAACTAGTTCTTCTCTTCCAATTTGTCCTAAGGTTCTTTTCCAAGGTTTTATGAACCCTTTGGGTCACTCGTGATTTGTTAAATTTACCAAATTACCCATTCTCTAATGATCGGTTTGTGAACTAGTTCAGTGTTTCGCACTCGATTTGACCAGTTCTTTTCCCAGTTTTCCTTAATTCCAAAGGGCGGGGTTTACAGCCGCACCCCCGACGGTAAGCTTTTGAAGCTTTCTCTCTATAAGTCTAGTTTTCTGACGAAGCTCTGTTTGAGCTTAATTCAGATCCAAATGATGCTATTCAAAGTTCCATTGAATTGTGTGGATGTGTAGAAACACAATTTTATCTTTAATTTCAACAAATAACCTCGATTGATCAGTTAATTTGATGAAATCAAATTTGGTCAAGTTGAAAGGGAGAAATTAGGGAAAATTTTGGGAAAAATTGGGGATTTCAAAAATTTGAGGGACTAAAGTAGAATTTCCCAAAATTGAGGGCCAATTGGCCCTGAAAAATATATTAGAGGACCAATTGGTCAATTTTTGGAATTATTGGGGTCAAATTTACCATTTTTGTAGAGGCAAAAATGTAATTTTTGATCAATTGTGGACCAAATTGTAAATTTGGGAAACTTGGACCCCTTTTCGTGATTTTGAATAAATTGATGTACCAAAGTGAATTTTAGAAGTTTTGGACTCAATTTGGGAAAAAATGGCATTAGGGACCAAAAGTAAAACAAAAAGGAACTTTAGGGACATAAATGCGAATAATTAAAGTTGGGAATTTCATTCATTCATAATTAATGAAGGCTATTAGGCCAAATGTAAAATGAACAAGGATGTTCATATCGTGTAGGAACATGAAGTACTGGGAACTTCAACAAAGACAATCTCGCAAGGAGGTAAAAAGCCCATTAAGAGGAATTCACTATACTATCGGGTGAGTGAAAATTTTCTCATTATACCCGGTTGGGATGATGAGTACCTCGAAATGAAAAACCACTACTAAGTGGCATTTTAACATCACACTTGAATGGGGTGATGTGAGAAAACATGCGGAAAAATTACTTAACGGTTGTAAGTAGATCATACTGGTTGGTATGATGAACTTACTAGAAGGAGGTAGAAAACTCGCTTAACGATTATGAGTGGAGATGACCTCACACTCAGTTATTTTTGTCAAAAGTGTGCTCACCTGATTATGTGCCATTGCTTAAAATTTTGGGGAGACCTTCTTGACGGGAGCTCGAATAGCTCAGATAGGCCGGAGGCCTCACTTTTTGGAACCTGGAGGCTAAAATGCCCAATTTTGAAAATCTCATACAAGGCTAGTTGGCACGAGTAGGAGCTTGTAAACAAACATGTTGTTAAGCCATGAAAACTTTAATGAATGATATGATTTGGCTATGGTACCAAGACATGACCAACATGCTTGATGGACTGGCGGCATTGTGACATGACAAGTTGATAGACTAGTCGAGACAAACAGCTGTAGGTTAAGTTGAGGGTCAGGACCGTTGGACTAGTGGTACCAAAGATTAAATGGCTTATGAGGAAAATTATTGTTTTGTGCATGCACTAAGGTTCGAGACCATCAAGACGCCCAAGAGGGGTAGTGATGTGTCTTAGGGGCTATTGGACGACATGGTGGAGATAAGGGCAGTTTGTCATAATAGTAGTTAGGGAAGCTTGACCTAGCTTCATGCGCATGAGACCGAGGTGGGGTTGGGATAAGGTCTCAGTCCTCATATGGACACGAAGTATTTTGGGTTTGAGGGTAGGACGTCAGAGACATTCACTCAAACTTCGGGTAGAAGTCAGAGACTTTTATCAGAGTTGATGGTAAAGATGCTTTGATCCACAAGTGGGTGTAGTCGGCATAACTGCATCTCGCGAATGTGTGTGAACTCTTCCTGATGAAGTGTATGTGTTGCTTGTGAAACACACCTAATATGAAAATGGGAAAGATATTATGAAAACCGTGGAAAAGATTTGAGATTCCTTGAAAATGAATTGGTAAACCTTGGAAAAAGGTTTCAATAAACTACAATTTGAAGAAAAGTATTTTTAATGAAATGAGGAGTCTGACACACTCTGATTAAAATTGATTTTTTGAAAACTCTCACCCAACACCCATTCATTGAGTTTTCGAACTCACCCCATCCCTTGACCCCATTTTCAGGCAACCAAGGGAAAACCCATCTAAAGCTAAACCTACAAGACAAGTATGTAATGTTAATATATCCAGTTTTAATTAATATTATTCCAGGAAAGGTAAGGGTGAAAAAGGATGCCTTACTCCCCACGGCTTAGAGAAGGGGAAAATCCTTAATAAATTGGGAGAGTGGTAGGTTGTTCATGGGTATCCAACCAAATCGGGTCGGGGCATGACATAAAGGACGCCTTACTCCTTACGGTTTGAAGGGGAAACCCTTAATAATTCGGAAGAGTGGCTGGTTGCTCATGGGGATCCGACCAAACCGGGTTGGAGCGTGACAACTTGAGTGGTATTAGAGCCTGTTTCCTCGAATGCATTATCAAGACTATATAACATAGTAACTAAGAGGAATAAATCTTAAATTTTCAGATGGCTCATAAGAGAGGAACTAAGAGAACAAGAGCTGTAGTTTTTTACACTGCCCAACAACCCCTTTTAGTATAAACTCTCCGAGAAATCCAAATAGTTCCACCTAGAGCAAGCTCATAACACTAGAGGTTGCATGAGGAGTTCACTTAAGTATTTGGGTAAACTAACTGCGTCCTTGAGGCAGGCACAAACTTTCAGGCTGAACTAGAGGAAGTACAATCTCACCCTTTTCCTGTTAATCATCCCCCTACAGTTGATATTCCCAAGTACCTCAAGACTCTCCGTCAACTGGGTGTAAGCCTTTTCTCATAGAGAAAGACGCAGGAGCTGCCATGGATTGGCTGGATAATAGCAAGAAGCTAATGGGGATAGTCAGGATATCACCAAAGGATATGGTGATCCTGACAGAAGATTTCCTAGAGGGTAGTGCCAAAAGATGATGGGATAATGTCCGGAGCCTGCATACCTCCACACCCTACTATGAGCAGTTTGAGGAGAGGTACGCATAAGAATACCTAGCCCCTCATCTAATTAATGAGAAGAAGCAGGTTTCCTCCAACTTTGACAATGGCTTAACTCTATATTAGAGTATGAGACTAAATTTAATGAGCTAAGACTTTTTGCTCTAGACTTAGCTGGTCTGGCAAATATCTACCAAAGGTTTGTGGACAGTCTTAACATGGATATATGAGACCAGATGAGAGTACTAGGATGACCCATAGATTTGGCTGCTATCATCAGCATGGTCCATGAGTTTGAACGTCTAGTACAGACAAGACACCGTCGGATAGAGCAAGCCATCCGGAAGGAAGAGGAAGGGCCGAACAACTAGAGAGGTCAAAAAGAGCCTGGTGGGCAAAAATGGGGGACAAGAATGGGTCCTTTTAGGAGAAATGACGGTTACCATTCCCAAAGGGAGACAAGTACAACCCCACAAAGGAGAAACCCCTATTACCCTAGGTGCTGAAAAAGCCATGAAGGGTCCTGTCGAGCATGCTTCGAATGCAGACAGCTCAAACACTTTGTAAAGAGTTGTCCAGTCCTTCGAGATAATACACAACGAAGTGACCATCAACCACCAAAAGGAAACCCAAGGGCACTAGATGGTGGCCAAGACATAGCCACTACATCGAGGGTACCAACCTGAGTATACAACCTCAACCAGGAGGAAGCATGGGATGAACCTAGTACGATAGCTAGTACTTACCATAGCTCCCCTAGACCAATATAACCAAAAATCTTGTAATTCATTATCATTATAATAAAAGTTCCATTTCTTATAAAACTTGTGATGAAATACAAGTAAAATAAAATCCTAAGGAATACCCACCAAACCTTCAAATAAAGGTGAAGCCGAAAGGATGGCATCCGAGGATATTAGGAAAGTTAAGGTTAGATACCCTCAATGACGAATAAAAAGGAATTCTGGGAAAGAAGGGAAAGGATTCTCCTAAAGAAGGAAACCCTGAGAAGGCATACATATCTCAACTAAGAAGTAATGGACCAAGTGACGTAAGATGAGGAGATGACATGCATACTAAGGTGAAAGAATCAAAGGAAGCATACTAGGAAGACCCCAAGAGTAACCTAAAACCAAGGAACGGGTAAGTAGGAAGATGACATCAAAGGATGCTGTGACAAGTGGACTGCCCATAATAAGGAAATAAAGAAAAAGCCTCCAAGGAGCATTAGGGAGATTGAACCGATAGATGAGTCCCTGGGTAAAAGGATAAAGGTAGGAAGGGAGACCTTAAAGGGAGAATTCCCAAGCTAAGGAATCTAATAAAGAAGCATAAGTGGATTAGGGTATACTCGGATGACCAATTGTGACCTATTTAGAAAGAGAAAAGAAGTCAAATAAGGACTTCAGACGAACCTAGCGGAAGGGAGAAGCTAGTAACAATGGGACAATCAAGGATGTACTAAGAATGATCCGAGAGTAGTAGAGACTGCACTTTAAGAAGGGCAATAGGATGGGCATGGTGAGGAGTACATAGAATAAGACTCGATGATCGGCGATACCTCGGATAAGAAAGTAAAGGGTGAACTGGGAAATTAAGGTCGGTGAATGATTAAAGGTGCACAAAAGCTCTATAGGGTGTAAGAATGCATAGGAAAGGAACCTTCAAGAGGGAGTCTTGACTTGAAGGACATAGTAGAGGAAGAAAACTGTTAAAGGAGAACTCCCCAAATAAGGAAATCGTGAAATGGTCACGAACAAATAAGAGTGGGTAAGGAGATCGACACGGTTATGTAAGACATGATGACAAAAGCAAGATGGATGAGAGGATAACGATAAAGGTAGTCGAGAAATACTACCAGACGAAAAGAGACACGAAGCTATACGACCCCTAAAAGGTTGGAAGATTGAGAACAACCATTATATATGTGTTCTAAAATTTAAAATGGTCAAAAACAAATTCTAGAGTATGTCATGCTGTAAGGGACATGTAAGCCCAACAGTCCTGAGGAAAAATGTAACTCAAGTAGGGAAGAGTCAGATGGTAAGCATGATGAGGTTAGACCTAATTTGGATCGATGTTGAAATAAATAATAGATGGAGGAAGGGTCAAATAGGATGAAGGGGTAATAACACCAAAACCTATGAAAACAAGTACGTAATGCAAAGAAGAACACCGAGCTAAGGGTTTCAATGATAAAGAGAATAACTAGACACAAGAAAGATTGGGCATCTTGGAACTCCCAATCCTGAAATTTTGAGCAAGAACCTTCAAGAGGAAAAATTTTGCCCTAAGTAGAGGAGGAAGTGAACTTAAGGGTGTACCTTGGAGTAGTGGGTAAGACATGCCTAATTTTGATAAACTCCATGTAGTGAGTAAACTATGGAAAGGAAAAGAAATTCCTTAAGTGAATGATATAAAAAGTGGCTAACTGAAAGAACAATCGAAGAGTTAGCATGTAAAGCAAACCCCAAGTTGACACCAAAGGAAATTATTACTAATGCAAAGGTTGCTAATTAAGTTTTGGGGACAAAACTCCTAAAAGGAGGGGAGAGTTGTAAACCTTGTCCCTTAAAAATAAGGAAATTGGGGAAAGAACCGGTTCACAAACCCCAACCATTAGAAAAAGGGAAAAATGAGAAATTTACAAATCCCGAGTGACCTAAAGAGCCATAAAAGTCATGGAAAAAGACTTTGGGATGAATTGGAAGTGAAAACCAATTCGATTCAGGTGAACTGAACCTGAACCGAATTGAGCTGGTTAAAACCACTATTGAATCGGTTTCTAAATTCATTTTTCTAGGTGGCGTGGAAAATTTAAATATGAGAATTGAAGCCACTATTGGATAGGGAATGAATTTAGAAATATTTTATTTTAAAAAACTCAGTCGAATAGGGCTTGAACCGACCAATTTAAGCATTGAACCTAGTTCGGACCGATTCGGTTTGGTTTAGAACAGTGTCGTCTTGTTCCTTCAGATGACAACATTGTTCACTCACAAGAAAATCAAGCAGCGCTAGTGAAGATCAAAAGTCTTCGGCCATGGAGTTTCAGGCAATGAATGACCACCATAAAGGTGCCAATCGGATGGCCAAGAATTTCCCGAGCTTCCAGTATAAATAGCTACTCCTCATTCATACTCCTTACACTAGAAAACTCCTCTCTCTCCCTACTGCTCCATTTTCTGATAAAGCTCAAACAAAAGCTCCGATTTGGGCATTTTTCTAAGCCAAAGAAGGTGAGATTGGGTTCCTTAGATTCGGGGAGAAATTAGCTACCCAATGGTAGTCTCCATTTTCTTCGAGGATCGCCGAAGAAGCGCTGGTATTATCGAACAGTGAAGCAGCTCCGGTGGACCGAAGTTGCCCTATTTCAGTCGAGCTAAAAATGACTAATTTGAGCACTTCTTAGGCCAAACCAAGTTCTCCCAACACTTTCACAGCCCTCATACGACTGAATTAGAGCTGAAAAGTAAGCCAATTTGGCTCCCCTTTGTAAATTCCAGTCAGTGTTAGAGAGAGAACTGGTGAAACTTCACTGACCAAATTCTCCATCAATTCGGCATGAATTGATGTGATTCTTGATCCTAGGAGACTTCTATCAGGGTGGATGGTAAAGATGCTTCGATCCACAAGTGGGTGCAGTTGGCGTAACTGCATCTCACGAATGTGTGTGAACCCTTCTTGATAAAGGGCATGTGTTGTTTGTGAAACACACCTAATATGGAAATGGGAAAGAGGTTATGAAAACTGTGGAAAAGATTTGAGATTCCTTGGAAATGAATTGGTAAACCTTGGAAAAAAGTTTTGATAAACCACAATTTGAAGAAAAGCATTTTTAATGAAATGATGAGTCTGGCACACTCCGAGTAAAATTGACTTTGTGAAACTCTCACCCAACACCCATTCATTGAGTTGTTGATCTCACCCCCTCCCTTGACTCCCTTTTTAGGTAACCAAGGGAAAACCCACCTAAAGTAGAACCTACAAGACATGTATGTAAGGTCAATATATTCAGTTTTTATTAATGTTATTCTAGGAAAGGTACAAGTGAAAAAGGATGCCTTACTCCCTACGGCTTAGAGAATGGAAAAAACCTTAATAAGCCAGGAGAGTGGTGGGTTGGGATCCCACCAAATCGAGGCAGGGCGTGACACAAAGGACACCTTACTCCTCATGTTTTGAAGGGGAAACCCTTAATAAACCATAAGAGTGGTGGGTTGCTCACAGGGATCCAACTAAACCGGGTCGGGGCATTACAGTTTGATTATATCGGCACTTCTCTAGTGGTCCTCAGGTCAAGAGGAGGTTACTGTAAGGTAGCTGACTTCCCCGGAAGTCTGTAGGACCTGCCCTTAACTTCTAAGGCTAAAAAAACTACCCAAGTCGGAGCTCTGGTTTGAACTTCACCGAAAAAATGAGCAGTGGAGAGAGAATGGAGGTTTCAGATATGAAGAGGATGAATGGAGAGGAGCTCTTTATATAAGGAGCTCGGGGACCCTCTACCTGACAACTTTCTTTTTTGGTCAACCTTATCCTCTCCCTAAAACGACTTGATCAGAGCCATTTTTCCTTCACCAGAATTTTTCATTTCTGCATTGATTGAATAATGCTATCATCTAAAGGAAGAAGACAACACTGTTTCGAACCAGACCAGACCGATCTGACCGGGATTAATGCGTAAATCGGCCGGTTTAAGCCAGTTCGACCGGTTTTTTCAAAATTTAAAATTTCTAAATTCATCTAAGTTCACTCTTCTTCCTTCAGATGACAACATTGTTCACTTATCAGAAAATCGAACAGCACTGGCGAAGATGAAAAGTTTCCGACCAGGGAGTTTCAGGCAATTAATGACTACCATTAAGGTGCCAATCAAATTGAGGGTCAATTGGGCATGATAAAGATGTTTGAGGACCAATTGGGCAATTTTTGGGGGCAAAACTTACAATTTTTGTAAAGTAGGGGCAAAATGGTAATTTTGGAAAAATTGGGGACCAAATTGGAAATTTGGGAAACTTGAACCACTTTTTGTGATTTTAAATAAATTGAGTTCCTAAGGTGAATTCTAGAGTTTGGAGACTCAATTTGGGGGGAAAACCGACATTAGGTAATTAAAGTTAAAGAAAAATAAATTTAGGGACCTTATTGTAAATAAATTAAAAGTTTGGTTATTTTATTCATTTGTGATTAATGAAGGCTATTAGGCCAAAGGATAATGAACAAGGATGTTCATATCGTGTAGGAACCCGAAGTACTGGGAACACCAGCTACGACAAGTTCGCGGGAAGGCAACAAGCCAGTTGAGAGGAAATTCACTACACTATCGGGTGAGTGGGATTTAATATCATACTTGGTTGGGATGATAAGCACCTCAAAAATGAAAACCCATTATTAAGTGGTATTTTAACCATCACACCTAAGAGGAATGATGTGGAAATTACACAAAAAACTACTTACCAGTTGTAAGTAGATTATACCCAATTGGTATAATGAAGCTTTCTGGAAGGAAGTAGAAAACCCGCTTATCAGTTATAAGCGTAGGTGTCCTCATACCCTGTTGGTGTGATTGATGACTAAAAGTTTATTTTTGTTGGAAGTGCTCTCCCTTAACTGTGTGCCACTACTTAAAATTTTTGGATGCCCTTCTTAACAGGAGCTCGAATAGCTCAGATAGGCTGGAGGCCTCAATTTTGGAACTTGGGGGCTAATATGCATTTTGTAAATCTCGAACAGTGGGCCTTAGGCTTGTTGGCATGAGAAGGAACTCGTAAACAAGCATGAGTTTAAGCCATGAAAACTTTAAATGAATGAATTGTTTGGCCATGGTACCAAGACAAGACTAACATACTCAATGAACTAGCAGCAATGCGACATGATAGTTCTATGGACCAGTTGAGACAAATAGCTACAGGTCAAGTTGAGGGTTGGGGCTATTGGACTAGTGGCACCACATATTATATGGCTTATGTGGAAAATTATTGATTTGTGCATGCACTGAGTTATGGGACCTTCAAGATGCCCAAGAGGGGTAGTGATGTGTCCTAGGGCTACTGGACGACATGGTAGAGATAAGGGCAGTTAATTGTGACAGCAGTCTTAGAAGCTCGATGTAGCTTTATGTGCAAAAGACTGGGATAGGGTCAGGATGAGATCTCTGTCCTCATACGGACACGAAGTTTTCTTTATGGGATTGAGGGTCGGATGTCGCATACATCCACTCATTCTCTTGCTTCTCTCTAGGTGGCCGGTAAAGTCGCTCCGATGCCACAAGTGGGTATAGTAGACATGCTGGCCTGTGAATGTGTGTTCCCTTCCTAATGAAGGGCTTGTGTTGGTTGATAAACACACTGATTATTTTTGAAAATTGAGTAATGGCTATGAAAACAAGATTTTAAGTATAAATTATTTTAAAAGAAAATAAGGAGTCTAGCACACTCCAATTCAAACACTTTTCCTAAAAGTCAAACTTTAATTACTCATTTACTGAGTTGTTGAACTCACCCCCTCCCTTATATCCCTTTTTAGGTAACCAAGTGAAAGCTACCCAAAGACTTCATGTTAGTCACACCTGTAAGACATGTATGTAAGTTATTTTTTTTATGCAGTTTTGATTTATGTTATACCAGGAAAGGTACAGGTTGAAAGGATGTCTTACTCCTCCTGACTTAAAGAAGGAGAAAACCCTTAGTAAACCGGGAGAGTGGCGAGTTGCTCATGGGGATCCAACCAAACTAGGTCGAGGCGTGACATGTGGCATCAGAGCGACTTTACCGACCACTTAGATAGAAGCCCATCCACTTCTACCTTGGGAATGAATGGATGTATGCAAAATCCGACCCTCAAACCCAAAAAGATACTTCGTGTCCATATGAGGACAGAGACCTCATCCCAACCCCACCCCGGTCTCATGCACATGAAGCAACGTCGAGCTTCCCTGACTGTTGGCAAGACAAACTACCCTTATCTCCACCATGTCATCCAGTCGCCCCTAGGATGTATCACTACCCCACTTGGGCATCTTGATGGGTCCCGAACCTCAGTGCATGCACAAACAATAATTTTTCATATAAGCCATTAATATTTGGTGCCACTAGTCCAACAGCCCCAACTCTCAACTTGACCTGAGCTATTTGTCTAGATCGGTCCGTCGACCTGGTCTTGTTGCACTGTCGCAAGTTCATTGAGTATGTCAGTCCTATCTTGGTACCTTGGACAAATCACATCATTCTTTACAATTTTCATGGCTTAATATCATGGTTGTTTACGAGCTCCTACTTGTGCCAATTGGCTTTGGGCCTACTATACAAGATTTTCAAAATCGAGCATTTTAGCCCCCAAATTACAAAACCAAGGCCTCAAGCCTAACTGAGCTATTCGAGCTCCCATCAAGAAGGTCTCCCAAAATCTTTAAACAGTGGCACACAGACAGGGGAGAACACTTCTAACAAAAATAAGTTTTCATTCATCGATTTAGCCAACTGGTTGTGATGACATCTCCTCTTACAACCGGTAAATGGGTTTTCCACTTCCTTCGAGGAAGTTCATCACATCAATCATGTATGATCTACTTACAACCGATAAGTAATTTTTCCACGTAGTTTCCACATCACCCCATCCAAGTGTGATGTTAAAATTCCATTTAGCAGTGATTTTTCATTCTGAGGTACTCATCATCCCAACCAGGTATGATGTGAAAATTCCTACTCACCTGATTAGTGCAGTGTACTTTTCCTCTTAACCGACTCTTTGACACACACGAGCTTATCATTACTATTATTCCTGGTACTTTGTGTTCCTACACGATATAAACATCCTTGTTCATTAACATTTGACTTAATAGCCTTCATTCATCATGATTAAATGAAATGCCTAACTTTTAATCATTTGCATTTAGGTCCCTAAAGTTCTTTTTCTTTAAGTTTATGTCCTTAATGCCAATTTTCCCCAAATTGAGTCCCGAAACTTCTAAAATTGCCTTTGGTACCCCAATTTATTCAAAATCACAAAAAGGGGTTAAATTTTCTAAAATTTCTAATTTTTTCCCCAACTTTTCAAAAATTACCATTTTGCCCATACTTTACAAAAATGGCAAATTTGACCCCAATAATTCCAAAAATTAACCAATTGGTCCTCCAACATCTTTTTCATGGCCAATTGGTCCTCAATTTTGGGGGATTGTACTTTAGTCCCTCATTTTTATGAAATTCCCAAATTTCCCTAAACTTTTTCCCCAATTTCCCCCTTCAAACTAGTCAAATTTGATTTCATTAAATTGACCATTTAATCGGGTTTAATTGTTGAAATTAAAGGTAAAATTGAGTTCCTACACTTCCACATGATTCATTGAAACATTAAATCGCATCATTTGGATTTGAATTGAGCTCTAATAGAGCTTCGTCGAAAAATTGGACTTGGAGAGAGAAAGCTTCGAAAGCTTACCGTCGGGGTGAGATTGTAAATCCCGTTCCTTGGAAGCAAAGAAAAACCAAGAAATGAACCGGTATAGGATTATACATTAATAAACGAGTGGTTTAATGGACAAACAATAGCTAACGTGAGAAATTGGAAAACCCCAAGAGACCAAAATTTCACAAAAACTTCAAGGAAGAACCGAAAATTGGAATTAATGAGAAAATCAAACCGGTTCGGGCTGAACTGGACCGAACCGACATGAACCATAGTGAACCGGTTCAAAAATTCATTTTTCTAGGTAGCTTAAAAATGTCAAATTGGAAAATTGAGACCACCATCATTTAGAAAATGAATTTAGATGAAATTAAAAATTTTTAAATTTGAGAAAACCGGTCGAACTGTATCCGAACCAACCGATTTTTGAATTTCAGAACATGAACCTGGTCGGACCGGACCAGTCAACGATCCGACCAGACTGGTCAACAGTCAATGAATAGGTCAACGGTCAACAGTCAGCTGGCGCCACGCCAGCTGCCACTTAGACATGGTCAGCCAATGGGAGGCGGCCATGTAAACCCCGCACTTTTGAGTTAAGGAAAACTGGGAAAACAACTGGTCAAACCAAGTAAGAAAATCGAGCTAGTTTACAAACCTGATCATATGGGAACAAGCAATTTGGAAATTTACAACTTTCGAGTGATCCAAAGGGTTCATTAAACGTTAGAAAAGAAACTTAAGTGAAAATAAAAGAGAAAAACCAAATTGGTTTAGGTGAACAAGATCCCATAAGAACTTGGAAGTTTAGCGTGCTTGCTTAAGAGTAGTGTGAGGATGGGTGACTATAAAACCCGCCCTATTGAGCTAAGGAAAATCGTGAAAAGAACCGGTGAAACCAAGTGAGGATTTAGAACCGGTTCACAAACCCGATCATTTCTGAATGGGCAATTTGGGAATTTACAACTCTCGGGTAATCTAAAGAGTTCATTAAACCTTCGAAAAGAAATTTAAGACAAATTAGAACAGAAAAATAAAATTGCGATTCACATTTCTAAAGAATCGTATGAACATGTAGAAACTCAATTTAAACTTAAATTTCAACAATTGGAAATGTTTGATGGGTCAATTTGATAAAATCAAATTCGACTGTGTTAAAAAGTAGAAATTGGGAGAAAATTGAAGATTTTTGAAATTCAAAGGATCAAAATGAAATTTTATCAAATTGAGGGTCAATTGCACATGAAAATAATGTTGGAGGACCAATTGAGGAATTTTGAAAATTTTGGGGCAAAACTTACCATTTTTTGTAAAGGAAGGGCAAAATGGTAATTTTGGAAAAATTGGGGGACCAAATTGGAAATTTGGGAAATTAAACCTCTTTTTGGTGAAATTGAATAAATTGAGGTCCCAAGATAAATTTTAAAAGTTACGAGACTCAATTTGAGGAAAAACCGATATTAGGGACTTAAAGTTAAAGAGAAATAACTTTAGGGACCTAATTGCAAATAACTAAAAGTTTGGGTTTTCTCATTTATTGGAAATGAATGAAGGTTGTTATGTCGAATAATAATGAACAAAGATGTTCATATTGTGTAGAAACACGAAATACCGGGAACGCCAGCATGGACGAGCTCGTGTGAATACAAAGAACTAGTCATGTGGAATTCACTATGTTAACATGTGAGTGGGTTTACTAACATCATCCCCAGTTGGGATGATAAGCACTACTTAAAGATAAAAACCACTTAGCGGTTGTGAGTGGGAATTATATATCATACCTGGTTGGGGATGATAAGTACCTCAGTATAAAAACCCACTGTTTAGTGGTATTTTAATCATCACCACTTAGAGAAAATGATGTGAAAATTATGCGAAAAAAACTATTTACTGGTTGTAAGTAGATCATACCCAGTTGGTATGATAGTACTTACTCGAAGAAAATTGAAAACCCCTTCATTGGTTATGAACGGAGATGTCTTTATACCGGTTGGTATAATGGACAGTGAAAACCTATTTTGTCGGAAGTGTTCTCCCCTGACTGTGTGCCAATGCTTAAACAATTTGGGAGACCTTCTTGACGGGAGCTCGAATAGCTCTTATAGGTCGGGGGCCTCGATTTTGGAACTTGAGGGCTAGAATGCCCAGTTTTTTTGAAACTCTCGTATAGTAGACCCAAGGCCAGTTGGCACGAGCAGGAGCTCATAAATGAACATGATATATGTGCCATAAAACTTAATAAGTGAATTTTTTGGCTATGGTACCAAGATAGGGCCGACATGCTCAGTCAACTAGCGGTAGTGCAACATGACAGGTCGACGGACTAGTCAAGACAAACAACTGTGGGTTGAGTTGAGAGTTGGGGCCGTTGGACCAGTGGCACCGCATATTACATGGCTTGATAAGAAAATATTGTTTGTGCATGCACTATGATTAGAAGATCGTCAAGACGTCCATGAGGGGTAGTGATGTGTCCTAAGGGCCCTGGACGACCCGGTGAGTATAAGGGTAGATCATCGTTCTAGATGTCTCTGCGAAATCTGGTGTAGCACCAAGCACATGAGACCAGGGTGGGGATAAGATGAGGTCGCTGTCCTCATACGGACACAAAGAAGTGATTTCGGGATTGTGGGTCGGATGTCACGTACATCCACTCATTCCCAGGGTAGAAGAGGTCGTACTTCTATCTGGATGGCAGGAAAAGTCACTCCGAAGCCACTAGCGGGTTCAGTAGTGATACTGACTTGCGAATGTGTGTAACCTTCATGATGAAGGATATGTGTTGGGTGATGACACACCGGTAACTAAGAAATAATGGAAAAACCCAAATTTTTAAATGAAGGGATTTTTGAAAAGAAAGGAGTCTGGCACACTCCATATAAATGTTTTTCTTAAAAGTTAAAAGTAGACCTTTAAAAACCCATTAACTGAGTAGTCGTACTCACCCCCTCCCTTATATCCCTTTTAGGAAATCCTGGAAAGTCTATCCTGAAAGACAATCAACTAAGATGCCTGTAAGACAGGTATGTAAAGTTTAAAGTCTTATGCAGTTTTGATTATGCTATTCCAGGAAATGGTGCAGGTTTAAAGAACGTCTTACTCTTTACGGATTATAATAAGGGGAAACCTTTTAATAAACTGGGAGATCGACAGGTTGTTCACGGGGATCCGACCAAACCGGGTGGGGGCGTGACATCTAGAGTGGTATTAGAGCCTGTTTCCTCGAATACATAATGAAGACTAGAAAATATAGTAACTAATAGGATTTATCGTAAAATTTTCAGATGGCTCCCAGGAGAGCAATCAAGAAAACTTGGAATGGCTCTACTCAACACCCTACCTCCATAGGGAGACAACCCTAGAAGCTTCCCAAATGCTTGAGACAGGGCCAAAATTTCAAAAGACCAAATGGGGATGTATCCTGGAGAATGGTGCTAGGACCTATTGGTGGCACAACTCTAAGTATGGAGGAAGATGTTTATCAAGAATTCCATAGCACCTTAGTTATTTTGCAACCATTTCTTGTGATAGGGCTGAAAGCCTAATCTTTTGTATCCCCCTATTAATAAAATACTCAAATTCTCAAAATTCTCTCTCCTGATGATGCAATCTTGTTGGGAATATGGCCTAAGGAAAATAAAGCAAACCCACACTATCCTGGAAGCTAAGGAAAAGTTATATTACAGTTATGGAAGATGAATCAGGGAATTAAGAAACCCAAGAAGACTCTTACCATGACCCTTTAGCAAAAGAGATTCAGTAAGAAAACTATCAAAGTGATCAGACTCAAAGAACGGTAGAGCACCAAACCAATAGTAACCCTAGAAATGCCCTACTCGAAGGAAAGAAGGGACCACAACAATCCATGTAAAGGAATAACCTATTACAAGTATGAACGATTGAGACATTACCTAAAGAAGTGCCCAACCCTACTAAGGATAAGTACCAAGATAAACTATTATAGGTGTAAGGAAAGAAGGGGTGTTTCACACCTCATAAATTCAGGGCAATAACTCCTCAAAGGCCATGAAGGATTGGAGACCGAAACCATGGAGCTGGCTAATTAAGGGGTTCACCAAGAGGTTAAGAAATGATGAGGTAAATGTAAAATTTAAATTTCTTCTTAAGAAGGTAAACCCGAGAAAGATACCTCAAGAGTAGGGATAAGGTACATTGGAAGCATATCTAGAACCCTCTCATAAGGGTCAAACACAGAGAAACATCTTCTAGAAACTCTAGAGAATGGCACAATGAGAGTGAAGAAGAGAAGGAATACGTTGGAAAAGGGAACTCTGGAGGGATGCATACAATTAAGTACCTTGAAGGAATCATTGGATTGGCAGATAGACATAATGTGAAGTGCAAGGCACCGACCCACCATTAGAAACTTCTTGATGAAAGGATGTATTGGAGGCCAATTATAACCTGCTTGGAAGAGTAATAGAGCCAAATAACAAGATGTATTGGAATGAATCACCTTGGAAAATGTAATGAAGCCAAATAGTGTCAAGGAGAATAAATGACACCCTAAGAAGGACTACACCCTAAAAAGGTCAGTGAGATGGATGTTAAGGACAAGAAGACTCGAGAAACAGCTACCCTAAGAAACTTAGACCAAACAAATGGTGGAGGCAAAGCAGTTAACGAACAAATACTCGAGAAAGCCATAATGTAAGTTTTGACAAAGAAGAGAGAGGTGGAAAGGTCAAATACTTGGGAAAAGAAGGATGCAAGAAATCCTTAAAAGGACCAAAGGCCAATTAACGACTAAACTCAAGCCAAGAAAGGAATAGGCAAGCCTCTCCCACAATGATCTTGAAACAAGGAAGATTTGTACGCCCACTAAAGAAATAGACAGGTACTGGGTACGAATAAGGATGCAGATAGAGCATAAAAGATGTGCCTACAAGATTTGAGGAGTAAAAGTAAATAGGAGAAGACGACATCAAGGGATGTCATTTAAGAGTAGAAATTCCCTAGAGCAAATGTAAAAAGGAATGTCCGGAGAAAGGGAAAGAATTATACAAAGGAAGGAAGCCCTGAAAAGACATGTGTATCCCAATTGAGATGAAATGGAACTAACCGAAATAGAAGGAATGATAAGCTCACAAATGAAATGTTGGTTGAGATGGAAAAGTCTAGTACCAAGGAAAAATGAGGTCTTAAGAAGGAAATTAAACTAAAGGAATTATTGATGGGCGGATGGACACAATGTGGAGTGAAAGGAACCAACCCTTAATTAGGAAATGTTTCCAATGAAGGAAGTATCATAATGGCCCAGGCTAACCTGTTTGGAGGGAACAGGAGAACCAAGTAGAAAGAGTAATGAAGTTATACGATCCCTAAAATGTCTAAAAGCTAAGAGAGACACTTTAGGAGATGTTCTAGAAATCAAATGGACAAAGACGGGTCCTAGAAAATGCTATGTTGTAAGGGCATGTAAGCCCAACAGCTCGAGGAGAATATGACTCAAAGTAAGGAAGAGTCGGCTAATAAGCATGACGAGGTCAAATATAATAATTTGGACCGAAGTTATAATAGACAACAAATGGAGGAAGAGTCGAAATGGGATGAAAAGGTGGTGATAAAGAAATCCGTGAAAATAGGTATGTAATGCTCTAAAGGATGTCGAGCTAAGGGTTTCAATGATCAAGCGGCTAACTAGACACGGAAATGGTTAGTTATCTTGGAATTCTCAATCTTGAGTACAGGACCTTAAGGGGAAGAATGTTGCTCTAAGCAAAGAGAGAGATAAAATCTAAGAACATACCCTGAGGTAAGGTATGTCTAGTTATAACAAACTCCATTGAGGGAGTAAATAATATTTAGGAAAATGAATTTTTTAAGTGAAGGTTGTAAAAAGGGCTAATTGAAATAACGAGAGAAGAGTTGCAAGTTAAGCAAACACCAAAGGGGGATCAAAGGAAATGACACCTAATACAAAGTTGCTAATTAAGTTTTGGGGACAAAACTCCTAAAAGGAGGGGAGAATTGTAAAACCCGCCCTTTTGAGCTAAGGAAAACCATGAAAAAAACCAGTGAAACCAAGTGAGGATTCAGAACCGGTTCATAAACCCGATCATTTCTGAATGGGCAATTTGGAAATTTACAACTCTCGGGTGATCCAAATAGTTCATTAAACCTTTGAAAAGAAACTTAAGATAAATTAGAACAGAAAAACAAAATTGGTTCAAGTGAACGAGAATCCATAAGAATTTTGAAGTTAAGCGTGCTTACCTAAGAGTAATGTGAGGATGGGTACCCACCGTCAAAACATTTTATGCGTAGCCTTATCATAAATAGCTTTAAATTAATATATATTTAATTATTGTAATTAATATCAATAATTTAATACCTAAATTAAATTATTGGAATTAATAGAAATAACTTAATATCGAAATTAAATTATTAGAATTAATACCAATAATTTATGACAATATTAATACTAGTAATAAATCTCTCTCATTTAATACACGATTTTACACCTATATAAAGAGGTAATCCCCATTCATTCTCCTCACACCTTAACACTTCTCTCTCTCTCTCTCTCTACCGCTCCATTTCCCGGTGAAACTCGAACTAGAGTTTCGACTTAAACATTTTTCTTAACCTCGAAAGGAGAGGTCGAGCTCTTTAGAACCGGGGAGAAGATAGCTATCCGATAGCAAACTCCAGTCAATTCAAGAATCGTTGGAGAAGCGCTGGCATGATGGGAAGCAGCTTCGGTGGACCGAAATTGCCCTATTTCAGCCAAGCTAAAATTGGCCATTTCAAGCCCTCCTCAGGCCAAACCAAGCCCTCCCAACACTTCCTTAGCCTTTCCATGGTCGAATTAGGACCGAAAGGTAAGCTAATTCGGCTCCCCTTTACAATTTTTGATCAATGCTAGAGAGAGGGTCGACCGAATTTTAATGACGAAATTCTAATCCAATTCCACATCAATTGATGTGATTCTTGATACTAGGATGAAACTCAGGACGAGAGTTATCTGCCCGGATCGAAAGCTCGGACCGCCGTGCATTCACCGGTGAGTAATCGAAGCTCTCTCTCTATAGTTCATTTTTCGACAAATGTCTATTTGAGCTCGTCCCGACGTTAAAACTTGCGATTCACATTTCTAAAGAATCGTATGAACATGTAGAAACTCAATTTCAACTTCAATTTCAACAATCGGAAACGTATGATGGGTCAATTTGATGAAATCAAATTCGGCTGTGTAAGAAGTTGGAATTGGGGGAAAATTGGGGATTTTCGAAATTCAAAGGATCAAAATGAAATTTCATTAAATTGAGGGTCAATTGGGCATGAAAATAATGTATGAGGACCAATTGAGGAATTTTGAAAATTTTGGGGCAAAACTTACCATTTTTTGTAAAGGAAGGGCAAAATGGTAATTTTGGAAAAATTTAGGGACCAAATTGGAAATTTAGGAAATTAAACCCCTTTTGGTGAAATTGAATAAATTGTGTTCCCAAGATAAATTTTAAAAGTTACGGGACTCAATTTGAGGAAAACCGACATTAAGGACTTAAATTAAAGAGAAATAACTTTAGGGACCTAATTGCAAATAACTAAAAGTTTGGGTTTTCTCATTTATTGGAAATGAATGAAGGTTGTTATGCCGAGCAATAATCAACAAGGATGTTCATATCGTGTAGGAACACGAAATATCGGGAACGCCGGCTTGGACGAGCTCGCGTAAGTACAAAGAATCTGTCAAGTGGAATTCACTGCGTTAACGATTGAGTGAGTTTACTAACATCATATTCGGTTGGGATGATTAGCACAACTTAAAGATAAAAACTACTTAGCGGTTGTGAGTGAGAATTATATATCATACCCAGTTGGGGATGATAAGTACCTTGGTATAAAAACCCACTGTCTAGTGGTATTTTAATCATCACCACTTAAAGAAAGTGATGTGAAAATTATGCGAAAAAAACTACTTACCGGTTGTAAGTAGATCATATCCGGTTGGTATGATAAGACTTCCTCGAAGGAAGTTGAAAACTTGTTCATCGATTATGAACAGAGATGTCTTTATACCGGTTGGTATAATGGACAGCGAAAACCTATTTTATCGGAAGTGTTCTCCCCTTATTGTGTGCTAATGCTTAAACAATTTGGGAGAGCTTCTTTACGGGAGCTCGAATAGCTCTTATAGGCCGGGGGCCTCGATTTTGGAACTTGAGGGCTAGAATGCCCAGTTTTTTTGAAAATCTCGTATAGTAGACCCAAGGCTAGTTGGCACGAGCAGGAGCTCGTAAATGAACATGATATATGTGCCATAAAACTTAATAAGTGAATTTTTTGGCCATGGTATCAAGATAGGACCAACATGCTCAGTCAACTAGCGGTAGTGCAACATGACAGGTCGACGGACTAGTCAAGACAAACAACTGTGGGTTGAGTTGAGAGTCGGGGCCGTTGGACCAGTGGCACCACATATTACATGGCTTGATAAGAAAATATTGTTTGTGCATGCACTATGATTAGAAGATCATCAAGATGCCCATGAGGGGTAGTGATGTGTCCTAAGGGCCCTGGACGACCCGGTGAGTATAAGGGCAGATCATCGTTCTAGGTGTCTCTGTGAAATCTAGTGTAGCACAAAGCACATGAGACCAGGGTGAGGATAAGATGAGGTCTCTGTCCTCATACGGACACGAAGAAGTTATTTCGGGATTGTGGGTCGGATGTCGCATACATCCACTCATTCCCAGGGTAGAAGTGGTCGTACTTCTATCTTGGTGGCAGGAAAAGTCGCTCCGAAGCCACTAGCGGGTTCAGTAGTGATACTGACTTGCGAATGTGTGTAACCTTAATGATGAAGGATGTGTGTTGGGTGATGACACACCGGTAACTAAAAAATAATGGAAAAACCCAAATGTTAAAATGAAGGGATTTTTTAATAGAAAGGAGTTTGGCACACTCCATATAAATGTTTTTCTTAAAAGTTAAAAGTAAACCTTTAAAAACCCATTCATTGAGTAGTCGTACTCACCCACTCCCTTATATCCCTTTCAGGAAATCCCAGAAAGCCTACCCTGAAAGACAATCAACTAAGATGCCTATAAGACAGATATGTAAAGCTTAAAATTTTATGCAGTTTTGATTATGCTATTCCAGGAAATGGTGCAGGTTTAAAAGACGTCTTACTCTTTACGGATTATAATATGGGGAAACCCTTTATTAAACTAGGAGAGTGGTGGTTTGTTCACGGGGATCCGACCAAACCGGATGGGGGCGTGATAGTGACCTCTTGGGAAGTATGATTTTTTTGTAACCCGAAATTTCGGTCAAAAAATTTTTATGCGAAGGTATGCCTTATCATAAATTGTCATAAATTAATTTATATTTAATTATTATAATTAATACCAATAATTTAGTACCTAAATTAAATTATTGGAATTAATACAAATAATTTAATACCAAAATGAAATAATTGGAATTAATACCAATAATTTATGTCAATATTAATACTAGTAATAAATCTCTCTCATTTAATACACGATTATATAGAGGTCATCCCCATTCATTCTCCTCACAACTAAACACTTCTCTCTCTCTCTACTGCTCCATTTCTTGGTGAAGCTCTAACCAGAGTTTCGACTTAAACTTTTTTCTTAACCTCGGAAGGAGAGGTCGAGCTCTTTAGAACCAGGGAGAAGTCAGATACCTGATAGAAAACTCCAGTCGATCCGAGAATCACTAGAGAAGCACCAACATGATGGAATAGTAAAGCAGCTCAGGTGGACCGTAGCTGCCCTATTTTGGCCGAGTTGAAATTGGCCATTTCGAGCCCTCCTCAAGCCAAACAAGCCTTCCCAATACTTACTCAGCCCTCCCATGGCCGAATTACGATTGAAATGTAAGCCAATTCAGCTCCACTCTACAATTTCTTGTCGGTGATAGAGAGAGAACTGGCAGAATTTCAATAATAAAATTCAAACTCAATTCGGTATCAATTGATGCGATTCTTGATTCTAGGATGAACCTCAAGATGAGAGCTATTTGCCTAGGAGTCAGGCATCTTTTTCCTATTTTTCCTAGAATAACATTATATAAAACTGAATATAAATCTTACATACCTATCTTAAGGTTCAACTACAAAAAGGTCTTTAAGGTTGGTTTCCCTGGGTTACATGAAAGGGGTAAAAGGGAGGGGTGAGTTCTACAACTCAGTGAATGGGTGTTGTGAGTGAGTTTTCATAAACAAACTAGCTTTAAACAAGTGTGCCAAAATCCTTATTTCCTTTAAGAATGATCTTTTCTCAAATTTCTGTTTTTTTTTTCAAAAACCTTTTTCCTTATTTTCACATTAGGTGCGGCTAACAGTCAACACACCCACTTCATCAGGAAGGCATCACACATTCGTAGGTGCAGCCCATCCACTACACCTACTTGTGTCTCGGAGTGTCTTTACCGGCCACCAAGATAGAAGCTCATCCACTTCTACCCTGGGTCTGAGTGGATGTTCACGACATTCGACCCCCTCCTCCCTAACCCGGAAACAACTCCGTGTCCATATGAGGATAGAGACTTCATCCCATCCTCACTCTTAGTCTCATGCGCAAGAAGCTACGTCGAGCTTCCTGACTACTGGCATGACAAATTGCCCTTACTTCCACCATGTCGTCCAGTAGCCCTTACGACACATCAGTACCTCTCTTTGGCATCCGCCACTCTCCCGATTTATTAGGGGTTTTCCCCCTTATTTTACCTGGGAGGAGTAAGGCATCCTTTAAACCTGTTCCTTTCCTAAAATAACATTAATCAAAACTGCATGAAATTTTAAACTTTACATACTTGTCTTATAAGTATGACTAATAGGAGGTGCTTGGGTAGGTTTCCCTTAGTTAACTAAAAAGGGATATAAGGGAGGGGGTGAGTTCAACGACTCAGTGAATGGGTGTTTATATCTTGACTTTCAGAAAAATAGTTCGAATTGGAGTATGTCAGACTCCTTATTTTCTTTTAAAACATTTTATCCTTAAATCTTAGTTTTCATAGCCATTTCTCATCACAACGGTGTGTTTGTCAACCAACACATGCCCTTTATCATGAAGGGAACACACATTCGCAGGAAAGCATGTCCATTGCACCCACTTGTGGCGTTAGAGCGACTTTATCGGCCACCTAGATAGAAGCACATTCACTTCTACCATGAGAATGAGTAGATGTACACGACATCTAACCCTCAATCCCCTAAAGAAAACTTTGTGTCCATATGAGGACAGAGACCTCATCCCGACCCCACCCCGGTCTCATGAGCATGAAGCTATATCGAGCTTCCCTAACTGTTAGCATGACACTCTGCCCTTACCACCACCATGTCGTCTAGTAATCCCTAGGATGCTTCACTACTCCTCTTGGGCATCTTGAAGGTTTCATACCTCAGTGCATGCACAAAACAACAGTTTTCCTAATAAGACATTTAATCTTTGGTGCCACTGGTCCAACAGCTCTGACCCTCAACTCGACCTGCAGTTGTTTGTCTCAACTGGTCCATCGACCTGTCATGTTGCACTACCCCCAATCCATCGAGTATGTCGATCCTATCCTGGTACCATGGCCAAACATATCATTAATTTAAAATTTTATTTTCTTAAACTTCATGTTTTTTTATGAGCTCCTACTCAACTGGCCTTGGGCATATTGTACAAGAATTTAAAAAATTGAGCATATTAGCCCCCAAGTTCCAAAACCGAGGCCTCCAGCCTATCTGAGCAATTCGAGCTCCCATCAAGAAGGTTTCCCAAAAGGATTAAGCAATGGCACACAGTCAGGAGAGAGCACTTCTGACAAAAATAATCTTTTAGCCATCCATCACACCAACCGGGAGTGAGGACATCTCCACTCATAATCGATGAATGGGTTTTCTATTTCATTTTAGTAAGTTTATCATACCAACCGTGTATGATCTACTTACAACTAGTAAGTAGTTTTTTCTTGAAATTTCCGCATCACTCCATTCAGGTGTGACGTTTAAAATTTCACTTAGTAGTGGGTTTTCATTTCCGAGGTGCTTATCATCCCAACCGAGTATGATATAAAAATCCCACTCACCTGATAACATAGTGATTTTCTCTTAACCAGTTCTTTGTCTACACCTAAGCTTGTCCTAGCTAGCATTCCCAGTACTTCATGTTCCTTCATAATATGAACATCCTTGTTCATTATCCCTTAGCCTAATAGCCTTCATTCATCATTAATGTATGAAATACTCAAACTTTTCAATTTATTGCAATTAGGTCCATAAATTTCTTTTTCTTTAACTTTAGGTCCCTAATGCCGATTTTTCCCCAAATTGAGTCTCGAAACTTCTAAAATTCACATTAGGACCTCAATTTATTCAAATCATAAAAAGCGGTTCAAGTTTCCCAAATTTCCAATTTGGTCCCCAACTTTTCCAAAATTACCATTTTGCCCTAACTTTACAAAAATGGTAAATTTCAACCAAAATTTCCAAAAATTGACCAATTGGTCCTCCAACATCTTTTTCATGCCCAATTGGCCTCAATTTTATGAAATTACACTTTAGTCCCTCAAAATTTTGAAATCCCCAAATGTTTCACCAACTTCAACCTTCCAACCTAACTGGATTTGATTTCATCAAATTGACCAATAAATCAAAGTTAATTGTTTAAATTGAAGTTAGATTTAAGTTCTACACCTCCATACGATTCAATTGCACTTTGAATCGCACAATTTGACACCAAAATGAGCTCAAACGGAGCTTCGCTTGAAAACTAAGTGTAGAGAGAGAAAGCTTCGAAAGCTTACTATCAGGGCGTGGTGGTCCGAACTTTCAATCTAGGTAAATAGCTCTTGTCCTAAGGTTTCTCCTAGGATCAAGAATCACATCAATTCATGTCGAATTGAGGGAGAATTTGGTCAGAAAAGATCTATTGACTCTCTCTAGCACTGATCGGAATTTATAGAGAGGAGCTGAATTGGCTTACCATTCCGCTCTAATTCAGCTATAGGAGGGTTGTGAAAGTGTTGGGAGAGCTTGGTTTGGCCTCAGAAGAGCTCAAATTGGCTATTTTCAGTTCAGCCGAAATAGTCTTTCATTTACCAATTTGATCACTTATCTTCGTCGGCACTGCTCAATTTTTTGGCGAGTGAATAGTGTTATCATCTGAAGAAAGAAGACGACACTGTTCCTAATCGGACTGGACTGGTCTGAACCATGTTCAAAGCTTAAACCAATCGGTTCAGGCTCGATTTGATAGAGTTTTTCAAAATTCAAAATTTTTAAATTCATCTAAATTCATTCTGTATCAAATGGTGGCCTCATTCTCCAATTTGAATTTTCTAAGCCACCTAGAAAAAGGAATTTAGAAACTGGTTCAAACAAGTTCAATCAAGTTCACCTGAATCGATTTGGTTTTCACCTCCAATTCATCCTAAAGTTCTTTTTTATGACTTTTGTGACTATTTTGGTCACTCGTAATCCATAAATTTCTTGATTTGCACTTTCTCTATCGATTCTGATTTATGAACCAACACAATTTTCTCTTTGGAAATAACCGGTTCTTTCCCCAATTTTTCTTTTTATCAAAGTATGGGGTTTACAGAACCGGGCCTAAACCAGTTTGAACTATACATGAACTGGATTCTAAATTCATTTTTCGTGGTGAATTAAAGTGATCAAATTGGTAAATTGAATCCAGCATTAGATAGAAAATTAATTTAGATTAATTTACCAAACCTCCCCGACACCCCCACGGCCCTCACACGGCCTCAATAGACTGAAATGTAAGCCAACTCGGCCATCCTCCATCGTTGTAGATCGGTGTTAGAGAGAGAAAGTGATGAATTTCACTGATTAAATTCACCCTCAATTGGACTTCAATTGTAGCGATTCTTAATCCAAGAAGAAACCTCAGGACAAGAGCTACCTCCCCCGATTGAGAGCTCTCACTGTCGTACCTCCAACGGTAATCTTTCAAAACTTTTTCTCTCTACCAAATTTTTCTGGTGAAGCTCCGTTTGAGCTCAATTCAGAACCCAGATGTTGCAGTTCAAAGCTTGATTGAATCGTAAGAAACTATAGGAACTGATTCATGCCCTCAATTGGAGCAATTAACCCCGATTGAATGGTCAAATTGAAGCAATCAAATTCGGTCAGTTTAAATGGGAGAAATTGGGGGAAATTTTTGGGAAAATTGGGGATTTCAAAAAATTGAGGGACCTTCATGCAATTTCTCAAAATTGAAGGCCAATTGGTAATGAGAAAGATGATGGGAGACCAATTGGTCAACTTTTGAAACATTTGGGGCCAAATTGCTATTTTTGGAAAGTAGGGGCAAAATCATAATTTTTGAAAAATTGGGGACCAAATTGGAAATTTGGAAAACTTGAGCCCCTTACACAATTTTGAGTAAATTGAGGACCCAAAGGGAATTTTGGAAGCCTTGGGACTCAATTTGGGGAAAAGTTAGCATTAGTGACCTAAAGTTAAGGAAAATGAACTTTAGGGACCTAAGTGCAATAAACTAAGATTTAGACCTAGTTGTCCATACATGAGAAAAAGAAGGGCTGTCATGTTGAACCTTTTCTGATAATGATACCCAAACCGTGTAGGTACACTTGTGACCGGAACGCAAGCAAGAAAGCTAACGTGGACTTGGAAAACCAACTATGGACGAACACATCACAGTTTTCGCGTGAGTGGGCTTAATTATACATCATACCCAGTTGGGATGGTGAGTACTTTAAAAATGAAAAACCACTTATGAGTGGAATTATTTCACATCATAATCGGTTGGTAAGATGAGTTTCCTTGAGGAAAGGAGAAACCCACCTACCGGTTGTAAGCGGAGATATCATCACACCTGGTTAGTGTGATGAGTTGAAAATGAAATTTTGTTAGAAGTGTTCTCCCCTGACTCTGTGCCAATGCTTAAAACATTTGGGAGACCTTCTTGACGGGAGCTAGAACAGCTAAGATAGGTTAGGGGCCTTAGTTTTTGAACTCATGGGACTAAATACCCAGTTTTGGAAAAACACGTGCATAAGGCCCAAGGCTAGTGGGCATGAGTAGAAGCTCGTAAACAAATTTAATTAAGAAGAGCCATGAAAATTTTTAATGAAATTGATTATGTGATTTTGCCACAATACCGAGTCAGGACCGACAATGCTCAATGGACTGGCGGCAGTGCATCAAGGCCAGGTCGATGGACAGACCTAGACAAACAATTGTAGGTCGGGTTGAGCGTTAGGGCTGTTGGACCGTTGGCATCAAAGATGATGGCTATGATATGAAAAACTCATATCTGTGCATGCACTTGTGGTACATGACCATCAAGATGCCCTAGGGGGTAGTGATGGATCCTATGGGCTACTAGATGACATGGTGGAGATAAGGGTAGTTTGTCATGTCAGTCAGTCTTGAAGCTTGGAGTAGATTCTTGTGGATGGGACCCAAGTGGGGTCGGCATGAGGTCTCCATCCTCATACGGACACAAAGTGACATTTGAGTTTGAGGGTCGAACATCAGGGACATTCCACTTAGACCCACGGTAGAAGTGGACACGCTTCTATCTTGGTGGATAGTAAAGTCGCTCCAATCCACAAGTGGGTACAGTGAATGGGCTATACCTACGAATGTGTGTACCATTCCTGATGAAGGGCATATGTTATTTTCTAAACTCCTCCCGAGGCAAGGGGATGGACTAAGAGAGCTAAACACACCTAATACGAAAATGGAAAAAGGTTTTAAAAACCAAAATTTAGGGAAAACCTTTTTAGATAAAGCTATTTTTGAAAACTCACTCCCAACACCCGCTCACTAAGTTGTAGAACTCACCCCCTCCCTTTTACCCCTTTCAGGTAACCAAGGAAACACCAATCTTAAATACCCTCCTAAATTGGAACAATAAGAAGACAAATGTGTCTGTTTTACAATACTCAGTTTTGTATAATACTATTCTATGAAAGATATGTAAAAGGACGCCTTACTTCTCACGGTTTAGAAAATGGTGAAACCCTTAATGGACCAAAGAGAGTAGTGGGTTGCTCACGAGTATCTCACCAAACCAGGTCGGGTGTGACAAGTTTCCATACTGGTCGAGCTTATCCTCATCAAAAAATGCCCAAATCAGAGGGAATATTCCTTTCACCAGAAAAGGAAAGATTTTCTACATTGATGAACAGTGTTGTCATCGTAGTAAGACGATGACACTGTTCTAGACTGTACTGGTCCGGTCCGACCGGGTTCGGTTTAGGCCCGATTCGACCAGTTTTCTAAAAATTAAAAATTTATAAATTAACCTAAATTCATTTTCTACCTAATGGTGGCCTCAATTTTCCAATTTGAGATTTTTAAGCCACTTAGAAAAATAAATTATCCAATTTGGTTCATTACGGTTCAACTCGGTTCAGGTCCAGTTCACTCTGAACTGATCCTATTTCCCCATCCAATTCACTTCATGGTTCTTCCCCTTGATTTTTGTGACCTTTTGGTTGCTTGGGATTTTCTAATTTCCCATTTTAACCCTTCATTAGATAGTTCAGTTTTCTCCTTAGAAATGACCGGTTCTTTCCCGATTTTTCCCATTCTCAAAAGGATGGGGTTTATAGCTATCACACTCCGACCCGGTTTGGTCGGATCCCTATGATCAACCTACCGCTCTCTTGGTTCAAGAGGGGTTTCCCCCTTCTTTAATTCAAGAGGAGTCAGGCGAAATCTCAACCTTGTTCCCTATAATAGCATATATCAATAAAAATGCAAGCTCAAGATAATTAAGCATACCTGACAAAGGGTAAGGCATGGTGATATCTCTAGTCATTTCTCTATTTCCTAAAAAGGGATAATAAGGGTGGGTGAGTTTCTACAACTTAGTGAATGGGAAATTTTTAAAAAAATAAAGTTTCAATAAAATAATTTTTGAATTGGAGTGTGCGAGACTCCGTATTTCCTTTAAGATATTTCATCCTCAAAATCACGGTTTTCATAGCCATTTTTCATCATACAAATGATATGTTTATCAACCAACACATGCCCTTCATCATGAAAGGAACCCACATTCGTAGGGCAGCACGTCCACTGCAACCACTTGTGGCGTCGGAGCGACTTTACCAGCCAACTTGATTGAAGTCAGTCCACTTCTACCCTGAGAATGAGTGGATGTATGCGACATTTGACCCTCAATCCCGTAAAGAAACTTCGTGTTCATATGAGGACAGATATCTCATCTCAACCCCACCACGGTCTCATGCACATGAAGCTACGATGAGCTTCCCTAACTATTGGCATGACAAACTGTACTTATCTCCACCATGTCGTCTAGTAGCCCCTAGGATTCATCACTACCCCTCTTGGGTGTCTCGAAGGTTTCATACCTTAGTGCATGCAAAAAATAACAGTTTTCCTCATAAGCCATTTAATCTTAGGTGCCATTGGTCTAATGGCCCCGACCCTCAACTCAACTTGAAGTTGTTTGTCTCAATTGGTCTGTCGACCTATCATGTCGCACTACCGCTAGTCCATCGAGTATGTCAGTCATGTCTTGGTATCATGGCCAAACATATCATTAATTTAAAGTTTTCATGGCTTAAACTTCATGTTTGTTTATGGGTTCCTGCTCGTGCCATCTGACCTTGGGCCCATTGTACGAGATTTTCAAAATCAGGCATTTAGCCCCCAAGTTCCAAAACTGAGGCCTCCAGCCTATCTCAGCTATTCGAGCTTTTGTCAAGAATGTCTCCTGAAAAGTTTAAGTAGTGGCACACAGTTAGGGGAGAGCACTTCCAACAAAAAAAATCTTTTAGCAGTCCATCACACCAACCGGGTGTGAGGACATCTCCGCTCATAATCGATGAACGAGTTTTCTACTTCCTTATAGGAAGTTCATCATATAAACCGGATTTGATCAACTTACAATCGGTAAGTAGTTTTCTCACATCACCCCATCAAGGTGTGATATTAAAATCCCACATTGTAGTGGGTTTTCATTTCTTATGTGATTATCATCCCAACTGGTTATGATATAAAAATCTCACTCACTCATGAATGTCATGAATCCTTCTTAACCGGCTTTCGTCTCCTCGCAAGATTGTCTTAGCTGGCATTCCCAATACTTCACGTTCCTACACAATATGAACATTCGTGTTCATTATCCTTTGGCTTGATAGCCTTCATTCATCACTAATGAATAAAATATCCAATTTTTCAATTAATTGCAATTAGATCCCTAAAGTTCTTTTTCTTTAACTTTAGGTTCCTAATATCGATTTTTCCCCAAATTGAGTCTCGAAACTTCACAATTTTACTTTGGGACCTCAATTTATTCAAAATCACAAAAAGGGTACAAGTTTCCCAAATTCCCAATTTGGTCCCCAATTTTTCCAAAATTACTATTTTGCCACTACTTTACAAAATGGTAAATTTCACCCCCAAAAATTCCAAAAATTGGCCAATTGGTCCTCAATATCTTTACCATGCCCAATTGGCCCTCAATTTTAGGAAATTGCACTTTAGTCCCTCGAATTTTTGAAATCCCCAAATTTTCCCCAATTTCAATCTTTCAACTTGGTCAAATTTGATTTTATCAAATTGACTGATCAAACGAGGTTAATTGTTGAAATTGAAGGTAGATTTAAGTTCCTACACATCCATACAATTCAATTTCACATTGAATCGCATGAATTGATGCTAGAACGAGCTCAAATGGAGCTTCGCCGAAAAATTGAACGTAGAGAGAGAAAGCTTCGAAAGCTTACTGTCGGAGGCACGGCGATCCGAGCTTTCAATCTGTGCTGATAGCTCTTGTCCTCCTTCTCTAACTCAAGAGGAGCCAAGCGTACTTTCAACCTTGTTCCCTATAAAGACATATATCAAATATAATGCAAGCTTAAGAGAAATTAAGCATACCTGATAAAGGGTAAGGCTTGGTGTTATGCCCAGTCATTTCCTCTATTTCCTGAAAAAGGATAAAAGGAGGGGTGAGTTTCTACAACTCAGTGAATGGGTATTTTAAAAAAAATGAAGTTTCGATAAAAATATTTTTCAAATTGGAGTGTGCCAGACTACTTAATTTCCTTTAAATTTTCTCATCTTCAAATTTTAGTTTTTAAAATCATTTCTCATCACAATAGTGTGTTTATCAACCAACACACACCCTTCATCATGAAGGAACACACAATCGTAGACCAGCCTGTCCATTGTACCCACTTATAGCATCGGGGCGACTTTACCAGCCACCTAAATAGAAGCACGTCCACTTCTACCCTAAGAATGAGTGGATGTTCGCAACATCCAACCCACAATCCCATAACAAAACTTCGTGTCCATATGAGGACAGAGACCTCATCCTGTCCCCACCCCAGTCTCATGCGCTTGAAGCTACATCGAGCTTCGTAAGACTTCTAGTACGACTAACTGCCCTTATATCCACTAGGTCGTCTAGAGCCCTAGGATGCATCACTACCCCTCTTGGGCATCTTAAAGGTCCCGTAACACAATGCAAGCACAATCAATAGTTTTTCACATAATGCTATATAATATGTGGTGCCACTAGTCCAACGGCCCCGACCCTTAACTCGACATGTAGCTATTTTTCTTGACTAGTCCGGAGACTTTCCATGTCGCACTACCGCTAATTGACTGAGTATGACGGTCCTGTCTCGGTACCATGACCAAACAACTCATTTACTTAAGTTTTCATAGCATATTAATCATGTTTGTTTACGAGCTCCTACTTGTGTCAACTGGCCTAGGGCCCACTGTTCAAGATTTTCAAAATCGGGCTTATTAGCCCAAAAAGTTCCAAAACTGAGGCCTCCAACCTAATAGAGCTATTTGAGCCCATCAAGAAAGTCTCCCAAAATATTTTAGTAGTGGCACACAGTCAGAGAAGAGCACTTCCGACAAAATATACTTTTCAACTGTCCATCATACCATCCAAGTATGAGGACATCTCCCTCATAACCGATGAACGGGTTTTCCACTTTCTCCGAGGAAGTTTTATCATACCAACTGTGTATGATCTACTTACAACCTGTAATTAGTTTTTCCGCTTGATTTCAACATCACTCCTCTTAGGTGTGATGATTAAAATACCACTTAGCAGTGGTTTTTTTTTTCATTTTTGAGGTGCTTATCATCCTAACCGGGTATGATATTAAATTCCCACTCACGCGATCGTGCAGTGTATTTCCTCTAAATCGGCTTTTGTCCCTTATGAGCTTTGTCTTAGCTAGTATTCCTAATATCTCATGTTCCTACACGGTATGAACATCCTTATTCATTATCATTTAGCTTGATAGCCTTCATTTATTATGAATGACTAAAAATATCTAACTTTTCAAATATTTGCAATTTGGTCCCTAAAGTTCTTTTTCTTTTACTTTAGGCCTCAAATGTCAGTTTTTCCCCAAATTGAGTTCTGAAACTTTAAAAATTCACCTTGGGACCTCAATTTATTCAAATTCACAAAAAGGGGTTCAATTTTCCCAAATTCCCAATTTGGTCCCCTTTTTCCCAAATTACCGTTTTGCCCCTCCTTTACAAAAATGGTAAGTTTTACCCAAAAATTCCAAAATTTGTTCAATTGGTCCTCCAACATTCTTATCATGCCAATTGACCCTCAATTTTATAAAATTGCATTTTAGTCCCTCAAATTTTTGAAATCCCCAATTTTCTCCCAATTTCAACTTTCTAACACACCTGAATTTGATTTTATCAAATTGACCAATCAAACAAGTTTAATTGTTAAAATTGAAGTTAAATTGGAGTTCCTACATCTTAATATGATTCAATTGCACTTTGAATCGTAAGTTTTGACGCCGGAACAAGCTCAAACAAAGCTTCGCCGAAAAATAGAACGTAGAGAGAGAAAGCTTCAAATGCTCGTCATCGGAGGCGCGGCGGTCCGAGCTCTTAATCTGGGCAGATAGGTCTCCTCCTGAGGTTGCTCTTAGGATCAAGAATTGCATCAATTGATGCCAAATTGGGTGAGAATTTTATCATCAAACTTCTGTCGGTTCTCTCTATAGCACCGGTCGAAAATTACAGAGGGGAGCCGAATTAGCTTACCTTTCAGTTCTAATTCGGCCGTAGGAGGGCTAAGGAAGTGTTGAAAGAGCTTGATTTGGCTTGAGGAGGGACTAAATTGGCTGATTTTAGCTCCACAGAAAAAAGGCAGCTTCAGTTCGCTAGAGCTGCTTCACTGTTCGATCACGTCGGCGCTTCTCCGGCGACCCTCAGAGCAAATGAAGACTACCACCGTGTAGCTGACTTCTCTCCAATTCTAAGGAACCTGACCACACCTTGTCTGGCTTAGAAAAGACCCTATATCAGAGCTCTAGTTCAAGCTTTGCCAAAAAATTGAGTAGCTGAGAGAGAGTGAGGTTTTCAGGTGTGGAGAGGATAAATGGAGAGGGGCTCTTTATATAGGGAGCTCGGGGATTCGTCAACCGTCCGTTTGGCACACTTATAATAGTTATTGATGGCCTAAAACATACTGAATAGAAACATTTCCTCTTCACTTGCGCTGCTTTGATTTTCCGGCAAGTGAACAGTACTATCATCTCAAGGAAGAAGACGACACTGTTCTGAACTAGATCAGTACGAACTGGGTTCAAATCTTAAACCGATCAGTTTATGCCCGATTCGACTGAGTTTTTTAAAATTAAAAAATTCTAAATTTATTATCTATCAAATGGTGGCCTCAATTCTTAAATTGGAATTTTCTAAGCCACCTAAAAAATGAATTTAGCATCTAATTCAATAGTGATTCAAACCAGTCCAAACCGGTTTAATCTGGTTCAGATCTAATTCACCTAAACCGGTTTGGTTTTCATCCCCCATTCATCCTAAAGTTTTTTTCATGATTTATGTGACTCTTTAGGTCACTTGGGATCCATAATTTTCCTAGTTTGCCCTCTCTCTATCGATTCTAGTTTATAAACTGGTTCAATCTGGTTCGAATCCAGTTCACCCGAACTGGTCTGATTTTTCTCTCCCAATTTGTCCTAAGGTTCTTTTTCAATGATTATGAACCCTTTTGGGTCACTTGGGAGTTGTAAATTCTCCAATTTTCCCATTTCCCAATAATCAGGTTTGTGAATCGATTCAGTTTTCTCACCCGGTTTGACCGGCTCTTTTTTTATTTTCCTTAACTCCAAAGAACGGGGTTTACATTCTTCCAAGAATCAAGAATCACCTCAATTGTTTCACTATTTGATCACGTCGGCGCTTCTCCGACGAACCTCAAGTGGAGGCTACAGGCATGTAGCTGACTTTTCCCTGAATCCTAAGAACCCAACTACGCCTTCTTTGGCTCAGAAAAGACCCTATATCAGAGCTCTGGTTCGAGCTTCACTGGAAATTGGAGCAATTGAGAGAGAATAGAGTTTTCAGGTGTAGAGAGGATGAATGAGGAGGGGCTCTTTATATAGGAAGCTCGTGGACTTCTTGGTCATCCGATTGGCACCTTAATGGAGATCATTCATTGCCTGAAACTCCCTAACTAGAGACTTTTCAGTTTCGCCAGCTCTGTTTGATTTTCTGGCAAGTGAACGGTCCAAGCTTTCGATCTAGACAGATAGCTCTCGTCTTGGGGTTCATCCTAGAATCAAGAATTGCATCAATTGATGCCGAATTGAGTTAGAATTACATCATCGAAATTCTACCAGTTCTCTCTCTAGCATCAATCGGAACTTGCAGAAGGGAGCCGAATTGGCTTATCTATCAGTCCTAATTCGGCCGTGGGAGGGCTGAGGAAGTGTTGGGAGGGCTTGGTTTGGCTTGAGGAGGGATCGAAATAGCCAATTTCAACTTGGCTGAAATAGGACAGCTTTGGTCCGCCGGAGCTGCTTCACTGTTCCATCACGCCAGTGCTTTTGCGGCGACCCTTAGAGCAAACGGAGACTACAGGCGTGTATCTGACTTCTCCTAATTCTAAAGAACCCAACCTCACCTTCTTTGGCTCAGAAATGATCCTATATCGGAGCTCTGGTTTGATCTTCATCGGAAAACTAAGCAACTGAGAGAGAGTGAGCTTTTCAGGTGTGGAGAGGATGAATGGAGAGGGGATCTTTATATAAGGAGCTTGGGGACTCATTGGTCGTCCATTTGACACTTTTATGACAAACATTGATGGCCTGAAATGTATCGAACGGAAACATTTCTTCTCCATCAGTGTTGCTTCAATTTTTCGGCGAGTGAACAGTGCTATCATCTGAAGGAAGAAGACAACATTGTTCTAAACCGGACTGGATCGGTCCAAACTGGATTCGAAGCTTAAACTGACCGCTTCACCCCTCATTCAACCAATTTTTTCAAATCTGAAATTTTTTAAATTCATCTAAATGTCAAATTTAGGGAGAATTTGGTTAGTAAAGAACTGTCAGTTCTCTCTCTAGCACCGATCGGAATTCACAGAGGATAGCCAAATTGGCTTACCTTTCCGCTCTAACTCGGTCGTAGGAAGGCTGAGTGACTGTTGGGAGAGCTTGGTTTGGCCTGAGAAGGGCTTGATTTGGCTGATTTCAGCTCGACAGAAATAGGGCAGCTTTGGTCCACCGGAGCTGCTTCACTGTTCGATCACACCGGCGCTTCTCCAGCGACCCTTAGAGCGAATGAAGACTACCACCGTGTAGCTGATTTCTCTCTAGTTCCAAGGAACCCGACCACGCCTTGTTTGGCTCCAAAAAGACTCTATATGGGAGCTCTAGTTCAGGCTTTGCCAAAAAAATGAGTTGCTAAAAGAGAGTGAGGTTTTCAGGTGTGGAAAGGATGAATGGAGAGGGGCTCTTTATATAGGGAGCCCGGGGACTCATCGGTCGTCCGTTTGGCACCTTTGTGACAGTCATTGATGGTCTGAAACGTACTGAACAGAAACGTTTCCTCTTCATTGGTGCTACTTCAATTTTCGGCGAGTGAATAGTATTGTCATCTGAAGGAAGAAGACAACACTATTCTGAACCGAACCGGGTTCAAAGCTTAAACTGGTCGGTTCAGGCCCAATTCGACCGAGTTTTTCAAAATTAAAAATTTCTAAATTCATTATCTATCAAATGGTGGCCTCAATTCTCAAATTGGAATTTTCTAAGCCACCTAGAAAAATGAATTTATTATTTGATTCAATAGTGATTCAAACCAATCTAAACAGGTTCAAATCCAGTTCACCTGAACTAGTCTAGTTTTCTCTTCCAAATTGTTCTAAGGTCCCTTTCCAATATTTTTATTACTCTTTGGGTCATTCGGGAGTTGTAAATTTCCCAATTTACCCATTCTCTAGTGATCAAGTTTGTGAACCGGTTCAGTTTTCTCACTCGGTTTGACAGGTTCTTTCCCTGATTTTTCCTTAACTCGGTGGTATTTACAACAGTAATAAAGATAAAAACCATAAGGGATAGACTCAAAGTCGCCTAAGATATATAGAAAAGCTACATAAACAATCGGCATCGAGAGCTAAACATCGAGATTGAGGATGTGGTATTCTTAAAAGTCACCCTATGGAAGGGTGTACTGCGTTTTCAACCCCACGAGAAACTTAAATTACGGTATATTGGTCCCTACTTGGTCATACAAAGGGGTGTTATAGTGGCATACAAGTTACAGATACCACCCGAACTAGAAATATTCACAACGTGTTCCACAAGTCAGTATTGATGAAGTATGAACCATACCCGAGGCACATATTGGAATAACCCCCACTTGAACTCGAATAGACCTTAAACTACACTATGGAACCAATGCACATCATGGACCACCATGATAAGCAACTTTGGAACAAGGGTATACCAATGGCGAAGGTACTATGTCATAATGACTACATAGAAAAAGAAACATGGGAACTCAAGGCGGCCATGAAAGAAAAGTACCCTCACTTGTTTTAATTGAAAAAAATACAAAAAGATGTAAAGTTTGAAGTCCCGACAAAAATATTAAATGATAGTTTTGGGGACAAAATTCCTAAAAATCAGGAGAGAGTTGTAACACTAGAAAAATATGAACCGAGACCTACACTCGAAAGGAACGAGAAAGACAATATGGATACCGGCAAACCAATACGGTAACCAAACTAAATGGAGAATCTATACGTAACCCTAAACTTGGGAGTGAGAAGTGAACCCAAACAACCCTAAGCAAACATTCCCCAAACATGGATAAAGGATTGGGAGAAGCCCAAATAGAAATTGAGCCAAAAAGAGTTATCTAAGGAATTTAGAAAAAATGCCCCTAATTTTTATGAAGGGATAAACAAATCCAAAAATGGCAATTCTTGTAGCCAAACAACTTGGATAAGGATGTAGTATTTTTAGAAAAATAATTGGGCCAAGAACCGGTCAGGTCAATGGTGAATTGACCAAAAGAAGGCCAAAATCGATCAAATCGGTTCATAGCAGTAAAACCCCCAATTTTTATAAAGGGCAATTTAAATTAAAAAATGGTCGTTCTTAATCTCAAATAATAGGGCATTCAATGAAAAAATTTTAGAAATTTATTTTGTGCCAAGAACCGACCGAATTAGGGGTGAACCAACCAAATAAAGGTCACAATTAACCAAACCAATAGAGAAATTCACTGAGATTCGCTACCATGTGAACTGGTCGGCACGCTACGCTGAGCGCACACACGTGTCGTACACATAGGGTGCACGATGCACAAATCCGCGTGTGTATCATATTTTTCGCCTGACTAACCAAAGTCAGATCTGTATAAAATTCGGAAATAACCCAAGTCTTAGGGAAGATTTTCTGACTTGTTTCCTCCAACAAGATAAAAAGCAAAGTGAGATCTAGAAAGTTTCATCTAAGTCCCTGACCTCCCTACATAAGGCTCGACCCTCCTCTTGTCGGAGTATCACCAAAATTCTCTCTTAAAGCCAAACACCTCAAGTTTCCAACGACCTTTGAACAAGACATTCCCGTTTTCACTCTTGACCACAAAGCTTAGTGATACGGGTGTCCTTACAACTGGACAAGAGTTAGCTTTCAAACCCTACTCCTCTCAACCACCAACGCTCTCTCTCCCAACAGCAAATCAACGGAATCGTAACCTTGTTCTGTCAGCAAGAAAAAGAGCAAGAGCTTTTGGGGCCCCTCCCGACCTCCCAAACGACTAATTAAGGCCAAATCTTTTTCTAGAGAACCTCTCGATCTACTCTTGCCAACCACGGTAGTCATTTGGGCTATAGGTAAGCCTACTAACCATGAAAAATCTTAGAACCTTTGTTGGCCCTTCACTATTAACACTTCTCTAAATATCAGACATTTAAGGCAACTCCGACCATCGTAGACCGAGATCCAGGTGTCCATAGACTCGTGGGAGATTCACTTACACAATCCTATAACCCTCGACCCTCGTCGCTTCCTCACCGGTGAGTTTCTAGCCAAAACCAAATTTTGTGTTTAAATTACAAAGAGCTTCTGATCAAGCTTGGATCGGCACTATTCCAGCCAAGGCTAGCCAAAGAGTGATTGTGGGGACTTAGGGAAGATTATGAGGGAGCTAGATGTGATTTTTGGAAGAGTAATTAGGCTCGTTTTAAAGAGATAAAAGTAGAGGGGTCGAAATGTAACTTTTGGAAAGTTTAGGAACCTATTTATAATTTTTGTGAAAATGGGCACCTGAATGAGGTTAATTAGGAGTGTAATGACCTAGAGGAAAGAAGAAAAAGTATTAAAGAGCTTAAATGATAGCTTAAATTGAATTAATGACCAAAATGTAACTTTTAAAAAGTTAATAGAACAAAGTGTAATTTTTAAGAGTTAGATGACTAAAATGAAATATGGGAGAAGTTAAAAACCACTTAACAAGTTAAGAAAAGTTGGAGTACGTAGTAAAAAATAGTTATTATCAAAATCTAAGTTCAAAAGAAATAAATAAAAAGTAGAATGACAAAAATATAATTTTTAAAAAGTTAGAGATTAATATGTAATAAATAAAAAATATAAGAAATTTAGTGAAAAATGTTGAAAATAACTTAATACCATGGATGGAAAAAATATCTAAAATAGAAGAAAAAATATTGAGAATTTAAGATTACCAATTAGTTAGAAAAGAGTTACAAACACAAGGTTTGAGCAAATTCGACCTAAAATGGATAAAATTGTAAATTTGAAAAATTATGTAGTAAAGTATTATTTGAAAATCTTATATTATTATATATTACTATTTATGTAATTGTAACTTATTCTATTATAATCTGGACATTATATAGATATAAATGAGAGTATTGACCATATAATAAGAAAAAAAATATTTGTTCCATTACTAGGATGAGTTAATTTATAAATAAGAGTATTCACGATATAACAAGAAAAATTATTTGTTCTATTTAATCGATTATAATTCCTATTCTGCACTTATTTTATTTAAATATGAACATGGCTAAAAAAGTATTATAAAAGAACCAAATATTACCATATATAAAAAAAACATGATTTTAATTATAGAAATCAAGAGTTATATCACTCCTAACAATTAAGGAATTAAAAATATTACCATTCTTAGCTATCCAGAAAATGAAGACACTTTACTCTATTTTAATTCAAATAAAGTGATTCGGACTCCAAAAAAATATACCAGAGTGATTAATCCGTCCAAAAATAGTGTAAAAAATTAAATATTAAAAATTTGTGGAGGAATTGAATACAACCCAAATTAATTTGAGCTCGTATATGGGAAGGGGTAGTTGGACCCACTCCCACGGCTTAAATCACCCTGCTCAACCATGGGTAGATCGGGAATGTCGGATCTGAAGTTTTTTTTTTTATTTGCTATCCCTACCCAGTGGAAAGGGAGAGAGATAAGAAAAATCTGATCTTGCTTATAAGAATTTTTTTGCCGTTGATCCGTTGTCGGACGTGCAGATGTAGGCTCCAGAGTGTCGGTCATATGCTGACATGGACTGCTAAATAAGAAGCTGTCCAGCTAGGATCCACCAGCCCCAAATTAAATAATTATTTGACCTTTCTATCCCTTCCCTGATAATTTTCTCTCATTTTTCCTCTCTCGGCGGCGCTTGCTTGGGCAGTGCCGGAATCGGACCCTAAACTCGGAGGGAGCGAGCTCGCTGCTTCTGCTTCTCTCTGCCTACCGGTGAAGCTTCGTAATCCTCAACATAGGTTTAAAAAGATGGACGATTACACGAGAGAAATGATGGACCTCAAAACCCTAACCAGTGGCTCGCTCGAGAAGAAAGGGGTCCTCACAAAAATCAGGGTAAAATAGCATCTACATCGATGCTCTAGCTTTTTTCCTTCTTCAACTGTTGAAATTAAAATCTACTGAAACTTATAAGCTTTGTCTGTTTTTAGCTGAACTGCTGCATTTGCAGATTTAGCTGGGCAGGAACGCGTGTATCAGTATTTTCCTTGCTCTGTTTTAGGGTTTTCTTATTTTTGCTACAAATTGAACAATGATCTTGCTTTTCATGGTTAAATTGCTCTTCTTGTGATTGGATTTGGACTCTTACACTGTTGTAGCTGTTTTTTTAAAATATATGGATCCTCATGATTTGGGTCCTAGGATTGTAGTCTCTGAAATATTAGTGACGTACTATGATATGTGGATGATAAGCATAATAACATAGTTAGTTTTGATTTGCGACTGGTAAGTGGTATTGTGGAGCTAGTTTCGTTGTAGTTTATTATCTTCAATCCTACCGAGTAAGGTGCCGACCATTGCAGTTGGATCAATAACTCGAGATGTGTTCAAAGAACAAAGAGCATATTTATCCGTCAAGCATGCTGAATTTATAGCTAATATGAACTTTTGTGCTTTTTATTCTTTTGATATTTTGTTTAGTTCTTGTGGTAGCAACGCCCAAATTATCGTTCCATTTTCCTCTGAACGTTTTTTTTATTATTGTTAGGCTGAAATGCTGGCAAGTGTTTTTGAGGAAAATGAGGGGGAGAGAGCGGTTGAAAGCGAAGGTTTATCTCCAGCTCTGCTAGGCAGCTGTAATGAGCGTGCAAGACAGCTTCACTCTTCTCCTTCAGGTTATTCATAAACTTGGCTTGGTTTTGTCAATAATAATTTTGGAACTTTTTTCACCATGTAGTAATGTTTGAATCTTCTTAATTGAATAGGTTTGTAGGCCATAAAGGTTACCGCTTTGCATGTATTATATGCTTTATATTTTCAATGCAGGGAGGTTGCTGACTGCACTAGTATGTGAATATTTAGATTGGGCTCAGCTTAATCACACTTTGGTAGTATTTCAGCCAGAATGTAATTTGGTAATCAAGTTATTTTCATGAGTTTTGCTTTCCTGTATTATTGCGTTTAAATATTATGTTTGGTCAATCATGTCTCATGTACAAATGATATATGATAATCATTATATCTCGTCACAGCAAAATGATACCTGGAAATCTGAATTGAAGGAATTTAGCAGCAAGAATGGATATGATCTGAACCAGAATGGAGATAGGTCTCCTTTGTTGTTGGATGTTGTTGAAGGGTTTCTGAAATATGAGGTGAGATCTATTCTCTTCCTGCATATGCAAGCAAGTGTCCATCTTTTTTCTTCCTATCAACCAAAGTTAATCTTCTCTGTATGTGCATTGAGCAATTTTGTTTCCCAATTTGGAGTTCTCAATTACATTTTTTGAAACATTTACATAAATTGGTTCTAATAATTGCATAACTATGTTCTTGAAGGGTTTCTGAAATATGATATGAGATCTATTCTCTTCCTGCATATGCAAGCAAGTATCCATCCTTTTTCTTTCTATCAGCTAAAATTATTCCTCTCTCTATGTGCATTGAGCAATTTTATTTCCCAATTTGGAAATCTCAATTACAGTTTCTGAATTTTTTTCCTAACATGTTCTATTTACTTATAACTATGTTATTTTCTTGATGTGAAGGTATTACAAGAACTTTCTGAACTCATGCTTGGAATCTGAAATATTGGATGCCATTTAATCCTACTTTTTGATGTTGGAACTTTCTGCCACTAGTCATTGTGACAGTATTTTTTGAATCTACTCAATGCTCTTTGACTGTGTTTTGTCCTACAATGATCAGCATTTTTGTGAATCTGATCAGAATATGGTTATTAGTGCCTGGGTTCATTATACTCTAATGAACTTTGTGTGTGCAAACTTCTTCTATTGATTTTTATCTGCATATAGTAGCTAATCAACTCTCTCACTCTTTTAGAATTTTATGAAAGGGAGGAGCACTGGAAAGACCTTCTGGAGGTCTGCCTCATGGTCTGCCTCTAGGACTGCCCAGAAAAACCTTCACGGTGCTGAGGAAGTTAATGACTCAGATCAAGATGGTAACAATACTGAGAATTTTGGGGTTAATCATCGATTCACAGCACCTTTAATCCCACGATCACAGCAGAACTGGAAGAATAGATCTTGTTTACGACCTCCTCAGCCACTCTCCATTATGCGCCGGAGCCTTGATGACTGGCCAAAGGCTGGGTCTGATGATGTAGGTGAGTGGCCTCAGCCTTCTACCCCAAGTGGGAACAGTAGAGATGGGGAGAGGCTCAAGCTTGATATATCAGCAATCCAGAGGAGCTCTGATAAAAATGGCAGCATGGTGAAGCGAGAAAAGATTGCTTTCTTTGATAAGGAGTGTTCCAAGGTGGCTGAACATATTTATCTTGGTGGAGATTCTGTGGCCAAAGATAGGGATATTCTGAAGCAGAATGGGATCACTCATGTCTTGAACTGTGTTGGGTTTGTTTGCCCTGAATATTTCAAGGCAGATTTCATATACATGACCTTGTGGTTGCAGGATAGTCCAACAGAGGATATCACCAGTATCTTGTATGATGTATTTGATTATTTTGAGGATGTGAGGGAGAAACATGGAAGGGCTTTTGTGCATTGCTGCCAGGGTGTTTCGAGGTCGACTTCTTTGGTGATTGCGTATCTAATGTGGAGGGAGGGTCAAAGTTTTGATGATGCATTTCAGTATGTGAAGGCTGCAAGAGGGATTGCAGATCCAAACATGGGTTTTGCCTGCCAGCTGATGCAGTGTCAAAAAAGGGTTCATGCTTTCCCGTTGAGTCCGAGCTCACTGCTGAGGATGTACAGGATTGCTCCACATTCGCCCTATGATCCCTTGCATCTGGTTCCGAAATTGTTGGTTGATCCTTCCCCATCAGCCCTGGACTCTAGAGGGGCATTTATTGTGCAGGTTCCATCTGCCTTGTATGTCTGGATTGGTAAGACTTGTGAAGCTATTATGGAAAGAGATGCTCGAGGAGCTGTTTTTCAGATTGTGAGATATGAGAGAGTACAAGGGCCAGTGGTAATGGTCAAGGAAGGAGATGAGCCTTCATATTTTTGGGATGCATTTTCTGACTTGTTGCCGCAGATGAATAAATCTTGGAATGGTGTGGCAAGCAAGGAACAAAGAATGGGGAAAATTGGTGAAAGAAAGGTGGACTCCTATGATGTTGATTTTGAGATACTCAATAAAGTTATTAATGGTGGTGTAGTTCCTCCTTTTGCATTGACAGAGAATGAACATGAAACCCAGCTTCCTTCTAGAGAGAGCAATTGGAGTATGCTTAGGCATAAATTTGCCTCCGGTAATATGAAAGAGTTTGCCGCAGTTCCAAAGATAACTCTCTCAAGAGCCTATTCTGACTCTATGATGGTTGTGCATTCCCCTAGCTCTTCCCCAGCTTCATCAACTTACTCGTTATCTTCCTCCCCTGCATATCTCTCTCCTAGTTTTGTTTCTTCCCATTCAAACAACTCAAAGTGTCTTTCCAAGTCGTCTCAGAATTCTCCTTCAGCTACTTCATGCTCTCTTCCAGTATCTTCTACACTCACTAACTTCTGTATTATGTCACATAACCCATCTAAAATAATTTCCCAATCAACATCTAAGAATTCGGAGTACATAGATATCAAATTTTCTTCACGGCCACAACCCTAGTCAGATGTTTTAACTATTAAGAAACTTTTGCATTCACTTGCCTAGAATTGAAGCAGTGTGTTCAGGGCTATGAAGTTGCCAGCATGGACTAATTATATTGAGTTAGCAGGAATTTCTCCAGGTGATCATGCCTTCAAGAAAGATAGTACTAGGCTGAATAGGAATAGTTGTTTCCTGCTTGTGATTTGGGTGTACAATGATAATAAGGTGAAGTTTAAGAATAGCCATTAAAAATGAAGCTTCAGATATGACCTGAGATTGCAAGTTGGAGGAGCCTTCTCCTGCTACTGCTCTGCCTCTTAGAGAAGCTTCATGTGCTTGGGATCAATCATCACTGCTAGGATGGATGTCTGGAAGTGTTTCTCAGTGTAAAGGGCAATTATTGTTAGTTGGCCTAGTTTAGAAAAGTCTTCTATCTCCGGCAGTGAGTTGCTTTTGCCATCTTGTCTGTGGGAACTGATCTGAGCAAGAATCTTGATAGATTCGTATATTTATGGATAGACAGTCCTTATATAGGAACAGCTACGATGATCTGGAGAAGAGCGAACATAAAGGTATGCATTTTTAAGGTCTGATTCAGTTTTCCCTGGACGGTTGCCCCTGGTGCCTCTTGAAAATTGTAGTAGCTTAATGCAGTTTATATAGGTCTGCTTGGAATTTTTGTTCCTCTATCCAAGATATGTCCTGCTGTAATTAACCATGTTTTTTGCTCATGGAAAGTGGTGATTGTTAGTAAGAAGGCTTGACAATAAGCAAAAGAAGCTTTTTAGCACTCAGTTCATTGGCCTTGGTCATGCCTATATATTTATTGTCTCTAGCATTTTCAAGTACTTCAACCTGACACATAAGAACACCTTATAATTGCTGAAGTCGCTTACTGTATGTCTTGTGTAATGCAGATTATTAAAGGAGATGAAGAATTACACTTGCACTAACAAGCTCAAGGAGGGATTATGTGTAGAAGTAGCTTCTTAAAGCCAACCAAAGCAGGGGTATTAAGAGCAGGCTTAGATCAAGCGACAGCTTTAAGATTTAAGCTTTTGTATTGTCCTGGTTGGTAGCGAGTAATGGGATCTAAATGAAATTTGAAGTGTATTTTTATCCAACTACATAATAAAATTTTAGGTAGGGGATTCCATTTTAATAGTCATTGAATGTGCATTCAAATAATACTAAGGGTAAAGTTCATTAAAATGGAATTATACTTGACTGTAGCTAAGTAAAAATACTATTTCATCTGTTCCACCCTATCAAATGGGACCTGAGTACCTGTCACATTAAATGTTTGATCCTTGCAGTTGTAGCATCAATTCCAAGTATCTCAAACTACCTGGCTTTCATATTGGTTGCCTGATGTTTGCAGTATTATTTGTGAAGCTTGCATGGTGCCCTTTTAGCTGAAGCCTTACTGTGGAAATAAATTGTTTTCTAAAATAAATATGCGTTCGTGACCCCTGCTAACATTTTAGTTCAGGCCTTGAAATCATAGCATAGACCATCCTACTTTCTGAGTGTGGGAGGGAATAGTGATAACACATTTTCCACAGTTTAGCGGGCTTTTGAGTCGGGGATGCATCAATTGCTACACTTTGAATGTAGATTCAGTGGACTCCAGATGACACTGATGTAGAAATTGCTGTTTTGACTCTTAGGAAGAATTACAACTTTTATGCAATTTTTCCCTTTTTCCTGCTTTTGCTGGAGTGAGATCCCTTTTTGAACTTGTACCCTTTTGTGATTAGAAGAAATTCTAAGAGGATTTCAATTGATGTCTACCTTTTGAACATTGGAAGAAGTGATGTGCTATTATTTCATGCTATAAGTATTGTTATTGTTGGGTGTTCACCATATGCTTGGAACCGCCTCGTCTGAATTAAATTTGGGTGAATAAAAGGACCCATGAGCTGAGATATGTGAACGGTGGACAAAGAGCTTATCCGAGGGGAATCAATAAGGTGTGTCACAACAGAATGGTTATTTTCTTTGACGTAGGCAATTTGTTTGCAGAAATGCATCAATGAGTTACGAAAAAAAATCTAATCTTGAAATTTTAGTAAAATCTAAATTAAAAATATAACATTAATTTCAATCAAATATTTGAATAAAATATTCAAATTAACTCAAATTTAGAATTTATTAACAATAGAAAATGGAATGTTTAATTTGGAAAATTTTCCAAATATACGAATAAAATATTCAAATTCACTCAAATTTATGATAAAAAATTGTATATTATATAAAAAATATCCAAAATTTTAAAATATTCAAAAGTTTAAATTGTTTTCAAATATTTTGTATCTCTTCTAATTTTTTTGAATTATTAAGAAACATAGCCTTAATTAATATTTTTTAGTATTAAATAAAATTTTGACATAAGTTTTTAGTACCTTTAATTGATATTAATTATTTATCGTAATTGATGGGTGGATCTAATTAATATGCAATTTTTAATCAAATTAATGCACACATCTTTACGTGATAATTATCTAGAAAATAAATTTATAAAATTTTAAAAAATTAGAAAATTAATAGAATTAGGCTTGAATTAGTTGAAAAATAATTTAAGTTATCAGAATTTAATTTGATTAACACATCTCAATCAACAATCAACTAAATATGAGTAAGTTCAATTCTCACTTCAGATAACACAACTAATTCTAGCATTATATGTGGCAAATGTAGATGTTAATAGGTGAGAAACTTCACAAATTTAAATCGGTAAATAATCGAACGTGGCAAAATTATAACGGTTAAATAATACTTAAGTTCAATCAACCACGTGTCAAGTAAAATGATCAGAAAATGATGCGAATCTCAGAGTAATTTATGTAATCTAACTCGATCAATCAATGTGAATCATGTGATAACTCCCAAATGAGAGTTCCCACACACATGCATATATGGTCTTCTCTACATATTTGTTATGTGAAAAAGAATAAGAGAGAAATGTTTTCCGAAATAAAATTCCGACATCTCAAAATATAATGTAGAACTAGAAATTGAGGCCAATTGAATGTTGACCAAATATATAGGGATTTCTATATAGAATTTATCAAGCGCCCTATAAAAGGGTTGCTCCCCTCTCCATTTCAACATACATCAATTTCCTTTGAACATCTAGTAGCTCCAATTTCTGATAAAACTCAATGTAGAGCTCCGATCAATGCATTTTTACAATAAAAAAATGTTGTTTTTAGGTTCTCTAATTTTCTACGAAGCTCCTCTACATAACTTCAGTTTTGTATGAGCTCGACGATAACCGAAGAAGTATTAGAGTTGTCGCATATTAACTATAAAATCCGTTCTCTTGGACTAAGGAAAATTGACAAAAAAGAATCGACTAATTTTCATGAGAAAAACCGAGTTAACAAATAAACCGAAAATAGAAAATAAGGGTTAAAATGGAGAGTTGAAAAATTTCAAGTGACCAAAAATTCATAAAAATCACGGAAAAGGACTATGAAGTGAATTGGATGGGAAAATTGAACTGGTTTGGAGTGAACCAGACTAAACTAGATGGAACCATAGTGAACCGGTTCAGTGATTCATTTTTCTATGTGGTTTAAAAATATCAATTTGGGAAATTGAGGCCACCATTAGATAGACTGTAAACCCCACACATTTGAGTTAAGGAAAACCGGGAAAAGAACCGGCCAAACCGAATAAGAAAACAAAACCGATTTACATTTGGGAATAAGCAATATGAAAATTTACAAATTTTGGTTGATCCAAATGATTTATTAAATATTGGAAAAGAAGCTTAAGACAAATTAGAAAATAAAAACCAAATTGGTTTAGTTGAACTAGATTCCATAAGAACTTCAAAGTTAAGCGTGGGAAGTATGATTTTTTTGTAACCCGAAATTTCGGTCAAAAATTTTTATGCAAACGTACGTCTTATCATAAATAGCCATCAATTAATATATATTTAATTATTGAAATTAATACCAATAATTTAATACCTAAATTAAATTATTGGAATTAATACAAATAATTTAATACCGAAATTAAATTATTAGAATTAATACCAAAATTAAATTATTGGAATTAATACCAATAATTTATGGCAATATTAATACTATTAATAAATCTCGCCCATTTAATACACGGGTTTTACGACTATATAAAGAGGTCATCCCCATTACATTCTCCTCACAACAGAACACTTCTCTCTCTCTCTCTACTGCTCCATTTCCCGGTAAAGCTCAAACCAGAGCTTCGACTTGAACAAAAGTCGAGCTCTTTAGAACCGGGGTGAAGACAGCTATCTGATAGCAAACTCCAGTCAATCCGAGAATCATTGGAGAAGCGCCGACATGATGGAATAGTGAAGCAACTCCGGTGGACGGAAGCTGCCCTATTTCGGCCAAGCTAGAATCGGCCATTTCAAGCCCTCCTCAGGCCAAACCAAGCCCTCCCAACACTTCCTCAGCCTTTCCACAGCCGAATTAGGACAGAAAGATAAGCCAATTCGGCTTCCCTTTATAATTTTCGATCGGTGCTAGAGAGAGAATCGACCGAATTTCAATGACGAAATTCTAATCCAATTCCGCATCAATTGATACAATATTTGATTTTAGGATGAACCTCAGGATGAGACCTATCTGCCCAGATCGAAAGCTCGGACTGTCGTGCCTTCACCGGTGAGTAATCGAAGCTTTCTCTCTCTATAGTCTATTTTCCGGAAAAGCTCCGTTTGAGCTCGTTCCGACGTTAAAATCTGTGATTCAAAGTTTATTAGAATCGTATGAACATACATGAACTCAATTTCAACTACAATTTCAATAATTAGAAGTGTTTGATCGGTTAATTTGATGAAATCAAATTCGGGAGTGTTGAAGAGTTGAAATTGGGAGAAAATTTGGGGATTTTCGAAATTCAAAGGGGCCAAAATACAATTTTATGAAATTGAGGGTCAATTGGGCATGAAAATAATGTTGGGGGACCAATTGAGGAATTTTGGAAAATTTGGGGAAAAACTTACCATTTTTGTGAAAGAAGGGCAAAATGGTAATTTTGAAAAAATTGGGGAACCAAATTGGAAATTTGAAAAAAATTAAACCCCTTTTTGGTGAAATTGAATAAATTGAGATCCCACAATAAATTTTAAAAGTTACGGGACTCAATTTGAGGAAAAACCGACATTAGGGACTTAAAGTTAAAGAGAAATAACTTTAGGGACCTAATTGCAAATAACTAAAAGTTTGGGTTTTCTCATTCATTAATGAATGAAGGCTATTATGCCGAGTAATAATGAACAAGGTTGTTCATATCGTGTAGGAACGTTAAATACCGGGAACGTCAGCAAGGACAAGCTCGCGTGAATACAAAGAACCAATCTAGTGGAAATCACGGCATTAACGGGTGAGTGGATTTACACTAACATCATACCCGGTTGGGATGATAAGTGCCTCGATATAAAAACCCACTATTTAGTGGTATTTTAATCATCACTACTTAGAGAAAGTGATGTGAAAGTTATGCGAAAAATACTACTTACGGGTTGTAAGTAGATCATACCTGGTTGGTATGATGAGACTTCCTCGAAGGAAGTTGAAAACTCGTTCATTGGTTATGAACGAAGATGTCCTTATACCGGTCGGTATGATGGACTGTAAAAACCTATTTTTATCGGAAGTGCTCTCCCCTGACTGTGTGTCAATGCTTAAACTATTTGGGAGACCTTCTCGATGGGAGCTCGAATAGCTCTGATAGGCCAAGGGCCTCAGTTTTGGAACTTGGGGGCTAAATGCCCGATTTTGAAAATCTCGTACAGTGGGCCCAAGGCTAGTTGGCATGAGCAGAAGCTCGTAAACGAACATGATATATGTGCCATAAAACTTAATAAGTGAATTGTTTGGCCATGGTACCAAGATAGGACCGACATGCTCAGTCAACTAGCGGCAGTGCGATATGACAAGTCGACGGACTAGTCAAGACAAACAGCTGCGGGTTGACTTGAGAGTCAGGGTTGTTGGACTAGTGGCACCACAAATTAAATGGAAATATTAGAAAACATTGTTTGTGTATGCACTGTGAGTACGGGATCATCAAGACGCCCATGAGGGGTAGTGATGTGTCCTAAGGGCACTGGACGACCTGGTGGCTATAAAGGTCGTTCGTCGTTCCAGGTGTCTGTGCGAAATTTGGAGTAGCACGAAGCGCATGAGACCGGGGTGGGGACAGGATGAGGTCTCTGTTCTCATACGGACATGAAGAAGTGATTTCGGGATTGTGGGTAGGATGTCACGTACATCCACTCATTCCCAGGGTAGAAGTGGTCGTACTTCTATCCGGGTGGCAGGAAAAGTCGCTCTGAAGCCACTAGCGGGTTCAGTAGTGATACTGACTTGCGAATGTGTGTAACCTTCATGATGAAGGATGTGTGTTGGGTTATGACACACTGTGGCAACTAAGAAATAATGGAAAAATCCAAATTTTTAAATGATGGGATTTTTGAAAACAAAGGAGTCTGGCACACTCAATATAAATGTTTTTCTTAAAAGTAAAAAGCTTTTAAAAACCCATTCACTGAGTAGTCGTACTCACCCCCTCCCTTATATCCCTTTCAGGAAATCCCGAAAAGCCTCCCCTTAAAGACCGTCAACTAAGATACCTGTAAGACAGGTATGTGAAGTTTTAAATTTCATACAGTTTTGATTATGCTATTCCAGGAAAAAGGTGCAAGTTAAAGGACGCCTTACTCTTTATGGTTTACGATAAGGGGAAATCCTTTAATAAACCGGATGAGTGACGGGTTGATCACGGGGATCCGACCAAACCGGGTCGGGGCGTGACAACTAGAGTGGTATCAGAGCCTGTTTCCTCGAATACATAATCAAGACTATAAAATATTGTAACTAATAGGATTTATCCTAAAATTTTCAGATGGCTCCCAGGAGAGGAACCAGGAAAACTAGTAATGGCTCTATTCAACACCTTATCTTCGTTGTAAGACAACCCTACAAGCTTCCCAAATGCCTAAAGCATGGCAGGAATCTCAAAAGAGCAATTGAGAAAGTATCCCAGAGAATGGTGATAGGACCTATTGTGGTCCAACTCTAAGTATAAAGGAAGCCAAGCGTGAAGCCATACAATGGGGCATATAACCTTACATAGGGGGATGCTATTCAAGAATCTCGTAGCTCCCTAGTTATTTGGTGACCATTTTCTGTAATAGGGCCAAAATCCCCAACATATTGTACTATTCTATTAATGAAGTACTCCAAATTCCTAAAAACCCTGTCCCTCAAATGATGTGATCTTCATGGAAGACTTCAAAAAAAAAAAACTCTCACGGTATCCAGACTTAAGGATGAAGAAGCACTAAAACTAACAATTTCCAAGAAAACGCCAGGAGGAACCACTTATGTTCATATAATTACAAGCATGAATGATAGGGACACTGCGTGGAGAAGTGCCCAACCCTACAAAAGACAGGAATCAAGTTAACCTAGAGGGGAATAGGACACGAAGTGAAAAATTGTCCCACATCGCCAGGAGTCAGGACAATATTTTCCAAGAATAAACACCCCACAACTATAGGAAATCAGAAAGGATACCATCCCAAGAAACATGACTCCATTTTCAACCACAAATAAGAGGAAGCTCTTCAAAATTTTAGCAAAGTGGTAAGAAGGAAAAAGGGGTAAAGGTAGGACCTCAATAAAACCACAAACGGAACAAAGGATAGCTGAAGAGAATTCCCCCTTTAAGAAGAAAATCCAAACCATTTAGGAGCAAAGAAAGGAGTGCATCCACAAGAGAAGACAAGACGAACATTTGATGACAAACGGGACGTATTGGGATTATAGGAATAAATCACCTTGGAAAAAGAAACTATGTCAAGTAGGAAGTTCGGACCAACAGGACAAAAGAAAGCAAGTCGTTACAACAAGATAGTCAGAGGGAACAAATGACACCCTAAGGAAGATCGGGAAGTAGAAGGGACTACACCCTAAAAAGGTTAGTGAGATGGATGTTAAGGACAGGAGGACTCGAGAAACAACTGCTAAGAAACTTAGACCAAACAAATGGTGGAGGCAAAGCAGTTAACGAACAAATACTCGGGAAAGCCATAATGTAAGTTCCGACAAAGAAGAGAGAGGCAGAAAGGTCAAATACTCGGGAAAAGAAGGATACAAGAAATCCTTAAAAGGACCAAGGGCCAATTAACAACTAAACTCAAGCCAAGAAAGGAATAAGCAAGCCTCTCCCACAATGATCCTAAAACAAGGAAGATTTGTACGCTCCCTAAAGAAATAAACAGGTACTGGGTACGAATAAGGATGCAAATATAGCATAAAAGATGTGCCTAAAAGATTTGAGGAGTAATGGTAAATAGGAGAAGACGACATCAAGGGATGTCATTTAAGGGTAGAAATCCCCTAGAGCAAATGTAAGAAAAGAATGTCAGGGGAATGGCAAAGAATCCTACCAAGGAAGGAAACCCCGGAAAGACATGTGTATCTCAATTACGAGGAAATAGAACCAACCCTTATTTAGGAAATGTTTTCCAAGAAAGGAAGTATTGTAATGGTCCATTATGACCTGTTTGGAGAGAATAGGAGAACCATGTTGTCACGCCCCGACCCGGTTTGGTCGGATCCCTGTGATCAACCCCCCACTCTCCCGATTTACTAAAGGGTTTTCCCTTATATTATAAATCATACAGAGTAAGGCGTTAACCTGCACCTTTTTCCAGGAATATCATAAATCAAAACAGCATAGTAATTTAAATTAGTTGTACCAATCTTGCAGGCGTTTAATTGTGCAAGTCCTTTAAGGTTCGGCTTTCCGGGACTTCCTGAAAGAGGTATAAGGGAGGGGGTGAGTACAACTACTCAGTGAGTGGGATTCAAATCTTTTAACTTTCAAGAAAAACATTTATATGGAGTGTGCCAGACTCCTTTGTTTTCAAAAAAATCATTTCATTTAAAAATTTATCTTTTTCCATTATTTCTTAGTTATCGATGTGTCATCACCCAACACACATCCTTCATAATGAAGGTTACACACATTCGCAAGTCAGTATCACTACTGAACCCACTAGTGGCTTCGGAGCGACTTTTCCTGCCACCCGGATAGAAGTACGACCACTTCTACCCTGGGAATGAGTGGATGTACGAAACATCCGACCCACAATCTCGAAATCACTTCTTCGTGTCCGTATGAGGACAGAGACCTCATCCTGTCCCCACCCCGGTCTCATGCGCTTAGTGCTACTCCAGATTTCGCACAGACACCTGGAACGACGAACTGCCCTTATAGCCACCAGGTCGTCCAGTGCCCTTAGGATGCATCACTACCCCTCATGGGCGTCTTGATGATCCCGTACTCATAGTGCATGCACAAACAATGTTTTCTTATATTGCCATGTAATATGTGGTGTCATTAGTCCAACGGCCCCGACTCTCAACTCAACCTGCAGCTGTTTGTCTTGACTAGTCCGTCGACCTGTCATGTCGCACTGCTGCTAGTTGACTGAGCATGTCGGTCCTATCTTGGTACCATGGCCAAACAATTCACTTATTAAGTTTTATGGCACATATATCATGTTCGTTTACGAGCTCCTACTCGTGCCAACTGGCCTTGGGCCCACTGTACGAGATTTTCAAAATCGGGCATTTTGCCCCCAAGTTCCAAAACCGAGGCCCTTGGCCTATCAGAGCTATTCGAGCTCCCGTCGAGAAGGTCTCCCAAATAGTTTAAGCATTGGCACACAGTCAGGGGAGAACACTTCCGACAAAAATAGGTTTTTACTATCCATCATACCGACCGGTATAAGGACATCTCCGTTCATAACCGATGAACGGGTTTTCAACTTCCTTCTAGGAAGTCTCATCATACCAACCGGGTATGATCTACTTACAACCCGTAAGTAGTTTTTTCGCATAACTTTCACATCACTTTCTTTAAGTAGTGATGATTAAAATACCACTAAACAGTGGGTTTTTATATCGAGGTACTTATCATCCCCAACCGGGTATGATGTTAGTAAACCCACTCACAACCGGTAAGTGGTTTTTAAATTTTAAGTTGTGCTCATCATCCCAATTAGGTATGATGTTTGTAAACCCACTCACCCGTTAATACCGTGAATTCCACTAGACCGGTTCTTGGTATTCACGCGAGCTTGTCCTTGCTGGCGTTCCCGGTACTTCGTGTTCCAGTGAAGGCACGGCGGTCCGAGCTTTCGATCTGGGCAGATAGGTCTCATCTTGAGGTTCATCCTTTCGGTCCTAATTCGGTCGTGGAAAGGCTGAGAAAGTGTTGGGAGGGCTTAAAATGGCCGATTTCAGCTTGGCCGAAATAGGGCAGCTTCGGTCCGCCGGAGTTGCTTCACTATTCCATCATGTTGGCGTTTCTCCAACGATACTCGGATTGATTGGACTTTGCTATCAGATAGCTGTCTTCCCCCTCGGTTCTAAAGAGTCCGACCTTTGTTCAAGTCAAAGCTCTCGTTCGAGCTTTACCGGGAAATGGAGCAGTAGAGAGAGAGAGAGAGAAGTGTTCAGATGTGAGGAGAATGAAATGGGGATAAACTCTTTATATAGTTGTAAAACCCGTGTATTAAATGGGCGAGATTTATTACTGATATTAATATTGCCATAAATTATTGGTATTAATTCCAATAATTTAATTTCGGTATTAATTCTAATAAATTAAATTTCAGTATTAATTCTAATAATTTAATTTCGGTATTAAATTATTTGTATTAATTCCAATAATTTAATTTAGGTATTAAATTATTTGTATTAATTCCAAGAGGTCACCCATCCTTACATTACTCTCAAGTAAACACGCTTAACTTTAAAGTTCTTATGGAATCTAGTTCACTTGAACCACTTTGGTTTTTATTTTCTAATTTGTCTTAAGTTTCTTTTCCAAGGTTTAATGAACCCTTTGGATCACCCGAGAGTTGTAAATTCCCAACTTGCCCGTTCAGAAATAATCGGGTTTGTGAACCGGTTCTAAATCCTCACTTGGTTTGACCGGTTCTTTTCCTGGTTTTCCTTAGCTCAAAAGGGCGGGTTTTACACATGTAGAAAGAGGAAAACTAGTAACGGCAGAGTGAACCTTCCCAAGCAAAGTAATCGACACATAGATCGAAATCAATTATTGTAGAATGAAGAATCATGAAGTGATTTATGAGCAAGTAAAAGAGGATTAAGGAAAAAGGAAGTCATTGAATAAGGGATGTCATTAAAGAAGAAAAAGGACATAAGAAGGAAAAAAAATCCTCGTATGTCAATAATCATCAGGAAACCCAACGATTGGAATTGAAAGGACCCAATAAAAATGTTTGGAAAGGATGAGTAGGTAAGAGAAATCCATGCGGTTATGTGAGACATAACTTCAAAGGTATGATGGATGAGAGGATAACGGTAAAAAAGATAGTTGAGGAATGCCATCAAAAGAAAAGAGGGATAAAGTTATATGATCCCTGAAAGGTAAAAAAAAAAAAAAAAAAGCTAAGAGAGACTCTCAAGGAGATGTTCTAGAAATCTAATGGACAAAGACAGGTCCTAGAAAATGCCATGATTTAAGGGGTATGTAAGCCCAACAATCCCAAGGAGAATATGACTCAAAGTAAGGAAGAGTCGGCTAATAAGCATGATGAGGTCGAATATAAAAATTTGGACTAAAGTTATAATAGACAACGAATGGAGGAAGGGTCAAAATGAGATGAAAAAGTGAGAATAAAGAAAACTGTGGCAACTAGTACGTAACGCCCGAAAGAACATTGAGCTAAAGGTTTCAACGACCAAGGGGTTAACTAGACATGGGAATGGTTAGATATCTTGGAATTTTCAATCTTGAGTATAGAACCTCAAAGGGAAGAATGTGCTCTAAGCAAAGAAAGATATAAATCTAAGAATATACCCTGAAGTAAGGTATGTCTCGTTATGATAAACTCCATGGAGGGAGTAAATAATATAAAGGAAAGAAATTCCTTAAGTGAAGGATGTAAAAAGGAGTAATTAAAAGAACAAGAGAAGACTTTGCATGTTAAGCAAACACCAAAGGGGCATCAAAGGAAATGATTTCTCATGCAAGGATGTTAACTAAGTTTTGGGGACAAAACTCCTAAAAGAAGGGGAGAGTTGTAAACCCCACACATTTGAGTTAAGGAAAACCGGGAAAAGAACCGGTCAAACTGAATAATAAAACAAAACCGGTTTATATTTGGGAATAAGTAATATGAAAATTTACAACTTTTGGTTGATCCAAAGGATTTATTAAATATTGGAAAAAAAACTTAAGACAAATTAGAAAACAAAAACCAAATTGGTTCAGGTGAACTAGATTCCATAAGAACTTCAAAGTTAAGCGTGGGAAGTATGATTTTTTTGTAACCCGAAATTTCGGTCAAAAATTTTTATGTGAACATACGGCTTATCATAAATAGCCATCAATTAATATATATTTAATTATTGAAATTAATACCAATAATTTAATACCTAAATTAAATTATTGGAATTAATACAAATAATTTAATACCGAAATTAAATTATTAGAATTAATACCAAAATTAAATTATTGGAATTAATACCAATAATTTATGGCAATATTAATACTAGTAATAAATCTCGCCCATTTAATACACGGGTTTTACGACTATATAAAGAGGTCATCCCTATTTCATTCTCCTCACACTTGAACACTTCTCTCTCTCTCTCTACTACTCCATTTCCCGGTAAAGCTCAAACCAGAGCTTCGACTTGAACAAAAGTCGGGCTCTTTAGAACCGGGGAGAAGACATCTATCTGATAGCAAACTCCAGTCAATCCGAGAATCATTGGAGAAGCGCCGACATGATGGAATAGTGAAGCAACTCCGGCGGACGGAAGCTGCCCTATTTCGACCAAGCTGGAATCGGCCATTTCAAGCCCTCCTCAGGCCAAACCAAGCCCTCCCAACACTTCCTCAGCCTTTCCACAGCCGAATTAGGACCGAAAGATAAGCCAATTCGGCTCCCCTTTATAATTTTCGATCGGTGCTAGAGAGAGAATCGACCGAATTTCAATAACGAAATTCTAATCCAATTTCGCATCAATTGATACAATACTTGATTTTAGGATGAACCTCAGGACGAGACCTATCTGCCCAGATCGAAAGCTCGGACTGCGTGCCTTCACCGGTGAGTAATCGAAGCTTTCTCTCTCTATAGTCTGTTTTCCGGAAAAGCTCCGTTTGAGCTCGTTCCGACGTTAAAATCTGCGATTCAAAGTTTATTAGCATCGTATGAACATACAGGAACTCAATTTCAACTACAATTTCAATAATTAGAAGTGTTTGATCAGTTAATTTGATGAAATCAAATTCGGGAGTGTTGAAGAGTTGAAATTGGGAGAAAATTTGGGGATTTTCGAAATTCAAAGGGGCCAAAATACAATTTTATGAAATTGAGGGTCAATTGGGCATGAAAATAATGTTGGGGGACCAATTGAGGAATTTTGGAAAATTTGGGGAAAAACTTACCATTTTTGTGAAAGAAGGGCAAAATGGTAATTTTGGAAAAATTGGGGAACCAAATTGGAAATTTGAAAAAACTTAAACCCCTTTTTGGTGAAATTGAATAAATTGAGGTCCCACAATAAATTTTAAAAGTTACGGGACTCAATTTGAGGAAAAACCGACATTAGGGACTTAAAGTTAAAGAGAAATAACTTTAGGGACCTAATTGCAAATAACTAAAAGTTTGGGTTTTCTCATTCATTAATGAATGAAGGCTATTATGCCGAGTAATAATGAACAAGGTTGTTCATATCGTGTAGGAACGTTATATACCGGGAACGCCAGCAAGGACAAGCTCGCGTGAATACAAAGAACCAATCTAGTGGAAATCACGGCATTAACGGGTGAGTGGATTTACACTAACAACATACCCGGTTGGGATGATAAGTGCCTCGATATAAAAACCCACTATTTAGTGGTATTTTAATCATCACTACTTAGAGAAAGTGATGTGAAAGTTATGCGAAAAATACTATTTACGGGTTGTAAGTAGATCATACCCGGTTGGTATGATGAGACTTCCTCGAAGGAAGTTGAAAACCCGTTCATTGGTTATGAACGGAGATGTCCTTATACTGGTCGGTATGATGGACAGTAAAAACCTATTTTTATCAGAAGTGCTCTCCCCTGACTGTGTGCCAATGCTTAAACTATTTGGGAGACCTTCTCGATGGGAGCTCGAATAGCTCTGATAGGCCAATGGCCTCGGTTTTGGAACTTGGGGGCTAAATGCCCGATTTTGAAAATCTCGTACAGTGGGCCCAAGGCCAGTTGGCACGAGTAGAAGCTCATAAACGAACATGATATATGTGCCATAAAACTTAATAAGTGAATTGTTTGGCCATGGTTCCAAGATAGGACCGACATGCTTAGTCAACTAGCGGTAGTGCGATATGACAAGTCGACGGACTAGTTAAGACAAGCAACTGCGGGTTGACTTGAGAGTCAGAGCCGTTGGACTAGTGGCACCACAGATTAAATGGAAATATAAGAAAACATTGTTTGTGCATGCACTGTGAGTACAGGATCATCACGACGCCCATGAGGGGTAGTGATGCGTCCTAAGGGCACTGGACGACCTGGTGGCTATAAGGGCAATTCGTCATTCCAGGTGTCTGTGCGAAATTTGGAGTAGCACGAAGCGCATGAGACCGGGGTGGGGACAGGATGAGGTCTCTATCCTCATACGGACATGAAGAAGTGATTTCGGGATTGTGGGTAGGATGTCACGTACATCCACTCATTCCCAAGGTAGAAGTGGTCGTACTTCTATCCGGGTGGCAGGAAAAGTCGCTCCGAAGCCACTAGCGGGTTTAGTAGTGATATTGACTTGTGAATGTGTGTAACCTTCATGATGAAGAATGTGTGTTGGGTTATCACACACCGTGGTAAATAAGAAATAATGGAAAAATCTAAATTTTTAAATGATGGGATTTTTGAAAACAAAGGAGTCTGGCACACTCCATATAAATATTTTTCTTAAAAGTCAAAAGCTTTTAAAAACCCATTCAGTGAGTAGTCATACTCACCCCCTCCCTTATATCCCTTTCAGGAAATCCCAGAAAGCCTCCCCTTAAAGACCGTCAACTAAGATACCTGTAAGACAGGTATGTAAAGTTTTAAATTTCATACTGTTTTGATTATGCTATTCCAGGAAAAAGGTGCAAGTTAAAGGACGCCTTACTCTTTATGGTTTACGATAAGGGGAAATCCTTTAATAAACCGGAAGAGTGGCGGGTTGATCACGGGGATCCGACCAAACCGAGTCGGGGCGTGACATAGACAATGTGTAAACCACTACTTTAGGATAAGAAAATTGGGGAATGAACCGATTAACCCGGGTAAGAAAACTGAACCGGTTCACAAACCCCAACTGTTAGAGAAAGTGTAAACTGGAAAATTTATAAATCCCGAGTGACCTAAAGATTCACAAAAGTCATGGGAAAGGACTTTAGGATGAATAGGAAGTAAAAACCAAACTAGTTAGGTGAACCGGACCTGAACTAGATTGAATTGGTTTGAACCACTATTGAACCGATTTCTAAATTTATTTTTTTAGGTTGCTTAGAAAATTAAAATTGGAGAATTGAGGCCACCATTTGATATTGAATGAATTTAGATGAATTTACAAATTTTTAATTTTGAAAAACTCAATCGAATCGGACATGAACCGACCAATTTAAGCATTGAACCTAGTTCGGACTAGTCAGGTCCAGTTCAGAACAGTATTATTTTCTTCCTTCAAATGACAGCATTGTTCACTCGTTGGAAAATCAAACAGCACCGACGAAGATGAAAAGTCTCCGGCCAGTGAGTTTCATGCAATGAATGACCGCCATTAAGGCGCCAATCGGACGACCAAGTAGTCCCCAAGCTTCCTATATAAAGAGACCCTCCTCATTCATCCTCATCACACCTAAAAACTCCACTCTCTCCTTACTGCTCCATTTTTCAGTGAAGCTCGAACTAGAGCCCTGACTTTGGGTCTTTTCTAAGCCAAAGAAGGTGAGGTCAGGTTCATTAGATTCGGGGAAAAGTCATCTACCCAACGGTAATCTTCATTTGCTCCGAGGATCGCCGGAGAAATGCCAGCGTGATAATATAGTGAAGCATCTCCATTGGACTGAAGTTGCCATGTTTCGGTCAAGTTGAAAATGGCCAATTCGAGCACTCCTTAGGCCAAACCAAGCTCTCCCGACACTTCCACATACTCATACAACTAAATTAGAGCGGAATGGTAAGCCAATTTAGCTCCCCTTTGTAAATTCCGATCAGTGTTAGAGAGAGAACTGACCAAATTCTCCATCAATTTGACATGAATTGATGCGATTCTTGATCCTAGGAGGAACCTCAGGATAAGAGTTATCTGTCTAGATCAAAAGATTGGACCACTGTGCCCCCAATAGTAAGCTTTCAAAACTTTCTCTCTCTATGTCCAGTTTTCTGGTGAAGCTCCGTTTGAGCTCGTTCTGGCGTCAATTCATGTGATTCAAAGTGCAATTCAATCGTGTGAATATGTAGGAACTCAAATCCACCTTCAATTTCAACAATTAACTTCAATTGATCAATCAATTTGACGAAATCAAATTTGGTCAGGTTGAAAGGTTGAAATTGGGGAAAATTTGGAAATTTCAAAAATTCAAGGGACTAAAGTGCAATTTCTAAAAATTGAGGGCCAATTGGATATGGAAAAGATGTTGGAGAGCCAATTGGTCAATTTTTAGAATTTTTGGGGTAAAATTTACCATTTTTTTAAAGTAGGGGAAAATGGTAATTTTGGAAACGTTGTGGACCAAACTGAGAATTTGGGAACCTTGAACCCTTTTTTGTGATTTTGAATAAATTGAGGCCCCAAAGGAAATTTTAGAAATTTCACAACTCAATTTGGGGAAAAATTAGCATTAGGGACTTATAGTTAAAAAAAAAGAACTTTAGGGACCTAAATGTAAATAAGTAAAAGTTTGGACATTTTATTCATTCGTGATAAATGAAGGCTATTAGGCCAAACGTTAATGAAAAATGATGTTCATATTATGTAGGAACACGAAGTATCAGGAATGCCGGTAAGGATAAGCTCGCGTGAGGCAAAAAGCCAGTGAAGAGGAAAGATACACTACACTATCAGGTGAGTGAGATTTTCACATCATACCCGGTTGGGATGATGAGCACCTCAGTAATAAAAACTTGCTACTATGTGGGATATTAATATCACACCTGAATGGGGTGATGTGAGAAAACACACGGAAAAATTACTTACCAGTTGTAAGTAGATCATACCTGGTTGGTATGATGAACTTTCTCGAAAGAAGTAGAAAACCGGTTCATCAGTTATGAGCGGAGATGTCCTCACACCCAGTTGGTATGATGGACAGCTGGAAAATTATTTTTGTCAAAAGTGTTTTCCCCTCACTATGTGCCACTACTTAAACTTTCTAGAAGGCCTTCTTGACGAGAGTTCGAATAGCTTAGATAGGCCAGAGGCCTCGATTTTGGAACTTAGGGGCTAATATGCCCGATTTTGAAAATCTCATGCAGTGGGCCCAAGGCCAGTTGGTATGAGTAGGAGCTCGTAAATAAACATGAGTTTTAAGACCAAGGGGAAGTAGGAGAGGCCTCGTCCCTCACTAGTAGACAACTTCATTCAAAAATGTTTAGGGTTGGGCAATGGTGCACGCACAGATAAATGGTCGTAGCCTCGCACCAATGTGGTAGAGGTTGTAACCTCTTACTAAGGTGGACAGTAAAGGTTATTTTGGCCACAAGTGGGACAAATCAAGGTTGTAACCTCACAATGTCTATTATATGAATGAATGATCACTTTAATTAGAAAGGGCGTTTGATTTTTTGTTTGTCTAATACAAACATATGGGAAACTAACCATAAACAAATCACGAAAAATTATTTGGGGAGGAAGGAACCTATTTTGAGATTGTGAGATACAAATAGTGGATTTAATCTTAAAATCATGTGAAACATTTTTCAATGATAAAAACAATTTGTAACTTGTTTATTTGATTATCCAAATCCTTTTGATTTAGGGAAATGAAATCCTTATACATTTGAGTATGTGATAAATCATGGACATGAACTCACAATATTAGTAGTACCCTACTCACTAAGTTGTAAATTCACCCCCTCCCTTATCCCTTTCAAGTTCTAAAATGTCAATAAGGATATTAGAAAATAAACTGTCTAATTAGTATGATATTGCCTTCTAAGATTTATGTACAGCATTATATATTTTGGCATATTTTGAAAGCGTATTTGATGCACATTTTAACGTTATTTTTTAGTGTTGCTCATGTAATTACTATATTAATGGTTGTAGCCTATATTATAGTATTTTAAGGAGTGGTAAGTTGCACACAAGATTCCGACTAAACTGTGTCGGGGTGTGACACCTGAGCTATAGTTGGCTAAATTTGGCAATTTCCTAAACATACCTAAAAATGACTGAAATTGTACAAATGGGAGTCAGCTCAGAAATACTCACCAGAGAGCACCACCGATGGCCAGTCAATAGGCATTTTGAATGTGTGGAAGTGTCATTTCATTTTATGGTGGTGGACAGCCAAATGGTTGCCAGGGCTGGCCAAATTTTGTCTTGAACTGGTGACGGTCATGCATTCCAACACAGACCTGACAAATGAAATAAACTTGTGGTGACCAAACTTCCCTTGCCAAAGGTAACCACGATCATGGGGAGGTAGATGAGAGGTAGGGGAATCTTTTGGCATTTGTGACGTTTGGAGAGGAGGGCGGAGCTGGCCGAATTTGGCCTAACAAGTGTGGTAGCAGCTCGCTATTTTGTTGTCTTGTGTTAGGGTCGGCCAGAACAGCCCTTATGAGGCATTTTTCGACTACTATTTGATTGAGACCTCACCATAGACTTGAAGGGGAGTCTCTTAGTGACATTTTGACACCAAAATGCCAAAATTTGGTGGTCGAATGAGGGAGTATTGTCGCTCGAAAGCCTTGGGTGTTGGGAGGGTTTGTAATATCATGTTTTTGAACTTATCAGGTGAAATTCGATCTAATGGGGTAGTGAAAATGTAATTAACTTCACCTAAATGTTGCTCAGGGAGTTGTCAATGCATTATGAGGTATGATTTCATGAAATTTGATGAAAAATTAGATTAATTAGTTGTGTTTCCATAACTTAACATATGCATAAATCGTATGGGAATGGGTAGTAGGGTAAGTTCGGGTTGAATGACCACGACTAAGGCCAGGTCGATCAAAATCAGGTTAAATATGACCAGACTTTATTTCCCCTCCATCTCAATTTTCCAAAAGTACACTTTTTCTTCTTCGAGTCCTCTTATTTGAAAAATAACTTATGATCCCGATCCGAACCAATTTAATCTGATCTCAATTACTGACTCAGATTTCTATACATGATTTTTCTTGAATTTCTAATCCATCAGTATCTGATTCGATTGAGAAAAATCGTACTGACATAAGAATTCTCAGTTCAATTTTTCATAGTCAAATTATTTTTGTATTTCCAGTCTATCAAGGAATCATCTATTATGACATGACAAGAAGCCCTGAGTTTTTCATAAGTAGGGTAGATTATGGAGAGGATGTAAATAATCATGGTTATGGTAAGCCTATACTCCATAAACCCAAGAAGAAAGTGATAAATGAAGACACAATTAAGTGCACTTAATTAGATGACCCAGAATGGGACGTTTACAATAAATTACCAGCTTACTTATTTTTGTCTCTAAGATGTTCGTAAGTTTTGCTCTCACATTGACCACTTGGAAGTTGGTCTATGATGTTTCAATAATTGACTTCTCTTATAATTGTGAGGTGAAACTTATGCTCCGCCTTTACTCATTCTTTTTATTATTTTGTGTACATTAGTATCATTTACATGTCAAGTTTAAGGTGCGAATCATTTGAAATCATACGACACATTATGTAACATTTGATAAAGTCAATATTAACTTTAATTTCATTCTCACTCAAATAAGGAAATGAGCACGCACTAGAAAGTTATCAAGCTCCAACTCAGAAAGCCCTCCTTGGGTACATTGAGATTTCTATATACTCAAATTGCTTGATGATGGAATGAGTTTGCTAGAGGGAACTTTCCCTCATTCTCACCCAATTATGTATCTGTACTAAGCTCTTTAATTTGGTCCATTTTCCTCATTGAGCCATCATTTCAGCAATTGCTTCCAGAAACCATGGATCATGCTTATACTCCTATTTTTCACTTTTACATTGAATAGCTCGCGATATCCTTGTCTTTTATTTCCCCAAATGTACTGGAATGTAACTAAATTATCTCTTCTTTTGTGACTTGAAAGTTGAAATACATATTTAAACTTAATCAACAGAGAGATCATATCAAGGTTTGATTAACTGCTCTTTAACATTATAGTTGGCTATATTTCTGGGAGCGAACTTCATGCGAATATGAAGCGGATGGATGCAGGTTATGCCTTGGAATAAAAGATAATTCCGAATCAACTTTGTCTACGAACAAGGAAGCTATAAATAATGCAACTATTAATCTCATGGAGAGTTCGATCCTGGATCACGATGAACGCTGGCGGCATGCCTAACACATGCAAGTCAGACGGGAAGTGATGTATCCGGTGGCGAATGGGTGAGTAACGCGTAAGAACCTGCCGTTGGGAGGGGGAACAACCGCTGAAAACGGCTGATTAGCTAGTTGGTAAGGCAATAGCTTACTAAGGGGATGATCAGTAGCTGGCATGACATATCAAGGGCATGCGTACATCACATGAATGCATTGGATGTCAGTCAAAAGATTATCTTGAAGAAAAAACATGCATGTGGTCTCAATATCAAGATTTACTTGTTCTTAGATCTCCTTATGGGATTTCATGATGCCCTTTTGCATAATCGTCTTATAAGTAGTTATAGATATATAGATCTAATTCATGAACAGAGATGACCATCTAATTATGTCAAAAGAGATGCACGAGAACACCACTTGCAGACTCCATATAGAGGAAGAGAGACATTTACCCGGTTCAATCATTGAGTTGACTCGTGCTCATTTCGCCATCGGACTTGAAGTGCATGGATTACATGGCATGGCGAAGAGGCAATTCCCCATTCAAGTGTATGAATTGACCGACAGAACAAGTCTACTCAGCCCACACGAGCATGTGCGGGGGCTTAAATATATATTAAGATATTTGCCAAGTGGGGCTCATAGCCAGAAATCAAAAGTCTGCTAGAATTGAATTTGTGGAAAAGCGATCGAAGGTAGAAAAAACTTTTGACTCCACGACAATTTGCTTTCAAAGTCTAGAAGCAAGTTAAACTAGTTGTCTCGTGGTTGAATTTGATGCAGACTTGCGCCTTAAACAAATCAATCGCCCATTGGATTGGCTTATGGTTAAGGCGAAGTGATCATTGTTTTTTTATTGGCCATTATGTCCATTGTTATGTTGTTTCGTGGTTTCTCCAAGTTTATTTTCAATGTTGATTCTATTATCATTTCTAAACGTCATAAAGAGGTTGATTCTTGGAAGCATTAGGATAGTTTAAGATGGTACCCTAATAAGTAATAATCAAATAAATAAATAAAGAGAGATATACGGTGGCTTTTTGCAGATTATATATATAGAAGTAATAGAATTCTAGAATGGCTTAAAACTTCGCCACACCAAACGCAAATGTGAGTTATTAGTGCATATTACACTCAACCATATATATATTTTTATCATTGTTCGATTTACAAATTAACAATTTTCATCTTTAGCTAAATTCATTTATGTAATTTTAATTAAAATCTCCAATACTAAATGATTGGCTCTAATAGTCCATATAACTAATTTGAAAAGGTATTTTTTAGACAAGACTAATTCATTCATTCAATAATAAATAAATAAATGTTTATGTAATAATTCTTTTTTTATCTCAATCAAAACTTTACACTGTGTAGGATGGTATTTAGGATACTTCTAACTTATGTTCTGTAGTTTTGTTAAAGTGTCATCACAATTATTTTTTTGCTAGTACAATTTTAATACTACTAAAATAGATAATAAATATTATAATATTAATGAGATAAGGATGCATTATCCATAAGTATTATATTTCTCTACTATAATAGTTTTTTATAGTTGAAGGTATCTGTCTCAATTATAACTTCTCAAAAAGTTGAGTTAACCTCCCACCAACAGCCTAAGCACTAATGCTTGTGTTTCTGTTTCCAATGCTCAGTTGTGGAGTCGAATTTCTCTAAACTCGGTGAATTGTCCATCTCAGTCTCTCATTATCACGCTTGTTTCTGTACATAAATTCAACGGTTCAAAAAATAATCACAATTAATCTTATAAGTACCTCTTATTGATTTTTGTCATTATCTATGTTTGTTTTGGATGTGAATTGGTAGAGGGCCTAGTGTGCTCGGACCAATTCCTCATATATTCTAAATAAACTTGTAAATCAGTATTTATGGCAAAAATAGTTCGTTGATAAAAAGGCATAGAGGTTTGATAAAATGTATTGTTACTCTCTTTAAATATTGCCTATCAAATTATAACTATTCGTACCAATAATTTTACCTTAGCATGTTCATCTATTCGTGAAACTTTGACAAAAATTAGGCAGTATTTTTCCTTATGTCATGATCTCCCAAAAAATGTACCCAAGGCAACCCATCTACATTAAGACAATATATGCTTCAATGATTTTTTGTTATCACAAAATAATCAAATAGGACTAACAGCTTTATTCCTTATATACAATAATATTTTCACTACTAAGCTATTTAAACATACTCTTTAAACAAATTATCTAATTTTTTGTGGACATTACAATTTAGAGATGTTAGTTCATACTGTTTTATCATAATTATCAACGTTTAATGTACTTACTTGGTGGTTATATAGTGGTGTGTCCTATAGATAAACATATGCAGACCTCACAGTAATTTGCCCTGAATTCTCCCCAGGCCAGCTCAGATAATTCGATCTTGACAAATTGAATTTGAAATAGGGATGTCACTAATCACTTTTTCTTCTTCCGTAATAATATCATGCCTCATGACTTCTAATTGCTAGCTTTTACAATTAGCTTTTGGTTGGTAAATTAATTAAGGAGGAGGCTTTCATTTGTAGAAACTCACCACTGAGGCTATGCTAGCTAGTCTTTCATTTAGTATGTGCAATATCCACCCGTCTTTTTATACTTGACATTTTTTCTCAATTACCTATTCGCCAAATAACTCCACTTAGTAGATTTTTCCCATCCCACATGCTCCTTTAGAGCTACAAGGGGCATCTTCCATTACCCACATTTAGAAAATCCAAGTTATTGAAATACTTATATTTTATTAATTTTCACATTAAGGATTTCAAGTGTTAGAATAACCTATTGGCTGACTTTATAAGTATAACTTTATTAAAATCATGAATCTCCTTCAAATTTATTCCACCTTTTTCTTTTATACCTGTTAACTTAACTTAGCCCATGGCAAGTTTTTGTCCCTTGGTTACCACCCCACCAAAACCTCGCAATCAAAGTACTTATTTCATTACACCATAGAGGAAATAAAAAATTAGCCATAAAATAATGCAGAATAGAGTTGAGTGTAACCTTAATTAAAACTTTTCTGTCACTCTAAGAAAGGAGGGTCGATTTACGGCCTTGGATCTTGTTTGTTATTTTATCCTTTATGAACTGCAAGTCTTGTTGTTTACTTTTCCCCCACTAGATCAAGATACCAGTCTATTTGTTCCCCACATGTACATGCGACAAAGTCATAAGAAGATTCTAATTAGATTGTCATGTATTAGCACTAAAGTAAAATAAAAATTTAGGAGTGCTAATATTTTGTCTAGTTGTTAAGGAGTATTTTTTTTCCTTTGCTTCTAGAAAAACTAAAGTATCTCTAAAAAAGAGGTGTATTATCTCAAAATATGCTCATTCTTTAATCTCGTTAGCATTTTATTGTTATTAATTGTAATTAAAATGTGGAAGAGTTAGTCTATTAGTAAAATAAGCAAGTAGGGGCAGATGATCTCACTGTCTTAGCCCCTTTAAAGTCGGATGCTCACTAAAATTTTGTAGGACAAAAAGGTAACACACATTATTAGTCAATTTATAAAAGTATGATAGAATCTTATCCTCATGGGTTTTAAGAAATTTCATTCCACTATCTCATAAACTTTTATCAAGTTTAGTTTTATGGTACATCACTCATATTTTTCTCATTTTTTAAATCAAAAATACTGTAAACATTGATGAGTAACTGCTATATTATCAAGAATATTATGCCCAGTTGTTCATATACAACTTTAAGCAATCAACAAAGATTTTTAAATAATTTTGTAAATAAAATTGCACAAAAAGATGGACTGAAATTGAGACATTTCATTGATATTGAAGATTTGGAATGAGCACTATATATGTTTCATTTATCTCATTTGGTAGATTTACTCTTGAAAAATATTACATAATAACATTTGTAATATTTAGTACTACTATGTTCCATTGCTTTTAGTAGAAATACCCATTAAAAATTATTTGAACATGATGTTTTTATAAACCCTAGTTCAAACACTACTTGGTAAATCTATTATGTTATTATCCTTCTCGTTATACTCTCATTCATTATATCATTGATGGTGAGGTAATATGTGAATAGCTCCTAATTATATTTGAAGTTAATTTATTGTTATTCAATGGTTAGTGTGTGTTTTTTTTTCATCTAAAAACTCAAGATTCAATTTTCCTATGAATTTATTTTATAATTATATATTTTATTTAAAATTATTTTTAAATTATCACTTCAATGCCTTTTATCTTATATCACAAATAATTGATACCAAAATATTTGATGCTAAATTATAAAATTTCAAGTATTTAATTTAAAATTATCAATCCCTCCAAAAGTATAGTAAAAATGTAATTCAACCAAAAATATCACTTTCACATAATCATATCAGGAAGGAACACTTATTTTTTTTTATAGTTGATGCATGTCTCAAACATGTGTTCCTCCGTTAATCTCAAGTCAAAGCTCCACCAACTGATTTGTGATTGGGTTCGGGTTAGCCCCTTCACATTTCCCTACCAACCCTATCTTCCTTAAAGACATGCAAAATGTTAAGCTTGGCCATGACAACCTTTAACTATTCCATAACCTCCCTAGTAGGCTCGTTTACCCTAGTGAATTTCTAGCTCTCGAGATATCCTGTATGTAACGACGCTCTGGTTGTTTAAGTGGTATATCACATGGTGGTTGGTTCCATGTCTGGTCCTTGGGCACAATTCCTAGGGCAGGATTTTTATTGGCCCTACCCTAGAGTGGTACTAGGCCTTGCTCAAAGCCTTGGAGATGGAGCACCAAACTAGTCAATCCAGCAATTATACACCTTTATCTGACCTAAGGTCATCCGTGGAAGTGCAAGTATTCCCCTTTCTCGGGGTTCACTTCAGGTCGGAGCTCACGCATTCGGGATTGTGCCAGGGCTACAACCTCCCGTGACAGGTGGTCTCGTTCTTTATCAATTGAATCGGTTAATATTAATTCTCACGAAATGGTTGGTGATGGGTAGCTGGAAATCGTTGCCCACGGCGGGAATCTTTGACTTTGACTCTGATTGGAACTATTTCCTCGTAGGTCGTCCAAACTAAGTCGGCAAACGGAGAATTTCTCTTCCCTGTCCGGTGTTTACACACAGCAGCCACCTTAAACTAAGTCATCATTTAACTCCTTTGCGACCTATTCAATCCTTAAATTTCCTTTTTGGCCATAAACTTAGTAATTACATCAAAATCACCCATCATCTATGGGCAATATCTAAAACCCTCCACCATCACTGACCTTTTATATGGTAAATATATAAATAATATTTATAATTTAGTCCACGTATTATACATATATATACACTCTTAAAAATAAATTAAATTATATTCAACTTTATAAATATATATTTCATAAATTAAATTATATATTATATTCTAAAAGCGGAAAATAATATCTACGGCTTCAAATTCAATGTAATTAAGACTAAAATACGTCAATCTCATGCTTATGACGTATTATGACATCACTCCCTCTCTCTATATACCACATTGACCTTGTGATCATTTTATCAAGAGCTGTATCTTCCACCTTATCCATTTATTTTCCCATCAGGATTCCTTCCTCTCTCTCCCTAATATGGAAATCCCTAACGCTGCCATGAGTCCGACAGTATTCCACGCCCCTCCAGTCTTCACCATATCCGCCCCTCCCATCTCTTCCTCGAGCTCCTACACATCGTCATCATCGCCGCCTCATCTGTCTACACCTACGGGCACCACCACTGCTGCTCAGCCACCTCAGATAGGGGCGGTTGCCAGCCCTTGTGCCGCTTGCAAGATTCTCCGGCGCAGGTGTGCCATGGGTTGCGTCTTAGCACCATACTTCCCTCCCACCGAACCCCAAAAGTTCACCATTGCTCACCGAGTTTTTGGTGCCAGCAACATCACCAAGTTCTTGCTGGTAATTGACACCAAGCTATCAACGCTAATGCTTTCGATCGCAATCATTTATTATTCAAAAACCCTATTTTTACATTACCAATTCATCTTTGAATCATGCAATTAACCTTAAAGGTATATAACTCTTTTAATATAAATTCCATTTATTCGGAATATTCTAATCCTAACTTGTTTGAATTCATCCATTTAAGCCAAATTATTTTGGTTCTATCAACCCTAATTTAGTTGATCTTCTTAATTATATATATGTATGACTAAATTATATTGATAATACTTAATATTTATAAAAAATAATAATTTAGTATTAAATCTTCTTAAAAACTTATTTCTGCATCAAACATTACTATTAAATTATATTGATTATATTAAATATTTACAAAATATAATAATTTAACATTAAATATTTAAAATATTTTTTTAGCATCAATATTTAACAAATTTTATCTGTGTAGTGTGATAAGGATTTTTTTACTTCCAAGTCAAATATAGTAAATGTTTAATATTAAAATAATATTTTTAAAAGATTCAATATATAACTGATATTTTATATTAAAATATTTTTAAAAATAATTAACAATAAAATATAATTTTATACAAATATTTGATGATATAAATATAATTTAATCACATATATTTATATATATAAGACCTTTAGGGTGTGAAAGATTTATTAAGAAATTGCATTTTCATTCTAACCCTATGGTAAAATTTTATATGATTAATCATATAATAGATACGGACATTAATTGGAACATGCATCTCATGCTATCTTAATAATCACCATATTTAATGCACACTTTGGTTGGTGTATTGGACATTTGATCTTCTTTTGCAATAAGAGTCAAAAGAGCAATATATTTATATAGAATCGATACTGATGCCTGGCATGGCATAGGTGGCACTAGCTGATTTTATTATTCTTTTTTTAAAAAAGTAATTTTATTATTGATCTAAAATTAGTATGGGCTCCACCCACATAAACTAAGAAAGTAGTACATTTCTTTATCTTAAAAGAATAATCTCATATGGGGTTGGGTTGATCATTTTTATAAGAGAGAAAATACTAATTCAAATTAAACGAATTCAAAATAATATTAGGGTATGGGTTGGGATTATAAATTCTCCAAATTTTATTTATTAAATAATATTTAAGCAGTTTAAAAATATGTTTTAAAATTTTAAGTTGTAAATATTTAGGTACTAAAATAATTAGTAAATGGTAAAATAAATTGGGGAATTTGATGTGATTAATTAATCTATTCGTACAATTTTTTTTAATATTTTAATTTAATATAAATAATGTTTTTATTATTTATTACTTAAAAAAATATAATATTATATGATTAACATGACAAGTTATATTGGAAATTTAAAGGGTTTATGTACCAATTTAGAATAAAAATAAGTATTTTTACTAATTTAGATTATTCTAAATAGTTTATATCCTAACCCTATTTATTATTTGTATCAATGAATAGCAAAAAATACTTATAACAAATTTTCATCATTCGAAATATTTTATGTACCGGTCAAATAATTAGTACTAATAATTTATATAGGAAGAATCTTAAACCCAACTTCAACTTGTATTGGGCAGAACATACAGTATTTTTTTCATTCATGCTTATTTTAGTAGGTTGGTGAATCACCTTCTTATTAGCATATCATTAAAATTCCAATAAAAGATATAGTATTAATAGCTGATGAGCTGACTCATCTGTAGATGGAAAATCTTATTCGTAAGACTAAAAAATTTAACCTTTTAATTATTAATCAAAATATTGATTCATTATATGAGGCACGTAGGAGCTCCCAGAGTCCCATAGAGAAGATGCGGTGAGCAGCATGGTGTACGAGGCGAACGCCAGGCTTCGGAATCCGGTCTATGGTTGTGCCGGTGCGATATTCCATCTCCAGAATGAGGTGAGCGATCTCCAAGCACAGCTCGCCAAGTCACAGGCCGAGCTGTTCAGCCTGCAGGCTCAGCACGCCAGTCTCAAGGATGCCCTAATATGCAAGGAGATGTCTTCTAAGGATTATCATCTTCAACAACACCATCCTAATTTTTGTCGACTAGAGCCCACCAGCATTAGCCTCCAGCAGTTCAACGACACCAGTTGCTTCTTTGAGGACGACGACTCCACCTTCATCTATGAGGGTCTCTGGTGCTGAATCGAATAGAGTCCGATCGATGGAATTAACCCACAGAATTGACCGAGCAGGGCGTAGTTGCCTGACAAGCTAGCTGGGTATATCTACAAGAGTGGAAAAAAAACCATAAAAAACAAAGTCTGTTGAATTGAGAATTTTACTTGTATGTTGTATGCCTAAGAGAGATTCTGACAAAGGTTGATTGTTAATTGTGATGCCTTGTCCCTTTCACTCATTATATTTGGATTTTGTTACAAGGGGAACTGTCTGTCTGGTATCCACACTATTTGACATTCAAAATTTTCTTTACAAGTACTGTGATCCTATGTAACATTTTATTTTTTAGGGTATCCACAAAATAAAATACTTATCTAGTGCTATATATCATAGTATTTTATATGTTAGCCATTTCTAATGGTACATTCTTCTCGCTTCATGCAATTATCACCGACCCTAATTATTTAGAAACTTAGTCAACTTTCTAGTTTTGCAAAAAAAAAAAAAAGTAGTTCTTATAATGCAGTGGCTTAGATTGACCAAAATGCCTACCATTCAAATTAATGCATCAACTTGATCAATCATTCCTTATACAATTGCCAATGTATAATCAACTTGACCAATAATACTTCATCAATCGTATTAATACACTTGCAAATGTCCACCTAGAGTGCATGCACCAGTTGTTTAAGGGAAAAGAAAAAGAAAATACATGCATGAGTTGACTACTGTGCATATATATATATATACGAGAATTAATTAATGGAATAGTATAATGAGATAGGAAACACATGCTTGAGGTTGTTAAGTTTGACGTGAGGATCTCGACCAGTTAACGTCTGTAGCTTACAATTATAAGAATTGATTAGCTTAGCCACAGAGGCATTATTAATTAACAGAGACATATAAGTAAAACAATTGCAATGTGAACATTGAGTTCATTATTTTATTTTCAACTAAGGCAAAGCGTAGACCAATTGGCGTGTGTATGAATGAATTCATGACACCGACAGATAGATAGATATGCTATTTTAGGTTCCATCATTGGTCCTCGAACTATCCTATGTCTAGATTTGACCCGCAAGACAAACCACGAGAGAGAGAGAGACAAGGTTGGATAGATAGATGTCCATGTCATTAAAACTTGCCATGCAGTTTATTCGATCATATCAAATGCTATTACATTTGAGTACCTAACATTTTAATACTCTATACTCAATGTTAAACTCAACCATTAAACTACTGTTAGCTATATTGGTACGGCTAGATGACGTATCTGAAAAAATGATACGGAATGGTGAGATGACAATTTTTTTATGACGAGGTATTGTGATGATATGATATCAAGGTACTGTCAAGTCATCATATCTGATTAAAGTTGAACAGATAAACTTAGTATTGTAACTCAACCAAATATTAGGCACTAAAAATCAAAATGTAAAGAATTGAACATTTGGCATTTATGTTATATCATCATAACATAAGATTCTCATTTAACATTTTAACTGAATAATTTAATTGTTTGAAAAATTAAGAATTCGGGAAAATTATTGAAATTTGAAATTTATAGACAATATGTTAAGATAATGATATTTTTTTATAAAAAAATGTACTTACAACTTATCATTTTAGGTTTTTAATTAAATATTTTTTAAAATTATATGCCAAAGGTTACTTTTAAAAAGATTTTATACATCCCTATATTTTTTTTTCTGCAAATTCATTTATCACAAATTTATCTAAATATTCATAATCATGTGAGTATTGATGTGCTAGAATGAATATGGGTCAAAAAGAAAATCTTGTCCACTCCCACAACTCTAGTCATTGTATCAAAATTTACCATTCATACTTTATTAACTAACTCAGAGTTGAATACTGGTTGATGGCGATATTCTTACTCTGAAAATTTTGAAGTTGATATTGTCTTCTCGGAGGGGAATAAACCTCCATGGTACTTCCCACACAGTTCACAAGTATTCATATTTGGGTTTTCATATTCCGATGAAGAGGCTTGTACTCAAGAGTTTGGTAGTTCCACCATTCTAGATATTGATAATCCATAACTCTTCATTATTATATCTTCACATTCATAAGCTTGTTTGAGAAGGGTTGCAAGTCCAGAATCCTGGTGAGTTTGAATGGGTGGTAATTTCTTAAACACCCTTATATGGTTCGCATAAGCCTCCCAAAAGTTGTTCTCAACGTCTTGTCGAGTAAGAGTTGGGTTAGTATTTCTAATCCCCAAATTCGGTTGGTTCTCAGGTGGAGGAATTATTTAATCCCTAACAGACTTGGATTGGGTTCTTCTCCTTTGGGAAATTCTCCTACATGATAGGTTTACTTTAGTTCAATTATATTTATGTAGCAAGTACTTCCGACATTTTTTTAATATTTACCAAGATTTCAAGTTTTCTCAACTCAATTTCTTTCAAAAATTCAAATTTAAAGATCTTTGCTCTAATACTACTTAAGTTGTCACATCCCGACTTGATTTGAACAGAACCCTTCGAACAACCCGCCAAATTTCTCATTACTATAATAGGAACATTTTCATCTTCATAGTATTGACAGATGCAATGCACAATACTGAAAGAAAAATGATATATTAGATAAGTTTTCTAAAAACTTGCAAGAATGTAGATAATGGAGTATACGAATATTTAAAGAAAACTATTCACATACCAGGTTGGTAACTCGTCATCTAACATTCTCGTTAGGGTTTCTACTAATATTGTGATTTCCTCTTCACAAGTTATAACATACTCAAAAGTTTAACATTTTCATAATCCAAGAGTTAAAAATATTATGATAAACAAGCTACAACTTGTCTTATCATTTTAAAAAAAAATTCCCCTAGATAAATCCACCACTTATCTCATACAAGCTTTAAAACAACTTCCTAGATGGAAGAATTTCTCATACTTAATAATTGGTGGGTTTATATTGGTTTGTATCATATAAACACACAAATACCGTTTCTTAATAAATCAATCAAATAGTCGTATAACAGACACTTAGAGGCTACAACCTCGATTTGTTCCACTAGTGGCCAGGAGTGTCTTTATCTCCCAACTTGATCATAGGCCACAACCTCTACCACATTATCTGTGTGAGCACCATTGCCCAACCCCCAGACATCATTGATTCTTCTGTTTACTATTGAGGGATGAGACCTCTCCCCCTTTTTCCTTAGGCTCAATGTGCACGAAGCTCTTGAAGTTTCATGACATATTAGAACAACATAACTTCTCTTGTGTCGACCTTGTTTGGTTCCGCACGATTGCAATCACACACAATAGTATTTTGATTTAAGATCTTTATCTTTAGGCTGCTAGCCCAAGAGGCTTCTACTTGGCTTTGGCTCAGCAACTTTAGCAAAAATTATCAAATTGTGATAATTTTTATCAGGATCTTAAATTAGAACTTATTTACGAGATTGGACCCATTTTTCATTGATCTTGGGCCTACTTGTACGACTTTAAAAAATATGGCCTTGTACTCACTTCACTTTTCAAAATCGTGGCCTTGATACCATTTTCACAAAACTAGATCTAACCGACCCTACATCGATCATGGACCTCACCCATATCCTACATCGACGATCCATTCTAGATAATTCTCGTGATTTGTATCCATATACTTGTTTCAAGGGTAGTCCTATAATCACTATTTATGTTTTATTTAGAGAATATGTCCCAAATTGGTATAATCGATTTCACACAGTAAGGGGTCACATTTTTGGAAAATAGGTTTTTCTAACTAAGTATGCTTTCACTTTCTAAGTAATTACGAATCATTGGTAAAATCGGACTCAATTCCAAAAATCCTACTTACCCAAGATCTATAACTTGTTTGTTTTGAACAAAATTTTGATACCTCGGGTTAGATTCTCGACTGTAAGTAAAGGTTTTCCTTTTACACCTACATGATTACGAATAACGAATCCATCAATTATTTGATAGTTACATTTATTTCCCTATATTTTTTATAATTACACATAAGTCCCTACATTTTTTTCTTGACAAATAAACTCCAAATTATTTGTCATAATTTCCCCAATTTACTTCATTTGTAATTTTATCCCCAAATAATTTTATTTAATATAAAATTATTCAAAATTACAAATAAACCATTTTATTCACTTTTAATTGAAATTAAATTCTCCAAAAATCATTTTAATTGTAATTAAGCCTCCAATTTCATTTAAATCCTCAATTGACCCTCAATTTATGTCAATTGCACAAAATTCCCAAATTTCCAAATTTCCAAAAATCCCCAAATCGCCCAATTTCTCCAAAATTGCATTTTGGCCCTGAAATCTTAATTCATCAAATTAACCAATTAAACTTGGTTAATTGCCTCATATCATGCTGCTAATCATCTCTCCTACCTCTCTACGACCATTTCAAGCTTTGAATTGTCCAATTTGACCTAAAATTAAGTTTGAATGAAGTTTTGCTAGAAAATATATCTAGAGAGAAAACTTTGGTTTTTCACCAGCAAGGATGCGGTTGGTGGAGATCTTGATATGGGGAGCTAGCTCTCGTCGAGATGATACTCTTGGGATCAAATTTCACCTTAATTGGTGCCTTCAATAGGGTGAATTTCATAAGCAAGATTTTCATAGTTTTCTCCATGTAAATTCAATATTCTGGCAAATGGTGACGTCAATTGCTTACCTGGAAGGCTTAGGAAGGACTAGGCTCAGTTGTGAAGACTCGTGGGAGGGTTGGCCTGACCTTAGGAGATCTGAGGTGGCTTGAATTAAACTCAAAAGATCCTGCTCAAAGTCAACAGTTAGAGTGACTATACTGTGCGATCTCATTGACACTTCTCTAGTGATCCTCAAGCTGAAGTATGCAGCAAGGTAGAGTACTTCCTCCCAATTCCAGGGAACCCAAATTCATATTCGGAGGTGGTGAAAGGGTCAATGTTAGAGCTTTGGTTTAGGGATGGTCAGAAACCAGAGTAGTTCATCTTATTCAGGCTTTTGAGTGACGGAGAGCATGAATTGAGGGAAGCTTTTTATATAGGGAGCTCAGGGACTGACTGTTCTATCTGTTTATCCATCGGTCGGCTAGTAACTCTCTAATTTAAGGCCTTGTCAGAGAGATTTATTGGTCACCGAAGTAATGGCAGTCATTTTGGCCTTTCTATTCCCTACCTATTTAGAGGTTGAAGACGACATTGTGCTTGCGTGCGAGATGCCACATGGTGCTATATGATTGGCTAGCTTCACTAATGTGGTGTCTCACTCAGCGTCTAAGTCGTCTGTTGACTCATTGACCGAACACGTGGTGACCTCCCATTGGTTGCTTTGTCCAACGTGGCGATTGGTCGAATCTGACCAAACAAATGGTGGAGGCAAAGCAGTTAACGAACAAATACTCGGGAAAGCCATAATGTAAGTTCCGACAAAGAAGAGAGAGGCAGAAAGGTCAAATACTCGGGAAAAGAAGGATACAAGAAATCCTTAAAAGGACCAAGGGCCAATTAACAACTAAACTCAAGCCAAGAAAGGAATAAGCAAGCCTCTCCCACAATGATCCTAAAACAAGGAAGATTTGTACGCTCCCTAAAGAAATAAACAGGTACTGGGTACGAATAAGGATGCAAATATAGCATAAAAGATGTGCCTAAAAGATTTGAGGAGTAATGGTAAATAGGAGAAGACGACATCAAGGGATGTCATTTAAGGGTAGAAATCCCCTAGAGCAAATGTAAGAAAAGAATGTCAGGGGAATGGCAAAGAATCCTACCAAGGAAGGAAACCCCGGAAAGACATGTGTATCTCAATTACGAGGAAATAGAACCAACCCTTATTTAGGAAATGTTTTCCAAGAAATGAAGTATTGTAATGGTCCATTATGACCTGTTTGGAGAGAATAGGAGAACCATGTTGTCACGCCCCGACCCGGTTTGGTCGGATCCCCGTGATCAACCCCCCACTCTCCCGATTTACTAAAGGGTTTTCCCTTATATTATAAATCATACAGAGTAAGGCGTTAACCTGCACCTTTTTCCAGGAATATCATAAATCAAAACGGCATAGTAATTTAAATTAGTTGTACCAATCTTGCAGGCGTTTAATTGTGCAAGTCCTTTAAGGTTTGGCTTTCCGGGACTTCCTAAAAGAGGTATAAGGGAGGGGGTGAGTACAACTACTCAGTGAGTGGGATTCAAATCTTTTAACTTTCAAGAAAAACATTTATATGGAGTGTGCCAGACTCCTTTGTTTTCAAAAAAATCATTTCATTTAAAATTTTATCTTTTTCCATTATTTCTTAGTTATCGATGTGTCATCACCCAACACACATCCTTCATAATGAAGGTTACACACATTCGCAAGTCAGTATCACTACTGAACCCGCTAGTGGCTTCGGAGCGACTTTTCCTGCCACCCGGATAGAAGTACGACCACTTCTACCCTGGGAATGAGTGGATGTACGAAACATCCGACCCACAATCCCGAAATCACTTCTTCGTGTCCGTATGAGGACAGAGACCTCATCCTGTCCCCACCCCGGTCTCATGCGCTTAGTGCTACTCCAGATTTCGCACAGACACCTGGAACGACGAACTGCCCTTATAACCACCAGGTCGTCCAGTGCCCTTAGGATGCATCACTACCCCTCATGGGCATCTTGATGATCCCGTACTCATAGTGCATGCACAAACAATGTTTTCTTATATTGCCATGTAATATGTGGTGCCATTAGTCCAACGGCCCCGACTCTCAACTCAACCCGCAGTTGTTTGTCTTGACTAGTCCGTCGACCTGTCATGTCGCACTGCCGCTAGTTGACTGAGCATGTCGGTCCTATCTTGGTACCATGGCCAAACAATTCACTTATTAAGTTTTATGGCACATATATCATGTTCGTTTACGAGCTCCTGCTCGTGCCAACTGGCCTTGGGCCCACTGTACGAGATTTTCAAAATCGGGCATTTCGCCCCCAAGTTCCAAAACCGAGGCCCTTGGCCTATCAGAGCTATTCGAGCTCTCGTCGAGAAGGTCTCCCAAATAGTTTAAGCATTGGCACACAGTCAGGGGAGAACACTTCTGACAAAAATAGGTTTTTACTATCCATCATACCGACCGGTATAAGGACATCTCCGTTCATAACCGATGAACGGGTTTTCAACTTCCTTCCAGGAAGTCTCATCATACCAACCGGGTATGATCTACTTACAACCCGTAAGTAGTTTTTCCGCATAACTTTCACATCACTTTCTTTAAGTAGTGATGATTAAAATACCACTAAACAGTGGGTTTTTATATCGAGGTACTTATCATCCCCAACCGGGTATGATGTTAGTAAACCCACTCACAACCGGTAAGTGGTTTTTAAATTTTAAGTTGTGCTCATCATCCCAATCAGGTATGATGTTTGTAAACCCACTCACCCGTTAATGCCGTGAATTCCACTAGACCGGTTCTTGGTATTCACGCGAGCTTGTCCTTGCTGGCGTTCCCGGTACTTCGTGTTCCAGTGAAGGCACGGCGGTTCGAGCTTTCGATCTGGGCAGATAGGTCTCATCCTGAGGTTCATCCTTTCGGTCCTAATTCGGTCGTGGAAATGCTGAGAAAGTGTTGGGAGGGCTTGAAATGGCCGATTTCAGCTTGGCCGAAATAGGGCAGCTTCGGTCCGCCGGAGTTGCTTCACTATTCTATCATGTTGGCGTTTCTCCAACGATACTCGGATTGATTGGAGTTTGCTATCAGATAGCTGTCTTCCCCCTCGGTTCTAAAGAGTCCGACCTTTGTTCAAGTCAAAGCTCTCGTTCGAGCTTTACCGGGAAATGGAGCAGTAGAGAGAGAGAGAGAAGTGTTCAGATGTGAGGAGAATGAAATGGGGATGAACTCTTTATATAGTTGTAAAACCCGTGTATTAAATGGGCGAGATTTATTACTGATATTAATATTGCCATAAATTATTGGTATTAATTCCAATAATTTAATTTCGGTATTAATTCTAATAAATTAAATTTCAGTATTAATTCTAATAATTTAATTTCGGTATTAAATTATTTGTATTAATTCCAATAATTTAATTTAGGTATTAAATTATTGCTATTAATTATATATTAATTTATGATAAGGCGTACATACAAATTTTTGACCGAAATTTCGGGTTACAAAAAAAATTCATACTTCCCAAGAGGTCACCCATCCTTACATTACTCTCAAGTAAACACGCTTAACTTTAAAGTTCTTATGGAATTTAGTTCACTTGAACCACTTTGGTTTTTATTTTCTAATTTGTCTTAAGTTTCTTTTCTAAGGTTTAATGAACCCTTTGGATGACCCGAGAGTTGTAAATTCCCAACTTGCCCGTTCAGAAATAATCGGGTTTGTGAACCGGTTCTAAATCCTCACTTGGTTTGACCGGTTCTTTTCCTGGTTTTCCTTAGCTCAAAAGGGCGGGATTTACACATGTAGAAAGAGGAAAACTAGTAACGGCAGAGTGAACCTTTCCAAGCAAAGTAATCGACACATAGATCGAAATCAATTATTGTAGAATGAAGAATCATGAAGTGATTTATGAGCAAGTAAAAGAGGATTAAGGAAAAAGGAAGTCATTGAATAAGGGATGTCATTAAAGAAGAAAAAGGACATAAGAAGGAAAAAAAATCCTCGTATGTCAATAATCATCAGGAAACCCAACGATTGGAATTGAAAGGACCCAATAAAAATGTTTGGAAAGGATGAGTAGGTAAGAGAAATCCATGCGGTTATGTGAGACATAACTTCAAAGGTATGATGGATGAGAGGATAACGGTAAAAAGGATAGTTGAGGAATGCCATCAAAAGAAAATAGGGATAAAGTTATATGATCCCTGAAAGGTAAAAAAAAAAAAAGCTAACAGAGACTCTCAAGGAGATGTTCTAGAAATCTAATGGACAAAGACAGGTCCTAGAAAATGCCATGATTTAAGGGGTATGTAAGCCCAACAATCCCAAGGAGAATATGAATCAAAGTAAGGAAGAGTCGGCTAATAAGCATGATGAGGTCGAATATAAAAATTTGGACTAAAGTTATAATAGACAACGAATGGAGGAAGGGTCAAAATGAGATGAAAAAGTGAGAATAAAGAAAACTGTGGCAACTAGTACGTAACGCCCGAAAGAACATTGAGCTAAAGGTTTCAACGACCAAGGGGTTAACTAGACATGGGAATGGTTAGGTATCTTGGAATTTTCAATCTTGAGTATAGAACCTCAAAGGGAAGAATATGCTCTAAGCAAAGAAAGATATAAATCTAAGAATATACCCTGAAGTAAGGTATGTCTCGTTATGATAAACTCCGTGGAGGGAGTAAATAATATAAAGGAAAGAAATTCCTTAAGTGAAGGATGTAAAAAGGAGTAATTAAAAGAACAAGAGAAGACTTTGCATGTTAAGCAAACACCAAAGGGGCATCAAAGGAAATGATTTCTCATGCAAGGATGTTAACTAAGTTTTGGGGACAAAACTCCTAAAAGAAGGGGAGAGTTGTAAACCCCACACATTTGAGTTAAGGAAAATCGGGAAAATAACCGGTCAAACCGAATAATAAAACAAAACCGGTTTATATTTGGGAATAAGTAATATGAAAATTTACAACTTTCGGTTGATCCAAAGGATTTATTAAATATTGGAAAAGAAACTTAAGACAAATTAGAAAACAAAAACCAAATTGGTTCAGGTGAACTAGATTCCATAAGAACTTCAAAGTTAAGCGTGGGAAGTATGATTTTTTTGTAACCCGAAATTTCGGTCAAAAATTTTTATGCGAACATACGGCTTATCATAAATAGCCATCAATTAATATATATTTAATTATTGAAATTAATACCAATAATTTAATACCTAAATTAAATTATTGGAATTAATACAAATAATTTAATACCGAAATTAAATTATTAGAATTAATACCAAAATTAAATTATTGGAATTAATACCAATAATTTATGGCAATATTAATACTAGTAATAAATCTCGCCCATTTAATACACGGGTTTTACGACTATATAAAGAGGTCATCCCTATTTCATTCTCCTCACACCTGAACACCTCTCTCTCTCTCTCTACTGCTCCATTTCCCGGTAAAGCTCAAACCAGAGCTTCGACTTGAACAAAAGTCGGGCTCTTTAGAACTGGGGAGAAGACATCTATCTGATAGCAAACTCCAGTCAATCCGAGAATCATTGGAGAAGCGCCGACATGATGGAATAGTGAAGCAACTCCGGCGGACGGAAGCTGCCCTATTTCGACCAAGCTGGAATCGGCCATTTCAAGCCCTCCTCAGGCCAAACCAAGCCCTCCCAACACTTCCTCAGCCTTTCCACAGCCGAATTAGGACCGAAATATAAGCCAATTCGGCTCCCCTTTATAATTTTCGATCGGTGCTAGAGAGAGAATCGACCGAATTTCAATAACGAAATTCTAATCCAATTTCGCATCAATTGATACAATACTTGATTTTAGGATGAACCTCAGGACGAGACCTATCTGCCCAGATCGAAAGCTCGGACTGTCGTGCCTTCACCGATGAGTAATCGAAGCTTTCTCTCTCTATAGTCTGTTTTCCGGAAAAGCTCCGTTTGAGCTCGTTCCGACGTTAAAATCTGCGATTCAAAGTTTATTATAATCGTATGAACATACAGGAACTCAATTTCAACTACAATTTCAATAATTAGAAGTGTTTGATCAGTTAATTTGATGAAATCAAATTCGGGAGTGTTGAAGAGTTGAAATTGGGAGAAAATTTGGGGATTTTCGAAATTCAAAGGGGCCAAAATACAATTTTATGAAATTGAGGGTCAATTGGGCATGAAAATAATGTTGGGGGACCAATTGAGGAATTTTGGAAAATTTGGGGAAAAACTTACCATTTTTGTGAAAGAAGGGCAAAATGGTAATTTTGGAAAAATTGGGGAACCAAATTGGAAATTTGAAAAAACTTAAACCCCTTTTTGGTGAAATTGAATAAATTGAGGTCCCACAATAAATTTTAAAAGTTACGGGACTCAATTTGAGGAAAAACCGACATTAGGGACTTAAAGTTAAAGAGAAATAACTTTAGGGACCTAATTGCAAATAACTAAAAGTTTGGGTTTTCTCATTCATTAATGAATGAAGGCTATTATGCCGAGTAATAATGAACAAGGTTGTTCATATCATGTAGGAACGTTAAATACCGGGAACGCCAGCAAGGACAAGCTCGCGTGAATACAAAGAACCAATCTAGTGGAAATCACGGCATTAACGGGTGAGTGGATTTACACTAACATCATACCCGGTTGGGATGATAAGTGCCTCGATATAAAAACCCACTATTTAGTGGTATTTTAATCATCACTACTTAGAGAAAGTGATGTGAAAGTTATGCGAAAAATACTACTTACGGGTTGTAAGTATATCATACCCGGTTGGTATGATGAGACTTCCTCGAAGGAAGTTGAAAACCCGTTCATTGGTTATGAACGGAGATGTCCTTATACTGGTCGGTATGATGGACAGTAAAAACCTATTTTTATCGGAAGTGCTCTCCCCTGACTGTGTGCCAATGCTTAAACTATTTGGGAGATCTTCTCGATGGGAGCTCGAATAGCTCTGATAGGCCAATGGCCTCGGTTTTGGAACTTGGGGGCTAAATGCCCGATTTTGAAAATCTCGTACAGTGGGCCCAAGGCCAGTTGGCACGAGTAGGAGCTTATAAACGAACATGATATATGTGCCATAAAACTTAATAAGTGAATTGTTTGGCCATGGTACCAAGATAGGACCGACATGCTTAGTCAACTAGCGGCAGTGCGATATGACAAGTCGACGGACTAGTTAAGACAAACAACTGCGGGTTGACTTGAGAGTCAGAGCCGTTGGACTAGTGGCACCACATATTAAATGGAAATATAAGAAAACATTGTTTGTGCATGCACTGTGAGTACAGGATCATCAAGACGCCCATGAGGGGTAGTGATGCGTCCTAAGGGCACTGGACGACCTGGTGGCTATAAGGGCAATTCGACATTCCAGGTGTCTGTGCGAAATTTGGAGTAGCACGAAGCGCATGAGACCGGGGTGGGGACAGGATGAGGTCTCTGTCCTCATACGGACATGAAGAAGTGATTTCGGGATTGTGGGTAGGATGTCACGTACATCCACTCATTCCCAAGGTAGAAGTGGTCGTACTCACCCCCTCCCTTATATCCCTTTCAGGAAATCCCAGAAAGCCTCCCCTTAAAGACCGTCAACTAAGATACCTGTAAGACAGGTATGTAAAGTTTTAAATTTCATACAATTTTGATTATGCTATTCCAGGAAAAAGGTGCAAGTTAAAGGACGCCTTACTCTTTATGGTTTACGATAAGGGGACACGATTGCAATCACACACAATAGTATTTTGATTTAAGATCTTTATCTTTAGGCTGCTAGCCCAAGAGGCTTCTACTTGGCTTTGGCTCAGCAACTTTAGCAAAAATTATCAAATTGTGATAATTTTTATCAGGATCTTAAATTAGAACTTATTTACGAGATTGGACCCATTTTTCATTGATCTTGGGCCTACTTGTACGACTTTAAAAAATATGGCCTTGTACTCACTTCACTTTTCAAAATCGTGGCCTTGATACCATTTTCACAAAACTAGATCTAACCGACCCTACATCGATCATGGACCTCACCCATATCCTACATCGACGATCCATTCTAGATAATTCTCGTGATTTGTATCCATATACTTGTTTCAAGGGTAGTCCTATAATCACTATTTATGTTTTATTTAGAGAATATGTCCCAAATTGGTATAATCGATTTCACACAGTAAGGGGTCACATTTTTGGAAAATAGGTTTTTCTAACTAAGTATGCTTTCACTTTCTAAGTAATTACGAATCATTGGTAAAATCGGACTCAATTCCAAAAATCCTACTTACCCAAGATCTATGACTTGTTTGTTTTGAACAAAATTTTGATACCTCGGGTTAGATTCTCGACTGTAAGTAAAGGTTTTCCTTTTACACCTACATGATTACGAATAACGAATCCATCAATTATTTGATAGTTACATTTATTTCCCTATATTTTTTATAATTACACATAAGTCCCTACATTTTTTTCTTGACAAATAAACTCCAAATTATTTGTCATAATTTCCCCAATTTACTTCATTTGTAATTTTATCCCCAAATAATTTTATTTAATATAAAATTATTCAAAATTACAAATAAACCATTTTATTCACTTTTAATTGAAATTAAATTCTCCAAAAATCATTTTAATTGTAATTAAGCCTCCAATTTCATTTAAATCCTCAATTGACCCTCAATTTATGTCAATTGCACAAAATTCCCAAATTTCCAAATTTCCAAAAATCCCCAAATCGCCCAATTTCTCCAAAATTGCATTTTGGCCCTGAAATCTTAATTCATCAAATTAACCAATTAAACTTGGTTAATTGCCTCATATCATGCTGCTAATCATCTCTCCTACCTCTCTACGACCATTTCAAGCTTTGAATTGTCCAATTTGACCTAAAATTAAGTTTGAATGAAGTTTTGCTAGAAAATATATCTAGAGAGAAAACTTTGGTTTTTCACCAGCAAGAATGCGGTTGGTGGAGATCTTGATATGGGGAGCTAGCTCTCGTCGAGATGATACTCTTGGGATCAAATTTCACCTTAATTGGTGCCTTCAATAGGGTGAATTTCATAAGCAAGATTTTCATAGTTTTCTCCATGTAAATTCAATATTCTGGCAAATGGTGACGTCAATTGCTTACCTGGAAGGCTTAGGAAGGACTAGGCTCAGTTGTGAAGACTCGTGGGAGGGTTGGCCTGACCTTAGGAGATCTGAGGTGGCTTGAATTAAACTCAAAAGATCTTGCTCAAAGTCAACAGTTAGAGTGACTATACTGTGCGATCTCATTGACACTTCTCTAGTGATCCTCAAGCTGAAGTATGCAGCAAGGTAGAGTACTTCCTCCCAATTCCAGGGAACCCAAATTCATATTCGGAGGTGGTGAAAGGGTCAATGTTAGAGCTTTGGTTTAGGGATGGTCAGAAACCAGAGTAGTTCATCTTATTCAGGCTTTTGAGTGACGGAGAGCATGAATTGAGGGAAGCTTTTTATATAGGGAGCTCAGGGACTGACTGTTCTATCTGTTTATCCATCGGTCGGCTAGTAACTCTCTAATTTAAGGCCTTGTCAGAGAGATTTATTGGTCACCGAAGTAATGGCAGTCATTTTGGCCTTTCTATTCCCTACCTGTTTAGAGGTTGAAGACGACATTGTGCTTGCGTGCGAGATGCCACATGGTGCTATATGATTGGCTAGCTTCACTAATGTGGTGTCTCACTCAGCGTCTAAGTCGTCTGTTGACTCATTGACCGAACACGTGGTGACCTCCCATTGGTTGCTTTGTCCAACGTGGCGATTGGTCGAATCTGACCATCAATTGACCATATCACATGGTATCCTCTAATTGGTTTATTTAAATTCATTAATTTTTCAACCTAACACACTGTGCCATTCTCACTTGTCAGCCTCGGATTAGATGTGTGATACCTTGACACGGTTTGATTAGGGTCCATGATCAACCCACCACCCTTTCTCGCATCATGCAGGTATTCCTACCCAAATGAGATGGGGAAACTAAAGGAGTGATTACGTTCAAACCCTTGCTTTAATTTGGGGTAGGAAACATACCTCTAGGGTCTAAGTGCGTTTGGGAACTTTCTGTCTTGGTGCTAGCCTAAAAGGATAAGAGAAGGATAATGAATACAAAATACTCTATGAGGGAAACTACTATAACGTTTACTTTAATTCATTTATTTGCCTATTAATTTATCCATTTGTTGTTGTCCACGCGATTCACATGATCAACAACTGCCCTCAAATCATTGGAGGGATCACACGTTCATAGAACGGTCCCCGACCATTCCACTTGTGGACCAGAGTGCCTTGACCGTCCACCCTGATAGAGATGCATTGCCTCTACCCGAACTTTGAGTGGACATCAGTAGTCCAACTCTCAAACTCTGATCACTTCACCATGTCTACTTTGTGGGACGAGACCTCCTTTCCCCAACTACCTCGGTCTTAGTGCTTAAGAAGCTCCTTGATCTTCTTGACCTACTGGACTACATACCACCCTTATACACCCTAGGTCATCCAACAGTCATTGGGCTCCATCACTACCTCATTCCAGATGCACTGATGACTCGAACATCATAGTGCATGCACAATCAACAATCTTTTGAATTATAACCTTTATCTTTGGCCCTCCAACACAACGATTTTTTAGCTTGGCTTTGGCCCACGCTACTGGCCCAACAGGTTCGATGACTTGTCTTCGGTAGAGCAGCGGTTTGACCCAACAAGCTCGATAACTCAGACTTGATTCGATGGGTGTCACACACAATTTCTCATTATTTGGATCTTTTAGCATCAATCCTCATATACTAGTTCTCGACGGATCCATACCTGCATCCATCGGCCTTAGGCCCACTAGCATACCAAGCCTAAGCCCTGGAATTAGCTCCCAAATATTTTAAGCAGAGTCACCTAGTCAAGGGAGACTAATTCCAAGAAAATCATTTTCAAAAGAACCGGAATAGACGTATGCTTCCGAGAGTCGACATTCCCACTCACCGGTGATCTCGGTGGGGTCGTGTCGGTGGAGTCTCTCTCCTCGGTATGCTTCCGAGAGTCGACGCTCGAGTAGTCCGTTCTTGCATGGTACAAGTGTCCGTATTAGGATGCGTTGACTAAAGGGTCATACATTCTCTCGTACTTGCACCTTGGGCCCCGTATCTTGCCTTAATTACGCCTAGGTACCTGATGTCCCATTAATCTTTATTAATCCCTTGGGGTTTCCAATCATTCTTCTTGGATCCTTAACTCTTTTAATTTCATCAATTGGTCCTTAATTTACCAAAATTTTCGTTTAGTCCTTAATTTTTCAAGAATTGCAATTTAGTCCTAAACTTTTCAAAATTTCCAATCTGCCCTCTATTTTGCCCAAATTACCCAATTAGCCCTTTATTAGGGTGAATTTCCTGAAGCACCTTCAATTTCAAAAATTTGCCATTTGGTCCTTCAATTTTTCAAAAACTGCACAAAAGTCCCCAAAATCCCCAAATTGAACGTCATCTTCTCCCCCAATTCAAGCATATGAACCTTCAAATCTTACCTCGTCCAATTGGCGGCCTGTAAGTCTTTACTTTCTTCAATTCTTACCTCAATTTGTCTCCTCAAGCTCCTCTCGATCATCCTACACTTCGAATTTCTAAATTTGGTTGAGTTTTAAGCCTCGTCGGAGTTTCACCGAAAAATTTACAATAGAGAGAGAAAGCTTGCATATCTTACCAATGGAGGGGTGGTGGCTGGAGCTTGAGGTGGGTGCAGCTAGTGCTAGTTGAGGAGAACCTACTAGGACTGAATTCTGCTACAATTCGTCTCTGTATTGCAGGAATTTGAAGAGAGAAGTTTCAGGGGTACATGTTACGCCCCAACTCGGTTTGGTCGAATACTCGTGATCAACCCGCCGCTCCCTTAGTTTAAGAGGGCTTTCCTCCATTCTTTAATCAAGATGAGCCAAATGTAATTTAACCTCACTCCCTAGAATAGCATAAATCAATAAATTGCAAGGTTAAAAGAACTTTCAAGCATACCTGGCAGAGAGTAGATCCTATTGTTATCTATAGTCATTTTCCCCTATTCCTAAAAAGGGATATAAAAGAGGGGTGAGTTTCTACAACTTAGTGAATAGGTGTTGGGAGAGAGAGTTTTCATAAACAAGTCATCTTTAATTGGAATGTGCCAAACTCCTTATTTCTTTTTAAAATATTTTTTTCTCAAATTCTAGTTTTTTCAAAATTTATTTTTCCTCATTTCCACATCTAGAGTGTTTAATAGTCAACACATACCCTTTATCAGGAAGGGATCACACATTCGTGGGGCAGCCAATCCACTGCACCAACTCTTGGCTTGGAGGGACTTTACCGACCACCAAGATAGAAACCCGTCCATTTCTATCCTAGGTTTGAGTGGATGTTCACAACATCCAACCCTCAAACTCGAAATCAACTCCATGTTCATATAAGGACAAAGACCTCATCCCGACCCGACCCCAGTCTCATGCACATAAAGCTACGTCGAGCTTTCCTGACTGCTGGCACGACAAACAACCTTTATCTCCACCATGTCATCTAGTAGCCCATTAGGATGTATCACTACCCCTCTTGGGCGTCTTAATGGTCCCGAAACTCAAGTGAATGCATAAACAATAGTTTTCCACAAAGCCATTTATCTTTGGTGCCACTGGCCCAACGACCCTAACCCTCAACTCAACATGCAGCTGTTTGTTTAGGCCAGTCCGTCGACCTATCCCTGATGCACTGCCGCCAGTCCATCGAGTATGTTAGTCCTGTCTTGGTACCATGGTGAAATCACATAATTAATTCATTAAGAATTTTTATGGCTTTAACATATCATGTTTGTTTATGAGCTCTTGCTCGTGCCAACTAGCGTTGGGCCCACTGTATTGATTTTCCAAAAATCGGGCATTTTAGCCCCACAAGTTCCAAAACTGAGGCCTCTAGCCTATTTGAGTTGTTCTAGCTCTCATCAAGAAGGTCTCCCAAAAATTTTAAGCATTAGAACACAGTTAGGGGAGAACACTTCTGACAAAATAATCTTTTCAACTCATCATACCAACCGGGTGTGATGACAACTCCGCTTACAATCGGCAAGCGGGTTTTCTCCTTCCTTCCTTCCAGGAAGTCCTTCATACCAACCGGGTATGATTTTCTCTACTTACAACCGGTAAGTAGGTTTTCGCTTAGTTCTCACATCACTCCAACTAGGTGTGATGTTGAAATCCTACATATAAGTGGTTTTTCATTTTCGAGATACTCATCATCCCAACCCACTCACTTGATAACTTAAGTGTACTCTTCTCTAGTCAGTTTCTGATTTCACGCTAGCTTGTCCTTGCTAGTATTCTGATCCTTCATGTTCCTACACGATTTGGACATCCTTATCTATTAATATTTGGCATAACAACCTTTGTTTTCTCACGTATGAACAACTAGGCTCAAAATTTCCAATTAATTGCACTTAGGTCCCTAAAGATCATTTTCCTCGACTTTAGGTCCCTAATGCTAACTTTTCCCTAAATTGAGTCCCGAAACTTCCGAAAATTCACTTTGGATCCTCAATTTACTCAAAATTGTTTAAAGGGCTCAAGTTTTTTAAATTTCCAATCTAGTCCCCAAGTTTTCAAAAATTACCATTTTGCCCCTACTTTACAATAATGGTAATTTGACCCCAATTATTTTCAAAAAATGACCAATAGGTCCTCCAACATCCTTTTCATGGCCAGTTGGCCCTCAAATTTGGGAAATTGCAATTTGATCCCTCAATTTTACGAAATCCCCAAAAATTTCCCATTTTCAAACTGGTTGAATTTGGTTTCATTAAATTGACCATTCAATCGGGGTTAATTGCTCCAATTGAAGGTATGGATCAGTTCCTACACTTCCATGTGATTCAATTGAGTTTTAAACCGCATCATTTGGGTTTGAATTGAGCTCAAACGGAGCTTCGCCGGAAAACTAAGCGTAGAGATAGAAATCTTCTTAAGTTTATCATCAGAGGTGTGGTAGTCCAAGCTCTCTATCTGGACAGGTAGCTCTCATCCTAAGGTTACTCCTAGGATCAAGAATCGATACAATTCATCCCAAATTGAGGGAGAATTCTGTTAGTGAAGTTTTTACACTTTCTCTCTCTAACGCCGACCGAAAATGAAAGAGGAGGGCCGAATTGTCTTACCTTTAAGCTCTATTACAGTCGTGTGAGGGTTGTGAGAGTGTCGAGAGGGCTCGGTTTGGCTTGAGGGGGGGCTGAATTTGGCCCATTTCAGCTCGGCCGAAATAGGGCAGCTTCAGTTTGTCGGAGCAGCTTCAATGTTTGATTGTGCTGGCGCTTCTTCAGTGGTCCTCGGATCAAACGAAGTTTATTGTCAAGTAGCTAACTTCTCCCGGAATCTAAATAATCCGACCTTACCTTCTAAGGCTCAGAAAATTCTCAATGTTGGAGTTCTGGTTCGTTCTTCATCAGAAAATTAAGTAGTTGATAGAGAATGGAGTTTTCAAGTGTCAGGAGGATGAATGGAGATGAGCTCTTTATATAGGAAGCATGAGGACTCTCTGACTGACCGTTTGGCACCTTATTGACGCTCATTCATGGCCTGAAACACCCTTAACAAAGGCATTTCATCTTGTCAACGTCGTCCGATCTTCCGTTGAATGAACAGTATCATCATCTGAAGGAAGAAGACGACACTGTTGCGAACCGGTCTGTACTGGTTCGAACCAGCTTCAATGCTTAAACTGGCCGGTTCAGACCCAATTTGACCGATTTTTTGAAAATTAAAAATTTCTAAATTCATCTAAATTCATTCTCTATCCAATTGTGGATTTAATTCCCCAATTGAATAATTTAAGCCACCAAGAAAAATGAATTTAGCAAATGATTCAATGATGGTTCAAACCGATCCAAATTGGTTGAATCTGGTTCAAATCTAATTCACTTGAACTGGTCTAGTTTTTTCTTCCAATATGTCGCAAAGTCCCTTTCCATGATTTTTATGACTATTTAGGCCACTTGGGATTAGTAAATTTCCCAATTTGCCATTTCTCTAACGGTTGGTGTTTATGAACTAGTTCGATTTTCTCACATGGGTTGACTAGTTCTTTCTCCAGTTTCCTTATCTTTAAGGGATGGGGTTTACAGTGCAGCTTTGAAACTTAGAAATTCTGACGAGGAGAGGTGAAATTGAGCTTATCGGGGTCTATAGGGGGTTGTGGGGAGTCTTAGGCGATCAGAAAAGACCAATGCAAGTGATAGAAGGGCTGAATGTGTCGAGGATAGGTCAGTTAGGAGCTCGCTGTCTCGAGCTCCAAAGTGAATTCACTATGTGATACCCTTCCCACTTCTCTGGCCGGTCTCGGTTCATTTTGAGAGTGTCTGGAGCTAGAGTACTCTTCCTTGGTTTCAATGCCACCCTTCAGAGCTATGGTTCATTGCTTGTCGAAAAATGCATTGTTCTTCTTCTTCGCTCGATTGTGGGATACTGAGAACAAATGGAGGGGTACTTTTTCTATAGGGAGCTCGGCAACTACCTGCCGGAGTAAGACTCAGCCTCTGACTCAACCGTCGGTGACCTGACCGGAGAGTTTTTCAAGTCACCGGAGACTCTAGCTTTTCCAGCCTCTCTCTCTCCTCCATTCTCACTATCAACGGCTGAAGGTTAAAAATGATAGCATGGCAGTCGTGCCACGATGCGTGCTATGATTGGGCGATTTTTCTGACGTAGAGGTCCAGCTTGGCTGCCGTGTTAGGCATTTACCATTGATCGGACACGTGGCAACCTCTCATTGGGTACTTGTGTCTACGTGGCATGCTAACGGTCGTAAGCTAATTATTGACTAGACACATGGCAGCCTCCCATTGGTTTCCTTGTTTGCGTGCCTGCTGATGGGGTACCGTTGACTATTGACCGGTCTAGTATGCTCACCGATCTAACCGTTGACCGGTCCGCTTCATTGACTAGTCAAACCGTTGACTGGTCTAACTGGGTTCGCTATACCAAATTCGAAAATTGGCCGGTTCGGACCCGATTTGACCCGTTTTTTGAAATTTAAAATTTTCTAAATTCATCTAAATTCATTTTCTATCTAATATTGTCTTTAATTTCCCAAATTGACATTTTTAATCCACCTAGAAAAATGAATTTGTGAACCACTTCACTAAGGTTCATCTCGGTTTAGTCCGGTTCACCCCAAACCAGTCTGGTTCTCTCCCTAATTCCACTTAAATAATATGACATACAAAAAAATAAATGTAAAAATATAATTAAAATTATAATAGACAAAGAGTTCTTTTAACAATCCAAAGGATGATTGCATGCGTGGTTCAAAGCTTAAATTGGCGAGTTCACCCCCAATTCGACCGAATTTTTTAAATCTAAAAATTTCTAAATTCATTTTCTATTCAATGGTGGCCTCAAATCTCAAATTTGAATTTTTTAATCCACCTTAAAAAATGAATTTAGAATCCGATTCATTAGTAGTTCAATCCAATCCAAATCGGTTCAATTCGGTTCAGATCCGGTTCACCTAAACCGGTTTGGTTTTCATCTCCAATTCATTCTCAAGTCCATTTCTATGACTTTTGGGACTTTTTGGGTCACTCGTGATCCATAAATTTCACGGATTGCCCTTTCTCTATCGGTTTCAGTTCATGGACCAGCTTGGTTCATAAACCGGTTCAATCTAGTTGGATCTGATTCATTTAAATCGATCTGGTTTTTCTTTTCCAATTTGTCCTAAGGTTCTTTACCAAGGTTTTATGAACCCTTTAGATCTCCTGGGAGTTATAAATTTCAAAATTGCCCCTTCCCAAATGATCAGACTTGTGAATTGGTTCGGTTTTCTTACTTGGTTTGACTAGTTCTTTTCCCGGTTTTCCTTAAATCAAAAGATCAGGGTTTAAAAGAATTCTCTGTGTTCTGTTTGTGGTTTATCAATATCCTAACTTTAGTCCTTTTTCCCTCCTGACACTATGGTAGGATCTTGAAGAGTTTCCTCCTAGATGTAGTTAAAATTTCGAGCAGGAGTTGTATTTCTAGGGATAATATCCTTTTGGGTTTCCTGTTGTTGTCGGATCTTATTATTTAGAGCTTATTGTCCTAAATACTTGTGGTGTGGGACAGTACTTCACTTCATGTCCCATTTCCTTATACTTGTAAAAGATTGTTTCCTTGCTCAATTAATCCAAGAGTTCTCCTAAACTCCTTAATTAACTTTACAATTCTTTTGTCATGCCTTCTTTGCCCCATAATTCCCTTGATTCATTCCTTTATATGGGATAAAAAATCTCCTTAGTCTCCATGATGTCTAAGGTAACATGAGTTTATTTGGTTACCTTTCTTGGGCAATTTTCTTATAGCTGAGGTGCAAGGTCACATTATTTTTTAGAGATATAGTTTTTAGGAACTTGAAATTCTTTTTTAGTGGAGAAGTAATACAATATGTTGAGGTCTTAGCCCCATTACAAAAATAGTTACAAAATAGATGGGGAGCTACAGGGTTTTTGATAAGCGTCCTCCTTAGTATGGTTATGAGCCCTTGATGGTGTTCCTAGCCTTAGGCTTGGCTCCCTTTGTACTCAAAATTGAGACCTCTACAAGTCCTAGCACTATCTTCCTGGATACTTCCTACAAACGTCTCTTGGTTCTTTAGGACTTCTGCTATGTCTCGAGCATTAGGAAGCATCTTGGGTAGTCTTCCTATGAGGACAGGGTGTGGAGTAGAGTCATTCCTAGTTTTCTTGGTTCCTCTCCTGGAGCCATCTAAAAATTTTAAGATTGATCCAATTAGTTATTATATTTTCTAGTCTTGATTATGTATTCGAGGAAACAGGCTCTGATACCACTCAAGTTGTCACGCCCCGACCTAGTTTGATCAGATCCCCATGATCAACTCGCCACTCTCTCGATTTACTAAGGGTTGCCCCTTGTTTATAAACTGTGATGAGTAAGGCATCATTTAAACCCGCACCCTTCCTGAAATAACATAAATCAAAACTGCATAAAATTTTAAACTAAACATACCTATCTCACAGGCGTATTAACTAGTGGTCTTTAGGGTAGCCTATCCGAGGTTTTCAAAATTTATCTTTTAGGAAAAGTGTTTGATTTACAGTGTGTTAGACTCCTTATTCTCTTTTAAAAACCTTTCATTTCAACCACAGTGTGTCATCACCCAATGCACATTGCTCATCATGAAGGTCGAACACACAATCACAGGCCAGTACGTCCTCTAAACACACTTGTGGCATCGATGCAACTTTACCGTCTGCCTAGATAAAAGTACGTCTACTTCTACCTTGAGAATGAGTGGATGTTCACGACATCCAACCCTCAGTCCCAAAATAATTTTCCATGTTTGTACAAGGACAGAGACCTCATCTCGACCCCACCTCGTTCTCATGCACTTGAAGCTACGCCGAGTTTCGCAAGGCATCTGGTACAACTAACTGCCCTTATATCCACTAGGTCGTCCAGGCCCTAGGACACATTAGTATCCCTCTTGGGTGTCTTGAAGGTCCAGTAAACATAGTCCATGCACAATCAACATTTTTCATATGATACCATATAATCTGTGGTGCCACTGGTCCAAAGGGCTTGACCCTCAACTCGACCTGTAGCTATTCGTCTTGACAACTTCGGAGACCTTTCATGTCGCACTGCCGCTAGTTGACTGAGTATGTCGGTCTTGTCTTGGTACCATGGCAAAACAATTCAATTACTTAAGTTTTCATGGCATATAAATCATGTTTGTTTACGAGCTCTTACTTGTGCCAGCCGGCCTCGGGCACACTATTCGAGATTTTTAAAATTGGGCATAATAGCCCCATGTTCCAAAACCGAGTCTTCCAACCTAACAGAGCTATTCAAGCTCCCATAAAAAAGGTCTCCCAAATTGTTCAAGTAGTGGCACACAGTCAAGGGAGAGCACTTCCAATAAAATATAATTTCAACTGTCCATCATACCAACAGAGAATGAGGACGTCTCCGCTCATAACCGATAAACGGGTTTTCCACTTCTTTCAAGGAAGTTTCATCATACCAACCGTGTATGATCTACTTTCAACCAGTAAGTAGTTTTTCCCCGTGATTTTCACATCACTCCTCTTAGGTGTGATGTTTAAAATACCACTTAGTACTGGGTTTTAAATTTCAAGGTGTTTATCATCCCAACCGGGTATGATATAAAATCCCACTCACCCTATTGTGCAGTAAAATTCCTCTTAACCGACATATTATCCCTACTCGAACTCATCTTAGCTTGCATTTTTGGTACTTCATGTTCCTACACAATATGAACATTCTTGTTTATTATTCTTTGGCCTAATAGCCCTCATTCATCCCAAATGAATGAGAAAACCAACTTTTTCCTTTAATTGCAATTAGGTCCCTAAAGTTATTTTTCTTTAACTTGAAGTCCCTAATGCCAGTTTTTCCTCAAATTGAGTCCCAAACTTTTAAAATTTATATTAGAACCTCAATTTATTCAAATTCACAAAAAGGGTTTAATTTCCCAAATTTCAAATTTTATCCCCTAACTTTTCCAAAATTACCATTTTGCCCATACATTACAAATATGGTAAGTTTTACCCCAAAATTGCCCAATTGGTCCTCCAACATCTTTATCATGCCCAATTGGTCCTCAATTTTATGAAATTGCACCTTAGTCCCTCTAATTTTTTAAATTCCCAAATTTCCCTCAATTTCAGTCATTTAACTCTATTGAATTTGATTTCATCAAATTGACCTATCAAATGAGTTCAATTGTTAAAATTGAATTTAAATTGGATTTCCTATTGCACTCTGAATCGCATGATTTAGTGTCAGAATGAGCTCAAACGGAGCTTCACCTGAAAACTGGACCTATAGAGAGAGAGCTTTGAAAGCTTACTTTAGGGGGTGCAGCGGTCCAATCTTTCAATCTGGGCAAATTGCTCTCGTCCTGAGGTTTATCCTAGGATCAAGAATTTCATCAATTTATGCCAAATTGAATGAGAATTGAAAGGCTTGGTTTGGCCTAAGAAGGGCTCAAATTAAATGATTTAAGCTTGGCCAAAACAGGTCGGCTTCGGTTCGTCGGAGTTGCCTCACTATTCTATCATGCCAACGTTTCTCTGGCGACACTCAAAGCAAATGAAGACTACAGACAAGTAGCTAACTTGTCCACAGTTCTAAGGAACTTGACCACACCTTGTTTGGCCCAAAAAAATGCTGAAGTTTTTAGGTGTGGAGAGGATGAATGAGGAGGGGCTCTTTATATAGGAAGCTCAAGGACTTCTAGGCCGTTTGATTGGCACCTTAATGGTTGTCATTCATTGCTTAAAACTCCCTGGCTGGAGGCTTTTTAGCTTCACCGGCACTACCAATTTTACGGTGAGTGAACAATGTTGTCATCTTAAGAAAGAAGATGCACCGTTCCGAATAGGACCGGACCAGTCCGAATCGGGTTTAAAGCTTACACCAGTCGGTTCACCCCGCATTCGACCGAAGTTTTCAAATCTAAATATTTCTAAAATCATTTTATATCCAATGGTGGTCTCAAATCTCAAATTTGAATTTTTCAAGGTACATAGAAAAATGAATTTAGCATCCAGTTCAATAGTGGTTCAAATCAGTCCAAACTGATTCAATTTGGTTCGGATCTGGTTCACTTGAACAGGTTTGGTTTTCATCCCCAATTCATCCTTAGGTCCATTTCCATGACTTTTGGGACTCTTTGGGTTACTCGGGATTCATAAATTTCCCAGTTTGCCCTTTCTCTATCGGTTCTGGTTCATGAACTGACTCGGTTCATAAACCGGTTCAATACAATTGGTTTCGATTAATTTGAACTGGTCTAGTTTTTCTCTTCAAATTTGCCCTAATGTCCTTTTCTAAGATTTTATGAACCCTTTGGATCACTCGGGAGTTGTAAATTTCCAAATTGCCCATTCTCTGATGATCGAGTTTGTAAACCGGTTCGGTGTTTCTCACTCGGTTTGACTGGTTATTTTTCCAGTTTTCCATAACTGAAAAGGGTGAGGTTTACACAAACATAGGTATTAAAATTATCATCCCCCTTGTGTTTGTACCTTATAGGAGGCTTAATTTACCTCGTAGACCTCCTTACCTCTGACCTCATTTCCTTCGAGTTTGATGTTCTATCCTCAATTGTGTTAAGAGAGTCCCTTTTTAAAACCTCCTCACCAAACTCTTGAATACTTGATTCACCACATCTATGTGTTAAACTAATTTCCCCGTAGGGAATCATGGCTCCCTTAAATGAGGTATTCTCCTCATTGGGAACTTCCACTGCATAATGTTCAAAGTGAGTTGACCCTTCATATGGATCTTGTATTTCCATCATACTAATTTCTTCCTTTCTTTTTCTTTTGTAACTATGAGTGTGTCTTGCTATTTGAGGTGGAATTCCTTGCACTGATGCCCCCTCTCTACTTTCCTCTGATTCCTCTACCTCTCTTCCCCTACCTTTCGTTGCACTTCTTTTTTCAAGTGACCGGTTCTTCCTCATAATCTTTGTGAATTTTTGGTCACTTTGGATTTTCCAATTTCCCATGTTAACCCTCATTTACTATTTTCTATTTATTAAATTTTCCAATTTTAGGTAAGAGGATCGATCCTCCTCCTGGTTTCCTAAGTCCAAAGGGAACGGATTCCACAACTCTCCCCTCCTTTTAGGAGTTTTATCCTCAAAACTTTGTTGTTCTTCTCTTCTTTTAGAAGGAATCCCTGAGCACCCCCCCTTTTTTTTGGTACAAATTGATATCATACCATTTGGGGTCGCTTCCCTTGCCTCACCTCCCTTACTCTCCAAGATCTACTCAGTTTGGCTCGCCCTATCCCCTGGTGCTCATGGAGTCTCTTAGGTCTGATACTCCCTATGGCTTAGAGTCATGCTTTCCTCCTAGGGATTTTGTCTGGACTCGAGGTTCCGACACCTCCAATCGCACTTGAGTTCTTTTACTTTGTGGTCTTTTGGAACTCCTTTACACTCCATCCCTTCTATTGCTTCGTTTGTCCTTCTCGGTGTTAGTTTCTTTTTTGGGTTCTCTAGTCTGTCCTTTCGTACTTGAGCTCCCTTATTGTTGGTGCTTGAACTTAGTTGCCCCCGGTAGTAGAACTCCTACACCTAATGGCTCTACCCTAGGCATAAGGCCTAGTCTGTCTTGCGGTTGGAATCGTGTCCTTTCTCTCTAGTCCTTAGAGCGTACCCCCTCTTGTTCTTGTCCTTTTCATTATCTAGGTTATTTCATTACCCAACTATTTTACCCTTAGATTCCGATGTCTCTTCCATGCTCCGATGTCCTTGGAATATAGATGTTAGACTCCTTATATGAGTTTAGGGTTTTCCATTTTCATTTGTTCTACTCCATCCTCACATTGAGTCTGCTCGTCTCCATCTGTCAAATTTCCTGTCCCATTCTGACCCAATTGGCCCATCGGTTCTCCTCCCTCTGCTAGCTCTTACGTCTATTGGTGTTCTCGGACTAGCGGGGCGTCATTCCCTTCCCTTGATCCTCTATTCTCCCTTGGCTTTGGGGTCGTTGCGCTTGTCGATCCATACAGACTAGACCCCCTTTTTACAATTGCCCTATGGCTTAATTCCTAACGAAGGCATCCTTGAGGGACTTCTCCTCTCTTTCTACGTCTACCTTTCACATGGGACTATGAGGGTTTCCAAAGATTTCCCACTTGTTCCAAGGTATGGCCCTAGGTCCCTTCTTGATGACTCGGGGGTGAGTCCTCCCGCGCTTCCTACTTAAGGGGTAAATTGTCCTTCTGATCATGTGTCCTCCTTGAGTTTCGAGTTTCCTGATATGACTTCCTTATGGAGGTGCCTAATCCAACTTTATAGTTTCCACATTTGCCCGCCCCTTTCCCTTTTTTTTTGCTTTCCGCTCTCTGGTGTTGGGACGTTCCATACCTTTGTCTTTAGCTTGCTTCTTATTCTCCCATTACTGGAGTACGTTGTTGTTATTGCTCGATTACGTTGGTTGTTCCTTGCTAGTGTCCTACGGGGCGGTCAGGTCTTTTCTCGGATTATCTTAAACTTGTCTCCCGTTTTCTCGTGTTCTTGTCTTTGGGCTTTTCCTTGTCATGACCGACTTTTACTCTAATGCCATTCCTAGTTCGTGTCTTTCCTTTCTATCTTGGCATCCTCGTTCTTGATATGGCTACCTTTGGGTCATCGAGCCTTTCTTAGGGTCCTTGCTGCCTTATCCCAACCTATTCCGTAGGGTTCCCTACGTTGTCCCTCAGGCTTACTATGGTCTACCCCATTAGGTCTAACTTTTGAGGTTCTCCTCAGGGTCTCTTGTCATCCTAGTTTTGTTGTGTGGGGTACGGATGTTGGATGGGGACGACTCGTCTACCCCGCAGCTGGCTTTGGGTCTTTCCTACTCTCTTAGGATTCCTTGGTATTTCGGGTTTCCTTTCTAAATCCCCTTAGGGTGTCGAGGGTCGGTCAAGAAATTTGGGTTCTTCCCTAGAGAATACTTGAAATCTTTTATTTATTGGACTAGAAAACCCCGACCAGGGTTTATTACAATCATGAGTTTCTAGCATTTATTGCCTCTTTCCTATCCCCTCCAATTAATCAATTTAGAATTGTACTTAGTTGAGTTGTGAGATTCTGCATCGGGTGTCTAGATGTGCCTCCTCCTCCTAAGTGGGCATTCACCTCCATGGTACCTTTCGTAGCGAGGTCACGGGTTTATGCTCGATTCCTCAAACTCCGTGGATGCTAATAAACTAGGGGCCCTCCTGGCTTGTACTGTTGGTGCTATATCGATCCCATATCAACATAAGACAGCAGCATAGTGGACGTGTTGCATGGGGCCCATAGTACACACATTGTTGTGGATCGGGGAGAGTCGGCGAAAAACCCTCACATAATTAACGTACGCCTCCCAAAAATTCCTCTCAGCTTCCTCTTGAATTTGGGCCAGGTCTGCTTCCCTAGGTGGGGATACTTCGTCCTCCATCAAGTAGGGAGGGGTCCTATCTCGGGGTGCATCCCATGGGATGGGCTCTTCTAGTGCCTTACCCTTTGTTCCATGGCATGTATCCAGGGGATATACTCTTCAGGGGCGCTCCCATTTATGTTTTCTTCAAGGGTTGTCAAGAATCAATGATTAGGATGGGTTAGGGGAAAAACCTATAAGGAAAGTTATGCTCTGATACCACTCAAGTTGTCATGCTCCGATATGGTTTGATCGGGGTTCATGATTAACCTATCACCTTTTCCTGCATCATGCAGGTATTCCTACCCAAATGAGACAGGGAAGGCAAAGGAGTGATTATATTCAAACCCCTTACTTTATGTTAGGGGTAGGAAACGTACCTCGAGGGTCCAAGTGTGTCCGGGAACTTTTCATCTTGGTGCTAGCTAGAAATGGTGATAGAAGGGGAATGAGTACAAAATACTTAGTGAGGGAAACTACTATAACGTTTACTTTAATTCATTTCTTTGCCCATTAATTTATCTAGTTGTCGTTATCCATGCAATTCACATGATCAACAACTGCCCTCCTATCATAGGAGGGATCACACGTTCATAGAACGGTCACCGACCATTCCACTTGTTGATCGGAGCGCCTTTATCATCCACCCTAATAGAGGTGCACTACCTCTACCCGAAGTATGAGTGGACATCAGTAGTCCAACCCTTAAACTTTGATCACTTCACCATGTTCGCTTTGTGGGACGAGACCTCATTTCCCATACTGCCTTGATCTCAATGTACATTAAGCTCCTCAAGCTTCTCAACCTACTGGACGACAAACTACCCTTATGCACCTTGAGTCATCCAACAGTTCTTGGTTTCCATCACTACATCATGACAGGTGTCCTCATGGCCTAAACAACATAGTTGTCACGCCCCAACTCGATTTGGTTAGATCCCCATTAATAACCCGCCACTTTCTCGGTTCAAGAGGAGTTTCCTCCGACTCTAACTCGAGATGAGCCAGGCGTAATTTTGACCTTGTTCCCTAGAAAGACATATATCCAATAAAATGCAAGCTCAAGGAAAATTAAGCATACCTGATAGAGGGTAAGGTTTGGTGTTCTTCCTAGTCATTTTCTCTTTTCCTGAAAAAGGATAGAAAAGAGGGGTGAGTTTCTACAACTCAGTGAATGGGTTTTCAAAATTTAACTTTGGGGAAAAGAATTGTATTAGAGTGTGCCAATCTCCTTTCTTTAAAAAATTGTTTCATTTAAAATCTCGGGTTATATCGTCATTTCCTAATTTAATCACGGTGTGTCATCACCCAACACACAACCTTCATCACGAAGGTTAAACACATATTCGCAGGCCAGTACATCCATTGAACCCACTTGTAGCTTCGTAGCGACTTTACCGGCCACCTAGATAGAAGTACGTCTACTTCTACCCTAAGAATGAGTGAATGTACGTGACATCCAACCCTCAATTCCGAAATCAATTCCATGTGTTCGTATGAGGATAGAAACCTCATCACGTCACCACCCCGGTCTCATGCGCTTAGTGCTACTCCAAATTTCGTACGGTCACCAGGTACGACGAACTGCCCTTATACTCACTGGGTCGTCCAGGACGCTTAGGATGCATCACTACCCCTCATGGGCATCTTGATGATCCCGTAATCATAGTGCATGCACAAATAGTATTTTCTTATCATGCCATGTAATCTATGGTACCACTTATCCAACGGCCCCGACACTCAACTCAACCTGCAGCTGCTTGTCTTGACAAGTCCGGAGACCTGTCATGTCACACTACTACTAGTTGACTGAATATGTCGGTCGTATCTTAGTACCATAGCCAAACAATTCATTTATTAAAATTTTATGGCACATATCTGTTGTATGTTTATGAGCTCCTGCTCGTGCCCACTGCCTATGGCCCACTTGTTCAAGATTTTCAAAATCGAGCATATAAGAGCCTTCAAGTTCCAAAATCAAGGCCCCCAGCCTATAAGAGCTATTCGAGCTCCCATCAAGAAGGTCTCCCAAATCGTTTAAGCATTGGCACACAATCAGGGGAGAGCACTTCCAACAAAAATATATTTTCAACTGTCCATTATACCGACCGAGTATAAGGACATCTTCGCTCATAATCAATGAATGGGTTTTCAACTTCCTTCGAGAAAGTTTCATCATACCAATCGGGTATGATCTACTTACAATCGGTAAGTAGTTTTTCCGTATGATTTTCACATCACTTCTCTAAGTTGTGATGTTTAAAATACCACTTGGTAATGGGTTTTCATTTTGATGTACTTATCATCCCCAACCGGGTATGATATAAAATCCCACTCACTCGTCAATGTAGTGAATTCCACTAGACTTGTCCCTTGTTTTCACGTGAGCTTGTCCTTGCTGGCATTCCCAGTGCTTCATGTTCCTAAATGATATGAACATCTCAGTTCATTATCTATCGGCCAAATAGCCTTCATTCATTCCGAATGAATGAGAAAAACTAAACTTTTATTTATTTGTAATTAGGTTACTAAAGTTATTTTTCTTTAACTTTAAGTCCCTAATGCCAGTTTTTCCTCCAATTGAGTCCCAAAACATTTAAAATTCCCCATTGGGACCTCAATTTATTCAATTTCACAAAAAGCAGTTTAATTTCCCAAATTTCCAATTTGGTCCCCAAACTTTTCCAAAATTACAATTTTGCCCTTTCTTTACAAAAATGGTAAGTTTTACCCCAAAAATTTTAAAATTCCTCAATTGGCCCTATAACATTTTTATAATGCCCAATTGACCCTCAATTTTAGAAAAATGCATTTTGGTCCTTCAAATTTTTGAAATAACCAAAATTTTCCCCCAATTCCAACTTTTTAACATAGTCAAATTTGATTTCATCAAATTGACCGATCAAATGTTTCCAATTGTTGAAATTGAGTTTCTACATGTTCATACAATTTTTTAGCAATTTGAATCACAAGTTTTAATGTTGGAAGGAGCTCAAACGGTGCTTCGTCGAAAAATAAACTGTAGAAAGAGAAAGATTCCATTACTCATCGGTGAGGGCACGACGATCCGAGCTTTCTATCCGGGTAGGCAGCTCTCCTCCTGAGGTTCCTCCTAGGATCAAGAATGGTATCAATTGATGTTGAATTGGATTAGAATTTTTTTTCATTGAAATTCGGTCGACTCTCTCTCTAACACTGATCGAAAATTGCAGAGGGGAGCCGAATTGGCTTACCTTTCGGTCATAATTCGGCCGTGGGACGGATGAGGAAGTGTTGGGTAGGCTTGGTTTGGCATTAGGAGGGCTCGAATTGGCCGATTTCAACTCAACCAAAATAGGGCAGCTTCGGTCCGCCGGAGCTACTTCACTATTCGATCATGTTGGCACTTCTTCGGTGACTCTTGAAATGAACGGATGTTACCACCATATAGCTCACTTCTCCCTAGTTCTAATGAACCCGACCTCGCCTTCATTGGCTAAAAAATGACCCTATATCAGAGCTTTTGAGCTTCAACAAAAAACTAAGCAACTGAGAGAGAGTGAGCTTTTCAAGTGTGGAGAGGATGAATGGAGAGGTGCTCTTTATATAGGGAGCTCGGGGACTCGTTGGCCATTCGTTTGGCACCTTTATGACAGACATTGATGGCCTGGAACATATCGAACAGAAACATTTCTTCTCTACCGATGTTGCTTCGATTTTCCGGTGAGTGAACAGTGTTGTCATCTGAAGGAAGAAGACGACACTGTTCCGAACCGGACTGGATCGGTCCGAACTAGGTTCCAAGTTTAAATCGGTCGGTTGACCACCTCATTTGACATAATTTTTCAAATTTAAAAATTTCTAAATTTATCTAAATTCATTTTCTATCCAATGGTGGCCTCAAATCTCAAATTTGAATTTTTAAGCCACCTAGAAAAATGAATTTAGAATCTGGTTCAATAGTGGTTCAATCCGGTTTAATCCGGTTCGGGTCCGGTTCACCCGAACCGATCTGGTTTTTCTCTCCCACATTGTTCTAATGTTCCTTCCCAAGGTTTATAAATCTCTTTGGATCACAAGGAATCCATAAATTTCTTAATTTACCCATTCTCTATTGGTTCCAGTTCATGAATCAACTCAGTTAATAAACCAGTTCCATCCGGTTTAGACTCGGTTCTCTTGAACCGATCTGGTTTTTCTTCCCCACTTCGTCCTAAGGTTCTTTTCCCATGTTTATGAACAATTTTGAGTCACATGGGAGTTGAAAATTCTCAAATTTTCCCATTTCCTAATAATCGAGCTTATAGACCAATTCGGTTTTAAAATTTGAAAGTGAGCGGTTATTTTCCCGATTTTCTCATTTTCCAATAATGGGGTTTACAACTCTCCCCTCCTTTTAGAGGTTTTGTCCCCAAAACAGTTACATGTTAAATAGTTGGGGGTAACTATCCCTCAACATACACTCAGTTTCCCATGTCTCCTCCTGTACGGGTCCATTCTACCATAAAACCTTGACCATAGGGATTTTCTTGTTCCTTAAATTCTTGTCTCTCCGTTCGATGATTCGTACTAGTTATGTTTGATAGGTGAAGTTCTCTTCTAGTTCTATTGGAGATCGGTCCAGTACATGACTAGGATCGGGCTGATATTTCCGAAGTATTGATATATGGAATACATCATGTATTCTCTGTAGGTCAGGAGGTAGTTCCAATTTATAAGCTACCGGTTCTATCCTTTGAATAATGGGATATGGACCGATATACCTTGGTTTCAACTTTCCTCTTTTCTAGAACCTAAGTATTCCCCTCTAGAGGGACACTTTGAGGATCACTTGATCTCCTACCTTGAACTCCAAATCTTTCCTTTGATTATCCGTGTAACTCTTTTGCTTGTCCAGGGCAGTCTTAAGATGACTCTTTATTAATTTTATCTTCTCTGTGGCATCCTCAATTACTTCTATCCTTTCTAACTTCATTTCCCCCACTTCTTCCCAAAATGGAGTGTTATGATTTCCTTCATGTATAGGACGGCCAGCTATTCTACTGTGTTCATCACCTTTATAGAAGGAAATGTGTTGATTTGGTCAATCTATCCACAACTACCCAAATTGCATCTCGACCCTTTCTGGTCACCGATAAGCCCGTGACGAAGTCCATGGTGATGTGCTCCCATTTCCACTCCAGAATTTGTAACGGTTTCTGATGCTCTACTTTTATCTGATGACAGGACAACATTGGGATACATATTCCACAATGTCCCTCTTCATGCCCTTCCATTGGTATCCTTGTTTGAGGGTGCGATACATCTTAGTACTGCCTGAATGCATAGCATACACCGAATCGTGTGTCTCTTCCAGAATTAATCTTTTCAACTCCTTATCTTGAGGCACACATACCCTACCCTAATAGGTTAGTACTCCGTCACCTCGCACGTTGTAGTCTGGTTTCCTTTCTCTGTTTACCAAGTCCAAATAAGATTGGAGTTCTTTATCGGTCCTTTGTTGAGCCTTAATATGCTCGGTCAAACTAGGTCTTACTGCCACATTAGCCACCAAGCATTTCATGCTTGTCTACCCTCAGATCTACCTCCATCCTTCCCAAATGTTGTAACAAGGGTAGGTAACTTGTCTTTACTTGTGTCGTCTCAGTTGGATACGTGCGACTTAAGACATCTAGTACAACATTAGCCTTTCTGAAGTGATATTCTATCACAAGATCATAATCCTTCACCAATTCCAGCCATCTCCTCTAACTGAGATTTAACTCATTCTAAGTTAGGAAGTACTTAAGGCTCTTCTGGTTTGTGTATATCATGCACTTAACTCCAATATCGTTCCAAGATTTCTTTCTCTGATGAGCTTTTTATTCACTTTTCCCTCTGTATTTCCTTCTAGATCTACTATTGAAATTCTTAAATTTCTAGAGTACATTTTGCCGATATTTTCACCAACTTATTATGACTCTTTGGATCCAGGAGTACCTTCTGTTGATCCTACCTCATTTCCACTCGCTTCAATGTTCGCCTATTCTTTTGAGGTGGGTCTCTCCTCCTCATAGTGTTCAAACCTTTCGTACCTTTATATCCCTAGTATTTCTCTTTTTGCCTTGGTTGGGGTGTATTCTTCCACTATTCTCCATCTCTAGTTAGATTGCGTTTACTCCTCCAAAGAATTTGGTCCAAATATGTTATTTCCTTATATAGGATTCTTTTGCAATTCCTATTTTAAGTTTTCCAAGCCCTCTTATGGTAGATCATGCCCAACCTCCCTATACTTTCACCTAACCACTCGTATTTTCTAGTGTTTGATCGCCCTATCCTATGGAAACTTTCTCCTAAACTTAAGGACCAGGTATAATTCATCTACTTCTTGTTTTTCTTCCTTCTTTGACTCATACTGTCACGCCCCAACCTGGTTTGGTCGGATCCTCGTGATCAACTCGCCACTCTCCCGGTTTATTAAAGGATTTCCCCTTACTGCAAACCGTAAAGAGTAAGGCGTCCTTTAACCTGCACCTTTTCCTGGAAAAGCATAATCAAAACAGCATGAAATTTAAAACTTTACATACCTGTCTTTAAGGGGAGGCTTTCTGGGATTTCCTGAAAGGGATATAAGGGAGGAGTGAGTACGACTACTCAGTGAATAGGTTTTTAAAAGCTTTTGACTTTTAAGAAAAATATTTATATGGAGTGTGCGAGACTCCTTTGTTTTCAAAAATCCCTTTATTTAAAAATTCGGGTTTTTCCACCATTTCTTATTTACCATGGTGTGTCATCACCCATCACACATCCTTCATCATGAAAGTTACACACATTCGCAAGTCAGTATCACGACTAAACCCGCTAGTGGCTTCGGAGCAACTTTTTCTGCCACCCGGATAGAAGTACGACCACTTCTACGCTGGGAATGAGTGGATGTACGTGACATCCGACCCACAATCCCGAAATCACTTCTTCATGTCCGTATGAGGATAGAGACCTTATCCTATCCCCACCCTGGTCTCATGCGCTTGGTGCTACTCCAAATTTCGCACAGACACTTGGAACGATGATCTGCCCTTATACTCACCGGGTCGTCCAAGGCCCTTAGGACACATCACTACCCCTCATGGCGTCTAAATGATCCCATATTCATAGTGCATGCACAAACAATATTTTCTTATCAAGCAATGTAATATGTGGTGCCACTGGTCCAACGGCCCCGACTCTCAACTCAACCCTCAATTGTTTGTCTTGACTAGTCCGTCAACCTGTCATGTCACACTACCGCTAGTTGACTGAGCATGTCCTTCCGTCAAACAATTCACTTATTAAGTTTTATGGCACATATATCATGTTTGTTTACGAGCTCCTGCTCGTGCCAACTGGCCTTAGGCCCACTGTATGAGATTTTTTAAAAAATTGGGCATTCTAGCCCTCAAGTTCCAAAATCGAGGCCCCCAGCATTGGCACAAATAGTTTAAGCATTGGCACATAGTCAGGGGAGAACACTTCCGACAAAATAGGTTTCATTGTTCATTATACCAACCGGTATAAGGACATCTCCAATCATAACCGATGAACGGGTTTTCAACTTCCTTCGAGGAAGTCTCATCATATCAACCGGGTATGATCTACTTATAACTGGTAAGTAGTTTTTTCCGCATAATTTTCACATCACTTTCTCTAAGTGATGATGATTAAAATACCACTAAACAGTGGATTTTTATACCGAGATACTTATTATCCCCTACCGAGTATGATATAAAATTTTCACTCACAACAGATAAGTGGTTTTAAACTTTAAGTTGTGCTCATCATCCCAACCGGGTATGATGTTAGTAAACCCACTCACCCGTTAATGCCGTGAATTCCACTAGACCGGTTCTTTATATTCACGCGAGCTTGTCCTTGCTGGTGTTCCAGGTAATTCGTGTTCCTACACGATATGAACATCTCGGTTCATTATAATTCGGCCTAATCGCCTTCATTCATTCCGAATGAATGAGAAAGTCAACCTTTCATTTATTTGCAATTAGGTCCCTAAAGTTATTTATCTTTAACTTTAAGTCCCTAATGCCGGTTTTTCATCAAATTGAGTCCCGAAACTTCTAAAATTTATCATAGGACCTCAATTTATTCCATTTCACTAAAAGGGGATTAATTTCTCAAATTTCCAATTTGGTCCCCCAACTTTTCCAAAATTACCATTTTGCCCTTCCTTTACAGAAATGGTAAGTTTTGCCCCAAAAATTCTAAAATTTCTTAATTAGTCCTCCGACATTATTTTCATGCCCAATTGGCCCTCAATTTCATAAAATTTCATTTTGGTCCTTAAAATTTTGAAAATCCCCAAATTTCCCCCAATTTCAACTCTTCACCACTGCCGAATTTGATTTCATCATATTGACCGATCAAACACCTCTAATTGTTGAAATGGAGTTGAAATTGAGTTTCTACATGTTTAGAAAATTCTAAGGAACTTTGAATTGTATATTTTAACGCCGGAATGAGCTCAAACGAAGCTTCGCCGGAAGATAGATTATAGAGAGAGAAAGCTTTGATTTCTCACCGGTGAGGGCACGGCGGTCCGAGCTTTCGATCTGGGAAGATAGCTCTCATCTTGAGGATTATCCTAGAATCAAGAATCACATCAATTGATGTTGAATTGAGTTAGAATTTCATCATTGAAATTGTCGGTTCTCTCTCTAGCATCGGTCGGAAATTGAAGAGGGGAGCCGAATTGGCTTACCTTTCAGTCCTAATTCGGTCGTGGGAGGGCTGAGGAAGTGTTGGGAGGGCTTGGTTTGGTCTAAGAAGGGCTTGAAATGGCCGATTTCAGCTTGGCCGAAATAGGGCAGCTTCGGTTCGTCAGAGCTGCTTCACTATTCCATCATGCCGGTGCTTCTCCAACGATTCTCGAATTGACTGGAGTTTGCTATCAGATAGCTGTCTTCTCCCTGATTCTAAAGAGCTCGACCTTTATTTAAGTCGAAGCTCTGGTTCGAGCTTCACCGGGAAATGGAGTAGTAGATAGAGAGAGAGAGAAGTGTTCAGGTGTGAGGAGAATGAATGGGGATGACCTCTTTATATAGGTATAAAATCATGTATTAAATGGGCGAGATTTATTACTAATATTAATATTAACATAAATTATTGGTATTAATTCCAATAATTAAATTTCGGTATTAAATTATTTATATTAATTCCAATAATTTAATTTAGGTATTAAATTATTGGTATTAATTACAATAATTAAATACATATATTAATTTATGGTCATTTATGATAAGGCGTACGGCGTATAAAATTTTTTTACCAAAATTTCAGGTTACAAAAAAATCATACTCACACTACTCTCAAGCAAGCACGCTTAACTTTAAAGTTATTATGGGATCTTGTTCACCTGAACCAATTTGGTTTTTTTCTCTTTTATTTTGTCTTAAGTTTATTTTCCAAGGATCAATGAACAGTTTGGATCACCCGGAAGTTGTAAATTTCCAAATTGCTTATTCCCACATGATCGGTTTTGTTACTCGGTTTGACCGGTTCTTTTCTCGATTTTCCTTAACTCAAAAGTGCGGGGTTTACACATACTTTACCTTCCACATGTCTCTTATCCTTTAAAATTTCCAAGGAATTTATATCTTAGTTCTTTAGTTTGTTACACCTGGGACTTTATATTGTTGTACTTTCTCTCCATCTTTCCGTGGTGAAATCTATACTTAAATTTCTTTTTCTTATCGATTCGCTTCTGTTCTTATGGTTCCTTTTTGGGATGTTATACTTCTTCTTGTATCTTCAATTCTCAGAACTTCTTATCTCTCAAAAGTCACGTACTCTTGGATGGTTTCTCCTCTAACTCTTTTCCTTTTCTTAGGATCTCCATAAGATGAATTTATCGTGTTTCTAAGGTAAGTCTTAATGGTTGAGTTTAAATACCCATACCCATACCCATTGTTCCTTAAGGGGGTTCCCTTTTTATTTAAACTCTTATTATCTTACACTTAATTTTTCTCAAGGAAACTTAGGAGTTTTAATAAACTTCAGTTTCATTTATTTAGGAAATAGTTTCTTGCCAAAATTTGGCTTATTACATGAATTTTCTACCCCCTAATCCCTTGGGGTCATAGAGCTAGAGTTAACCCTAGAACGATTATGGGACTCTTGATCTGAAGGCTCTGAGGAATTGATTGGGGTCTTTTCGTGCTCCTTAATAGGACGAATTCCATGTATGGCCTCCAATCCATACCGCCTTAGTACTTCCTCCTCACACTCATAAGTCCACTTCACCCATTGAGACGGGTTGAAGTTAGATTGAGTGGGTGGAGGTACTTTGTGGACCTTCATGAAGGTGGCATACGCATCCCAATAGTTATCCTAGACCTCCATCTTCATGGGATTCCTCTTCAGTTGTTGTGGCATTGGAGGAGGAGGGGTCGGACTTCTAGGAGGTGTTGCTGGTTCTTCTTGTTTAGGAGGAGGGTATATGATACCTTATGGTTCTAATAGGACTCCAACTAGTTTCCGGTAGTCTTCTACCATGTCCTTGGGCACCCTCTTTTCGCCCTTTAGAAACCTTTGAACGACTTCCTCCCTTGGGTTGGGTGTCTTTTTCACGATTATAGGGGAAGGACTGGATTTTTCCGCGAATTTCCTAGGGTCTTCCCTTCCTACACGATAGTTTAGAGTTGGGTTAATATTGGTGTATAATATTGATAATGTTTCAAGGGAACTTGGCTCTGATACCACTCTAGTTGTCACGTCCCAAACCGGTTTGGTTGGATCCCCATGAACAACCCACCGCTCTCTCGGTTCAAGAGGAGTTTCCTCTAACTTTAACTCGAGATGAGCCAGGCGTAATTTCGACCTTATTCCCTGGAAAGACATATATACAATAAAATGAAAGCTTAAGGAAAATTAAGAATACCTGATAGAGGGTAAGTTCGGTGTTATTCCTAATCATTTTCTCTTTTCCTAAAAAGGGATAGAAAAGAGGGGTGAGTTTCTACAACTCAGTGAATTGGTTTCCAAAATTTAACTTTCAAGAAAAGAATTGTATTGGAGTATGTCATACTACTTTATTTAAAAAATCCTTTCATTTAAAATCTTGGGTTATATCACCATTTCCTTATTTAATTATGGTGTGTCATCACCCAACACACAACCTTCATCATGAAGGTTAAACACACATTCGTAGGCCAGTACATCCACTGAACCCACTTGTGGCATCAGAGCAACTTTACCGGCCACCTAGATAGAAGTACGTCCACTTCTACCTTGAGAATGTGTGGATGTACATGACATCTGACCCTCAATCTTGAAATCAATTCTCTATGTCTGTATGAGGATAAAGACCTCATCATGTCCCCACCCCGGTCTCATGCACTTAGTGCTACTCCAAATTTCGCACGGTCACCTAGTATGACGAACTGTCCTTATACTCGCTAGGTTGTCCAAAGCCCTTAGGATGTATCACTACCACTTATGGGCGTCTTGATTATCCCGTAACCATAGTGCATGCACAAACAGTGTTTTCTTATCATGCCATGTAATTTGTGGTGCCAGTGGTCCAACAACCCCAACTCTCAATTCAACCTGTAGCTGTTTGTCTTGACTAGTCTAGAGACTTGTCATGTCACACTACCACTAGTTGACTGAATATGTCAGTCCTATCTTGGTACCATGGCCAAACAATTCATTTATTAAAGTTTTATGGCACATATCTCATATTTTTTACGAGCTCCTGCTCGTGCCCACTAGCCTATGGCCCGCTTGTTCAAGATTTTCAAAATCGGGCATAATAGCCCCCAAGTTCCAAAACCGATGCCCCCGGCCTATAAGAGCTATTCGAGCTCCCGTCAAGAAGGTCTCCCAAATCATTTAAGCATTGGCACACAGTCAGGGGAGAGCACTTCCGACAAAAATATATTTTCAACTATCCATTATACCGACCAGGTATAAGGACATCTCCACTCATAACCGATTAACGGGTTTTCAACTTCCTTTGGAAGTTTCATAATACCAACCGGGTATGATCTACTTACAACTGATAAGTAGTTTTTCCGCATGATTTTTACATCACTCCTCTAAGTTATGATTTTAAAATACCACTTGGTAGTGGGTTTTCATTTTGAGACACTTATTAGCCCCAACTGGGTATGATATAAAAAGCCACTCATCCGTCAATGCAGTGAATTCCACTAGACCGTTCCCTTGTTTTCACACGAGCTTGTCCTTGCTAGCGTTCCCGGTACTTCATGTTCCTACACAATAAGAACATCTCGGTTCATTATCTATCGGCCTAATAATAACCTTCATTCATTTCAAATGAATGAGAAAAACTAAACTTTTATTTATTTGCAATTAGGTCCCTAAAGTTATTTCCTTTAACTTTAAGACCCTAATGTCGGTTTTTCCTTCAATTGAGTCCCAAAACTTTTAAAATTCCCCTTGGGACATCAATTTATTAGATTTCACAAAAAGGGGTTTAATTTCCCAAATTTCCAATTTGGTCCCCAAACTTTTCCAAAATTACCATTTTGCCCTTTCTTTACAAAATGGTAAGTTTTACCCCAAAAATTCTAAAATTCCTCAATTGGCCCTCTAACATTTTTATAATGCCCAATTGACCCTCAATTTTAGAAAATTACATTTTGGTCCTTTGAATTTTCGAAATTCCCCAAATTTCCCCAATTTTCCCCCAATTCCAAGTTTTTAACACAACCAAATTTAATTTTATCAAATTGACAGATGAAACGTTTCCAATTGTTGAAATTGAAGTTGAAATTGAGTTTCTACATGTTCATACAATTCTTTAGCAATTTGAATCGCAAGTTTTAACGTCGGAACGAGCACAAACAGAGCTTCGCGGGAAAATGAACTGTAGAGAGAGAAAGCTTCGATTACTCACCGGTGACAGCATGACAGTTCGAGCTTTCTATCCTGGCAGGCAGCTCTCCTCCTAAGGTTCCTCCTAGGATCAAGAATGACATTAATTGATGTCAAATTGGATTAGAATTTTTTCATCGAAATTCGGTCAACTCTCTCTCTAACACCGATCAGAAATTATAGAGGGGAGCTAAATTGGCTTAACATTCAGTCCTAATTCGGTCGTAGGAGGGTTGAGGAAGTGTTTGGAGGACTTTGTTTGGCCAGAGGAGGGCTCGAATTGTCCGATTTCAACTTGGCCGAAACAGGGCAGCTTCAATCGGCCAGAGCTCTTCACTGTTCGTTCACGCCGGTGCTTCTCCTATAACTCTCGGATTGAACGGATGTCACCACCGTGTAGTTGACTTCTCCCCGGTTCTAATGAACCCGACCTCGCCTTCTTTGGCTAAAAAATGACCTTATATCGAAGCTCTGGTTCGAGCTTCGCCGGAAAACTAAGTAACTGAGAGAGAGTGAGATTTTTAGGTGTGGAGAGGAAGAATGGAGAGGGGCTCTTTATATAGGGAGCTCGGGGACTTGTTGGTCGTCCATTTGGCACATTTATGACAAACATTGATGGCCTGAAACATATCGAACGGAAACGTTTCTTCTCCACCAGCGCCGCTTCTATTTTTCGGCAAGTGAATAGTACTGTCATCTGAAGGAAGAAGACGACGTTGTTCCGAACTGGGTTCTAAGCTTAAACTGGCCGGTTCACTGCCCCTCCCCCCTTCCATTTGATTGAATTTTTGAAATCTAAAAATTTTTAAATCCATCTAAATTCATTTTCTATCCAATGGTGGTCTCAAATCTCAAATTTGAATTCTTTAAGCCACCTAGAAAAATGAATTTAGAATCTGGTTAAATAGTGGTTCAAACCGGTTTAATCTAGTTCGGGTTCAGTTCACCCGAACCGATCTAGTTTTTCTCTCCCACTTTGTTCTAATGTTCCTTCCCAAGGTTTATAAATCTCTTTGGATCACAAGGGATGCATAAATTTCTTGGTTTACCCATTCTCTATCGGTTACAGTTCATAAATCAACTTGGTTCATAAACTGGTTCTATCTGGTTCGGACCAGGTTCTCTTGAACCGATCCGATTTTTCTTCCCCACTTCATCCTAAGGTTCTTTTCCCAAGTTTATGAACCATTTTGAGTCACATGGGAGTTGAAAATTCTCAAATTTGCCCATTTCCTAATAATCGAGTTTGTAGACCAATTTGGTTTTAAAATTTGAAAGTGACCGGTTCTTTTCCCGGTTTTCTCATTATCAAAGGACGGGGTTTACAATAGTGCATGCACAATCAATAGTCTTTTGTATTATATCCTTTATCCTTGTCCCACCAGCGCAACAGTTTGTCAGCTTGGCTTTATCCCACATGTACTAGCCCAACAATTTCGATGACCTAGTTTTAGCAGAGTAGCTGTTTGGCCCAACAAGCTCGACAACTCAGACTTGGCTCAATGGGTATCCCACACAATTTCTCATTATTTGGATCTTTTAGCATCAATCCTCATATACTAGTTCTGGATGGGTCCATATCCGTATCCATCAACCTTGGGCCCACTAGCCCGAGCCTAAGCATCAGAATTAGCTCCCAAACATTTTAAGCGGAGTCACCCAATTAGGAGAGGCTAATTCCATGAAAATCTGTCATGCCCTGACCTTGTTTGGTCGAATCCCTGTGATCACCCTACCACTCTCCCGGTTTACTAAGGGTTGCCCCTTGTTTATAAACCATGAAGAGTAAGGCGTCCTTTAAACATGCACCTTTCCTAGAATAACATAAATAAAAACTGCATAAAATTTTAAACTGACCATACTTGTCTTACAGGCATATTAGTTGATGGTCCTTGGGGTAGGCCTTCTAGGATTTCCTTAAAGGGATATAAGGAAGGGGTGAGTACAACGACTCGAAGAATGGGTTTTCAAATTTAACTTTTAGTAAAAATGTTTGATTTAGAGTGTGTCAAACTCCTTATTCACTTTTAAAAAACTTTCATTTTTCAATTTCAATTTTTATCACCATTTCTTATTAACCACGGTGTGTCATCACCTAACACACATCCTTCATCATGAAGGTAAAACACACAATCGCAGGCCAGCCCATCCACTGAACCCACTTGTGGTGTCGGAGCAACTTTGCCGGCCACCTAGATAGAAGCACATCCACTTCTAACCTAAGAATGAGTGGATGTTCGCGACATCTGACCCTCAATCCCTTAACAATTCTCTGTGTCTGTATGAGGACAGAGACCTTATCCTAACCCCCACCTCGGTCTCATGTGCTTGAAGCTACGTCGAGCTTCACAAGGCTTCTAGTATGACTAAATGCCCTTATATCCATCAGGTCGTCCAGGGCCCTAGGACACATCACTACCCCTCTTGGGCATCTTGAAGATCCCATAAACACAATGCATGCACAATCAACATTTTTCAAATGATGCCATATAATTTGTGGTTCCACTAGTCCAACAGTCTCAACCCTCAACTCGACCTACAGTTGTTTGTCTTGACTAGTCTGGAGACCTATCATGTCGCACTGCGGCTAATTGACTAAGTATGTCGGTCCTATTTTGGTACCATGGCCAAACAATTCATTTACTTAAGTTTTCATGGCATATAACTCAGGCTTGTTTACGAGCTCCTACTCGTGCCAACTAGCCTAAGGCCCAGTGTCTGAGATTTTCAAAATTGGGCATAATAGCCCCCAAGTTCCAAAACTGAGGCCTCTGGCCTAATAGAGCTATTCGAGCTCTCATTAAGAAGGTCTCCCAAATGGTTTAAGCAGTGGCACACAGTCAGGGGAGAGCACTTCCAACAAAATATATTTTTCAACTGTCCATCATACTAACCGAGTATGAGGACATCTCCACTCATAACTGATGAATGGGTTTTCCACTTCCTTCGAGGAAGTTTTATCATACCAAACGGGTATGATCTACTTACAACCGGTAAATAGTTTTTTCACGTTATTTTCACATCACTCTTCTCAAGTGTGATGTTTAAAATACCACTTAGTAGTGGGTTTTCATTTTCGAGGTGCTTATCATCGTAACCAAGTATGATATAAAAATCCCATTCACCCAATCGTGCAGTGAACTTCCTCTTAGCCGGCTTGTTGTCCTTACTCGAACTCATCCTAGTTGACGTTCTCGATACTTCATGTTCCAACATGATATGAACATTCTCGTTCATTATTCCTTGGCCTCATAGCCCTCATTCATCCCAAATGAAAGAGAAAACCAACATTTCCCTTTATTTGCAATTAGATCCCTAAAGTTATTTTTCTTTAACTTTAAGTCCCTAATGCCAGTTTTTCCTCAAATTGAGTCGCGAAACTTTTAAAATTTATCTTAGGACCTCAATTTATTCAAATTCACAAGAAGGGGTTTTGTCACGCCTCGACTCGGTTTGGTCAGATCCCTATGATCAACTTGCCACTCTCTCAGTTTATTTAAGGGTTTCCCCTTGTTATAAACCATAAAGAGTAAATCGTCCTTTAAACATGTACATTTCCTAGAATAACATAAATCAAAACTGCACAAGATTTTAAATTTAACATACCTGTCTCACAAGCGTATTAGTTGGTAGTCCTTAAGAGTAGGTTTTCCGGGATTTCCTGAAAAGAGATATGAGGTAGGGGGTGAGTACAACAACTCAGTGAATGGTTTTTTAAAATTTAACTTTTAAAAGTGCCAGACTCCTTAATTCCTTCAAAAAAATCCTTTCTGTTCAATTTTTTGTTTTTATCACCATTTCTTATTATTCATAGTGTGTCATCACCCAACACACATCCTTCGTCATGAAGGTTAATCACACAATCGCAGGCCAGCTTGTCCACTGACCCACTTGTGGCGTCGGAGCGACTTTACTTACCACCTAGATAGAAACGCGTCCACTTCTACCCTAAGAATGAGTGGATGTATGCAACATCTGACCCTCAATCCTGAAATCAATTCTCCGTGTCCGTATGAGGACAGAGACCTCATCCCGGCATATATCTCATGTTTGTTTACGAGCTCTTGCTCGTACCCACTGGCATATGGCCCACTGTTCGAGATTTTTAAAACTGGGCATAATAGCCCTCAAGTTCCAAAATCGAGGACTCCGGCCAATAAGAGATATTCGAGCTCCCATCAAGAAGATCTCCCAAATCGTTTAAGCAATGACACACAGTCAGGGAGAACACTTTCGACAAAATAATTTTTCAACTATCCATCATACCAATTGAGTATGAGGATATCTCCGCTAATAACTGATGAATGAGTTTTCCACTTCCTCTTATGAAGTTTTATCATACCAACCAGGTATGATCTACTTATAATCTGTAAGTAGTTTTTTCACATCATTTTCACATCACTCCTCTAAGTTGTGATGTTTAAAATACCACTAAGTAGTGGGTTTTCATTTCGAGGTACTTATCATCCCCAAACGGGTACGATATAAAATCCCACTCACCCGATCGTGCAATTAAATTCTACTTAGTCAGTTTCCATCCCTAGTAAGCTTAACTTCAGCTGACATTCCCGTTGTCTCATTTTCTACATTAAATGAACATAGTTGTTCATTATTCTTTGGCCTAATAGCTCTCATTCTTTCCAAATAAATGAGAAAAACCAACTTAAAGTTACTTTTCTTTAACTTTAAGTCCCAAATACAAGTTTTTCCTCAAATTGAGTCCCAAAACCTTTGAAATTCCTCTTGGAATCTCAATTTACTCAATTTCATAAAAAGGGGTTCAAGTTTCCCAAATTTCTAATTTGGCCCCCAAATCTTTCAAAATTACCATTACAAAAATGGTAAGTTTTACCCCAAAAATTCTAAAATTGCTCTATTGGCCCTCTAACATTTTTATCATGCCTAATTGACCCTCAATTTTTTAAAATTGCATTTTGGTCCTTCAAAGTTTTCGAAATTCCACAATTTCCTACAAATTGTCCCCTAATTTCAACTCCCTAACATAGCTAAATTTGATGTCATCAAATTGACCGATCAAACACTTCTAATTGTTGAAATTGAAGTTGAAATTGAGTTTCTACATGTTCATACGATTCCATAGCACTTTGAATTGTAAGTTTTAACGTCGGAACAAGCTCAAATGGAGTTTCGCTGGAAAATAGATTGTGGAGAGAGAAAGCTTCAATTGCTCACCAGTGAGAACGTGACGGTCTGAGCTTTCTATCTGGGCAAGTAGCTCTCCTCCTGAGGTTCCTCATAAGATCAAAATGGCATCAATTGATGCCGAATTAGGTTAGAATTTTGTCATTGAAATTATGTCGGCTATCTCTCTAGCACCGATCGGAAATTGCAAAGGGGGCTGAATTGGCTTACCTTTCAGTCCTATTTCGGCTGTGGGAGGGCTGAGAAAGTATTGGGAGAACTTGGTTTGGCCTAAGGGGGCTCAAATTGGTTAATTTCAGCTCAGCTAAAATAGGGCAGCTTCGGTCCGCCGGAACTGCTTCACTGTTCTATCACGCCAGCATTTCTCCGGCGACTTTTAGAGCAAATGAAGACTACATACTTGTAGTTGACTTCTCCCTGGTTCTAAGGAACCCAACCTCGCCTTCTTTAGCTCAAAAATAACCCTATATCGGATCTTTTGTTCGAGCATCACCAGAAAACTAAGCAGTTGAGAGAGAATGGAGTTTTTAGATGTGGAGAGGGTGAATGAGGAGGGGGTCTTTATATATGAAGCTTGGGGACTTTTTGGTCGTTCAATTGTCGCCTTAATGGCAGTCATCCATTGCCTGAAACTCCCTAGCCGGAGGCTTTTCAGCTTCGTCATCACTGCGTGATTTTTCGGTGAGTGAATAGTGCTGTCATCTGAAGGAAGAAGACGACACTGTTCCGAACCAGACCGGATAAGTCCGAACTGAGTTCAAAGCTTAAACCAGTCGATTCACCCCTGATTCGACCGAATTTTTCAAATCTAAAAATTTCTAAATTCATTTTCTATCCAATGGTGGTCTTAAATTACAAATTTGAATTTTTTTAAGCCACCTAGAAAAATAAATTTAGAATTCGGTTTAATATTGGTTCAAACCGATCCAAATCGATTCAATCTGGTTCAGATCAAGTTCACCTGAACCGGTTTAGTTTTTCTCTCCCAATTTGTCTTAAGGTTCTTTTTCAAGGTTTATGAAGTATTTTGAGTCACTTGAGAGTTGTAAATTCTCAAATTTATCTATTTCCTAATAATCGAGTTTGTAGACCGACTCGGTTTTAAATTTGAAAATGATGGGTTCTTCCTCGATTTTCTCTTTATCAAAGGACAAGGTTTACATGTTTAATTTCCCAAATTTCTAATTTGGTCCCCCTAACTTTTCCAAAATTACCATTTTGCCCCTACTTTACAAAAATTGTAAGTTTTGCACCAAAAATTACCCAATCAATCCTCCAACATCTTTATCATTCCCAATTGGCCCTCAATTTTTTAAATTCCTAAATTTCCCCCAATTTTCCACCAATTTCAACCTTCTAACCCTACCGAATTTGATTTCATCAAATTGACCGATCAAATAAGTTTAATTGTTGAAATTGAAGTTAAATTGGAGATCTTACACCTTCATACTATTCAATTGCACTTTGAATCGCACAATTTGGTGCCAGAATGAGCTCAAACAAAGCTTTACCGGAAAACTTGACATAGAGAGAGAAAGCTTCGAAAGCTTACCGTCGGGGGTGCGATGGTCCTAGCTTTCAATATGGTCAAATAGCTCATGTCCTGAGTTCCTCCTAGTATTAAGAATTGCATCAATTAATGCCGAATTGAGTGAGAATTTCATCATCAAAATTCTGTCGGTTCTCTCTCCAGCACTGGTCAAAAATTATAGAAGTCAATCGAATTGGCTTATCTTTCAACTCTAATTTAGTTGTAGGAGGGTTGTGGAGGTATTGTGAGGGCTTGGATTGGCCTGAGAAAGGCTCAAATCGGTCGATTTCAACTCGGCCGAAACAGGGCAGCTTTGGTCCACCGAAGCTTCTTCATTGTTCAATCACATTGGCGCTTCTCCCGCGACCCTTAGAGTAAACGAAGACTACAATCGTGTAGCTGACCTCTCCCCCATTCTAAAGAACTAGACCTCTCCTTGTTTGGCTCGAAAAAAAGCCTAAGTTGGAGCTCTGGTTCGAGCTTCGCTGAAAATTGGAGCAGTTGAGAGAGAATGGAGTTTTCAGGTGTGGAGATGATGAATGAGCAGAGGTTCTTTATATAGAAAGCTCTGGGACTTACAAGTCATCCAATTGATGCCTTAATAGTGGTCATTCATTGCCTGAAACACCCTGGTCGGAGACTTTTCAGCTTCACCGGCGCTGAGCAATTTTCTGGCGAGTGAATAATGTTGTCATCTAAAGAAAGAAGACGACACTGTTTCAATCCAGTTGGATCATAAACCGGTTCGATCCAGTTGGATCCAGTTCATCTGAACCGGTCTGATTTTTCTCTTCCAATTTGTCCTAAGGTTTTTTTCAAAGACTTTATGAACCCTTTGGGTCACTTGGGAGTTGTAAATTTCTCAAATTGTCCATTCTCTGATGATCGACTTTGTGAACTTGTTAGATTTTTCTCACACGATTTAACCGGTTCTTTTCTCAATTTTCCTTAACTCAAAAGGGCAAGGTTTACAAAATCATTTTCAAAAGAATCATCATTCCAACCAGAATAGATGTTATAGCAGTTGCCACTCAGGCATTTCCTGAAAGGGATATAAGGGAGGGGTGAGTACGACTACCTAGTGAATGGGTTTCATAAGGTCTCCTTTTAACTTTTAAGAAAACCCTTTATATGGAGTATGCTAGACTCCTTTCTTTTCAAAAAAATCCCTTCATTTAAAAATTTAGGTTTTTCCATTATTTCTTAGTTACCGGTGTGTCATCACCCAACACACATCCTTTATCATGAAGGTTACACACATTCACAAGTCAGTAACACTATTGAACCCGCTAGTGGCTTCGGAGCGACTTTTTCTACAACCCGAATAGAAGTACAACCACTTCTACCCTAGGAATGAGTGGATGCACGTGACATCCAACCCACAATCCTGAAATCACTTCTTCGTGTCCGTATGAGGACAGAGACCTCATCCTATCCCCACCTCGGTCTCATGGTGCTACTCCAGATTTCCCACTCACACCTGGAACGACAAACTGCCCTTATAGGCACCAAGTCGTCCAGTGCCCTTAAGATGCATCACTACCCCTCATGGGTGTCTTGATGATTCTATACTCACAGTGCATGCACAAACAATCTTTTCTTATATTGCCATGTAATCTGTGGTGCCACTAGTCCAACGGCCCCGACTCTCAACTCAACCCGCAGCTGTTTGTCTTGACTAGTCCGTCAACCTGTCATGTCGCACTGCCGCTAGTTGATTGAGCATGTCGGTCCTATCTTGGTACCATAGCCAAACAATTCACTTGTTAAGTTTTATGGCACATATATCATGTTCGTTTACGAGCTCTTGCTCGTGCCAGCTGGGGGTTTTTATACCGAGGTACTTATCATCCCCTACCGGGTATGATATAAAATTTCCACTCACAATTGGTAAGTGGTTTTTATCTTTAAGTTGTGCTCATCATTCCAACCGGGTAAGATGTTAGTAAACCCACTCACTCGTTAATACCGTGAATTCCACTAGACTGGTTTTTGTATTCACGCGAGCTTGTCCTTGCTGGCGTTCCCAGTATTTCGCGTTCCTACACGATATGAACAACTTGTTCATTATTACTCGGCATAATAGCCTTCATTCATTTCCAATGAATGAGAAAACCCAAACTTTTAGTTATTTGCAATTAGGTCCCTAAAGTTATTTCTCTTTAACTTTAAGTCCCTAATGTTTTTCCTCAAATTGAGTCCCGTAACTTTTAAAATTTATCCTAGCACCTCAATTTATTCAATTTCACCAAAAAGGGGTTTAATTTCCCAAATTTCCAATTTGGTTCCCCAATTTTTCCAAAATTACCATTTTTCCCTTCTTTTACAAAAATGGTAAGTTTTGCCCCAAAAATTCCAAAATTCCTCAATTGGTCCTCCAACATTATTTTCATGCCCAATTGACCCTCAATTTCATAAAATTGTGTTTTTGCCCGTTGAATTTTGAAAATCACTAAATTTTCCTCCAATTTCAACTCTTCAACACTACCGAATTTTATTTCATCAAATTGACCGATCAAACACTTTTAATTATTGAAATTGGAGTTGAAATTGAGTTCCTGCATGTTCATACGATTCTAAGAAACTTTGAATCGCAGATTTTAACGCCGAAACGAGCTCAAACACGGAGCTTCGCCAAAAAATAGACTGTAGAGAGAGAAAGCTTTGATTACTCACTGGTGAAGGCACGGCGGTCTGAGCTTTCAATCTGAGCAGATAGATCTCGTTTTGAGGTTAATCCTAGAATCAAGAATTGCATCAATTGATGCGGAATTGGATTAGAATTTTGTCATTGAAATTCGGTCGAAAATTGTAAAGGGGAGCCGAATTGGCTTACCTTTCGGTTCTAATTTGGCCGTGGAAAGGCTGAGAAAGTGTTGGGAGGGCTTGGTTTGGCCTGAAGAGGGCTTGAAATGGCCGATTTTAGCTTGGCCAAAATAGGGCAGCTTCGGTCCATCGGAGTTGCTTCACTATTCCATCATGTCGGCGCTTCTCCAACGATTCTCGGATTGACTGTAGTTTGCTATCAGATAGCTGTCTTCTCCCCAGTTCTAAAGAGCCCGACCTTTGTTCAAGTTGAAGCTCTGGTTCGAGCTTTACCGGGAAATGGAGCAGTAGAGAGAGAGAGAGAGAAGTGTTCAGGTGTGAGGAGAATGAAATGGGGATGACCTCTTTATATAGGCGTAAAACTCTTGTATTAAATGGGCGAGATTTATTACTAGTATTAATATTGCCATAAATTATTGGTATTAATTCCAATAATTTAATTTTGGTATTAATTCCAATAATTTAATTTCGGTATTAAATTATTTGTATTAATTCCAATAATTTAATTTAGGTATTAAATTATTGGTATTAATTACAATAATTAAATATATATTAATTTATGGTTATTTATGATAATGTGTACATAAAAAATTTTGACCGAAATTTCAGGTTATAAAAAAATTCATACTTTCCAAAAGGTCACCCATCCTCACACTACTCTCGAGCAAGCACGCTTAACTTTGAAGTTCTTATAAAATCTAGTTCACCTTAACCAATTTGGTTTTTTTTTCTAAAGTTTCTTAAATTTCTTTTCCAAAGTTTAATGAACCCTTTATATCACCCAGAAGTTGTAAATTTTCATATTACATGTTCTCAAATGTAAATCGGCTTGGTTTTCTTACTCGGTTTGACCGGTTCTTTTCCCGATTTTTCTTAACTCAAAAGTGTGGGGTTTACATCAAATTTCTGAATTTGGTTGAGTTTTAAGCTTTGTCAGAGCTTTGCCGAAAAATTTACAGTAGAGAGAGAAAGCTTGTGTATCTTATCGATGAAGGGGCGGTGGTTAGAGCTTGAGGTGAGGTAGCTAGTGCTAGTTGAGGGGAACCTACAGGGACTAAATTTTGCTACAATTCGCCGTTGTTCTATAGGAATTTAAAGAGAGAATTTTTGGGGGTGCAGCTCTGAAACTTAGAAATTCTGACGAGCAAAGGCAAAATTGTGCTTACAGTGGTCTATAGGGGGGTTGTGGTGAGTCTTAGGCAGTCAGAGAAGCCCAATGCGGGCGGCGGAAGGGTCGAGTGTGTCGAAGATAGGTTGGTCAGGAGCTCGCTGTCTCAAGCTCCAAAGTAACTTCATTGTGCAATCCCCTTCCCACTTCTCTAGTCGGTCTCAATTCATTTTGAGAATGTCTGGAGTTAGACTACTCTTCCCCGGTTCCAATGCCACCCTTCGAGGCTTCTTTGACTAAGGTTTTTCCCGTCATCGGAGATCTTGTTCGCTGCTCGTCGAAAAATGCACTGCCCTTCTTCTTCGCTCGATTGTGGGATGTTGAGAATAAATGGAGAGGTACTCTTTATATAGGGAGCTTAGCAATAGTTCAGGCTACCCACCGGCTTAAGACTCGACCTCTGACTCAGCCGTCGGTGACCTGACCGTAGAGTTTTTCAAGTGGCTGGAGACTTCAGCTTTTTTTACCTCTCTCTCCTCTATTCTCTTTGTCAGTGGCTGAAGGTTAAAGACGATGATGTGGCAGTCGTGCCATGTGGCACATTGTGATTGGCCAGTTTTTCTAACATGGAGGTCCAACTCGACTGTTGTGTCAACCGTTGATCTGTTAATTGGACACGTGGCAGCCTCTCATTGGTTGCTCGTGTCTGCGTGGCATGTTGACAGGTCGCCAGCTAACCGTTCACCGGACACGTGGCAGCTTCCTATTGGCTGCCTATATCTGCGTGGTTGTTGATGGGGTGTCAGACCGGTCCGGTTCGTTGACCAGTCCGACAGGATTCATTGTTCTGAATTCAAAAATCGATTGGTTCCCACCCGATTCGACTGGTTTTCTAAAATTTAAAATTTTATAAATTTATCTAAATGGATTTTCTATTTAATGGTTACCTCAATTTCCCAAATTAACATTTTTAAGCCACCTAGAAAAATAAATTTGTGAACCGATTCACTATGGTTCATCTCGATTCAGTGTAGTTTGGGTCTGGTTCACCCCGAACCGATCCAGTTCTCTCCCCAATTCCTCTTCCCGATTCTTCCTCACATTTTTTGTAAATTTTTTGTCACTTAGGATTTTTCAATTTTCTATGTTAACCCTCCTTTACTATTTTCTATTTATTAAATTTGCATGGTTTTAGGTAATAGGGTCGGTCCTCCTTCCAGTTTCCTTGGTCCAAGGGGGACAGGTTCCACAGGATGTGTCCATTCGACGTAGTTTTGCCACGTGTCGACTTTTGATTGGTCGACCATTCTCCGACATCCTAGTCAATCGCTGACTTGACACCATTGCCACGCATCATCCTCTCATTGGTCAGCCCAACTAATAGGGATTCTTCTCAATTGAGCATTGACTAAGGGCACGTGTCACTCTTCCATTGGTTAGTTACCAATGACGTGGCTTTTTATTTATATGATCATTGACTATGCTCTGATTAGCAAGCGCTTTCAGATCGAGTGGTTGATCAGGCACACTTCGCCACATGTCGCTCGCGTATTGGTCACATATGCTAACTAGGCGTTGACCTAGCAGGCAGTTCATTAATCGACTGGACCGTTGACCGGTTCGGTCGGACCAAGTTCGGTGACTCGAAATAGAAAATCGGTCAGTTCAGGTCCAATTCGACCGATTTTCTCAAATTTAAAATTTTTTAAATTAATCTAAATTTATTTTCTACACATTGGTAAATTCAATTTCTCAAATTGATATTTTTAAGTTATCTAGAAAAATAAATTTTTGAATTGGTTGTACTTGATTTGACCAGTTTCAAATCTGGTTCATCCTGAACTTGTCAAATTCTCACATCAAATTTGGTTCATAATCATTTTCTATTATTTTGTATCTTAATTGAATACTTGAGAGATTTTTCAATTCCTATTTTGGTTTTCTTTTTATCAATTCCAAATCAGTTTAAATCACACTTTTCTCTCAAAAATTTTTGTTTCTCATTTTTGTCTCCTTATTTTAAGAGAACGAAGTTTACATAGATGTTTTTGTTTAATCCATGAAATTATCATAATTCAACCTAATTTATTCCTAACAATTAATTTTTTAATTTTAATTATGCAGTTGGCTAATAATAAACAAACCTATATGATTTTTGCATAATTCATTGTGATTGATTAGAAAATAAGCTACTTTGAATTACATAAGCATGTTTGTCACTCTAAATGATGAGAGTCAAGTGATCTGAAAGGGGTACATACCAAGAAATAATTATATAGGGCTGGTATTATTACTTTCCAAACCTAGTTATAGTCGGTAGTACAATGTGACGATGGAATGTAGGTTGTATACGATCATCAACATTGAGAAGACCGGTATCTCTTAACCACACTACGTCAATTGCACATTTCAAAAAATTTAAATGTTTGACAAAGACGATACAACATTAAGATGTTTAGTTTGGCTGTAAGACCTTTGTAGAGTGGTGCGTTTGATAATACCACTTTTTTTGTGTTAATATTTCTTGTATTTTATGAAAAAAAAAGTAAACCTAGTCGAATGTGTTTGAGATAACACAAGGTTTGAAAAAGTAGGTGAGTATATATTAATAAAGAACACTCAATTATTTAGGTTGGAAAATAAATCTTCCCCTAATAATGTAGTTTTAAAAGTATGTGAGACATTTATAAATGATTTTGAAAAGAGAAATAATATATAAATATTTTTATTTGATTAAAAACTAATATCGATAATATTAATACTCTGTTTACTAGCATTAGTTTGAAAATTTAGGTATAAACCTTAAATTTGAAATATTAATTTAGTTTGTAAGGGATTATAATTATAAAAAATTTTAAATTTTAGAAGAAATTAGAAATATTTTAAATCTTGTCACTTGTTGGTTTCTTCTATACACATTTATAAAATAGGAAAGCCTGTCAAGTTGTGATGTTGACTCAATCGGATTCGTGTGGGGCGTGACATCAATCCTTGTTGGTAAAGTGTTCCCCTTCCATCAACTTAACTAGAAAAGGATTGAGATGCGGTAAAACATTGTTACCCCACCAGTCATTCACCATCTCTTTTTCCAGAAAAACTAGCAGGGATGAAGCAGTCCAATGGTATTACACTCTTAAGTGTGGTAGTGTTTCTACCATTAAATGGAATTTCTTGTTCTTTGAGAGAATTTCAAGAAATACCCACCTAAAAAGCATGCCTTGGAGTTGTTTGCAAGCCGGATTTTTTTTCAAAATGACAAACAATATTCTCCACCTAATGGATAACAACAAGATTATAACCTTCAAGTGTTACTCCATAAGGTTATTGTGTTTATTATATTGTCAACACTTGTACATATGTAAGTATCTACTTAACCGAGCTTTCTTATTATGCTTGTAGTATGCTAACCGAGGGAATGACTAGTCCCTAGGGTCTATGTATGGCCTCACCGTGCATGCAAATCTCAAAGAGTATGTATTTGACAAGTGGAATCAAAAGCGAAAATGAGACCATCACAACCATGTCACATTGTTAGGCATGACATTTTAAGCGGGGAGATATACTTTAGGGGTAAAATGATCATAAGTTGGCAGGTTGGATGAAGAATTTTGGATCATATAACTGTGGTTTGGATACAGTGTCACTAGAAGTGAACTTACATTGGCAGGTTGGATGAAGAATTTTGGACCATTTGGATGTTATTTATTGCATGGTAAACTTGTCTTTATGAATAGGGTCACCTAACCATCTCACAATTCCTTGAAATTCAAAGTGACAGCCACGTTCTCATATTGATTGTTGTTGGAGACCTACTGTGGAATCACTACATTGGTAGTGACACTACTATGGAGCGTACGTCACGTGAAAGAAGGTTGATTCACTACTTTTGTTCTCAAAATCACGTGGGTGGGCAGATGGAATACCTTATTGTTACATTTTTAAAATTATATGCTAAAGGGTTATTTTAAAAAGGTTTTATGCATCCCTTTATTTTTTCCGCAAATTTATCTAAATATTCATAATCATGTGACTATTGATGTGATACTTGAATCAATATAGTGTCAAAAAAATGAATATGGATTAAAATATGCATACTTTGAATGTGAATATATATATATATAATCTTCAATTAAATTATTATTATTATATGGAAGATGGAAGGGAAAAAAAGTGCTGATGTATATTTTGATCAAATCTAGAAGGCTGTCCTTGTTGATTCATATAGTCATAACTAACCTCTTCCAAGTGGCCCATCTAGGCAGATGCAGCACATAATTCATGGTTGTTTCCTCCCACATGGCGACCAAAAGTCTAAAAGAAGAAAGATCGGTCCATTTCAACGGCACAGGAGGAACTTCTTGGACCCTTCTACTTCAAATTAAGTACACTTTCCACTGGTCTGCTCACAATAATTCAAACAACTTGAGTATGCATGCATCCTTTGGACCATAGGACAGTTTCTCCTGTCTCATACGCAGGAATGACATGACAGCAAACTCAGCCCATTAACGAACCTTTGAGGCCATTGCACAAAAACACCAACTTTCCATATCCATTCCCTCACTCCACCGTCATTATTAAGCTCTACATGTTGCGCTTAAGGAATCCGCCTAGGCCCTTTGAAATGGACCAATTTTCGACCTTAGGTGGCCCATGGAGCCGCCTGGGACCTGATGGGGAACCTTGGAAAGAGAGGCTCTTCTTTGCAGTGTGCCCTGCCATGACCGAGCCCTTCTCAAAGGCCGGTCCATTCCGGTAGAACTGGAACTTAGCCGCTGCCTTGGGCGAGTTCGTGGACGTGGGCATCAATGACCCTGCAATGCTATGTCTCCTGAAGTGAGGCTTCTCTGAACGGATGCTGAACACGCTCCTCGTGTCATCATCTCCAGCACTGCAGTTGCTTGCGCTGCTCGGGCTAGAAGGACTCCGCGGCTGCTGCTTTAGGCCCTCCGCATGAGTAAAAGTCCAATATGAGGATACCAGAGGTCTTCGAGTATTGTTCGGACCTGCTGAGGAAGGCCTGTTGGAGTAAGAACGCCGGGTGGCTTCTCCTGTGGACATTGCTCGGCTGTTCACGCTCTTGATGGCGGCTCGGTTGTTGTAATCGTTGATGCTTCGGGTTTCCCATGGCCGTGCACCCATCCACCTCTCCAACCAACTCCAACCCCAGGTGGGATTGTTCGGGTCTGTCAAGCTCGAGTCTGAAGATCTCGATTTCTTCAAAGTTGGCTGCAAATGAAGAAGAAAGTTCCACCTTTTTATTCTAATCTAAGCTTTGGTAAAAGGAGGGCAAAAAACAACTCCATAGATAGTGAAACTCAGGTTTGTTGTTTGCTTCTAGGCTGATCAGAGTTGCCATGTCGTGATAATAAACAAGAAAATGTATAGCCACCTGATGGGATAAAGCGTAAGCTAATGCCCGTTCTCTCCTTATAGAAGCTTCATGTCTGTTTTGTAATCTCTTCTCCATCTGCTCCTTGGATCGCTTGCTATCTTTCCATTCAACTCCCAGCTATATATATATATATAAATATACATCAAGATGGAAACAAGGGTGTTAGTCTCCAGAAAGAAACAAAGAAAAAGCAAGCCATTAATTTGATTGGATCTTCAATTGGAAAGTGAAATTTATGTACTTACTTTCAACTTAACGAGCTCTTTCTCTCGTCGATACTCGAGCTGTTTTCCAAGAGCTCGGTTCTGCTCCGACATTCTGATCCTTCGGGCACGGATCTGAGACTGAACCCTCGCCAGAGTCTGCGTATATTGCAATGCTTTAGCAGTCTGTCTCTTCACCGATCCCCCTTCCATTAGATCCTTCAACCGGACCATACCTCCAGGAGGTCTCGATGCCCTTCTCGCCTGAAAGTTCAACACAGAAAAAGAAGAAAATTTTCATGATAGTATTAGCCATGACAGAAGCTGTAGGTTTTCTCAAGAATATCTCATTTTTTCGTCCAGATATAGGCCGATGGTAGAAGTAATATATTTATACCGTGTAAGCTCGAAATGCCGTTTGAATTTTAACCGCCGCTGTTATCTCCCTGGACTTGAAAGAGAAATAGGAGAAAGAGGTGAGGCGGACAACCTCTGCAGCTACAGCTGCAACAGCCCCTGCCGTGGCAAGGACAAGGGAGTAGGCATGCCTGTTCCGCTCAATCTCTAGATGGTTAAGCTTCAAGTCTCCATAGGCCAGACGGTGTGAAGGCAGCGGTGATGGTGGCGATGGGGGTATGGCTATAGCTAGTCCTCCTCCCGTATCGCAGGGGACTTCATATGTGCGGCTGTGTCTCCCGAGCCATCTCTTCTTCGACTTGTGAGGCCTCTGAAGAACAGAAACTTTCTTATAAGTAGATCAATCCAACATTACATCAAGATTAAATTGCATCAATCTATCATATCTTTCCGATAGAAATATCGAAGACCTGATCTTTCTTCTCCTTGTGATCGGGGATCAGAGCTTTCCTTACTGCAGAAAACCAGCCCCCTTTCTTCCCCATGCCAAACTCATTCACCTGTTTTAACATCCAGTCGTCAGCCATTAATACAAGAACGAAGCCAGGGGAAATAACTAACCTGAACCATTGGGCATACATGTTGAGAACTTGAAATGGATCAATTTTTCGAGGGGAGATCACAAATTTTATGGAAAATATTAACTCGAATCTATGGAACCACCGCAAGCCCAACAAATTGGAGCAAAAAGGAAAGAAAAATGTTTCGACAATTGATCCAATGCAATTCACAGAATATCCAGAATCGAAAAAACAAGAACACAAACCAAGGTGAAATACATCTGTCAGCTTATTTTAGCTGCAAGGAGCGAATGGATCTATAAAGGGAGAGATGCAGACAGGCACAACATGGAGGAAATTCAGAAGGATCGAGAGAGAGAGGAACGTACCAACAAAGTCTAAATTACAAGACGTTGTATGAAATGAGAGAGAGATCTCATAGAGATCCCCTGCGAAATGGGAGGAGATTTTACGATGAGGATTGAAATTAGAAAGAAACCTACAAAGGTCAGGATGTTATAAGAACCCACCTTGAATAGAGGGAGGTAGAGAATTATTTGCCGATCGAAGTCATATTTTATTTCTAAAATATAATCAAAACTAGTATTGGTAGAGCATTGTTTATTCTTGTATATGTGTCCGATTATATATATCCCCCACACAAATTTGTTGTTCTTCCAACCAATCACAACAGAAATATTCTAATTTGAGATGTCCTCCACTCAAACTTGCCTAAACTGGGTTTAATTTGAAATGAACATAAATGAAGCCATCATACAGTTTGTAACAACTATTTTGTTGGTACTACAGTTGAGCCCATGATTATCTTCCTTTAGTTGGAAGACACCAATTATTTATATATATATATATATGATATCAAATAAATAATTAATTCACATAGCTAAATTATATATATATATTCTAAATTGTGGCCATGTTTAAACATATCATTTATTCATGTTCCAACACATGTTCTTATTTATTCATTTTTCCACACACATGTTCATGAGAAACCTAAAAGTGCAAAAATACTTTGTTTTGGAATTAGAGGTGGCTATCCAACATGCCCCAACATGGTAAATTACTACATGGAATCTTGAAACATAGAAAACCTTGAATAAGATAAATGTCGAGGTTTTAGGTTCATTCACTTGAGAGAAAACAAACACAGCTCTCTAGCAACCATCAATGGAGATATGGGCTCCAATAAGGTAAATGGTGCATGCGGTCTCTATATAGATGCTCACTTGCCACCCTTCTTGGCAGCAGACTTGGTCACCTTGGCGCCAGAGGGGTCCTTCTTCTCCACGCTTTTGATGACCCCAACAGCCACAGTCTGACGCATGTCCCTCACGGCAAAACGACCCAGAGGAGGGTATTCAGAGAATGTCTCCACCACCATGGGTTTTGTGGGAATCATCTTGATCATCCCAGCATCGCCATTCTTCAAGAACTTGGGTTCCTTTTCGAGCTCCTTACCGGATCGCCTATCAATCTTGGTCAGGATCTCAGCAAACTTCACTGCAATGTGAGAGGTGTGGCAGTCCAGCACCGGCGCATAGCCATTGCCAATCTGACCAGGGTGGTTCATGATGATGACCTGGGAGGTGAAGCTAGCAGCTTCTTTGGCAGGATCATCCTTGGAGTTGGATGCAACAAACCCTCGCTTGAGATCCTTGACAGCAACATTCTTCACATTGAAGCCAACATTGTCACCAGGAAGGGCCTCTTGGAGGGCCTCATGGTGCATTTCAACAGACTTGACTTCAGTGGTTAGACCAGTTGGACCGAATGTAACAACCATACCAGGCTTGAGGACACCAGTCTCAACACGGCCCACAGGGACAGTTCCAATACCACCAATCTTGTAGACATCCTGAAGAGGAAGTCGGAGAGGCTTGTCAGATGGCCTCTTGGGCTCCTGGATCTGATCAAGAGCCTCCAGAAGGGTGGGTCCCTTGTACCAGTCAAGGTTTGTGGATCTCTCAATCATATTGTCACCCTCAAACCCAGAAATGGGCACAAAGGGGATCTTGTCAGGATTGTAACCCACCTTCTTCAAGTATGAGGAAACTTCCTTAACAATTTCATCATACCTAGACTTGGAGTACTTGGGCGTAGTAGCATCCATCTATTCAAGAGAACAGAAATATTTGATGAAATAATGAAATTTGCACATAAAAGTAGCATATAATGGATAAACTGATTATATATGAGCATATACTACAGTACCTTGTTACAGCAACAAATCATTTGCTTGACACCAAGAGTGAAAGCAAGGAGGGCATGCTCTCGGGTCTGCCCATCCTTGGAGATACCAGCCTCAAATCCACCAGTTGTGGAGTCAATGATCAGTACAGCACAATCAGCCTGAGAGGTTCCAGTAATCATATTCTTAATAAAGTCACGATGACCAGGGGCATCGATGACAGTGCAGTAGTACTTTGTAGTTTCAAATTTCCAGAGGGCAATGTCAATGGTGATACCACGCTCACGCTCAGCCTTGAGCTTGTCAAGCACCCAGGCATACTTGAAGGACCTTTTGTTCATCTCAGCTGCCTCCTTCTCAAACCTCTCAATCACACGCTTGTCAATACCTCCAAGCTTGTATATCAAATGGCCAGTGGTGGTCGACTTTCCAGAGTCGACATGGCCAATGACCACAATGTTAATGTGGACCTTTTCCTTACCCATTTTAAAGTATCAAAGTAGCTGCAACTGTGGAACAACAACAGAGTGCTCAGCACCAACATCAACTTATCAAGTAGTACTTTTAAACAAAAAGAAAAGTTTTAAGAAGGCAAGTCTTTAAATTGAAATTGCTTTTAAAAATCAGTGGTTACACATATTAACACTCCTAATATCAGATCTCCAACAACTCACAATCATAACATTTCTTACACACAGAAATGTATCAATCCACAGCTTAAATTTTTTAACACAAATGTTTAAAACGTGTATCAATCTATGCTTGAAAATTCCGATCTTTGAAATAGTACATACTTGTGGAAAGCAAAACCAATTTACCATAAATTACTTCATTCTAATTGAAGATTTCATGCCGCCACTTGGATTCGAACCAAGATGTTATACCACTGCTTTATAAGGCAGAGTGTGTACCAATTACACAATAGCAGCTAGCGAATTTTGTAATGATAATAGTTCACTACTTAAGGAAAATAATAGGTGTAATAGATCTTACAGATATATATTTCAACTGAATTCATGGATCGATTTTAACCTCAATTTTTCAACCATAATAACATATTGAAACTCAACATACGAAACAACAGATCTAGGCATTAGATTGTTGCTAATCCAATAAGTAAAGTCGACATCAGATAAGATAAAAAAATGAAAAACCAAAATAAAATTTAAAGATACCAAATTTCGTAAGAAGCGTGAATAGCAATGAACTACCAAGATTAAGCAGTATCATCAGTCCGCCAATAGAAAACAAGAACTCAGATCAGATATTATGAAGAGTAGATGAATCGAATGAAATTGTAGAATCAGATGATCGACCTTAACTGAATTTGCCGGAGAGAAATTCGATGGAAGGTACAAGAGAAATGGAGGCAGTCACAGACCTGAGTGTCTTTCAGGAGGGCCGAGGATCGTTTTATCTCATTGGAGACTAGGGTTTGCTTCTGTACTGTTAATCTTAATTTTCCATCCTACGGTTATTGGTTTGCCACGTAGCACTACGCTATTCTTTTGTCGATCATATGATGATGCATGGCATAGGGTTTTTCATAGGAGGCTACGAATGGATATGGACCATGCGATTTTTTATCGGAGGGCTCAGGAAGACGCGGGGACGGCAACTCTCTGGTCCTGATTGCCATGCCATGACTGCTAGGCATGGCGGCGGCGACGGTGGGGAGGGCGACTTACCCTTGGCAAGGTTGCCATCTTAACCCGGAGAGTAGAAAGTGAAATATTAACGAATACATTATTTTAGGTGCAGAAGGTGAAGTATTATTTGCGATATAATTATAACTAATTTCAACATAATGTTTTATACCGATGACCAAAAAAAACATAATGTTTTATACAAGACAAAACATAACATAATTTACATAGACTCTCAGTCTACCTACGACCTCATGTCTTGTTGCCCAATCTAGAAGTTAGACTGTCTTCCTAATAGCAGAACCACCGCATTGCTGACTGCGACTACAACTCAAAGCCCCGAGTAACCGCCACAACCCCGAGTTCCAATTCCCCTTCGCGCCGGACTTGGGTCCACCGCTTCCACTCCTGGCTCTATCCTCGACCTCCATGGATCGGAGCCTCCTTGAAGAAAGACTCCTTCGGCTTTGACTGCTCTTCATATCCTTCAACCTCATCTCCACAGGAAACTGCACCGGCCTAAACATAAGCACGTACCACCGGCATTTCGCCCAACCCATCAATACCGACAATCTCCCGGTCGAGAATCCGTGCTCCTCCTTTGGGTACTTCTCCGTAACATACCTGATTTTCGAAGTAAATTAAGTTTAGGGAATAAGACTAGGGGAAAAGGGAGGACAGAGTGGCCTAACACTTCCGTCTTCAATATTGTATCAAGGCAAGAGTTGATGACTTGTGCTTTGGATCACTTTTGCTCTCAAATTATATTTCTCTTACAATAATGTTATTTCTCCCAAGCAATCTAATAAATGGCATTCAATTGATTCTAGATTCATGATAAATTTGAAAGAAATTTCAAATTTCAACCTGTATTTCTCGGGGGGCAAGCACCCTAAACCGCCCGATCCATATTGGTTCTCCGAAGCAATCTTCCCCTCATGGCAGTTAGACAAGCGGCTTCCGTGGTTCCTCCTGAAGGGACTCAGTCTCCACTTGAAGAATCTCCTCCATTTCTTATTCTTATTCTTCTTCTTCCTGAGCTTGTGGGATGATCTCTCTGCACCTTCGGAGGGCGGATCATCCTGCCTATAAGTGATGAGCCTGCCACAGAAGATTACGCTCTCCGCCCGACACATCACGCTGCTGGAGGCAGACAGATCCTCGCTGGAGAACTCGAACGGGTCCTCCTCGTGGTCAATGTTCGGGGACGTGCTGCTGAACTGATGGCTTCCATCTTCTTCGAAGTGAAGATCGTGTTGGTCGCTGTAGAGCGGAAGGTCGCAGAAGGAGAGTGTCTCGAGCTCTGCATCGTCAAGGTCCTGTAGAAGAAGGCCGTCATGATCATGAGCTTCAGGAGCAGCCGTCTCATGATCGAGTGCAGCCATTTGCGGAGAGGATGGAGAAGGAGGGCAGAGTAGAGTAAGGAATTTGCCGACTGGCAATTAGGGTCCACTCGTGGTTTTATTTATAGTATCTCTAGATAATAAAAAGAAATCAATCTAATAGTTGATATTTCTCGTGTTCTAGTAATAGAGAAGATCTGAAGTGCACTAACATTCAATGACAATGGGATCATTTTATTAGGTTATTTAATTAAAAATAAAATAGCCTCAATCTTTATTATAATTTTTAATCAAATGACATATTTAGTATACCAAACCCACATCATTGACCGTCTAGATTATTGGAGTTTAATGTTGGAAATATATTAAATCTTTTTAGCATTTTTGCTTAAATTTTTAGGTTAGGTGTAGAATTAGTCTCATATAAGGACATAATATAATGATTTACTTATAAGATTCCATTATTTTATTTGATGTACAATATATTTAATGTATAGATTAACTTATTTAATACAAAATTATGATTGATGTACAAATTTTTTTGATAATTTAATTGATAATTAATATATTTACTCAATTATAAAATATTAAAAAGTTCATCAAATATCCATATAATATTTTATTTTACACAGTAAATTGAATTAGCTAGTTTGAATGGAATGACCAAACCATACAAATGCATACGGAAATAGGAGAGATAATATGGAAATTTGAGAGAGAACCGTCTATTTGACATCGAGATGGCATATACTATGTTAAAATTGCGAAATAATTGGCATCACATGGTGAACAAAACATGGGGTGCGGTGTCTTTTTGCCTGATTAATACATCTAATATTTTTTTAATATAGTTTATATTCAATATGAAAATGTCTCCTAATCTTTTTTTTTGTTACACGAATTTTGATATTGACTTGGCCTAGACGGGCTGGACTTGAACCCAAACATGTACACTCAATTATTATTATTTTTGTATTTTTTAGATTCTAATAAATAAAATAAAAATACCCTCGCCTCCGCCTATTAAGGTTAACGGATAATTCTCAAATTTATATATTTAATTACTTGTAAATATTAATTTAATTCACCTTTATAAATTAATAATCAAATTAAAATAATCAAATTACTTAAAAAAAGTATTTATTTATCTAAATATATATTTTTATTTTTTAGAATTAATTAATATAAGTTATCGAATACATTAATTTTTTTTCATTTTTTAGTAGAATAATTTAATTATTTTAAATATATTATTAATACATAAATTTACATTAACTTAATATTTACAAGTAAATTTGTTTCTGACGTTGTAAGAGTACAAATACATACTCGGCCCAAGATCCGACAATACCCGAAAAATAATAGGTCACATTCAAATTTGGATCTCGGATTTTATTTCTCACAAGTTACACGACACTTTTGGTGTTATTACAGTTAATGAGGGGCAATTTTTATGTATATAATATTATATTTATTTTAAAAATAAAAAGAGAACGAGGCTAAAAGGGCAATAGACGGGCTCCCCATCCTATTCCCTCACTCTTTTTTTTGTAAAACAAATGTTGTTAAAATAATTTAATATTGTAGCTTTGTGATCATAAAAAATGCCACCTAGACCACTCTTTAATGGTGCCAATATTTTAACTTAAATTAAATAGAGATACAAAACCTATTAAAATTTTTAAATATTAGTAATGGGCATTTTTTACTTTCAAATAATAGATCCAAAAGTATCGTATTGTCCAAATGTTAGACACTAATCTTTGGTATATCATAATCATGCATAAACTATACTTCTTTAATCAAAATTAACATAACATCAATTTTTGTCAAATAGCACACATGGCATGTGCATGTTCATGTTCATGTGCTGGCATAAGATAAGAGGGCAAGGGAACTGAGCCAAAATTTAGGAGGGTGGAGAGAGCTAATTTCACCACCATTAAACTCGTACGAACCATATAGCATGGGGAAACAAACAAACTGGCCTGACTCGTCACCTTTTAGGTGTCATTAAACTTATAGAAATACTCCATCCATCCATCTAGTAGAAATCTAGTCTTTTCATCTTCTTTATCATTTTAAACCAACAATTACCTACAACTACAATCTTATATAAGTTGAAATTGATAAATATATTTTAAGGCTGTTAGATATATTATATTTAATATATGTATAAAGTTATAATAAATTGCATGTATTAGATAAGATATGGAGGGTGAGAGAGATAATGAATGAAAAATATAAAAAAAATGAGTGAAGTAATCTCTCTAAATTTTCAAAACTTGTAGGTTTAAACTTATTTTTTAGGTATAATTTTATTTTTTATATTCACGCATAAAATTTGATAAGATCTTTTTTTATTTCATTTATTTTAATTATTTCTATTCAAGAACGAGATTATAAGAGATAAAGGAACAGTTACCGAACTTTTCTTCCCTTCATTTAGAAAATTTATATCCCAACGATTTTTTAAAATCCAAACAAGTGAAAAAGAATTAAACATACATTTATTGATTTTTGAATATTCAATAAAATACACGAAAAATGTTAAAAAATTCAATTGGAGACATGTTCTAGCTTTTTTTTTTAATTTCCCCTTATGAATTATATTTTAAATTAAATAATATTGCAATTATAGCCTTATGAATAAAAATGTTTTGATTTGATAAATTGACTCAATCATAGGAAAAAAGTTTCTAATGGCATTATATTATATGATATATTAAATATAAAATTAGGAGTGAACTAACATATTCATCATTTTTTTGCTCATCAAACATATTCATCATGGAATGTATATAATTTTAATAATTTAATTTATCAATTTCAATATATAACAATTTAGACTTGGGACAACATTTTCAGTGATTATTTTTCTACTAGTACACCCAAAGTAATAAATTGGTCCAATAATGTTAAACTTCAATAATTTAGTCTCATAATCATGATTTCCTCTAATTGTGAGGTATCACTTTGACATATCACAATGACTTGTACCAACACCACAACATATTTTTGTTGAAAATTCTTACAAAATGTGTACTTGTTAGATAGAATAATCAATTAAAGAATAAAATTGTTAAAATTTAACATTGAAATTCTCAAATATTAGCATATGACATATCACAATGAACCAAATGACCACTAACTAATGTATCGAGTATCTTTTTTAAGACTTATCAACTTTTCATTGGTTAAAGAAGAAGTGGTCTCCTTCTAGATGAGAGAAAGTGTGTGATAGCAGCGGTGGATTTCTAGATGAGAAAGTGGGCCATAGCCGCGGGGACAATTTCCATCGGTGTCTTTCCCGGAATCGGGCCATTTTCCCCTCTCCTGGTTTCCCGTTCACCCTCGTGACCCATGCTGTTGACTGCCGACCAAAGTATGCGTGCGTTTTGTCATTTGTTTATGTTTTCTCATATGCATCCCATCCCTATCATTTACAAACCGAGTTTCATAATTAATAATAGTCATATAATCGGTGGATGAATAAGGATGGATGAACACATGCATCCTTAGTTCTCTAACAATAATATACCCATGAATAAATGTATAGTGTACATACACGGTAAAACCTATCATATTTCATTATTCCAACAATCTTATAATTCCTTCTAAACATATTAACATTCTATATAACCCTAACCAAAAAGATAAAGGTAACGTAGTTGGTGGGTAGTAGGAAACATTTAGGCATCCACAATGCTTTTATGATAGTAGAGACTATAATCTCATGAAAGCCCTATTTGCAATGCAATACTATCATGATTTATTATGACTCATTAATTAGATCAAACAACCCCACCAGTTACCCGTGAGCTACAAGTTTCAGCTAGGATGATGAGCTGACCGGGGAATAATTCTTTGATAATATTATTGAGAGGTATGCCTCTATACTTGCGTCACCTTACTTTACTGGAATCTCGTATAACGGTTAGGCCACTTAATCTCATGATATTGTATTTGTTTAATCTCACTTTACCCTCCAAAATTATTTGAATCAACGCGTGACATTACAAACTTACTCATATTTTTTAGTCATTTGTGAGACATGTAAATTTGCCACATATTAGTGATTAAGTATGCTCCATCCTTTTTTTCTTAATAATATGTCACAAAGTTAATGAAAACTTTTTGTATCAAAACCATCATAAAAGGTTTTGAGTGACAAATATATTTTGCGGCTATTTTATAGTTTTTTAGGATTTTTTTAATAAATTGATTTTGAGAGAATATAAATATTATTTTATATTTTTATATCAAAAGTATGAAATATTATCTAACACAAATATCCCATAATGATTACACATTTATTATTATCTATTTAAATATGTGTTATATCATTTTGATCTATTATAAATACACACATTTGTAAATTTATATTTATACATGTTATATCTTGTTTGATTTCTCTCTTTTAACCTAATTTTATTTTGGTTACTCCCCATTTTCATCAGTATATTATATTTATTATGGTCATTTTTTTATCCATATATAAAAAATTATGTGTATTTGACTTTTATTATCATTCTCTGATTTATTGCCGACTTTTACTAAGTTAAAATGGGAGAAACCAAATATTAGAATATAAATAATATCACAAATTTTAGTGAAAATTTAAAATTTTATTTTATAAATAGTAAATTAAAAAACTTTATATAATAATAACTATAATACAACAACCATGATAAGTAACTTAAAAATAATTATACGCCAATTTTGAGATTTATACCTCAAGCCACATATATTTTATAGGCGATATTGTAACTTGTATCTCATATAACTTGTCTTTCACCTATAATTGTTTGAGAAAAGTACGAGCTCACAATCCAGTGAATAAGATGTTGCACCACTACATAACTTATTATTTTAAATTTCACATAAAAATATAAACATGAATATTTGCTAATGATTTTAAAATTTTAATTATTTACATTATTTTTACCTAGCCCTTAAAACTCTCTCAAGCCTCCAGCAATCGTAATAATAATTATGTCAGGTCTATTTCTCCTAAATCACATTAACAACAATATTATATGCACATAATAACTCATATTAACATCTCATGACCATTATTATAACACCAGGATTTTTGAAAATCATACTTAAGCTACTTGGATCAGAAACCGAGATCAAGTCGGGAATGAAATCCCAAACTAGTAATGCCAACAAGAATTGGGAATGGAACCCTAGAACAAGACTAAGAGTCGAATCAGATCAGAAAACCAAGGGAAAAACCGGAATAGAATCCCAAATCGAGGATGTAAACCTAAATCGAGAATGAAATCCCAAAATGAGAAGGGAACCTGAGTCGAGATTTGAAAGTCAAATCGGATCATAACCTAATATTGGAAGTGGGAAAGAGAACCCGATGTTGATAATAAGGATCCCAATATATTAGGGTTTGGATTATTGAGCACAAAAACTGAGAGTTTTGGAAAAAAGTCAGTTTTCACCCGAACGATGTTGAGATTTTAGATTAAATTATTGAGGGAACCGAAGAGGGCAAGAAGGAAATTTTAGTTTTTGTAAAGTTTGAAAATGAGGAGGGGGGGGGGGGGACCAAGTCGGGCCAAATTCAACTCGATTTTGACTAACCCGATCCGACTCATGGTCATACACCCAAAATCACCCCACCATCCACTCCAGACAGTTTTTATAGATGTCATGTCACGCCTTGACTCGATTTGGTTGGATCCCCGTGAGCAACCCACCACTCCCCTAGTTTATTAAGGGTTTTCCCCTTCTTTATATCGTGAGTAGTAAGGTGTCCTTTATATCTATACCTTTCCTGGAACAAAATTAATAAAAACTAAATAAATTTAAACTTAAATACCAGTCTTGAAGGTTTAGCTAGAGGAATGTCCTTAAGTATATTTTTTTCCTGATTAACTGAAAAGGGATAAATGGAGGGGGTGAGTTCGATAACTCAATGAATGTGTGTTTGAAAAATGAGTTTCTATAAAATAGTTTGAATTGGAGTGTGCGTGACTCCTTATTTCCTTTAAAAAATTCTTTCATTTCAAATCTTTGCTTTATCACCATTTCTTATTAATCACGGTGTGTTATCACCCAACACACATCCTTCACACAATCGCAGGCCAGTACGTCCACTGAACCCACTTGTGGCGTCGGAGCGACTTTACTGACCACCTAGATAAAAGTACGTCCACTTCTACCCTAAGAATGAGTGGATGTTCGTGACATCCGACCCTCAATCTCGTAACAATTCTCTGTGTCCATATGAGAACAAAGACCTCATCCCGACCCCACCCTAGTCTCGTGCGCTTGAAGCTATGTCGAGCTTTGTAAGGTTACCTGGTATGACAAATTGCCCTTATACTCACTAGGTCGTCCAGGGCCCTAGGACACATCGCTATCCCTATTGGGCATGTTGAAGGTCCTGTAAACACAGTGCATGTACAATCAATATTTTCACATCATGCCATATAATCTGTAGTGCCACTGGTCCAATGGCCCCGACCTTCAACTCAACCTGCAACTCTTTGTCTTGAATAGTTTGGAGACCTGGCATGTTGCACTGCCACTAGTTGACAGAATATGTCGGTCCTGTCTTGGTACCATGGCCAAAAAGTTCATTTATTTAAAGTTTTATGGCATATAACTCATGTTTGTTTACGAGCTTCTACTCGTGCCAACTGGAATATGGCCTACTATTTGAGATTTTTCAAAATTTGGCATATTAGCCCCCAAGTTCCAAAACCGAGGCCTCCGACCTATCAAAGTTATTCGAGCTCCCATCAAGAAGGTCTCCCAAATCATTTAAGAAGTGGCACACAGTCAGGAGAGAGCACTTTCGACAAAAATATATTTTCAGCTATCCATCATACCAACCAAGTACGAGGATATCTCTGCTCATAACCGATGAATGGGTTTTTCACTTCCTCCGGGGAAGTTTCATCATACCAACTAGGTATGATCTACTTACAACCAGTAAATAGTTTTTCTGTGTCATTTTCACATCACTCCTCTAAGTTGAGATGTTTAAAATACCACTAAGTAGTGGGTTTTCATTTCTGAGGTACTTATCATCCCAACCGGGTATGATATAAAAATCCCACTCACCCGATCGTGCAGTGAAATTTCCTTTTAGTCGGTTTCCGTCCCTAGCAAGCTTAACTTCAGTTGACATTTCCGATATCTCGTGTTGCTACACGAAATGAATATTGTTGTTCATTATCATTTGTTTTGATCACCTCATTTAGTATGAAGGACTAAATTAATAATTTTTCCAATATTTACAAATTGGTCCCTAAAGTTATTTTTCCTTTTACTTTAAGCCCCAACTATCGATTTTCCCCAAATTGAGTCCCAAAACTTTTAAAAATTCTCTTGTGATCTCAATTTACTCAATTTCATAAAAAAGGGGTTTAAGTTTCCCAAATTCTCAATTTGGCCCCCCAACTTTTCCAAAATTACCATTTTGCCCATCCTTTACAAAATGGTAAGTTTACCCCCAAAAATTCTAAAATGCTCAATTGGCCCTCTAACATTCTTATCATGCCCAATTGATCCTCAATTTTTCAAAATTGCATTTTGGTCCCTCGAATTTTCGAAAATCCCTAAATTTCCCCTCAATTTATACTTCCTAACACAACCAAATTTGATTTCATCAAATTAACCCATCAAACACTTCTAATTGTTGAAATTGAAGTTAAAATTGAGATTTCTACATCTTCATACAATTCAATAGGACTTTGAATCACAAGTTTTGACGCCGGAACGAGCTCAAACGGAGCTTTCTTGGAAAACAAACTATAGAGAGAGAAAGCTTCAATTGCTCACCGTTAGTGGTGCATCGGTCCTAGCTTTCTATCTGGGAAGATAGCTTGTGTTTTGAGGTTCCTCCTATGATCAAGAATTACATCAATTGATATCGAATTGGATTAGAATTCTGTCATCAAAATTTTGCAGGTTCTCTCTCTAGCACCGATCAAAAATTTCAGAGGGGAGTCGAATTGGCTTACTTTTTAGTCTTAATTTGGCCGTGGGTGGGCTGAGGAGGTGTTGAAAGGGCTTGATTTGGCCCGAGGAGGGCTCGAATGGGCCAATTTAAGCTCGGCCAAAATAGGGCAGCTTCGGTCCGCCGGAGTTTCTTCACTGTTCGATCATGGTGGCGTTTCTCTAGTGATTCTTAGAGCAAATGGAGACTATAGACGTGTATTTGCTTTTCCTTGGTTCTAAAGAACTTGACCTCACCTTGTTTGGCTCAGAAAAATGCCTAAGTCAGAGCTCTAGTTTGAACTTCGCCAGAAATTGGAGCAGTTGAGAGAGAATGAAGTTTTCAGGTGTGAAGAGGATGAATGAGTAGGGGCTCTTTATATAGGAAGCTTGAGGACTTCCTGAACATCCGATTGACGCCTTAATGGCGGTCATTCATTGCCTAAAACACCCTAGTCGGAGGCTTTTCAGCTTCACCGGCGCTGCGTGATTTTTCGGCGATTGAATAGTGTTGTTATCTAAAGGAAGAAGACGACACTGTTTCGAACCGGACCGGACTGGTCCGAACCGGGTTCAAAGCTTAAACTGGTCGGTTCACCCCCAATTCAACTGAAATTTTCAAATCTAAAAATTTCTAAATTTATCTAAATTCATTTTCTATCCAATGGTGGTCTCAAATCTCAAATTTGAATTTTTTTAAGCCACTTAGAAAAATGAATTTATAATCCGGTTCAGTAGTGGTTCAAACCGGTCCAAACTAGTTCAATCCAATTGGATCCGATTCACCTAAACCGGTTTGGTTTTCATCTCCAATTCAATCTTAAGTCCGTTTCCATGTCTTTTGGGACTCTTTGGGTCACTCGGGATCCATAAATTTCCCGGTTTACCGTTTCTCTATCAGTTCGGGTTTGTAGACCGACTTAGTTTTAAATTTGAAAATGACCGGTTCTTTCCCGGTTTTCTTTTTATCAAAGGATGGGGTTTTCAACTCTCCCCTCCTTTTAGGGGTTTTTCCCCCAAAACAGTTACATGTTAAATAATTGAGAGTAACTATCCCTCATTATAGTCTTGGTTTCCCATGTCTCTTCTTGCACGGGTCCGTTCTGCCACAAAACCTCGACCATAGGGATTCTTTTGTCCCTTAAATTCTTGTCCCTCCGATCGATGATTCGTATCGGTTATGTCTGATAGGTCAGGTTCTCTTCCAATTCTGATGGAGGTTGGTCCAATACATGACTAGGATCAGGCTGATATTTTCGAAGCACCGAGATGTGGAATACATCATGTATTCTTTGCAGGTTAGGAGGTAGTTCCAATTTATAAGCTATCGGTCCTATCCTTTGAATGATGGGATATGGACCAATATATCTTGGTTTCAACTTTCCTCTTTGCTGAAACCTAAGTATTCCCCTTCATGGGGATACTTTGAGGAATACTTGATCTCCCACCTCGAACTCCAGATCTTTCCTTCAATTGTCCACATAACTCTTTTGCTAGTCTTGTGCGGTCTTAAGACGACTCCTTATTAATTTTATCTTCTCAATGGCATCCTCAATTAGTTCTGCCCTTTCTAACTACCTTTCCCCAACTTCTTCCCAAAATAGAGGGGTATGACATGGTCGTCCATAAAGGGCTTCATAGGGAGCCATCTGAATACTGACTTGGTAACTATTATTGTAAGCAAATTCCATCAGGTACAAATATTCCTACCAGCTTTCATTCATGGTGAGTACGCATGCTCTCATCATATCTTCTAAGGTTTGGATGGTTCGTTCAGATTGTTCATCTGTTTGAGGGTGGAATATCGTGCTCATATGAAGCTTGGTTTCCATGGCATTTTGTAAACTTGGCTAAAACCTTTAAGTAAATCTCGTATCTCTGTTCGATACTATACTCATCGGAACACCATGAAATCTTACAATTTCCCTCATGTATAAGATGGCTAGCTGTTCAACCATGTCCGTCACCCTTATAGGAACGAAATGAGTTGATTTCGTCAATCTATCCATGATGACCCAAATCACATCTCAACCCTTTCTTGTCACCGGTAGACCCGTGACGAAGTCCATGATGATGTGCTCTCATTTCCACTCTGGAATTGGTAAGGGTTGTAGCAGTCCTAACGGTTTTTGATGCTCTGCTTTTATCTGTTGACAGGACAAACATCAGGCTACATATTTCGCAATGTCCCTCTTCATGCCTTTCCACTACTATCCTTGTTTGAGGGTGCGGTACATCTTGGTACTGCCCGGATGCATTGCATACACCGAATCGTGTGCCTCTTCCAGAATTAACCTTTTCAATTCCTTATCTTAATGCACACATACCCTACCCTTGTAGGTTAGAACTCCACCTCACAAGTTGTAGTCCTGTTTCCTTTCTCTATTAACCGGGTCCAAATAAAATTGGAGTTCTTTATCAGGCTTTTGTTATGCCTTAATATGCTCGATTTGATTGGACCTCACTGCTACATTAGCCACCAAACATTTTTCTTGCTTGTCCATCCTCAGGTCCACCTCCATCCTTCCCAATTGTTGCAACAAGGGTAGGTAACTTGTCTTTACTTGTGCCACCTCAGTTTGGTACTTGCAACTTAAGGCATCTACTACTACATTTGCCTTTTCGGGGTGATACTCTATCACAAGGTCATAATCCTTCACCAATTGCAGCCATCTCCTCTGGCGGAGATTTAACTCATTATGAGTTAGGAAGTACTTAAGACTCTTGTGATATGTGTATATCCTACACTTAACCCCGTAAAGGTAGTGTCACCATATCTTTAGGGCAAACACTATTGCAGCTAATTCCAAGTCATGAGTCGAGTAATTTCTTTCATGTACCTTCAGTTGTTGTGAGGCATAAGCGATAACCTTCCCTTGTAGCATTAAGATACATCCAAGTCCTTGTCCGGATGCATCACTATAGATTGTGTACTCTCCTGCATTAGGATCAGCTAAGGTGAGTACCGGTGCGGTTGTTAATCGAGTCTTTAACTCTTGAAAAGACTTCTCACATCTCTCATCCCATTTATACTCAACTCCATTCCTAGTGAGTTGAGTTAGAGGAGCTGATATCTTAGAAAAGTCTTGCACAAACTGTCTATATTATCTTGCCAATCCTAAGAAAATCCTTATTTATGTAGGTTTCCTTGGAGATTTCAAATCTGATATGGCTTCCACCTTAGCTGGATCTACTTTGACTCCGTCCTTGGATACAATATGCCCTAAGAATCATACCTCCTACAGCTAGAATTCACACTTGGAAAGTTTTGCATATAATTGATTTTTCCTTTAATATCTCCAAGGTGGTTGCCAAATGCTCTTCATGTTTCGATCTCGTTCGTGAGTATATAAGGATGTCATCTATGAATACTGTCACGAACCTGTCCAAATGGGGTTGGAACATATGGTTCATTAAGTCCATAAAGGCTGTAGGGGCATTTGTCAATTCAAATGGCATCACTCTAAACTCATAATGTCCATACCTGTATCGAAATGCCAACTTAGGGATGTCCTCTTGTCGAATCCTGAGTTGATGATAGCCCGACCGAAGATCTATTTTGGAGAAGTAAGCTACTCCTTTTAACTGATCGGATAAATTATCTATCCTTGGAAGGGGGTATCGATTCTTGATGGTGACTTGGTTCAGCTTTCTGTAGTCAATGCATAGTTTCATGCTTCTGTCATTTTTTCTTTACAAATAGAACATGAGCACCCCACGGAGACTGACTTGGATGTATGAAATCCTTCTCTAGTAACTCGTCCAGTTGTTCCTTCAATTCTGCCGGAGTCATGCAGTATGGAGCTTGGGATATGGGGTTTGTTCCTGGGATTTTTTCTATGGTGAACTTCACTTGCCAACTTGGAGGTAGTCAAGGTAGTTCTTCGGGAAAAACCTGTGGGTAGTGTCTAACTACCATAATGTTTTCCAGCCTCTTTTCTTCAAACTTTTTGTCTATGACCATGGCCAGGAAAGCTGTACAGCCTTTGCATATCATCTTTTGAGCTTTCAGATGGGACACCATTTGTACCTCACTTTTTCTTCTATCACCCTAAAACATTAATCCTTTTGTCTTGGGAGTGTGGAAGGTTACCGTCTTCTTTCCACAGTCCATCCTTGCCTGATGGTTACTCAGCCAATCCATCCCTAGGATTACTTCAACCTCCTTTAATGGTAATGGGATTAAGTCAGCTTCAAGTTGGATTCCTCCAATCTTTATCTCACATCCCTTTAATTGTTTATTCCTGTTTAAACCTTCTCCTAAAGGTGTAAGGATATTAAGGCTTTGTTCTAGTTGAGTGAGCTCTAGGGGTATTCTTGAAACCAACTCTTCATTGATGAATGATCTCTCTACTCTAGAGTCAAAGAGGGCATAAACTTGTTGTCCCCATAGCTGTATATACCCTGATTGAAGAAACGTATTATTTAGAAGAAATTTCTTTTATTAGATCAAAAGCTGTTCTGTTTACATGTCTCTCTTAAACTAATTTGGAGGGTTTTGGGATGTACCTGCTACAGTGCTAAGGTCTCTTCTAGCCTCCTCCTGAGTGAGGTTGTATACTCTAGTTGGTACTCTTGTTGTAGCATCTGGCCTAGGGTTTCTGGGATTCCCTTGATGTAGTCCAAGAGTATTCCTCTGCCTATTCTCCCTAAGGGTTGGACAATCCTTTGCAAAGTGTCCCATTTGTCCACATGCAAAGCAAGTAAGGCATGCTCCCTCATGGTTCCTTTGACATTTTGGACAACGAGGGTTTCCTTGTGTTAAGGTGGGAACTACTCTAGGAGGAGGTGGTGGCATGTTCCTTCTCCTTTGGAATGCCGTTTTGTTTCCCCATCTTAGACCGTTATGTTCCTTCCGTCCTCCTTGACGGTTTGGACCATTATCCTCCTTTCTAGTCGTTTGCTCCATTCGACGATGTCGGGTCTACACCAGTCACTCACATTCGTGAGCCATACTGATTATGGTTGCCAAGTCCATGGGGTGTCTCAGTACCCCCATATGGTCTCAAATATCCATATTGAGATCGTCCACAAACCTCTGGCATATGTCTGCCAGCCTAGCTAGGTTAGGGGCAAAGGGTCTTAACTCATTGAACTTTGTCTCATACTGTGATATGAAGTTAAGCCCTTGTCGAATCCAAATGAACTCTTACTTCTTCTCGTTTATCTGATGGGGAGCCAAGTACTCCTTTGAATACCTCTCCTCAAATTGTTCCCAAGTGGGGACTGTGGTGTGCAAGTTTCAGACATTGTCCCACCACCGTTTAGCGCTTTCCTCTAGGAAAAACTCTGTTAGGGTCACCATATCCTCTCATGGTATCCTGACGATCCCCATAAGTTTCTTGATGTTGGCCAACCAATCCATGGTGGCTCCCACATCCTTTTCTCCAAGGAAAGGTTTACATTCGAGTTGTGAGAGAATCTTGAGTTTTCTAGGAATGTCCATTGGAGAGGGATGGTTGACAAAGGAAGGGTGAGATTGTACCTCCTCTGGCTCAACCCGAGAATTGGTGCCTGCCTTAGGGACAAGGTTAGGATGCCCAAATACATGTGTGAACTCCTCGTACAATCTTTGGTGCTCCATGTTGAGTCTAGGAGGAGTTGTTTGGGCTTCTTTGGGAGTTTTTATAGGTAGGGATGGTTGGGCAGTGTTGGAGACGACAACCCTAGTTCTCTTGGTTCCTTTCTTTGGAGCCATTTTTGAAAATTTTAAATAAATCATATTAGTTACTATATTTTCTAGTCTTGTTTATGTATTCAAGGAAATAGGCTCTGATACTACTCAAGTTGTCACACCCCGACCCAGTTTGGTCGGATCTCCATTATCAACCCGTCACTCTCCCAATTTATTTAATGGTTTCCCCTTATTATAAATTGTAAATAGTAAGGCGTCCTTTAACCTACACCTTTCCTGGAATAACATAAATAAAAAATGTATAAAATTTTAAATTTATCATACTTGTCTCACATGCGTATTAGTTGGTGGTCCTTGAGGGTAGACTTTTCGGGATTTCCTGAAAAGGGATATGAGGGAGGGGGTGAGTACAATGACTCAGTGAATGTGTTTTTAAAATTTGACTTTTAGGAAAAAGGTTTATTTGGAGTGTGCCAAACTCCTTATTTCCTTTAAAAAATCCCTTAATTTAAAATATTTATTTTATCACAATTTCTTATTAATCACGGTGTGTCATCACCCAACACACATCCTTCATCATGAAGGTCAATCACATAATCGCTGGTCAGTACATCCACTGAACCCACTTGTGGCATCAGAGCGACTTTATCGGCCACCTACATAGAAGTACGTCCACTTCTACCTTGAGAATAAGTGGATGTTCATGACATCCGACCCTCAATCCCTAACAATTCTTCGTATTCGTATGAGGACAGAGACCTCATCCTGACCCCAGCACAGTCTCGTGCGCTTGATTGAAGCTGCGTCGAGCTTTGCAAGGTTACTTGGTATGATGAACTGCCCTTATACCCACCAGGTTGTTTAGGGCCCTAGGACACATCACTACTCCTCTTGGGCGTCTTGAAGGTTCCGTAAACACAGTGTATACACAATCAGTATTTTCACATCATGCCATATAATCTATGGTTACACTAGTGAAATAGCCCCGACCTTCAACTCAACCTACAGCTGTTTGTCTTGACTAGTCCGGAGACCTGTCATGTCACACTGCCACTAGTTGGCCAAACAATTCATTTATTAAAGTTTTATGGAATATAACTCATGTTTGTTTACGACCTTCTGCTCGTGCCAACTGGCCTATGGCCCACTATTCAAGATTTTTCAAAATTGGGCATATTAGCCCCCAAGATCCAAATCCGAGGCCTTCGACCTAAGTAAGCTATTCGAGCTCCCATCAAGAAGGTCTCCCAAATCGTTTAAGCTGTGGCACGCAGTCAGGGGAGAGCACTATTGACAAAAATATATTTTCAACTATCCATCATACCATCCGAGTATGAGGATATCTCTGCTCATAATCGTTGGACGAATGTTCCACTTCCTCTGGGAAAGTTTTATCATATCATCCTAGTATGATCTACTTACAAATAGTAAGTAGTTTTTCTGCGTCATTTTCACATCACTCCTCTAAGTTGTAATGTTTAAAATACTACTAAGTAGTGGGTTTTCATTTCCGAGGTACTTATTATCCCAACCGGGTGTGATATAAAAATCCCACTCACTCGATCGTGCAGTGAAATTTCCACTTAGTCAGTTTCCATCCCTAACAAGCTTAATTTCAGCTGGCGTTCCCGATATCTCGTGTTCCTACATGAAATGAATATTATTGTTCATTATCATTTGGCTTGATCACCTCATTTAGTATGAATGACTAAATTCACAATTTTCCAATATTTGCAAATTGGTCCCTAAAGTTATTTTTCCTTTTTTACTTTAAGCCCCAATTGCCAATTTTGTTTCCCAAATTGAGTCCCGAAACTTTTAAAATTCCTCGTAGGACCTCAATTTACTCAATTTCATAAAAAGATGTTCAAGTTTCCCAAATTCCCAATTTGGCCCCAACTTTTCCAAAATTACCATTTTTTCCTTCCTTTACAAAAATGGTAAGTTTTACCCCAAAAATTCTAAAATTGCTCAATTTGCTCTCTATATCATACCCAATTGACCCTCTATATCATACCTAATTGACCATCAATTTTACAAAATTGCATTTTGGTCCCTCAAATTTTTGAAAATCCCCAATTTTCCCCAATATCAACTTCCTAACAAATCCGAATTTGATTTCATCAAATTGACCAATTAAACACTTATAATTGTTGAAATTGAAGTTAAAATTGAGTTTCTACATCTTCATAAGATTCAATATCACTTTGAATCGCATGTTTTGATGCCAAAACGAGCTCAAATGGTGCTTCGCTGGAAAATAGACTTTAGAGAGAAAGCTTCAATTGCTCACCGTGCGATAGTCTGAGCTTTCTATCTAGGAAGATAGCTTGTGTCCTAACGTTCCTCCTAGGATCAATAATTGCATCAATTGATGCCGAATTGGATTAGAATTCTATCATCGAAATTCTACTATTGGCGTTTCTCCGGTGACTCTCGGAGGAAATGGAGACTACATGCGTGTGCCTGACTTCTCACCAGTTCTAAAGAACCCAACCTCACCTTGTTTGGCTTAGAAAAATATTCAAGTCAAAGCTCTAGTTGGAGCTTCGCCGAAAATTGGAGTAGTTGAGAGAGAATGGAGTTTTCAGGTGTGGAGAGAATGAATGAGGAGGGGCTCTTTATATAGGAAGGTCGGAGACCTCCTGGCTATCCGATTGGCACCTTAATGGCAATCATTCATTACTTGAAGCTTCCTGGCCAGAGACTTTTTAGCTTCGCTGATGTTGTGCGATTTTCCAACAAGTTAACAATGCTGTCATCTGAAGGAAGAAGATGACACTGTTCTGTATCGGACCGGATCGGGTTTAAAGCTTAAACTGGCCGGTTCGCCCCCAATTCGACCGAAATTTTAAAATCTAAAAATTTCTAAACTCATCTAAATTCATTTTTATCCAATGGTGGTCTCAAATCTCAAATTTGAATTTTTTAAACCACCTAGAAAAATGAATTTATAATCCAGTTCAATAGTGGTTCAAACTGGTCCAAATCGGTTCAATCCGGTTCGGATCCGGTTCACCTAAACCGGTTTGGTTTGCATATCCAATTCATTCTTAAGTCTATTTCCATGACTTTTGGGACTGTTTGGGTCACTTGGAATCCATAAATTTTTTGGTTTATCCTTTTTCTATCGGTTTGGGTTTGTAGACCGACTCGGTTTTAAATTTGAAAATGACCGGTTCTTTCCCGGTTTTCTTATTATCAAAGGATGAGCTTTACACTCTTTATTTCCTTTAAAATCATTTCTTCCTTGAATTTCCCGGTTACTCAAAACCAATTTCCTCATTATCCACAATTGGTATGTTTAACAATCAACACATTCCCTTTATCATGAAGGGATCACACATTGGCAGGGCAACATGTCCACTACACCCACTTGTGGCGTCAAAGGACTTTACCGCTCACCTAGATAGAACTCCATCCACTTCTATCCTAAAACCTGAAAAGCAACTCCATGTCCGTATGAGGGTAGAGACCTCATCCCGACCCCACCCCAGTCTCATGCACATGAAGCTACGTCTAGCTTCCCTGACCGTTGCACGATAAACTGCCCTTTTCTCCACCATGTCGTCTAGTAGCCCCTAGGATGCATCACTACCCCTCTTAGGCTTTTTGATGGTCTTGAACCTCAAGTGCATGTACAAATAAAGTTTTCCAATAAGCCATTAATCTTTGGTGCCACTGATCCAATGACCTCGACTCTCAACTCGACCTACAGCTATTTGTCTAGACCGATCCGTCGACCTGTCCTGTCGCATTGCCGCCAATCCATCGAGTTTGTTGGTCTAGTCTTGGTACCATGGCCAAATCACATAATCCTTTTATTAGGAATTTTCATGGCTTTCTTAATTTCATGTTTGTTTACGAGCTATTGCTCGTGCCAAGTGGCCTTGGGCCCACTGTACGAGATTTTCAAACCAGACATTTTAGCCCCAAGTTCTAAAATCGAGGCCTGTAACCTATATGAGCTATTCGATCTCTCGTCAAAAAGGTCTCCCAAAATTTTTAATCAGGTACACAGTCAGTGGAGAGCACTTCTGATAAAATAACTTTTCATCTTATCCATCACACCAACCGGGTGTGACGATATCTCCGCTTATAATCAGTAAGCTAGTTTTTTACTTCCTTCTAGGAAGTTCATCATACCAACTGGGTATGATCTAATTACAACTGGTAAATAGTTTTTCTGCATAGTTTCTACATCACTCCAACCAGGTGTGATTTTAAAATTTCACATAGAAGTGGTTTTTCATTTTCAAAGTACTCATCATCCCAACTAGTATGATGCAATAATCCCACTCACCCGTTATCGTGACGTGTTCGTCCTCAATTGATTTTCTAATTTGACATGAGCTGCTCTTGCTGGCGTTCCAATCCTTCCTGCTTCTACACGATTTGGACATCTTTATTTATTAACATTTGGCATAATAGCCTTAATTTTTCACGTATGGACAAAATTCCCAAGCTTTTCAATTATTTACATTTATATCCCTAAAGTGCATTTTCCTTAACTTTTGGTCCCTAATGCAAACTTTCCCCAAATTGAGTCATGAAACTTCTAAAATTCACTTTTTTTCCTCAATTTATTCAAAATTACTTAAGGGTTCAAGTTTCCCAAATTTCCATTTTGGTCCCCAACTTTTCAGATATTACCATTTTGCCTCTACTTTACAAAAATGGCAATTTGACCCCAATAAATTTAAAAAATTGTGCAATTGGTCCTCCAACATCATTTTCATGGCCAATTGGCATTGAATTTTGGGAAATTTTACTTTGGTCCCTCAATTTTATGAAATTCCCACATTTCCCCAAAAATTTCTCCCTTTCACACTGGCCGAATTTGATTTCATCAAATTGACCATTTAATCAGGGTTAATTGATCCAATTGAATGTATGGATCAATTCCTACACTTCCACAGAATTCAATGGAGCTTTGAATTGCATCATTTGGGTTCAAATTGAGCTCAAATGTATTTTCGCCGGAAAACTGAACTTAGAGAGAGAAAGCATTGAAAGCTTACCCTGGGAGGTGCAACGATCCAAGCTTTCAATCGGGGCAAGTAACTCTTGTCCTGAGAATCCTTGTAGGATCAAGACTTGCAACAAGTCATGTCGAATTGAGTGTGAATTTGGTCAGTGAAGTTTCGCTATTTCTCTCTCTAACGCTGATCGGAATTTACAAAGAGAAGCCAAATTTGCTTACTTTTTAGCTCTAATTTTATCGTATGAAAGCCGTGGAAGTGTTGGGAGGGCTTGGTTTGGCCTTAGGAGGGCTCAGTTTGGCCGTCTTCAGCTTGGCCGTAATGGGGTAGCTTTGGTTCGCCAGAGCTGCTTCACTATTTGATTACGTTGGCGCTTCTCCGACAATTCTCATATCGAATGGTGACCACTATCGTGTAGTTAACTTCTTCCTGAGTCTAAGGAGCCTGACCTCACCTTCTTTAGCTCAAAAAAACCCCAATGTCAGAGCTCTGGTTCAAGCTTCACCTGAAATTGGAGCAGTAGGGGGAGAGAGGAGTTTTCAAGTGTGAGGAGAAGGAATGTATGGGAGCTCTTTATATAGGCAGCTCAGGGACTTTCTGACCATTCAATTGGCACCTTTATGGTGATCATTCATGGCAAAAAATGCACTAAATGGAGTCTTTTCATTTTCATCGGCGCTGTTAGCTTTTCCGGTGAGTGAACAATTCTGTCATCTGAAGGAAGAAGACGACACTGTTCTGAATCGGACCAGTTCGAACCGGGTTTAATGATTAAACCGGTCGGTTCAGGCCCGATTCCATCAAGTTTTTCAAAATTAAAAATTTTTAAATTCATCTAAATTCATTCTCTATCTAATGATGGCTTATATTCTCTAATTAAAATTTTTTAAAGCCACCTAGAAAAATGAATTTATAAACTAGTTCAATAGTGGTTCAAAACGGTTCACCTGAACCGGTTTCATTTTCACTTCCAATTCATCTCAAAGTCCTTTTCCATGACTTTAATGACTCTTTTGGTTACTCAGGATTTGTAAATTTCCCGTTGTCCCTTTCTCTAATGGTTGGGGATCGTGAACCAGTTTTATTTTCTCACCCGTGTTGACCAGTTCTTTTCCTGGTTTCCTTGTCTTTATGGGATGGGGTTTATAATTCTCCCCTCCTTTTAGAAGTTTTTTTCCCCCAAAACTTAATTAGCAACATTTTCATCAGGAATAATTTCATTTGGTGTCAACTTGGGGTTTGCTTGACATGCTAAATCTTCAGTTATTCTTTTAGTTAGCCCTTTTTTATATCATTCAGTTATGGCATTTCTTTTCCTTTCCATTTTTTACTCATTCCATTGAGTTTATCATAATTAGGCATCTCTTACCCACTACTCCAAGGTACATCCTTAAGTTCACTCCCTTCTCTACATAGGGCAAGATTGTTCCTCTTGAAGATTCTTGCTTAGAATTTCAGGATTTGGGAGTTCCAAGTTGCCCAATCGTTCCCTTGTCTAGTTATTCTCTTGGTCATTGAAACCATTATCTCTGTGTCCTCTCGAGTGCTACATACTTGCATCCATGGTTTTCGGTGTTATCACCTTTTTGTCTTATTTTGACTCTTCCCTCATCTGTTGTTTATTACAACTTCAGTCCAAATTTTATATTTGACCTTATCATGCTTACTGACTGACTCTTTCTTACTCGAGTCACATTTTCCTCGGGACTGTTGGGCTTACATACCCCTTACAGTCATGACAGTTTCTAGAACCTGTCTCTGTCCATTATATTTTTAGAAGACTTCCTTGAGGGTCATTCTAATCTTTCCAAACTTTTAGGGATCGTATAACTTCATCCCTCTTTTCATTTGGTAATATTCATTGACTACCTTTATCGTTATTCAATTATCCTTCATGCCCTTGATGTAATGCCTTTCATAATCGTGTCAGTTTTCTTACCCACTCGTCCTTTCCCAACTTCCTTATTGGGTCTTTCTAATTCCAATCATTGGGTTTCCCATTATCTTATCGATATGCGTGGATTCTTCCCTTCTTATGTCTTTCCACTTCTTTAGTGGCATCCTTTATTCAAGGACCTTCTTTTTCCTTAATCCACTCCTACTCGCTCGTGACCATTTCACGATTCATTATTTCGAGTTGATCCCTTTTGGTCAATGTGTTGATTGTTTTGTTTGGGGAGTTCCCTTCTTACGGTTTCATTCTCTACTATATCACTTAAAGGAGAGATTTTTAACCTTAAGAGCTACATGCTCAACCTTCTTACCCTTCTTTGAAGATTTCTTCCTTCATTTCCTTACACCTCTATCTATATTGAAGCATTTGCCCACTTAAAATCCTTCCTCATTTTAAAATTCATCCCTTATTCCCTATCTAAGAAATTTATGATTATTGGTCTTATTTTGTGTACTTCACACTATGCCTAGCCATCCATTTTTTAGGCTCCATTATGCGCGTGTGGACTTCAACCTGTCTTACTATTTGTGGGTTTTCCCCCTTAACCACTTCTTATTTGGAGGGCTGACTTTTCCAACATTTCTCGGACGTTCTTTTTCTTATTTCCTTATTATGGGTAGTCCACTCATAGCATATTTTGATACTAACTTCCTACTTACCCTTTCCTTGGGTTTAACTTATTCCTTGGGTCTTTCTAGTATGCTTCCCTTGGTTCTTTCACCTCAGCATGTGCTTCATTTGCAAGTTCATCTCCTTATCCCTATTACCTCTCAGTTGGGATACATATGCATTTCTAAGGTTTCCTTCCTTGGTAGGTATCTTCCCCTTTCTCCTAGAATTCCTTTTTCATTTGCCCTAGGGAATATCTACCCTTAAATTACATCCTTCGATGTTGTCTTCTTCTATTTACCCTTACTCTTGAAATCTTGCAGGCACATATTTTGTAACCTATCCTCATCCTCACTTGTTCCCCTCTACCAATTTATTTCCTCAGGGAGGCTTTCCAACCCCCCTTGTTTCAAGGTCTTTTGTTCACCTTGCAAGAGGCTTACTTAACCTTCTCATGATTTGAGTTTGGTCGTTAATCCATTCTTGGCCCTTGATCTTTTTTAAGGATTTCCTTCATTCTTCTTTTCCAATATTTTGCCTTTCACTTCTCTCTTCTTTGCCGGGGTTTAAATACATGGTCATCCCAAAGGCCAGTTCGTTAACTGCCTTGTTCCTACTATTTTTCTTATTCAACAGTCTAGGCAGCTGTATCTAGAATTCACTTGTCCTTCATTCTCATCCTATTGTCCTTCATAGAGTGTAGTCTATACTACTTCCAACCCTTGTTAAGGCATTGTTTATTCTCCTTTGACCATCCCATTGTTACTAGTTGCTTCTTTCTTCTAGGTTCTCCTAGAATCATTATTTGGCTCTTTTGCTCTTCCAAAGCAGGTCATACTTGGCCTCCGATACATGTTTCCTTCAAGAAGTTCCTTACGATTGGTTGGTTCCTTGCACTCCACGTTATGTCCATCCGCCAATCAATGATCCCTTCAAAGGCATACTTAGTCATATCATCCTTCTAGAGTTCCTTTTTGTAGCACATTTCTTCTCTTCTTTGCTAACCGCTTACTCAACCTGCTCCGTAGTTTTGGTCTCCAGTCCTTTCTGTGTTTTGTGACTTTTTAGGAGGTATTGCCCTAAATCTATGGGGTTGTGGGGTAGTCCTTCTTTACCTTTCCTATCCCCTTACACCTATAACATGTTATGTTGGTACTTATCCTTAGTAGGGTTGGGCACTTCTTCACATAGTGTCCCCATTGATCACACTTGTAATAGGTTATTTCCAAGCATGGACCGTTGTGGTTCCTCCTTTACTTCGAGCATTGCGGGGCGTTTCTAGGGTTGCTCCATGGTGAAAGAACCAAGAAAAAGGGACATATGCATCCCAACTAAGAGATAATGGAACCAAGAAAAAGGGACAAAGAGATAAACTTGCAAATGAAGTGCAAGCCAAGGTGAAAGAACCAAGAAAGCATGCTTGAACGATCTAAGGAAATAGTTTAAAAGGAAAGAATGTCCAAGAAACATTAGGAAATGCAAGTCTTCTAAATAAAATGTGGCTAAGAAGGAATAACCACAATTGGTAAGACAGGTCAAAGTCCACACGCGCATATGAAGTCTAAAGAGTGGATGATTGAGCATAATGTGGAATGCACGGAATAAAACTAATAATCGGAGGTATCTCATGTAAGGAATAAGGGATGAAACAAAAGTGGTGGGTAGAGAAGGATCCAAAGTAAACAAATGTCCTAACATAGATAAGGGTACAAGGAAAGGGAGAAAGAAAACCTTCAAGTAATGGTAAGAAGGTTGAGCATGTAGCTCCTAGAACAAAAGTCTCTACCTTGAAGTATATATTGGAGAATGGAAATGTAAAAAGGGAACTCCTTGATCAGAACAATAAATTGAAAAAGGGTTAAACAGGAATAACAAACTATGAAATGGTTACAAACAAGTAAGAGTGGATTGAGGCCAAAGGAAATCCTTGAGTAAAGGATGTCATTGGGAATAATGATGGACCTAAGAAAGGACGAATCCCAGCATTTCGGTAAAACAATCGGAAATCAAATAATTGGAATCGGAAATACTCAATAAGGAAGTAAAAAAAGGACGAGTGGGTAAGGAGAAATGACACTGTAATAAATTGATGTGGATAACGGTAAAGGTAGCCGATGAATACTACCAAAAGAAAAGAGGGATGAAGTTATACAATCCCTAAGAGTTGGTAAAGTTAGGAACAATCCTAAAGGAGGTGTCCTGGAAATCTAATGGACACAAAGACAAGATTTTAGGAAACGTCATGCTATAAAGGGCAGGTAAACCTGACAACACCGAGGAAAATGTGACTTGAGATAAGGAAGAGATAGTTAGTAAAAATGACAATGTCAAACCAAAAATTTGGACTGAATTGTAATGAGCAACAGATGAAAGAAGAGTCGAAATAGGACAAAAAGGTGAGGACATGGAAATTCGTGAAAACAAGTATGTAATGCTCTTAAGTACATCGAGCTAAAGGTGTCAACGACCAAGAGGTTAACTAGACACGGGAATGGTTTGGTACCGTGGAACTCCCAATTTGGAGTACAGAACCTCAAAGGGAAGCATGTTGCTCTAAGCAAAGAAAGAGATAAAATATAAAAACATACCCTCAAGTAAGGTATGTCTAGTTATGAAAAACTCAATGGAGGGAGTAAATAATATAAAGGAAAAGGAATTCCTTATGTGAAGGTTGTAAAAGGGGCTAATGGAAAGGGCTAGAGAAAAGTTGCATGTTAAGCAAACACCAAAAGGGCATCAAAGGAAATGATTTCTCATGCAAGGTTGCGAATTAAGTTTTGGGACAAAACTCCTAAAAGGAGGGGACAGTTGTAAACCCCGCCCTTTTGAGCTAAGGAAAATTGGGAAAATAACTAGTCAAACCGAGTGAGAAATCGAACTGGTTCACAAACCCGATCAATTGTGAATGGACAATTTAAAAATTTACAACTCTCAGGTGATACAAAGGGTTCATAATACCATGTAAAAGAACCTTAGGACAAATTGGAAGAGAAATACCATACTAGTTTAGATGAAATGAATCCTACTAGATTGAACCGGTTTATGAACCGAGTCAGTTCATGAACCAGAACCGATAGAGAACGGAAAAATCAGAGAAATTCAACTCACTTTTGCCCCAAAGAAATTTATAAACATTGGGAAGGAACCTTAGAACAAAGTGGGAGATAAAAACCAAATCGGTTCGAGTGAACCGGACCCGAACTGGATTGAATCGGTTTAAGGACCAAGCCAGTTTATGAACCGGAATCGATAAAGAAATGGTAAACCAGGAATTTTATGGACCCTAAGTGACCCAAGAAGTTACAAAAGAGATGGTAATGGACTTGTGAAGGAATTCGGGTTGAAAACCAAACCGGTTCAGGTGAACCGGATTTGAATCGGTTTGGACTAGTTTGAACCACTATTGAACCGAATCTTAAATTTATTTTTCTAGGTAGCTTATATAATTCAAATTGGAGATTTGAGGCCACCATTGGATAGAAAATGAATTTAGAAATTTTTAGATTTGAAAAACTCGATCGAATGAGGGGTGAACTGGCCGGTTTAAGCTTTGAACCTGGTTCGGAACAATGTGATCTTCTTTCTCAAGATGACAACACTGTTCACTCGCCGAAAAATCAAAACAACATCGATGAAGAAGAAATGTTTCTGTTCGCTATGTTTCAAGTCATTAATGGCTGTTATAAAGGTGCCAAACATATGGCAAACGGGTCCCCAAGCTCCCTATATAAAGAGCCCCTCCCCATTCATCCTCTCTACACCTGCTCCGTTTTCGGGCAAAGCTCGAACCAAAGCTTTGATATGGGATCTTTTTTGAACCAAAGAAGGAGAGGTCGGGTTCATTAGAGACGGGGAGAATTTAGCTACACAGTGGTGATATCTGATCGTTCTAAGAGTTGTCGGAGAAACACTGGCGAGATGAAATAGTGAAGCAACTTCGGCTGATCGAAGCTACCCTGTTTTGGCCGAGCTGAAATTGGCCATTTTAATCCCTCCTCAGGCCAAACCAAGTCCTCCCAACACTTCTTCAGCCCTCTTATGGCCGAATTAGGGCTAAAAGGTAAGCCAATTTGGCTCCTCTTTGTAATTTCCGACTGGTGTTAGAGAGAGAACCTGCAGAATTTTAATGATGTAATTCTAACTCAATTCAACATCAATTGATGCGATTCTTGATTCTAGGATGAACCTTAGGATGAGAGCTATCTGCCCAGATCGAAAGCTCGGACCGTTGAGCCCTCACTGGTCAATAATCGAAGCTTTCTTTCTTTATAGTTAGTTTTTGGCGAAGCTCCGTTTGAGCTCGTTTCGGCGTTAAAACTCATGATTCAAAGTTCTATGGAATCGTATGAACATGGAGAAACTCAATTTCAACAATTAGAGGTGTTTGCCTTGTCAATTTGATGAAATCAAATTTGACTATGTTAAATAGTTGGAATTGGGGCAAAAATTGGGAAAAATTGGGGATTTTTGAAAATTCGAAGGACTGAAATGCAATTTCCTAAAATTGAGGTTTAATGGGGCATGATAAAAATGTTGGAGGGCCAATTGAGAAATTTTAGAATTTTAGAAACTTACCATTTTTGTAAAGGAAGGGCAAAATGGTAATTTTGGAAAAGTTAGGGAACCAAATTGGAAATTTGGGAAATTAAACCCCTTTTTATGAAATGGAATAAATTGAGGTCTTATGATAAATTTTAATAGTTTTGGGACTTAATTTGAGGAAAAAACAGCATTAGGAACTTAAAGTTAAAGAGAAATAACTCCAAGGATCTAATTGCAAATAAATGAAAGTTTGACTTTGTCATCCATTTGGAATGAATGAAAGCTATTATGTTAAAGGATAATGAACCAAGATGTTCATATCATGTAGGAACATGAAGTACCGGAAATGCTAGTAAGGACAAGCTCACGTGAATACAATGAACCAGTCTAGTGGAATTCACGACATTAACGGGTAAGTGGGTTTACTAACGTCATACCTGGTTGGGATGATGAGCATAACTTAAAGTTAAAAATCACTCATCGGTTGTGAGTGGGTTTACTAACGTCGTACCCGTTGGGATGATTAGCACAACTTAAAGTTAAAAACCACTTACCGGTTGTGAGTGAGATTTTATATCATACCCGGTTGAGGATGATAAGCACATCGAAATGAAAACCCACTACTATGTGGTATTTTAAATAGCACGACTTAGAGTAGTGATGTGAAAACTATGCGGAAAAACTACTTAACAGTTGTAAGTAGATCATACCCAATTGGTATGATGAAACTTTCTCGAAGGAAGTTGAAAACCCGTTCATCAGTTATGAATGGAGATGTCCTTATATTGGGTTGGTATAATGGACAATGAAAACATATGTTTGTCAGAAGTGTTCTCCCCTGACTGTGTGCTAATGCTTAAACAATTTGGGAGACCTTCTCGACGGGAGCTCGAATAGCTCTTATACGTCGGGGACCTTGGTTTTGGAACTTGGAGACTAATATGCTCGGTTTTTTTAAATCTTGAATTGTGGGCCATAGGCCAATGGGCACAAGCAGGAGCTCATAAATGAATATAATATATGTGCCATAAATCTTTAATAAGAGAATTGTATGGTCACGGAACCAAGGCTGGTCCGACATCCTCAGTCAACTAGCAGTAATGCGACATGATTGGTCTCTGGACCAGTCAAGACAAATAGCTGCAAGTTGAGTTGAAAGTCAGCACCGTTGCACTAATGACACCATAGATTACATGGCATAATAATAAAATATTGGTTGTGCATGCACTATGAGTATGGGATCATCAAGATGCCCATGAGGGGTAGTGATGCATCCTAAGGTCCCTAGACGACCCGATGAGTATAAGGGCAATTCGTCGTTCTAGGTGACTGTGCAAAATTTAGAGTAGCACCAAGTGCATGAGACCGGGGTGGGGACATGATGAGGTCTCTGTCCTCATATGGAAACGAAGAATTTATTTCAGGAATGAGAGTCAGATGTCGCGAGCATCCACTCATTCTCAGGGTAGAAGTGGATGTACTTTTATCCGGGTGGCCAGTAAAGTCGCTCCGAAGCCACAAGTGGGTTCAGTGGTAGTGTTGATCTGTGAATGTGTGTAACCTTCATGATGAAGGATGTGTGTTGGGTGATAACACACCGTGGTTAAAAAGAAATGGTGATAAACCCGAGATTTCAAATGAAACGATTTTAAAAAGAAAGGAGTCCGACACACTCCAATATAAATATTTTTTCTTGAAAGTCAAAAGATTTAGAACCCATTCACTGAGTAGTCGTACTCACCCCCTCCCTTATATCTCTTTCAGGAGATTTCATAAAGCCTACCCTTAAAAGACCATCAACTAAGATGCCTGTGATACAAGTTTGATAAATCTAAATTATTATGCAGTTTTGTTTATGTCATTCCTAGAAAAGGTGTAGGTTTAAAGGATGCCTTACTCTTTACGGTCTATAATAAGGGAAACCCTTTAATAAACTGGGAGAGTGGCGAGTTGATCATGGGGATCCGACCAAACAGGGTCGGGGCATGACACGCAGTAGTCTGAGCTTCCAATCATGGCAGATAGCTCTACTCCTGAGGTTCCTCCTAGGATTAAGAAATGCATCAATTGATGCCGAATTGGGTGAGAATTCTATCATCAAAATTTTGTCAGTTCTCTGTTTAGCACCGGTCAGAAATTATAGAGTGGAGCTGAATTGGATTACCTTTCATTTTCTAATTCGGCCATAGGAAGGCTAAGAAGGTATTGGGAGAGCTTGGTTTCTTAGAGGAGGGCTTGTATTGGATGATTTCAGCTTGTCTGAAATAGGACAGCTTCGAATCGCCGGAGCTGCTTCACTGTTCGATCACACCGGCGCTTCTCTGTTGACCCTCGGAGTAAATGGATATTACCACCATGTAGATGACTTCTCTACGGTTCTAAGGAACCCGACCACACCTTCTCTGGCTAAGAAAAGACCCTATATTAGAGCTTTGGTTCAAGCTTTGCCGAAAAACTAAGCAGCTGAGGGAGAGTGAGGTTTTCATGTGTGGAGAGAATGAATGGAGAGGGGCTCTTTATATAGGGAGCTCGGGGACTCATCGATCGTCCATTTGGCACATTTATTACAGTCATTGATGGCCTAAAATGTACTGAACAAAAATGTTTCCTCTTCATTGGCACTGCTTCAATTTTCCATCGAGTGAATAATGTTGTCATTTGAAGGAAGAAGACGACACTGTTCCGAACCAGATCGGACCGGTCTGAACCGGGTTCAAAGCTTAAACCAGCCGGTTCAACCCCAATTCGACCAAAATTTTCAAATATAAAAATTTCTAAATTCATCTAAATTTATTTTTTATCCAATGGTGGTCTCAAATCTCATATTTAAAATTTTTAAGCCACCTAGAAAAATAAATTTATCATTTAGTTCAATAGTGGTTTAAACTGGTCCAAACCAGTTCAATTCGGTTCGGATCCGATTCACCTAAATCGGTTTGGTTTTCATCCCCCATTCATCGTAAATTCCTTTTTCATGACTTATGTTTAGGTCACTTGGGAGCCATAATTTCCCCGGTATGCCCTCTCTCTATTGGTTCCAGTTGATAAGCTGACTTAGTTCATAAACCGGTTCAATCTGGTTCGGATGTGGTTCACCTGTACCGTTTTGGATTTTTTTTCTCTCCCAATTGGTTTTAAAGTTCTTTTCCAAGGGTTATGAACCTTATGGGTCACATGGGAGTTGTAATTTCTCCAATTTTCCTGTTCCTCAATAATTAGTTTTGTCAACTGGTTCGGTTTTCTCACTCGGTTTGACCAGTTCTTTCCCAATTTTCCTTAACTCCAAAGAGTGGGGTTTACAGTTACTATATTTTCTAGTCTTAATTATGTATTTGAGGAAACAAGCTCTTATACCACTCAAGTTGTCACGCCCCAACCCGGTTTGGTCGGATCCCCATGATCAACCCGCCACTCTCCTAGTTTACTAAGGGTTGCCCCTTGTTTATAAACCATGAGGAGTAAGGAGTCCTTTAAACCTGTACCTTTCTTGGAATAACATAAATAAAAAATACACAAAATTTTAAACTTATCCTACTTGCCTTACAAGTGTGTTAGATGGTGGTCTTCGGGGTAAACTTTCCAGGGTTACCTAAAAGGGATATAAGGGAGGGGGTGAGTACAACGACTAAGTGAATGAGTTTTCAAAATTTAACTTTTAGGAAAAATGTTTGATTCGAAGTGTGTTAGACTCCTTATTTTCTTTTAAAAACCTTTCATTCTCAATTTTGGTTTTTATAACCATTTCTTATTACCACGGTGTGTCATCACCCAACACAAATCCTTCATCATGAATGTAAAACACACAATCGTAGGCCAGCCCATCTACTAAACCCACTTGTGGCGTCGGAACGACTTTACCAGCCACCTAGATAGAAGCACGTCCACTTCTACCCTGAGAATGAGTGGATGTTCGCGACATCTGCCCCTTAATCCCATAACAAATCTCCATGTTCGTATGAGGACAGAGACCTCATCCTGTCCCACTCCAATCACATGCGCTTGAAGCTACCCTAAGCTTCACAAGACTTATGGTACAACTTATAGCCCTTATATCCACCAGGTCGTCCAGAGCCCTGGGATGCATCACTACCCTCTTGGGCATCTTGAAGGTCCCGTAACACAGTGCATGCACAATCAATAGTTTTTCAAATAATTTCATATAATATGTGGTGCCACTGGTCTGACGACCTTGACCCTTAACTCAACCTACAGTTGTTTGTCATGACTAGTCCTGTAAAACCCGCACTTTTGAGTTAAGGAAAATCGACAAAAGAACTAGTCAAACCAAGTAAAAAAACCGAGCCAATTTACAAACCCGATCATTTGGGAACAAGCAATTTGGAAATTTACAACTTCCGGGTGATTCAAAGGGTTCATTAAACCTTGGAAAAGAAACTTAAGACAAATTAGAAGAGAAAAACTAAATTGGTTAAGGTGAATGAGATCCCATAAGAATTGTAAAGTTATGTGTGCTTGCCTAAGAGTAATGCGAGGATAGGTGACCTCCTGGGAAGTATGAATTTTTTTTGTAACCCGAAATTTCGGTCAAAATTTTTTATGTGAACGCCTTATCATAAATAGCCATAAATTAATATATATTAATTATTGTAATTAATACAAATAATTTAATACCTAAATTAAATTATTGGAATTAATACCAATAATTTATGGCAATATTAATACTAGTAATAAATCTCTCCCATTTAATACACGATTTTACACCTATATAAAGAAGTCATCCCCACTCATTCTTCTCAGACCTGAACACTTCTCTCTCTCTACTGCTCCATTTCTCGATGAAGCTCCAACTAGAGCTTCGACTTGAACATTTTTCTTAACCTCGAAAGGAGAGGTCGGGCTCTTTAGAACCAGGGAGAAGTCAGTTATCTGATAGCAAACTCCAATCAATTCGATAATCGCTGGAAAAGCGCCGACATGATGGAACAGTGAAGCAGCTCTAGTAGACCGAAGCTGCCCTATTTTGGCCAAGCTGAAATTGGCCCTCCTCATGCCAAATCAAGCTTACCCAAAGCCTCCTCAGCCATTCCACAACCAAATTAGGACCGAAAGGTAAGCCAATTCGACTCCCCATTACAATTTCAGATCGTTGTTAGAGAAAGAGTCGGCTAAATTTTAATGAAGAAATTCTAATCCAATTTGACATCAATTGATGTCATTCTTAATCCTAGGAAGAAACTCTAGAGGAGAGCTACCTGCCTAGATAGAAAGCTCCGACCGCCGCACCCTCACCAGTGAGACATCGAAGCTCTCTCTCTCTCTGTAGTCTGTTTTTGGCGAAGCTCCGTTTGAGCTCGTTCCGTTGTTAAAATCTACTATTCAAAGTTCCTTAGAATCCTATGAACATGTAAGAACTCAATTTCAACTCCAATTTCAACAATTAGAGGTGTTTGATTGATCAATTTGATGAAATCAAATTCGGTAGTGTTGAATAGTTGAAATTTGGGGATTTTTAAAAATTCGAAGGACCAAAATGTAATTTTCTAACATTGAGGGTCAATTGGTCATGATAAGAATATTTGAAGGGAAATTGAGAAATTTTATAATTTTTGGGGCAAAATTTACCATTTTTCTAAAGAAGGGGCAAAATGGTAATTTTGGGAAAATTGAAGGACCAAATTGAAAATTTGGGAAATTAAACCCCTTTGTGTGAAATCAAATGATTTGAGGTCCTAAGATAAATTTTAAAATTTTCGGGACTCGAATTTAGGAAAAACCCGGCAATAGGGACTTAAAGTTAAAGAAAAATAACTTTAGTGACCTAATTGCAAATATATGTAAAGTTGGATTTTCTCATTCATTTGGAACGAATGAGGGCTATTAGGCCAAAGAATAATGAACAATTATGTTCATTTACTGTAGGAGAATGAGACATCGGGAAAACCAGTCGAGGTCCAGCTTGCTAAGGATGGAACCCAACTAAGTGGAATTTTACTACACTATCGGGTGAGAGGGTTTACTAACATCATACCTGGTTGGGATGATGAGTACAACTTAAAATTTAAAATCCACTTACCGGTTGTGAGTGGGATTATATATCATACACGGTTGCGGATGATAAGTACCTTGGTATAAAAACCCACTGTTTAGTATAATTTTAATCTTCACAACTTAGAGAAAGTGATGTGAAACCCATGCAGAAAAACTACTTACCAGTTGTAAGTAGATCATACCTGGTTGGTATGATTGGACTTCCTCAAATGAAGTTAAAAAACCCATTCATCGGTCATGAACGGAGATGTCCTTATACCGGTCAGTATAATGGACAATGAAAACCTATTTTTTCAGAAGTGTTCTCCCCTGACAGTGTGCCAATGCTTAAACTATTTGAGAGACCTTCTTGATAGGAGCTCGAATAGCTCTTATAGGCCGGGGGCCTCAGTCTTAGAACTTGTCGGCTAATATACCCTGTTTTTGAAAAACTCGAACAGTGGGCCATAGGCCAATGGACATGAGTAGGAGCTCATAAATTAATATGATATATGTGCCATAAAACTTCATAAGCGAATTTTTTGTTCATGGTACCAAGGCAGGTCCGACATACTCAGTCAACTAGTAGCAGTGCGACATCACTGGTCTCTAGACCAGTCAAGACAAATAGCTACAAGTTGAGTTGAATGTCGGGACAGTTGGGACAAATGGCAGCATATATTACATGGGTTGATAAGAAAACATTGTTTGTGAATGCACTATGATTACAGGATCATCAAGATGCCCATGAGGGGTAGTTATGTGTCCTAACGGCCCTGGACGACCCAGTGAGTATAAGGGTAGATTGTCATTCCAGGTGTCTATGCAAAATTTGGAGTAGCACCAAGCGCATGAGACCGGGGTGGGGACAGGATAAGGTCTCTGTCCTCATATGGACACAAAGAAGTGATTTTAGGATTGAGGGTCGGATGTCACATACATCCACTCATTCCTAGGATAGAAGTGGTTGTGCTTCTATCCGGGTGGCAGGTAAAGTCGCTCCGAAGCCACTAGTGGGTTCAGTATTTGTACTGACCTGTGAATGTGTTTAACCTTCATGACGAAGGATGTATGTTGGGTGATGACACACCAGTAACTAAGAATAATGGAAAAATCCGAATTTTTAAATGAAGGGATTTTGGAAAAAAAAGGAGTCCGACACACTCCATATAAATGTTTTTCTTGAAAGTCAAAAGATTTGAATCCCATTCACTAAGTAGTTGTACTCACCCCCTCCCTTATACCCTTTTCAAGAAGTCCCAGAAAGACGAACCTTAAAATACTTACGCAATTAAACGCCTACAAGACAGGTACGATTAATTTAAATTACTATGCAATTTTGATTTATGATATTCCTCGAAAAAGGTGCAGGTCTAAAGAACGCTTTTCTCTTTACGATTTATAATATAAGGGGAAACCCTTTAGTAAATCAGGAGAGTGGCGGGTTGATCACGGGGATCCAACCAAATCGGGTCGGGGTGTGACAAGTCTAGAGACCTGTCATATCGCACTGTCGCTAGTTGATTGAGTAATTTGGTCCTATCTTGGTACCATAGCCAAACAACTCATTACTTAAGTTTTCATGGAATATAAATCATGTTTGTTTACGAGCTCCTACTTGTTCAAACTGGCCTACGGCCAACCATTTGAGATTTTTCTAAATCGGGCATATTAGCCCCTAAGTTCCAAAACCGAGGCCTCTGACCTAATAGAGCTATTCGAGCTCCCATCAAAAAGGTCTCCCAAAAGGTTTAAGTAGTGGCACATAGTCAAAGAAGAGCACTTCTAACAAAATATACATTTCAACTGTCCATCATACTAATCGAGTATAAGGACATCTCCGCTCATAACTGATGAATGGGTTTTCCACTTCCTTCAAGGAAGTTTCATCATACCAACTGGGTATGATCTACTTACAACTAGTAAGTAGTTTTTCCGTGTGATTTCCACATTACCCCTCTTAGGATTGATAAATAAAATACCACTTAGCAGTGGGTTTTTATTTTCGAGGTGCTTATCATCTCAACTGGGTATGATATTAAATTGTCACTCACCCGATAGTGAAGTGAATTCCTCTCAACCAGTTCTTTTGTATTCACGTGAGTTTGTCCTTGCTGGCATTCCCCCTACTTCGTGTTCCTACATGATATGAACATTCTTGTTCATTATCCCTCAGCCTAATAGCCTTCATTCATTCCAAATGAATGAGAAAACCAACTTTTCATTGATTTGAAATTAGGTCCCTAAAGTAATTTTTCTTTAACTTTAAGTCCCTAATACTAGTTTTTCCTCAAATTGAATCCCGAAACTTTTAAAATTCACCTTGCAGCCTCAATTTATTCAATTTCACAAAAAAGGTGTTCAATTTCCCAAATTTCCAATTTGGTCCCCCAACTTTTCCTAAATTACCATTTTGCCCCTACTTTAAAAAATGGCAAGTTTTACCCCAAAAATTCCTAAATTGCCCAATTGGTCCTCTAACATCTTTAGCATGCCCAATTGGTCCTCAATTTGATGAAATTGCACTTTAGTCCCTCGAAGTTTTGAAATTCTCAAATTTCCCCCAATTTTAACCTTATAACTTAGTCGATTTTGACTTCATCAAATTGATCGATCAAATGAGTTAAATTGTTGAAATTGAAGTTAGATTGGAGTTCCTACACCTTAATACGATTCAATTGCACTTTGAATCGCACGATTTGGTGTCGGAATGAGCTTAAACGGAGCTTTGCCGGAAAATTGGACTTAGAGAGAGAAAGCTTCGAAAACTTACTGTTGAGGGCGCGACGATCCGAGCTTTCGATCTGGACAGATAACACATCTCCTGAGGTTTCTCCTGGGATCAAGAATTGCATCAATTGATGTCGAATTGAGTGAGAATTTGATTATCGAAGTTCTACTACTTATCTCTCTAGCACCAATCGAAAATTATAGAGGGGAGCCAAATTGGCTTACCTTCAACTCTAATTCAACTGTTGGAGGGTTGTGGAGGTGTTGGGAGGGCTCGGTTTGGCCTGAGAAAGGCTCGAATTAGCCGATTTCAGCTCAGCCGAAATAAGGCAGCTTCGGTCCATCGGAGCAACTTCAATATTCGATCATGCTGGCACTTCTATGGTGACCCTCAAAGCAAACAAGACTACAATCGGGTAGCTAACCTCTCCCTGGTTCTAAAGAACCTGACCTCGCCTTGTTTGGCTTAGAAAAAGTAAAACTTAGAGCTCTGGTTCAAGTTTCGCCAGAAATTAGAATAAGTTAGAGATAATGGAGTTTTTAGGTGTGGAGAGGATGAATGAGGAGGGACTCTTTATATAGGAAGCTCGTGGACTTCCTAGTCGTCCGATTGATGCCTTAATGGCGGTCAATCATTGCCTGAAACTCCTTGGCTGAAGACTTTTCAGCTTTGTCAGCGCTGCGTGATTTTCCGGCAAGTGAACACTATTGTCATCTGAAGGAAGAAGACAACACTATTTCGAACTGGAATGGACTGGATCGGTCCGAACCGGGTTCAAAGCATAAACTGGCCAGTTCACCACCAATTTGACCAAAATTTTCAAATCTAAACTTTTCAAAATTCATCTAAATTTATTTTCTATCTAATGGTGGCCTCAAATCTCAAATTTGAATTTTCTAAGCCACCTAGAACAATAAATTTAGCATTTGGTACAATAGTGGTTCAAACCGATCCAAATCGATTCAATCCGTTTCGAATCTGGTTCACCTGAACCTATTTGGTTTTCATCTCTAATTCATCCTAAAGTTCTTTTTCTTGACTTTTGTGACTCTTTATGTAAAACCCGCCCTTTTGAGCTAAGGAAAACTAGGAAAAGAATTGGTCAAACCAAGTGAGTATTCAGAACCGGTTCACAAACCCGATTATTTCTGAATGGGCAAGTTGGAAATTTACAACTCTCGGGTGATCCAATGGGTTCATTAAACCTTGGAAAAGAAACTTAAGACAAATTAGAAAAACAAAAACCAAAGTGGTTCAGGTGAATTAGATTCTATAAGAACTTTAAAGTTAAATTTCGGTCAAAAATTTGTATGTACGCCTTAAATTAATATATATTTAATTATTGTAATTAATACCGATAATTTAATACCTAAATTAAATTATTAGAATTACTACAAATAATTTAATACCGAAATTAAATTTATTGGAATTAGTACCGAAATTAAATTATTGGAATTAATACCAATAATTTATGCAATATTAATACTATAATAAATATCGCTCATTTAATACACGGGTTTTACGCCTATATAAAGAGGTCATCCCCATTTCATTCTCCTCACACCTGAACACTTCTCTCTCTCTACTGCTCCATTTCCCGGTAAAGCTCGAACCAGAGCTTCGACTTGAACAAAGGTCGGGCTCTTTAGAACTAGGGGGAAAATAGTTATCTGATAGTAAACTTCAGTCAATACGAGAATCGTTGGAGAAGCGCTGACATGATGGAATAGTGAAGCGACTCCGGCGGACCGAAGCTGCCCTATTTTGGCCAAGCTGAAATCGGCCATTTCAAGCCCTCCTCAGGCCAAACCAAGCCCTCCCAACACTTCCTCAGCCTTTCCACGGCCGAATTAGGACCGAAAGGTAAGCCAATTCGGCTTCCCTTTACAATTTTCGATCGGTGCTAGAGAGAGAGTCGACTGAATTTCAATGACGAAATTCTAATCCAATTCTGCATCAATTGATACAATTCTTGATTCTAGGATGAACCTCAGGACGAGACCTATCTGCCCGGATCGAAAGCTCGGACCGCCCTGCCTTCACCGGTGAGTAATCGAAGCTTTCTCTCTCTACAGTCTGTTTTCTGGCGAAGCTCCATTTGAGCTCCTTCCGGCATTAAAATCTACGATTCAAAGTTTCTTAGAATCGTATGAATATGCAGGAATTGGATTTCAACTCCAATTTCAATAATTAGAAGTGTTTAATCGGTCAATTTGCTGAAATCAAATTCGGTAGTGTTGAATAGTTGAAATTGGGGGAAAATTTGGGGATTTTCGAAATTCAAAGGGCCAAAATACAATTTTATGAAATTGAGGGTCAATTGGGCATGAAAATAATGTTGGAGGATAAATTGAGAAATTTTGGAATTTTTGGGGCAGAACTTACCATTTTTGTAAAAGAAGGGCAAAATGGTAATTTTGGAAAAATTGGGGAACCAAATTGGAAATTTGGGAAATTAAACCCCTTTTTTGTGAAGTGGAATATATTGAGGTCCTATGATAAATTTTAAAAGTTTCAGGACTCAATTTGAGGAAAAACTGGCATTTGGGACTTAAAGATAAATAACTTTAGGGACCTAATTGCAAATAAATGAAAGTTTGACTTTCTCATTCATTTGGAATGAATGAAGGCGATTAGGCCGAAGGATAATGAACCAATGTGTTCATATCATGTAGGAACACGAAGTACCGGGAATGCCAACAAGAACAAGCTCGCATGAATACCAAGAACCGGTCTAGTGGAATTCACGGCATTAACAGGTGAGTGGGTTTACTAACATCATATCCGGTTGGGATGATGAGCACAACTTAAAGATAAAAATCACTTACCGGTTGTGAGTGGAAATTTTATATCATACCCGGTAGGGGATGATAAGTACCTCGGTATAAAAATCCACTATTTAGTGGTATTTTAATCATCACCACTTAGAGAAAGTGATGTGAAAATTATGCGAAAAAAAACTACTTACCGGTTGTAAGTAGATCATACCCGGTTGGTATGATGAGAATTTCTCGAAGGAAGTTGAAAACCCGTTCATCGGTTATGAACGGAGATGTCCTTATACCAGTTGGTATAATGGATAGTGAAAACCTATTTTGTCGGAAGTGTTCTCCCCTGACTGTGTGCCAATGCTTAAACTATTTGGGAGACCTTCTCGACGGGAGCTCGAATAGCTCTGATAGGCCAGGGGCCTTGGTTTTGGAACTTAGGGGCTAAATGCCCGATTTTGAAAATTTCGTACAATGGGCCCAAGGCCAATTGGCACGAGCTGTAGCTTGTAAACGAACATGATATATGTGCCATAAAACATAATAAGTGAATTTTTTGATCATGGTACCAAGATAGGACCGACATGCTCAGTCAACTAGCAGCAGTGCGACATGACAGGTTGACGGACTAGTCAAGACAAACAGTTGTGGGTTGAGTTGAGAGTCGGGGCCGTTGGACTAGTGGCACCACATATTACATGGCAATATAAGAAAACATTATTTGTGCATGCACTGTGAGTACGGGATCGTCAAGACACCCATGAGGGGTAGTGATGCATCCTAATGGCACTGGACGACCTGGTGGCTATAAGGGCAGTTCGTCGTTCCAGGTGTCTGTGCGAAATCTGGAGTAACACCAAGCGCATGAGATCAGGGTGGGGACAGGATGAGGTCTCTGTCTTCATACGGACACGAAGAAGTGATTTCGGGATTGTGGGTCGGATGTCATGTACATCCACTCATTCCCAGGGTAGAAGTGGTTGTACTTCTATCCGGGTGGCAGGAAAAGTCGCTCCGAAGCCATTAGCAGGTTCAGTAGTGATAATGACTTGCGAATGTGTGTAACCTTCATGATGAAGGATGTGTGTTGGGTGATGACACACCGGTAACTAAGAAATAATGGAAAAACCCAAAATTTTAAAATGAAGGGATTTTTGAAAAGAAAGAAGTCTAGCACACTCCATATAAATATTTTTTCTTAAAAGTTAAAAGTGTGCCTTTAAAAACCCATTCACTGAGTAGTCGTACTCACCCCCTCCCTTATATCCCTTTCAGGAAAGCCTACCCTTAAAGACCGTCAACTAAGATGCCTGTAAGATAGGTATGTAAAGTTTTAAATTTCATGCAGTTTTGATTATGCCATTCCAGGAAAAAAATGCAGGTTAAAGGACGCCTTACTCTTTACGGTTTACAATATGGGGAAACCCTTTAATAAACCGGGAGAGTGGCGGGTTGATCACGGGGATCCGACCAAACCGGGTTGGGGCGTGACACTTTAGGTCACTCGGGATCCATAAATTTTCCGGTTTGCCCTTTCTCTATCAGTTTCAGTTCATGAACCGACTCAGTTCATAAACTAGTTTAATTCAATTGGATCTGGTTTACCTGAACCGGTCTAATTTTTCTCTTCTAATTTGTCCTAAGATTTCTTTCCAAGGTTTTATGAACCCTTTGTGTCACTCAGAAGTTGTAAATCTACTAAATTGCTCGTTCTCTAGTAATCGGTTTGGGAACCGGTTCAGTTTTCTCACTCGTTTTGACATGTTCTTTTCCCGGTTTTCCTTAACTCTAAATGACGGGGTTTATAGTTTAGGTTCATGAACCAGTTCGATTTTTTATTTGGGTTGACCAGTTATTTCCCCGTTTTCCTTATCTTTAAGATAGGGTTTACAATAACATTTTTTATTGAATGAGATTTGATAAAAAAAAATTTTGAGTTTTCTAAACAATTCCATTTTGCGTGTAATAGAGTAAAATACCTTAAGAAAGTAGGTGGATGGTGAAATAGTGTCGGGTTGGAATTCGAGTCACGGACCCCCGAGTCGGGCGAGAAATACAGCGTGCGTGCTTCGCATATGTGCAATTGGTCCGTAATATCGCGAACCAATTTCCCATGATCAAATTGACTGGTTCACCTCTAATTAAAACAGTTACTAAAAATTATTTGATCAATTTTTTTACAATTTTGAACCAAAATTTTTTATTTTCCAATTTTTTAGACTATTTAAAAAATGTAGAATATTAAGTCGGGATCAATTTAATTTCGATTTGATCTAGTTCTATTTCTATTTCGTATATTTACAAACACTTGATTTATGATACAAGATTACAATTGGGAGGGCTCAAATCTCTTTACCAATTTTGCTTTTACTTTATATTTATTTATTTTTAATTTTAAATTTCTATTTTAATCAATTTAGGGACTGCAATTTAGATTTTCCTTATTTATTAATCTTGGTAAAATTGAGTTTAATTTTATTAAAAAAATTGATGTTATAATTATTATTTTAAAATAACAATTATTTGCTATGAAATACGTTTGTATTTGTTTTTTGAGTAAATAGTGAATTGAAAATATAATTATTTATTGTGAAAACTTTATGATAGAGTAATGTGGCTCATTCAAAGGTCATTTTTAAGAATTTGAGAAAATATTATAAACACTTTACAATAAGTTATCAATATATACACTCAAATATATAATATAAAAATTTATTAAGTTATAAATTTTTTCTAAATTTTTGGATTGTTTGTATCTATTTATATTTTAATTATGAAACTTTAAAATTTGTATGAAATGATATATAATTTATATTTTATGTTTTACAGCATAACGATACTAAATTTGTTGGTAGCTAATTACAGAAAATATGTAACAGGTTCTTTTAAAGGCCAGCCGTTTCTTGGTCAAGATAACCGTGACAAAAGGTATTTTCTCTCGCAATTGCTCCCATATTCCTACAAGCAAGAACACATCACCTCTTCCCACAACCAATGACTATCAATTGTTACCTCTTGTGACAACGAAACACTCGTCCATCCCGTCTTCCCCTCCATTCTTCTTCTTCTTCACTGCATGTCACATAGATCATTGGGTGGTTGCCGATTGCCTGCCATTTTTATTCCTTTATAGAAAACCTCCTGATCCAACACTTAGCTTCTTTTTTTTCTTTCTTTGATTTCACTTGGAAGTAAGCCGCTCCACCTCTGCCCTCCCTCATGACGATTGATGAGGGTAGTCTCAACAAATTCGTCAACTCCACCTCTGAACAATTTCGCCTAGCCTTTCTCTATGTTTTTATTAGTTGTACTGATCAAATTTTCATTCTGGCTAATTGAGATATGATTAAAGTGTGTGATTTTTGTCAGGAGAACATGTGGAATTGATTTAAAAAAAACTATTGAAAATTTGATGGCCATATTGTAAATACGAAAACTTAAAGGATTGATTCACAAAAATAAAAAATTTAAGGATTATATTGGAATTTACTCAATAAAAAATACGAATTTGTGAACTAATTTATAAAATAAAAAAGGCGCAAAATTTATTTAACTATAAATAATTTACTTCTAAAATTATTAAAAGGGTAAATAAATCATTCAAAAAATATATAATTTGTTCAGGAATAAAATGGATTAATTATTTTTATATATTAAAGTGCAGTATAAAACCATGCATAATATTTATTGGCATACATTTTCTGAGTAGCTGGTGTGAGAGTGAACATTATGTGTACATTTCTTTAAACTTTTAAATATGATTAAAATCGTTTAAATTTTCCCTAAATTTACTAAATTCTTAATTTTCTCTAAAATTTAGTATGTGAATTAGTGTAATATTTTAAGATTGAAAATTATTCAGCCTTGACAATTGTAGATTAGCAAAGAGCTGCAACTTTTGTTCGTTTTCAATCATTTGCCCTTTTTTAGAGTAAAGTAATGGATTTTCCGACAAGATTTCAACTTAACCTAATATTCAACACACACATCTTCGAATCTTCGAGGGAACCACGCAATGGAAAATCGGTCAACCCCTATGAAAAGAAATTCAAGCCTACAATTTTGATCGGTGAATTCCAAGCCTACTCCGGGCCAACGAAGAAAACTCCAAGCCTACTGATGGAAATTTAAGGGTTTCGACAAGTTAATTTCATGGAAGCACGAACCTTGTCGGTCTTTCTGCACATTCAATAGAGTCATTGGACTCACCAGAAAATATGTGTATGGGAAAATTGTTTTGCAAGAATGGAATTTGGAACTCTGGAGGATGAGATCTCCGATCGACGTTCTGTGCTACATACATATGCATTCTCATTGATAGGTGCCATAATAAGCTTTGTACACTTCTAGATATGAGGAATTGGACTCGTTTTCCTTTGTTTGATTAGCAACACAACAGTCCAAGCAGTCTCTCTTTTTTTGGTAGAAAGGGATATTATATATTTTCCTAGCATTAAGTTTGTCGGATATTCTCATGTCTTGTAGCACAATGGCCCCAGTCATCCCAAACATTCTATTTTTGTAATCAATAATATGCACATTCATTCAATGCCCAAGGAGGGCACTGTTCCTCTTCAAAAAGCATAAGCTTGTAGTGCTCCAAGTTACGTCACTGGTAGAAAATTGATGGGTTATCACATCTAAGTCTAGAAACCTAATATCAAATGTGTACAACTTCGAGGTTTAAACTGCCTGCTTATTATCCTAAAATATATTTTATTATGCTCCAGTTTTTGCTTGTGCAATCTGCCTAGATGAATCCATGAATATTGTCCAAGGGAGGTAAAAGTATCTATCTAGGTGAATATCATTTGTGGCCGAGACTCATAAGAGGCCTATATGGCAACTCGCTATCTGTTGGCCAGGAGAGACCCTCTTTCACATAATAGCTATGGCCTATGCATAGCCAGTAGTCTGTTAGCTTAACTTTTGGGGATTAGACAGCCTATGCGTATCCAATAGTCTATTAGATAAACATTTTGGGATTAGAGGCGGCCTATACATAGCTTGGGACCAGGGATATCTCGACTACATGTAGAAATAGATGTCCTCCTTGTTCTTCATATGGTGACTGCTTTGAAAAATACAAACTTGACTTCACCATTTTGTCCGAACCTCCCTCGCCTGAATATTTGAGGAATGCAAAATTGGCACATCTATTGGGAACAGAGTAAAGTGGCAATGGCAGTAAGCCTATTCACACTAAATCCATCATAGCATAGCAGTAAAAATGATTTGAAACTGTACAATTGGACTGAATTCCATACATTGATCAGAGCTCCCTTGCTCCTCAGGCTCAACTCCTTGTAAAAAAAAGGTTAATGAATGGTGATGATAAACAACCAAGGGTGTATATCAATGCTCTAGCTCTGTGGAACAATATTAAAATGATTTGAAATTGTACAATTGGCAATGTATATGCATTCTCATTGCCGGGACATGGAATAAGGGAGACGAGAGATTGTAGAGGTGGTATCCTTGTTGGTTTTTTTATTAACCCATATAGAAGCTAAATCCATTTGTTAGTAATTTCGTAATTTTTTATACTTTCTCTCTCGTATGGCAGGTTCGAGGGCAGTCAAGGCAAACCCTCAACGAAGAACGTAGAGTGAACGAAGAACAATCACAAAGTCACAATAAGAAACATTAGATACTAAAGAAATCGAAACTCATTCTCGTTAGTTTCCTCATTCTTTATTGTCATAGGTATTGCCCCCATTAACTGTACAAAAACTTGTTCCTATGAAGAATCGGTTTACATTTCTTATTCTAATCCATGAAATCAGGTTACAAATCCTCACATAAATAAATTAAGCATAGAAGACGAAACTTGTATTGACTGCTATTGTTTGATATTGTATTGTAGTTGGAGTAGTATATGACTTGTTGAAATTAAGAACTTCATTTGTTGCTGTTAGTATACTCTCTTATTCCCAAATATTGGTCAAGTTCTTGAACAATTTAGTACTACATTTCAATATTTATTTAGTTTGATCTCTCAATTAGTGAAATTGAATATTAATTTGTTTACTTCCTAAGTGAATAATATATTTACCACCGAAATATTTGAAAATGGAATTTAAACTCAAGCGGATAATGAATCGATAATGAACCGTGAATGAAAAATCAAATTAATATTAAAAATTGAACTAGAGTAGGAATTGGTTTGTATCGACTTTAGACAATCGGTAAATTCATATAATTACTCTGAAAAACATCACTTGATAAAAAATTTGAGATTAGGAAAATTAAAAGTGAAAAATAAATCTTTGAATTAGGTTAATCCAAAATTGCTTGATTTTTAATAGTGACTATATAAATAAAAAAATAGCACTTTTTATACACAATTGATATGTAATTAGACAAATAATTTTTTTAAAAAAAATGAATTAGATCAAGTATTAGTTGAATTAGAGGTGAACCAGTCAAAACACAACCAAAATCGATCAAATCGGCTCGGAGCGATAAAACCCCAAAATTTTAAAATATACTAGATAAATTAGAAATTGACCATTATTTAGTCTAATTTGTAGAAAATTAAACAAGAAATTTCTAGAAAAATAAATTGTGTCAAGAATCGGCCGAGTTGGAGGTGAATCGGCCAAGAAACAGCTGAACCAACCAATTTATTCATTAAAATCTGATTCTCTACGGTGTGAATCGAGTGGCGAGTTATGCGTGGTGCATGCACTCGCCGTATGCGTAAGATGCACCCACACGTGTGCGTGGTCATCTTCTTCGCTCGACTCAATGCCTAAAACCCGACCTGGAACCTAAAAATAACTCGATTTCACCGTGATTTCTAGCATACTACCCACGAGGGAAATTAAATGAAAAGTGGGGGTATATAGGGTCTTATCCGACTAGCTATGGACATGGTGTGAAAGACCATTGGTCTCCAAACTATCCATATGAAGGTCGGCCTCACTCTCGTTGGCCCTTGGTCGGAATTCTCTCTAAAACTCATATCTCTGAGTTTTCTAGTGACCTTATTACAAGAACTAACAACTTTCATTTCTTACCACCAAATTTGGTCATTCTTGTGGCATTGGAACTGCACTAAAGTTAGCTTGAACCCCACCTCTCCTTGAGACGACATGTTCTCTACCGACACTAACGTAATTAAATAGTAACCTTGCTCATTCAGCGGGGAACATGACAGAGTTTTACCGAGCCTTCCCTGACCTCCCTGATAGTCAACCACAATCCAAAATAATTATAAAGACTCCTCTCATTCCCTTCTAGCGAACATCACCGGTCGTTTAAGCTGCAGATAAGCCTCATGGCTTTGAAAATTCTTGAAATCTCCGTTGACTACCTTATTTTAAATATCAACTATAAATTACATTTTTCAGAAGATTAAACTACTATTTGGGGTGGTTCAAGAGGCCACGAATGGGCAAGGAAGTTAGCTTTTGAACCCCACTTATGTCAACTACCGACTCGTCTTATTTGATGAGTTCCTAACTTATTTTCGATTTGTGTCAATTTTTCGACGAAGGCCGAATGAGGGACCTAGAAAGGATTTTGAAAGGTTTATAAATGTGTTTTAAAAGAGAGGGAAGTTAGGGGGCTAAAATGTAAATTTCAAAATGTTTGGGGGCAAAGCTACAATCTAACAAAAATGAGGACCAAAATGAGAATTAATAGAAGTGTAGGGGCTTCAAATAAAGCATGAGACAACTTGAGTACTTGAAGATATAGCTTGAAATAAGCTAGAGACCTAAGTGAAACTTTTAAAAAAGTTTGAGTATCAAATGGTAAATATTTTAAGTTTGGACCAAAGAGGTAAATTTCTAAGAGTTTAAGGACCCATATAACACTGGAACTCCCGGAACTCGGGTCAAGCTCTAGTAGACCGAAACCTGAGTGTAAACCGGGAATGAAATCCCAAACTAAGAATAAAATTCTAAGCTTGGAATGGGAAATGAAACTAGGAAGGAAATTTCAGATAAGAGACAAAAATCTAAATCCAAGAATGGAGACCTGGACTGGGAATGGAACTCAAACTGAGATTTGGAGAGTCAATTCAAATAAATAAATTTATGATGGAGGTGGGTAGAACCCCTAAACAACTCTAAAATACCCCCAAAGGATCATGAGTCGAGAGATGGAAAAGCACAAATTGAAAACTGGTCCAAAATGGAACAGAGCTAAATTATGGGAAAATGCCCCAATTTTAAGAGTACATAAACAACCCATAAAAAAGAAGGATCTTGAGACCAATCAATAGAGAATTAGAATGAAAATTTTTATAAAATTTGATTGAGCCAGGAAATGGTCTAATTGGAGGTGAGCCGGCCTAGGAAGGGCCAAAATCGATCGAACCGTCCTAGAGAGGTAAAATCCACCAAATGTTTGTAGGTTCTAAACAAATCCAAAGAAGGTGGTTCTTGATCCCATTCAATAGGAAATTGAATGTAGAATTTTTAGGTATTTTTCTTTTTCTAAGAACTGGCCGGAAAGGGGTGAACTTGGCCAAAAACTGCTGAACCAATCAAGAAATTTGCCAAAAATAGGTTTGGTATAGTTTAGACCAATCAGTGCGCCACGTCGGTCGTACTATAAACCTTGTTCTATCGGAATAAGGAACAACAAAGGGAACAAAATTTTTTTCAAGAGAAAACAAAAGATCTAAGTGAACCAAAATTGGTAAATAAGGGTCAAACGGGAAATTAAAAAACCCCAAATGGCCAATAAAGACCTAAAAATCATGGAAAATAACCACAACGTGAATTGGATGTGAGAACCAAACCAGTTTAGGGTGAACCAAACCTAAACTAGATTGAACCGATTCAAAGATTCATTTTTCTAGGTGGCTTAAAAACATCAAATTGGAAAATTGAAGTCACTATTAGATAGAAAATGAATTTTGATAAATTTAGAGAATTTTAATTTCAAGAAACCCAGTCGAATCGAGCCTAAATCAGCCGATTTTCATTTTTTGCGTCACATAACTCGGTTTGACTAAACCAGTCAATGGGCGGCCTACCAAGTCAGCGCCTAGTTAGCAAGTGCGACCAATTAGAGCGCGCTTGAACACATGGTGGAGCGCGCTCAGGCAGTGTTCGGAAGCGTTGGCCAATTAGAGCATGACATGTGTACTCGGTCAACGGTCAAAATCACATCACTTACGACTGACCAATAGGAGAGCGACACATGTCCTCAATCAATGGTCAACTGAGGAAAAATAACCGACCAATGAGGAGCTTTTTTTTGCTCAATGACCAATGAGGAGCTAACACATGGCAAGGATGCTACATCAGCAGTGTGAAACCCATCATCTCGGATCAAGAAAAACTGGGAAAGAACCGATCAATTAAATGAGAAAACTGAACCATTTAAGGAATTGAGAATGATAAAGAGAGGTAAAAATGAGAAATTGGAAAATCTCAAGTGACCAAAAAGTCATGAAAATCATGGGGAAGAACCATGAAGTAAATTGGATGGGAAAACTGGATCAATTCAGGGTGAACCAAACCTAAGCTAGATGGAACCAAATTGAATTGGGTTGAACCATATATGAACCGATTTCTAAATTCATTTTTCTAGGTGGCTTAAAAATCTCAATTTAGAAAATTGAGGCTACCATTAGATAGAAAATGAATTAGATTAATTTAGAAACTTTTAATTTTGAGAAAAAAGGTCGAATCGGGCCTGAACCAGCCAATTTTCAGCGATGAACCCGGTCAGACTGGTCCGGTCCAGAACAGTGTTGTCTTCTTCCTTGGGATAACAACACTGTTCATATGGCAGAAAAACTTTCCTTCTCTAGCAAGGGAACATTCCCTCCGATTTGGGCATTTTCTAAAGAGGATAAGCTCGACCAATATGGAAACTGGTAGAGGGTCATTGAGCTCCCTATATAAAGAGCTCCCCTCCATTCATCCTTCATATACCTCAAATCGTCCTCCTCTCCTAAGTGCTCCATTTTTTGGTGAAGCACAAACCAGAGCTCCGACTTGGGCACTTTTCTCAGCCTCAAAAAGCAAAGTCGAGTCCTACAGACTCCATGGGAAGTCAGCTACCTAATAGCAATGTCCCTTTGACCCAAGAAGCACTGGCAGGATCAAACAGTGATGCAACTCCATCAGTTCAAAGCTGCCCTATTTTGGATGAGCTGAATTTGGCAAAATAAGACCTCATTCGGCTAAACCAAGCCTCCCCAAAGTTCCCACGACCATCACATGACCTGCACAGAGATGAAAGATAAGCCAATTTGACACTCCTCCGTCATTGTAGATCGGTGCTAGAGAGAAAGTGCCAAACATTACTAAAGAAATTCCCATTGATATGGACATCAATTGTCACAATTCTTAATCCTAGGAAGACCCTAAGGACAAGAGCTACCTCTCCAGATCAAGAGCTTGAACTACCACACCACCCGATGGTAAGCTTTCGAAGCTTTCTCTCTCTACGAACAATTTTTCGGCGAAACACCGTTTGAGCTCGTTTCAGACCCAAATTCTGCAGTTCAAAGGTCCATTTGATCATATGGAAGTGTAGAAACTGATCCATGTTATCAATTGGAGCAATTAACCCTAATTGAATGACCAATTTGAAGAAATCAAATTCGGTTAATAAAGGGTGTGGAAATTGGGGAGGGGGAAATTGGGTATTTTGAAACATTGAGGGACCTCCATGCAATTTCTCAAAATTGAAGGTGAATTTGCAATGAGAAAGATGTTAGGGATCAATTGGTCAATTTTTGAAAGAATTGGGGTCAATTGGCTATTTTTGGAAAGTAGGGGAAAAACTTTAATTTTGGAAAGATTGGAGACCAAATTGAGAATTTGGAAAACTTGAGCCCCTTACACAATTTTAAGTAAATTGAGGACCCAATGAGGATATTGGAAGCCTTGGGACTCGATCTGGGGAAAAGTTAGGATTAGAGACCTAAAGTCACGGAACATGAACTTTAGGGACCTAAGTGCAATAAACCAAAGATTTGGGCATAGTCACTCATATGTGAGAAAACAAAGGTTGTCATGTCGAACCCTTATTGATAATGATAACCAAACGTGTAGGGACACTTGGGACCAGAATGCCAGCTAGAGAGAGAGCTAGCGTGGACTTGGAAACTGACTAGGGACGAACACGTCACAATCAATGGGTGAGTGGGACTTTAATATATCATACCGGTTGGGATAATGAACACATTTTAAATTAAGAATCCATTGTGAGTAGGTTATTTAACATCATACCCAATTAGGGTGTTGAGCACTTTTATTAAAGGAAAACCTACTTACTGGTTATAAGTGGGATTATTTAAACATCATACACGGTTGGTATGATGAGCTTCCTTACGGAAAGGAAAACCCCATGTACCGGTTGTAAGAAAATTTATCATCACACCCAGTTGGTGTGATAAGTTAAAAAGAGATTTTTTCAGAAGTGTTCTCCCCTAATTGTGTGCCATTGCTTAAAAAATTTTGGAGACCTTGACATGAGCTAGAATAGCTCTAATAGGCCAAGAGCCTTGGTTTTGAACACATAGGGCTTAAGGCCCAGTCTTGAAAACACATGCAGTGGGCCCAAGGCCAGTGGGCATGGGCTAAAGCCCATAAACAAACATGAATAGGAAAAGCCATTAAAACTCTTATTTAAAATGGAATTTAACTGTGTGATTTGCCACAACCAAGTCAGAACTGAAATTGCTCGATGGGCTAGCGGTAGTGTGTCAGGGCAAGGTCGACGGAGCGACATAGACAAATAGCTACAGGTCTGCTTGAGTGTCGGGAGTTGTAAATTCCCCAATTTTCCTGTTCCCCTATGATTGAGTTTATGAACCGATTCAATTTTTCTCACTCGATTTGACTGGATCTTTTCCCGGTTTTCCTTAACTCCAAAGGGCGGGTTTACAAATAGTGTCATCATCTAAAGGAAGAAAACGACACTATTTCGAATCAGACCGTACCAGTCCGACCGGGTTCAATGCTTAAATCGGTCGGTTCAAGCCTGATTCGATCGATTTTCTCAGAATTAAAAATTTCTGAATTCATTTTCTATGCAATGGTGGCTTCAATTCTAAAATTTGAATATTTTAAGCCACCTAGAAAAATGAATTTAGCAACTGATTCAAGGATGGTACAAACCGGTTCAATCCGGTTTAGGTCCGGTTCACCTGAACCGGTCTGTTTTTCTCTTCCAATTTGTCCCAAAGTCCTTTTCCATCACTTTTATGACTCTTTGGGTCACTTGGGGTTTGTTGATTTCCCATTTTGCCCTTTTCTCTATGGTTTATGGTTCATGAATTGGTTCGGTTTTCTTTCTTGGATTTATAGATTCATTCTGTGGTTTTCTTATCTTTAAGGGACGAGTTTAAAAATTAACACAAATTGAGGGGGCAATTTGATGAAATCAAATTTCAGGACAAAAGATTGTCGAATTGGGGAAATTTTGGGGATTTTTTAAAATTAAGGTACTTATGTGCAATTTTCTAAAAATTGAGGGTCAATTGGCAATTTGTAGAAATCTGGAGGGCCAACTGGTAATTTTGAGAAAATTGTGGGGACCAATTGGTAATTTTGGAGAAATTAAGGAAGTAAGTGAGATATTGGAAATCCTATTGACTTAATTAAAAATAATTTGAGCATTTGGAGCCTAAAGTCAAAGATTAAGAACATTATGGACCTAATTGCAATAAGGCATATATTAAGGGTCTAGTTTCAAATAATTGGAAGTAAGAGACCTTTTATGCCAAACCTCCCCTTATGAGAATGCCCAAACTATGTTGGAACGGGTTGAATGAGTACGTGTGTAGAGGAGCACAACAAGTACCATCTTTAAAAATTGAAAACCATTTTCCAAAAATGATCTCCTTTGAATGTGTGAAATTGCTTAAATATTTTGGGAGATTTTTCTGATGAGAGCTAGGACAGATCCAATAGGCTAAAGGCCTCAGTTTTGAACTTATAGGGCCTAAGACCTAGTTTTAAAAACTCATGAAATGGACCTAAGGTCAGTGGGCAAGGGTTGTAGCCCAAAGATAAATAAGATTATGAGCCATGAAATTTTTCATAATTGGCTATTTGTGTGAACCGCGACCATGTCGAATCTAGACCGACATACTTGATGGGCTAGTAGTTGTTGAGCCAAGCCAGGTCGACGAACTTATTGGGCTAGCAGTTATGGAGCCAAAGTCGTGTGTCCGAGTCGTTGGACCGGTAGCACCAGAGATAATGGATCAAAATTCTAAGACTTTTGTTTGTGCATGCATTGTGAAACAGAACCATCAAGATGCTTAGTTTGCGATAGTGTTAGTTCTAAGGGCTATTGGACAACCAGGATGCAATAAGGGTAGTTTTATCGTCCAGTGTGTCATGAAGCTCGAAGTAGCTTCCGACGCATTGAGATCGAGCAGGGTCATGAGAGGTCTCGTCCCACATAGCGAACATGAAGTATTTTTCAGTCTGAGGGTCAGACAATTGATGTCCACCCAGACTTCGGGTAGATGTCGAGGACTTCTATAAGGGTGGATGGTAAAGACGCTTTGAAACACAACTGGGTGCAGTCGGCATAAATGTATCTCGTGAATGTTTGAACCCTTTATGATAAACTGTATGTGATTGTTTGCTAAATACATCCTGAGCAAGAGGAAAAGTTGAAGAAGTCTCTTCACGAATTTGTATCCAATAAAAGAGATTATAAACTTTATTTTGAAAATTTACTCTAATACCCACTTACTGAGTTGTAGAAACTCACCCCCTCCCTTTAACACTCTTCAGGAAAGTAGACAATATATTAAGGAAATCTTTATGTCAAGTATTGAAATATCCAGTTAATTTATTCTTGATGTATTTCAGTTTTATATAATGTAATTCTAGGGAACAATGACAGAAGGTACGCCTGACTCATCACAGATATTTGGTAGTGGTAACCCTTCCTAGACCAAAAGGAGTGGTGGATTGCTCACGAAGTTCCGACCAAACTGGGTGAGGGTGTGACATAAACCCTCAACAAAAAAATGCACCCCTAGAAAGGAACCAAGCACCTCTCCCGACACCTCAAAAACCAGAGCACACCCCAGCACAAGAGGAGGCATGGAAGAACTACTGGGAGATTGTATGCCAATTATGTGAGGGTATTCCACAAACTCCCACCCATCCGAGTGAGTCACGAGCCTCTAAACATGATGCAACAAGCCTATGAGTATGAAGTCATACTGTTGGAGAGGTACAGGATCGAGGTGACATACGAGGTTAGAGCCCGAGGAGAACCCAATGACACGGTCCCACCCCGATCCAAGGAACCTAGTCTGAACTCGTACAAGGAATGCGAGGGACAATACGTGGACACGAGCTCATCCTCCTCAGAACCATTAGGCCAGGAATCCCGAAACAACCCAAAGGTGGATTCTCGGTCTGTGAACATGTGGGGTTAGGAAGAAAGTGGGATGAGTACATGTAATAAGCCTATTTTGGAAATTTCTTTGAATAAAAATAGTCATTTATGCCAATTGTGAGTCAAATTAAAAGATAGCAAAAAATAAATAATAACCTCCTTCAAAAAGGAAGGACAAAAGGGCTTGAAACCTGGAGGACCTAGGGAAAATAGATAGGCTTCCCTCTAAATGGGTAAAAGACTAAGAACTTATGAATGCAACGATAAAAAGTCTAACATATGATCGGAATGATAACTCCCTAAGAGGAGTCAAGTAACAAGGATTAGGGAAGGCCCGAGACCAAACAAGATGACGAACAAGAAAAATGGGAACCAAGGATAATCATACCCGGTTGGTATGATGAGTTTCCTTGAGTAAAGGAGAAACTGCTTATCGGTTGTAAGTAGAGATATCATCACACCTATTTGGTGTGATGAAGTTGAAAATAAAATTTTGTTAGAAGTGTTCTCCCCTGACTATGTGCCAATTCTTAAAATATTTGGGAGACCTTCTTGATGGGAGCTAAAACAGCTCATATAGGCCAGGGGCCTTGGTTTTTGAACTCATGGGGCTAAATGCTCGGTTTTGGAAAAAAACACATGCAGTGGGCCCAAGGCCAGTGGGCATGACCATGTGCTCGTAAACAAACTTGATTAAAGAAATCCATGAAAAATTTCTAATAAAATTGATTATGTGATTCTACCATGGTACTGAGTTAGGACCGACAGTGCTCGATGGACTGCGATAGTGCGTTAGGGCCAGGTCAATGGATCGGCCTAGACAAACAGCTACATGTCGGTTTGAGTGTCGGGGCCATTGGAACATTGACACCAAAGAAAATGGCTTTATGTGAAAAAATGTTGTTTGTGCATGCACTTATGGTACGATACCATCAAGGCACCCTAAGGGGTAGTGATGGGTCCCAAGGGCTGTTGGACGATATAGGGGCGATAATGGTAGTTTGTTGTGCTAGTCAGTCATGAAGCTCTAGGAGCTTCTTGCGTATGAGACTGGGGTGGGGTTAGGACGAGGTCTCCATCCTCATACAGACACGATGTGGCATTCAGGTCTGAGGGTCGGACGTTGGGACGTTTCACTCAGACCCAAGGTCGAAGTGGACAGGCTTCTATCTTGGTGGACGGTAAAGACGCTCCGATCCACAAGTGGGTTCAGTGGACAGGTTGACTACAAATATGTGTACCCTACTTGATTAAGGGTGTGTATTTGTTTGCTAAATGCCTCCCAATGCAAGGGGGTCATGTAAACTCCATCCTTTAGAGTTAAGGAAAACCGGGGAAAGAAGTGGCCAACCCGAGTGAGAAAAACCAAACCGGTTCACGAACCCCAACCACTAGAGAATGGGCAAATTGGGAAATTTACATCTCCCGAGTGACCCAAAGAGTAATAAAAACCTTGGAAAGGGACTTTAGGACAATTTGGGAGAGAAAACCAAATTGGTTCAGGTGAACCGAATCTGAACCGGTTTGAACCATCATTAAACTAGATGCGAAATTCATATTTCTAAGTGGCTTAAAATATTCAATTTAGATAATTGAAGCCACCATTGGATAGAGAATGAATTTAGATGAATTTGTAAATTTTTAATTTCAAAAAACTCAGTCGAATCAGGCCTGAACCGACTGGTTTAAGCATTGAACTTATTTTAGACCGGTCCGGTCCAGTTCGAAACAGTGTCATCTTCTTCCTTTAGATGACAGCACTATTCACTTGCTGGAAAAATTAATAGTGCCAACGGAAAGGAAACGTTTCCCTTCAGGAAGTTTCAGGCTATCAATGAGTGTCATTAAGGTGCCAAACGGACGGCCGAAGAGCCCCTAAGCACCCTATATAAAGAGTCACTCTCCATTCATCCTCTACACACCTAAAAACTTCACTCTTTCTCAACAACTCAGTTTTCTGATGAAGCTCGAACCAGAGTTCCCACATAGTGGTTTTTTTTAACCAAAGAAGGTGAGGTCAGGTTCCTTAGACTCGCGAAGAAGTCAGCTACCTGAGGTGGTCACCATTTGATTCGAGGAATGTCGAAGAAGTGCCGGTGTAATCAAATAGTGAAGGAGCTCCGGTGGACCGAACCTGCCTTGTTTCTATCAATCTAAAACCGGCCAATTTGAGCCCTCCTCAGGCCAAACCAAGATCTCCCATCACTCCCTCAGCCTTTTTACTACTAAATTAGAGCAGAAAGTTAAGCCAATTTAGCTCCACTCTCTAATTTCTAATCAATGTTATAGAGAGAACCGGCGAAACTTCACTGACTAAATTCTTCTTCAATTTAACATGAATTGATGTGATTCTTGATCCTAAGAGAAACCTTAGGATGAGAGCTATCTGCCTCGATCAACAGCTCTGACTATCGCACCCCCAAAGGTAAGCTTTCGAATCTTTCTCTCTCTAAGTTCTGTTTGCTGGCAAAGCTCCGTTTGAGCTCGTTCCGACGTCAATTCATGCGATTCAAAGCTCAATTGAATTTTATGGATGTGTAGGAACTCAATTTTGCCTTCAATTTTAATAATTAACCTCGATTGATTGGTTAATTTGATGAAATCAAATTTGACTAGATTGAAAGGGAGAAATTGAGGGCCAATTGGCCATGAAAAAGTTATTGGAGGACCAATTGGTTGATTTTTGGAATTTATTAGGGTCAAATTGCCATTTTTGTAAAGTAGGGGCAAATGGTAATTTTTGAAAACTGGGGACCAAATTGGAAATTTAGAAAACTTGAACCCCTTTTTGTGATTTTGGATAAATTGAGGACCCAAAGTGAATTTTGAAAGTTTCGGAACTCAATTTGGAGAAAATTAGCATTAGGGACCTAAAGTTAAAGAAAAAGAAATTTATGGACCTAAATGCAAATAATTAAAATTTTGGGCATTTTGTTTATACATGAGGAATGAAGGCTATTATGCCAAATTTTAATAAACAAGAATGTCCAAAATCATGTAGGACCATGAAGGATCGGAACGCAAGCAAAGATAACTCGCATGGAGGCAAAAAGCCGGTAAAGAGGAATACATTGCACTTATCGGGTGAGTGGGATTTTTCACATCATACTCGGTTGGGAAGATGAGTACTTTAGAAATGAAAAACTAGTACTATGTAGAATTTTAACATCACACCGGGTTGGGGTGATGTGAGAACTATGCGAAAAAACTACTTACTGGTTGTAAGTAGATCATACTCAGTTGGTATGATGAACTTTGTGGAAGGAAGTACAAAACCCGCTTACCGGTTATAAGCGGAGATATCATCACACCTTGTTGGTGTCAGGGATGATTTGAAATTTATTTTCTTAGAAGTGTTCTCCCCTAATTGTTTGCCAATACTTAAAAACTTTGAGAGACCTTCTTGATGAGAGCTGGAATAGCTCAGACAGGCCAGAGGCCTCGGTTTTGAAACTTGGGGGCTATGTTGCCCGAGTTTGAAAATCTCGTACAGTGGGCCCAAGGCCAGTTGGCACGAGCATGACCTCGTAAACAAACATGTTGATAAGCCATGAAAATTTCTAAATGAATGGTTATGTGATTTGGCCATGGTCCCAAGACATGACCGACATACTTGATGGACTAGCGGCAGTGCGACAAGACTAGGTTAACAGACCAGTCAAGACAAACAGTTGTAGGTCAAGTTGAGGGTCGGGGTCGTTGGATCAATGGCACCAAAGATTAATGGCTTTATGGAATACTTTGCTTGCGTATGCACTGAGGTTTGGGACCATAAAGATGCCCAAGAGGGGTAGTGATGCGTCCTAAGGGCTACTAGATGACATGGTGGAGATAAGGGCAGATTATCGTGCCAACAATTAGGGAAGCTCGATGTAGATTCATGCACATGAGACCAAGGTGGTGTTGGGATAAGGTCTCTATCCTCATATGAACACAGAGTTGCTTTTTGGGTGTGAGGGTTTTCACAAACATCCACTCATTCCCAAGGTAGAAGTGGACGAGCATCTATCAAGGTGGTCGGTAAAGTCACTCCGACGCCACAAGTGGGTGCAATGGATGGGCTGCCCTATGAATGTATGATCCCTTCATGATGAAGGGTGTGTGTTGGTTGTTAAACACACCGATTGTGGATAATGAGGAAATTGATTTTGAATAACTGGTAATTTATGGAACAAATGATATTGAAGGAAATAAGGAGTCTGGGACACTCCAATTAAAAACTATTATTTTTTAAACTCATATTATAAACACCCATTCATTGAGTTGTAGAAACTCACCCCTCCATTTCTATCCCTTTTCAGGAGTAAAGAAAAATGATTAGGGATAACACTAGGATCTACTACCGCATCGTAACATTCTCACTCAATTCGGCATCAATTGATTCAATTCTTGATCCTAGGAGAAACCTTAGGACAAGAGCTATCTTCCCAAATTGAAAGCTCAGACCGCTGCGCCCCGAGTGGAAAGCTTTCGAAGCTTTCTCTCTCTAAGTCCAATTTTCCGGTGAAGCTTCATTCGAGCTCATTCCAGCACCAAATCATGCGATTCAAAGTGCAATTGAATCATATGAAGTCGTAGAAACTCCAATCTAACTTCAAACAATTAAATTAATTTGATCGGTTAATTTGATAAAATCAAATTTGGTTGAGTTAGAAGGTTGAAATTGGGGGAAAATTGGGAATTTCAAAAATTTGAGTGACTAAAGTGCAATTTCATAAAATTAAGGGCTAATTGGGCATGATAAAGATTTTGCAGGACCAATTGGGTATATTTTGGAATTTTGGGGGCAAAACATACCATTTTTGTAAAGTAGGGGCAAAATGGTAATTTTGGAAAAGTTGGGGACCAAATTGGATATATGGGAAATTGAACCCCTTTTTGTGAGTTTGAATAAATTGAGGTCCTAAGGTGAATTTTAAATGTTTTGGGACTTAATTTGAGGAAAAACCGGCATTAGGGTCTTAAAGTTAAAGAAAAATAATTGTAGGGACCTAATTACAAATAAATGAAAAGTTTGGTTTTCTCATTCATTTGGAATGAATGAAGGCTATTAGGCCAAAGGATAATGAACAAGGATGTTCATATCGTGTAGGAATACGAAGTACTAGGAACACTAGCTAAGACAAGTTCGCGTAATGACAACAAGCTAGCTAAGAGGAAATTTATTGCACCATCAGGTGAGTGGGATAGTTAATATCATACCCGATTGGGATGATAAGCACCTCGGAAATGAAAACCCACTACTAAATGGTATTTTAATCATCACACCTGAGAGGAGTAATGTGAAAATCTCACGAAAAAACCACTTATCGGTTGTAAGTAGATAATAACTGATTGGTATGATAAAACTTCTTTGAAGGAAGTGGAAAACCTGCTTATCGGTTATAAGCGGAGATGTTCTCATATTCGGTTGGTGTCATAGATGACTGAAAAGTTTATTTTGTCGGAAGTGCTCTCCCCTAACTGTGTGCCACTGCTTAAAATTTTTGGGAGACCTTCTTGACGGGAGCTCGAATAGCTCAGATAGGCTGGAGGCCTTGATTTTGGAACTTGGGGGCTAAAATGCCCGAGTTTGAAAATCTCGAACAGTGGGCCCTAGGCCAGTTGGCACGAGCAGGAGCTTGTAAACAAATATGATTATTAAGCCATGAAAACTTAAGTAAATGTGTTGTTTGGCCATGGTACCAAGACAGAACTGACATACTCGATGGACTAGAGGCAGTGCGACATGACAAGTCTTCGGAGTAGTCAAGGCAAATAGCTGCAGGTCTAATTTAGGGTTGGGGTTGTTGGACCAATGGCATATTATATAGCTTTAGTGAAAAAATATTGATTTGTGCATGCATTATGTTACAGGACCTTCAAGATGCCCAAGAGTGGTAGTGATGCATCCTAGGGCTCTAGACGACCTGGTGGAGGTAAGGGTAGTTAGTTGTACCATAAGTCTTACATAGCTGCTCAACGTAACTTCATGCGCATGAGACCGAGGTGGGGATGGGATGAGGTCTCTATCCTCATACGGACACAGAGTATTATTATAGGATTGAGGGTCAGATGTCGTGAACATCCACTCATTCTTAGGGTAGAAGTTGACGTACTTCTATCTAAGTGGTCGGTAAAGTCGCTTTGACGCCACAAGTGGGTACATTGGATGGGCTAGCATGCGATTGTGTGTTCCTTCATGATGAAGGGTGTGTGTTGGTTGATAAACACAATATTATGATGATAAATATTTATAAAAACCGAGAATGGAGAATGAAATATTTTAAAAGAAAAATAAGGAGTCTAGCACAATCCAAATTCAAACTATTATTCTAAAAGTCAAACTTTAAACACCCATTCACTGAGTCGTTGAACTCACCCCCTCCCTTATATCCCTTTTAAGTAACCCCGGAAAGCTTATCCAAAGACCACCAACTAACACACTTGTAAGTCCAAATGCTAGGAAAGGTGTAGGTTTAAAGGACACCTTACTCCTCACGGTTTTAAAAGAAGGGACAACCCTTACTAAGTCGGGAGAGTGGAGGGTTGATCATGGGGATCCGACCAAACCGGGTCAGGGTATGACAATTATGCTCTTTTCGTCCTCCCTAATGATTTTAACCCTTATCTTCCTTTCGGGTCGTTTGCTCCATCTGACAGCGTTGGGTCTGCACTAGTCGCTCACACTCATGAGCCATACTAATTATCATTGCCAGGTCCGTAGGGCATCCTAGTACTCCCATACGGTCTCGTATGTTCATATTGAGACCGTCCATGAACCGCTAGCATATATATGTTGGCCCATCTAGGTTGGGAGAAAAGGGTCTTAACTCGTTGAATTTCATTTCGTATTCCTATATGGAGTTAAGCCCTTGCCGAAGTCAAATGAACTCTTGCTTCTTCTCATTAATCAAATGAGGTGCCAGGTACTCCTCCGCGTACCTCTCCTCAAATTGCTTCCAGGTGGGGGTGGAGGTATGCAAGTTTCAGACATTGTCCCACCATCGTTTAGAACTTTCTTCCAAGAAGAATTCTGTCAAGATCACCATGTCCTCGGGTGGTATCTTGACAATCCCCATCAGCTTCTTAATATTTGTCAACCAATCCATGAAGGCGCCAGCATCTTTTTCTCCATGGAAAGGTTTACACCCTAGTTGACGGAGAGTCTTGAGATTTATGGGGATGTCTACTAGAGGGGGATGGTTAACAGGAGGGGGATGAGAATGTACTTCCTCTGGTTCAACCCGAGAATTGGTGCATGCCTTAGGGACGAGGTTAGGTTGCTCAAATACACGAGTGAACTCCTTGTACAACCTTTAGTGTTCCGAACTAAGTCCAAGAGGGGTTATCTGGACTCCTCTGAGAGTTTCCACATGTAGGGGTGGTTGGGCAGTGTCGGAGACTACAACTCTAGTTCTCTTGGTTCCTTTCTTCAGAGCCATTCTGAAAATTTTAAAATCATTCCTATTAGTTACTATATTTTCTATTATTGATTATGTATTCGAGGAAATAGGCTCTAATACCACTCAAATTGTCATGCCTGACCTAGTTTGGTTACATCCCCGTGATTAACCCGCCACTCTCTTGGTTTCTTAAGGGTTTCCCCTTATTTTAAACTATGAGTAGTAAAGCGTCCTTTAAACATGTACCTTTCCTGGAATTAAATTAATCAAAACTTCATGAAATTTAATCTTAACCTACCTGTCTTACAAGTGTATTTCACTTGACGTCTTTGGGTAGGCTTTCCCTTGGTTACCTGAAAAGGGGTATAAGGGAGGGTGTGACTTCAACAACTTGGTGAATGGGTGTTTAAAATATAACTTTCAGAAAATAGTTTGAATTGGAGCGTGTCAAACTCTTTATTTTCTTTAAAACATTTCATCCTCAAATCTCGATTTTCATAGTCATTTCTCATCATTAACCACAAACGGTGTGTTTATCAACCAACACACGCCCTTCATCATAAAGGGAACACACATTCACAGGGCAGCACGTCCACTGCACCTACTTGTGGCATCAGAGAGACTTTACCAGCCATCTAGATAGAAGTCCATCCACTTCTACCCTGAGAATGAGTGGATGTATGCAACATCCGATCCTCAATCCCGTAAAGAAAACTCCATGTCCGTATGAGGATAGAGACATCATCCCAACCCCACCCAGGTCTCAAGAGCATGAAGCTACGTCGAGCATCCCTGACTGCTGGCACGACAATCTGCCCTTGTCTCCACCATGTCATCCAGTGGCCCCTAGGATGCATCATTACCCCCTCTTGAGCATCTTGAAGGACCCTTACCTCAGTGCATGCACAAAACAATAGTTTTTCTCATAAGCCATTTAATCTTTGATGCCACTAGTACAACGGCCCCAACCCTCAACTCAATCAGCAGTTGTTTGTCTCGATTGGTCCGTTGACCTGTCTTGTCGCACTGCCGCCAGTCCATCAAGTATGTCGGTCCTGTCTTGGTACCATGGCTAAACATATCATTCATTTAAAATTTTCATGGCTTAAACTCATATTTTTTACGAGCTCCTACTCGTGCCAATTGGCCTTGGGCCCACTGTACGAGATTTTCAAAATCAGGCATATTAGCCCCCAAGTTCCAAAACCGAGGCCTCCAGCCTATCTATGCTATTTGAGCTCCCATCAAGAAGGTCTCCCAAAAGGTTTAAGTAGTGGCACACAATCAGGAGAGAGCACATCTGAAAAAAATAATCTTTTAGTCATCCATTACACCAACCGGGTGTGAGGATATCTCCGCTCATAATCGATGAACTGGTTTTCTACTTCCTTCTAGGAAGTTTATCATACCAATCGGGTATGATCTACTTACAAACGATAAAGAGTTTTTTCCGTGTAATTTCCACATCACTCCATTCAAGTGTGATGTTTAAAATTTCCACTTAGTAGTGGGTTTTCATTTCCGACGTGCTTATCATTCCAACTGGGTAAGATATAAAAATCCCACCCACCCGATACTGTAGTGATTTCTTCTTAACCGGTTCTTTATCTACACACGAGCTTGTCCTTGCTGGCATTCCCGGTACTTCGTGTTCCTACACAATATGAACATCCTTGTTCATTATCCCTTGGCCCAATAGCCTTCATTCATCTTGAATGGATGAAATACTCAAACTTTTCAATTATTTGCAATTAGGTCCCTAAAGTTCTTTTTCTTTAACTTTAGGTTCCTAATGCCGATTTTCCCCCAAATTGAGTCCTGAAACTTCTAAAATTCACCTTGGTGCCTCAATTTATTCAAAATCACAAAAAGGGGCTCATGTTTCCCAAATTTCCAATTTGGTCCCTCAATATTTTTCCAAAATTACCATTTTGCCCCTACTTTACAAACATAGTAAATTTCACCCCAAAAATTCCAAAATTGCCAACTGGTCCTCTAACATATTTTTCATGCCCAATTGGCCCTCAATTTTATGAAATTACACTATAGTCCTTCGAATTTTTGAAATCCCCAAAGTTTCCCCCAATTTCAACCTTCCAACCTGATCAGATTTGATTTTATTAAATTGACCAATTAATTGAAGTTAATTGTTGAAATTGAAGGTGGATTTGAGTTCCTACACTTCCACACGATTCAATTGCACTTTGAATCGCACAATTTGATGTCGGAACAAGCTCAAACGGAGCTTTGCTAGAAAACTAAACATAGAGAGAGAAAGCTTCGAAATCTTACTATTGGGAGCGCAGCAGTCCTAGCTTTCAATCTGAGCATATAGCTTTTGTCATGAGGTTACTCATAGGATCAAGAATCACCTCAATTCATGTTGAATTGAGGGAGAATTTGGTCAGTAAAGTTATGTCAATTCTCTCTCTAGCACCGATCGGAATTCACAAAGTGGAGCCAAATTGGCTTAACTTTACGCTCTAATTTAGCTATAGGAGGGTTGTGGATTTATTGGGAGAGCAAGATTTGGTCTAAGAAGGGCTCAAATTGGCCATTTTTAGCTCAGTCAAAATAGGGTAGCTTCGGTCCGTCGGAGCTGCTTCACTATTCTATCATGTCGGCATTTCTTCGGCGACCCTTGAAGCAAATGGAGACCACAGGCGCATAACTGACTTCTCCCCAAATCCAAAGAACCCGACCACACCTTCTTTAGCTCAGAAAAATGCCCAAGTTAGAGCTCTGGTTCGAGCTTCACCAAAAAATGGAGCAGTAGGGAGAGAGTGGAGTTTTCAGGTGTGAGGAGGATGAATGAGAAGGGGCTCTTTATATAGGAAGCTCAAGAACTTCTTGACCATCCGATCGGTGCCTTGATGGTAGTCATTCATTGCCTAAAACTCCTTGGCTAGAGATTTTTTATCTTTTTTGGTGCTGCTCGATTTTCCAGCGAGTGAACAGTGTTGTCATCTAAAGGAAGAAGACGACATTATTTCGAACATGACCGGACTGGTCCAAACTGGGTTCAAAGTTTAAACCGACTGGTTTAATCCCAATTCGACAAAGTTTTTCAAAATTAAAAATTTGTAAATTTATTTTCTATTAAATGGTGGCCTCAATTCTCCAATTTGAATTTTCTAAGCCACCTAGAAAATTAAATTTAAAAACTAGTTCAATAGTGGTTCAAATCGGTTCAAACTAGTTTAATTCGATTTAGGTTCGGTTCACCTAAACCGGTTTGGTTTTCATCTCCAATTCATTCTAAAGTCCTTTTTCATGACTTTTGTGACTCTTTAGGTCACTCGGTATCCATAAATTTCCCGATTTAGCCCTTTCTCTATCGATTTTAGTTTATAAACTAACTCGGCTTTCTCTTTATAAATGACTGGTTCTTTCCCCAGTTTTATTATTATCAAAGGATGGAGTTTACACAAACAATGAAGCAGCTCTAGCCAACCGAAGCTGTTCTATTTCTGTCGAGCTTAAATGGGCCAATTTGAGCCCTACTCTGGCCAAACCAAGCTCTCCCAACACTCTCTCAGCCCTCATACGACCGAATTAGAGTGGAAAGGTAAGCCAATTTGGCTCCCCTCTATAATTTTCAATCAGTATTAGAGAGAGAACTGGAAAAACTTCACTGATCGAATTCTTGTTCAATTTGACATGAATTGATGTGATTCTTAATCCTAGGAGAAACCTCAGGACGAGAGCTATCTGCCCCGATCGAAAGCTCGGACCGTCGCACCCCCGATGGTAAGCTTTTGAAGCTTTCTCTCTCTAAGTTCAGTTTTCTAGCGAAGCTCCGTTTGATCTCATTTCGGCGTCAATTCATGCGATTCAAAGCTCAATTGAATCGTATGGATGTGTAGGAACTCAATTTTACCTTCAATTTCAATAATTAACCTCGATTGATTGATCAATTTGATGAATTCAAATTCAGACAGTTTGAAAGGGGGAAATTGGGGATTTCGTAAAATTAATGGACCAAAGTGCAATTTCCCAAAATTAAGGGCCAATTGGCCATGAAAAAGTTATTGGAGGACCAATTAGTCAATTTTTTGAATTTATTAAGGTCAAATTACCATTTTTGTAAAGTATAGGCAAAATGATAATTTTTGAAAAGTTAGGGACCAAATTGGAAATTGGGAAACTTGAACCCCTTTTTGTGATTTTGGACAAATTGAGGACCCAAAGTGAATTTTGAAAGTTTTGGGACTCAATTTGGGGAAAAATTAGCATTAGCTACATAAGGTTAAAGAAAAAGAACTTTAGGAACATAAATGTAAATAATTAAAAGTTTGGACATTTTGTTCATACATGAGTAACGAATGTTATTATGCCAAATGTTAATAAACAAGGATGTCCAAAATCGGGTGGGACCATGAAGGACCAGAACACTAGCAAAGATAAGCTCGCGTGCAAGCAAAAAGCCGATCAAGAGGAATACACTGCACTTATTGGGTGAGTGGGATTTTTTACATCATACCCAATTGGGATGATGAGTACTTCGGAAATAAAAAAACCACTACTTTGTGGAACTTTAACATAACATCGGGTTGGGGTGATGTGAGAACTACGCAGAAAAACTAATTACCGGTTGTAAGTAGATCATACCTGGTTGGTGTGATAAACTTACTAGAAGAAAGTAGAAAACCCGCTTACTAGTTATAAGCAACGATGTCATCACATTCGGTTAGTGTGAGGGACGAGTTGAAATTTATTTTTTCAGAAGTGTTCTCCCCTAATTGCCCAGAGGCCTCGGTTTTGGAACTTGGGGGCTAAATTGCCCAGTTTTGAAAATCTCATATAGTGGACCCAAAGCCAGTTGGCACCAGTAGGAGCTTGTAAACAAACATGTTGATAAGCCATAAAAATTTCTAAATGAATGGTTATGTGATTTGGCCATAGTACCAAGACAGGACCGACATACTCGATGGACTGGCGGCAGTGCGATAAGACTAGGTTGACAGACCGGTTTAGACAAACAACTATAGGTCGAGTTGAGGGTTGGGGTCATTGGACTAGTGACACCAAATATTAATGGCTTTATGGAAAATTTTGTTTGTGCATGCACTGAGGTTCGGAACCATAAAGACGCCCAAAAGGGGTAGTAATGTGTCCTAAGGGCTACTAGACGACATGGTAGAGATAAGGACAGATTGTCATGTTAGCAGTCAAGAAAGCTCGACGTAGCTTCATGCACATGAGACCGGGGTGGGGTCAAGATGAGGTCTATGTCCTCATACGAACACGGAGTTGCCTTTCAAGTGTAAGGGTCGAATGTCGCGAACATCCACTCATTCCCAAGGTAGAAGTGAACGGGCATCTATCTAAGTGGTCGGTAAAGTTACTCCGATGCCAAAAGTGGGTGCAGTGGACAGGCTGCCCTACGAATGTGTGATCCCTTCATGATAAAGGGTGTGTGTTGGTTGTTAAACACACCGATTATTGATAATGAGGAAATTGATTTTGAATAACTGAAATTTAAGAAAGAAATGATATTAAAGAAAATAAGCAATCTGACACACTCCAATTAAAAACTATTTTTTTAACTCATATTTCAAACACCCATTCATTGAGTTGTAGAAACTCACTCCTCCCTTTCTATACTTTTTCAGGAGTAGAGAAAAATTACTAGGGATAATACCATAATCTACCCTTTGTCAGGTACGCTTAAAAGTCTTTTACTTTTAAGGTTGCATTTTATTGATATATGTTATTCCAGGGAACAAGTTTGAAATTTCGTCTGGCTTCTCTTGAATTAAGGAAGAGGGAAACCCCTTTTGAACCAAGGGAGCGGCGGGTTGATCACGGGTATCCAACCAAATCGGGTCGGGGCATGAAAGATCAGCTAAAAGAGCTAAACACACCTAATGTGGTAATGAGAAAAAATTATGAAAACCGAACTTTGAGGAAATTCTTTTTAAAGGAAATGATAACCTTGACATGTTTTAGATAAACAAAAGCTATCCTGAAAAATTCACTTCCAACACCCGCTCACTGAGTTGTAGAACTCACCTCTCCCTTTTATCTCTTTTCAAGAGTAAGGAGATATAATAAAATGTAAAGATGTACCCTCTGTTTGGTATGCTTAAAGTTCTTTTTAAACTTGGATTTGATTGATCTATGCTATTTTAGGGAACAAGTTTTAAAATTACGTCTGGCTCCTCTTAATTTAAATAAAGAGGGAACCACTCTTAAACTAAGGGAGAGGCGGGTTGATCATGGGGATCCAACCAAACCAGGTTGGGGTGTGACAAATATGACTATGTGTCATGTTGATATTTTTGAATACTAGTATGAGGGATGGGGTGACAGATAGATGCCTAAGGGGTTGTGTCATCATTTAAGGGAAAATGGAAAGGAGATCGATGAGAAATAGTGTATTATTCCATGTTTTCACGGGATACCCGGATGATGTACGGGTATTGTCCCAATACACTGCTACGACGGGTTGAATGGCAGGATGAGTTGCATGTGTACGTGCATGGGTTGGCAAGAGGTAGTTATGCAATCATGACTCGGGTGTCAAGAAACCCAGTTGTAAGACGACATGTAAGGGTGCTTGTTGCGGTGAGGGTTCGTGAACCCCGCACTCCAATTTCCCTGTCTAGTATCGTCCAAGAAAGGTGGTACACACAGGGGGTGATATGTGTTAAATGTGTTTATGTGTGGGGTTTGTAGCCCATTTATATGTGGGTCTGAGAGCCATCGTATGCGAGAGAGTGGCTACAAGGCTGTCAGGACCCCGGGGTGCTGAGGCTATAAGCTATGAGACTGTACAAGTGAAATATCGATTATGGGAAGAGAGCCCTAGGGCCTCCCACACTCCAGCTTCCGGTCAAGGATCACAAGAGTGGCGACTCGATTTCGGGTATGTGATTTTATGTTTAGGGCCATAAGATGCACATGTTTTTATTAATGCCTAAATTGTTGGGTAAAGGTGAGGGTAATAAATAACTCGGGAGTGCCGCCCATGTGGAGGTCGTGCTTGTGCACGGGACTAAGTCCCGGTGTTTACATTTAATGTGTTAAAAAATGAAAGACTAAAAAGGGGAGACCAAAAATAACGCGACCGTAGCCTATACTACGAGCCAAAATGGCCTGAGACCCACATCTCAAGTGATCATAAGAAAAACACTGAACTTGTAATAACAAATACGAGTATAGAAGTAGTATAGCCTAATAGGTGATTTATGGGAAAAATCCGAGTTGTAAGCCATGTAATGATACGAGATAAGTTTATTTTTTTTAATACTATCATATTACTACTATTTTTTGGTTAAGTATTTCATAAGCTCACACCACAACCCTTAAAACAAAAGATTTAAAATTTTAATTACATTTTTACTAATTTTTATTATTTTATTATTTTATATTGTTATAGCAAGAATTATATTAATAAAAATACCCAACTTTTTAACATTAGGGATGGTTTTACTGCAGCTCCCAGCAGATTAATATCGAGTCGAAATATGACACGATAAGCTAGCAATTCTTCTTAATTTTCTATTTTAATGAAATTAGTATATTATTTTCAATTCCGGCATTCAAACAAAAAATGAGGCTCATATTATTTAAAATATTCTACTTAGTCTTTGGATGATATGAACGTAACTCTTCCACGTCCCTATTATGAGGTTCCGCTTGTAACTCCTCTAGAGCAGCATCCACAAAATGAGCCTCTACTTCCTTGTATGTACAAATTTCTATTTGTTTATGTACAAATTCGATATTTTTACTAATTAGTCTTCTTTCATTTGTAGTAATATTTTTTTGCTCATGAACTATCAAATTATTCAACTACTCATCAACACTCGAATTGAGTCTTGAACAAGTAAGTAATGAACAAGTAAACTAATTGAACTTAAATACTAAGTATTGTACAATTTTTTCAACCAAATCTATTTGCAAAATATTTTTTTTTCGGTATACTTGATCTTGTTAATATTTGTATGAAATTTTGAAAAGTAATATTTGATTATTTCTCTTTCTTTTATATTAAATAATTCAATTTTTTTCTTAAATACAAATAGTTGAGCAGACCTTATTTAATACTTTAGTCAGATGGAGTTCCATATAAAAATTTTTAAAAAAACTCTTTACTTTAAAATTATTTATAATTTATTCATTAATTAATTTATACTATTTTTCAATCCCTTCAATTTCCTTTCATAAACAAGATGTAATAAGCACTTAATCATAAAATCTTTTCTATAGTTAATACTCGATATTCAAAATAACTGTTGTCGGTTTCCATTTGATTTCCTCTTGTTTTTTTTCTTTCAGGAGTTTGAACCTCAGTCGAACGGAAAAATGCATAATAAAGGAAGAACAATCACAAAATCATAAGAAGAAACTAAGGTACTCAAAAAATCAAAACTTATTACTATGTAATTATTTTATAGCATTCCTTAATAATTTGTTTAAAATATTTTAAATTTATATAAATATTATTTATGTTCCCTCCGTATACAAAAATCGTTAAAGCTTACAATTTAGTATTAAAATTATATCGTACCACATTTTAAATTTAGGCATAATTAATTATACAATAAATATTATATCAAATTAAAATATTTAAAATATTTTATTTTGGCTCCAACCAATTAATTAAGTATTTTAAATGTATACATATTTCATCTTCCCACCAAATTAAACACAATCAAAGTTGACAGCAAATAGTTGATCTCCCTCGTAATGTCTCTCTATTTTTCAAAGCTTTTAAAATTTTTAAAAGTAGCCGTTTGTTGTTTGGCAGCCAAGTTCGAAATCATGATCTGTCATGATTATGTGCCACTTCAAAAATAAGAATTGACCCGAGAAGCTTCTCACTTAATTCACTTCCAAATTGGACGGCTCATGAACCGACACGAAGCAAGACTGAAACCGTTCAACCCCGCCAGGCTAACAATAGAACTGAGGGCGGTGACTGGATGGTAGAGGGGCAACGACTTACCGGCCAAGTAGGGCGGTCAAGAGGGATGGTCTGACATGACGTGGCCCGGGGGCTACAAACTCTAATGAAATGAGAGAGAAACTCACGGAAAACTTTTCAAGTTCAACCATTAAATGGACCAATAATTACTCAATAGCAAATTATCTCCCGTACATATAGCTACCAAAAAAGAAGGTACAAGTCTCGCACTCAACACTTAAGTCTAGTCCATGAACCGTTGCATACTACACCATGGTACATAAGGATGCACTGTACTGCTTTTAAGGATGTTTGGAAGAGATGGATGAAGAAACTATGCAGAACAGAGCTGCAAGATTACGGATCTTCTCGGACCCTGCAATGGTCCTGAGCTGTATATGGATCTTCCCATATCGAACCTCTCTGATCCGGCGGATCATCCTGGAGATGACCACCAGGGTGCTCTGCGATCGATCCTCGTTTGAGTCCGATCTACTGCCCCCACACATGATATGAACTCAGCCGATCTTGTCTCGACTTGTGGCTCATGAAATTTACAGGAGCGGTAAGCAACCAAAGGAAGAAGGCTTTCGGCCACCACTTTCAGGGTGGGTTCTGCTCTTCTTCTCAATCGTCCAATTAGCAGATATTATGGAAGTGGGCGGCATGGGTGTCTTCTCTTTGAGGCGGCTCTGCCTCGTCTTGATATCCCTAAGCTCCATCTCCACCGGGAACCGGCCGACCCCGAACACGAACAGATACCACCTACTATTCTGCAAACTTCCATACTTATGGACGCATGACCTATTATTCGACGAAATGCCCCACCGTAACAAGAGCGACATCCACTTTGAGAGCCGCCCCCTCTGCTTCCGGGGCTTGCGGGGCCTCTCCGTGATGAGGATGGGCTTCTTGTAAGGGATGACTTTTCCGCAGAAGACGACACTCTCTGACAACGACTGGAAGGAGGATTGGGAATGGAACTCTCGGGATGAGAACTCGAAATAGTCCTCGTCAGGGTCGGAGGCTCGGCTTCCCTTGGAGATGGAATCGTCGCTCCAGTCATCGCATCCGAAATCTCCGTATATGGGCAGATCGCAGAGGGAGAGCGTGTCTTCTGTTTCCTCCGACTGGTCCTCCACGGGATCGCCGCCCGAAGTCTGTTGGGACTTCTCATCACCCACCATTTCTTCTTCTTCTTCCTGTTTGTTTTGTTCCTCAAAGAAAGAGCTGTGGAGGAGGAGGTGATATAGAGGGAGTGAATAAAAAGGAATCAAGCAGAGATGATGATGATATTGAGAGTTGTTTGACGATGGGAATTATATAAGGCTTGCGAGTTGGGGCAAGTGATGGAGTTGAAAAGGAGAGGGCTCTGGAAGAAGACGAGAGGAGACGACAAAAGAGGAGAATCTTTTCTTGGCTCCCTGTTGAGGTCTTCTTCTAGACGAGGAGGCGGGGGGGAAGAAGCCTGCCTTCTAGATGGGGAGGCTCCTTCATGCAGGCTTCTTCACCAACTACTCTATATTGCAGCATCTAGAAAGCAAATCTTGCCCATAATAGCCATCGTGGATAGATGATTTTTTTTGGCACTAACTCTAAACTTCAGGGACATTTATGGGAACAAAAATTGGGATCAGCTGCATTTTTTTGGTCATTAATTTAAATTAAAAAATATTTAATCCAACCATAAATTTTAAATAAATTAAAAAAACTATTACAAACTTTATTATTTACTTATTGATTTATAATTTATGTTTATGTTTATTTAATTTTAAAATAAACAAAGGTAAAATAAAAAAATTAAAATATATAGCTTTTCTCACAGTCCATGAGATGGCATCAAGCTTTGATATGTTTGGAAGAAGCACCAGGTACAATTACAGGCTAATAAACTCCGGCCAAAGATAAGACTCCTAGTTTTCCTCAAATAACAGCAAAAGAAGATTCATCCAAAATATCCTATTCAGAGTCTAGTACAGCACCCAGCAGCTCAAGGTTATTCAGTAAGCCTAGCATGGATGGAACCAAGCTCAAGGCATCTAACTCCCTTCACAAATTCTTAAATGCAGACTCTTGAGTGGGGGGAGGCTTCTGTGGAGTCAGCCTTGCAAGCAGAGCCTTGTTTGGGCAGTGCTCTGTATCCACAAAATAGAAGCTCCCATTGGCCTTGAATGTCACAAAGGGCCTATTAGTCTCTGGCAGCCGAATATCAGAGAACTTGAGGGTCCTTGGTAAGTAAGTTGCCATCCAGGACAGCATCTCCACATCGAATGAATCAGATCCAGGCTTCCACTTCAGCTTGTGAATGTACGGGCTCACAAACCAATGAAGGGCTGCGGTAGTGGAAGCACTTAAAAAGATTACAGTGGACGCCACAGCACCTTTGAGGATCACGTTCATATCAGGAGATGTCATGAAAGTGATGACTGGACCCAGGGAAACTGATAGGCAGCATGTGGAGAGGGAGAGAAGCTTAACTTTCTTGATGGTGCTTGAGATGGGCCCGTAGTAGACAAAACCATCTCCCTTCTCTTCTTCCCGGGAATTTGAAACCTTGCGTGGCGGCCCAATTGTGATACGAGTATCATCTTCCGCTGTTGTTGCCTGAGAAAACCACCTTGACTGAGCAGGTTGGCAGTATGAGGAACTGAAGGTTAAGTTGGGATTCCACACATTAGAGATTGCCCGATATCTGCATAATTGGAAACCTGAACCAGAGAAATACAAAGGGTGAAAATCATGAATATTTCTTGCTTTTACTCTGCAGAATATTGAAATACTAAGTGCCTATATATAATAAAGGTTAGCATCTTTATTTGATTTGAGATATCTTTAACCATAAAATTTTCCATATTAACCAAAATGCTCTAATCAAGTTCAAACAAAGGGCTTATTAAGGAACGAGCATGATTTTACATCCCAACAACAAAGGAGCTTTCATTGGCAAATAGATTCCCATCGCCATAAGAATAAAAATTCAATTACATTTCAGGTCAACATGAAAAAAATATTCAAGAGCAATTTGAGTGAACAACTATAAGGCTGATGTGTGACTGTTACATCCAATAGTTACAGTCTCCGGCAGACTTTTAAGCAAAAGTTAAGATCTATTTGCATTGCAGATATTTTTTTCCTGGTGAGCAAAACATCATCACCTACTTGCTATTTTGTAAAAGAAATTGAGCAAATCAACAATGAGAAATGTCTCTTATAGTTTGTTTTGGGCAAGATTCATGCTAACCATTGCTAATTCATCGGTACGACCTTGCACTTCAAAAAGAATATAACAAAAATCACTTCAAATGGAAAGACATAAAGATCAAAAAGAGCAAATTGTTCATCCAACGTTGATCCAAGCTCCATCGAAAGTGCAACAGAAAGACTCCATAAACAAGACAATAACATGGAAGAATCAGCTCAAATATACAATACTGTGTGAATGGTTTGATGACAAGGCTAAAACCTTTCACTGCAGACCTACAATCGAAAGTTCGAATCCAGTTAACTAAGCAGCCTCCCGTGAAGATGAACCGGTGGCTTTTCATTGTAAGCTCCTTTAGGGCTATAATCCGATGCTAAAGATAAACTATTTCAAGGGTATAGGCTTATGCATACTGACGAAATAAGGAACTAAACAAACAGCACAAATCTACGTCGAACAAGGTTCCAAGAAATCGCTAACAGAAGAGAATAATTGGGATGTAGTACTAGATAAAGACCTAAAGGGGAGGAGAGCTGCTTGGATTGGGAGCGGATTAATTGGAGAAGAGCCGCTCTCGCCATTTTCTCTCCTCTCTGCAACTTCGTCGTTCACCGTCACCTCCGAGTAGGAGCAAGCCTAGATGTTTTTTTTCCTTGATTAATAGAATTATTTTGGGTCTTTCAAGGGGCCAACTTTTCGGCCCAGCCCAAATTTTGTCGTCCATGCTTTTTGTCGGCCATCGCCAGAATCTCTCTGCCCATCACGCCAACGTAATTGTTGAAATGACTCTTGCGTCCATGGAACAACAACAATAGGTATTGAAACCCGTATGAAGACGCGGGAATACGGCGACTTTCAGAAGTTGGAAGAAGGAGACGGACATCATTCCGTCTTAAAATTCGAAAAAATCATTTACTAAAAAACTAATCAGTGCCACTACATCCGTTCATCGGATTCTTCAACTTGTTTTTAAATTAGACCATCGTATTATATGGATTCTTTTGAACCCAAACTGTACCTACCCAATCCATTAGGATCCTACTCATTATTCAAAAAATATTTCGTTTTCGAAAAATTAGATCAAATTATCTCGCTGGGTAGTAACTGTTTTTCGATTGAATTTACTTAATCCCGTATTACTTAAATAGCACTTGAACACCACACTTGCTCTATCAAAGGTAATAACATGTTTTAACCATTGGATTGGAAGAAAAGGCATGAATAATTGGACCTCACAACTATGCTCATCTTGATGCAAATTTACATTTCAGCTAAAAATAATCTCACAGTAAATAATAGCAAGAAGCATGGGTAACAAGTGGGTAATGTCATTGAGATAGATGACCCTACGAGCATTGGACTCTATTTGTTAAACTTAGTTTGAATGTAGTTGAACCTCTAATCCTAGGAGTATGGAGTAGTAATATAGATCGGGAGGAACATTGGGTGCGATTCAAATATGAAAAGATACATTGTTTATGTTATAAATGTGGTAGTATTGATCTCTATCCAAATCAATAATGGATACCCATTAGTAAAAAGCACCCATTAGTACATAAACAACACATACTAATTAGTAAAAGAACACCCGCTACTACATCAACAAATCAGTCCCCTTAACATAAATAGTTAAAAGGAGTAAAGATGTCATCTTCAAGTGGGGTCAAGAAAGTAGTAATTCACTTCTTAAACATGTCTACAAATGAGATCCACAAGAAACAAATTAATTATTTGCTCCTATTATGTCTCAAGATCATCTAATACACTAAATTTCACCCCTATTTGTTCGGAGTACTTAGTGGAGTTGTTAGAACAAATATTTGTAAGTTTTCTGTGGATATAGTGCCTTATCAATTAACTACATTAATTGGTGACCTATAATTGAAATGTCACGGGACATTATAGTATCGAGGCTGATCATGAAGTGAGTTTACCAAATAAATACCCGAGGTTAGCTTCTACAACATTCATAAAGTAGAATAACAATTAACTACATTAATTGGTGACCTATAATTGAAATGTCACGGGACATTATAGTATCGAGGCTGATCATGAAGTGAGTTTACCAAATAAATACCCGAGGTTAGCTTCTACAACATTCATAAAGTAGAATAATAATTGTAGTAAAGTAACTCACAGGAGAAAATCAATTAGAAAAACATCTATCAAATTAAACCTTGCTGATAAGAAGTAGGAACTTAATCTAAATATTTTACACCCGGTTACTATTAGAGTGGATGAATCCATATTTATTAGAACTAAAGGTGATGGTTGACCTTCAACAATCACAAGGAATCAATCAAACTCTTAGCATGGAACTACCAGGGCAATGGGTCTGCCTTAACAGTTTACCATTTAAAGGACATAATTAGGATATACAAACCCGAACTACTATTCTTAATGTAGATAAAAAATCAACAGTGCAAAGTTGATCGGTTGAAAAGAAAATTTAGTTTTAAGAATTGATATAATGTAAATTCATCTCGCTTTTTAAGAAGTCTAACGTTGTGATGGAATACAATAGATATTAAAATCTTATTTTAGATTGATTATTTGATTGAATCTCTAGAGCACTATACATAAAAAAATAAGTTTGTATTATTTGGCACTATACCAGCTTTGACTTCTAGAAAATAAAGAGAGAGTGAGAGTGTCTCAAAGTGCTCATATAGCAATAAGTTGATCTATTATTAATCATTGGGGATTTTAATGTCATTATTGAAATGGAAGAAAAATCTAGTGGAAGTTGTAAAGACAAACGAAGTATGATAGAATTCAATAGATTGCGATTTTAAGGGTTCTAAATTCACATGGATTAATAATCATTATCAATCTCTCATAGTCTTTGAAAGACTTGATAGGACACTATGCAATATGGAATGGAGGGATCACTTCCCCAATATGAATGCACTTAATGGGAAAATCATTGAATTTGATCACCTTCCCATCATTGTTGATGAGATCCCCTAGATTAGAAGGCCTCTCCATCATTTTTTCTTTGAAAATAAATGGCTCACTAAAGTAGGTTGCAATTCCACTATCATTTCAGCTTAGAGAACCTACAACTTGCCAAATAACTTTGATATTAGTTGTAAACTAAAGCAAATGGGTCTGGCACTAGATATATGGAGAAAAACTAATGTAAGAAACACTTGTTTAAATATCCAAGAAATACAACAACAACTGCACAATTTATCCTCGAACTTGGCCCATCATTTTAAAGCTCGTAAAGACTTGATTAGGCAGTTGAACCAAGTCTGGAAAGAAGAGGAAACTTTTTAGGCTTAGCGAGTTCGAAACAATGGATTTTTGAGGGAGATAAAAATAGCAAGTACTTCCACTAACTATCATTACAACATATGGCTCATAATAGGGATATCTTAGTAAAGGATACTAATAGGAAATGACTTCGATAGAAATGAGATATTAAACAAGGCTTTGTACAATACAATGCTCATTTATTTACCTTAGAGGCTTCAACTACCATAAATTAAGTGTTGATTGTTGACCGTGACACGTGGAGTGCTCTAATTGGCTGATTTAAATGCATTAGATTTCCCTCTTGATGCACAGTACCATTGCCATGTGTTAGTCTCTAATTGGCTGAGGTCATCTGACATGGCATAGCCACGTGTCGACATTTGATTGGTCGGTCGTTTCTTCCAAATCCTTGTCGAATGCTTATGTGGCATCCTTGTCACGTGTCAGCTCCTCATTGGTCAGCCTTGCTAACCGGGCTCATCCGACATTAACCGTTGACCGGGACAAGTGTCACTCCCCTATTGCTCGATCGTCGCTGGCGTGGATTTTCTTCCTTTAATAGTTGATCAAGTACACGTGTGACACTCTGATTGGTCAACACTTTCAAGCGCTGATTGAGCTGTTGACTAAGTGTGCTTCACCACGTGTCGCACGCTGATTGGTCACACTCATTGACTAGGCACTGACCTGGCAGCAGTCCGTTGACCGACTTGACCGTTGATCGGTCCGGTCTGACTAGGTTCGGTGACTTGAATTAAAAAATCGGCTGATTCAAGCCCGATTCGACCAGTTTTCTGAAAATTAAAAATTTCTAAATTCATGTAAATTCATTTTCTATCCAATGGGCTTTAATTTTCCAATTTTACATTTTTAAGCTATCTAGAAAAATTAATCTTTAAATCGGTTCTATGCGGTTCACTCCGATTCAACCCGGTTCAGGTCTGGTTCGCCTTGAACTGGACTGGTTTTCACACTCAATTTCATTCATGGTTCCTTTACATGATTTTTGGTTATTGGCCACTTTGAATTTTCCAATTTCCCATTTTGACCCTTGTTTACTAATCCCGACCCTCTTTAAACCTTTTTTTTTCTCGAAATTTCTTGGTCTCCTTTTTGGTTCCTTATATTAAGAGGACGAGTTCAAGAGAGACCCAGGTCAAAGGGGGAGAGGTCTCGTCATATATTTGCAGACACAAAGTATGATGCGGATCTTAATGTCGGATAATTGATGCTCACTCAACCAAGGTAGATGGTAAAGGCGCTCTGGTCCACAAGTGGAACAGTTAGAGGTTGTTCTGCGAACGTGTGATCCCTTTTGTTAATAAAAGGGTGTGTGTTGTGTGTCAACCCAATTTTACGAATAAAACACCTCACGATGATAATGAGAAAATGACAGAAATAATAAGTATTAATATAATGAAATGAAAAAGGTCTAAATGGATCCATTGTTATGATACCCACTCATTGACTTGAAAGACTCACCCCTCCCCTTTTCCTTTTTTTTTTCCAGGAAGGGAGGTCTTGCTAGAACTCGATAGTAAGATCCTCCAAACCCATATACTTTATTAATTAAGATTTCTTGATATAACAGTTTTGATAGTGTGCATTCCAGGGAAACTATGATAAGAAGTACGTCTGACTCCCTACGGTTTCAGAGGGAGCGACCCCTTTAGATCGAATGGAGTGGCGGGTTTCTCACAAGGTTTCGACCAAACTAGGTCGGGGCGTGACATTTGAGCTACCATGTGGCATGTCGTGATTGGCTAGAATTACTGGTGCAGAGTCTTATTCAGTGTCTCAATCGTATGTTGACTCGTTATCTAGACACGTGGCGACCTCCCATTTTTTTTCGCTGTGTCTGACGTGGTACTTCACCAAATCTGACCGTGAGTTAACCATGCCACATGACATCCTCTGATTAGCTATTTTAAATTTGTCATCTCCACCTCTAACGTACTATGCTAATGCCATATGTCCTCCTCTAATTGGTTGGGACTATCCAACTTCTGATTAGTCGACCTTTCTTGGACATCCTAGTCGGTCACTAACATGACACTTTTGCTACATGTCATTCTCTAATTGGTCGACTTAGCTGATGAAGATTCTCTGCAGCTGGTCATTGATTGAGAACATGTGTAACACTCCCATGGGCTAGTTTCCAATGATCTGGCTTTGACTGTTGACCAATGACATATGTCACGTTCTAATTGGCTAACACTTTCAGACGTTGACCGAGTGGCTGATTGGGCATGCTTCATCATGCATTGTACACTGATTGGTCACACACACTAATGGGGCATTGACTTGGCAAGCAGTTTGTTGACTGGTTAGATAGTTGACCAGTTCTGTTGGATCAGGTTTGGTGACCCAAAATCGAAAATCGGTCGGTTCAAGCCCGATTCAACCGATTTTATAAAATTTCTAAATTTATCTAAATTCATTTTCTATACATTGGTGACTTCAATTTCCTAAATTGATATTTTTAAGTTAACTATAAATGAATCTTTGAATCAGCTCTTCTTGGTTCAATCCGATTCAAGTGTGATTCACCCTAAACAGGTCTAATTTTCACATCTAATTCAATTTATGGTTCTTTTCCATTATTTTTAAATATTTATTGTCCACTTGGAATTTTCCAAATTCTCATTTTGTTCCTCTTTAAAAATTTTCGATTTACTTTGATCCATGGTTTTCTCTTTGAAAATTTATGGTTCTCATTTCCATTTTTTATTTTGAGAAACGGGATTTATAAAGGAACTCGCCTAATTTTTCTTAGCTCTCGAGGGTCGTCATGGCCATCGAAATTAGCTCTTTAAACAACTACTCTATTTCAAGTCGCTAAAGATCAGGTATTGAGCGATCTCATTGGCGATGGCAGAGGAAGAGTTGAGTGTTGAGAGGGGTGGCGATGGAAAGTTGGGTTTCTTAGCTTTCCAAGGGAACCAAGAATACCATCGGAGGTGGTCAGACGACGGAGAAATCTCCTCTGGTAGTCGGGTCATTGAAAAAGGGAGTAATCAGTGGTTGTGAGAGGTTTTTTTAGCAAATTACAATGTGGGTGCAAAACCCGTCCTTTGGGAACAAAGAAAACCAAGAAAAGAACCAGTATAGATTTATATGAGAAAAAATGAGCCGATTAATGAATGAAAAATAGTTAACATTTGGAAAATCTCAAGTGACAAAAAATTCACAAAAATTACAAGGAAGAACAGGGAAGAGGAATTGAGGATAGAACCGGATGGGTTCGGGGTGAACTAGACCCAAATCGGATTGAATCGAGATGAAACATAGTGAACTGGTTCACAAATTCATTTTTCTAGGTGGCTTAAAAATGTCAATTTGGGAAATTGAGGTCACTGTTAGATAGAAAATGAATTTAGAAATTTTTAAATTTCAGAAAATTGGTCGAATCAGTTCCAAACCGGCCGATTTTTTAATTCAGGATAGTATACCTGGTCGGATTGGACTGGATCGGTCAACAAACTTGACCGGTTAATGGTCAGACCAGTTAGCAGACTAGACCAGTCAACGGTCAACGGTGCCCCGTTAGTAGCCACACAGACATGGGCAGCCAATGAGAGACTGCCACGTGTTTGGTCAACGGTCAGCTGACATCTGTCAGCATGCCACGCAAACATGAGAAGCCAATGAGAGGCTGCCACGTGTCCGGTCAACGGGCTCCACGTCAGAAAAACTGGCCAATCACAACATGCTATGTGGCATGACCGCCACATCATCGTCTTCAACCTTCAAACGCTGACAAAGAGAATGAAGGAAAGAGAGACATTGGAAAAGTTGGAGTCTTCGGTGACTCAAAAAACTCTCCGTTCAGGTCGTCAGCGGCCGAGTCTTATGCCAGCGAGTAACTTGAATAGTTGTCAAGCTCCCTATATAAAGAGCACATCTCCATTCGTTTTCAGCATCCCACAATCGAGCGAAGAAGAAGAAGAGTGCATTTTCCTATGAGATGCAAACTAGAGCTCCGACAACGAGACTTTTCTCAACCTCCGAAACCACATTGGGTGTCTTTGGAATTAGGAAAAAGTTCTCTACCCAGTGCTACACTCAATTTAGCCAAAGAGCCATTGAGGAAGAATGAGGAAGCCCGAATAGTACCGCCGCTCCTCGGCCAAGAAACTGATCAACCCTCTACCACCACTTTGAGCTTCCCCATGGCCAATTACGGCCAAACCCGATCCCCTAAACCCCACCTAGAGATATCTCGACCTTCCCCCGAGCTAAGAAGGTAAGCTCTCTCTACATCCTTCGCGGAAAAACACTGTTCACGGCCGATTTTTGCCAAAATTTTAACACTAAAATTTGCACTGCTCAGATAATTAATTGAGACATTGTTTGATCTAGGGCGGATCCCTACGAAGAGAGCAACACAATGGTAGTCAAAGCTCCAGTCACCAGACCCTCATCGGTAAGATATCAAAGCTTTCTCTTTCTAGATTGTATTTTTTGGCGAAGCTCCATTTGTGCTCATTTCCAAGACAAATTAAGCGGTTTAGGGCTTAAAATGACGAGAAAAACATAAAGGAATTGGTCCAAATCACACATGGGTACAATTAACCATGTTTTGATGGCCAATTTGATGAAATTGAGATTTGGGGGCCAAAATGCAAATTTTGAGAAATTTGGGCAAATTGGGGATTTTTCGAAAATTGGGGCAGAATGGCAAATTGATGAAATTGAGGGCATTTTCATGAAATTCTCTCCCAATTGAGGGTCAATTGGATAAAATGGAGGACCAATTTACAAAATTTAAGAAGTTGGGGTCAAATTTCAATTTTGGGAAACTTTGGGCTAAATGGCAATTTTAGAAAATTGAGGGGGGCATGGATAATTTTGATAAATGTAAGGACCCAAAAATGATAATTGGAAAACCTAGGGGTTGACTTGAAGAAAAATAGGCAATTAAGGTCTTAAAGGTAAATGCACAAACCTTAGGGGCCAAAGTGCAATTAAGGTAAAATATAAGGGCCTATATGCAAATGCTTAAAGAGATATGATCCCTTAGTCCAATACCCTAATAAGGATATTCATGCCATGTAGCAGCAGGATGCTCGAGCGGCGACTTCAGGAAGGATACCGCAAGGCCGGACTCCGTCGGGACAGCCTCGCCAAGATTACCGACTGAGTGAGAACTACTATGACGTCAATTCCGTTTGGAATGACGGTTTAGCTTTGAAAACCATTTTCTCGGAATTAGCATCCCCTAACTGGGTGACTCTGCTTAAAACATTTGGGAGCTAATTCCAGGCTTAAGCTCGATATGCTAGTGAGCCCAAGGTCAATGGATACGGGCATGGACCCATCCAAAACGAGTATGTGATAAATGATGCTAAAAGATCCAAATTATGGGAACTTTGTGTGATACCCACCGAGCCAAGTCTAAGTTGTCGAGCTTATTGGGCCAAGCTGCTACTTTACGGAAGCCAGGTCGTCGAACCTGTTGGGTTAGTACGTGTGGGTCGAAGCCAAGCCGATAGACTGTTGTGTTGGAGAGCCAAAGATAAATGCTATAGTAAAAAAAAACTGTTGATTGTGCATGCACTATGATGTTCAAGCATCAGGACACTTGTCATGAGGTAGTGTCAGAGCCCAAGGACTGATGGACGACCTAGAGTGCATAAGGGCGGTTGGTCGTTCAGTAGGTTGTGAAGCTCGAGGAAGCTTCTTGCGCACTAAGACCGAGGTAGTAGAGGAAATGAGGTCTTGTCCCACTAAGCGAACATGATGAAGCGATCAAAATTTGAGGGTCGAACTATTGATGTTCACTCAAACTCTAGGTAGAGGTAGTGCATGTCTATCAGGATAGACGGTAATGGTGCTCCAGTCCACAAGTGGAATGGCCAAGGACCGTTCTGCGAACGTGTGATCCCTCCTATGAAAGGAGGGTAATTGTTGATCATGTGAACATAAATATCTGAGAACAAACTGTTGATGGAAAATCAAATATTTGAAAATGCTGAATCGAATGTTTACTAAAAGAGTTTTCCCCCACTCAATAAGTTGTCAAACTCACCCCCTCCCTCTGAACATTTTTAGGAAGGAGCGCAACTACGCCAGCCTCATCCTCCCAAGATCCCATCCCGGGTATAAAGATTTAAAATTTCAGTTTTGTTTAATGTTGTTCAATGTAAACATGACAAGTACTACACCTAACTCTCTTCGATCTCCTAGAGGAGCCCCTCTTCAAGGTTTGGGAGAGTGCAAGGTTGTTCACAGGACCTCAACCAAACCAAGTCGGGGTGTGACAACTTTGGTGGTATTAGATCATGTGTTTTCCTAGATACATTACCAAGACTTTATAACAAAAATACAAATAAAAGAAAACTTTACCCCAGCAATGGTAGAGAACAAGGACGGCAACCGCTGACTCCACCGACAACCCCCTCCCCGAGGTAGAATTCCTGGGAGCTCCATTGGCCCCACAAGGCATCAACTCTAAACACCGAAAGCTCTATGAGGAATTCACAAGGGTGTTCAAGGAGCCCCACCTAGACTCTGAGTCCCAAACCCACTAGGAGGAGGTTCAATCCCGACCCCCTTCTGCACCTACTCCACCCCTCTTTGACATCCTAAGGTACCTCAAGACGCTCTGACAATTCGGGTGCAAGCCCTTCTACGGAGAGAAGGAGGCCGGAGCTACCATGGACTGGTTGGTGAGCCTCAAGAAGTTCATGGGTATCATCAGGATACCCTTGGAGGAAATGGTCACACTGGCAGAATTCTTTCTGGAGTCCAGCGCGAAGCGTTGTTGGGACAATGCAAGGAGCCTCTTCCTGACCACCCCTACCTTGGAGGAGTTTGAAAGGAAGCATACGGAAGAGTGCCTGGTCCCCTACCTAATCAATGAGAAGAAGGTGGAATTTTTCTAACTTCGCCAAGGAGCACGTACGGTCTTATAATATGAGACCAAATTCAACGAGTTGAGACCCTTTGCCCCAGACTTGATAGGGTCGGCCGGCCTCTGCTAGAAGTTCATTTGTCACGCCCCGACCCGGTTTGGTCGGATCCCCGTGAACAACCCGCCACTCTCCCGATTTATTAAAGGGTTTTCCCTTATTATAATTTGTAAAGAGTAAGGCGTCCTTTAAATCTGCACCATTTCCTAGAATAACATAATCAAAACTGCATGAAATTTTAAACTTTACATACTTGTCTTACAGGCATCTTAGTTGATGGTCTTTCAAGGTAGACTTTTCGAGATTTCCTGAAAGGGATATAAGGGAGGGGGTGAGTACGACTACTCAGTGAATGAGTTTACAAAGGTCTACTTTTAACTTTTAAGAAAAATATTTATATGGAGTGTGTCAGACTCCTTTCTTTTCAAAAAAATCCCTTCATTTAAAAATTTGGGTTTTCCCATTATTTCTTAGTTATCGGTGTGTCATCACCCAACACACATCCTTCATCATGAAAGTTACACACATTCGCAAGTCAGTATCACTATTGAACCCGCTAGTGGCTTCGGAGCGACTTTTCCTGCCACCCGGATAGAAGTACAACCACTTTTACCCTGGGAATGAGTGGATGTACGTGACATTCGACCCACAATCCCAAAATCACTTCTTCGTGTTCGTATGAGGACAGAGACCTCATCCTGTCTCCACCCCGGTCTCATGCGCTTGGTGCTACTCCAGATTTTGCACAGACACCTGGAACGACGATTTGCCCTTATACTCAACGGGTCGTCCAGGGCCCTTAGGACACATCACTACCCCTCATGGGCGTCTTGATGATCCCGTAATCATAGTGCATGCACAAACAATATTTTTTTATACTGTCATGTAATATGTGGTGCCACTTGACCAACGGCCCCGACTCTCAACTCAACCCGGAGTTGTTTGTCTTGATTGGTCCGTCGACCTGTCACGTCGCACTGCCGCTAGTTGACTGAGCATGTCGGTCCCATCTTGGTACCATGGCTAAACAATTCACTTATTAAGTTTTATGGCACATATATCATGTTCGTTTACGAGCTCCTGCTCGTGCAACTGGCCTTGGGCCCACTATACGAGATTTTCAAAATTGGGCATTTAGCCCCCAAGTTCCAAGACCGAGGCCCCTAGTCTATCAGAGCTATTCGAGCTCCCGTCGAGAAGGTCTCCCAAATAGTTTAAGCATTAGCACACAGTTAGGGGAGAACACTTCCGACAAAATAGGTTTTCACTATCCATTATACCAACCGGTATAAGGACATCTCCGTTCATAACCGATGAACGAGTTTTCAACTTCATTCGAGGAAGTCTCATCATACCGACTGGGTATGATCTACTTACAACCGATAATTAGTTTTTTTTTGCATAATTTTCAAATCACTTTCTCTAAGTGGTGATGATTAAAATACCACTAAATAGTGGATTTTTATACCGAGGTACTTATCATCCCCTACCGGGTATGATATAAAATTTCCACTCACCACCGATAAGTGGTTTTTATATTTAAGTTGTGCTCATCATCCCAACCGGGTATGATGTTAGTAAACCCACTCACCCGTTAATGTAGTGAATTCCACTAGACTGGTTAATTGTATTCACGCGAGCTTGTCCTTGCTGGCATTCCCAGTATTTCATGTTCCTACACGTTATGAACAACCTTGTTCATTATTACTCGGCATAACAACCTTCATTCATCTCCAATGAATGAGAAAACCCAAACTTTTAGTTATTTGTAATTAGGTCCCTAAAGTTATTTCTATTTAACTTTAAGTCCCTAATGTCGATTTTTCCTCAAATTGAGTCCCGTAACTTTTAAAATTTATGCTAGGACCTCAATTTATTCAATTTCACCCAAAAGGTGTTTAATTTCCCAAATTTCCAATTTGGTCCCCCAATTTTCCCAAAATTACCATTTTGCCCTTCTTTTACAAAAATGGTAAGTTTTGCCCCAAAAATTCCAAAATTCTTCAATTGGTCCTCCAACATTATTTTCATGCCCAATTGACCCTTAATTTCATAAAATTGTATTTTTACCCTTTGAATTTCGAAAATCCCCAAATTTTTTCCCCAATTTCAACTCTTTAACACTACCGAATTTGATTTCATCAAATTGATCGATCAAACACTTCTAATTATTGAAATTGGATTTGAAATTGAGTTCCTGCATGTTCATACAATTCTAAGAAACTTTGAATAACAGATTTTAATGTCGAAACGAGCTCAAACGGAGCTTCGTTGAAAAACATACTGTAGAGAGAGAAAGCTTCGATTACTCACTGGTAAAGGCACGACGGACCGAGATTTTGATCTGGGCAGATAGGTCTCGTCCTGAGGTTCATCCTAGAATCAAGAATCACATCAATTGATGCGGAATTGGATTAGAATTTTGTCATTGAAATTTGATCGACTCTCTCTCTAGCACCGATCGAAAATTGTAAAGGGGAGCCGAATTGACTTACCTTTCAATCCTAATTTGGCTGTGGAAAGGCTGAGAAAGTGTTGGGAGGGCTTGGTTTGGCCTGAGGAGGGCTTGAAATGGCTGATTTCAGCTTGGCCGAAATAGGGCAGTTTCGGTCCACCTGAGTTGCTTCACTATTCAATCATGTCAGTGCTTCTCCAATAATTCTTGGATTGACTATTGTTTGCTATCAGATAGCTATCTTCTCCCCGATTCTAAAGAGCCCGACCTTTGTTCAAGTCGAAGCTCTGGTTCGAGATTTACGGGAAATGGAGCAGTAAAGAGAGAGAGAGAGAAAAGTGTTCAGGTGTGAGGAGAATGAAATGGAGATAATCTCTTTATATAGGCGTAAAACCCGTGTATTAAATGGGCGAGATTTATTAATAGTATTAATATTGCCATAAATTATTGGTATTAATTCCAATAATTTAATTTTGGTATTAAATTATTTGTATTAATTCTAATAATTTAATTTAGGTATTAAATTATTAGTATTAATTAAAATAATTAAATATATATTAATTTATGGTTATTTATAATAAGGCATACATACAAATTTTTAACCGAAATTTCGGGTTATATAAAAAATTCGTAATTCCCAAAAGGTCACCCATCCTCACACTACTCTCCGGCAAGCACGTTTAACTTTGAAGTTCTTATGAAATCTAGTTCACCTTAACCAATTTGGTTTTTGTCTTTTAAAGTTTCTTAAATTTCTTTTTCAAGGTTTAATTAACCTTTTAGATCACCCGAAAGTTGTAAATTTTCATATTGCGTGTTCTCAAATGTAAACCGGCTCGGTTTTTTTACTTGGTTTAACCAGTTCTTTTCCCGATTTTTCTTAACTCAAAAGTGCGGGGTTTACATCATTGATCATCTCAATATAGATATAAGAGATTGAATGGGGGTTTTGGGATGCCCCACCGACCTGGCTGCCATTGTTGGCATGGCGCACAATTGTGAACGGTTGGTACAAACAAGGCACCGAAGGATGGAGATGGGTGAACAAAGGGAGGACAGGGGACAAGGGAGCAAAGGAAGTTCGAGAGAGTAGGGCTAGTCTTGATGGGGGAACCGACCAAGGTTCCCATGAAGGGAGGAGGGCCACCATGGCCATAGGGAGATTAGAACGTAAAGGTAAGTCAATTTGGCTCCACTCTATGAATTTCGATCAGTGTTAGAGAAAGAACCGATGAATCTTTGCTGACCGAATTCTCCCTCAATTCAACATGAATTGAGGCGATTCTTGATTATAGGAGGAACCTCAGGATGAGAGCTATCTACCCAGATTGAAAGCTCGGACCGCCGCACCCCCAACGGTAAGCTTTCGAAGCTTTCTCTCTCTACATCCAATTTTCCAGCTAAGCTCCATTTGAGCTCATCTCAGTGTCAATTCATGCGATTCAAAGTTCAATTGAATCGTATGGATGTGTAGGAACTCAAATCCACCTTCAATTTCAACAATTAACCTCGTTTGATCGGTCAATTTGATGAAATCATATTCAACCAAGTTGAAATGGGAAAATTGGGGAAAATTGTGGATTTAGAAAATTCGAGGGACTAAAGTGCAATTTCCAAAAATTGAGGGCCAATTGGCCATGAAAAAAATGTTGGAGGACCAATGGGTCGAAATTTGGAATTTTTGGGGGTCAAATTGTCATTTTTGCAAAGTAGGGGCAAAATGGTAATTTTTGAAAAGTTAGGGACCAATTTGGAAATTTTGGAAACTTGAATCCTTTTTGAGATTTTGAATAAATTGAGGACCCACAATGAATTTTTGAAAGTTTCGGGACTCAATTTGTGAAAAATTGGCATTAGGTACCTAAAGTTAAAGAAAAAGAACTTTAGGGACGTAAATGCAAATAATTAAAAGTTTGGGTATTTTATTCATTTATGATGAATGAAGGTTGTTAGGCCAAAGAATAATGAACAAGGATATTCACAACATGTCGGAACACAAAGTACGGGGAATGCTAGGAAGGCTAAGCTCGTGTGAATGCAAAAATCACTTTAAGAGAAATTCACTGCATTATCGTGTGAGTGAGATTTTTCACATCATACCCGGTTGGGATGATAAGTACCTCTAAGTGAAAACTACTACTAAGTGGCGTTTTAACATCACACTTGGATGGGGTGATGTGAGAAAATATACGAAAAAACTACTTACCGGTTGTAAGTAGATTAAACCCGGTTGGTATGATGGACTTCCTAGAAGGAAGTGGAAAACCCGTTTACCGGTTGTAAGCGAAGATGTCATCACACCTGGTTTGTGTGATAGACGATTGAAAAGATTATTTTTGTTTGAAGACCTTCTTTACGGGAACTCAAATAGCTCAGATAGGCCAAAGGCCTCGGTTTTAGAACATGGGGACTATAATGCCCGATTTTGAAAATCCCGTACAATTGGCCCAAGGCCAGTTGGCACGAGCAGAAGCTTGTAAACAAACATGAGATTAAGCCATGAAAACTTAAATGAATGATGTGTTTGGCCATGGTACCAAGACAGGTTTAACATACTCAATGGACTGGCAGTAGTACAACAAGACAGGTTGACGGACCAGTCGAGACAAACACCTACAGGTCGAGTTGAGGGTTAGGGCCGTTGGATCAGTGACACCAAAGATTAAATTTCTTATGAGGAAAACTATTGTTTTGTGCATGCACTGAGGTTCGGGGCCATGAAGACGCCCAAGAGGGGTAGTGATGCATCCGACTGGCTATTGGACGACATGGTGGAGATAAGGGCAATTTGTCATGCCAGTAGTTAGGGAAGCTCGGCGTAGCTTCATGCGCACAAGACTAGGGTGGGGTCGGGATGAGGTCTCTGTCCTCATATAGACACAGATTTTCTTTTCGGGTTTGAGGGTCAGATGTCACATACATCCACTCATTCCCAGGGTAGAAGTGGACAGACTTCGATCTAGGTGGTCGGTAAAGTCGCTCTGACACCACAAGTGGGTGCAGTGGACGGGCTGCCCTGCAAATGTGTGATCCCTTCATGATGAATGGCATGTGTTGGTTGCTAAACACACCGTTTGTGGTAAATGATGAGTAATGATTTTGGAAAGTGAGATTTTGAGGATGAAATATCTTAAAGGAAATAAGGAGTGTGGCACACTCCAAGTTAAAAATATTTTATTGAAACTTTATTTATTTTTAAAATACCCATTCACTGAGTTGTAGAAACTCACCCACTCTTTTTATTCCTTTTGAGGAATAAAGAATGACAAGCGATAACATCATGATTTACCTTATGTCAGGTATGGTTAATTTCTCTTAAGCTTGCATTATTATTGACATATGTTATTCTAGGAAACGAGGTTGAGATTTCACTTGGCTCCTCTTGAATTAAGGAAGGGGGAACCCTCTTGAACCAAGAGAACGGCGGGTTGCTCATAGGGATCTGACCAAACCGAGTCAGGGTGTAACATTTGTGATAGTGTTTATAGACGATATCCTCATATACTCACGAACCGAAGAAGAGCACCGGGCACACCTAGAGAGGACCCTGAGTACCCTGTGAGAAAACTGGTTGTACGACAAGTTCTCTAAGTGTAAATTTTGGCAACAAGAAGTGGGCTTCCTAGGGCATATAGTGTCCAAGGATGGAGTGAAGATGGATTTAGCCAAGATAGAGACCATTTCAAATTGGAAAGCCCCCACCAACCCAACCGAGATACGTAGCTTTCTTGGCCTCGCCAGGTACTACCGAAAGTTTGTGGAAGACTTCTCCAGGATCGTCGCTCCCTTAACTCACCTCACGAGGAAGGGAGTGGACTATAAGTGGGATGCCAAGTGCGACGAGTCCTTCGAAGAGCTCAAGTCTCGATTGATGACGGCCCAAGTGCTAGCCTTACCCGATGCCGACACTGGAGAATACACGGTGTATAGCGGTGCATCCGAACAAGGTTTAGGATGTGTCTTGATGCAATACGGGAAGGTTATTGCCTATGCATCGTGACAGCTAAAGCCCCATGAGAAAAATTACCCCACCCATTATCTCGAGATGGCAGCAATAGTGTTTGCCCTCAAGATATGGCGTCACTATTTGTATGGAGTTAAGTCACATCTACATCGATCACATGAGTCTGAAATACTTCCTAACCCAAAAGGAGCTCAACCTGCGGTAGAGGAGGTGGCTAGAGCTGGTAAAGAACTACGACCTGACAATCAAGTACCACCCCGGTAAGGCGAATGTGGTGGCAAACGCACTCAATCGCAAGTACCACATGGAAGTGGCCTCGGTAAGTACTAGTTACCTACCCTTATTAAGCCAACTACGCAGCTTAAGAGTGGAACTCAACTTGGACGAGAGCCAGGGTAACCTTGTGGCTAATCTAGTAGTATGACCCGACCTAGTAGACCAAATATGGGCTCTACAAAAGGAAGACAAGGAGCTCTGTCCCCATTGGGAACAGATCAGAAACGACCCAACCCAAGACATCATTATAAGAAGAAACGGGGTAATGACCTTCAAAGGATGGGTTTGGGTACTAAACCACTAGGAACTAAAAAGAGGGATACTGGAAGAAGCCCACAACTCGATGTAAATTATGCATCCAGGCAATACCAAGATGTGTCGCACCCTAAAATAGGGATATTGTTGGAAGGTAATGAAGAGGGACATCACTGAGTACGTGGCCAAATGCCTATCATGTCAGCAAATTAAGGACGAACACCAAAAACCCTCCAGACTACTGTAGCCTCACTCGATTCCCGAGTGAAAATGGGAGCATATCCCCATGGATTTCGTGATAGGGCTGCCTGTAACAAGAAGGGGTCGGCATGCCATATGGGTCATCATGGATGGGCTAACCAAGTTCACACATTTCTTACCCATCCGGGTGACAGACTCGATAGAAAAACTCGTTGCCCTGTATGTGGGGGAGATCATACGACTCCACGGGGTACCTATAAGTATAGTATCGGATCGGGACCTGAGGTTCACCTCTCAGTTTTGGCCTAGCCCACAAGTTGCCCTAGGGACTAGGCTCCACATGAGCACTGCTTTTCACCATCAACACAGATGGACAGTCAAAACAGACCATCCAAATGCTAGAAGACATACTTTGGGCATGCGTTTTGACAATGAATAAGGGTTAGGAGGATTACCTATGCCTCATGGAGTTCGCATATAACAATAGCTACGAGGCCAGCATCCAAATGGCCCCCTACGAAACCCTCTATGGACAACCTTCTCGCACGCCCCTATTCTGGGAGGAAGTAGGGGAAAGAAAACTTGAAAAGGTCGAGTTGATAGAGGATGCGTCTAAGAAAATTCGGATAATAAGGAGCCAATTCAAGATGGCTCAGGATAGGCAAAAGAGCTATGTCGACCACTGGAGAAAGAATTTGGAGTTCGAGGTCGGGGACTGAGTATTCCATAAGGTGACACCATGGAAGGGGATACTCAGGTTTCAATAGAGAGGGAAGTTGAAACCAAGGTACATTGGCTCGAATGCCATAACCCAGATGGTCAGACTAGTAGCATACCGATTGGAGTTACCCACAGACCTGCAAAGAATTCACGACATCTTCCACGAGTCACTACTGTGAAAGTACGAGCCCGACCCCAACCACGTGCAAGATCAACCACTACTCGAGATCGAGGTTGTAAACCCTGCCCATTCAAGGTAAGAAAACTGGAGAAAAAATCGGTCAACCCAAGAAAGAGAACCAAACCGGTTCACAAACCCCAATAGATAGAGAAAGGAAAAATTGGGAAATTTACACATTTCGAGTGACCCAAAGAGTCATAAAAACCATGAAAAGGGACTTTGGGATAAATTGGAAGAGAAAACCAAATCGGTTCAAGTGAACTGGACCTGAACCGGATTGAATCATTTTAACCACTATTAAACTGGTTTCTAAATTTATTTTTCTAGGTGGCTTAGAAAATTTAAATTAGAGAATTGAAGACACCATTGGATAGAGAATGAATTTAGATGAATTTACAAATTTTTTAATTTTGAAAAACTCGGTCAAATCGGGCTTGAACCGGCCGGTTTAAGCATTGAACACAGTTTGGACCGGTCTGGTCCAATTCGACACAGTGTGGTTTTTTTTCCTTCAGATTACAACACTATTCACTTGACGAAAAATTGAGCAGTGCCAACAAAGATGAAAAGTCTCTAGCCATGTGGTTTCAGGCAATAAATGATCACCATAAAAGCATTGATCGGACAACTAAGAAGTTCCCGAGCTCATCCTCATTCATCCCCCTCATACCTAAAAACTCCTCTCTCTCCCTATTGCTCCCTTTTCTGGTGAAGCTTGAACCAAAGCTCTAACTTGGGCATTTTTTTGAGCCAAAGAAGGCAAGGTCAGGTTCTTTAGATTCAAGGAGAAGTTAGCTACATGACTATAGTCTCCATTTGCTCTGAGGATCATCGAAGAACACCAGCGTGATAGAATAGTGAAGCAGCTCCAACGGACTAAAGTTGTCCTATTTCGGCCAAGATGAAAGCAGCTAATTCAAGCCCTTCTCAGGCCAAACCAAGCTCTCCCAACACTTCCTCAACCCTCATACGACCGAATTAGAGCGGAAAGGTAAGCCAATTTGGTTGCCCTTTGTGAATTCCAATCGGTGATAGAGAGAGAATCGATAGATCTTTACTGATCACATTCTCCATCAATTCGGCATGAGTTGATGCGATTCTTGATATTAGGAGAGAAACCTCAGGGTAAGAGCTATTTACCCAGATCAAAATATCGGACCGTCGCACCCCCGATGGTAAGCTTCCGAGGCTTTGTCTCTCTACATCCAATTTTCTGACGGAGCTTCATTTGAGCTCATTTCGACGTCAATTCATGTGATTCAAAGTCCAATTGAATTGTATGGATGTGTAGGAACTCAATCCACCTTTAATTTAAAAAATTAACTTTGATTAATCGATCAATTTGATGAAATCAAATCCGGTCAGGTTGAAAGGTTGAAATTGGGGGGAAATTTTGGGGATTTCAAAAATTTGAGGGACTAAAGTGCAATTTCATAAAATTGAGGGCCAATTGGGCATGGAAAACATGTTGGAGGACCAATTGGTCAATTTTGGAAAGTATTGGAGTCAATTTAACCATTTTTGTAAAGTAGGGGTAAAATGGTAATTTTGGAAAAGTTGGGGACCAAATTGGGAATTTGGGAAAACTTGAACCCCTTTTTGTAATATTAAATAAATTGAGGTCCCAAAGTAAATTTTTGAAGTTCCAGGACACAATTTGGGGAAAATTGGCATTAGAGACCTAATGTTAAAGAAAAAACTTTAGGGACCTAATCGCAAATAATGGAAAAGTTTGGGTATTTTATCCATTCGTGATGAATGAAGGCTATTTGGCCAAATGATAATGAACAATGATGTTCATATCATGTAGGAACACGAAGTACTGGGAACACCAACCAAGACAAGCTCGCGTGAAGGCAAAAAGTCGGTAAAGAGTAATTTACTACATTAACAGGTGAGTGGGAATTTTCACATCATATCTGGTTGGGATGATGAGCACCGCGGTAATGAAAACCCACTACTATGTGGGATTTGAACATCACACCTAGGTAGGGTGATGTGAGAAAATGCATGGAAAAACTACTTATCGGTTGTAAGTAGATCATACCCGATTGGTGTGATAGATAGATGAAAAGATTATTTTGTCGGAAGTACTCTCCCCTAACTGTGTGCCACTACTTAAATTTTTTTGGAGACCTTCTTGACGGGAGCTCAAATAGCTCAGATCGGCCGGAGGCCTCAGTTTTGGAACTTGGGGGCTAATATGCCCGATTTTGAAATTCTCATATAATGGGCTCAAGGCCAGTTGGCAAAAGTAGGAGCTCGGAAACAAATATGAGATTAAGCCATGAAAACTTTAATGAAAAATGTGTTTGGCCATGGTACCAAGACCGGACCGATATACATGATGGACCGATGGTAGTGCGACAAGACAGGTCAACGGACTAGTCAAGAAAAACAGATGCAAGTCGAGTTGAGGGTCAGGGTCGTTGGACCAGTGGCACCAAAAATTAAATGGCTTATGAGGAAAACTCTTATTTTGTGCATGTACTGAGGTACGAGACCTTCAAGATGCCCAAGAGGGGTAGTGATGTGTCCTAGGGGCTATTGGATGACATGGTGGAGATAAGGGCAGTTTGTCATGCCAGCAGTCATGGAAGCTCGACATAGCTTCTTGCGCATGAGACTGAGGTGGGGTCAGGATGAAGTCTCTGTCCTCATACAGACACAGAGTTTCTTTACGGAATTGAGGGTCGGATGTCGTGTACATCCACTCATTCTAAGGGTAGAAGTGGACAGGCTTCTATCTAGGTGTCCGGTAAAGTCGTTCCGATGCCACAAGTGGGTATAGTGGGCGTGCTGCCTTGCGAATGTGTGATCCCTTCATGATGAAGGACGTGTGTTGATTGTTAACACACTGACTATGGTTAATGAGGAATAATGGTTTTAAAAACCAAGAATATGAGGGTGAAATGTCTTAAAAGAAAATAAGAAGTCTTGCACACTCCAATTCAAACTATTTTCCTAAAAGTCAAGTTTTAAATACCCATTCATTGAGTTGTTGAACTCACCCCTTCCTTATACCCCTTTTCAGGTAACCAAGGGAAAACCTACCCAAAGACCTCCCGTTAACTACATCTGTAAGATAGGTATATTAAGTTTAAATTTCATATTGTTTTGATTAATGTTATTCTAGGAAAGGTACAGGTTTAAAGGATGTCTTACTCCTCATGACTTAAAAAAGGGGAAAACCCTTAATAAATCGGGAGGGTGGTGAGTTGATCATGGGGATCTGACCAAACCAAGTTGGGGTGTGACAACTTGAGTGGTATGAGAGCATCTTTCTTCGAATACATTATCAAGACTATATAACTTAAGGATTTAATTAAAACTACCTACCTTGTAGGAAGATGGCCCCAAGAAAAGTAGCCAACCAAACCCCGCTACCTTAGTCACCCCGGAAACCATGGAGAATTTCATCCCAAATGAGGAATTGAACCAAGAGTATAGGAGGACTCTTTGAGGAACATCGGGTCAAATGGGACTCAATAAGAAAACTTTCAAGGTGTTCGGGCTCAAGGACGGCGAGGCACCAAACTACCAAGAATCCCTTAGAAAGGCCCCACAATGCTTAAAAAATAGGTGGAACAGCAAAGGTCCACACAAGGAGAGGACCTATTGTAGATGTGAGCAATGGGGACACTACATGAGAAGGGGCCCAACATTATGGAGGACATGACCCGAGTGAACATGTTATGAGTGTAGAAGGTTAGGACACCTAGCAAAGGACTGTCCCACACCACAAGGAATCAAAGTGATGCCTTCCAATAATGACACCTCCACCTCTACAAAAGGTCGAAGGGATAACACTACAAGAACCACAATTCTGGCTAGGGATCCCAATTTCACTCAGGAAGAAATCTTTCTAGACCCTAGCATAGTAATGAGTACTTCCTAAATCGTCATTGTAACAATCTCCCTCGAGAGATGTTAAAACCTCAAAATTATATTATTTATTCAATGAATAAAATTATGAGTTCCTGAAAATTTCTCTGCCCCATAAATAATACAATTGTATGCCTCAATTATATGAGGAAGGATCACGGGAGAAAGATCAAGGGTAGGACATTAAGAAAACCCAGATATAGCAAGAATGTAGATAAAGAGAATTTTCCCTTAAGGAGCACTACAAGCCATCTTGGAGCAAAGAAGGAAACACCTCCTCCATAAAAGACAAGCCTAAATGATGAAAGACAACTAGGATGTCTCGAGATAGTAAGGTGTGACATACTTTGGAATAACATAGGACCCAAGTAGGGTTGTAGACTAACCTAGTGAAAAGGTGTAACTAGAAACTTTGGGAGAAGACACCCTAGGAAAAACCGGAAAAAAAGTAAGGATTACACTCTCAAAAGGACAATGTGATAGGCATCAAGGATGGGTAAAATCAAAGGACAATTGTCCTGAGACAAGTGAACTTGGAGAATAGTAGGGAGGAAACAGTTAAAGAAATGACCCTCAAGAAGGTCAGAAATCTAAACCCTAGTAAGGAAGGGGGAGGTGGAAAGGCTAGAACAGTGGAAAGGAAGGATGAAGGAAATCCTTGAAGAAATAAATGGCCGAAAATGAAATGATAACCACACTCAAGCCATAAGGAGGATATAATAAGACTTGTGCAAAGAGGTCTTGTACAAATAGTGTCAGAACCCTTCCCAAGGAAGGAGACCTTGGAAAGGCATACATGTCGCAACTAAGAAGTAATGGAACAAGTGACGAAGGATGAGGAGATGGAGTGCATGCTGAAGTGAAAGAATCAAGGGTCTCAGAAGGACAATGAAGGTGACTTAAGGATATACATTTGGATTAATGGGCAAGACATGCCTCATTATGATAAACTCCATTGAAAGAGTAAGCATTGTAAAGAAAAAGAAATTCCTTAAATGAATGATTTACGGGGGCTAAGTGAAAGAATAATCAAAGTGTTAGCATGTCAAGCAAACCCAAGTTGACATTAAGGGAAATTATTCCTAATGTGAAATATACTAATTAAGTTTTGAAGACAAAACTCCTAAAAGGAGGGGAGAGTTGTAAACCCTGCCCCTTCAAGGTAAGAAAACTGGAGAAAGAATAGGTCAACCCAACAGAGAGAACCGAACCGGTTCACGAACCCCAACCATTAGAGAAAGGGCAAATTGGGAAATTTACACATCCCGAGTGACCCAAATAGTCATAAAAACCATGGAAAGGCACTTTCAGATAAATTGTAAGAGAAAACCAAACCAGTTCAGGTGTACCAGGCCTGAACCGGTTTGAACCACTATTGAACTGGTTTCTAAATTCATTTTTCTAGGTGGCTTAGAAAATTTAAATTGGAGAATTTAAGCCACCATTGGATAGAGAATGGACCTAAACTTTCCATTTTAAGCATTGAACCTAGTTCAGATCGGTAAGGTTCAGCAAAGAACAATGTCGTTTTCTTCCTTCAAATGAGAGCACTGTTCACTCGTAAAAAAATCGAGCAGCACCGGCGAAGATGAAAAGTCTCTAGCCAGGGGGTTTTAGGCAATGAATGACCGCCATAAAGGCATCGATCGGACAGCCAAGAAATCCTCAAGCTTCCTATATAAAGAGCTCCTCCTCATTCATCATTCTCACACCTAAAAACTCTTCTCTTTCCCTACTACTCCATTTTTTTAGTGAAGCTCGAACCAAAGCTCCAACTTAGGCATTTTTTTGAGCCAAAGAAGGCCAGGTCGGGTTCTTTAGATTCAGGGAGAAGTCAGCCACACGACTATAGTCTTCATTTGCTCCGAGAATCGATGGAGAAATGTCAGCGTGATAGAATAGTGAAGTAGCTCTAGCAGATCGAAGGTGCCCTATTTCGGTCGAGTTGAAAATGGCCAATTTGAGCCCTTCTCAAGCAAAACCAAGCTCTTCCAACACTTCCTCAGCCCTCATACGACCGAATTAGAGTGGAAAGGTAAGCCAATTTGGCTCCCATCTCTAAATTTCGATCGGTGCTAGAGAGAGAACTGACGGGTCTTTGCTTACCAAATTATCCGTCAATTTGACAGGAATTGATGCGATTCTTGATCCTAGAAGGAACCTCAGGACAAGAGCTATCTGCCCAGATCAAAAGCTCGGACCGTTGCACCCCCAACGGTAAGCTTTCAAAGTTTTCTCTCTCTATGTCTAGTTTTTCAATGAAGCTTCATTTGAGCTCATTCCGGTATCAATTCATGTGATTCAAAGTGCAATTGAATCATATGGATGTGTAGGAACTCTAATCCACCTTCAATTTCAACAATTAAATTCAATTGATTGGTCAATTTGATAAAATCAAATCTAGTCAGGTTGAAAGGTTGAAATTGGGGGAAATTTTGGGGATTTTGAAAATTTGAGGGACTAAAGTGCAATTTCTTAAAACTGAGGGCCAATTGAGCATCGAAAAGATGTTGGAGGTCTAATTGGTAAATTTTGGAAATTATTGGAGTCAATTTTACTATTTTTGTAAAGTAGGGGCAAAATGGAAATTTTGGAAAAGTTAGGGATCAAATTGGAAATTTGGGAAAACTTGAACCCCTTATTGTAATTTTGAATAAATTGAGGTTCTAAAGTAAATTCATAAAGTTCCGAGACTCAATTTGGGGAAAATTGGCATTAGGGACCTAAAGTTAAAGAAAAAGAACTTTAGGGACCTAATCACAAATAATTGAAAAGTTTAGGTATTTTACCCATTCGTGATGAATGAAGGCTATTAGGCCAAAGGATAATGAACAAGGATGTTCATATCATGTAGGAACACAAAGTACCAAGAACGCCAGCTAAGACAAGCTCACATGAAGGCAAAAAGTCGGCCAAGAGGAATTCACTACATTAACGGGTGAGTGGGAATTTTCACATCATACCTGGTTGGGATGATGAGCATTTCGGTAATGAAAACCCACTACTATATAGGATTTCAACATCACACCTGGTAGGGTGATGTGAGAAAATGTACGAAAAAATTATTTATCGGTTCTAAGTATATCATACCCGGTTGGTATAATGAACTTCCTAAAAGGAAGTAGAAAACTCATTTATCGGTTATAAGCGGAGATGTCCTCATACCCGGTTGGTGTGATGTACAGATGAAAAGATTATTTTGTCGAAAGTACTCTCCCCTGACTATGTGTCACTACTTAATCTTTTGGGGAGACCTTCTTGACGGGAGCTCAAATAGCTCAAATAGACTGGAGGCCTCGGTTTTGGATCTTAGGGGCTAATATGCCTGATTTTAAAAATCTCGTACAGTGGGCCCAAGGCTAGTTGGCACGAACAGGAGCTCGTAAACAAACATGAGATTAAGCCATGAAAACTTCAATGAAAGATGTGTTTGGCCATGGTACCAAGACAGTACCAACATATTCAATGTGGTGGAAATGTGACAAGACAGGTCAACAGACTAGTCAAGACAAAGAGCTGCAAGTCGAGTTGAGGGTCGGGGCCGTTTGACCAGTGGCACCAATGATTAAATGGATTATGAGGAAAACTCTTGTTTTGTGCATGCACTGAGGTACGGGACCTTCAAGACGCCCAAGAGGGGTAGTGATGCGTCATAGGGACTATTGGACGACATGGTGGAGATAAGGGCAATTTGTCGTCCCATCAGTCACGGAAGCTCGACGAGCTTCATGCGCATGAGACCGGGGTGGGGTCGGGATGAGGTCTTTGTCCTTATACAAACACAAAGTTTCTTTACGGGATTGAGGGTCGAATGTCGCGTACATCCACTCATTCTCAGGGTAAAAGTGGATAGGCTTCTATTTAGGTGGCTGGTAAAGTTGCTCCGACGCCACAAGTGTGTGTAGTGGGCGTGCTGCCCTGCGAATGTGTGATCCCTTCATGATGAAGGGCGTGTGTTAATTGTTAACACACCGACTGTGGTTAATGAGGAATAATAGTTTTGAAAACTGAGATTTTGAGAATGAAATATCTTAAAAGAAAATAAGGAGCACACTCCAATTCAAACTATTTTTCTAAAAGTCAAGTTTTAAACATCCATTCACTGAGTTGTTGAAGTCATCCCCTCCCTTATACCCCTTTTTAGTTAACCAAGGGAAAACCTACCCAAAGACCTCTAGTTAACTACACATGTAAGACATGTATGTTAAGATTAAATTTCATGCAATTTTGATTAATGTTATTCTAGGAAAGATACATGTTTAAAGGATGCATTACTCCTCGCGTCTTAAAGAAGGGGAAAACCCTCAATAAACCAGGAGAGTGTCGGGTTGATCATAAGGATCTGACCAAACTAGTGGGGCGTGATAGAGGTAGACCTGATCTATGAAGTAGAACCCGTTCGGATCCTGGACCGACGTGAGAACAACCTCCGGAATAAGAATATTCCCATGGTGAAGGTTCTTTAGCGAAATGGTCAAGTGAAGGAGGAAACTTGGGAAGTTAAGTCAACCATGAGGGGTAGATACCCCCAATTGTATAACATGTAACAGTTTTGAGGACAAAACTCCTAAAATGAGGAGAGAGTTGTAAAACCCATTCTATGGGACCAAAGAAAATCGGGAAAAGAACTGTTATAGATTTATATGCGAAGAAATTAGTCGATTAATGAACGAAAAATAGTTAATGTGGGAAATTGGAAAATCTCAGTTGACCAAAAATTCACAAAAATTACAAGGAAGAACAGGGAAGAAGAATTGAGGATAGAACTAGACTGGTTCGAGGTGAACCAGACCCGAACTAGATTGAACCGATTTACGAATTCATTTTTCTAGGTGACTTAAAAATGTCAATTTGGGAAATTGAGGCCACCATTAGATAGAAAATAAATTTAGATGAATTTAGAAGTTTTTAAATTTCAAAAAACTGGTCGAATCGTTTCAAAAAGCCAGTGGGAGGCTTCCACATATTCGGTCAATGGTCAATTGGTGCCCTGTCACCATGTCACACAGAAATGAGAGGCTACCACGTGTTCGGTCAATGGGTCAACGGCTGACGCGGTAGGTGAGTTGGACCTCCAAGTTAGAAAAACAAGCCAATCACAGCACGCCACATGGTAGGACCACCACATCATTGTCTTCAACCTTCAGACGCTGATAGAGAGAATGGAGGAGAGAGAGACATCAAAAAAGCTAGAGTCTCCAGCAAATCGAAAAACTCTCAGGTTAGGTTGCCGACAACCGAGTCGGAGGCTGATTCTTACGCCGGCAGGTAGCATGAATAGTTGTCGAGCTCCCTATATAAAGAGCACCCCTCCATTCATTCTCAGCATCCCACAATCGAGTGAAGAAGAAGAAGAAGAAGAAGAGTGCATTTTTCGGCGAGCTACAAACCAAAGTTCTGGCAACATGACTTTTCTCAGCCTCTAAAGCCACATTGGGTGTCTTTGGAATCGGGAAGAAATTCTCTACCTAGCCCTACCCTCAGTTTAGCCGAAGAGCCACCGAGGAAGAACGAGGAAACCCGAATAGTACCACCGCTCCTCGGCCAAGAAACTACTCAACCCTCTGCCACCACTTCGAGCTTCCCCACGACCAATTGGGGCCAAACCCATCCCCCTACAACCCACCGAGAAGTGTGCCAACCTTCCCTCGAGCTAAGAAGGTATGCTCCCTCCTCCCTCCTCCCTCCTTCACTGAAAAACACTATTCACAGTCGATTTTTGCAAAAACTTTAACACTGAAATTCGCATTACTCAGGTCATTAATTGAGATATGGTTTGATCCAAGGAGGATTCCTACGATGAGAGATTGGTAGCCAAAGCTCTGGTCACTGAACCCTGACCGATAAGATATCGAAGCTTTTTCTCTCTATACTGTATTTTCCAGCGAAGCTTCGTTTGAGCTCATTTTTTAGCCAAATGAAGTGATTCTGTGCTTAAAATGACGAGAAAAACATAAAGGAAGTGATCCAAATCACGAATGGGGACAATTAACCACATTTTGATAGTTAATTTGATGAAATTGAGATTCGGGGCCAAAATGCAAATTTTGAGAAATTTGGGGAAATTAGGGATTTTAAAAAATTGGGGGCCGAATGGAAAATTGATAAAATTGATGTCATTTTCATGAAATTCCCTCCGAATTAAGGGTCAGTTAGGCAAATTGGATAAAATGGAGGACCAATTTGCCAAATTTGAGAAGTTATGGTCAAATTACAATTTTGGGAAAATTTGTGGCTAAATGGCAATTTTAGAAAATTGTGGTGCCCATGGGAAATTTTGATAAAAATAAGGACCCATAAAATATAATTGGAAAACCTAGGGGCTTGAAGAAAAAGGGGCAATTAAGGTCTTAAAGGTAAATGCACAAACCTCATGGACCAAAGTGCAATTAAGGCAAAATATGAGAGCCTATATGCAAATGCTCAAAGTGATGCAATCCCTTAATCTAGTACCCTAATAAGGATATTCATGTCATGTAGGAGCAGACTGCTCGAGCGCCGACTTCTAGAAGGATATCGCGAGGGTAGACTCTGTTGGGACGACCACGCCAAGATTGTCGGGTGAGTGGGGACCGTTATGACGTCAATTCTAGTTGGAATGACAGCTTAGTTTTAAAAATCATTTTCTCTGAATTAGCCTCCCCTAATTGGGAGACTCTGCTTAAAACATTTGGGAGCTAATTTTGGGCTTAGGCTCGGTATGCCAGTGGGCCTAATGCCAATGTATACGGGTATTGACCCGTCCAGAACAAGTATGTGATAAATGATGCTAAAAGATCCAAATAATGGGAACTTTGTGTGATACCCATCGAACCAAGTCTGAGTTGTCGAGCTTGTTGGGCCAAACCGCTACTCTGCTGAAGTCAGGTTGTCGAACCTGTTGGGTTAGTACGCGTGGATCGAAGCCAAGCCGACAGATCGTTGCGCTGGAGCGCCAAAGATAAAGGCTATAATAAAAAAAGAGATTGTTGATTGTTCCTGCACTGTGATGTTGGGCCATTAGGACACTTGGCATGAGGTAGTGATGGAGCCCAAGTACTGCTGGACAACCCAGGGTGCATAAGGATGGTTTGTTGTTTAGTAGGTCGTGATGCTCGAGGAAGCTTCCTACGCACTAAGACCGATGCAATAGGGGAAATAAGGTCTCGTGCCACTAAGTAGACATGATAAAGCGATCAGGGTTTGAGGGTCGAACTATTGATGTCCACTCAAACTCCAGGTAGACGTAGTGCACCTCTATCAGAGTGGACAGTAAAGGTGCTTCGCTCCACAAGTATAATGGTCGGGTACTGTTCTGCGAACATGTGATCCCTCCTATGATAGGAGGGCGGTTGTTGATCGTGTAAACATAAAGATCTGAGAAGAAACTATTGATGGAAAATCAAACATTTGAAAATGCTTAATCGAATGTTTCCTAAAAGATTTTTCCCCTACTCACTAAGTTGTCGAACTCACCCCCTCCCTCTAAACATTTTTAGGAAGAAACGCGACTATGCCAGCCTCATCCTCCCCAGATCCCATCCTAAGTATAAAGATTTAAAATTTTAGTTTTGTTTAATGTTGTCCAGGGAAAACATGACAGATACTATGCTTGACTCTCTTCTATCTCCTAGAGGAGCCCCTTATTGAGGTCCAGGAGAGTGGCGAGTTGTTCATAGGACCTCGATCAAACCGGGTCGAGGCGTGTCATAGGGAGCAGCCCAATTTATATGGAGGTGATCTAGACCTACGTGGCAATCTTGCCATAGGTTTCTTTATTCATTTCATAGCCTAAGACCTCAGTAATGGATTAATTTCTCCAAGTGGTGGATTCGGGTTGTCTCGGTGAGTTCTAGGGTAAAAATAGGAGAATCCACGTAAGCAGTTGGCTGATAAAGATGACACACACGCATGTGACCACACATGTGTGTGCTCGACGTCCCAGCTGACTGGTTCAACACAACAGCAAACTAGTTTTCGGCAAATTTTTTGGTCGGTTCAGCAGTTTTTGGCACGGTTCACCCCTTTCCCGATTGGTTCTTGAGAAAATAAAATTACCTAAAAATTATACATTCAATTTCCTATTTAATGGACTCAAGAACCACTTCATTTGGACTTGTTTAGTACCCTCTAAAATTCAGGGATTTTGGGACTCCCCTCAGTCTAAACTAGTTCTATCCTGGTTTCATTCCAATCCTCATGTTTCAAGGCACTCCCAATTGTCTTCCAAGCTCCAATTTACCCCTATTGGCCCCTCTATTGATCCCTCTCTTCCTTTCTGGTCCAGTTGGGTTTCCCGATTGGCATTTTGTCTCCCAGTTTGATCTCATTCCTCGTTTATGAATTGAGAATTTCCTGGTGTTACATAGTTAATGCAATTAACTTCATAGGGGGATCGGTAGCTCAATTATCAGCTGATCTCTATAATTTGTAGTGTACAATTTGATTCAAAATTAAATAAATTGAAAAAATATTTGTGACAGTGCGACCATAATTCTTGTCGGGCAATGGGGGAAACTCGTGGGTGAGTTGGGTTGACTCGTCTCAATTCCAACTAACATGACTTTCCTTCTTTTCCTCATTGTTTCTTCAAATTAAATTAACATTTTTCTCTTTTTGGGTCCCCACAATAATTTAATCTGAAATCATGGCCCCATTTGGGCGAAAACCAACTTTTTTCTAGAAACCTCGATTTTCGTACTTGGGGATCTAATCCCTAATCTGATCAAATCTCTATTCCCGGCATCGGGTTTCATTTCTCATTTCCAACATTGGGTTATGATCCGATTTGATTATCCAAATCTCGAATTGGGTTTCATTTCTAGTTCAGGGTTCCATTCGCGATTTAGGTTTTGATCCTTGGTTCGGGATTTCATTACCGATTTCAGATTTCATACTCAGTTCGGGATTTCATTCACAGTTTTAGTTCTCATTCTCAATTAAGGGTCTCATTTCCTTACTTAGGTTCTTATTCATAGTTCGAGATTCCATTCCTAGCTTATCCTTAATTTTCAGTCCACCTGGGCTTAACCCGGGTTTCAAAAGTTTTCGTATTTCCATAAGTACCCGTCCAATTATCACATTGTTGGTTCAGATAAATATACTCGTCAAACATCGTGTGCTTAGGTTAGGAGCTAACATACAAACAGTAGCTTCAGTAGTGAACCCCACAAAAAAGTGAGAATGAAAAACCAAATATGCATTTTTAAGTTGTGATAGCATCGAGGCCATGAAGGACTCGATGAGCGGTTTTTGCACTCACTAAGTATTGCTCACCCACTCACCTTAAAACATTTCAACAATTTCTAAGCAAAAGAGTACGAGTATAAGAGTACCCTACAATGTAAAATGACTAAAGACAAGGTAATTGGATTAACAAGTGTATTCATAGCATATACTCATTTTCTAGTATTTTAATTGTGAGTTATGTTCAATTTAAAATCATATTCAAAGTTTAAATTTTGTGTGGTTTTTGTTGTTATGTAATAATGCTAGTTTTTCCATATGTTGGTCCTACTATAATGTGTTATCAAGTATCATAGTATGTGATAGTTATTATGTCAGTTTGGTTGATTGAGTCGGGGCATGAAATCCAATTTCGATTACAAATTTTAAAAAAATTATTATAAGTTTAATCAAACATAAGTTGACCAATTTTTAAGATTTTAGTTCAAATTTATTCTCAATTCAATTTTATTTTGTTCTCGATTAAAATATAGTATTCCAATATAATTTAGTTTCTAAAAGTATAGTACTATATTTTTTATGACTAAATAGGTCAAATACTATATTGGATTTAGAGAAGTATATTTACGAATACCATATCTCAAAAAAGGGTCTTATATCATATATAGGAAATGTGATTTGGTTCAAATATGAGAATATATGTTGATCCTAGGACCATGTACCTCCCTATCCCATTGAAGGTATCAAATATCTATGTTGATCCTAGTACGAGGACATTCTCCCTATATAATGAAGGTATAGTATACTCATTGATGGACACTTCAATTATTGTTATCTCTTGAATGACACATGCTTGATAGGGTGTTATGGCAATGAAATAGAAAATAGGGTGTTATGGCAATGAAATAGAAAATAGGATGTTAGTATGAAGTTTGCATATGCTTTACCGTTGAGCGAGGTGAAATGAATAGGTACGATTAGTATCGTCATCTTATATAACTTAGAAAAAGGTATAAAATTAATCTTGAAAATGAAATAACAACCTAAAATTAAAAATAAAACTTGTTATGTATCCATAAATACCAATTTCATATTTGCATGTTTTATACTTATAATAATAATAATAAATTTTTGTGTAAAGGCAATAACACATATGTATAATGATGAACATGGCTATAGTAGTTTTTTTTTACAATCACTATCTACTAACATTATTTTTTTTATTATGGTTGAGAAAAAGAAGGTTTCTCTTGCCCAAAAAAAATTGGGTACATGAATAAAAAAGGTAAAAGGCAATAGGGGGCAGTTGGACCGGCCGATATGGTTGACCTTTACCTGATCTCTCGGAGGAACCAAACCAGAGGAGCAAATACTGCGTTTGCCCGGGACTACGAGTGTTTTGAGCAAACCGGGAACGTGAGATCCACACTTCTATCTCATAGGCGTACAAACACCCGGCTTTCGTATTAAAAGTTAAGCATCAGACTCAACCGAACCAGCGTGTGGATAGCACGGCGTCGTTTCCTCGCTCGTTCACCCCACTACTTTGTTAAGGAGGAAGTCTTCATCTTCTTCCTCTCCTGCATCCTGTTCTTACCTAACTCCTCCCACCCAATCCGTGTTCCCGTCGCTGCAATCGAGGTACTGCTTCGAATTCCGCCTCCCATCAGGATTCCTTTTTCTGTTTTTATGAAGTTGAGTTTTTATTCGACAATTTCCATTGTTGAGGAGCTGTTCTTAGTCGAGGATTCATGTCGTCCGCCGATATGATTGAATCATTGATCCATTCATTTCTCTGTTCAGCGAATTTTGTCTACGATTTATCTTTCTTCTTAAATTTGGGTTCTCATCTGGAACTTTCATAAGATTTCTGGTGCATCCTTCGTATTGGTCGCTAGCTTAGTACCATTAGTTTCCGTAGTTGTTAGTTTTTTGTTTGTATTTGTGATTCTGGTGGTTGAAAGTTAAGTGATTTCATGTCTGGATCTGATGGGGATCTGAAACTTTATGCTCGTCGTAGGAATTAGTGGCCTTTGAAGAAGTCAAACTATGATTAAGAAGTTCAAGAACAGGATGATTAAAACATTGCGAACCTCTTTCTATCGTGGCTTCTGTGATTTTACTTGGTGGAATTATGGGAATGATTGATCAGTTTGATGCTTGTTTCCCAATGTTTTAATAGTGATTGTTTATAAGATAAGGCATGATTCCCAACCGATCTTGCTGTATCCTTCATGGCTTGGTTCTTATGGTTATTGAAGTATGACTTCTGGTCCTGCATTCTCCTGCTTTTCACGTAATTGTATGCATTTTAATTCTATCCATACGTGGTGTGCCATTTTCAATTCTGAGGGTTGATTTGGAAACTTGTAATCATGATCATTTCACTTGCTTTCTCAAGCATGTGTTTAAATCCCAAATATTTGTGTAGAACTGTTGGTTCTCTGTCATGTGACTTGTTATCATAAACAACTGCTCATATGCACTTGCATCCCATTCGTGCAGAAATACAACTTTATTGTGTGAATGATGGATGCGTTCTTCGGAGAGTTAAGAGAGGAGTCAATCCCTTCTCAGATGGACATCTTTAGGTGCCCATTTTTGAGGAACATTAATGCACCTACTAATTTCTCTTTTGCCTCCACCGTGCCATTCTCAATGCTTGTAAGTTTAGACTTCTCTTTATATTATCTCTCTGCATCTCAAATTGGTGTTGAAGTTTTCTTAAACTGAAAGGTGTCATTTAGAAGTTGGATTGTATTTATCACAGAGGTTATTGAATAGAATGAATAGATTCTGAGGAATATATTTCTTTTTTTATTCAGGTAAGTAGAGGCAAAGTGCCAATATTTGAAGATGGTCCCAATTTTGATATGGCATTCAGGCTTTTCCATGGCCATGATGGAGTAGTCCCACTGTCGGAGAGATCGTGCACCCGCATGGAGAAAGAGCAGCATGAGGCTGCTCCACCTCAGTTTCACCCTTTGGCTGCAAAGGCAGCTACCATAAGTCTCTCATCCTTTGGATTTGGAGGGCCTTTTGGCTTCGATTCATTCTTTCAGAATTCTAACAGTCAGAAACGAAAATCAAAATCGTCCAAGGACAATTCTTCACAGGTAAATGAATGATCATTTCTATCTGCTAATTATTATGGAAGCATTTGGATCTTCTGAAGTGTGTATTTTGGCTCTAATTATTGATTCACGGGAATGTACATCAGGGAAAGTCAGATCATGAGGCTGTGGGCAATGAGTGGTTGGAAAGCGGAAACTGTCCTATTGCAAAGTCTTATCGTGCAGTGAGCAGTGTATTGCCCCTTGTGGCAAAGGTCCTACAGCCTCCTCCTGGGATGAAGTTCAGGTGCCCCCCAGCAATAGTCGCAGCTCGAGCAGCCATAGCACGGACTACTTTTGCTAAGAACCTTAGGCCACAGCCTTTACCAGCAAAGGTCCTTGTGATCGGACTTCTAGGAATGGCAGCAAATGTCCCCTTAGGTATTTGGAGGGAACATACTAAGAAGTTCTCTCCTTCTTGGTTTGCTGCTGTCCACGCTGCCGTTCCCTTTATTGCAATGCTCAGGAAGTCAATTTTGATGCCAAAATCAGCAATGGCCTTCACTATTGGTGCATCTGTTCTGGGTCAAGTTATTGGGTCAAGGGCAGAACGCAACCGACTGAAGGCAATAGCTGCTAAGAAACTTTCTCTACTTGAGACAGCGTCCAAAGTTGGTGATGCCAGTCAGTTCAAGATGATTGAGGTGAAAGGCCACCACTGCAGGAACTCAATGGAGTGGGAACAACTGACTCTTGAGGTGGCTGGACCCTCTTCTTCAACTGATGTGTTCTGCTGATACTTGACATTATTGTGCTGTCTACCCAGTAAATTCTTCTGGGTCCGAGGTGTAATTCATATGTTATATACAATACAATCATTTCCTTGGTGAGTCCAGTGTCCCCTTTTCCATCTGATGTTGAACAAGGAAGAGGAATTGGGAAGCTTCTTGTTGATGTGCCTGTCTTTGAAATAGTGTAAGTTGCTTAAGTCTCTCCCTGTGAGATTTAATATTCTGGTGATATTACTTCAGTTGAAAAGCATAGGAGCTCGAGAATTTCTTCTGTATGCTATCACCAGCTCAAATGTATAGGATTTACAGGTTTAACTTTTAGAAAAAAAACTATAAATGACTTAGGAATAGAGAAGTAATTACAAATACCCAATGAATCAAGGTTTTCAATAAATGATTCAATCTGCTCCTATGCCTTAGAGATTTGAGGAATTGGGAAGATTCTAGCAATCAAAATGTAGAAAAGAGGAGAAAAAGCAAAAAAGAAGGGCAAAAGCTGCTAGATTTAGAAGATAGCTTGCCCTTGGGTTTGTTTGCTTCTTCCCGTGGCCTCTGTTTCAAGTTGGGTAGCAGAATTGTTTCACCAGCATCTCCAGCAGACTCTGAAGACCAGAATTTTCCTTTTCCTCACCACTCCTGTAAATTAGCTGGATATATGTTTTACTATCTTTGGCAGATAGTAATGCACATATTGCCACCGGTGTGAGTTCCTGTAATTTCTCCACCTGTCTTTTTTTCTGCAGGAAAAAAGAGTTTAACAAGTCAAACAGTACAAAGGCATAACTTGGAATTGCTTTCCGTTTCATTGTTTAGCATCTCCTTCAATTACTGATACTCGTGCAGCATATGGAATAAAGGTGCAAATCCTTTTCTGGAAAGTTTACAACCAACAGACTTCCTTTTAGCTGTGAACTTCAATCACAAATGACTGTTCTGCTAACCACAAAGATTCCTTTGGAGCTCATTTCCTGGGAGGCTCTTAGGCTCTCGGATGCGATAAATGTACACAGACCTCCATCTCAATGCAAAAGATACATTCACCCAAGCAAGGGACGAGGACACTTACCCAAATGGACCATTTCAATCCTAAGTAAAGAGAGCACTGGATGGAAGACGATTTGTTTATACCAACTTGCTTCTCCATCGAGAATCAAAATATTCTTCACCCTACAGCTTTAGAAAAAACAGCACTCCGCTTTCTGGTTTTGATCATGCCTTACAAACGAGGCTACTGCAATGGGGTCCACCAAGAAATAAAGGACCAAAATTCACTGGTCGCAAGAAATTTTCCTGCACCCCTTTGCCTCTAATATATTCTTTCCTTGCCTTGAGTAATGCAAGAAGGAACAAATTCTTCTCCATCAAATTTTAGAACATCAATTCTTCCTCTGAAAGGAACGGCCTATGGCCCATACAGAACTATGAGAAATATTCATCACCTCTATTATGATGAAATCTACAAATTCCTTTTGCTACTTGGCAATCACAGAAAACAATATCGAAATACATGAACTTCACACATTTTCTCAATTCTAGTGTAAATTTTGTACTATCTACATCAAATTTAAAATTTTGTGATAGAATTAAGCAACCCTGCAAAGTTTGTGCATTTCAGATCATTTACCCTGGTACTAAACCCCTAGAAACTTTGCTCTAATGGTCATACCTGACAGTAAAAACTAACTCTATTTACCAGACACTAACCTGACCGTACATAGCTCATGTCTCTACACTAATTTGCACGTTGATAGGATAAGATTGTTGGTTTACTTAATGGTTTATGTCAAGTATGCATAAAGCTAGAGAGAATATCATATCACATCTCAATGGCAGACACTTGCAGCAAAAGGGTATCCGCATTTTCTTTTTGATTGTTGGTTGCTCTATTCTGTCAAAAGGAAGAACTGAAATTAAATTAAGAGCAATATTATACGTTCATCATTTGCCATCTCTATCCTATCTTACCTACACTCATGAGAAGCAGAGAGAGATCGTGAGATAATCAGAGCAGAACAAAGAGAGAGAAGGGACAGAGTTTTCTGGGCGGAAAGGAATATGTACCGTTTCAGCAACACAGTGATAGGGTTCCTGAACCTCTTCACCCTCCTCGCGTCGATACCGATAATCGGGGCGGGGCTGTGGATGGCGAAGAGCAGCACGACCTGCGTGAACTTCCTGCAGATGCCGCTGCTGGTGATCGGATTCGTGGTGCTGGTGGTCTCGCTGGCGGGATTCATTGGAGCCTGCTTCCGCGTAGCGTGGGCCCTGTGGGTGTACCTGGTGGTGATGCTATGCCTCATCGGCACACTCCTAGGGCTCACCATCTTCGGCCTCGTGGTCACGGGGCCCGGCGGTGGCGTGGATGTCCCAGGGAGGAACTACCGGGAGTACAGGCTAGGAGACTACTCGCCATGGCTGAGGAATCGGGTGGGGGACCCGCAGTACTGGGGCACCATCCGGAACTGCATCATCGGCTCCAGCACCTGCGCGAAGATCACCTCGTGGGGACCGCTTGATTACCTTGAGCGGGATATGACTCCGATCCAGGTACGCGCGGAGCTGCCATAACAGTACATATGCTCAACTTACAAGGTAGATATGATTAAATATTTGAATAATAATTAAATTGATATTAAAATATATAAGTGAATTGAAGAATTTGTTCCAAATCCAGAAAAAAAATTGTTGGGAGGCCTCAAAATGCTCTTTCTATTCCTTCATGCCATTAATGGTCTTCCTCCGTTATCACGTTGTTGCAGTCAGGCTGCTGCAAGCCGCCGACTGCTTGCACATACAACACCGCAGTGGTGGTGGCTGCGACGGTGCAGGATCCCGACTGCTACAGGTGGAGCAACGCGCCTACGATGCTATGCTACGAGTGTGACTCGTGCAAGGCCGGGGTGCTGGAGAACATAAGGACTAACTGGCACAAGATATCGGTGCTGTGCATCGTGGTGCTCGTGCTGCTCATCGGCATCTACTCGATCGGGTGCTGTGCCTTCAGGAACGCGAGGCGCGCAGAGACCGATTACCCCCACGGCGAGAACCGGATGAGCAAGGTCCGCCCCAGATGGGACTACTACTGGTAAGTCCACCAGCCATATTCGCTCATTATATCTTTTTTTTTAATATATTCGGGGCTCTGAAATATTAATGCATGCTTGCATTGTCTGTGTACGTGTGCTGTGTGTCACAGGTGGAGGTGGTGGCATGACTTCAAAGAATGGCTATACTGAGCTGAATTCATCCGCAATTTTTTTCCATCTCCTCTGCCCCTTTTTTTCCTTCAGTGCTTTGCTTTTAAGAGTGATGGGCATATGCATGTATTTGATCAATCTCTCTGTATAATATTCCATATGTTAAGGATTCCTCAATTTCGTTCAATTTCTTTGTACTGTGATGTGCTTTTCGTCTTTCCCAACTAAGGGTAGCTTTTCCATATTGACAATGGATGGAGATGACTATTATCTGTGGGGCTAAGCCGTAGATCATCATCCACCCAATGCCCGTTAGGATTCTGGGTGGCTGTCAATTGATTCCTCTTCACATATAAGGCACATGATTGTAGTGACTCGCAAATCCAGTGCCTATAGTAAAATAATAAGAGGAAGAGCAATAATGTATAACAAGGTGTCAATGTTCCACATCTCTGTTGCCCAATGTTGTGACTTAACCAGAACACAGATTCTTTTGTGCTATACACTTTTGATTGTCCAAGAGGTGTCAAACTGTATCTGCCGCTTCTCTCTGAGAATCTTCTGCAGGCCGAGCAGAAGCCATTTTCTCTGCTGCAAGCCTCTCTTCCAAGGCCCGAGCTCCTCGTTCTCTGTTACCAGTTTTCAGCCAGAACATGAAAAGGTCCTTTATCATCATCTTATTATATAGGTCAACACAATCTTCAATTCTGCTTCTTACTGTGGTTGCACGCTATAGTAAAACTTTTCTTTAAAATCTGGAACTTCTAGGCTTCAACTGAAATGGTAAAAGGCAATCAAAGGAAATTACCTCCTTCTAGTAGCATCAATAGGATGTGAACCAAGCATCCCGAAGTCTTTGAGGGTATAATCATGGGCATCATTAGATGTTTCAAATGGCCCACACAGTGTACGGGCAAATGCTGAAGCAATTGGATTAATGATTGGCCTACATTTCAATCAACAAGAGTCATCCCAGAGGAAAGGATGCAGTTCTTACTTTGAAAAAACTTTCTATATTGCAGGCTCAGCACTTCAAATAAGAAACAAGTGGAAAAAACTTTCTATATTGCGTATTAGGGAGTTATGGAACAAACAACTCAGTAAAACACCTAAAAAATTCTGGGAAGAATGAAGCAAGTGAAAAATCATCACTTGTGTCTCCCCTGAATTGAGTTTCTGGCATCCTCTGTATGAATCTAAGATAGATCCAGCCCATATATGTACCAAATACCAAGATAGGAGTATAAGCTGCCGGCTCCGGTATAAAGAAGCTTGCAGCAATGGCCAATAATAGCATGATAGATGGAAACCACTGGATCATGTCAAAAGCAACAAGCAGTGAATGAGAAAAAAAGCTAGATTTACAATTAAATGAAACATGAGGAGCATGATTCTATTTAAAATTGCCATGTACCCTTGCTTTGATCCTCAAGAAAGGCAGTTCTTGATCAGGTACAATTTGCTTGATGCCAACCAAGAAACCGGCAAGGACCCCGTGGAAACCTGATATGGGCATATACCTTGACGAATTGATAACAAACAAAATGAAGCAAAATGAATCAGAGCCTCCTATTGGCATATATAGAAGATTCCATTTAGCACAGAGAAATATTCATGAAAACCTCAAAATTGTGGATCTAGACTAAACTTGAACACACCCACTAAAAAACAGTAGTATATATTTTAATAGACCATACCATCTGCCAGCAGTGTAAAATAAATCCCTGAAATATATAAGCCAGATGAAATATATAAATTTCTTCAGTAAGCAATTACATATAAATTCCCTCACAGGTAACTTTCCTCCCTTCTCATGTAGTATAATGAGATTTCAGTGACAAAAACACAGAGAGAAGTCAAAAAGTTGACCACAAATATGAACTTCACCAACTCCCTTGAACCCCATATAGGCTCGAGCAGCCTTCCCATGAAAAGAAGACCAACAATGCTGATGAAAACCTAGAAAAAAAATCGAGGAAAAGAACTATTGGACGATGAAAATAGAGGTCAGCATAATTCTCATAAGAAGAAGTGGCTTTAAAAATGCATACTCCATAGACTGATTGCTCAATGTAACCGGAAGTTACAAGATTCAAAGGAAAAGGAATTGTCCTGCAAGGAGAAAACAAATTCGATGAAGGGCTCAATACTTTATGCATTTGGACTAATCAAAATTGTGCATCAATAGTCTTCTTGATCTAACATACTGAAACAATCATCTGTGAGTATTGAGGTTAATTCCATCTCTCATGTATCAAATAAGAAGTTATTACTGTCATACAAGGGAAATAATAGCACTTGAAGATCACAGTATGAAATCAATGCCACGGATGAATCTCACATTTGATACACAACAACAACACTCACACCTCACACGATATAGCAAATAAATAAGCCATAAATAGTTTATAAAAAAGAAGTGAATGTAGGGATACCTGGCAGGAATCAGAGCCAAGTAAGAGATAGTGGCAGGGATGATATGCACCGTCAAGTATCCGCTGACAAGCACCACAGCCAAGCCCTTGCAGAGCTTTGTGAATCCACCATTCAAGACTGCTCTCTGAAATCCCATCCTCAAACTAACTGGAATCAGCACTAATCATCAGGACGTAAGATCGCGATCCGCTGGATGAACAAATTCAAAAGCTTACTCCGGCAAGGAGAGCAGAACTCATGGCGCCGGAATAGGAACTGGAATAGTTTTGTCAATGTGGAGGCAATTCGTCCGGGATGGTTTATGGAGAAGATTACAGAGATTCGAGGTTGGAAGCATTCAGGGGAAAGAAAATGTATTCAATTGTTTATTAAATCATTCTTGAAATTGTAATGGAACTCTTGATTTAATTTGGACGTCAAAATCGACATGCCACCCCACTGCCAATGAGAACAACATGGCAACAGGAAAGGTCTCCTTCAGTCTCAAACATCCTCTTAATGGACGTGCCACTTTCACTGACAACGAGAACTCTTAGCCAAGGAGATGGCCTTCATCGATCCTAGACAGCCTCTCGAGTCGACTCACGTAAAATTTCCTCGGCCTGGTCTCCCTGCCTCAAGCAGCCTCATTCCTTCTGGATTGAGGTTGGACTCTTAAATGACCTTTATTCTTCTAGTCAGAGATACGTTCTTCCTGCAGTATTGGAGTTGGGCTCTTGTTGCACTCCTGAAATGGGCTTCCACCATTACTGAGGTTGGCCCTTGTGAGACGGGCTTTGGTTCAGTTTGATTTACATTTTTTTTTTGTCTCAACAAGCTTCTAGATCGACTATTTACTGAGCGATCTTGAAAGGGTCAAACTGCAATAGATTGTCTCACATAAGAGAGACTCTTACTAGGTTCTATGTGGGACTCGGAAGTTTACTTATCATGTGGAGCTACCTAAGAAGCTCAAGGTCCACCCAATATTCAACAAGAATTCATTGGAGTCCTGCCTGAAGGATGGATGATGTAGTTCATAGTTGGCCTCAATTGTTACGAGTACCCATTGAGCTAAAAGCATTCTACGATTGTGAAGATGAGACTATATTGGCATATCGAATCATAAGGAAACATTACTATATTTCCTAATAATAATACTTGACGGAAGTGTTTGCAAGGCAAATTAACAACTTTCAAAATATATATGATAATTCAAGAATCAAATGCAAATAATTATTGTAAACTTGAGATTTACAAAAGAAAATTAACTTAATTTTACTATGAACCAAGAATGTAATCGGGGGAATGCAAACTAACCAACCAAAAATGTAAATTAAGCCGTAATTAGAATCAGTTTGTCCCAATATTGGGGAAATAGATAAGTGTACTAAAATTTACCTATATTGAAATTTCCATTATAGTGAATTAAGACTCGTGACAAGCATAACTTATAATTAGTTCAAATCAGATTAAACTGAAATATTCTAAAAAATGTTACAATTTTTTCAAATGAACTTATAATTAGGAAAATAAGAATTTTTGGCTCTAGGTAATAGAAAATTTATCGGAGAATTCATTGAAAAATAAATTGAGTTAAAAAAGGAGTGAACTGATCAAGTAAATATCAAAATTGGTCGAATCAACAAATTAATTCATCAAAAATCGGTTTGATTTAGTTGAATTGGGGAGAAGTTGTATGCATTGTAACGGGTTTATAAGTTCTTCTCATATACAAGGAAATGATACATTTCATCATCAACTTGTGGAAAATTGTTAGATATGAATATCGAATTGGTCACACCGTCTCCCTCGCCCGATCGAGTGGTCAGTGACCCAACTGACAACTCGATTCGTACTACCCCTTGACCTAGAAATTCTCCTGCAATACGTGAAAGATAATATCTCAAAAAGCTCAATTTTAGACCAAACTACACGTAGTAAAAATTGTTATTGAGATAACAACTCGTTACTCTATCTCTCCATAAAAATAATTTGAAATTCATGCCCTCATATAACTGAATTTTGATATAAAAGTAGAGAGATAAACTCTCTAGTGACTCTCTAACAAGAGACTTTCGAGACAATAATCGACCCTTGCACGCCCGAAAGTGACAGACTTTTTTCGAGGTCAAATTCTCTATTTTCAGGTGGCCTAAAATCCTCTGAAAAGTCATGTAGACTCCTTTTGACAATAACAAGTGAATTCTAGTGACCCTCAACGCAAAAGGTAAGCCTAGTTATTGCATTCCTATGTGAAAACTCCGCTAGCCCCTTCTTTTTAACACCACTCTGTAAATTAGGTATTGCATTCATAATTGGTCACCTCTAAGTGTGATCTAGATGGTCATGTACTCATGGGGAATTTAGCTTTCCATCATCACTTTGGTCGACCTCCATCACCCTCTCTTCGATGGAATATAACCATAAATCTGACATTGTGTTAGTTTCCGATGAATGAAAAAAATAATAAAAAATGACATTGTTCTGGTCGTAGTCTACAAAACAAGTCCTTAGAACCCTTGAGAACAATCTTAAGACCATGTTAGAGATATTTGTCGAATTTATGGACATGTTTTAGTGGGAAGAAAAGTCGATGGACTAAAGTGTAATTTTTAAAAAAATTGGGGATCATTCGATAATTTCAGTAAAAAGGAGGTCCCATGGAGAAGTTAGTAAGACAATGAGGACCTAAGAAAAAAGCTAGAAAACTTAGGGATTTAAATTAGAATTTTTAGAAAGGTTAGAGATTTAAATACATTTTTTTTGTAAAGTTTAGGGGTAAATGGTAAATAGAAAAAATATTTGAGGCCAAATTGTAATTTTAAGGACTTGAGAACTTACATGTGACTAAAACACTATATAAGGACTAAATTGAGAAATTTTTAATGTTAAATCCTTAAATGAAAAAAAATTAAATAAAGAGGGGTAATTTGGGTATTTATGAAAAGTTAAGGGGAAAAAAAGTAAATTTTGGAAAAATTGAAAATTATAAATATACAAGTGTAAAGATGTATGGGCATTTGGGCGAATAGAGCCAACTATAGGAATAACTATATAAATTATGAATTTACGAGGAAAGAGCATTGTGAATTTATGAGGAAAGAGCAATGGTTTCATTAACTGATAATGAGCGAGATCGAGTCGTGGGAGAGAACCCCAAATTAGTATTTTGGGACAATACAAACATAACAGGATGGATCAAACTGATCATGGTATTACATTTAAATTATATAAAGTATTGAGATTGCTCACTCACGAAAATTGTGTCTTCCCGTGAATTATGAGCAAAAGCCGGAACGAACAAGTTCTAACCATAAAGTGGGTGGATTTATTGTCAGCAAGTCTGATTGGACCGACCACTGTCATTTATGAGCTTTCATAGTAAAAATTAATTACCATGCTTATGAATTGAAAATGCAATAATAAGAAGAGAAAAGAAAAATATATGGAGATATAATATATAAATATATTGAAATGAGAAATCAATATAATGTGAATAAAATAAAATTATACATGATCGCAATAGGAGGACAAGAGGAAGGTTGGTTAAGTTGATCATATATGAAAATAATTTTCCTACGATTGTAAAATGACTAAGTTATGTTGTAAATATGATTATATGTATCATGATGATTACGTCTTATTATGTGTAGCACTATTATATGTTGGCATAAATGTGAATTGTATGTTGGAATGAGCCTCGATAGGACACTTATAGGAGGTAGTGTCAAGTTTCGGGTTGACTGAGATGAAGTAATAAGACGGATTGTGTGATATGATGTATCCTAAGTCACCTATGAACCACTAAAAGGTCTTACTATGCCTTCATGCATGGTTGATGCGGATGACCAAGGCATATGTATACCTTGTGCGTGCTTGATAGAGACAACCAAGGTATACAAATGATTTGAGGGCACTCCCTCAACATCCCAATGAGAAGATGAGCTTTTCGTGGTACCTTGTGAGTTAATAGCGCAACACACAAATTATCATCGCCTCGAACCCTCGTGTGTGAGGACTTTGGGAATATGGTTGGACCATGATTGATTGTGACATTATATCATATGTGGTTGTTGTGATAATATGTTTGAAATGAGACATGGTATGAGTTTGGTGATTAAGGCTAAAGAACTAAGGATAAACAAATCATAGAGTTATGCGAATAAATATGTCACACCCGACTCGGTTTGGTTGGAACCCTGTGAACAACTTGCCACTTTTTCAGATATTTAAAAAAGATAACCACCACTATGGTACTGAAAGGAGTTAGACATAATATGAAAATATTTCAAAATACATTTAAGGAAATATGATCACATAAAGCATATAGAAATATGATCAACAAATAAGACTTACCAAGAAGTTAAATCTTCCCACGCGTTTCTCTTCATAATTTTTCCTGAAAGGGTTTAAGGAAGGGGGTGAGTTCTACATCTAAGTAATTGGGTAATGAGGTGACTTCTATAAACGGTTGTTCATTCATTACCATTCTCATTTAAGGGTTTTATTAGTTTAATCTCGCACCCTTTTTCATGAAAATGATATTTCACTATTCTCCTTTGCGATTTAACAATCATACACACAATCACACACCTTTTATCATAAAAGGGATCATACTTTCGTAGAATAGTTCCTGACTGCTCCACTTGTAGATCGGAGTGACTTTACCATCCACCCTGGTAGAAGATTACAACCTCTACCAAAAGTATGTATGAGCACCATTGCCCAATCCCCAGACTTGAACCAAATTTTGTGTCCGCTATAGTGGGAGAAGACCTCTCCCCCTTCTTTCTCGGTCTCAATGTGCGTGAAGCTCCCAGAGCTTCTTAACATACTAGCACGAAGAGGCTTCTTTTATGCTCCATAAGCCGTCCAGCAGCCTTAAAACCAACACTACCCCATACTGGGTGCCTTAATGGTCCCGTAGCTACATTACACAAATTAAGGCCTTTATCTTTGGTGCTACTAGCATAACGAGTTCAACGACCCGACTTCGGCTTGGTAACTACATCACACAAATTAACCATTTATGAAAGTTTTTCATATGGCTCATTAATCGTAATTTGTCTATGAGTTTAAGCTTGTTCCCATTGGCCAGGTCCACTTCACGAGTTTTTCCCAAAACAGGGCCTTGAGCCCACTTTAGTTAAAAAATCGAGGCTTTGAGCCCACTAGTGCAATTCTAGCTCTATGTAATACATGTTTCATGCTTTCAATAAAAATAACTCCCAAAAGTTTTAAGTAGATTCACACAGTCAGGGGAGATTATTTTTAGAAAACGATTTTTAGCTTTTGGTAATATGAAAGTATATTCATCACCCCAAATAGGTATGATGTCGGAAATCCCACTCACCCGTATTCTAAGACTTAGTCGTTCCGGGGATTTCCAAGCTTGACTTGCTTTTACTTTTCACAAACTTGTTGGTGATATATTCCTACAACATATTAGACAATTAGGCCTCAAGCAATATGGTAATTATTCTTATGATCAATAACTTTCCAAAATTATGATTTGACCCTTAAATTATACCTTAATTCTAATTAGGTCCCTAAGATTTTTAAATCTTCCATTTGGGTCCCTAATTTCTCAAATTTACAATTGGGTATGATATTTCTCACTAATTACAGAAGATTCCCAATTTATTTCCAAAATTGCAATTAAGTCCTTAAACTTTCAAAAATTGCAATTTAGTCCTTTAACATGAATTTCATCAATTTGACCTTAATCCTTCCTAATTGAGTCATAACATGATTCTAATCATCTTTCCTATATCCGCCAGAATCATTTCAAGCTTTTAATCATGAAATTTGGCTTAGAAATGAGCTTAAACAAAGCTTCACCGTAAAATCATCCTAGAGAGTGAAAGCTTTGATTACTCACCGGTGAGGGTTCGACTGTCATGCTCGACTCGGTTTGGTCGGATCCCCGTAATCAACTCGCCGCTCCTATGGTTTAAGAGTAGTTCCCCCTTCCTTTAATAAAGAGGAGCTAGACATAAATTCAAACCTTGTTCCCTGGTGTAAACCCTGCTCTTTGGAGTTAAGGAAAATCGGCAAAGAATCGGTCAAACCGAGTGATAAAAACTGAACTGGTTCACAAACCTATTTATTGGGGAATAAGCAAATTGGAGAAATTTTAAATCCCAAGTAACCTAAAAAGGTTCATAAACCTTGGAAAAGAACTTTAGGACAAATTGAGAGAGAAAAACCAGAACGGTTCGAGTGAACAGGATTGAACTAGTTTAAGAACCGAGCCAATTTATGAACTGGAACCGATAGAGAGAAGGCAAACCAGGAAAATTATGAAATCTAAGTGACTAAGAAGTCATAAAAGTCATGAAAAAGGACTTTAGGATGAATTGGAGATGAAAACCAAAATGGTTCAGGTGAATCGAATCCGAACCGGATTGAACCATTTGGACCAGTTTGAACCACTATTAAACCAGATGATAAATTCATTTTTCTAAGTGACTTAAAAAATCCAAAAGTTTGATTTAAGGACACATTGGATATAAAATGAATTTTGATAAATTTAGAAATTTTTAGATTTGAATAATTCAGTCGAATTGGTGGTGAACGGCTGGTTTAAGCTTTGAACCCGGTTTGAACAAGTTCTGTCTGATTCGAAACAGTGTCGTCTTCTTCCTTTAGATTATAACACTGTTCACTCGTTAGAAAATCGAAGCAGCATTGGCAAAGAGGAAACGTTTCCATTCAGTACATTTCAGTCCTTCAATGGCTGTCATAAAGGTGCCAAACGGACGGTCGATGAGTCCCCGAGCTCTCTATATAAAGAGCCTATCTCCATTCATTCTCTACACACCTGAAAATCTCACTCTCTCTCAGCTGCTTAGTTTTTCGGTGATGCTTGAACTAGAGCTCCGATATAGGGTCATTTTTTAGCCAACGAAGGCGTGGTCGGGTTTCTTTGAACTGGGGAGAAGTCAACTACACGATGGTAGCTCTGAGGGTTGTCGGAGAAGCGCTGGTGTGATCGAACAGTGAAACAGCTCCGACGGACCAAAGCTGCCCTGTTTCGACCGAGCTGAAATTGGCTGATTTAAGCCCTTCTCAAACCAAACCAAGCTCTCCCAACACCTCATTAGTCCTCCCACGGCCGAATTAGGACTGAAAGGTAAGCCAATTAGACTCCCCTCTATAATTTCCCACTAGTGCTAGAGAAAGAACCGACAGCATTTTGATGATAGAATTCTAATCTAATATGATATCAATTGATGCAATTCTTGATCCTACGAGAAACCTTAGAAGGAGAGCTATTTGCCCCGATTGGAAGCTTGGACCGCCGCGCCCCTGACCGTGAGTAATTAAAGCTTCTCTCTCTATGTTCGATTTTTCGGCAAAGTTCCGTTTGAGCTCGTTCTAGCGTCAAAACTTACAATTCAAAGTGCTATTGAATCGTATGAAGATGTAGAAAATCAATTTTAACTTTCATTTTAACAATTAGAAGTATTTGATCGGTCAATTTGATAAAATCAAATTCGGTTGTGTTAAGAAGTTGAAATTGGGGGAAAATTGGGGAAAACTGTGGATTTTCAAAAATTCAAAGAATCAAAATGCAATTTTATAAAATTGAGGATCAATTGGGCATGATAATAATGTTAGAGAACCAATTGAGTAATTTTAGAATTTTTGGGTAAAACTTACCATTTTTTTAAAGGAAGGACAAAATGGTGATTTTGGAAAAGTTGGGGATAAAATTGGGAATTTGGGAAACTTGAACCTCTTTTTATGAAATTGAGTAAATTAAGGTACCAAGAGAAATTTTAAAAGTTTTGGGACTCAATTTAGGGAAAAACCGACAATTGGGGCCTAAAGTAAAAGGAAAAATATCTTTAGGGACCATTTTGCAAATATTGGAAAAGTTGTGAATTTAGCCATTTATACTGAATGAGGTGATCAAGCCAGATGATAATGAACAATGATGTTCATTTCGTGTAGGAACACAAGACATCGGGAACACCAACTGAGGTTAAGCTCGCAAGGGGTGAAAATCGACTAAGTGGAATTTCACTACACGATCGAGTGAGTGAGATTTTTATATCATACCCGATTGGGATGATAAGTACCTCAGAAATGAAAACTCACTACTAAGTGATATTTTAAACATTACAACTTAGAGGAGTGATGTGAAAATGATGCAGAAAAACTACTTACGAGTTGTAAGTAGATCATACCCGATTGGTCCTTCAATGACTGTCATAAAGGTGCCAAACGAACGGCCGATGAGTCCTCGAGCTCTCTATATAAAGAGCACCTCTCCATTCATCCTCTCCATACTTGAAAACCTCACTCTCTCATAGTTGCTTAGTTTTCCGGTGAAGCTTGAACTAGAGCTCTGATATAGGGTCATTTTTGAGCCAACGAAAGCGTGGTGGGGTTCCTTGGAACCGGAGAGTAGTCAACTATACGAGGGTAACATCCATTCGCTCCGAGGGTCGCCGGAGAAGTGCCGGTGTGATTGAACAGTGAAGCAGCTCCAACGGACTAAAATTGGCCGATTCGAGCCCTCCTCAGACTAAACCAAGCTCTTCCAACACCTCCTTAGCCCTCCCACGACAAAATTAGGACAGAAAGGTAAGCCAATTCGACTCCCCTCTGCAATTTCTGATCGGTGCTAGAGAGAGAACCGACAGAATTTTGATGATAGAATTCTAATCCAATTCGACATCAATTGATGCAATTCTTGATCCTATGAGGAATCTTAGAAGGAGAGCTATCTGCCCTGATTGAAAGCTTGGACCGTCGCGCCCCCTAGGTGAGCAATTGAAGCTTTCTCTCTCTACATTCTGTTTTCCAACGAAGCTCCGTTTGAGCTCGTTCTCGCGTCAATACTTACTATTCAAAGTACTATTGAATCATATGAAGATGTAGAAACTTAATTTTAACTTCCATTTCAACAATTAGAAGTGTTAGATCGGTCAATTTGATGAAATCAAATTCGGCTGTGTTAGAAAGTTGAAATTGAGGGAAAATTAGGAATTTTCAAAAATTCGAAGGATCAACATACAATTTTATAAAATTGAGAGTCAATTGGGCATGATAAGAATGTTAGAGGACTAATTAGGCAATTTTAGAATTTTTGGGGTAAAACTTACCATTTTTGTAAAGGAAGGAAAAAATGGTAATTTTGGAAAAGTTGGGGATAAAATTGGGAATTTGGGAAACTTAAACCCCTTTTTATGAAATTGAGTAAATTAAGGTCCCAAGAGGAATTTTAAAAGTTTTGGGACTCAATTTGGGAAAAAACCAGCAATTGAGGCCTAAAGTAAAAAAGAAAAATAACTTTAGAGACCAATTTACAAATATTGGAAAAGTTATGAATTTAGCCATTTATACTGAATGAGGTGATCACGCCAGGTGATAATGAACAATGATGTTCATTTCGTATAGAAACACGAGACATCGTGAACGCCAACTGAGATTAAGCTCGCAAGGGACGAAAACCGACTAAGTGGAATTTCACTGCACGATCGAGTGAGTGAGATTTTTATGTTATACTCGGTTAGGATGATAAGTACCTCGGAAATAAAAACCCACTATTAAGTGGTATTTTAAACATTACAACTTAGAAAAGTGACGTGAAAATGATGTAGAAAAACTATTTAACTGTTGTAATTAGATTATACCCGGTAGGTATGATGAAAACTTACTCGGAGGAAGTGGAAAACTCATTCATCGGTTATAAGTGTAGATGTCCTCATACTCATTGTATAATGGACAGTTGAAAATATATTTTTGTTGGAAGTGCTCTCCCTTGACTGTGTACCACCGCCTAAACCATTTGATAACTCATACTCGATTGGTATGATGGATCTCACATACTCGTGTTTCTAGGTTAGGAAAAATTCTAGTGTTACACCAATCCTAATGGATCATAGGCTACCAAATCCCCCTCCCCATATAGATGGGAGCTAACACACGATGAGTTCCCTCATTGACCAAAAGAGGCAGGAATGAAAATTGGACATAATTCACCACCTTCTTACAAAACATGATGCAACAACAATTCCACTCATTTCTATTACAATTGTACCTATAGAGGATATGTTGGTTTGGACTTGGAAAAGGAAAGAAACGATAAAAATAAAATCCACATATACATTCCTTCTTATTAGAGAGTCCCAACAACTACAATTACCTTTCTTTTATTATTTTTCTCATAAACTAGTTTAGACTACCATTTTGAACATGAAATGTATGCCTAAAATTAGGAACTTTCTAGGGAGAGCTTGTTTAAATACATTAGCTCTTACTGCAAATATGTGGGATATATATATTAGTAAATGTATTGATTGTTATATTTGTGAGAGACTTAAAATTGTGCACCATATACTATTTCAATATGATTGGACTAGACTAATATGGTTTGTTGTGTGTGGTATACATACCAATAATGTTTTATCCTTATCTGATCTTATACATAGATAAACTAGTGCTCATAGAGTTGACAAAAAATACAAAATTATTGTGTTGAGTAAACTAGCTTATACATGTTTGATGGTTTGGAAAACCATAAATATTAACTTATTTGATGGTAATAGACTACAATAAAATAAAGTGATAGTTGATACATTAAATGCGATAAATAAGTAGTAGATGTTTAGCGTCCCTCCTAGACATGTAGTTAAAATTAACTTTGATAGTTCCTATGAGAAGTCATCTACTTTTGTATAATTAAATTTTGTGATTAAAGACTAGAGGGGAAAATGGAAAGAGCAAGTGTAGTTTTAGCGAGGTCATTGCGGGACTCACATATGCAATAAGGAGAGTAGGGTGTAGACTATCTTATTCCGGTAGAAGCATTTTAGAGTTGTGGTATCAAAATTTTTTTATAATTCTATCCTTTTATTAAATTTTAACATAATAGAATATATGATTTTAAAAGTCTACACATATCTCATGTTCTCATAGGAACAAATACGTGTGTTAATGCATTAACATATTAGTTTACTTTAAAGTGAATTAGGAAATAAATAGTAATTTTCTACTTATCCAATTTTTATTGTATTTTATTAAAAAGGACAAGACACTATATTTTATGTAATTCTTCTATTTTTAGGAGAGGTTAATATGATATCAGGTTTTTTTAGCAAAACAAATTGTGCAATAGGACTACCTAGGATAGATCTAGAACATTTAGTGGTGAAAATTAATAAAATAGAATAATATTAAATTTAAATAATAAAATAATATGATAATAAATATAAAAAATTAAATAAATTAAATAAATTTTATATGTTTATTTTATTTTATCTGTACAATCCCCAAATCCATCCTCAAGAATTTAACTGGAAAACATTAAGTGTTGTGACATTTTACTCATTGAAATTAGTTAGATTCAAATATTATGCACCATTTAAAAAAATAAGCTCGTCCTTCAAACATTTGGCTAGTTATGTATTAGCCTTTGCTATTAACACTAAAGAGTTAGGAACCCTTGACATGACTTATTCCTTATTATTAGCCATTTATCAATGGACTAGACATTTAGGGGGTAAATCTAATCGTCAAGAGGCAGCCAATTTAACCACCGGTTGCTCAAGCGATGTTCTTGTAGAGCTCTAAAACGTGCATGTGCCCTCCAAGGCAAATGTTCACACGCCTTATTCAAACCAAGACCTTCACGTGTTTCTTATTTATTTAAATCAGACTACGGCTACATCGACCCCTTAATTCTCCGGTTGATCGGACGACAGCTTCCTCTATCTGGTTTACACTGTTTTAGTAGACTGCCTCATCCATTTGGGGGCTGATTTTCCATCATGCAGGAATTCCGATCCTTCAGAAGGATTATGAGGTCCACTAATGATTTGCTCTCCTTGCAGTCCCATTATCATCTTATCTTCCCCCAAAATTGTTAGATAAGGAGATAATCATGTTGGAACATAGGACAAGATGGGTCATCCTTTGTATCCTTCCTTCCTTACATTCAATACTTTAAAATTAAATATAGAGAAAATGGAGAGATGGATTGGTATTTTGTTTGTCAATTTCTTTTTCAGTATTTTTATTGGGTTTCAATATTATATGGGGGTGAAAAAGGAGGAAAACAAAACAAAAGGGGAATGGAACAAATGTGGATGAGTCAAGGTGGGGTGGCTTAAATTGATTGGGATATGGATGGTTGATTGATGGGCTAGGGCTAATTAAGCCATCCAACCTTTTTTTTTTCAATCAACCATCCATATCCCAATCAATTTAATACTAACTAGCAAACAAGGAAATGGTTAATAGTGAAGAGAAAATAACTAAGGATACATCTACATCCATAAAGGTGAAGACAGATTAAATGGACAATTAGTCTATTTTCCTTTTTCTTTAAGTAGAATTCAAAATAGATGGCCAAAAAAAAGTAGACATCAAAATCATACTTTTAAGTTTATTTTATTTTTCTTAAATAAACTTGGAAAGTATAGTTTAAGTCTATTTTCTTTTTTCTTAATTATTATTATTATTAAAGTTATAATTCTTGAGAGGAATAATAACAAATTGACTCGATGACTCGAATTAATGAAGAAACCAAATAATGTATGTATGCATCCTCCTTCCTATATAATATAATCAAATCGACCCGTTCACTTTGTATACAAGTTAAAAAGCTGCCGATTTGCTTATTCTCCTTACTTTGCACATATCTTTCCTTCTCTTTTTTTCTTCACCATCACCTGCATCTGGAGTTTGGAAAACAAACATCAGTTGTATCTTGTTCTTCAAAGACTTATCAAGTGTGGGATGGATTCTAGGGTTTACATGCTCCAAATATCAGTTGGATCTTTCCCTTTTCCATTATAATAAGTGATTAACGAGTCTATTTATCAGATTAAAGGGTACATTAAATTTTATAATGTAGAAATTATTAATAATTGTACTAAACAATATTGGTGAAGATGGATATATTGAAAATTAGTCAATTATCAATGTAGCAGCACCTTTCTCTATCTCCCACACAAGAATATTCCAAATTTGACCTAATGGGACAATTCTATAAGTAATCTATTTTATGATTAAAAAACATTTTTGGGAATAAACTAATATGGTAGACCTAACTTCTGGTCTCCTCCAAGAGTTTAAATTCAATGTCTCTCAATTTTATCTAACAATGAACACATTTACTTGTTCATCGTCCAGCAGATTCCTGGCCAAGTGCAACAGAAGAAGCTTTCAAATTCCGCCTCCCATTGTGCTCCGTCACGAGGTCAGCAGCAAACGTGTCGAGCTTCTCATAGTTGGTCAAGTCTGAGACGCTCTTACCGCCGAAGAGGACCGATTCGACATTCTTCTGTTTCAGCATCTCTTCGGCAATATTAGTCAGCTTCTTTGCATCCCAAGGGCCTGGCTCCGTCTCCACACGGGAGCCGTCCAGGAAAAGGTTGCTCCCATTAGCCTGTTATAATCCATTAAGTGAAAGGCTTAAACAGATTCCCAGAAATGCAGAGCAAGCAATACTAGTTTGATCTAATGATATGAATAGCCGATCCTCTTCAGACCAGGTTTCAAGAGGCTCCTTGATTCCCCTCTCTTTGCATGAACCAAGAGAAAAACTCCATATGCGTTACCCATAACCATAAGATTTGGCATAAATATATTTGAATTTATAATAGACTGTTGTGAAGAGACCTATTGTGGCTATGCTCGCCAAAAAAACTCACCCCAATTCCATCTGCAGATAACCCGACCAGGTCGTTTTAAATCGGACTGGATCATTATACGAGTAGGATCTTTGCGGACCGATCAGATAGGAAAAATATCTAAAAAGTTAATAACATTTTATATTATAATTAAAAAAATAGAATTTAATAAGATCCTAAATATTCCTAATAGAGTTGAGATTCAACTTGAATGAACCTCCTATACATGTTTTGGTTCAGACGTGCCCCATTTCCTAGAGCCGATGAAATGGTCGACGTCGTGTGACCCTTTTTTTTTTCTTTTTTGCTAATTGAGATACTTAGGAAAGGCAAAAGGAAAATGATATTGAGAGGTTAGGTGGAACGTCCATTTTCCTTTGATATATCCTTATCATCATAGCATTAGCATTAACTCCAATACCAATGAAAAAAAAGAGTGCCCTAACAATTTACTAAAAATTATTCAAATCCATATTTGGTATTAAAATAACTGTAAATTGCCATTAAAACCATCCTAAGATTACCTGAATCCGGATGTAGCGCCCTGCCCTACAACCACGGAGACAATTGGCCACGGCCTGGTCGACGAGATCGGCAGAGCCGTCTCTGGTGATACGGATGGCAGCCTCGGCCCAGGCATTGGCCTTCCACCCCTTTAAGTTCCCATAGTCATAGCCGGGCCTACCCCGGTCCGCCTTAATAACCTGGCCAGTCCCCAGCGACAGGACCAGCATATCCTCCACCCCGCGCACGTGTGGAAACTCATTCTTGTTGTGCAGCACGTGGGTTATCGCCGCTGCCGTCGGGTTGCTCATCACTAGCCCCCCGTCTAACCCCACACACCGGTTCTTCCCGTCGACAGACTGCATCAGAACCGGTTCGATCCGGCCCAACTCGGTAGACGTGGCCCTGCAGACATCCCAGAGCCGGAAATCATAGCCGTCGGATTCCAGCGCGTCCGCACGGGAGAATAGAAACGGCGCCGCCGTCGATATGTCGTAGCACGGGATGAGCAATGGCTTCAGCGTGTCCTTCAAAGTCAACTCTCCGCCGCCACCGCCGCTGAAAGTCTCCCTTAAGAATTCCTCAAAACCTACAACGCCCACTCCCCCTCTTCCTCTTCGTCGGCCGAACAAACGCTGCATGAAACCATCCCGCCCGCCGCCGTTTGAAGGCATCCATCTTTCATGTTCTACGAGGAGCCGCCACGTGTCCTCCGCCCCAAAGGCAGGCTGAGCCCCGTCTTTCGTGGCGAACAGCATCGCCGCCACAACGCCGCCGATCCCCGTCCCGGCCACGACATCGAAATAATCCGCCATCGCCGCTGCCGGGTTGTTCGATCTCTGCCTTATCGCTCGCTCAAGGTAGGTCAGCGCCCTGCAGGGGAGGACCCCTCCCAGGCTGCTGCAGCCACCGCCGTCGATGCTAAGGATGCGGACTCTCGGCCGTGCGCCGCCGCCGCCGGCGGCGAAGGGGAAGGAGCTGCTTGAGTCCACGATCTGGATACCGGTCAGCAAGTCATGGAGCGCCGTGTCGGCGTCAGTGGTGGCCGTCAAGCGGGAGACTTGTCTTGGAATCCACAGCCTGGAGTCGTCGTTAGCGCCGAACAGGAACTTCTTCTCGAGTATGGAGAAGATCTCGTAGCTGAGCTTGTTCGTGTCTATGCTCGTCCCTTGGTCCATCTCTAACAGCCCGTTAAAGGCCATACCTTGAAGCTTTTGGTCGATCCACGCCTACCGTCTATATGCTGCAACTTGAAGCGAACGTGAAATTCATTCACAAACTGGCAGACCAGAAAGCCATGGAGGGCGAAGTTGATTCGAGCACAGACGTTTAAAAGGCCAAAAGGCCAAAAGGCCAAAAGGCCATCAATTTATTACTGGTAAGATAAGAAGAATGCGACATCAATAACTGTTTTAACGTTTTACATCCCTGCGATCATCGATCAGATGAAAATTAAAATTATAATTACAAACTTTCAGACCTTTTTGCTTCATCTGCAAATCAGTATAGTCTGGGGCGATCAGATATCGACACCTGCTAAGTAAGCCTCTTCCTCTTTCCTTCTGCCGTGAAATCAAAGATAAAAGGACAGACAGAAGAAGAGAATGAGTAATCACCGAGGAAAAAAGAAGAGAGAGTGAGAGACACACGAATGAGGGAGAGAAGATTGAGAGGGCGCATAGCTTTTCTCTTGTGGGCAAGAAGATGATGAAACAAACAGAGTTGGCTCTACAGAGAATTTCCTTCTTCCTCTTTTCCGAAATGGGAATTTTTATTTTGATTAATCATTTGTGAGGAGGCATTAACTTCCCCTCCTTCATTCAAACCAGGTCTTAGATTTCGGTTGCCTCTTCTTTCCGAGATTCATTAGCACTATCATCAGTCCCAAATGATTTAGGTGTTTGTGGTTGGTCGAGATGGAAGACCAAGACGCATCATGAGATTATAACGGTAACTTAACGGTAAATATTAATAAACCAGTGAAAGCCAAGATGATGACGGGGAGTTAGTCGAGACTCTTCCGAGTTGAGAGCCTTCCGGGGCTGTGATATCCGTTATGATCGGACGGCCAAGATCGCATGAGAAAGATTTGTCCGTGATCAACGGCCGTATGGGGGGAGTGCTTCCAATCCCTCGCTTTCATTTCCCGCGCTCAGTGGCACGCGTGGGCCCCACTGCAAGCTCATATATACGACAGCCCACTGAACTAGGGGAAGCCATTTCATATGTCCAATTAATATTAATTAATTATTCAATTATATCTTAGTAAAGATCTACCGACATAAAATAACTTAATTTATGCAAGTATTTAAAGAAAAATGATAAAAATTCTAAATTTATTTCTCACTAACAAATTGCTTGTACTACCTTTAGTTTTTTTTGCCTATGATTCCATTCTGGAAGATTTTGAAGTAAGATTTGATGCTTAGCAATTAGACCCTCCTATTATCATCTTGTCATACATTTTGACTTACCATCCACGGAGTAGATTCCATTGTAGCTTGCGAAAAAACAAAGGCCCTTCGGAGTAAAGTGGAGCCATGTACATTACGTGCTAAAAGGGTAGAAGCAATGGTGGGACAACATTTTAGGGTCAGAAGCTATGACCTTGGAGGTCTCCAATGTTGAATTTTGAGTTCAAATTTGGAGCAATTTGGCAAGATTAATATGGAGAATCTAATTCATAGATGGTCCCCTCCTATTTGGAGGATAGGAGACAATAAATAAATGAGTCAATCCTAGTTTAATTAGAACAATTTCTTGAGCTCTCACCACTAAGTGAAAGGGATAGGGATGAAAGACACCATAAAAAAAAGAAGAAGAAAAGCTTCATGATCTCTCGTGGCATTCTCTCATCATCGCAATCATTTGACAAAATGAGGATTATTTTATGACGAAAATAGACTAGGATAGAGGTAAAATCACAGAGAAATTCATAAAAAAAAATATAATTTTTTCTACATCATGGAGTTACATCTATTGAGTTGATGTAAGATCATTTCTTAATTTTTTAAGTTAGTTGATTGATCAAATGCTACTTAGATATTTAGACAATGTTTTAATTTCTAATTTATATCATGCAAGTTGTTTTTGGATTAATATCGTAATTTTTCTGTATCCATATTTCATATAAAAATATTTATATTATTATTTACTTTAACTTATTTGGCTGTTGATATGCAATGAAATTTTGATCAATATTTAACAAGCCTAATAGAAAGATTAGTTCAAAGTTGATACAAAATTATTTTCAATAAAAATAAGAATTGACTTATAATGTTGAAGTTGAATACTTTTAATTATTTAATATGGAAGTTATAAAAAATTTATTTCACATGGACTTGCATGATTATATTGAAGGACAATGAGTAGCGGCATCAAAATGTACAAATAGGAAGACTCTTTGTATGATATAACAGTGGAAATATAAGAAACATCACATTGCTAAGAAAACTACAAATACATTATATGGCAATTTGGTGAGCAAGACACCACAAATAATATATTTTTGTGTAGATATTGACGCACCTTCCCTATAACGAACGAATGATGGAAGTACCAAGACAACTTTATAGGTAACCAATTGATGAATATGGAGATTAGGCTATTTCCAGATGAGTTGATACATGTTTACTACTTAGTATATTACCTTGTAATGGTCAAGAATACATTGCCTGCGAGATGAGAAAAAAAACTAATTAGAAATACAGACATTATGTTTGAAACATCCCTCACAAATTATTGTTAGTCCAATATGGGAGGAGACCAATGATTTTCGAGTACCAGAGTAAATATCAGAATACAACACTAGTAAAATTAAAATTACTAGCGACGACTCCAACATCGGTTCCAGGTCTATTTGCACAGACCCGAACATTGGGTCGGGTCTGGACCAGATATCGGGTCAAGTTCGGATCATCAAAAATCTAAATTAATCCGAAATTTTGACAAGCCTAATACAACCATAGTATATACTATTACTATAGTAGCACCGATAAAACCAAGTTTAAAATTTTTTAGAAATGATATAATTTTCATAAGTATAATTGTTTAACTATGGGAAAATAATAACTTAATGAAAAATACTCGTACTTTTTCTCCTAATGTACGGTGCCTTACTTTACTAATTCATTCTTTACTAACAATTAGAAAAATATATTAGGAAGGAGGTGAGCCAATCCTTAGTGAGTGAGAGTACCGCTCATCGAGTGTTTCATTTCTTGATGTCGCCTATATTCAAAATCACAATTTTATCCTTTAATCAAACTATCTTAGACCTCGTGCCCCTTTCGACTCTAGGGGGTTCGTCAACTCCTAAGCCGCGTTCATTTCATCCGAGTCTCTAGAGATGTGGGTTATGTAAACCCCATTCCCGGCCATAGGATGGCCGAAGTTGGAAAACTGGAAATCTTTGAGCGAAAGACCGAGAATCTAAGCAAAACAAAATGGGTAAAGAAGGGTCACATTGAACTTGAAAAATTCCAAGTAGCCAATACATCACAAAAGTTATGGAGAAGAGCCATGAAGTGGATTGAATTTGAAAACCAGACCAGTTCAGGGTGAACCGAACCTAAATCAAATTGAACTGAGTTAAACTATAAATAACCGGTTCAAAGATTCATTTTTCTATGTGGCTTAAAATGTCAAATTGGAAAATTGAAACCACCATCATATGGAAAATGAATTTAGATGAATTTATAAAATTTTAATTTTTAAAAAATCTGTCAAATTTAGCTTGAACCAGCCGATTGACGATTTCAGGTCACCGAACCTGGTCAGACCAGACCAATTAACGGTCTAGCCGGTCAATGGACCGCTGTGAGGTTAGCACCTAGTTAGCAAGCACAACCAATAAGCAAGTGATGCGTGGAAAAGCGTGCCCCGTAAGCTGCTTAGTTAGTGCTTGGAAGCGCTCGATCAATGGTTAGAAGAGGGAAATCCACGTTAGCGAAAACTGACCAATAGGAGGGTGACTGTCACGCCCCGACCCGGTTTGGTCGGATCCCCTTGATCAACCTGCCACTCTCCCAGTTTACTAAGGGGTGACCCTTGTTTATAAACCGTGAAGAGTAAAACATCATTTAAACATGTACCTTTCCTTTAATAACATAAATTAAAACTAAATAAAATTTTAAACTGATTATACTTATCTCACAGGCGTATTAGCTAGTGGTCTTTAGGGTAGGATTTCTGGGGTTACCTAAAAGAGATAAAAAGGAGGGTGTAAGTACAACGACTCAGTGAATGGTTTTCAAAATTTATCTTTTAGGAAAAATATTTAATTCAGAGTGTCTTGAGACTCCTTATTCTCTTTTAAAAACCTTTCATTTCAATTCTAGTTTTTATAACCATTTCTTATTAACTACGGTGTGTCATCACCCATTACACATCCTTCATCATGAAGGTCAAAAACACAATTGCAGGCCAGTCCGTCCACTGAACCCACTTGTGGTGTCGGAGTGACTTTACCGGCCACCTAGATAGAAGTACGTTCACTTCTACCTTGAGAATGAGTGGATGTTCGTGACATCCGACCCTCAATCTCGTAACAAATCTCTGTGTCCGTATGAGGATAGAGACCTCATCCTGACCACACCTTGGTCCCATGCGCTTGAAGCTACGTTGAGCTTCACAAGGCTTCTGGTACGACTAACTGCCCTTATATCCACCAGGTCGTCCAAGACCCTAGGACACATCACTACCCCTCTTGGGCGTCTTGAAGGTCCCATAAACACAGTGCATGCACAATCAACATTTTTCAATGATGCCATATAATCTGTGGTGCCACTAGTCCAACAACCTCGACCCTCAACTCGACCTGTAGTTGCTTGTCTTGACTAGTCCGGAGACATGTCATGTCGCACTGCCGCTAGTCGACTGAGTATGTCGGTCCTGTCTTGGTTCCATGGCCAAACAATTCATTTACTTAAGTTTTCATGACATATAAATCATGTTTGTTTACGAGTTCCTACTCGTGCCAACTGGCCTAGGGCCCACTATTCGAGATTTTAAAAATTGGGTATATTAGCTCCCAAGTTTCAAAACCGAGGCCTCTGGCCTAACAGAGCTATTCGAGCTACTGTCAAGAAGGTCTCCCAAATTGTTTAAGCAGTGGCACATAGTCAGGGGAGAGCACTTCCGACAAAATATATTTTTCAACTGTCCATCATACCAACCAAGTATGAGGACATCTTCGCTCATAACAGATGAACTAGTTTTCCACTTCCTTCGATGAAGTTTCATTATACCAACTGGGTATAATCTACTTACAATCGGTAAATAGTTTTTTCGCATGATTTTTACATCACTCCTCTCAGGTCTGATGTTTAAAATAACACTTAGCAGTGAGTTTTCATTTTCGAGGTGCTTATCATCCAAACCGGGTATGATATAAAAATCCCACTCACCCGATCGTGCAGTAAAATTCCTTTTAGTCAGCTTGTTATCCTTACTCGAACTCGTCTTAGTTGGTGTTCTCGGTACTTCATGTTCCTACACGATATGAATATTCTTGTTCATTATTTTTTGTCCTAATAGCCCTCATTCATCCCAAATGAATGAGAAAACTAACTTTTCCTTTATTTTCAATTAGGTCCCTAAAGTTATTTTTCTTTAACTTTAAGTACCTATGTCGGTTTTTCCTCAAATTGAGTCCTGAAACTTTTTAAAATTTATCTTAGAACCTCAATTTATTCAAATTCACAAAAAAGGGGTTTAATTTCCCAAATTTCTAATTTGGTCTCCCAACTTTTCCAAAATTACCATTTTGCCCCTACTTTACAAAAATGGTAAGTTTTACCCCAAAAATTCCAAAAATTGCCCAATTGGTCCTCCAACATCTTTATCATGCCCAATCGGTCCTCAATTTTATTAAATTGCACTTTAGTCCCTCAAATTTTTGAAATTCCCAAATTTCCCTCAATTTCAACCTTCTAACTCTACCGCATTTGATTTCATCAAATTGACCGATTAAATGAGTTTAATTGTTGAAATTAAAGTTAAATTTATATCTTAGTACCATGGCCAAACAATTCAATTACTTAAGTTTTTGTGGCATATAAATCATGTTTGTTTACGAGCACCTGCTCGTGCCAACCAGCCTAGGGCCCAGTGTTTGAAATTTTTAAAATTGGGCATATTAGCACTCAAGTTCCAAAAACCGAGGTCTCCGGCCTGACAGAGCTATTCGAGCTCTCATCAAGAAGGTCTCCCAAATTGTTTAAGCAGTGGTACATAGTTAGGGGAGAACACTTTCGACAAAATATATTTTCAATTGTCTATCATACCAACCGAGTATGAGGATATCTTCGCTCATAACTGATGAGCGGGTTTTTCACTTCCTTCGAGAAAGTTTCATCATACCAATCGGGTATGATCTACTTACAATTGGTAAGTAGTTTTTTCGCGTCATTTTCACATCACTCCTCTCAGGTGTATGTTTAAAATACCACTTAGCAGTGGATTTTTATTTTCGAGGTGCTTATCATCCCAACTGGGTATAATATAAAAATCTCACTCACCCGTTAATGTAGTAAATTCCTCTCGACCGGTTCTTTGTATTCACGCGAGCTTTGTCCTTGCTGGTGATCCCAGTACTTCATGTTTGTACATGATATGAACATCCTTGTTCATTATCCCTCGACCTAATAGCCTTCATTCATTCCAAATGAATGACAAAACTAAACTTTTCATTTATTCACAATTAGGTCCCAAAATTTATTTTTCTTTAACTTTAAGTCCCTAATGCTAGTTTTTCCTCAAATTGAGTTCCAAAACTTTTAAAATTCACATTGGAACCTCAATTTATTCAATTTCATAAAAAAGGGTTTAATTTCCCAAATTTCCAATTTGGTCCCCCAACTTTTCCAATATTAATATTTTGCCCCTACTTTACAAAAATAGTAAGTTTTGCCCCAAAAATTCCAAAATTGCCCAATTGGTCCTCCAACATCTTTTTCGTGCCCAATTGGTCCTCAATTTTATGAAATTACACTATGTCCCTCAAATTTTCTCACAATTTCAACCTTCTAACTTTGTTGAATTTGATTTTATCAAATTGACCGATCAAATGAGTTTAATTGTTGAAATTGAAGTTAGATTGGAGTTACTACACCTTCATATGATTCAATTTCACGTTAAATCGTGCAATTTGGTGCCGGAATGAGCGCAAACAGAGATTCACTGTAAAACTGGACTTAAAGAGAGAAAGCTTCGAAAGCTTACCATTGGGGGCGCGACAGTTCGAGCTCTCAATCTGGGCAGGTAGCTCTTGTTCTGGGGTTACTCATAGGATCAAGAATTACATCAATTGATGCCAAATTGAGTGAGAATTTTATCATAGAAGTTCTGCTGGTTCTCTTTCTAGCACTGGTTAGAAATTACAAAGGGAAGCTGAATTGACTTACCTTTCAGCTCTAATTCAGCTGAGGAGGATTGTTGAGGTTTTAGGAGGGCTTGGTTTGGCCTTAGAAGGGCTTGAATTGGCCTATTTCAGCTTGATCGAAACATGGCAACTTCAGTCCGCTGGAGCTGCTTCACTATTCAATCACGTTGATGTTTCTCTGACAACCCTCAAAGCAAATGGAGACTATAGGCATGTAGCTGACTTCTCCCCAAATCTAATGAGCTTAACCTCACCTTATTTGGTTAAAAAAAATGCCCAAGTCAGAGCTCTGGTTCAAGCTTCACTGTAAATTGGAGCAGTTGAGAGAGAATGGAGTTTTCAGGTGTGGAGACCGGTTTGAACTGGGTTCAAAGCTTAAATCGGCCAGTTCACCCCCAATTCAACCGAATTTTTCAAATCTATATATTTCTAAATTCATTTTTTATCCAATGGTGGCCTCAAATAAAAAATTTGAATTTTTTAATCCACCTAGAAAAATGAATTTACAATCTAGTTCAATAGTGGTTCAAACTGGTCCAAACTGATTAAATCCGGTTCACTCGAACCAGTTTGGTTTTCATCCCCCATTCATTCTAAAGTCCTTTTTCATGGCTTATGTGACTCTTTAAGTCACTTGGGATCCATAATTTTCCTGGTTTGCCCTCTCTTTATTGGTTCTGGTTCATGAACCGACTCAGTTCATAAACCGATTCAATCCGGTTCGGATCCGGTTCACCCAAACTAGTCTGGTTTTTCTCTCCCAATTTGTCCTAAGGTTCTTTTCCAAGGTTTATGAACCATTTTGAGTCACTTGAGAGTTGTAAATTTTTAAATTTTCCCGTTTCCTAATAATCGGGTTTGTGAACCGGTTCGATTTTCTCATTTGATTTGACCGGTTCTTTTCTCGGTTTTCCTTAACTTCAAAGAGCGGGGTTTACAACTCTCCCCTCCTTTTAGGAGTTTTGTCCCCAAAACTTAATTAGCAACCTTTACATGAGGAAAATTTTCCTTTGATGTCCATTTGGTGTTTACTTAACATGCAAACTCTTATCTTGTTCTTTTAATTAGCCCTTTTTATATCATTTACTTAAGGAATTTCTTTTCCTTTATAGTATTTACTCCCTCCATGAAGTTTATCATATATAGACATACCTTACTCAAGGGTATATCCTTAGATTCACATCTTTTTTTGCTTAGAGCAATATTTTTCCTTTTGAGGTCCTATACTCAGGATTGGGAGTTCCAAGATAACTAACCATTCCCATGTCTAAATAACATCTTGGTCGTGGAAACCCTTAGCTCAATATTCTTTAAAGAGTTACATACTTATTTTCACGGGTTTCCTTGTTATCACCATTTTTGTCCTATTTCGACTCTTCCTTCATCCGTTGTTCATTTCAATTTCAGACTAAATTTTATGTTTGACCTTGTCATGCTTACTAACTGATTCTTCCTTATTTTTAGTCATGTTTTCCTCGGAACTATTAGGCTTACATCCCCCTTACAGCATGATATCTTCTAGATCTTGTCTATATGTCCATTAGATTTTCAGAACACCTCCTTTAGAGTTGTTTGCAACCTATTACTTTTCAGGGATCATATAACTTCATTCCTCTTTTGTTTAGTAGTATTCCTTAACTACCTTTATCGTTATCCAATCAACTTATTTAACCGTGTTGGTTTTCTTCATCCACTTGTCCTTTCCCAACTTCCTTATTGGGGCTTTCCGATTCCAATCATTTGGGCGTGGACCACAACTGGCCTTGATATCAGTGGTCATTAACTCTAGTCACTTCTTAACTGGGGAACTTACCTCTCCAAGATTTCTTAGATGTATTTTATTCTATCCTCCTTTTTATGGGCAGTCCTCCGCTTTCTTACTCGTACATCATCTTTTTATGATATCTTTCGACTTACCCATTCCTTGGGTTTAATTTACTTCTTAGGCCTTAATGAGTACTTTTCCTTGGTACTTAATCTTTCCATCCGAACCAGCATTTCATTTGTGAACTTATCTTTCTTTCCATTTTGGTTGGTTCCTTTTTCCTCTTAGTTGGGATACGTATGCCTTTCCGAGACTTCCTTCCTTGGTAGGATTCTTTCCCTTTATCCAAAAATTCCTTTTTTATTCGTTCTTTGGAAGTATCAAATCATTAAATGACACCCTTTGATGTCATCCATCCCATTCACCCTTTATGGGTAATCTATTAGTATGTCCTTGTACCATTCTCTTAATTCTGCTTGTATCCTGCGCAAGTTTTCTTAATTGGGAGAGGTTCAGACATGGTTTGTCTCAAGACCTCTTTATGCGAGGCTTACTTAATCTTCTCCTGGCTTTGAGTTTGGTCGTCAATTTGGTTTTGGCTATTGATCTCTTTTAGGATTTCCTCCATCCTACTTTTCCAAATGTTTGGCCCTTCCATCTTTGCTTTCTTTACTAGAATTTAATCTATGACCCTAATGAGGGTTGGTTTCTTACCTGTCCCGTCCATACTATTCATCTTCTCTAATTATCTTGAGGCAGTTGTGTCACACCCCGACCCGGTTGGGTCGGATCCCCGTGAGCAACCTGCCACTCTTCCCAGTTTATTAAGGGTTTTCCCCTCTTTTAGGCCCAGGAGGAGTTAGGCATCCTTTAATCCTGTACCTTTTTTGGAATAACATTATACAAAATTGAAAAGTAGACATACCTGATTTTATAGTTCCTATACAGGGAAGTCTTTAAGATTGGTTTTCCCTTGGTTTCTTGAAAGAGGTAAAAGGGAGGGGGTGAGTTCTATAACTCAGTGAGTGGGGGTTCGTAGTGAGTTTTCATAAACAATACAAATTTAATCGGAGTGTGCCAAACTCCTTATTTCCTTTAAGAATATTCTTTCCTCAAATACTAGTTTTTAAAACCTTTACCCTACCGAGGGTGACATTTTTAAGTTGGAGTGTGCCTGACTCCTTAATTTCCTTTAGATTTTCTCCACTTTAAAAACCTCAGTTTTTTACCATTTCTTATTAATCACGGTGTGTCATCACCCAACACACATTCTTCATCATAAAGGCCAATCACACACACATTCTGAAGATATAGTTACGATGACTGGACCCACTTCTGGATCGGAGCATATTTACCATCCACCTTGATAGAAGTCCCTGACTTCTACCCGAAGTTTGAGTGAATGTCCCTGATGTCCTACCTTCAGACCAAAAATACTTTGTGTCTGTATGAGGACAAAGACCTCATCCTAACTTGTCATGCCCCGACCCGGTTTGGTCGGATCCCCGTGATCAACCCGCCACTCTCCCGATTTATTAAAGGATTTCCCCTTATTGTAAACCGTAAAGAGTAAGGCGTCCTTTAACCTGCACCTTTTCTTGGAATAACATAATCAAAACTGCATGAAATTTAAAACTTTACATACCTGTCTTACAGGCATCTTAGTTGACGGTCTTTAAGGGAGGCTTTCCGGGATTTCCTAAAAGGGATATAAGGGAGTGGGGGAGTACGACTACTCAGTGAATGGGTTTATAAAAGTTTTTGATTTTTAAGAAAAATAATTATTATTGGAGTGTGCCAGACTCCTTTTTTTTTAAAATCCCTTTATTTAAAAATTTGGGTTTTTCCACCATTTCTTATTTACCACGGTGTGTCATCACCTAACACACATCCTTCATCATAAAGGTTACACACATTCGCAAGTTAGTATTACTACTGAACCCGTTAGTGGCTTCGAAGTGACTTTTCCTGCCACCTAGATAGAAGTACAACCACTTCTACCCTAGGAATGAGTGGATGTATGTGACATCTGACCCGCAATCCCGAAATCACTTCTTCATGTCTGTATGAGGACAGCGACCTCATCCTGTCTGTATGTGCTTGGTGCTACTCCAGATTTCGCACAGACACTTGGAACGACAAACTGCCCTTATAGCCACCAGGTCGTCCAGTGCCCTTAAGACGCATCACTACCCCTCATGGGCGTCTTGATGATCTCGTACTCACAGTGCATGCACAAATAATATTTTTTTCATATTGCCATGTAATCTGTGGTGCCACTGGTCCAACGGCCCCGACTCTCAACTCAACCCGCAATTGTTTATCTTGACTGGTCCATCGACCTATCATGTCGCACTGCCGCAAGTTGACTGAGCATGTCGGTACTATCTTGGTACCATGGCCAAACAATTTACTTATTAAGTTTTATGGCATATATATCATGTTCATTTACGAGCTTCTCCTTGTGCCAACTGGCCTTGGGCCCACTATACAAGATTTTCAAAATCGGGCATTTAGCCCCCAAGTTCCAAAACTGAGGCCCCCGGCCTATCAGAGCTATTCGTGCTCCCGTCGAGAAGGTCTCCCAAATTGTTTAAGTATTAGCACACAGTCAGGGGAGAGCACTTCTGATAAAACATATGTTTTCTCTATCCATTATACCGCCCGGGTATAAGGACACCCCTGTTCATAACTGATGAACGGGTTTTCAACTTCCTTCGGGGAAGTCTCATCATACCAACTGGGTATGATCTACTTATAATTGGAAGTAGCTTTTCCGCATGATTTTCACATCACTTCCTCTAAGTAGTGATGTTTAAAATACCACTTAATAGTGGGTCTTCATACTAAGCTACTTATCATTGCCCAACCGGGTATGATATAAAATTTCTAGTCACAACCGGTAAGTGGTTTTTAATTTTAAGTTGTGTTCATCATCCCAACCGGGTATGATGTTAGTAAACCCACTCACCCGTTAATGTCGTGAATTCCACTAGACCGGTTCTTGGTATTCACGCGAGCTTGTCCTTGCTGGCGTTCCCAGTACTTCGTGTTCCTACACGATATGAACATCTTGGTTCATTATCCTTCGGCCTAATCGCCTTCATTTATTCCGAATGAATGAGAAAGTCAAACTTTCATTTATTTGTAATTAGGTCCCTAAAGTTATTTCTCTTTAACTTTAAGTACCAAATGCCGGTTTTTCCTGAAATTGAGTCCCGAAACTTTTAAAATTTATCATAGGACCTCAATTTATTCCATTTCACAAAAAGGGGTTTAATATCACAAATTTCCAATTTGGTTCCCCAACTTTTCCAAAATTATCATTTTTCCATTCCTTTACAAAAATGGTAAATTTTGCCTCAAAAATGGTAAATTTTGCCTCAAAAATTTCAAAATTCTTCAATTGGTCCTCCAACATTATTTTCATGCCCAATTGACCCTCAATTTCATAAAATTTCATTTTGGTCCTTCTAATTTTGAAAATCCCCAATTTTCCCCCAATTCCAACTTCTTAACACAGTTGAATTTTATTTCATCAAATTGACCCATCAAATGTTTCCAATTGTTGAAATTGAGTTTCTTCATGTGCATACGATTCTTTAGAAATGTGAATCGCAAGTTTTAATGCCGGGATGAGCTCAAACGGAGCTTTGCTGGAAAATGAACTATAAAGAGAAAAAGCTTCAATTACTCACCGGTGAAGGCACGACGGTACGAGCTTTCATCTAGGCAGATAGCTCTCATTAGTCCAACAGTCCCGACCTTCAACTCAACCTGCAGCTATTTATCTTGACTGGTCTGAAGACTGGTCATGTCGCATTGCTACTAATTGATTATGTCGGACATGCCTTGGTACCATAACCAAACAATTTTCTTATTAAAGTTTTATGGCACATATATCATGTTCGCTTACGAGCTCCTACTCGTACCCACTGGTCGATGGCCCATTGTTCAAGATTTTTAAAACCGGGCATAATAGCCCCAAATTTCCAAAATCGAGGCCCCCGGCCTATAATCACTATTCGAGCTCCCGTCAAGAATGTCTCCCAAATAGTTTAAGCATTGGCACACAGTCGGGGGAGAGCACTCCCAACAAAATATATTTTTAACTGTCCATTATACCGACCGAGTATAAGGATATCTCCGCTCATTACCGATGAACGAGTTTTCAACTTCCTTCGAGAAAGTTTCATCATACCAACCGGGTATGATCTACTTACAACCGGTAATTAGTTTTTCCGTATGGTTTTCACATCACTCTTCTAAGTTGTGACATTTAAAATACCACTTGACAGTGGGTTTTCATTTTGAGGTACTTATCATCCCCAACTAGGTACGATATAAAATTCCACTCACAACCGGTAAGTGGTTTTTAACTTTAAATTGTGCTCATCATCCCAACCAGGTATGACATTAGTAAGCCCACTCACTTGTTAATGTCGTGAATTCTACTAGACCGGTTCTTTGTATTCACACGAGCTTGTCCCTGCTGGCATTCCCATTACTTCGTGTTCCTACAAGATATGAACATCTCGGTTCATTATCCTTCAGCCTAATCGCCTACATATATTCCAAATGAATGAGAAAGTCAAACTTTCATTTATTTGCAATTAGGTCCCTAAAGTTATTTCTCTTAAACTTTAAGTCCCTAATGCCGGTTTTTCCTCAAATTGAGTCCCGAAAATTTTAAAATTTATCAAAGGACCTCAATTTACTCCATTTCACAAAAAGGGGTTAAAATTTCCAAATTTCCAATTTGGTTCCCTAACTTTTCCAAAATTACCATTTTTCCCTTCCATTACAAAAATGGTAAATTTTACCCAAAAAATTATAAAATTTCTCAATTGGCCCTCTAACATTTTTATCATGCCCAATTGACCCTCAATTTTAGGAAATTGCATTTTGTCCCTTGAATTTTAAAAAATCGCCAATTTTCACCCAATTCCAACTCTTTAACACAACTGAATTCGATTTCATCAAATTGACCGATCAAACACCACTATTTGTTGAAATTAAAGTTGAAATTGAGTTTCTCCATGTTCATACGATTTCATAGAATTAGCTTACCTTTTAGTCCTAATTTGGTCGTGAGAGGGCTGAGAAAGTGTTAGGAGGGCTTGGTTTGGCCTGAGTAGGGCTTGAAATGGACGATTTCAACTCCGCCGAAATAGGACAACTTCGGTCCGTCAGACCTGCTTCACTGTTCCATCATGCTAACACTTCTCCAATGACCCTCGGAGCGAACAAAGACTTCAAGCTTGTAGTTGAATTCTCCCTGGTTCTAAAGAACCCGACCTAGCCTTCTTTGGCTTAGAAAAGACACTATATCGAAGCTCTGGTTTGAGCTTCGCCAGAAAACTAAGCAACTGAGAGAGAGTAAGCTTTTCAGGTGTGTAGAGGATGAATGGAGAGGGGATCTTTTAACCAAAAAGATCTACACAAGGTTCTAGAGGTTCTTGAAGAAATCCTCTGTACAATAGTAGCTTTGCTTAAACTTGAGGACGATTGGAGAAGCTCCGACGAAGTCGCACAATACCTCAATTATAAACCACGTCCCTTAAAGACAAGGAAACTGGGGAAAGAACCGGTCAACCCGAGTGAGAAAATCCAATCAGTTCACGAACTCCAACTATTAGAGAAAAGGTAAAAAGGGACATTTACAACTCCTAAGTGACCTAAAGGGTCATAAAAGTCATGGAAAAGGTGTAAACCTCGTCCTTTGGAGTTAAGGAAAATCAGGAAAAGAATCGGTCAAACCACGTGAGAAACATCGAACCAATTCACAAACCCGATCATTAAAGAACAAGCAATTTGGGAAAATTAAAACTCTCGAGTGACCCAAAGGGTTCATAAAACCTTATAAAAAGACCATATGATCAATTGGAGATGAAAAACAAATCGGTTTAGGAGAACCGGATCTGAATCGAATTGAACCGGTTTGGACTATTTTGAACCACTATTAAACCGAATGCTAAATTCAATTTTCTAGGTGGCTTAGAAAATTCAAATTGGAGAATTGAGGCCACAATTGGATAGAGAATGAATTTAGAAATTTTAATTTTGAAAAATTCGGTCAAATTGGGCGCTTCCTTCATATGACAGCACTGTTCTCTCACCGAAAAATCAAGCAGCGCTGGCGAAGATGAAAAGTCTCCGGTGATGGAGTTTCAGGCAATGAATGACCACCACTAAGGCACCAATCAGACGGCCAAGAAGTCCCCTGAGCTTCCTATATATAGAGCCCCCCCCCCCCCCCATTCATCCTCTCCACACCTTAAAACTTCATTATCTCTCAACTGCTCCAATTTCTAGTGAAGCTAGAACCGGAGCTTAGATATAGGGTCTTTTTTTAGCCAAAGAAGGCATGGTCAAGTTCTTTAGAATTGGGGAGAAGTCATTTACCCGTCGGTAGTCTCCATTTGCTCTGAGGGTCGCCGAAGAGATGCCGACAATTAGAATAGTGAAGCAGCTTTGGTGGACTGAAGTTGCCCTATTTTGGTCGAGATGAAAATGGCTAATTCGAGCCCTCCTCAGGCCATACGAAGCCCTCCCAACACCTCCACAGCCCTCCTATAACTGAATTAGAGTAGAAAGGTAAGCCAATTTGGCTCCCCTTTGTAAATTCCCATGGGTGCTAGAGAGAGAACCGGTAGAACTTCGATGATTAAATTCTCATTCAATTCGGTATCAATTGATGCAATTCTTGATCCTAGGAGGAACCTCAGGATAAGAGCTATCAACCTAGATCAAAAGCTTAGACCATCGCACCCCAACGGTAAGCTTTCGAAGCTTTCTCACTCTAAGTCCAGTTTTTTGACAAAGCTCCATTTGAGCTCATTCCGACATCAAATCGTGCAATTCAAAGTGTTATTGAATCGTATAAAAGTGTAGGAACACCAATCTAACTTCAATTTCAACAATTAAACTCATCAGATTGATCAATTTGATGAAATCAAATTCGGCTGAGTTAGAAGGTTGAAATTGGGGGAATTTTGGGAATTTCAAAATTTTGAGGGACAAAAGTGCAATATCATAAAATTGAGGACCAATTGGGCATGATAATGATGTTGGAGTACCAATTGGGCAATTTGGGAATTTTTTGGGGCAAAACTTACCATTTTGGTAAAGTATGGGCAAAATGATAATTTTGGAAAAGTTGGGGGGACCAAATTGGAAATTTAAGAAATTAAACCCCTTTTGTGAAATTGAATAAATTGAGGTCCCAAGGTGAATTTTAAAAGTTTCGGGACTCAATTTGAGGAAAAATTGGAATTAGGGTCTTAAAGTTAAAGAAAAAAACAATTTTAGGGGCCTCATTGCAAATAAAGGAAAAGTTTGATTTTATCATTTATTTGGGATGAAAGAGGGCTATTAGACCAAAGGATAATGAACAAGATTGTTCATATCATGTAGGAACATAGAGTACTAAGAACGCCAGCTAAGATAAGATCGAGTAAGGATAACAAGTAGGCTAAGAGGATATTCATTGCACTATCAGGTGAGTGAAAATTTAATATCACACCCGATTGGGATGATAACCACCTCAAAAATAAAAACCAATTGCTAAGTGGTGTTTTTGTCATCACACCTCAGACGAGTGATGTGGAAATCAAGTGGAAAAACTACTTACCGGTTGTAATTAGATCAAACCTGGTTGGTATAATGAAACTTCCTCGGAGGAAGTGGAAAACTCGTTCATCGATTATGAGCGGAGATGTCCTCATACTCGGTTGGTATGATGGACAATTGAAAAGTATATTTTGTCGGAAGTGCTCTCCCCTGACAGTGTGTCACTGCTTAAACATTTTGGGAGACCTTCTTGATGGGAGCTCGAATAGCTCTATTAGGATGGCGGACACGATTTTCGATCTTGGGGGCTAATATGCCCAATTTTGAAAATCTCGAACAGTGGGCCCTAGGTCAGTTGGCACGAGCAGGAGCTCGTAAACAAACATGATTAATATGCCATAAAAACTTAAGTAATGAGTTTTTTCTCCATGGTGCCAAGACAAAATCGACATACTCAGTCAACTAGTAGTAGTGCGACATGACAGGTCTCCGGACTAGTTAAGAAAAATAGCTGCAGGTCAAGTTGAGGGTCGGGGCCGTTGGATCAGTGGCACCACAGATTATATGGCATTATGTGAAAAAAAAATCTTGATTGTGCATGCACTTTGTTTGTGGGACCTTCAAGATGCCCATGAGGGGTAGTAATGCGTCCAAGGGCTTTGGACGACCTGGTGGATATAAGGGCAGTTAGTCATACCAGAAGTCTTGCAAAGCTCGGAGTAGCTTCAAGCGCATGAGACTAGGGTGGGGACAGAATGAGGTCTCTATACTCATACGGATATGGACATTTATTACGGGATTGGGTGTCGGATGTTGCAAACATCCACTCATTCATAGGGTAGAAGTGGACGTACTTCTATCTAGGTGGCCAGTAAAGTCGCTCCGATGCCACAAGTGGGTACAGTGGACGGATTGGCCTACGATTGTGTGTTTTACCTTCATGATTAAGGATGTGTGTTGGGTGATGACACACCGTGGTAATAAGAAATGGTTATAAAAACTGAAATTGAGAATGAAATCATTTTAAAAGAAAATAAGGAATCTGGCACACTCCAATTTAAACATTTTTCCTAAAAGTTATATTTTGAAAACCCATTCACTGAGTCATTGTACTCACCCACTCCCTTATATCCCTTTCAAGTAACCCCGAAAAGTTTACCCAAAGACCACCAACTAACACAAGTGTAAGGCAGGTATGAAAAGTTTAAAATTTTATGCAGTTTTGATTTATGTTATTCCAGGAAAGGTAAAGGTTTAAAGGACACCTTACTCCTCATGGTTTAAAAAGAAGGGGCGACCCTTAGTAAACTAGGAGAGTGGCGGGATGATCACGGGGATCTGACCAAACCAGGTCGAGGCGTGACAAAAGGACTTTGGGATGAATTGGAAGAGAAAACCAGATCGGTTCAGGTGAATTGGACCTAAACCGGATTGAACTGATTTCTAAATTCATTTTTCTAAGTGGCTTAGAATATTCAAATTGGAAAATTAGCCACCATTGGGTAGAGAATGAATTTAGATGAATTTAGAAATTTTTTATTTTAAAAAATTTGGTTGAATCGGGCCTGAACCGACCGATTTAATCCTTGAACCCGATTCGGTCCGATTAGGAACAGTGTCGTCTTCTTCCTTTAGTTGATAGCACTGTTCACTCAGAGGAAAAGCGAGCAGCGTCGTCGAAGATGAAAAGTTTCCATTTAGGGCATTTCAGGACATGAATGATCGCCACAAAGGTGCCAATCGGACGGCCAATGAGACCCTAAACTTCCTATATAAAGAGCTCCTCCTCATTCATTCTCCTCACACCTGAAAACTCCTCTCTCTCCCTACTACTCCAATTTCTGGTTAAGCTTGAACCAGAGCTCCAAAATTGGGGTTTTTCTAAACCAAAGAAGGCGAGGTCGGGTTCCTTAGACTCAAGGAGAAATTAGCTATCTGATAGTGGTCGATCCGAAGATTGTCGGAGAAGCATCGACATAGTCAAACAGTGAAGCAACTACAGCAGACTGAAGCTGCCCTATTTCGATCGAGCTAAAAATGGCAAATTGTGCCATCCTCAGGCCAAACCAAGCTCCTCCAACACTTCCACAGCCCTCATACTACTGAATTAGAGCAGAAAGGTAAGTTAATTTGGCTCCCCTTTGTAATTTCATATCAGTGTTAGAGAGATAATCGACAAAACTTCACTGACCAAATTCTCTCTCAATTTGACATGAATTGTTATAATTCTTTATCCTAGGAGAAACCTCGGGACGAGAGCAATCTACCCCGATTGAAAGCTCGAACTATCGCATCCCCAACGATTAGCTTTCGAAACTTTCTATCTCTAAGTTCAAATTTCCGATGAAGCTTCATTTGATCTCAATTCAAACCCAAATGACCTATTTTAAATCTCCATTGAATCGTGTGGAAGTGTAGGAACTGATCCATACCTTCAATTTGATCAATAAACCCCGATTGAATGTTCAATTTAATGAAATCAAATTCGGCAAATTTGAAAGGGGTCAAATTGAGGAAATTTTTGGGGGAAATTGGGGATTTCATAAAATTGGGGGACCAAAGTGCAATTTTCCAAATTTGAGGGCCAATTGGCCATGAAAAATATGTTGGAGGACCAATTAGTCAATTTTTTAAATCATTGGTGTCAAATTGCCATTTTTGTAAAGTTGGGGCGAAATGGTAATTTTTGAAAACTTGGGGACCAAATTGGAATTTTGGGAAACTTGAACCCCTTTTTGTGATTTTGAATAAATTGAGGTCCCAAAGAGAATTTTAGAAGTTTAGGGACTCAATTTGGGGAAAGGTTTGCATTAGGGTCCTAAAGATATGGAAAAAAACTTTAGGGACCTAAATGTAAATAATTGAAAAGTTTGAGCATTTTGTTCATACGTGAGGAATAAATGCTATTATGCCAAAAGTTAATAAACAATTATGTCCAAAATCGTGTAGGAACACAAAGGACCTGAATGCTAGTAAAGATAAGCTCGTGTGGAGGCAAAAATCCGAACAAGAGGAATACACTGCACTTATCGGGTAAGTGAAAATTTTCAAATCATACCCGGTTGGGATGATGAGTATCTCAGAAATACAAAACCACTACTATGTGAAATTTTAACATCACACCTGGATGGGGTGATGTGAGAACTACGTGGAAAAAAACTAATTACCTGTTGTAAGTAGATCATACCCTGTTGGTATGATGAACTTCCTGGAAGGAAGCAAAAAACTCATTTACCAGTTGTAAGCGAAGATGTCATCACACCCGGTTGGTGTGAGGGATGACTTGAAATTTATTTTATAAGAAGTGTTCTCCCCTGGCTATGTGTCAATGCTTAAAAATTTTGGGAAACCTTCTTGATAAGAGCCCAAGTAGCTCATATAGGCTAGAGGCCTCGGTTTTGTAACATGGGGGCTAAAATGCCCGATTTTGAAAATCATGTATAGTTGGCCCAAGGCCAGTTGGCACGAGCAAGACTTGTAAATAAATATGATAATAAGCCATGAAAATTTTAATGAATGTATGTGATTTGGCCATGGTACCAAGACCAGACCGACATACTCGATGGACTGGCGACAGTGCGACAGGACTAGGTCGACGGGCCGGTCTAGACAAACAGCTACAGGTCGAGTTGAGGGTCAAGGCCATTGGATCAGTGGCACCAAATATAAAAGGCTTTATGGAAAACTTTGTTTGTGCATGCACTTGAGGTTCGAGACCATTAAGATGCTCAAGAGGTGTAGTGATGTGTCCTAGGGGCTACTAGACGACATGGTGGAGATAAGGGTAGTTTGTCATGCCAACAGTTGAGGAAGCTCAACGTAGCTTCATGCGCATGATACCGGGGTCTGGTCGGGATGAGGTCTCCATACCCATATGAACATGAAGTATTTTGGGTCTAAGGGTAGGACGTCGGAGATGATCACTTAGACATTAGGTAGAAGTTAGGAACTTCTATTAGGGTGGATGGTAAAGATGCTCCGATCTACAAGTGGATGTAGTCAGCATAACTGTATCTCGCGAATGTGTATGTACCCTTCTTGATGAAGGGTGTGTGTTGTTTGTGAAACACACCTAATATGGAAATGGGAAAGAGGTTATGAAAACCTTGGGAAGGATTTGAGAATCCTTGGAAAACAATTGGTAAACCTGGGAAAAGGAAAATGAAGAGTTTGACACACTCTAATTAAAGTTATTTTTGTGAAAACTCGCAGCCAACACCCATTCACTGAGTTGTTGAACTCACCCCCTCCGTTTACCCCTTTTCGGGAAAACAAGGGAAACCAACCTTAAAGATCTTACTGTCGCTAAACCTTAAGATAGGTATGTAAAATTTCTATTCAGTTTTTATTAATGTTATTCCATGAAAGATACAGGTCAAAAGAACGCCTTACTCCTTGCGATTTAGAGAATGGGAAAACCTTTTATAAAATAGGAGAGTGGTGGGTTGTTCACGGGGATCTGACCAAACTGGGTCGGGGCGTGACATCAACACCAAAACTTGAATGTGTATAGATCCATTTGAGCTAAAATTGAGCTTCCCCATGGCCATCCATGGTCGAACAAAGACGCCCAAACAACGTCAAGTCATATCCACATCTTCCATGCACCATCGTAGTAAGTCTTACTGCCACCTTTTTCCGAAAAAGCATGAATTCTTCCCATTAATACTAAATTTCTTCCAAGACCAATTACAAACACCATCAGTGATCAACTAGATTGATGCTTGATCCTAAAAGATCCCATAGGAGGAGAGCTAACTCCACATATCCTCATCTTTGGGTTGTACTGTCACCAGTAAGAATTCAATGCTTTCTCTCTCTTGAATCATTTTTTGCTGAATCTCCATTCTTGGTCATTTCTAAGCCAAATCATTTGATTCAAACCTTGAAATGATCGTGAGGACATCAAAAGATGATTAGTATCATGATAGGGCCAAAATTTAGAGGTTTAGACTCTATTCCATGAAGAATAAATTTTGGGGACCATTTTGCAAAATTCATGAAACCTAGGGACATAATTACAAATAAAGATAAATTTAGGGACCTATGAGATAAATGATAGAGATCTAAAGAAAAAGATCTAAAACCTTATGGTCCAAATTTGGGAATAAATAAAACTTGAGAACCTATGTGTAAAACATTATAATTAAAAGGACCTAAGGGTAAATATTTTTTGTGAATAAGGACTAATCAATAAATATGGTATAATGTTGGGGGAAACTCGATAATTTGGAGCAATGAAGGGTCATGTAGAAAAAGGGGTTCCCTTGGAAGTTCAGTAAAGTTAATCGGACCCTATGAGTAAAATTGTAATTTGTTGAAAAATTACAAGATGGATTGAGTAATACCCATGTGAATCGAACCCAAATTATTCAAAAAATATTTGTCAAACTATTGTAGGATTATATATAATTGATTGTGTAAGTAAGGGCACAAAGACTCAGGAATCCATATGTGACGAACATGTCCACTTACTACTGATGAGTGAGATTTTTAGAATCATGTATGATTATACTGATGATATTTTATTACTCGCTAATTGAAACATTGAGTATGTTTATAAACTCTTCGATAAGATGAAAAACTATATGGGATATGTTTTAGAAAATCTTTTCTAAAGATCAGGTCTAGTCTCGACCTCGGCATGAGAAATGGACCAAGCCCAAAGTCGATAGAAATGGTTCGAGCCTATGGTTTATGAAAGAAATGGGCCTAGGGCCATGTTTTGAAAAGGGGCCATGACTCTAACCTTTTCAAAGTGAGAATAGAAATTTGAAATAAAAGGCGGATCTTACTCTGCATATTTTGAAACTCTTGAATATGGGTTACGTGTCAAAAAAATATCGATAGTTGTGATTTACTAGATAGCAAGTTAAGTGTCAATAATAAAACTACTTAATTAATTATTTTGTGGAACCAATACATAATTAGTGGTAATTATCGGGCTATAAATGGGTCACGCACAGTAGAGCTTGTAGTACAAAAGACAAATAGACAAGATTTGCCAAATAACAAGCCAACTCTCAATTATTAAAAACACTCTTGATTGTGTTTGATATGAGAGATCACTAAACGTATAGAAGAGGTAGTGATAATCTCAAAGGGCTAATTGGAATCCTTGGAAGAATAAGAGGAGTTTGGTTCTAGTACATCAAGGGCTCTAGTAGTCCAATGCTATAACACCATGTTCCAGGAAAACCAAACCAGGGACATTAAACCAAACAACTATTCGTAATAAAGATTCGATTAAATTCCTACTTGGATCAAAAGGAGTACTATTGATTTGGGAATCCAACTAAGATATTCGATTTAGGAATCGAATATGAAAACTTTGTCGATCAGGTTTAATTTACTGAACAAGTTGGATGAAATTAACTTAAGGTGGGTTAATCCCAAAGAACCCGATTCAAACTTGTGAAATTGAATAACATTAAAAATAAATATATATATATATATATATATATATTATAAGGGAGAAAGTTGTTGGTTATATTACATCTATGTGTTTACCTATATACTTGCGAAAGAAAATCAAGTTTACAATTTATATCAAACATGACTAACTTATGGGTCATGCTATCGTTGGCCTAAGGCCAATAAGAAATCTTAATCTTCTATAGAGACATTGGGTCAACTATGGGAGAAAATAACAGACGACAAGAACACCTATCAACCCAATGAATGTCAATTGAAGCTTACAATGAAGCCCATGCTCATTTCCTTTATTAAACATCCAATACATCAATGCTAGACTAAAGGATGTTTAATCCATGGATTGGGTTTGGGCTTGAGCTAAAGGTGAACTATGGTAATTATCTTTAAAGCCTCAACATGCACTTTGTACCTAATAAGTTTGGCATCTGCTTATAAGCTTAGGCACAAATATGGGTTAATATGCACACTCTCATGACACAAGTATGTCATTACCATTTCATCTAAGAAAACCCATATTACTTAAATCTTTCTTAAGACAATTGAAATAAAACATTTACAAATTTGAATGTCAACCTAGTTGTCACACCCCAACCCGGTTTGGTTGGATCCCCGTGATCAACCCGCCACTCTCCTGTTTTATTAAAGGGTTTCCCCTTCTGGATCACACACACATTCTGAAGATATAGTTACGATGACTGGACCCACTTCTGGATCGGAGCATATTTACCATCCACCTTGATAGAAGTCCCTGACTTCTACCCGAAGTTTGAGTGAATGTCCCTGATGTCCTACCTTCAGACCAAAAATACTTTGTGTCTGTATGAGGACAAAGACCTCATCCTAACTTGTCATGCCCCGACCCGGTTTGGTCGGATCCCCGTGATCAACCCGCCACTCTCCCGATTTATTAAAGGATTTCCCCTTATTGTAAACCGTAAAGAGTAAGGCGTCTTTTAACCTGCACCTTTTTCCTGGAATAGCATAATCAAAACTGCATGAAATTTAAAACTTTACATACTTGTTTACAAGCATCGTAGTTGACGGTCTTTAAGGGGAGGCTTTCCAGGATTTCCTGGAAGGGATATAAGGGAGGGGGTGAGTACGACTACTCAGTGAATGGGTTTTTAAAAGCTTTTAACTTTTAAGAAAAATATTTATATGGAGTGTGACAAACTCCTTTGTTTTCAAAAATCTCTTCATTTAAAAATTCAGGTTTTTCCATTATTTCTTAGTTACCATGATGTGTCATCACCCAACACACATCCTTCATCATGAAGGTTACACACATTCGCAAGTCAGTATCACTACTGAACCCGCTAGTGGCTTCGGAGCGACTTTTCCTGCCACCCGGATAGAAGTACGACCACTTCTACCCTGGGAATGAGTGGATGTATGTGACATCCGACCCACAATCCCGAAATCACTTCTTCGTGTCCGTATGAGGACAGAGACCTCATCCTGTCCCCACCCCAGTCTCATGCGCTTGGTGCTACACTAGATTTTGCACAGACACCTAGAACGACGAACTGCCCTTATAGCCACCAGGTCGTCCAGTGCCCTTAGGACGCATCACTACCCCTCATGGGCGTTTTGATGATCCCGTACTCACAGTGCAAGCACAAACAATGTTTTCTTATATTGCCATGTAATCTATGGTGCCACTAGTCCAACGGCCCCGACTCTTAACTCAACCTGCAGCTGTTTGTCTTGACTAGTCCGTCGACCTGTCATGTCGCACTGCCGCTAGTTGACTGAGCATGTCAGTCCTATCTTGGTACCGTGGCCAAACAATTCACTTATTAAGTTTTATGGCACATATATCATGTTTGTTTATGAGCTCCTACTCGTGCCAACTGGCCTCGGGCCCACTGTACGAGATTTTCAAAATCCGGCATTTAGCCTCCAAGTTCCAAAACCGAGGCCCCTGGCCTATCAGAGCTTATTTGAGCTCATGTCGAGAAGGTCTCCCAAATAGTTTAAGCATTGGCACACAGTCAGGGGAGAACACTTCCGATAAAATAGGTTTTCACTATCCATTATACCAACCGGTATAAGGACATCTCCGTTCATAACCGATGAACGGGTTTTCAACTTCCTTCGAGGAAGTCTCATCATACCAACTGGGTATGATCTACTTACAACCGGTAAGTAGTTTTTTTTCACATAATTTTCACATCACTTTCTCTAAGTGGTAATGATTAAAATACCACTAAACAATGGGTTTTTATACCAAGGTACTTATCATCCCCTACCGGGTATGATATAAAATTTTCACTCACAACCGGTAAGTGGTTTTTATCTTTAAGTTGTCCTCATCATCCCAACCGGGTATGATGTTAGTAAACCCACTCACCCGTTAATGCCGTGAATTCCACTAGACTGTTTCTTTGTATTCACGCGAGCTTGTCCTTGCTGGCATTCCCGATATTTCGTGTTCCTACACGATATGAACATCTTGGTTCATTATCCTTCGACCTAATCACCTTCATTCATTCCAAATGAATGAGACAGTCAAACTTTCATTTATTTGCAATTATGTTCCTAAAGTTATTTCTCTTTAACTTTATGTCCCAAATACCGATTTTTCCTCAAATTGAGTCCCGAAACTTATAAAATTTATCATAGGATCTCAATTTATTCCATTTCACAAAAAGGGGTTTAATTTCCCAAATTTCCAATTTGGTCCTCCAACTTTTCCAAAATTACCATTTTGCCCTTCCTTTACAAAAATGGTAATTTTTTTGCCCCAAAAATTTCAAAATTCCTCAATTGGTCCTCTAACATTATTTTCATGCCCAATTGACCCTCAATTTCATAAAATTTTATTTTGGTCCTTTGAATTTCGAAAATCCCCAATTTTCCCCCAATTCCAACTTCTTAACACAGCCGAATTTTATTTCATCAAATTGACCCATCAAACGTTTCTAATTGTTGAAATTGAAGTCGAAATTGAGTTTCTACATGTTCATACGATTCTTCAGAAATGTGAATTGCAAGTTTTAATGCCGGGACAAGCTCAAACGGAGCTTCGCCGGAAAATGAACTATGGAGAGAGAAAGCTTCGATTACTCACCGGTGAAGGCACGACGGTTCGAGCTTTCTATCTAGACAGATAGCTCTCATCCTGAGGTTCATCCTAGAATCAAGAATCGCATCAATTGATGTGGAATTGGATTTGAATTTTGTCATTGAAATTCGGTCGACTCTCTCTCTAGCACCAATAGAAAATTATAAAGGGGAGCCGAATTGGCTTACCTTTCGGTCCTAATTCGGCCGTGGAAAGGCTGAGGAAGTGTTGGGAGGGCTTGGATTGGCCTGAGCAAGGCTTGAAATGGCTGATTTTAGCTTGGCCGAAATAGGGCAGCTTCGGTCCGCCGGAGTTGCTTCACTATTCTATCATACCGACGCTTCTCCAACGATTCTCGTATTGACTGGAGTTTGCTATCAGATAGCTGTTTTCTCCCCGGTTCTAAAGAGCCCGACCTTTGTTCATGTCGAAGCTCTGGTTCGAGCTTTACCGGGAAATGGAGCAGTAGTGAGAGAGAGAGAAGTGTTCAGATGTGAGGAGAATGGAATGGGGATGACCTCTTCATATAGTCGTAAAACCCATGTATTAAATGGGCGAGATTTATTACTAGTATTAATATTGCCATAAATTATTGGTATTAATTCCAATAATTTAATTTCGGTATTTAATTATTTATATTAATTCTAATAATTTAATTTAGGTATTAAATTATTCGTATTAATTTTAATAATTAAATATATATTAATTTATGGCTATTTATGATAAGTCGTACATTCGCATAAAAATTTTTGACCGAAATTTCGGATTATAAAAAATCATACTTCCCAGTAGGCTTAACTTTGAAGTTCTTATGTAATCTAGTTCACCTGAACTAATTTGGTTTTTGTTTTCTATTTTGTTTTAAGTTTCTTTTCCAATGTTTAATGAACCCTTTGGATCACCCGAAAGTTGTAAATTTTGATATTGCTTATTCCCAAATGTAAACCGGTTTGGTTTTCTTATTCAGTTTGATCGGTTCTTTTCCCGGTTTTCCTTAACTCAAATGTGCGGGGTTTGCACTAGTGAAATGCATAATTTCATTCATGGCATCTATAATATTAAACAATCTATCTAAAAAATTTTGAACTATCCAATTCAAGCATAGCCATTCAAATAACCGTTCTAAGGTTACCCAAAGGGAGAACAAGGTACTTGAGGCAAATCCTTTTGAATGAACTGAGATGATCTCTCTGCAAGAAAGTGTGAGTATCAAACTACTAGATCATTCCAAACAAATGTACCTCATAATTTAAGGTGCATAGAAATACCTTTATCTCAAAGGAAGTCAATCATCCCTCCCTGGTGATCAAGGCAGCAAATCCCTGTCATAGCCTAACCATCATCCTAGAGATTTCATGTATGTTTCACCATTGGGACACAAACCACCATCAATGCATGGGAGCAATCTTCCTCCATAATGTAGATCTTGAAATTCCAAATAGAAGTCATTCCCATGAAAATCAACATAATAGTTGGGTGTTTCCCAAATCCCATAAATCTTGTGAACTCTCCACTCGAACAACCTACAAAATGTCACCCTCTATTTGACCTAGTATTACCTATTTGATTGGAGTCGATGGAAATCTTCAGTGGTCATTGGGATAACAAGCAGACCCATGATCCAAAGCTCTAGTAAGGTCGGAGCAAAGAGATTAGTGTCAAGTGGGCATGTTGAGATTGAGGGCTCATGGGTTACTGGGAGTTCCTTCCAGGTGTGTGTGGTTTAATGGGAACAAGGACAGAAAATATGAGGAGAGGTTGTTAAAATGGAGTTATAGCCACTATCGAGAGGCATGAAGGAACAAGAATGCAAATCCATACCTAAAATGGAATCATCGTCTTATGGGTGTGGGAATGAGGAGTGGTTAGGAGAGCTAAGCAGCCCACATGCAACTAGAGACCGAGGATGATGCAAGACATAGAGCTCTCAAGAGTGTAAAGGGCAAAGCCTGGGTTAGGGTGCTAGTAGTGTCGGGCGACTAAGCGCCCATTTGTTCCAACAATGGTAAATAAGTTGTCCTCAAGTAGGCTATTCTAGCATGGTATTTGCGACTAACCGTGTCTGCTACTATGTTAGCCTTACCATGATGGTATTCTATAATCAGATCATAGTCTTTTACCAGTTCTGGCCACCATCTTTTTAGAGGTTGAGCTCCTTTTACGTTAGGAAATACTTCAAGCACTTATGGTCTATGAATATCCTACATCTGACTCCATATAGATAGTGTCTCAAAATTTTAAGGGCAAACACGATCATAGCCAATTTTAGACCATGGGTGGGGTAAGTCAACTCGTGTGTCTTTAATGGTCAGGATGCATAGGATATAACCATTCCTTATTGCATTAAGATACATTGTAAGCCTTGTCCAGAAACATCACTATAGTCAGTATATTCTCCCATGTTTCGATCGGGTAAGGCTAGTACTAGAGTTGTCATTAGATGTCATTTAAGTTCTTGGAATGAGTTCTCACACATTTCATCCCACTTGTACTCTACTCCCTTTTTGGTTAGATGAGTTAATGGAGCCGTAATTCTTGAGAAATCCTCCATGAATTTTCGATAATAACCTACGAGTCCCAAGAAGCTGCATATCTCCATTGGGTTAGTGGGAGCCTTACAATTTGATATAGTTTTTTATCTTGGCCAGATCCACTTTATCTCCCTCCTTTGAAATGACATGTCCTAGGAAGCCCACCTCTTGCAACCAAAATTTACACTTCACTAATTTAGCGTAGAGCTAGTTTTCCTTTAAGACACTTAGAGTAATCCCCAAATGTCCTTTGTGTTCTTCCTTGGTTAGTGAGTATACTAGTATGTCATTTATGAATACTATCACGAATTTATCCATGTAAGGTTGAAATATCCGGTTCATTAGATCCATAAAGTCTGTAGGGGTGTTTGTTAAGCCAAAGGGCATCACTCATAATTCATAATGCCCATAATGTGATCTAAATGCAGTCTTCGGTATATCCTTCTCTCTAATCTTAACTTGGTGATATCCAGACTGTAGGTCAATCTTGGAAAAATACATGTCTTCTTTCAGCTGGTCAAATAGTTCATTTATTCTTGGTAAAGGGTACCTATTCTTGATAGTTACTTGGTTTAACATCCGGTAGTTAATGCATAATCTCATTCTTCCATCCTTCTTATTCACGAACAAGTCCGGAGCACCCTATGGAGATGGGTTGGGGCGTATAAAGCCCTTTTCCAATAACTCATCCAATTATTCTTTCAACTCCTTTAACTCTATGGGGGGAGGAGGGGCATACAATAGGGTATTTGACAAATGGGTTGTGTTCTAGGTATCACCTCTATAGTGAACTCTAATTGGCGATGTAGAGGTAATCCAGGTAATTCCTCTAGAAATTCCTCCGGATAGTGTTTTACTATCGGGATCTCCTCTGGTCCCTTCTTCTCCTGGCGTACGCTTGTCACCATAGCGAGGAATGACCTACATCCTTTTTGTAGCATGCTTTGGACCTTGACACATGATATCAAGTGTATTCCATTCCTCTTCCTATCTCCTTCCAATGTTACTCCTTGTGCCTTCAAGGCATGGAACATCACCCTCTTATTTCGATAGTCTACCTTTTCTTGATGTGCAAATAGCCAATCCATTCCCAAAATCATCGCCACTTCCCTTAAAGGTAGTGGAATTAGATCAGCCTCCAAGTTTATCCCCATGATCTTTACCTCACATTCTTTTAAGAGTTTGTCACTAGCTACTTCCTCCCCTAATGGTGTGAGGATGCTGAGACTTGGATCGAGAGTCATAAGCTCTTGAGGTAGAGTTGGGACCAAGATTTCCTTGATGAATGATCATTTGGCTCCAAAGTCAAAGAGGGCGTATGTTTTTCTCCTAAATAATTACACATATCCTAGTTGAAGCACAATTACAAAATTCTCTTGGGCAAAAAGGATATTTTTATTAACTCAAAAGAAATACAATGTAGGGGAGGTTACATTTCCCTTAAATGAGGGTTTGGAAAGTACCAGCCACTGCACTAGGGTCCTTTATGGCCTCGTCTTGTGTAAGGTTATACATCCTAGCTGGAACTCTTGACGTTGTAGGTATTTTCCATCCTCCATTGGGTGCCTTCTAGGCTTTGAGTGGTGGCTGAGAGGTGTCCCTTCGGATGTTTCCTTACAGGGTTGGGTAATTCCTAGCAAAGTGTCTCAGCTGCCCATAACCGAAACACGTTTGTCATGTTCCATTGTGATTCTTTTTTAACACAGGGCAGTAAGGAACCTGCTTTGGAGAGTCAGACTTCCCTCCTTACCCAATCTATATACTTCCTCCATTTTAATAAACCTCGTTCTTTCCCCCCATTTAGAAACACCTTGGTCCATCTGGTTCGCTTGGCTGTTATGGCTTCTTTCCTCCTTCTTACTGGTATGTTCCATTCTTCGACATCTCATTTGCACTAGACTTTCACACTCATGTGCCATACTAATAATAACTGCTAGATCCTTGGGTCATCCTAATACCACCATTTAGTCTTGTATATCCATATTGAGACCATCCATAAACTTTTGGAAGATATCAGCAGGTCCAGCTAGATCAGGAGCGAAGGGCCTTAGCTCATTAAACTTAATCTCTTATTCTGAGACGGCATGTGATCCTTACTGGAGCCGGAAGAATTATTGTTTCTTCTCGTTGATCAATTAGGGAGCTAAGTACTCTTTCAAGTACTTTCCTCAAATTCTCCCCATGTTGGTATGGCCGGCAAGAGGTTCCTCATGTTGTCCCACCATCTCTTAGCGCTTCATTCCAAGAAGAATTTTTCCAAGGTCACCATCTCCTCTAGTGGTGTTTCTATTATTCCCATAAATTTCTTGATACTTGCTAACCAGTCCATGGTTGTACCCACATCTTTTTCTCCTTAGAAGGGTTTATATCCTAGTTGATGGAGTGTCTTTAGATACTTCAGGATGTCGAAAAGTGGAGGGGTGACCATGGGGTGTGTTGGGATTGTACCTCTTCGTGCCTAGTAGGGGAATTTGTGTCTAAGTCAGCTTCGGGGGTGAGATTGTGCTTTCCAAACACCATGGTAAACTCCTCGTACAGTTTCTAGTGCTTTGGGTTTAACACTGGTGGAGTCACCTGGGTCCTCTTGGACCCTTCTTTAGGAATATGATTTCTTGCGGCCTTTGAGGCAGTTGTTCAAATTCTTTTCGTTCCTTTCTTGGGAACCATATCTACAATTTAAGAATTTTGGTTAATTCTTAAGTTATAAAGTTTTGATAATTTATTCGAGGGAAACATGGCATTGATACCACTCAAGTTGTCATGCCCCAACTCGATTTGGTTGGAACCCCATGACCAACTTATCACTCTTCCCGATATAGAAGGATAATTTGCTCTCCAATACTATTAAGAGACGAGCGTAACTTAATTTTCCATGGTTTTCCCTTAAACAATATTATCAAAACTATTTCTAGGAAATAATTCATACGCATTGTACCATGAGCTAGCTTGAGGTTCTTCTCGGCAAGGTTGGAAACCTTCTTCTTGTAAAAGGGAAAAAGGGGAGGGATGAATTCTATAACTCAGCGAGTAGGTGGTATTAGAAATAAGGGTAAGGAATCGTTTGATTTTTCACACCATATCTCATACCCATTTTTGGGTAATTTATTCCCCTTTTTTTCAAAAAGAAATTTTACATTTTTCCTTATGTAGTTGTTTTAAAAATGAGCACATGTCATTTATCATCAAAGGGATCACACATTCGTAGAGTAGTCCTTGTGTTCCACTTGTTGTCCGGAGAGACTTTACTGACCACCCTAGTAGGAGGTCACACCTTCTACCACAAGTCCGAGTGAGCTCCACTACCCATCCCCCAGACTTAAATCAAGCCTTTGTGTCTGCTATAGTGCGACAAGACCTCTCCCCATTCTTCCTCAATCTTAATGTGCATGAAGCTCCCAGAGCTTCTTAACTTAATGGATGACAAAGCTTTCCCTATGATCCCTGGATAGCCAAATAACCCTTAGAACCAACACTACTCCATACCGGGTGCCTCAATGATTCTGTATCTCAACATGCACAAGCAAAAGTCTTTTTATTTTAGATCGTTATCTTTATTGCCATAAGTCGAACGAGTTCGACGACCCAACTTCAGCTCAATAGCTAAATCACACAATTAACATTTTGTAAAGTTTTTTCACAGGCTCACGAATATAAACTTGTCTACGGGTTTATGCCCGTTCCCTTTGGCCTTAGGCCCACTTCATGAATTTTTCAAAACTTGGCCTTAGGCCACATTAGTTTCAAAACCCAAGCCTTGGGCCCACTAAAGCAATTCTAGCTCTAATGACACATGCTACATGCATTAATCAGAAATATCTCGCACAATGTTTGAGCGAGTTCACACAATAAGGGGATAATATTTCTGGAAAATGGTTTTTTAACGAAAGTACGTCCATCACCCCAAATGGGCATGATGCCAAAAATCCCACTCACCAGATTTTGTTACTCGTTCGTCCCGAATTGATTTCCAATCTTGATGTGCCTTTCCTATGCACGAGCTTGTAGGTGATTCATTCCTATAATGAATTGGGCTATTAGGTTCTAAATAATAAGATATTTAGACTTAAGACCCATAACTTTCTAATAATTATGTTTTAGTTCTTAAGTATACCATATTTCAAATTAGATCCCTAAGATTATAAAATCTTTCATTTAGGTTGCTAATTTTCCTTAAATTTCCAATTGGGTACCTTGATTCTCTTAATTACAGAAAGTCCCTAAACTTTCAAATTTTGTAATTTAGTCCTCCAACTTTTTCTTTTGTCAATTTAGCCTTAATCCTTCCCAATTGAGCTCTAACACAATCCTAATCATCTGAAATACTTGATTTGGCTTAAAAATGAGCTCAAATGGAACTTCATTGGAAAACTGTCCAAGAGAGAGAAAGCTTTGATTACTCATTAGTGAGGATTTGGTGGAGCTTTTGCTTCCACTAAATTCCTCTCTACCTAGTGATTCTCCCTGGATCAAATTGCACCTCAATTGATAGCCTGAGTAGTGAGAATTGTCTAATTTATTTTTTTGGCAAAATAAACTATGAATAGTGAATTTTGAAAGAGGGGGCTTACCAAGATGGTTCTGGGAAGGTCGAGACTCATCTAGGAAAGGTTTGGGGAACTTGGTTTGGTCATGGTGGGTCTGAGGGTAGCTCGAATTAAGCTCAACCGGTTTGGTCAAACCAGGTTTGGGGATCCAACATCAAAAATCAGTCAGTTTATGCCCGATTCGACCTATTTTCTAAATTCTAAAAATTTCTAAATTTATTTTCTACCTAATAGTGACTTCAATTTTTCAAATTGATATCTTTAAATCACCTAGAAAATTGAATATTTGAATCGGTTCTTCTTAGTTCACTTTAGTTTGGGTCCGATTCACCCTGAACCAGTCTTATTTTCACACTCAAACCCATTTACGGTTACTTTATATGATTTTTGGGTCTTTATTGACCATTTGGGATTTTTCAAATCCCCATTTTGGCTTCTAAATACAATTTCAATTCGCTTTAATCTTAGTTTTCACTTGAAATTTCCTGATTCTCCTTTCCAGTTTTTCGTATTATGCAAAAATAGGGTTTACTACTTCTCCCCAGCTTTGAGGAGTTTTGTCCTCAAAATGTTTTATACATCAAATAAATAAGGGTACTTTTCTCTAATTATTGACTCATTTTCCCATATTTCTTCCTCGACTTGACAACTTCGCTTGAGGACCTTAACCATTGAAATCCTCTTGTTCTTCAAATTTCTTTCTCATTTGTCAAGAATTTGGATTGGCTCCACCTCATAGGATAATTTCTCTTCTAGTTCGAGTGGTGGGTGTTCTAGTACATGACGAGGGTTGGGTTCGTACTTCCTTGGTACCAATATGTGGAACATGTCGTGTATCCTTTGTATGTCCAAAGGTAGTTCAATCTTGTATTCTACTGGTCCAACCCTTTGAATTATGGGGTAAGGACCGATATACCTTGGTTTCATATTCCCCTATTGTTGGAACCATAGGATTCCCCTCTAGGGTGATACCTTAAGAAATACCTTATCTCCTACATCAAACTACAGATCCCTCCTTCATCAGTTGGCATAACTCTTATGTTGATCTTGTGCCACTTTTAAACCGATTATGTATCATCTTAATCTTTTTTTGTGGTGTCCTCTATGCACTCAATTTTTTTCAAGCTTCCTTTCCCCTACTTCTTCCTTTGTAAACTGGTCTAATAACTACTATTATAGGCAAACTCCATAAGGCACAAGTAATCTTCCCAACCTTAATTCATAGTTAGGACACATGCTCGAAGCATATCTACTAGAGTTTGGATGGTCCGTTCAGATTATCCATCAGTTTGGGATGGAAGGTCATGCTCATATGAAGTTTAGTTCCTAGATCCTCTTTTAGGCTGGGCCAAAATTGGGATGTGAACCTCGGGTCTCAATCCAATATTATGCTCACTAGGACCCCATGCAATCGCGCAATCTCTCTAATATAGAGGTTTGCTAAACTTTCTATGGAGTCACTCACATTGATTGGTAGGATGTGGGCCGATTTAGTTAGTCGATCTACTCATATAGCATCGTGCCCACTCTTCGTTACTAGCAACCCTGTTACAGAATCCATTGTGATATTCTCCCAATTCCATTCGGGGATAGGTAGAGGTTGCAATAGTCTAGAGGGTTTATGATGTTCCGCCTTAATCTGTTGGTAGGATAGGCATTTTTCCATTTACACGACCATGTCTCTTTTCATCTCCTTCCACAAGTACCCCTATTTCAAAGTATGATACATCTTTGTACTTCTAGGATGCAAGGCATATATCGAGTTGTGAGCCTCTTCCAATATTGACTATCTTAACTCCTCTTTATTTGGTACGCACACCCTTCCCTTAAATATTAATAACTCGTCACCTCTAATGGCAAAATCTTGTGTCTCTCTATCGGTTGCTTGGTCTATGTATGGTTTGAAATCTTCATCATGTTTCTGTTGAACTCTAATTTGTTCCATCAAAATGGGCCTTATCGCTATGTTGGCCATTAGGCACTTCCTCTCTTTATCCAAGTCGGGATCTACTTTTAGCTTACCCATTTGTTCCAACAATTGTAAATAAGTCGTCCTCACGTAGGCTATTCTGGCGCGATATTTGCAACTAAGTGTGTATGCTACTATGTTAGCCTTTTCAGAATGGTATTCTATCATCAGGTCATAGTGTTTTACCAGTTCTAGCTACCTTGTTTGTCGAAGGTTGAGCTCCTTCTACGTTAGGAAATACTTCAAGCTCTTATGGTCCGTGAATATGCTACACTTAACTCCATATAGATAGTGTCGCCAAATTTTAAGGGCAAACACAATCGTAGACAATTCTAGATAATGGGTGGAGTAAGTCAACTCGTGTGTCTTTAATTGTAGGGATGCATTGGCTATCACCCTTCCTTGTTGCATTAAGACATATCCTAAGCCTTGTTTGGAAGTGTCACTATACACCATATATTCTTCCACATTTGAATCGGGTAAGGCTAGTACTGGAGTTGACGCTAGACGTGATTTAAGTTCTTGGAAGGAGTTCTCATACCTTTCATCCCACTTGTACTCTACTCCCTTTCTTGTTAGATGAGTTAATGGAGCCACAATTCTTGAGAAATCCTCTAGGAATCTTCGATAATAACCTGCGAGCCCTAGGAAATTGTGTGTCTCTATTGGGTTAGTGTGAGCCTTCCAATTTCATATAGTTTCTATCTTGGTCAGATCCACTTTAAATCCTTCCTTCAAATCGACATGTCATAGGAAGACAACCTCTTGCAACCAAAATTCACACTTCGAGAATTTAGCGTTGAACTTATTTTCCTTTAAGACACTTAGAGTGATCCCCAAATGTTCTTCATGCTACGCCTTGGTTTGTGAGTATATTAGTATGTTGTTTATGAATATTATCATGAATTTATCCAAGTAAGGTTAAAATACCTGATTCATTAGATCCATAAAGGTCGTAGGGGCGTTTGGTAAGAAAAATGGCATCAATCGGAATTTGTAATGCCCGTAACACGATCTAAATGCATTCTTTGGTATATCCTCCTCTCTAACTTTAGTTGATGATATCCGGACCGTAGGTCAATATTGGAAAAATAAGTTTCTCCTTTCAGCTAATCAAATAGATCATATATTATTGGTAAAGGGTACCTATTCTTGATAGTTACTTGGTTTAACTTATGGTAGTCGATGTACAACCTCATACTTCCATTACATTCAATTAAGTCCCAAGGATTTCCAATATCCTCCTTGGGTCCTTAATTTTCAAAAATCATCAATTGGAACTTAACTTTTCCAAAATTTTCCAATTAACCCCTTAACTTTCCAAAATTATTGATTGGCCCCAATTTTCCCAAAAATGACCAATTGACCCTCCAAGTTCTCTACTTTTCTAATTGACCTTCAATTTTAGAAATATTGCACAAAGGTTCCTCAATTTTTCAAATCCCCAAATTTTCCCCAATTTCACCCTTTATATAGACCCGAATTTGATTTCTTCAAATTGGCATTTCAATGGGGTTAATTATTCTTTTTTTATGGTGAAAATCAATTTCTTCACTTCCATACGATCTAATCGAGTTTTGAATTATTGTTTTTGTGTCCGAAATGAGCTCAAATAGAGCTTCACTGAAAAATTGAACATAGAGAGAGAAAGCTTTAGTAACTTACCATCAGAGTTGCAGTAGTCTGAGCTCTTGATTTGGGATGAAAGCTCTTGTCCAAAGGGTCCTTTGAGGATCAAGAGCTGCTACAATTCGTGTCCTAAGCAGTGGGAATTTGGTTACTGAAATCCGGGCACTTTCTCTCTCTAAAATTAAACTATTTTGACGAGGGAGGGCCGAATTGACTTACACATTTGATTTAGGAGGTCGAGTGCAGGCTAGAGAGACTAGAGGAAAGCTTGGTTTGGCTACAAGAGGTTGGGGATGGTCAAATTTGGATTGTGCAGAATAGGGTAGCCTCGAGTCCTATGGTGCAGCTTCACTGTTTGAACTCGTTGCCGCTTCTCTAGTGGTCCATAGGTCGAATAGAGGATGTCATTATATAGCTGACTTCCTCTGGTATTTGTAAGACCTGAATTCACCTTCTGAGGTTGAAAGAAGTGCCCAAGTCGAAACTCTAGTTCGAGCTTCATCGAAGAATCGAGCACTTCTTCTTCTCCGGATGTTTGAGGTGTGTGGAGGATGAATGAATGGGAGCTCTTTATATAGGGATCTCGGGGACCCTCAACTATATTAGTTTCCATATCGGTTGATCTTATCCTTATCAAAAAATGCCATAATCAAAGGGAATATTCCCTTGTCGGAAATGAAAGGTCAACTTTCCTTCATGAATAGTGTCATCATATGAATGAGGATGATGACACAGTTCTGCATGTGCGAGCTTCGCACGTGTGGGCTTGCCACATGGCGGTGCATGATTGGATGGCTCAACTGATGTGGCTTCCTACTTAGCCACCTTATCAGCCATTGACCCGTTGATTGGACACGTGACACCCTCCCATTGGTTGTCTGTGTCTACGTAGTTGCTGACCGGGTGCCCATTGATCGTTGACCAGGATACATATCACCCTCCTATTGGTCCGTCGTTGCTGAGGTGGATTATCTTCCCCTGACCGTTGATTAAGGACACGTGTCGCCTTCTGATTGGTCAGCGCTTCCAGGCACTGACTGGGCATGCTTCACCACACGTCGCGCACTGATTGGTCGCACGTGCTGACTCAGCGTTAACCTGGCAACGGTCCATTGACTGGTTGGACCGTTTACCGGTCTGGTCCGACCGGGTTTGGTGACCCGAAAATGTAAATCGGCTGGTTCAGGACCGATTTAACCAATTTTCTAAAAATTCAAAATTTCTAAATTAATATAAATTTATTATCTAGCCTCAATTTTCCAAATTTAAATTTTTAAGCCACCTTGAAAAATAAATTAATGAATTGGTTCATCATGGTTCACTCTAGTTCAGGTTCAGTTCAACTTCAACTGGTTCGCTTTTCTCATCCAATCCATTCCCTAGTTCTTCTTCATGATTTTTAGGATTTCTTGGTTATTTGGGATTTTTCAAATTCTCATTTTAACCCTTCTTTACCATTTTTGGTTCATTTATGGGCTCAATTTTCTCATGAAAAGTGTCGATTCTTTTCCCGGTTTCCTTAGTCCAAGAGGACAGGTTTCACAAGTGACGATTCGGCGGTCAAAGCTTTTGCTTCCACTGAATTCCTCTCTCCGTGGGAATCCTCCCTGGATCAAACTGCACCTCAATTAATAGCCTGAACAGTGCAAATTTCCTAATTTATTTTTCGGGAAAAATACACTATGAAAAGTGAATTCCAACAAATGGTCGTGGAGGGGACTTGCCAAGACGGTTCAGGAAAGGTTGGGACTCCTCTAAGGAATGTTTGGGGAGCTTGGTTTGGTAGTGGTGGGTTCGAGGTTACTGTGCGAGCACGTTGGTGCTTCTTCAACGATCCTCAAGCTGAAAGCAAGTTACAGCAATGTAGGGAACATCTTCCGGTTCCACAAAACCTGAATTCTCCTTTAGAGGTATATGTAAAAGCCCAAGTCAGAGATCTAGTTCGTGCTTTGCCAATAAATAGAGTACTTCTTCTTCTTCATTCGTTTGAGGGATGAGGAGTACAAATAGGGAGGAGTTCTTTACATAGGGAGCTCAACAACTGATGGGGCTATCCATTCGTCCATCCATGAACCCCAAATTCTCCCTTTCACGATCATATCGGAGGGTTTTTTGGTCAATGGAGGAAACGCAGCTAGTCCATCGACCTTATCCTACCAACATTCCAAGGTTGAAGATGACACTATGTGGCGCGTACGAGCTTCGCACGTGCAATCAGCCATGTGGCACACTATGATTGGTTGGCTCTACTGGCGTGGCTTCCCACTCAGTGCCTGAGTCATCCTTTGACTCATTGACTGGCCATGTGGCGATCTCTCATTGATTGCTTAGTACAACATGGTTGTTGACTGTATTCGACTAGCTGTTTGATAGTGACATGTGGCATCCTCTAATTGGATGATTTAAATAAGTCAAATTTCCCTCTCATACTATGTAACATCCATGTGTCAGCCTCTGATTGGCTGAGACCATTTGACTTGGCTCTACCACATGTCAACCTCTAATTGGTCATTCATTTCTCTGATATCCTACTCAGTCGTTGGCATGGCATCTTTGCCATGTGTCGGCTCCTCATTGGAAAGACTAGTTGACGAGGCTTGTCCTCAATGACTAAGGATACGTGTCGCTTTCATATTGGTCAGACGTCGGTGACATGGATTGATTAGCACTTCCAAGCACGGCTGACTGGGCATGCTTCACCACGCATCATGCGTTGATTGGTCGCATGTGCTGACCTGGCAGGCGGTCCATTGATTTGTTCGGTCAGACTGGGTTTGGTGACCTAAAATCGAAAATCGATTAATTTAGGCCCAATTCGACGAGTTTTCTAAATTGTAAAAATTTCTAAATTCATCTAAATTTATTTTCTATTGAATGGTGACATCAATTTCTCAAATTGATATCTTTAAGTCACCTAGAAAAATGAATCTTTGAATCGGTTTTTCATGGTTCAATCTAGTTCGGGTCTGTTTCACCCTAAATTGGTCTGATTTTCATACTCAACCCAATTCATGGTTCCTTTCCATGATTTTTGGGTTTGTATTAACCACTTGGGATTTTCCAAATCCCCATTTTAGCTTCTAAATACATTTTCGGTTCTCTTTAACCTTGGTTTTCACTTGAAATTTCCCTGTTCTCCTTTTTGGTTTTTCTTATTATGTAGAAATAGGGTTTACACGGATCTTCGAGGGTATGAGAGGGTACTTGTCACGCCCCAACCCAGTTTGGTTGGAACTCCGTTATCAACCCGCCACTCTTTCTAATATAAATTAACAATCATTGTGGTACCAGTAGGAGTCAGGTGTAACTTGAAAATAATTTTTAAAATATTTACGAAAATATATTTTTTCATAAGACATACTGGAATATAATTATGGCATAAGGCTTACAAAGGGATATACTCTTCATCCACATTCCTCTTCATATTTTTCCTGAAAGTTTTCAAGGAGGAAGGGTGAGTTCTACAACTCAATAAGTGAGCAAAAAGGTAATTATTTTAAATGTTATTCTTATCACACCATTTTCTTTTATGGGTTTTAACAATCAAGAACACACCATTTATTATCAAAGGGATTATACATTCACAAAACAGTCTTCGACTGTTCCACTTGTGGTCTGTAGCAACTTTACCAACCACCCGGGTAGGAGGTTACACATTCTACCACAGGTCTGGGTGAGCTCCACAACCCATCCACCAATCTTAAATCGAGCTTCGTGTCTGCAATGGTGAGATGAGACCTTTCCCCCTTCTTCCTCGGTCTCAATATGCATGAAGCTCCTGGAGCTTCTTGACTTATTGGACGACAAAACTTTCATTATACTCTTTGGGTCATCCAGCATCTCTTAGAACCAACATTACCCCATACTAGGCACCTCGATGGTTTTGTATCTCAGTATGCACAAGTAAAAGTCTTTTAATTAAAATTGTTATTTTTGGTGCTACTAGCCCAACGGGTTCGGAGATATGGCTTTGGCTCGGCAGTTAAATTAAACAAATAATCCATTTATGGAGCTTATCTATAGGCTCATAAATATAAATTTTTCTACGGGTTTAAACTTGTTCCCATAGGCCTTGGGCCCACTTTAGTTCAAAAACTAAGGCATTGAGCCCACTAGAGCAATTCTAGATCTAAGTAATGCATGATTCATTCTCTCGTCAGAAATATCTTCCAAAAAGTTTGAGCAGGTTCATGTAGTAAGGGTAGACTATTTTTGGAAAAAAAATTCTAACTTTGGGAAATACGAATGTACGTTAATCACCCCAAACGGGCATGATGACGAAAATCCCACTCACCCGTGTTTCATGACTCGTTCATCCCGGATGGATTTCCAAAGTCTCTGGATCATTTTGCGGTTGTTGTTAGAGGTCTCGTTTTTGTATAACCATTACCACAGATAATGAATTATTCATTTATCCAAATCTTTTCACATAAATTCCTAGGTTTTCTACTAATTACATAGAAGTCACTAGGTTTATTATGTTGGCAATTAGCTCCCAAAATTCCCTATTTTACTTTATTTGCAATGTCACCAATCATATAATTTTATTAAAATAAAATTATTTAAATTGCAAATAAATTCTTATAAATATTTTGAATTACAATTAAATTCCTAAAAATTATTTTTAATTGCAACTAGTCCTTAATTTCATCTTAATCACCAATGGGCCCTCAATTGATGTCAATTTCACAAAATTCCCCAATTTTTGAAAAATCCCCAAATTACCCAATTTTATCAAAATTTGAATATTGACACCGAATTATTGATTCATAAAATTGAGGGTTGAAATCTTGTTAATTTTCTCCTAGCATGCTACTAATCATTTCCCCCATCTTCCTACAACCATCCTAAGCTTTAAATGACTTCATTTGACCCAAAATTGAGCTCAAACGGAGTTTCGTCAAAAAATATTTCCTAGAAATAGAGCTTCGTTTTCTTACCGGTGAAGAGATGGTTGTCGGAGCTCTAGATATAGGTGGCTAGTGCTCGTCAAGGGGATCCTCCTAGGATCAAATTGTGCATCAATTGGTAGTATGAGCCATGGGAATTGGGTGAGAGAAGTTTTCATGCTCCAAGTTCTATAATTCTATTATTCCTGCAAAAGTAGGCACAATTGGCTTACCTTAAAGATTCCAGGATGTCGAAGATTGGTCGGTAAGGTTGTAGGAGGGTCGGCAAGGTTGTAGGAGGTTGGGGTGACCGGAATTTAGCTCGAAGGATTCTACTACTTCACAACTACCGAAGTGACGGTACTGTGTGAGCTCGTTGGCGCTCCTCCGGTGACACTTGAGCTGAAAAGAGGTTGCAGTAAGGTAAGGGACTTCTTCCTAGTTCCATGGAACCTGAATTCACCTTTAGAGGTTGCTGAAAAGGCCCAAGTCAGAGCTCTGGTTCATGCTTTATTGGGAAATGGGGTACTTCTTCTTCTTTAGTTGTTTGAGGAATGAGAAGGACGAATGGGGAGGAGCTCTTTATATAGGGAGCTCGTTAACTATCAGGGTTATCCCTTCGTCCATCACTCAACCCCAATCTTTCCCGTTCACAATCATATCGAGAGGGTTTTTTGGTCACTGGAGATTGAACAACTCAAGCAGTCATCCTTATTTGCCAACTTTTAGTGGTTGAAGACGACCGTGTGCACACCATGATTGGTTGGCTTTGTTGACACGACTTCCCGCTTAGCGTTTGAGTCATCCTTTGACTCATTGACTGGCCACGTGGCAACCTCCCATTGGTTGCTCAGTCCAACATGGCTGATGACCATATTCGACTAGTCATTTGACTGTGACATCCTCTGAGTAGCTCACTTAAATAAGTCAAATTTCCCTCTTGACACACTGTGCCACTACCACGTGTTAGCCTCTGATTAGTTGGGACCATCCGACGTGGCTCTACCATGTGTCAACCTCTGATTGGTCACTCATTTCTCCGATATCCTAGTCGACCAATGATGTGGCATATTTACCACGTGTCAACTCCTCATTGGCTAACCTGGCTAATGAGGCTTCTCCTTAGTTGACCAACGCTGAGGACACATGTCGCTCTCCTATTGGTCGCTCATTGGTGACATGGATTTTTTCTTTCTTTGACCATTGACCAAGGACATGAGTCACACTTTGATTGGTCAACACTTTCAAGCGCTAATCGAGCGGCTGACTTGGTGCGCATCGCCATGCATCATGCACTCATTGGTCGCGTGCCCTGACTGGGTGCTGACCTAGGAGGTGGTCTGTTGACCGATTCAGTGACTTGAAATCCAAAATCGGTCGGTTCAGTCCCAATTTGACCAGATTTCTAAAATCTAAAAAATTCTAAATTAGTCTAAATTTCTACCTATTAGTGACTTCAATTTCCCAAATTGATATTTTTAAATCACCTAGAAAAATGAATCTTTGACCCTATTCTTCAATGGTTCAATGCAGTTCAATCCGACTTAGGCTTGGTTCACCCTAAATTGGTTCGGTTTTCATATCTAATTCACTTCATGATTCTTTTTCATGGCTTTGGATCTCTATTGACTACTTGAAATTTCCCAAATCCCCGTTTTGGGTTCTCTATACCAATTTTGGATCTCTTTGATCCTCGAGTTTCTCTCAAAATTTTATGGTTTCCAATTTCGACTTCCTTATTATTAGAAACGGTGTTTATAGCACTCTTCATGACATGGTTCAGTAAAATCCAATGGAGAGCAGTTGAGACCCGCCACTAGGCACCGACAGAGAGTACTGTGGCCCCACTACTAAGTTGTGACATTAATCTGTAAGTATCATGACGAAAGTCACAATACATTGTTTATGAAGTAATGCATGAGACATTACTATGTTATGATGTGTTTTAGTATGGATGAGGACTCGTGCTCCTGATAAACAATGAAGAGATAAATAAATGCTTTAAAATGAGTAAAATAGTTTAAATATTTTTTTTCGTGCTAATATTTTAGTAGGGATTATGCTCGTGGATGACATTCTGGCATGAGTGCCCCACTTAGTAAGTTTCGCAAATCACCACCATCTCTAATCCCCTTTTACTACAAATTAGATAAATACAACAAAAGCCCAAAAATGAAGCCACATTTTCTCTAGGAGAATGACCATCAATAAGTACTACGAGAATATTTCAAGCAGTATCAAAAAGTTTTGGGTTGGAAATTTTGTAACAATGGATTTATATACTAATATTTTAGAAATATTTTAAATTCTTATCGAACATAAAATTATTTGTGTCTTACAACTTGCCGGTACTACAATTATAAGTGGCTCACTATTGTAGTATCGGGAAAATGTGGCAGTTGTGAAGTTGGTACAATCCGAAATATCGGGTTGAATTATTACAAATACGCATAGACCTAAGGAAGGGGATGGTTTAGTCGCTCAATAGTGAACATTCGCTTTACATTTATGATGGGTAACTTAGTTCATATAGGTTGTTCTAGTCTAGGTAATTTTATTTATATAGATTTGTGGTCGATGATGAATATCTGTATTAGGGTGGTTGGTAAAATCGTTTTAAATTACGAGTAGAATTATAATATTTCTTCCTTCTACAATTGTGTGATCATTTTGTAATGGAGTGGATATATCTTAGTTGTGTAATTTGGTTCATATAAATTTGTTGTATAATAATGATAATGTTTGACAGATAAAAATATTAACATTATAATATATATTTATGTATGAAAGATTTGATGTTAAAATTAAAAAAATTTATAAATATTTATACAAATATCACTTATAAACATTTTTTGGTATGTGGGGAAACTATAAGCATGGTGTTGTGATATAAGCTAATCTTATTATTAAGTGAACTTCAATCTCACCCCTCAACATCTCATGAACTAAGTTAGAGAAAAAAAAACAATCAAGAGAAAAAAGTACCCACTTCATCAAAAATTCAATATATATATATATTTTAAGTTTTAATAAATGTTTCTTATGAAATCATTTTTAATATATATATATATATATATATATTTAACTTTAAATTATCCTGATTCTATTCATTGTTATAGTATCAAAAGTATATAATAAATTGATTACGTGTACAAAATGTAATAGAGGGAGAATATTACTCGAGAAAACTTCTCCTACTCGATTTACAATGGATTAAAGAAAATGCTCATTTTTGGGAGTAGTATCGTGCTAAAAACAAGTATTTACAGGACCATGGTGGACTAAACGTGACCAAACGGAGGAATAAGGTGATGGGGAAGGACGACGAATAGATGATAGAGTTTGGGGTTAGAATGATTGGTTAGGATACCTAAAGGGGAGGCACATGTGAAAGGGGGAATGAATTCCTTTTTTATTTTTTGAAATGGTCATGTTTATAGTATAAATTAATATATATATATATATATAATAACATATTATTTCCTAATTCTTTAAAGTAATTTACCTATTAAAACTCAATTATTATTTCAATATGAAATCATATTTTGGTTTAATATTATTGCTCATCAATAATCAAATATTATAATGAATAATCAACATTTTATGATATGAAAAATCAAAATATGTGATATAATACATGATAAGGCTAGTTCCTAAATTTTGGAACAGATTTTATATAATGTAGGATTTGGGTATTACCATTTTTATAAGGTGTTCTAAGATCCACACCCATAAATGATTATCCTTTTAAATTAAAAAATACTCTCTTTTCATGGATATATATGACTAATAACCTGACTTTGATGACCGAAATATGACTAGTAATTCATAGGCTTATTAGCTTAAATTATTAACCAAAGAAAAAGAAAAGCAATTAACGTCTCATCCAATTTGTGAATCATTAATATTCCTCTAAAACTATCTTTTTTTTTCCTTTCACAGCCATTCACATTCACCAGTTTCCTAATGGATTGTGTCTATTTCCCCTAACTACTTAGGATGCTGCCTCCCACTAATGCAATAATGAGATCTACCTATATTTGGGGCATAAAAGAAAAAAAATAGGCCTCCATTTCCCATTCTTTCTTGTCTGCAGCACGTGATCAATCACTTAATCAACGTTGACTTAATCTTACGTTATTTGCTTTGTTGTTGAACTGCTGCTAGTGCTAGCAGTAATTAGCTAGAAACCCATCCAAATGATATACCCATTAAATTGTAATAAATCTAGAAAATAGTATTCCAACTAGAAAATATTTACTAGTTCATTGTTAATTATAGAACTGATCTACAATTTTACCCTTTATATTTTATCCAACCATCAAATTTATGCATAATACATTTTTGTTATGTACATTATCCAGGATTTAACATTTATCCCACAAATTGATCCAAAAGCCATGCAGTTGGCTCATGATCTATCTGCCAAATGAGAAATGGAGGGATTGTCATATGAGCTTTTAATGGTAAAATATTATGATAAATTTGTTGTTGGTGTAAAACATTAACGGAAAAGCTTTTTACAAGCCTTGCCACGTTTATCTATCAAGAAGACTGGATTCAATGGCTGTCAATGGAATCATACGTTAGGCCCCCATCTTAGAAAGTAGACTTGAAGCTAGTACGCCAGTAAGGACGACGAAGCACAAGAAGCCCGTTATATTCTGAGCTCAGGCTTAGGAGGTATATGTGAGAGGATTGTGTTGGGCTTCGAACGAGAAGAATGAGGATGATAAGTTAATTTGAGGGCCGCCGGAACTGAAGAGAAGCTTAAGCTTGCTGGCAGTGCATGGCCTGAATGAATGATGGTGAACACACACTGCGCAGCAAGATATGGACGGGAAACAACCTCGTCTCACAGCTTGATGGAGATGATATGCATGAAGTTGATATAAATTACGTGCACATGCACGGAAAATCTCTTCTCTTGAGTTGGTGCGTTTTCACATTGATCATTACAGTGTAGATTTGTCCATCAATGAGTAGGGTGTTTTTACCATCTCTATCAGTGGTATCAAGTTGTGCTAAGTTGAATAAAAAAATCCAAGTGTACCAATTAAACATTCCATTTGGTTCAACCCACTTAAACCACACACTAATGCAATCATAAATAAGGAATTGTAAATTTAATATTGACAGTGGAATTCTCGGTGCTCTTCTCTATCTACTCCATACCTCCTTATTGGAAAAAAATCTGTACTGATGCCTTCTTTTTTACTCTGCTCAAGAGATTCTTACACAGTAAAGCTTGTATGTAGTAATAGTAAATATAACATAGTAGAGCTACTAAAAGTCTTATACGTTTTATTTTTTTGTTAAAATATATTAATAGTACTAAATATTTATAAAAGTAAAAGTTTGATATTAAATATTTTTTAAATTATTTTAATGTCAATTCTTTTTACAAAATATAATATTATTATAATATATCTTTTTAAAAACTTTTTTATTATCGAATCATTTGATAAAATAAATTATTTAATATTCAAAATAACTTGTTAAAAATTTCTCACGCTAATGTGTTTATTTCATCAAATATTTTTATAATAAAATAGTATTTTAAAAAATGTTTGATATCAAATTATCACTAATTTATGGCATGTGCTAAAAGAAATTTTAAAATATTTAATATCAAACTATTATTTTTTAATGTGTAATATATTAATGTAATTTAGCATTTATTTTATATACCAAAATTATAAAATATTTATTGTAGAGAAACGTGTAAAAACTATATATATATATATATATATATATATAGAAGACTTCTACAGCAATCATCTTTATATAAATATAACAAAACATGAAATGAAGAAGTTGCATTCATTGAGAACAAAAAGCTTAATATAGATAAAGCAGATGTATGGAAATAGTGCTACGCCTCATTCTTTATGAGCTCACAAGACATTGGAGGATCTTCTCATCTGCCGAAAGAAAACCTAAAGTTTTAACTTATAATGCATAGATACCCTTTATTTGTCATACCTCGCTGTTACCTTGCTCTCTCCCTCCTCCTCTCGCTATCTCACTCTCACAATACACACTAATCTTGTCATTCAGTACGAGTTCAAGATTGCCATGCAGATTATAACTAAGTTACTAAATAGTGTCTAGCCCAAACCCATTTCTCCTTGCACTGATCAGCAAGTGTTCCATAGCCCTTCACTTGAGTATCCCCCTGGTCTCTTCCGTGTTGTTTTCTAGCTGAGTATGGTAATGGCCCCTCTCTTGTAATAGCAGTTGTGCCTTAGAAAGTGATAGGTTCACGTTGATCAGTTGCTCGTGCTGATTACCACCGAATCTTTTCAAGTTTTCAAGAAGAGCGGCATCTCGAGCTTTGATCCGTGCCCTCTGCTCGGCCCAAATCTTATGTTCGCGATCCAACCGAGCCATCTCTTGCTTCCTCCACTCTATCTCTCTCCAAGCCCTCTCTTCCTCCCTTTGTTCGATTTTTTTCAGCACATTGTCGACCCAAGCCTCTTGTCTCTCCATGAGCTTGCTCATCTGTGAGTCCACGAAGCCCTTCACTTTCTCCTTCCACCATAATTTCCTGCACCTCTTATTGGCTTGGTCGATATCAACACGATCATCATCATCATTGATGTGTTTCATCTTATCCTCCTTGTCCATTGAGTGCTTCAGCGCGAAGGCCATGGCTGAGAGGTCATACTCTTCGGGATTCTCAGAGGAAGATGCCTCAAGCTCATTTGAGGAGTTGGAGATTGAGAAACCAATGCCCCCGCCAAGCTTATTTTGGTCTTGCCAGTTGTAGGTGATAGCTTCTCGCACTCGGGTGTTGTTGCTTGATGAAGATGGCTCGCCATATATGGCTTCGAGTTGGTGAAAGAACCGATAGTTCTTGCCGTCTTGCCTTCCGGCTTTGCCCTCCTTAGTTTTCTTGTAATACTTGTACAAGTTCTCAAATTTCTCTCTGCATTTCTTCCCACTCCTATGGTACCCATATTCCTCCAACATTATCCTGCAAATAAAAGAACATCAGGTGTGCATGCTTCAACTGTCACTTTTATCTCTATACAATTTAGACAAGCCCTCTCTTTGTGATCTTAAAGTGAATGTATATCCTTTTTATTTTCTTATATACTTGGAAAGCCCACAAATTAGTGATAATTGGGAATTCAACTTTGATCCATATTCTCTTAAAACATAATCACTATATGATGGTAGAGCTCCAAAAAGATATACATAGACATGTTAATTACCTTGATATTTCCTCCCATAGGGGGCCTTTATGTTTAGCTTCCTTGAACTTGAAATCCAGTCGGGATCTGATCTCGAGAAGGGTTAGAGTCTCCTGCCTCGGCCACCGGCCGCCTCCCCCGCTTCCACCCTCCATTAGCCTATCCACACAAACTGCCTCCATCCCAAGTGGGGGTGGCGGAGCAGAACCAGAATCTATCAGGGCTGAGCTAGATGATGGATCAGAGAAACCAACCTGTGGGGTACCATATTGAGTGTAAATATTATTAGGGACGATTTGATGATGAATTGGGCCGAAGTGATTGGAGGGCGGCCGCACAACAGTCCCTAGGTTAAGGTCCCAGTACTGAAAGAAGGGGTGCTGCTCCAGGGGTTGGGAGATTGTTGGAAAATGAGTGTCTGCGGACGTCAGTTGACGAAGATCCGGTAACCCGTACTGATCACCGTCCATGGCTGTCAAGTTATCGAGGGTTCGAAAGAAGCGAGGGTTTTCAGTGAGAGGGTCAAGTGTGTGCGATGATGATCTGAGGGGAAAAGCTAATTCTCTTTGAGCTTTTTTTTCTTCCATTCTTTTTTCTTTATTCTTAAAGGGACAGGACCCGAGTCTACGGCTCTCGACTCTCCATTTTTTCCTTCAATCTCTCCATGTTTTTTTAGAGTTAATCAGATATTTGTAAAAATTAACCATTTCTAAAAGTTTGTTAAAATGAATTAATTTAGTACCGGAAGTAATTTATGTTAGATTTTACTATTATGTACTTGTCAATTTGTTACATAAAGTTCCACTAAATTAGTCCATTTATCAAAAACAAATTGACTTGAAAAGAGAATTTTAAAATTTTTATTACAAAATATCACATTTATAGAAATGTTTGATATAAAAAATTAAAGGTTTTAATATATGACGGTCATTTTTACAAAAAAAAAAGGTACCCAAATATAATTTAGTCATTGTTTACATATACATAATATGTGTGATGTACTAAAAAAATATTATTTAACAATTGAATAATATATTTAAAAAAAGTTATACATGTTTATAAACGGTGATTTCAATTATTTATCAGTTTTAACTTTTTATTGTACAACATTTCAAAATATGTATCCCAATCTTATATGTAATTTGGCTTTATTAACTATTAAAATTGTTTTGCTGAATCATATATATATATATATAAAGTAAGTGAAAATACAAGTAGTTGGTCTCATTTTTTAATATATTTTTCTTGAAAATATATTTATATTTCAAGTAATGATAAATTATAACTTGAGGTTAAAATATAACTATAAGAGCGGTATGTACATATAACTATAATCCTACTCAATATCTAATCAGGTGCTTATGAACTACTAGGAATATTTTTCATGCATGGTGTACTTAATGATGTGTATATATATATAAACTTATTGATGTATATATATATGTGTGTATTTTATAAACTCTCTAGGGTTTCTAGCTTACTTGACATATTCAACTTTCTAGGGGGTATGCAGTGTCTCTAGCTCACCAAAATTCAATAGTACAATAATTTGATGGTTGAATTTTTCAATAGTAGATTTTACATCATAAAGAAGCCCTATAGATTATCAATTTAGTTGATACAAAATAGTAAATGAGTGGAATCTAAAAGGAATTGTGGCTACCATATCTATTTTTTACATTTTTATTCGAAATATTTTGTGAAAGTAAAACATAAGTCAATGGAGTTTTTTTTTTAAGAAAATCAACCTGGCTTGAATAAGTTATTATCAAGTCTAACCTCAATATTTGTGATTATGGGTAATTTTGGCTAAACTTAGCAAATATAGTGGGAATATGATATTAAAAAGCAAATTAAGTTTCATGACGTGAATTAAACTAACAATATATTAATTGTTATGAGAGTAAGTCACTCATTCAATTTATTATTTGATGTTATATAAGTTTATTCATGGTTTGCCTTATCATAAATGTGAAATATTTAGGATTAATATAATCAATTAAAAGAGGTAGGAATATATGTATTATATATAATGAAAATGTATGTGTCAGGTAGGTTTGTAAATGTATGTGTCCTCTGCAAGTAGAGACAAACACAGCAGGGCAATAAATTACTGAGATTTCCCTTTTCAGTTGCCCATAAGCCTATAAAAGATGAGGAAAAATGGGGAAATAAGTGTGCATAGTGTACGACAGATTATTTCCCTTGATAATCGGTATTACACTAAGCTTAATAATTAAAAAAAAAAGAGGTTTGATTCTCTATCTTAATCTTTTATGTTTACTTATAATCTACAAGCATATATTAACTCATAAAAGAATGGTGACCCTCACTTTTTCACACTTTTTTTTTGTAGCCACCATGTTGTCTGTCATGTTTACATTTTTCTCTTTAAAATGCATGTATGGTATATCACATGTGACATGAAAATTGGATAGAAAATCATTTTATTAATTGTATATGTGTATTTCTCAACCCTTTGCCATGGAGGAGAAAAAGTAAACTAAGTTGTGTTATATAAATACAAATGATTTTATTTCACATTATTACGTCACATGTAATGAATGCCACATGAGTTTTTTAGATGAAGAAACACAAATTATGGACCTAATTGGTGGCTATGCATGTTCTATTAAGGAACCTTATAGTATGAGTGTATAATTTTTTAACAATATTGCACTTAAATACATAATACTGGGCCTAATATTTTGGCGAAAAACACATCCATATGCTTAATTTATATATTGATAATGAATAGTCTCATTGTAAGAGAGAAGAGGGATAGAATCTGGATTTTTCTCACAGTGAGAACAAAAAAGTGTCAGTCCTGATTGCTTGTCCCAGAAGTTGCTGGGCTGATCTTTTCGCTTCCGTCTCTCTGTCGCTTTACTCCCAGTCATCTGATCTGTGCATCACTATTACTCCATCAGTGCAGCCTGATCTAGGGTTTCGTGTCACTGATACAAAACCATCCCATCTCAGCCGTCCAATCAACACGTCGATATGAGACCCCTCTTCGCTGTTAGGTCACCCTGTGGAGTCTCAGAAAAGAAAGCTACCAGAAAACATACACCACCACCCACAAACAATCGCACATGGATCTTCACCCCTTATAACATAGATGATCTCATCAACATGTCAGTACTGATATATACATGGATGTCATATATATCTTTGCTCAGGTAAACTTATGTATTCATCGATTCATGACTTGTGGGCCAGTAACGTCTTCTTATATGTATCAGAAGGCACAGGCGAGCTTGGGAGTTCATGGCTGGTTTTGAATAGTGATTGCCCTCTCTACCTGTAGCACTTTTTTCTTCCGCATGGGTTGGATGATCTTTGAGATAACCAACTAGTTAAGGTTTAGAGAGGAGGTAGGAAAGACCAAATAAATTGATTGATGTGCTACTACCATAATAAGAGTGGAAGACATGCCTACATTAAAATAGAGTGGTTGTTTAATCCTTGTGATGGATGATATATTGAAAAACATTTCATTTGTTATAAAGAAAAAAAGAATTTCAATTATTATTGTAAGAATGTATTATTTACGGATTATTAATTTAGCTAATTTATATTTAAAAGTTATTAATTTTAAATAGTTTAACCTTTTAAATTTTATAAATCCATTAAACTGTCCAATATAGAGTGCAATTTTAAACCCGATCTCAACAACTTTCTATTATTATTATTTCGGTTTCGGACAAACTGATAATAGGAACAATTGTCTCGAGTTGTATATATTTTTTCTCTAAACTCGGATAGAACACGAGCGGTGTTTCTAGTCTCAGGTCGGATACCGGTTCGAGCCTATTAGATCTAATAACATATGAGAATTTATTGTGTATCGATAACATCGGGTCTAATCTATATATACTTAAAAATTATAACTTTTAATTAGTGAAAATTTTTAAATCTTATAAAATTATAACAATTCACAATTTTATCATATTTAGAATCATATTTTCAATAATTATTTTGATAAAAAAAGAAGGCTAGCAAATATTTATTAGTGCTAAGGGATGGGTGGGAGCTCTTTGCTTTGAAAGAGCATTTATTTATTTTTTGCACAATTTGAAAGAGCATTGATGAGTTTATGACTTTATAAGTAAGATTGAAATAGTTCTTCTGAAATACATATGATTCACATATGTTAAAATTGAGGTCAATATCAATATGATTCCTAAAAAATACTTAGTTTTGAAAAATAAAATTCTAATAAAGATTTATTTAAAGATAAAAATAGTTAAAATAATAGTAGTATATCAAAATTTTAGAATAAATATAATTTTTATTTATTTAAAACTTTGAAAGTTTACCATTTATCATTCTCATCAATTTTAACTTTTTGTTAAAATATACTCAAATGAATTTAATCATTTGACATGTTACACCATCTTGCAAGGAAGGAGTCTCATGAAAGTTAATATCATAATAAGACTAAGACAAATTAATAAATATAATTTTCTTTAAATGATAATATTTTTTTATTTATATATATAAATATTTTATTTAACTTAAATTATATATATTTTTAAACCATAAATTATATATAATTTTCACGTAAAAATTATATATAATTAATATGTTTTATTATCAATTTGAAAAATATAAATTAAATATTTTACACAAATATATATTTTATTCATTATATATAATTTACTTCTAAAATTTTATAATTATAGAAAATTTATTTGTGTAAAATATATATGGTTAATAACTATAAGTTTCATTTATGATTTAAAGTTGATTACACAAAAACAATTATATATAATTTTCACTTAATAAAATATTAAGAGATATATATTTTTAAGTTATTAATAAATTTTATATGTTATTTAAATAAAATAAAATATTTATATATTAATTATAATACCGTATAAATATTTAACTTAAAATTGACATTTTATTTATACTAAATTTATATAACTTACTTATAAAATTATATAACTATAGTGAATAAGACATATTTGTATAAAATTAATTTATTATTTTTAATTGATTATACAAAATATTAATTATATATAATTTTAGCCTATAACTTTATTAAGTCAAAATTTTATATATTATTTTTAAATATATAAATATTTTAAGTTAAATAAGAAAATACATGTATATAATTAAAATATTTTAGGTGAATAATATTAGAAATTATATTATCATTTAAATTTAATTATATTTTCCAACATGTTTAATTGTTATCGAGTTGTTAGAATGCCTAACTTTGACACATGAAAAGTAGGTTCCATTGAGCACATGATACATCGGTAAAAATATTTTTTAATGTGACATTTACTCCAAATTTTAACATAATGTTGCAATTGAAAGAATTATTTGTTAGCAAAAATATTTGTAGCACTAAAGTGTTATACTTTTTATAATTGATGGATTTTTGTTAGAAAAAAAGTATTACATATATCTAAGCGTTGGTTCGGCATATTTAGAAGATTAAATTATTAGTGCACTCTAAATAATTACAAGTGTATAAGATTATTTTTTTTGAAAAATATATAACTTAAAAGATAAAAAAATATATATTTTTTGCTTTTAATTCTTTTGAAAATATTAATTGTACAACATATGTATCCATGATATTAAAATCATAAAGGTTAGGGATGCGTTCATATTCGTAGGAAAGAATCTTGGAAATGGAGTGGTGTTCATATTCGTAGGAAAGAATCTTGGAAATGGGATGGTGAAAAGAGAGCACTTTTAGCGACCCATCATTATATAATCTTCTTGTGGGGAATAATCATTAGATAATCTTTTTGTACACAAAACAAAACGTGGGGGAAAAAGTGTTTTTTGTCACATCAGAAATGTTAGCCTCACTCTGATGACGCCCCCGGGAAGGCCATGTAAAAGATGCATGTGATGTAAGTGTATAATATAATACATATGATGTGTTAATATTTTTTTATTTCATTTAATTAGAAACAATTTTCTCAATAAATGATATTGTACGCAAGTATTTAAATATGCTATTAATAAATATTTATGAATTATTTATAATTTTTTTAATATTGAATAAAAGAATATCAAATGAGACAAAAATGTGAGTTGGGTGAATTTATATTATATGAAAAAATAACCTATAAAGAATTAATTATATATTTAATAAAAAAATATAAATAGATAAGTGATAGTTCATTATTTTTTAAAATTATATTATTTCTATTTCTATTTAATATAATATCATTTTCTGAACTAGAAAATTTAAATTACAAATTCAGAAAATATATTATTTAAAATACTTGGGGGTTTATGACTTTTTCGTGAAAGGAGTCTCTTAAACTATATTATGAATCTTTAGCAGCATTATGTTAACGGAATAAATCCTAAGACTGTGTGCTGTCTCGGATCTTGTTACTGTTTCACGGGTGCATGTCTTATTAGGCCGATAAGCGTGCATATCCAGCAAGAGCTCAGAATTGGGCCTACTATAAAGCCCAAATGAGTCCATAAAGTGCAGTCATCCACTATTGACTATGCATGTTTCTATTTTAGTTTTGTGCCTCCCTCCCTTACATCACATCACATTCAGCATAGTACTGTAGCTGTAGCCGGCAGCAACAGTAGTTGAGTGGACATGTTGGGAATCGATTCTCTGTTAATATCATCAGGCTCCCAGCGGAACCCCTCACTGTTGTTCCAGTTACCATCTTCTTCAGCCTCCTCTCGAACCCTAAATTTAATATTCCCGAGGGGCCCAACAAGAACCAGGTTTCTGTGGTTTGCAGGCAGTTCCGATTCCAGTCTCCCGAGGGAAGAAGAGTGGGTGAGGAGGCATTGATGAGGGGGTTTGAAGAACCGCCGGCGGCCGCTGCCCTTATTTAACATGGAACTCGGGAATCTGCTAGAACCGGATCCGGATCCGGACCCGGAGAACGTCGTCCTGCTGACATGTGTGCTGACAGGCTAGCGTCCCACGTCCCGTGGCAGCTCTTCCTTCATTCCCGCTCTCTTGATTTTCATTCTCTTTGTCCTCCTCTGAGAGAGCTCCAGTTCTACTCTGATGCTGTTAGGTAAATCTGGAATCACAAATTGGTCATTATAGTTAGCAAAATTCATTGCACTACATCTATTTAGTTATAACATGGTTTATGGTTCCCCCATAACATAGCAAACTCTAGCACCATTTTTCTTTAAGGATGTATATTTTATTAGTGGTGTAGAAAATCTGTCCCATGGTGAGAATTATTTCTGATGGAGAATTATTGTAACATCCCCTTCACCAGCTTTCAACTGTTTCCACGCCTCATAAAAATGGTCGCTTTCCTGTTGAGGTCAATCAACTGTCAATCCATTATCAGAAGTTAATTTCAAATTTCATCACATTACTTTCTCTGCTACTCCTTTTTAGCTTGTGGCCTGATGGCAAAGCTACAGCCTAAACACAAACCATGAACCTCACCACCTCAGAGAGGTCAGAAGAACAGGGGAAAAGGATGACAAATTGTGTCCATCCGGGCCATTTGCCTCTGCCGCAAGGACTAAAATGGGTCGCCCACAACGGTGAAACGGATGGAAACGGCTCCCTCTTGGATAATGGGCTTGAAGACGTGGATGAAGAAGATGAAAAAGAGCTGCTATTCGGAGCCGTTGTGGGGCGAAGCAACTCGACTCTGTCTGCATATTTCCTGCGGCCAAGAGCTCCTGATGAAACAGACAACCTGGGAGATCTTCGTTCTGCTAGGAGAGCATTCTCTATGGGGCGAATAATTTCTACTCCAGAAGGTTATCGGAGGATGGATCAGAGCTGCATACAGGCCAACTTTGAGAAGGAGAGTTTGATCAATCTGCGCCCCTCTAGAAGAAAGCGGGCTGGAAAGTTCTTTGAAACTTGCAGGCGATTCCTGGGGTTTTAGTTATAGCTAGATGGATTTGGATATAGAGATACACATGAAATTGAAAAATAATTCTAGATCATTTTAGTGCCCATGTTTACTCAATTTGAATTATGTATTTCTTTTGAGGGGAAACTTGTATTCTTTAGTTGATCCTTCTTGCATGGAGATGCTGAACATGCTTTATATGTTGAACTTATTAAAGTATTCAATTTTGTGCACTAAAAACAATATTTTCCGATGATATTGGCATTAATGCTTCTTTGTATCTTGCTCCACATTTTCTGTCTCTTAATACCTGCTCTCTTATTTTAGCTACTTAGAAAGATTATATGTTTCAACATTCGTTATTGTTGCCCATTCCCTTTTATGTTCTCTAGCTAGCTTTCTTTAAACGGGCGTTCTTAACTACCATTCATCATTTTTTACTACAATGTGCTATTTACAGCACTAGAAGAGTGCTCATGATATGACATCTAAGATGATCATCACATTACAACATCACCCTAATATGTTTTTGAACTCCCCATGAACCGTTTAACCATTAGAGCCGGGAGAACCATGGTATCTTCTTGGTCACCCTATCATAACATAACAAGATTAATACTAGTTAGTGATGCATAAATGTTGGAAATAAAATTTGGACCTTCATATAACTTTTTATTCAAAAAGAATTATTAGTGTTATCTAGCTAGAGGCAACATTTTATTTCAAAAGAACAAAACACAATTTTCTATAATTTATGAAGTAAGATTAATTTACAAAACCCTTAAGAGAAAATATTTTTTAAAAGGAATGTTTTTAAGAGTGACAGAGAAACTTAATTACATGAAATAAATTAAAAGCAAATACTTATAGGCACACAAAGTACTCAAGAGCACACAATAATAACCCGTATGACAAAACCGGTTACTTAATTCATAGGTAGAAGTTACTACTTAGAGACTTAAAATTAGTGTACGAATTACGCATCATGATTTGTAGCTATCTAATTTGGAGGTGTCAATGTTAGTAGCCACCTATTCATTAGATAATTACCTCTTTTGGATATTTGATTTCCATTAAATAACACACATCAACCTTAAAATTAATGCGTGTCATGCATGGCGATCCCACCATCTTTAAAGATGATGGGGGTGGATCTTATATCTCAAATATTCATTTTATTGAAATCAACACACCTTAAATATGGTCATTCACATAATTATTAATAAAATATTATTGAAATAATTTATAACCTCTTATTAAATAATAAACTTCTAAATATTCTTGCTTTAATTCGTTGGATTGCCCAATCTCCAATTTCACATACCTATTTATACTACAGTTTTTATTGCCCCATCTCCATAACGTACTTATTTCCAAACTTTTTTTTTCATTTTTTTTGGATCAAGTTTATGCATATTGGGTTCATCATTTTTTTTTACAACCAAACTTGGGATCTCGTATCTGCTTCATCTTATCGACCTATTTGTGGTACAAATGAGTTTATAAAATCAAGTATTATTTTAATGTCTCAATAACTGGATATAATATCCATCTAGTCACCAAGAGCTACTATAAGCGCCCTAGTCTTGATTATGATACCTTCATCCTCGTTATTAAACTAGTCACTATCCGAGTAATTATTTCTCTTGCCGTATCTTTCAATTGACCAATTTGTAAGCTTGATGTGGATAATGATTTTTTTAATAGTTATCACATTGAGAAAGTCTATATGGATCAACCCCGGGTTTGTCGATAATTGCTTTACTAACCATATTTGTCAACTCTGCAAATCTCTTTATAACCTTAAATAATCTCCTTGTGATTGGTTTTTCCTTCTTACATTCATCACCTTGGCTTTTATAGCTTTGCTGATAATAACTCTCGAGTTTGTCATTTTTCTACTTATCTATCTATGTTGATGATATTATTATAACTGGTTATTTTTTTGCGCCCATTGGTAACATCCTTTATGCCCTTCATACTGAATTTTTTATTAAGAATTTTGGCCCCCTTCATCATTTTTTAGGCGTTGAAGCCACTACTCACTCTAATGGTCTATATCTCACTTAGCATAAGTATTCATGATCTTCTCTCTTGGGTCGCCATAAATACTTATAAGCCCATCTCCATGCTAGTTGCATTTGGACCTTTACTTTCACAATATGATGGACTTGCCCTTTTTGATCCTACTGAATATCATTAACTTGTGGGCTTTTTGTAGTATCTCACTCTCACTTATCATGATATCGCCTATGCTGTTCATCAAGTATGTTAATTTGTGTATCATCCCACTACTACCCATTAGACTGCTGTTAAGTGCATCCTCCGCTATCTTCAAGGGACACTTCATCATGGTCTTACTCTTTGGTGTCATCCTTTTTTCGATCTTCACTATTTTGATAACGCTCACTAGATTGGAAATCCAAATGATCGATGCTCTGTTAGTGGTTTTGCAATTATTATCAGTCATAATCTTATCTTTTGAAGCCGTAAGAAACAACGTACAATTGCTCAATTTAGTACTAAGACTGAGTACAAAAGTATTGTCAATGCAACCATTGAACTAATATGGCTTCAGTTTTTTCTTAAAGTACTCGTCATCTCTCTCACTCACTCTTCTATCCTATGGTGCGATAATCTTTCAGCTATTTATCTCAATGACAATCCTGTCTTCCATACTCGTAACAAATATATTGAGATTGATTTCTATTTTGTCTATGAACAAGTCCGCCAGGATTCATTTATTAGCCATTTTATCGGCACCACTATACAATTAATGAATTTTCTCACTAAAGATTTCCCTTCTACTTGTTTCTCTCTTTTACGAGACAAACTCAACATCCATGGACTCCACTTGAGCTTGTAGTAGAGCAATAACCAAAATACCACTTAATATAGTAGCTGTACATATTTATTTGGATTTATCACACTACTTAATATATTGGCTATACATATTTATTTGTTCATTTATAAATCCTTGTTATTTATAACTGAATTGTATATAAATAGAATGAGTTACTACACTTGAGTATTTAGGGTAAGAGTGGGGGATTGAGTAAGGTGTAAATAGGAGTGATGGAGCAATGAAAAATGAAAAATGAAAAATGAAAAATGAGAAGATACTATATACTATACTTTCTACAAATCACAACCCTTGATTTAATAGGAAGGTGTATCTCAGGAAAATCTAATTCTTTAGGCAATACTATTGATAGAAAGAACTTTATTACAAAATTGTGTGTTTACATCATATCTCATGCACTATATATATATATATATATCTATCGACTTTTAGAATATATATGAAAGGTCAAGTATGATAAGAAAACCTATTCATTTGAGAGGAATTTATTGAAGAGGAGACAATGAATTAAATGAAAAGAAAATGAGTAGTCGCATTCATTAAAATGCATGATATTACTACACCAATCATAATGTGAGATTTGAAATATTGAATTTGAAGTAAAGTGTCCTAAAGTGATAATATGAAAGACCTTTAGTGTCATGCCTCGATATGGTTTGATCGGGGTTCGTGATCAACTCGCCACCCTTTCTTGCATCATACGGGTACTCTTACTCGAATGAGATAGGGAAGGTGAAGGCGTGTTTACGTTCAAACCCTTACTTTAGATTGAGGGTAGGAAACGTACCTTGAGGGTCCAAGTGGTCTGGGAACTTTCCGTCTTAGTACTTGTCACGCCCTGACCTGGTTTGGTCGGATCCCGTGATCAACCAGCCACTCTCCCAGTTTATTGAAGGGTTTCCCCTTGTTATAAATCGTAAAGAGTAAGGCGTCCTTTAACCTACACCTTTCATGGAATAACATAAATCAAACTACATAAAAATTTTAGATTTATCATACCTGTCTCACAGGCATATTAATTGGTGATCCTTGAGGGTAGGCTTTCCGGGATTTCCTGAAGGGATATAAGGGAGGGGATGAGTACAATGACTTAGTGAATGAGTTTTCGAAATTAAATTTTTAGGAAAATCATTTGTTTTGGAGTGTGTCAGACTTCTTATTTCCTTACAAAAACCTTTTATCTCAAATCTCGATTTTTATTACCATCTCATATTAATTCATGGTGTGTCATCACCCAACACACATCCTTCATCATGAAGGTCAAACACACAATCGCAGGCCATCACGTCCACTGAACTCACTTGTGGTGTCGGAGCTACTTTACCAGCCACATAGATAGAAACACGTCCACTTCTACCCTGAAAATGAGTGGATATTCACGACATCCGACCCTCAATCCTGAAATAAATTCTCTGTTTCCGTATGAGGACAAGGACCTCATCCCGACCCCACTCCGGTCTCGTGCGCTTGAAGCTACATCGAGCTTCGCAAGGTCACCTGGTCTGACGAACTGCCCTTATACCCACCAGGTCGTCCAGGGCCCTAGGACACATCACTACCCCTCTTGGGCATCTTGAAGGTCCCATAAACACAGTGCATGCACAATCATTATTTTCACATCATGACATATAATTTGTGGCGCCACTGGTCCAACGGCCCCGACCGTCAACTCAACCTACAACTGTTTGTCTTGACTAGTCCGGAGACCTGTCATGTCGCACTGCCACTAGTTGTCTAAATATGTCGGTCCTGTCTTAGTACCATGGCCAAAAAATTCATTTATTTAAAGTTTTAAGACATATATCTCATGTTTGTTTACGAGCTCCTGCTTGTTTCAATTGGCCTATGGCCTACTATTCAAGATTTTCAAAATTGGGCGTATTAGCCCCCAAATTCCAAAACTGACGCCTTCGGCCTATCAGAGCTATTCAAGCTCCCATCAATAAGGTCTCCCAAATCCTTCAAGTAGTGGCACACAGTCAGGGGAGAGCATTTTTGACAAAAATATATTTTTAACTATTCATCATACTAATCGAGTATGAGGATATCTCCACTTATAACCGATGAACGGGTTTTCTACTTCCTCCGAGAAAGTTTCATCATACCAATCGAGTATGATCTACTTACAACCCGTAAGTAGTTTTTCTACGTTATTTTCACATCACTCCTCTAAGTGGTGATGTTTAAAATACTACTAAGTAGTGGATTTTCATTTGAGGTGCTTATCATTCCAACCGGGTATGATATAATAATCTCACTCACCCGATTGTGCAGTGAAATTTCTCTTAGCTGGCTTTGTCGTCCTTATTTGAACTCGTCTCAGCTAGCATTCTTGGTACTTCGTGTTCCTACACGATATGAACATTCTTGTTCAATATTCTTTGGCCTAACATGTCACGCCCTGACCCGGTTTGGTCGGATCCCCGTGATCTACCCGCCACTCTCCCGATTTATTAAAGGGTTTCCCCTTATTATAAACCGTAAAGAGTAAGACATCCTTTAAACCTGCACCATTTCCTAGAATAGTATAATCAAAACTTTATGAAATTTTAAACTTTACATACCTGTCTTACAGACATCTTAGTTGATGGTCTTTAAGGGTAGGCTTTCTGAGATTTCCTAAAAAGGATATAAGGGAGGGGGTGAGTACGACTACTCAGTGAATGGGTTTTCAAAGGTCTACTTTTAACTTTTAAGAAAAATATTTATATGGAGTGTGCTGGACTCCTTTCTTTTAAAAAATCCCTTCATTTAAAAATTCGGGTTTTCCCATCATTTCTTAGTTACCACGGAGTGTCATCACCCAACACACATCCTTCATCATGAAGGTTACACACATTCGCAGGTCAGTATGACTACTGAACCCACTAGTGGCTTCGGAGTGACTTTACTAGCCACCTAGATAGAAGCACGACCACTTCTACCCTAGGAATGAGTGGATGTATGCGACATCCGACCCACAATCCCGAAATCACTTCTTCGTGTCCGTATGAGGACAGAGACCTCATCCTGTCCCACCTCGGTCTCATGCGCTTGGTGCTACTCCAAATTTTGCACAGACACCTGGAACGACGATCTGCCCTTATACTCACCGGGTCGTCCAGGGCCCTTAGGATGCATCACTACCCCTCATGGGCGTCTTGATGATCCCGTACTCATAGTGGATGCACAAACAATATTTTCTCATATTGCCATGTAATCTTTGGTGCCACTGGTCCAACGGCCCCGACTCTCAACTCAATCCACAGTTGTTTGCCTTGATTAGTTCGTTGACCTATCATGTCGCACTACCACTAGTTGACTGAGCATGTCAGTCCTATCTTGGTGCCATGGCCAAACAATTCACTTATTAAGTTTTATGGCACGTATATCATGTTCATTTACGAGCTCCTGCTCGTGCCAACTGGCCTTGGGCCCACTGTACGAGATTTTCAAAATCGGGCATTTAGCCCCCAAGTTCCAAAACCAAGGCCCCCGGCCTATAAGAGCTATTCGAGCTCCCGTCAAGAAGGTCTCCCAAATAGTTTAAGCATTGGCACATAGTCAGGGGAGAACACTTCCAACAAAATAGGTCGTTACTGTCCATTATACCAACCAGTATAAGGATATCTCCGTTTATAACCGATGAACGGATTTTCAACCACTAAACTGGTTCTTTGTATTCACGCGAACTCGTCCATGCTGGCGTTCCCAGTATTTTGTGTTCCTACATGATATGAACATTCTTATTCATTATTACTGGGCATAACAGCCTTCATTCATTTCCAATGAATGAGAAAATCCAAACTTTTAGTTATTTGCAATTATGTCCCTAAAGTTATTTCTCTTTAACTTTAAGTCCCTAATGTCGATTTTTCCTCAAATTGAGTCCCGAAACTTTTAAAATTTATCTTGGGACTTCAATTTATTCAATTTCACCAAAAAGGGATTTAATTCCCCAAATTTCCAATTTGGTCCCCCAATTTTTCCAAAATTACCATTTTGCCCTTCCTTTACAAAAATGGTAAGTTTTGCCCAAAAAATTCCAAAATTCCTCAATTGGTCCTCCAAAATTTTTTCCTGCCCAATTGACCCTCAATTTCATAAAATTGCATTTTGGTCCTTTGAATTTCGAAAATCCCCAATTTTACCCAAATTTTCCCCAAATTTCAACTCCTTAGCACAATCGAATTTGATTTAATCAAATTGACTATCTAACACATCTAATTGTTGAAATTGAAGTTAAAATTGAGTTCCTCCATCTTCTTACGATTTAATAGAACTTTGAATCGTAAGTTTTGACGTTGGAACGAGCTCAAACAGAGCTTCGTCGGAAAATTGACTGTAGAGAGAGAAAGCTTCAATTACTAACCGGTGAGGGCATGACTGTCCAAGCTTTCAATTTGAGAAGCTCTCATCCTAAGGTTCATCATAGGATTAAGAATCATATCAATTGATGTCGAATTGAGTTAGAATTTCGTCATTGAAATTCTGTCAGTTCTCTCTCTAGCACCGACCGAAAATTGCAGAGAGTAGCCGAATTAGCTTACCTTTTAGTACTAATTCGGCCGTGGGAGGGCTGAGGAAGTGTTGGGAGGGCTTGAAATGACTGATTTCAGCTTGGCCAAAATAGGGCAGCTTCGGTCCACGGGAGCTGCTTCACTGTTCCATCATGCTGGTGCTTCTTGAGCGATTCTCGAATTGACTGGAATTTGCTATTAGATAGTTGTCTTCTCCTCGGTTCTAAAGAGCCCGACCTCTCCTTCTAAGGTTAAGAAAAATATTAATGTCGAAGCTCTGGTTCAAGCTTCACTAGGAAATGGAGCAGTAGAGAGAGAGTGAAGTGTTCAGGTATGAGGAGAATGAATGGGGATGACCTCTTTATATAGGTGTAAAATCGTGTATTAAATGGGAGAGATTTATTACTAGTATTAATATTACCATAAATTATTGGTATTAATTCCAATAATTTAATTTAGGTATTAAATTATTGGTATTAATTATAATAATTAAATATATATTAATTTATGACTATTTATGCCGCTTAACTTCAGAGTTCTTATGGATTCTCATTCATCTAAACCAATTTGGTTTTTCTCTTCTAATTTGTCTTAAGTTTCTTTTCCAATGTTTAATGAACCCTTTGGATCACCTAGAAGTTGTAAATTTCTAAATTGCTTGTTACCAAATGATCGGGTTTGTAAACCGGCTCGGTTTTCTTACTCGATTTGACCGGTTCTTTTTCCGGTTTTCCTTAACTCAAAAGTGCGGGGTTTACAACTCTCCCCTCCTTTTAGGAGTTCTGTCCCCAAAACTTAACCAATATATTTCACATCGTGAATAATTTCCCTTAATGTCAACTTGGGTTTTCTTGACATGCTAACACTTTGATTGCTCTTTCGCTTAGTCCTCGTAATGATTTATCTAAGGAATTCCTTTTCATTTATCATGCTTACTCCTTCCATGGAGTTATAATAACGAGACATGTATGGCTCATTAATCCTAATCTAGATTCTTAGGTTCGCATCTCCCTTTATTTAGGATAAGGTTCTTCCTTTTAGGGATTTTACTCAAGATTTTAGGATTGGGAGTTCCAAGGTGCCCAATCGTTCCTTTGTCTAGTTATTCTCTTCATTGTTGAAACCCCTAGCTCGACGTTTTTTTGAGCATTACATACTTGTTTTCATAGGTTTTTGTGTTATTATTCTTTTGTCCCAATTTGACCCTTCCTTCATCCGTCATTGATTACAACTTCGGTCAAATTTATGTTTGACCTTATTATGTTTACCAACTGACTCCTTCTTACTCGAGTTACATTTTACTCGGGATTGTTGGTGCTTATATGTCCCTTACGACATGACATAGTTCTAAACTTGTCTCTATCCATCAGACTCCTACAACACCTCTTTTAGGGTTGTTTCCAACTTTCCAGCCTTATAGAGACTGTATAATTTCAACCCTCCTTTCATCGTGTAGTATTCCTCAACTACCTTTACTGTTACCCAATTATCATTCGTATCTTGACAACATGTCTTACATTACCATGTCGGTTTTCCTTACCCACTCGTCCTTTCCTAACTTCTTTATTGGGTCTTTCTAGTGCCAATTATTTGGTTTCTCAATACTTTACCAACAAACTGGGATTCTTTCCTTCTTAAGTCCTTGGCATTCCTTATTCAAGGGTTTTTCCTTTTTCCTTAATCCACTTTTACTTACTCATAATCGCTTCATGATTCTTCATTCTACAATAATTGCTTTCAATTTATGTGTCGATTACTTTGCTTGGGAAGGTTCCCTCCTTCTGGTTTTGTTCTCTACTATGTCCCTTACCATAGAGATTTCCATCTTAGAAGTTACATGCTCAACCTCCTTATCATTTATTGTATGGTTCTTTCTCCCTTTCTTTGCACCCTTATCTATGTTAGGGCATCTGTTTGCTTTGGATCCTTCTCTATCCACAACTTTTGTTTTATCCCTTATTCCTTAGATTGGATACTTCCAATTATTAGTTTTATTCTGTGCATTCCACACTATGCTCGGTCGTCCACTCTTTAAGCTTCATATGCGCGTGTGGACTATGACCCGTCTTACTAATTGCGGTTATTCCTCCTTAGCCACATCTTATTTGGAGGACTTACTTTCCCAATGTTTCTTGAACATTCTTTACTTTATTACCTTAGTATGGGTCGTCCACTCATTCATACTTGTCACAACATCTTTTTGATGCTAACCCGTTAACTTATTTCCGTTTAAGAAGGGTTCACATCCTCCTTGTTTCAAAATCTCTTGTTCGTCCTTCGTGAAGCTCACTTAACCATCTCAAGACTTTAAACTAGAAATCTAGTTTTGGCCATTAATTTCTTTAAGGATTTTCCTTCATTCTTCTTTTTCCAATGTTTTGGCCTTTTCACTTCTCCATTCTTTGTCGTGGTTTAAATCCAGGGTTCTTACAAAGACCAGTTCTTCAACTATCTCCTTCTCTCCATTTTTTTATGATCCAATCATCTGGGCAGCTGTATCACTTGTCCTTCATGCCCATCCTTTGTCCTTCATAGAGTGTAGTCTTTACTACATCTTAGCCTTTCTTAAGGTTTTGTTTATTCTCTTTGGTTGTCCCATTGTTACTCGTTTCTTCTTTCTACTTGGTTCTCCTGATACTTCCTTCCTTTGAAACATTTCCTAATTAAGGGTTGGTTCCTTGCACTCCACATTATGTCCACCTACCCATCAAAATTCCTTCAAGGGTAGTTAGTCGTATGCATCCCTCCAAAGTTTACTTTCATAGTGTATTTTTTTTTATGGAGCATTCAAATCTTCCTTGTTTCAAGATTTCTTGCTAATTATGTGAGAGGCTTGCCTATTCTTTTCTTGGCTTGAGTTTAGTCGTTAATTTGGCCTTTGGTCCTGTTAAGGATTTCTTTCATCCTTCTTTTCTCGAGTATTTGGCCTTTTCGCCCCTCTCTTCTTTGTTGGAACTCAATTTATGGTTTTCTCGTGTATTAGTTCGTTAACCACCTCGCCTCCACCATTCCTTTGGTCTAAGTTTTTTAGGGTAGTTGTTTCTCGAGTACTCCTATCCTTAACGTCCATCTCACTGACCTTTTTAGGGTGTAGCCCCTTCTACCTCCCAATCTTCCTTAGGCTGTCATTTATTTTTTTTGACTATTTTGTTGTCACGGTTACTTCTGCTATATTGCTCCGAATCTCCAATTTGACTTCTCTACTTTTTCCAAATGGAGTCGTACTTGCAATCCCAAGACATCCCATTTGTTATCAAACGCTCGCCTTGTCTTCTCTTGTGGATGCACTCCCTCCTTTTCTTATATATTTGGAAATTTCTTCTTTAAGGGAGTGTTCTCTTCAGCTACTTTTTGTTCTATTTATGGTTTTATCGAGGTCCTACCTTCAACCCTTTTTCCTTCCTGCCATATTGCTGTGATCTCGAAAAAGTTTCCTCCTGTCTATGGTTGAAATTTCAAGCAGGAGTTGTGTTCCTTGGAACGGTATCCTTTCGGATTTCCTATAGTTGTGGGGTGTTTATTCTTGGAAAGTATTGTTCTAAATCCTAGTAGTGTGTGACAGTCCTTCATTTCATGTCCTATTTCCTTTGTACTTTATAATAGGTTATTCTTTGTTTAGTTACCCCAAAGTTCTCCTAGACTACTTACCTTGACGATTCTTTTGTCATGCCTTCCTTGCATAATAATATCCTTGATATCCATGGTGTCTTTTGTTTAGGTATTTTTCTTGGGGCTATCTTCCTAACAAGATTATATCCTTTGATAGACAAATTGTTTTAGGAATTTGGAGTACTTTATTGATCGAGGAGTACAATTAGCCCTATTACAAAAAGTGGTCACAAAATAAGACCTACAGGGTTCCTGATAAACACTTAGGTAAGGTTATACACCCTTTACTGAAGTTTGTAGCTTCACGCTTGACTTCCTTTATACTTAGAGTTGTCCCATCGATAGGTCCTAGCACCATTCTCCATGATACTTCCCCATTTGGTCTTTTGAGATTATTTCCAAGTCTCAGACATTTGGGAAGCTTCTAGGATTGTCTTTCTATGAAGATAGGGTGTTGAGTAGAGCCATTCCAAGTTTTCTTGGTCCCTCTCCTCTGAGCCATCTGAAAATTTTAGGATAAATCCTATTAGTAACTATATTTTCTAGTCTTGATTATGTATTCGAGGAAACAGGCTTTGATACCACTCTAGTTGTCACACCCCGACCTGGTTTGGTCGGATCCCCGTGATCAACCCACCACTCTCCTAGTTTATTAAAGGGTTTCCCCTTATTATAAACCATAAAGAGTAAGACGTCCTTTAAACCTGCACCATTTCTTGGAATAGCATAATCAAAACTGCATGAAATTTTAAACTTTACATATATGTCTTACAGACATCTTAGTTGATGGTCTTTAAGGGTAGGCTTTCTGAGATTTCCTGAAAGAGATATAAGGGAGTGGGTGAGTACGACTACTCAGTGAATGAGTTTTTAAAGGTTTACTTTTAACTTTTAAGAAAAACATTTATATGGAGTGTGCCAGACTCCTTTCTTTTAAAAAATCCCTTCACTTAAAAATTCGGGTTTTTCATCCATTTCTTAGTTACCACGGTGTGTCATCACCCAACACACATCCTTCATCATGAATGTTATACACATTCACAGGTCAGTATGACTACTGAACCCACTAGTGGCTTTGTAGCGACTTTACCGGCCACCCAGATAGAAGCACGACCACTTCTACCCTGAGAATGAGTGGATGTACACGACATCCGACCCACAATCCCAAAATCACTTCTTCGTGTCCATATGAGGACAGAGACCTCATCCTGTCCCCACCTCGGTCACATGCGCTTGGTGCTACTCCAAATTTTGCACAGACACCTGGAACGACGATCTGCCCTTATACTCACCGGGTCGTCCAGGGCCCTTAGGATGCATCACTACCCCTCATGGGTGTTTTGATGATCCCGAACTCATAGTGCATGCACAAACAATGTTTTCTCATATTGCCATGTAATCTTTGGTGCCACTGGTCCAACGGCTTCGACTCTCAACTCAACCTGCAGTTGTTTGTCTTGACTAGTCTATCGACCTATCATGTCGCACTACCGCTAGTTGACTGAGCATGTCGGTCCTATCTTGGTACCATGGCCAAACAATTCACTTATTAAGTTTTATGGCACATATATCATGTTTGTTTATGAGCTCTTGCTCGTGCCAACTTGACTTGGGCCCATTGTACGAGATTTTCAAAATAGGCCATTTAGCCACTAAGTTCTAAAACTGAGGCCCACAGCCTATAAGAACTATTCGAGCTCCCGTCAAGAAGGTCTCCCAAATAGTAAGCATTTGCACATAGTCAGGGGAGAACACTTCTAACAAAATAGGTTTTCATTGTCCATTATACCAACCGATATAATGACATCTCCATTCATAATCGATGAATGGGATTTCAACTTCCTTCGAAGAGGTCTCATCATACCAACCGGGTATGATCTACTTATAACCGGTAAGTAGTTTTTTCGCATGGTTTTCACATTACATTCGCTAAGTTGTGATAATTAAAATACCACTAAATCGTGGATTTTTATACCAAGGTACTTATCATCCCCAGCCGAGTATGATATATAATCCCACTCACAACCAGTAAGTGGTTTTTACTTTTTAAGTTATGCTCATCATCCCAACTGGGTATGATGTTAGTAAACCCACTCACTCATTAACGCAATGAATTTCACTAGACTGGTTCTTTGTATTCATGCAAGCTCGTCCATGCTAGCGTTCCCAGTATTTTACGTTCCTACATGATATGAACATCCTTGTTCATTATTACTTGGCATAACAGCCTTCATTCATTTCCAATGAATGAGAAAACCCAAACTTTTAGTTATTTATAATTAGGTCCCTAAAGTTATTTCTCTTTAACTTTAAGTCCCTAATGTCGATTTTTCCTCAAATTGAGTCCCGTAACTTTTAAAATTTATCTTGGAACCTCAATTTATTCAATTTCACCAAAAAGGGGTTTAATTTCCCAAATTTCCCATTTGGTCCCCCAATTTTTCCAAAATTACCATTTTGCCCTTCCTTTACAAAAATGGTAAGTTTTGCCCCAAAAATTCCAAAATTCCTCAATTGGTCCTCCAACATTATTTTCATGCCCAATTGACCCTCAATTTCATAAAATTGCATTTTGGTCCTTTGAATTTCAAAAATCCCCAATTTCCCCAATTTTCCCTAAATTTCAACTCCTTAGCATAGCCGAATTTGATTTCATCAAATTGACTATCAAACGCATCTAATTGTTGAAATTGAAGTAAAAATGAAGTTCCTTCATCTTCTTACGATTCAATAGCACTTTGAATCGTAAGTTTTGATGCCGGAACGAGCTCAAACAGAGCTTCGTCGGAAAATGGACTGTAGAGAGAGAAAGCTTCGATTACTCACCGGTGAGGGAATGACGGTCCGAGCTTTCAATTTGGGCAGATAGCTCTCATCCTGAGGTTTATCCTACAATCAAGAATCGCATCAATTGATGCCGAATTAAGTTAGAATTTTATCATTGAAATTCTGTCGGTTCTCTCTAGCACCGATCGAAAATTGTAGAGAGGAGCCGAATTGGATTACCTTTTAGTCGTAATTTGGCCGTGGGAGGGCTGAGGAAGTGTTGGGAGGGCTTGGTTTGGTCTAAGGAGGGCTTGAAATGGCTGGTTTCAGCTTGGCCGAAATAGGGCAGCTTCGGTCCCCCGGAGCTGCTTCACTGTTCCATCGTATCGGCGCTTCTGCAGCGATTCTTGAATTGACTGGAGTTTGCTATTAGATAGCTGTCTTCTCGAATTGACTACTCTCGGGCAAGCACACTTAACTTCGGAGTTCTTATGGATTCTCGTTTACCTAAACCAATTTGGTTTTTCTCTTTTAATTTGTCTTAAGTTTCTTTTGCTAGGTTTAATGAACCCTTTGGATCACCCGGAAGTTATTAATTTCCAAATTGCTTGATACCAAATGATCGGGTTTGTAAACCTGCTCAATTTTCTTACTCTGTTTGACCGGTTCTTTTTCTGGTTTTCCTTAACTCAAAAGTGCGGGGTCTACATAACAGCCATCATTCATTCCAATTGAATGAGAAAATCAAACTATTCCTTTATTTGCAATTTGGTCCCTAAAGTTACTTTTCTTTAACTTGAAGTCCCTAATGCCGGATTTTCTTCAATTTGAGTCCTTAAACCTTTAAAATTCCTCTTGGGACTTCAATTTACCCAATTTCATAAAAAGGGTTTCAAGTTTCCCAAATTCCCAATTTGGCCCCCAAATTTTCCAAAATTACCATTTTGCTCTTCCTTTAAGAAAATGGTAAGTTTTACTCCAAAAATTCTAAAATTGCTCAATTGGCCCTCTAACATTCTTATCATGCCCAATTGACCCTCAATTTTAGAAAATTACATTTGGTCCTTCGAATTTTTGAAAATCCCCAATTTCCCCCAATTTCAACTCCCTAACACATCCGAATTTGATTTCATCAAATTGACCAATCAAACACTTCTAATTGTTATAATTAAAGTTGAAATTGAGTTTCTACATTATACGATTCCAACGTACTTTGAATCGTAAGTTTTAACGCCAGAACGAGCTCAAATGGAGCTTCGCTGGAAAACGGACTGTAGAGAGAGAAAGCTTCAACTACTCACTGGTGAAGGCACAACGGTCTGAGCTCTCTATCCGGGTAGATAGCTCCCCTACTGAGGTTTCTCCTAGGATCAAGAATGGCATCAATTGATTCCAGATTGGATTAGAATTTTGTCATTGAAATTCTGTCTGCTCTTTTTCTAGCATTGGTTAAAAATTGTAGAGGGGAGCCGAATTGGCATACCTTTCAGTCCTATTTCGGTTGTGGGAGGGTTGAAGAAGTGTTGGGGGAGCTTGGTTTGGTATGAAGAGTGCTCGAATTGGCCAATTTCAACTTAGCCAAAACAGGGCAGCTTCAGTCCGCCAGAGCTGCTTCATTGTTTGATCACGTCGACGCTTCTCCACCGACTCTCGAAACGAATGGATGCCACCACCGTGTAGCTGACTTCTCCCTAGTTCTGAGGAACCTGACCTCATCTTCTTTGGCTAAAAAATGACCCTATATTGGAGCTCTAGTTCGAGTTTTGCTGGAAAACTAAGTAGCTGAAAGAGAGTTAGCTTTTCAGGTGTAGAGATGATGAATGAGGAGGGGGTCTTTATATAGGAAACTCGGGGACTTCTTGGCCATTCGATTAGCTCCATAATGGTAGTCATTCATTGCTTGAAACTTCCTGGCCAGAGACTTTTCAGCTTCACTGGCGTTGCACAATTTTTCGGCAAGTGAATAGTGCTATCATCTGAAAGAATAAGATGACACTGTTCTGAACTGGACCAGACGAGTCTAAACCGGGTTCAAAGCTTAAACCGACCAATTCACCCCCAATTTGACTAATTTTTTTAAATATAAAAATTTCTAAATTCATCTCAAATCTCACATTTGAATTTTTTAAGCCACATAGAAAAATGAATTTAGAATCTGGTTCAATAGTGGTTCAAACCGGTCCAATTCAGTTCGGATCCAATTCACCTGAACCGGTTTGGTTTTCATCCCCCACTCATCCTAAAGTTCCTTTTCATGGCTTATGTGACTTTTTAGGTCACTTAGGATCCATAGATTTCCCAGTTTATCTTCTCTCTATCGGTTACGGTTCATAAATTGGCTCAATTCATAAACCGGTTCAATCTGGTTTGGATCCGGTTTACCCGAACTAGTCTAGTTTTTTTCCCTTCCAATTTGTCCTAAGGTTCTTTTCCAAGCTTTATGAACCATTTTGAGTCACTTGGAAGTTGTAAAGTTTTCTAATTTATCTATTTCCTGATAATTAGGTTCATGGACCGACTCAGTTTAAATTTTAAACTCACCGGTTCTTTTCCCGGTTTTCTCATTATCAAATGACGAGGTTTATAGTACTAGCCTGAAAAGGGTGAGAGAAGGGGGATGATTACAAATAATTTGTGAGGGAAACTACTATAACGTTTACTTGATTTCATCTTTTCTATCCTTTCAATTATTTCTTTGTCATTTTTCACACATTTCAGATGGTCAGCAACCGCCCTCCTATCATAGGAGGGATCACACGTTCGTAGGACTGTACCCGACCGTTCCACTTGTTTACTGTAGTACCTTTATTGTCCACCCTGATAGAGGTATACTTCACCATGTCTGCTTTGTGGGATGAGACCTCATTTCTCCACTGCCTCGATCTTAGTGCGCAGGAAGCTTCCTCGAGCTTCAGGACCTACTTGATGACATACCGCCCTTATGTACCATGGGTCATCCAGTAGTCCTTGGGCTCCATCACTAACTCATACTAGGTGTCTTGATGGCTCGAACATCATAGTGCATGCACAATCAGGAGTCTTTTAATTATAGCCTTTATCTTTGTCCCTCAAGCGCAATGGTTTGTCGGCTTGGCTTCGTCCCACGCGTACTGGCCTAACAGGTTTAACAACCTAGCTTTGGCAGAGTAGCGATTTGGCCCAACAAGCTCGACAACATAAACTTTGCTTGATGGGTATCACACAAAGTTCCCATTATTTGGATCTTTTAGCATCATTCATCACATACTCATTCTGGACGGGGCCATGCCCGTATCCATTGGCCTTGGGCCTACTAGCATATCGAGCCTAAGCTCAGAATTAGCTCCCAAATGTTTTAAGCAGAGTCACCCAGTAAGGGGAGGCTAATTTCGAGAAAATTATTTTTAAAGTTGAGCCGTCCTTCCAATCGGAATAGACATAATAGTAGTTCCCACTCAACTGGTGATCTCGGTGGGGTCGCATCAGCGAAGTATCTCTCCTCGGTGTGCTTGTCAGGGGTGGCACTCGAGTGATTCGTCCCTACTGGGTGCGAGTGTTCGTATTAGGATGCAGTGATGAAGAGGTCACATGCTTTCTCATATTTGCACCTAGGGCCCCGTACTTTTCTTTAATTGCACCTAGGTCCCTAATTTTCCCTTTAATCTCTATTAAGCCCTTGGGTTTCCAATCATTCTTTTTGGGTTCTTAACTCTTTTAATTCACCAATTGGCCCTTAATTTACCAAAATTTCCCTTTAGTCCTTATTTTTTTCAAAAATTGCAATTTGGTCCCCAACTTTTAGAAATTTCCAATTTGCCCTCTATTTTGCCCAAATTACCTAATTGGCCCTCAATTGGGGGTGAATTTCATGAAAATACCTTCAATTTCATAAATTTACCATTAAGTCCTTCAATTTTTCAAAAATTGCATAAAAGTCCCCAAAATCCTCAAATCGAACTTCATCTTCTTCCCCAATTTAAGCATATGAACCTTCATATCTTACCTTGTCCAATTGGCGGCCTGTAAGTCCTTAATTTCTCCAATTCTTGCCTTAATTTGTCTCTTCCAGCTTCCCTTGATCATCCTATACTTCGAATTTCTAAATTTGGTCGAGTTTTAAGCCACGTCGGAGATTCGCCCGAAAATTTATAGTAGAGAGAGAAAGCTTGCATATCTTACCAATGGAGGGGCGGTGGCTGGAGCTTGATGTGAGAGCAGCTAATGCTAGTCGAGGGGAACCTACCAAGATTGAATTCTGCTATAATTCGTTGTTTTCTTGTTCGAATTTGAAGAGAGAATTTTCAGGGGCTGTAGTTGTAAAACTCAATCTTTTAAAGATAAGAAAACTGGGGAAAGAATCGGTCAACTCAAGAGAGAAAACCGATCTGGTTCATGAACCTTAACCGATAGAGGAAGGGTAAAATGGGAAATTGGAAAAGCCCAAGTGACTCAAAGAGTCATAAAAAGCATGGAAAAGAACCTTGGGACAATTGGGAAGAGAAAACCAAACAGGTTCAGGATGAACCAGATTGAACCGGTTTGAACCTATTCCTAAATTCATTTTTCTTGTTGGCTTAAAATGATCAAATTGAGAAATTGAAGTCACCATTATAAGGAGAATGAATTTAGAAAATTTGAGAAAACAGAAGGAATTGGACCTGAACCGCCCGATTTACGCATTGAACCCAATCGGACCGGTACGGTCCGATTCGCAACAGTGCCATGTTCTTCCTGAGGATGTATCGCTGTTCATTCAATGTAGAAATGGATTACGCTAGCAAAGCTTAAATTGCTCCGATCAGGCCATTCCAGGGTGACGATAAGCTTGACCAAATTGGAAGGTTGTCAGGCAGAGTGTTCCCGAGCTCCCTATATAAAGAGCTCCTCTCCATTTATCCTCCACACACCTCAAATCTCCATTCTCTATCAACTGCTCTAGTTTCTAGCGAAGCTCAAAGTAGAGCTCCAATATAGGCACTTTTCTCAGCCTCAAGAGGCAAGGTCAGGTTCTATAGATTCCGAGGGAAGTCAGCTACCTAACAACGACTTCCTTTCGACCTGAGAACCCCAGGAGAAGTGCTGGCGGAATCGAATAGTGAAGCAACTTCGAAGGACCAAAGGTACCCTATTTTGGCCAAGCTGAATTCGACCAAATTCAGCCCTCCTCTGGCCAAACCAAGCCTTCCTGACACCCTTACGACCCTTACACGACCAAAACAGAGCTGAAAGGTAAGCCAATTCGGCCCTCCTTTAACATTTCCGGTGGGAGTTAGAGAGAGAAAGTGTGAAACTTCACTAATATAATTCTCCCTCAATTCGATATCAATTGTAACAATTATTTATCCTAGAATGAACCTCTGGACAAGAGCTACCTTCCCTAATCAAGAGCTCAGACTGCCGCACCTATAACGGTAAGCTTTCAAACCTTTCTCTCTCTACAAGCAGTTTTCCGGTGAAGCTTCGTTTGAGCTCAATTTGGACCCAAATGCTGCGATTCAAAGCTCAATTGAATCATATGGAAGTGTATGATCTGATCCATACCTTCAATTTGAGCTAATAACCCTGATTGAATGGCTAAGTTGAAGAAATCAAATACAGTCAGTTTGAAGGGGAGAAATTGTGGGAAACTTTTGGGTAAAATTGAGAATTTAGGTAAATTGAGGGACCTATTTGCAATTTCCCAAAATTGAAGATCAATTGGCCATGAGATAGATGTTAAGAGACCAATTGGTCGATTTTTGAAACATTTGCGGTCAAATTGCCATTTTTGTAAGTAGGGGTAAAATGGTAATTTTTGAAAAGTTGGGGACCAAATTGGAAATTTAGAAAACTTGACCCGTTATACAATTTTGAGTAAAATGAGGACTCAAAGGGAATTTTGGAAACCTTGGGATTCAAATTTGGGAAAATTGGCATTAGGGACCTAAATTTAAGAAAAATGAACTTTAGGGACCTAAGTGCAATTAATTGATAATTGGTGAACCTAGGTTTTTATGTCAAACCGTAATTGATAAGGCTACACAAATCGTATAGGGATAAGTGTGACCAGAACGCAAGCAATAAAAAGCTCGCGTCGACTTGGAAAACCAACTGAGGATATACATGTCACGGGTATTGGGTGAGTGTACATATTTACATCATACCCGGTTGGGATGGTAAGCACTTTAGAAATGAAAAACCACTTGTTAGTGGACTTTAACATCATACCTAGTTGGGGTGATGGGCGATTTAAGCTAAAACCTACTTAACAATTCTAAGTAGAGGAAATCATATCCGGTTGGTATGATGAACTTTCTTGAAGGAAGGAGAAACCGGCTTGTCAGTTGTAAGCAGAGATATCATGTAAACCCCCGCACTTTTGAGTTAAGGAAAACCGGAAAAAGAACCGGTCAATCCGAGTAAGAAAATCGAGCTAGTTTACAAACATGATCATTTGTGAACAAGCAATTTGGAAATTTACAACTTCTGGGTGATCCAAAGGGTTCATTAAACCTTGGAAAAGAAACTTAAGACAAATTATAAGAGAAAAACCAAATTGGTTCAGGTGAATGAGAATCCATAAGAACATTGAAGTTAAGCTTGCTTGCTCGAAAGTAGTGTGAAGGTATGATTTTTTTTATAATTCAAAAATTTGGTCAAAACTTTTTATGTGAGCCTTATCATAAATAGCCATAAATTTATTTTCGAAATTCCAAGGACTAAAATGCAATTTTATGAAATTGAGGGTCAATTGGGCATGAAAATGATGTTGGAGGACCAATTGAGGAATTTTGGAATTTTTGGGGCAAAACTTACCATTTTTGTAAAGGAAGGGCAAAATGGTAATTTTGGAAAAGTTGGGGGACCGAATTGGAAATTTGGGAAATTAAACCTCTTTGTGCAAAATTAAATAATTTGAGGTCCTAAGATAAATTTTAAAAGTTTTGGGACTCAAATTTAGAAAAAACTCGGCAATAGGGAGTTAAAGTTTAAGAAAAATAATTTTAGGGACCTAATTGTAAATATACATAAAGTTGGGTTTTCTCATTTATTTGGAATGAATGAGTGCTATTTGGCCAAAGAATAATGAACAATTACATTCATTTTGTGTAGGAGAACGAGACATCAGGAACGACAGTTGAGGTCCAGCTTGTTAAGGACGGAACCCGACTAAGTGGAATTTCACTGCACTATCGGGTGAGTAGGTTTACTAGCATCATACCCGGTTGGTATGATGAGCACAACTTAAAGATATAAATTACTTACTGGTTGTGGGTGGAAATTTTATATCATATCCGGTAGGGGATGATAAGTACCTCAGTATAAAAACCCACTGTTTAGTGGTATTTTAATCATCACCACTTAGAGAAAGTGATGTGAAAATTATGCGGAAAAACTACTTACCAGTTGTAAGTAGATCATACCCGATTGGTATGATGAGACTTCCTCAAGGGAAGTTGAAAACCCGTTCATCGGTTATGAACGGAGATGTCCTTATACCGGTCGGTATAATGGACAGTAAAAACCTATTTTTCCGGAAGTGTTCTCCCCGTACTGTGTGCCAATGCTTAAACTATTTGGGAGACCTTTTTAACGGGAGCTCGAGTAGCTCTTATAGGCTGGGGGCCTCGGTTTTGGAACTTGAGGGCTAGAATGCCTAGATTTTTGAAAATCTCATACTGTGGGCCCAATGCCACTTGGCACAAGTAGGAGCTCATAAACGAACATGATATATGTGCCATAAAACTTAATAAGTGAATTGTTTGGCCATGGTACCAAGATAGGACCGACATACTTAGTCAACTAGAGGCAGTGCAACATGACAGGTCGATGGACCAGTCAAGACAAACAACTGCGGGTTGAGTTGAGAGTCGGGGTTGTTGGACTAGTGGCACCACAAATTACATGGAAATATGAGAAAACATTGTTTGTGCATGCACTATGAGTACGAGATCATCAAGACGCCCATGAGGGGTAGTGATGCGTCCTAAGGGCACTGGACGACCTAGTGGCTATAAGGGTAGTTTGTCGTTCCAGGTGTCTGTGCGAAATTTGGAGTAGCACCAAGCACATGAGACTGAAGTGGGGATAGGATGAGGCCTCTTTCCTCATACGGACACGAAGAACCGAATTTGGGATTGAGGGTCGGATGTTGCATACATCCACTCGATCTCAAGGTAGAAGTGGTCGTGTTTCTATCCAGGTGGCAAGAAAAGTCGCTCGGAAGCCACTAGCGGGTTCAATAGTGATACTGACTTGTGAATGTGTGTAACCTTCATGATAAAGGATGTGTGTTGGGTGATGACACACCGTGTTAACTAAGAAATAATGGAAAAATCCATATTTTTAAATGAAGGGATTTTTGAAAAGAAAGGAGTCTGGCACACTCCATATAAATGTATTTCTTAAAAGTTAAAAGTAGACCTTTGAAAACCCATTCACTGAGTAGTCGTACTCACCCCCTCCCTTATATCCTTTTCAGGAAATCCCGAAAAGCCTACCCTGAAAGACCATCAATTAAGATGCCTGTAAGATAGGTATGTAAAGTTTTAAATTTCATGCAGTTTTGATTATGATATTCCATGAAATGGTGTAGGTTTAAAGGATGCCTTACTCTTTACGGTTTATAATAAGGGGAAACCCTTTAATAAACTGGGAGAGTGGCGGGTTGTTCACGGGAATCCGACCAAACCGGGTCGGGGCATAACATATCATCACACCCGGTTGGTGGATGAAGTGAAAATATATTTTTGTTAGAAGTGTTCTTGATCTATGTGCCAATGCTTAAACTATTTGGGAGATCTTCTTGACGGGAGCTAGAATAGCTCAAATTGGCTAGAGGCCTCAATTTTTGAACTTATGGGGCTAATTGCTTGGTTTTGGAAAAAAGTCACGTGTAGTGGGCCAAAGGCCAGTGGGCACGAGTAGGAGCTTGTAAACAAACTTGAATTGAGAAAGCTATGAAATCTCTAATGAAATGGTTGTGTGATTTCGTTATGGTACCAAGTTAGGTCCGACAGTACTCGATGGACTGGCACCAGTGCGTCAGGGCTAGGTCGACGGACCAACCTTGATAAACAGCTGTAGGTCGGGTTGAGGGTCGGGGCCGTTGGACCAGTGGCACCAAAGATAAATAGACAAATGTGAAAATTATTGTTTTGTGCATTCACTGGAGGTACATGATCATCAAGATACCCAAGAAGAGTAGTAATGGGTTCTAAGGGCTACTGGACAACATGGTGTAGATAAGGGAAGTTCGTCGTGCCAGTCAATCAGGAAGCTCGGAGTAGCTTCTTGAGCATGATACTGAGGTGGGGTCGGGATGAGGTCTATGTACTCATACGGACACAGAGTGTTATTCGGGTCTAAGGGTCGTATGTCAAGAACATCCACTCAAACCCAGGGTAGAAGTGGACAGACTTCTATCTTGGTGGCTGGTAAAGACGCTTCGAGCACCAAGTGGGTGCAGTGGATGAGCTGCACTTGCGAATGTGTGTACCCTTCCTGATGAAGGGCGTGTGGTATCTACTAAACACACCTAATATGGAAATGGGAAAAAGGCTTTAAAAACCAAATGTGAGGAGAACTTTTAAAAGAAATAATATACCTTGGCACAATTTAAATGAAGCCATTTTTCTTAAAAACCTACTCCCAACACCCACTCACTGAGTTGTAGAATTCACCCCCTTTCTTTTACCCCTTTCAGGAGTAAGGAGATTTAACCAATGAAACCCTGAAGATGTATCCTGCTTAAAATTTCTTTTAAACTTGCATTTTTTATTGATTTATGATATTTCAAGGAACAAGGTTTAAAATTACGCCTGACTCCTCTTGATTCACAGAATGGGAAACCCTCTTAAACCAAGAGAGTGGTGGGTTGATCACGAGTATTCGACCAAAATAGGTGGGGGTGTGACAAGCTGAGTGGTATCTGAGCCATGTTCCATTGAAAGCATTATTAATACTATGTCCTGATGCTAATAAAAACTTAAGTACACTATAGAAAGAAGAGTTGTTAGGAAATTCGCTGTGCGAACTAAACCTACGCACTAGATCATGGAAAAGATGCCTACCTTGAGAGAGGCAACCATCCAACGATTATTAGAGGTCGAAAAGAAAGTACCCAAGGATATGGTTGAAGACTATAGGAAACTTGTTGGAGCCTTATTAGAGTTAGAAGGCATCATATATCCTCGTCCAAGACAGGAAGAACCCATCCCTCCTCAAAGGAGTCCGACACACCCCCAGCCCCACAACAACCTAAAATGACTCCAACTAAGAAGGAGGCCTCAGACAACTATTGGAATGCTCACGCCACCTTTATTAAAGTCCACCAAGTACCCCCACCAGCTCAATCCAACTTCAACCCTTCCCAATGGATGAGGTGGACTTATGAGTGCGAGGGTGAGGTGCTAAGAAGGTAGGGACTCGAGGTGGAGTTCGTCCTATCAGGGAAGCCCGACGGGAGTATGGATGGACATCAACTAGTTCGTTAGAGCCCTCAGACCACGAATCCCAAAACCATTTGGAGGCTAACTCTCGACCTATGACTCCAAGGGACTAGGAAGTAGTAAATTTCTATAATAAGTTGAGTACATCAAGAAACTACCTCTTTGAATGAATAAAGTTCATTCAAAGTTAATCTTCCTAATAATGACAAGTACAAATAACAAGATTGGAGTAGACCAATCATAATTGGGGTAATAGATGGAGAGAGGGCCACTTAAGGTGGAAAACTACCAGTCACTTCTAGTTAACACTAACCCCAAGATAGTCAACCTAGATAGTTCCCCATAAGAACTAGGAAATGCCTAGTAACAAAGCAACAAGACAAAAGACCGAGAAGGGCGTTTTCAGAGAGGAACCAAGAGCCTGCCTAGAAAGGAGCTCATCAAGAAAGACATACCCTAACCAAAGGAAGAAAGAAAGAGTGTGAGGGAAGCAGGGTCAAAGAAATAGGATGAATATGGGAAAAAGGAGGTTAGCTTCAAAAGATATAGGAGGAGTGGAGGAAAGCCTAAGGACCATAAAGGAATTGAGAGAGCCTCATACAAGAGTTAGGACACCAAGAAGAATTGGGTTGCCACTAGGAAGAACTAGTTGAATGAAAGATAACCAAGAGTAGAGGTAAGGTACAATAACCCCCTAAAAAGGGTGAATGCGGAAAACCTCTTCTGGCAACTCTAGGATCGAACGGTAAGAGTGAAGAGGAAAAGAAATGTGCTAGGAAAAGGAACCCTAAAAAAATGTGTAAGTACCCTTGAAAGAACCATAGGTAGGTAGATAGACATAATACAAAGTGATAGAATCACACCAACTATTAGGAACTCCTCAAAGGAAGGATGAGGAACAAGAAGGGAATTAGGGGACGAAAAGGAATTAAGGATGGATAACCATACCGATATTGGAAGGGTGTATGAAAGGAAAGAAGGAAAGACTACAAGGAGCATTAGGGAGGTTGAACGTGAAAGTCCTAGGAAGGAAGTCCCTAAGAAAAAAGGATTAAGGTAGGAAGTGAGACAATAAGAAGAAAATTTCCAAGCTAAGGAACTAAAGGGTGGATCATAAGACGCATAACCCAAAATAAGAAAATTGAAAAGGGCATAAGTAGTTGAGGATGTCCCTAAATGACATGTGTGACTTGCTTTGGAAATAGGAGAGTAGTCAAGTGGGAGACAACGAGAAATAATGAAATGATTAAAGAAAATAAACGTCGCCCTATGAAGGACCGGAAAATAGTAAGGACTACACCCTAAAAAGGACAACGGGATAAGCATTAAGGACGAGTAAACTCGAGGGATAACTGTTCAAAGACAAGTGGACCAGGAGAATAGTGGGGACGAGGCAGTTAACGAATTGACCCTTAATAAGACCATAAATTTAAACTCCAGCAAGGAAGGGAAAGGTGTACAGGCCAAAACATTAGAAAGGAAGAACAAAGGAATCCTTGAATAAATAAATGGCCAAAAATGAATTGATGACCAAACCCAAGCCACATAAGGGATTAAGCAAGCTCTCAGAAGGGGATGGAGCAACCTCGAAAGGAAAAGACTAAGAACCCTTCACCAATAGGAACAAAAGTCATAGTGAGTACAAGTTGAGATAAAGACAAGGATAAGAGATGTATTAGTATAACTTCCCAAAGTAAGGATGAGTCGAATGGGATGACATCAAGGATGTCATGATGTCAAATTACAAATAGATAACCAAGAAGATGAAGGAAAGAAGAAATCCGGGAAAAAGAGGAGGAAGCCTACTAAGGAAAGGAGCCCTAAAGAGGCATACATATTCCAACGAAGAAGTATTGAACCCAACTAAAGTGAAATAGAGGAGAAAAGTTCACATGGAGTGAAAGTTGGTAATAAAGGACCAGTTACAAGGGAAATTTACCTAGAATCCAAGGAGTAAGTTAAACTCAGCGAACGGGTAGAGAAGGATATAACATCGAAAGGTGCCGTATAAGTAAGAAAGGGGTGGATTGCCCATGATAAAGACATAGAGAAAAGACTACCTGAGAAACCTTGGAGAGGTAAGCCCTCCAATTAAGAAATGGATAATGGAAACGGTCACTAACATCAAGACTTGTCATGGCCCATGCTCACTTCAGGGAGCCTAAAGGATGACGACTGGGTATGGTGTGGAATACATGAAATCAGACCAAGGAATCATGAGTTCATTAGGAAATAAAGGACGAAATGGGAACTTTAAGACGATGGAGAATTAAAAGTTGGAAAATATCCCAAGATAAAGAGAGAATAGAGAGGTAAAGGGAAGGAACTTTCAAGGAATGGTAAAAAGATCGAAGGTATAACCCTAAAATGAAAGTCTCTACTTTAAAGGACATAATAGAGAATGAAAACCACAAAAGTGAGTCCTCCCCCAAAATAAGGAAACATTACGTAGACCGAAAAAAAGGGTCAACGTGGAATGAGAAATGGAGTGGTCATGTCATGCCCCAACCCGATTTGGTCGGAGTCTGTGATCAACCCGCCAACCTTTCCTACGTCATTCAGGTATATCTACCCGAATGAAGAAAGGAAGGTGAAGGCGTGACTACATTCGAACCCTTACTTTAAGTTGGGGTAGGAAGTGTACCTTGAGGGTTTGAGTGTGTCTGAGAACTTCCTGTCTTGGTGTTATCCAGAAAAGGGGTGAGAGAAAGGGATGAATAATACACTTAGTGAGGGAAAGTATTATCACGTTTTACTTGAATTCATCTTTTCTATCTTTTAAATTAATCCCTTTTGTTATTTCACACAATCAAATGATCAACAACCACTCTTGAGGGATCACACATTCGTAGGACAGTTCTTGATCGTGCTACTTGTGGACCGGAGCGCCTTTACCGTCCACATTGATAGAGGGATACTGCCTCTACCCAGAGTTTGAGTGGACATCAATAGTTCAACATCAAACCCCCAATTTCTCCACCATGTCCGCTCAATGGGACGAGACCTCATTCCCCGTACTGCCTCGATCTTCATGCGTAGGAAGCTCCTCAGCTTCACAACCTACTGAACGACAAAACCACCCTTATGCTTCCTAGGTCGTCCAACAGTCCTTGGGCTCCATCACTACCTTATGCTAGGTGTCCTAATGGCCCGAACATCACGATGCATGCAGAACCAAAAAGCTTTTGGAATTCTAGCCATTATCTTTGGCCCTTTCGCATAACGGTCTATCAACTTGGCTTTGGCCCACCACACGTACTAGCCAAACATGTTCGATGAACTGGCTTCGGCAGAGTAGCAGTTTGGCCCAACATGCTTGACAACTCAGCTGGGATCAATGGGTATTGTCACGCCTCGACCCAGTTTGGTTGGATCCCCGTGATCAACCCGCCACCATCCCGATTTATTAAAAGGTTTCCCCTTATTATAAATCATAAAGAGTAAGGCATCCTTTAAACCTGCACTTTTTCTTGGAATAACATAAATCAAAACTACATATTATTTTAAATTTATCATACCTGTCTGATAGGCATCTTAGTTAATGGTCTTTAAGGGTAGGCTTTCTAGAATTTCCTGAAAGGGATATAAAGGAGGGGTGAGTACGACTACTCAGTGAATGGGTTTTCAAATCTTTTAACTTTTAGGAAAAAGATTTGTATTGGACTGTGCCACACTCCTTTCTTTCAAAAGTCCTTTCATTTCAAATCTCAGTTTTTACCACCATTTCTTAATAATCACGGTGTGTCATTACCCAACACACATCCTTCATCATGAAGGTCAAACACACATTCGTATGCTAGTACATCCATTGAACCCACTTATGGCGTTAGAGCGACTTTACCGACCACCTAGATAGAAGCACATCCACTTCTACCCCGAGAATGAGTAGATGTTCATAACATCCGACCCTCAATCCCATAACAATTCTCCGTGTCCGTATGAGGACAGATACCTCATCCTGTCCCCACCACAGTCTCATGTGCTTGATACTACTTCAAATTTCGCATGGTCACCTGGTCCGACGAACTACCCTTATTTCCACTAGGTCGTCCAGGGCCCTTAGGACACATCACTACCCTCTTGGGTGTCTTGAAGGTGCCATAATCACAGTGCATGCACAATTAGTATTTTTACATTATGCCTTATAATATGTAGCACCATTAGTCCAATGGCCCTGACCCTCAACTCCACCGTAGCTGTTTGTCTTGACTGGTCCGTCGACCTGTCATGTTGTACTGCTGCTAGTTGACTGGGTATATCTTCCTATCTTGGTACCATGGCCAAATAATTAATTTTTTAAAGTTCTATGTCACATATCTCATGTTTATTTATGAGCTCCTGCTCATGCCCACTAGCTTATGGCCCACTATTCGAGATTTTTAAAATTGGGCATAATAGCCCTCAAGTTCCAAAACTAAGGCCTCTGGCCTATAAGAGCTATTCGAGCTCCCAACAAGAAGGTCTCCCAAATCGTTTAAGTAGTGGCACAGTTAGGGGAGAGCACTTCCGACAAAAATAAGTTTTCAACTATCCATCATACCAACCAAGTATGTGGATACCTCCGCTCATAACCGATGAACGGGATTTCCACTTCCTCCAAGAAAGCTTCATCATACCAACCGGGTATGATATACTCACGATTTATAAGTAGTTTTTCCACGTCATTTTCACATCACTCATTTATGTTGTGATGTTTAAAATACCACTAATTAGTGGGTTTTCATTTTGAGGTACTTATCATCCCCAACTGGGGATGATATAAAATCTCACTCACCCGATCGTGCAGTGAAATTCCACTTAGTCAGTTTCCGTCCCTAGCAAGCTTAACTTCAGCTGGCATTCCCAATGTCTCATTTTCCTACATGAAATGAACATAGTTGTTCATTACTCTTTGGCCTAATAGCCCTCATTCATTCCAAATGAATGAGAAAAAAATCAAAATTTCCTTTATTTGCATTTAGATCTCTAAAGTTATTTTTCTTTAAGTCCCTAATATCGATTTTTCCTCAAATTGAGTCCTGAAACTTTTAAAATTTATCTTAGGACCTCAATTTATTCAAATTCACAAAAAAGGGGTTTAATTTCCCAAATTCCCAATTTGGTCCCTCAACTTTTCCAAAATTACCATTTTGCCCTTCCTTTACCAAAATGGTAAGTTTTACCCCAAAAATTCTAAAATTCCTCAATTAGCCCTCTAACATTCTTATCATGCCCAATTGACCCTCAATTTTAGAAAATTTCATTTTGGTCCTTCGAATTTTTGAAAATCCCTAATTTCCCCAAAATTTCCCCAATTTCAACTCACTAACACAGCTGAATTTGATTTCATCAAATTGGACAATCAAACACTTCTAATTGTTGAAATTGAAGTTGAAATTGGGTTTCTACATGTTCATACGATTCCATAGCACTTTGAATCATAAGTTTTAATGCTGGAATGAGCTTAAACGGAGTTTCATCTGAAAACAGACTGTAGATAGAGAAAATTTCGGTTGCTCACAGATGAGGGCGCGACAGCCTGAGCTTTCTATCTGGATAGGTAACTCTACTCTTGAGATTCCTCCTAGGATCAAGAATGACATCAATTGATGTCAAATTGGATTAGAATTCTTTCATTAAAATTCTGTTGTTTCTCTCTCTAACACTAGTAAAAAAATTGGAGAGGGGTGTCGAATTGGCTTACCTTTTGGTCCTAATTCGGCTGTGGGAGGGCTGAGGAAGTGTTGGGAGGGCTTGTTTTTGCTTCAGAAGGGCTCTAATTGGCCAATTTCAACTTGGACAAAATAGGGCAGCTTCGGTCCGTCGGAGTTGCTTCGTTGTTCGATCATGCCGACGCTTCTCCGAGGAATCTTGGAACGAATGGATGTCACCACCGCGTAGCTGACTTCTCCCTACTTCTAAGGAACCCGACCTCACCTTCTTTGGCTAAGAAAATTACCCTATATTGGAGCTCTGGTTTGAGCTTCATCAGAAAACTAAGCAATTGATAGAGAGTGAGCTTTTCAGGTGTGGAGAGGATGAATGGAGAGGGGCTCTTTATATAGGGAGCTCGGGGACTCATTGGCTATCCGTTTGGCACCTTTATGACAGACATTGATGGTCGGAAACATATTAAATAGAGACGTTTCTTCTTCGCCAGTGCTGCTTCAATTTTTCAGCGAGTGAACAGTGTTGTCATCTAAAGGAAGAAGACAATATTGTTCCGAATCGGACTGGACTGGTCCAAACTGGGTTCAAAGCTCAAATTGGCCGGTTCACCCCCCATTCGACCGAATTTTTTAAATCTAAAAATTTCTAAATTTATCTAAATTCATTTTCTATCCAATGATGGCCTCAAATCTCATATTTTAATTTTTTAAGCCACCTAGAAAAATGAATTTAGAATCCGGTTGAGTAGTGGTTCAAACTGGTCCAAACCGGTTAAATCCGGTTCGGATATGTTTCACCTGAACCGGTTTGGTTTTCATCTCCAATTCATCCTAAAATCCTTTTTCATGACTTTTATGACTCCTTAGGTGACTTAGGATCCCTATATTTCCTAGCTTGTTCTCTCTCTCTATGGATTCCGACTCATAAACCGACTTAGTTCAAAAATCGGTTCGATCTAGTTCGGATCCAGTTCACTCAAATCGGTCCGATTTTTCTCTCCCATTTTGTCCTAAGGTTCTTTTCCAGGGTTTATGAATCCTTTTGAGTCACATGGGAGTTGTATTCTCAAATTTGCCTGTTTCCTAATAATCGGCTTGTAGACCAACTCGGTTTTAAAATTTGAACTGATCGATTCTTTGCCCGGTTTTCTCATTATCAAAGGACGGGGTTTACAAGTATCACGTAAGGTTCCCATTATTTAGGTCTTTTAGCCTCACATATCACATGTTTGTTTTGCACGGGTCCATGCTCGTATCCATTGGTCTTGGGCCCATTGGCATCTTGAACCTAAGCCCGAAATGAGCTCCCAAATATTTTAAGCAGAGTCACCCAATTAGGGGATGCTAATTCCGAGAAAATAAGTTTTAAATCTAAACTGTTATTCCAACCAGAATGGACGTTATAGCAGTTCCCACTCATCCGATGATCTTGGTGGGGTCGCGCCGACAAAATTTCTCTCCTCGGTGTGCTTTTAGGACCGATGCTCGAGTACTCTGTTCCTGCAGGGTGCGATTGTTCATATTAGGACGAGGTGACGAATGGGTCACATACTTTTTTTTTCATATATGCACTTAAGGCCCCGTGCTTTGCTTAAATTGCACATAGGTCCCTAATTTCCTTTTAATCTCCTTTTGGGTCCTTAACTCTTTCAATTTCACTAATTGGCCTTTAATTTACCGAATTTTCCTTTTTATCCTTAATTTTCCAAAATTGATGTTTGGTCACCCAACTTTTCAAATTTTCCACTTTGCCCCAAATTTGTCCAAATTGCCCAATTAACCCTCAATTGGGGTGAATTTCATGAAAACACCCGCAATTTCATGAAATTTTTGTTTAGCCCTCCAATTTTGAAAATTGCATAAAAGTCCCCCAAAATCCCAAAATCGCCCTTCATCTTCTTTCCCAATTCAAGCATGTGGAACTTCGAATCTTATCTCACCCAATTGGTGGTCTATAAGTCCATATTTTCTTTGATTCTTGCTTCTAATCGCCTCCTATAGTCCCATCGATCGTCCTACACTTCGAATTTCTGAGTTTGGCTAAGTTTTATGCCATGTGGGAGCTTCGTTGGAAAATTTACAATAGAGAGAAAAAGCTTGCTTTTCTTACTGATGGAGGGGCAATGACCTGAGCTTGAGGTAGGGGCAGCTAGAGCTAGTCGAGGGGGATCTAGCAAGATCGAATTCTGCTGCAACTCACTGCTGCCCTATGGGAATTCAAAGAGAGAAGTTCATGTTGGTGCAGCTCTGAAATTTGGAAATTCCGACGAGGGGAGGTGAAATTGAGCTTATCGGGGCCTGTAGGCATGTTGTGGAGGGTTTTAGGTGGTTAGTGGTGGCCAATGTGGGTGGTGGAAGGACTGAAAGGGGTGAAGTGGCATTGGGTAGGAGCTCCCTGCTTCAAGCTCTGAAGCAACTTCATTGTGCGATTTTCTGCACACCTCCCCAAGCACCCTCTATTCTGAGAAGGTCTGGAGCTAGAGAAATCTTCCCTAGTTCCAATGCCACCCTTTGGAGCTCCTTTGGTGGAAGTTTTTCCCGTCATCGGAGCTCTGGTTTGCAGCTCACTGGAAAACTCACTCTTCTTCTTCTTCTTCTTCATTCGATTGTGGGATGCCGAGAATGAATGATGGGCTGCTCTTTATATAGGGAGCTCAACAATTGTTCAAGTTACCTGCCGGCGTAAAACTTGGCCTCTAACTCTACAATAAGAGACTTGATCAGAGCATTTTTTAAGTTGTCGGAGACTCTAGCTTTTCCAGTGACTCCCTCTCTCTTTCTCTTCTTTGTCAGGGTCTGAAGGTTGAAGATGATGACGTGGTGGTTGAGCCATGTGGCGCACTGTGATTGGTTAGTTTTTCTAACATGGAGCACCAGCTCGATCACCGTGTAAGCCGTTGAAGGGACATGTGGCAGCCTCACATTGGTTGTAAACCCCGCACTTTTGAGTTAAGGAAAACCGGGAAAAGAACTGGTCAAACCGAGTAAGAAAACCGAGCCTGGTTACATTTGAGAACACGCAATATGAAAATTTACAACTTCCGGGTGATCTAAAGGGTTCATTAAACCTTGGAAAAGAAATTTAAGAAAATTTAGAAGACAAAAACCAAATTGGTTTAGGTGAACAAAATTCTATAAAAACTTTGAAGTTAAGCGTGCTTGCTCGAGAGAGTAGTGTGAGGATGGGTGACCTCTTGGGAAGTATGAATTTTTTTGTAACCCAAAATTTCGGTAAAAAATTTTTATGTACGCCTTATAAAAAATAACCATAAATTAATATATATTTAATTATTGTAATTAATACCAATAATTTAATACCTAAATTAAATTATTGGAATTAATACCCAAATTAATTTATTAAAATTAATACCAATAATTTATGGCAATATTAATACTAACAATAAATCTCGCCCATTTAATACAAGGGTTTTACGTCTATATAAAGAGGTCATCCCCATTTCATTCTCCTAACACCTGAACACTTCTCTCTCTCTCTACTGCTCCATTTCCCGGTAAAGCTCGAACTATAGCTTCGACTTGAACAAAGGTCGGGCTCTTTAAAACCGAGCAGAAGACAGCTATCTGATAGCAAACTCCAGTCAATCTGAGAATCGTTGGAGAAGCACCGACATGATGGAATTGTGAGGCAACTCCGGCAGACCGAAGCTGCCCTATTTCGTCCAAGCTGAAATCAGCCATTTCTAGCCCTCCTCAGGCCAAACCAAGCCCTCCCAAAACTTCCTCAGCCTTTCCACGGCCGAATTAGGACCGAAAGGTAAGCCAATTCGACTCCCCTTTACAATTTTTAATCGGTGCAAGAGAGAGAGTCGACCGAATTTCAATGACGAAATTCTAATCCAATTCCGCATCAATTGATACAATTCTTGATTCTAGGATAAACCTCAGGACGAGACCTATCTGCCCAGATCGAAAGCTCGGACCGCCGTGCCTTCACCAGTGAGTAATCGAAGCTTTCTCTCTCTACAATCTGTTTTTCGACGAAGCATCGTTTGAGCTTGTTCCGGCGTTAAAATCAGCGATTTAAAGTTTCTTAGAATCGTATGAACATGTAGGAACTCAATTTCAAATCCAATTTTAATAATTAGAAGTGTTTGATCGGTCAATTTGATGAAATCAAATTCGGTAGTGTTGAAGAGTTGAAATTGGGGGAAATTTTGGGGATTTTTGAAATTCAAAGGGCCAAAATACAATTTTATGAAATTGAGGGTCAATTGGGCATGAAAATAATGTTGGAGGACCAATTGAGGAATTTTGGAATTTTTGGGGCAAAACTTACCATTTTTGTAAAACAAGTGCAAAATGGTAATTTTGGAAAAATTGGGGGACCAAATTGGAAATTTGGGAAATTAAACCCCTTTTTGAGAAAATGGAATAAATTAAGGTCCTATGATAAATTTTAGAAGTTTCGGGATTCAATTTGAGGAAAAACCGACATTTGGGACTTGAAGTTAAAGAGAAATAACTTTAGGAACCTAATTGCAAATAAATGAAAGTTTGACTTTCTCATTCATTTGGAATGAATGAAGGCGATTAGGATGAAGGATAATGAACCAAGATGTTCATATCGTGTAGGAACACGAAATACCGGGAACGCCAGTAAGGACAAGCTCGCGTGAATACAAAGAACCAGTCTAGTGTAATTAACGGCATTAACAGGTGAGTGGGTTTACTAACATCATACCCGGTTGGGATGATGAGCACAAATTAAAATTTTAAAACCACTTACCGGTTGTGAGTGGAAATTTTATATCATACTGGTTGGGAATGATAAGTACCTCGGTATGAAAACCCACTATTTAGTGGTATATTAAACATCACTACTGAGAGGAAGTGATGTGAAAATCATGCGGAAAAACTACTTACCAGTTGTAAGTGGATCATACCCGGTTGGTATGATGAGACTTCCTTGAAGGAAGTTGAAAACCCGTTCATCAGTTATGAACGGAGGTGTCCTTATACCGGGCAGTATAATGGATAGAGAAAACTTATGTTTTGTCGGAAGTGCTCTCCCCTGACTGTGTGCCAATGCTTAAACAATTTGGGAGACCTTCTCGATGGGAGCTCGAATAGCTCTAATAGGCCGACAGCCTCGGTTTTGGAACTTGGAGGCTAAATGCCCGATTTTGAAAATCTCATACAATGGGCCCAAGGCCAGTTGGCACGAGTAGGAGCTCATAAATGAACATGATATATGTGCCATAAAACTTAATAAGTGAATTGTTTGGCCATTCTACCAAGATAGGACCGACATGCTCAGTCAACTAGCGGCAGTGCAACCTGACAGGTCGACGGACCAGTCAAGACAAACAACTGCAGGTTGGGTTGAGATGTCGGGGACATTGGACCAGTGGCACCACATATTACATGGCAATATAAGAAAATATTGTTTGTGCATGCACTATGAGTACGGGATCATCAAGATGCCCATGAGGGGTAGTGATGCGTCCTAAGGGCACTGGACGACCTGGTGGCTATAAGGGCAGTTCGTTGTTCGAGCTATCTATGCAAAATCTGGAGTAGCACCAAGCGCATGAGATCGGGGTGGAGACAGGATGAAGTCTTTGTCCTCATACGAACACGAAGAAGTGATTTCAGGATTGTGGGTCGGATGTCACGTACATCCACTCATTCTCAGGATAGAAGTGGTTGTACTTCTATCCGGGTGGCAGGAAAAGTCGCTCGGAAGCCACTAGTGGGTTCACTAGTGATATTGACTTGTGAATGTGTGTAACCTTCATGATAAAGGATGTGTGTTGGGTGATGACACACCGTGGTAACTAAGAAATAATGGAAAAATCCAAATTTTTAAATGAAGGGATTTTTGAAAAGAAAGGATTCTGGCACACTCCATATAAATGTTTTTCTTAAAAGTCAAAAACTTTTAAAAACCCATTCACTGAGTAGTCGTACTCACCCCCTCCCTTATATCCCTTTCAGAAAATCCCGGAAAGCCTCCCCTTAAAGACCGTCAACTAAGATGCCTGTAAGACAGATATGTAAAGTTTTAAATTTCATGCAGTTTTGATTATGCTATTCCAGGAAAAAGGTGCAGGTTAAAGGACGCCTTACTCTTTACGGTTTACAATAAGGGGAAACCCTTTAATAAACTGAGAGAGTGGCGGGTTGATCACGGGGATCCGACCAAACTGGGTCGGGGTGTGACATTGGTTGTTTGTATCTGCGTGGCGTGTTGATAGGGCGCCAGTTGTCTGGTTACTGGACACATGGCAGCCTCCCATTGGTTGACCGTGTCAGCGTTGTAGCTAATGTGGTGCCAACTGGCCGTTGACCGGTCCGGTCCGATCGAGTTCGCTGTCCAAAATTTGAAAATCGGCTAGTTTTGACATGGTTCGACCAATTTTCTCAAATTTAAAAATTTCTAAATTCAACTAAATTCATTATCTATCTAATGGTGTCAATTTTCCAATTTGAATTTTTAAGCCACCTAGAAAAATGAATTTGTGAACCGGTTCACTATGGTTCATGCCGGTTCGGGTTCGGTTCACCCCGAACCAGTTCAGTTCTCTCTTTTATTCCATTTCCTGGTTCTTCCTTGTAATTTTTGTGAATTTTTTATCAATTGGGATTTTCTAATTTCCCTTGTTAGCTATTTTTCATTCATTAAACGGCTCGGTTCTTCATGTATAAATCTATACTGGTTCTTTTCCCGATTTTCTTTTGGTCCCAAAGGGTGGGTTTTACAACTCTCCCCTCTTTTTTGGAGTTTTTTCCTCAAAACTCTATCACCTATTTTTCTCTCTAAAGAGGTACTGACGTGGTTTCCTTAGAGTGTAAGTCGATATCCTACTGCCTTAAGTTATTTTCTTCACCTCACTTCCTCCACTCTTCGGGGTTCGTTCAGTTTGATTTGTCCCCTTTTTCACAGCATTCACAGAGCCTCACCAGTCCGATACTTTTGGTAGATTGGGGTATAACTTTCGTTCCGGGGTGTTGCCTAGTTTTTGGGTTCTGATACCTACCATCATACATGGGTTCGTTTACATTCTTTGTTGGTCGGGCACCTTGTCCGGCCAACTATTGTGTTTGCCTTTCACGACGTACTTCCCTTTTTTTGGCCCTCTAGCCCCTCCTTGGTTACTCGAGTTCTTTACCGGTTGATGATTAACTTAATTATCCCTTGTAGTAGACTCCTAAGCTTGTGGTTCCATCTTGGGCCTCAGGCCCAACCTGCCTTTAGGGTGTACTCTCTCTCATTCTTATCCTTTGTATTGCCTAGGCCACTTCGTTGCTTGACTCTCTTACTCCCGGGGTCCTGATTCCCTATGTCCTGGCCCTACCCCGAGGTTCCCTAGAATGTGGGTGTCCAACTCCTAATGAGATTTGGGGTTATTACCTTTGTCGATGGTGGTGCTCCTTAGAATTTCTCTCCCCTCACTACAATTGTCTTTCACGGAACTTCTTCCTCCCGTGAAGTCTATTCCCACATGGAACTAGTGTGGTCTTTGGTTCTACCCTTGAGGAGCCAAGTCCTCCCTTACTAGTCCTCGATTGCTTTGTCTAGATAGTCGCTTTATCTCAATTGGTCCTACTACTCACTCCTCCCTTGGGGTTGTGGTTCTAAGTGTTGATCCTTCCTTCTTGGGTTTGTGTTCCTCCCTGTGTGTTGGGGTTCGTGCCTCTCCTTTGTTTTCATCCTACAATTGAGTCATCCTTTCAATTTTAGTGTCCTTCTCCAATTCTGAGTCCCTCAATGTGACTTCCTTGTGCAACTGTCCCATTTGACTTTAGAATTTCCATGCTTGTTGGCTCCTTCCCTCTACCTTTTCCTAGTCTCTGGGATCGGGATGTTTCATTCCTTCGTCACAACCTTGTTTTTCTGTCCCTCACCCTTAGGGTACTATGTTACAACCTCTCAACTATCTCGGGGGATGGTTAGGTCTACCCTTGGCCTGTCCACGACATTTTTCCAGGTCTACCCCCGAGTAATTTGGCCTTTGTCCTACTGTGAGTCTTGGTCCATGTTCTTCTTCCCTATTTCTTTGGGGTTGTCTTTCTTGATGGTTCTCTCCTTTGGATCACCTCTTAGGGTCCTTACTGAGTTGTCGATGACAGCTAGAACGTATGGTTTCCTACTATGCTCTCTGGAATAGTCATGGGTTGCCTCGACTTTCCTTAGTCCTGCCAGGCACATCTCGGGCCTCTAGTCATCCTAGCCCCGTCCTGTCGGGTGTAGGTGTTGGAAGGGGACGACCAACCTAAAGTGGACCTTGGTTTTACTCTTTTAGGGTACTTGGTATTTTGGGGGCTTCTAAAGCTCCCTTATTCAGGGAAACAGGTTAAGAGATTTGGGTTTATGAAAAGGAAATCTTCTTTATTCGTCTGACCGGAAAAACCCCGGCCAAGGTTTATTACAATGGACATTTCTAGAATCTACTACCCCTTTTTATCCCTACCAGTTAACTAACCTAGAATTATACCTATGCGGATTGAGAGACTCCGCATCTTGTGTCTAGAGGTGCCTTCTCCTTCTCGGTAGGCATTCACCTTGATGGTACTTGCCGCAGCAGAGGCAAGGGTTCATGATGGGCTCCTCAAATTTTGCTAATACTAATAGACTAGGGCCCCTCCTGGCCTGTACAGGAAGGGCTATATCTATTCCATATCGGCGCAAGACAGCTGCATCATGGGCGTGTTAGGTGGGGCCTACTGTACACGCAGTGCTGTGGAACGGGGGGAGTCGGTGAAAAACCCTCAGGTAGTTGGCATATGCTTCCCAGAAATTTCTTTCAACTTCAGCCTAAACTTGGACCAAGTCCAATTCCCTAGTGGAGACAGTTCATCTTCCATCGAGTAGGGAGGGGTCCTATCTTGGGGTGCTTCCTAGGGGATGATCTCCTCTAGCTCCTCTACCCATTGTTCCATAGCGTGGATCCAGGGAATATATTCTTCAGGAGTGATTTCATTCATGTCTTCTACAAGGTTGTCGGGAATCGGGGATTAGGATGGGTTGGGAAAACTAATTAGGAATGTTTTGCTCTGACACCACTCAAGTTGTTATACCCCGACCCGGTTTGGTCAGAGTCCGTGATCAACCCGCCACCTTTCCCTACGTCATTCAAGTATATCTACCTGAATGAGGCAAGAAAGGTGAAGGTGTGTCTATGTTCGAACCCTTACTTTAAGTTGGGGTAGGAAGCATACCTTGAGAGCATGTGCGTGTCCGGAAACTTCCTTTCTAGGTGTTATCCTAAAAAGGGGTGAGAGAGGGGGTGAGTGAAACACTCAGTGAGGGAAACTACTATAACGTTTTAATTAAATTCATCTTTTATGTCTATTAAATTAATCCCTTTTGTTATTTCACACAATCACACGATCAACAATTACCCGCCTATAATAGGAGGGATTACACATTCGTAGGATAGTCCTTGATAGTGCTACTTATGGATCGAAGTGCCTTTACCGCCCACCCTGATAGAGGGATACTGCCTCTACCTGGAGTTGGAGATGACATCAATAGTCCGACATCAAACCCCCAATTTCTCCACCATGTTGGCTCAATGGGACGAGACCTCTTTCCCCCTACTGCCTCGGTCTCCATGCAGAGGAAGCTCCTTTGCTTCACGACCTACTGAATGACAAAGTAGCCCTTATGCTCCCTAGGTCATCCAGCAGTCCTTGGGCTCCATCACTACCTCATGCCAGGTGTCATGATGGCCCAAACATCACGGTGCATGCACAACCAATAAGCTTTTTGAATTATAGCCATTATCTTTGGACCTCTCACACAACCATCTGACAGCTTGGCTTCGGCCCACCATGCGTACTGGCCCAACGGGTTCGATGATCGGGTTTCGGCAGAGCAGCAGTTTGGCCCAACAAGCTTGGCAACTCAGCTTGGCTTGATGGGTATCACACAAGGTTCTATTATTCAGGTTTTTTAGTCTCATATATTACATGTCTATTTTGGACGGGTCCATGCCCGTATCCACTGGCCTTGGGCCCACTAGCATCTTGAACCTAAGCCCGGAATTAGCTCCCAAATATTTTAAGTAGAGTCACCCATTCAGGGGATGCTAATTCTGAGAAAACAATTTCCAAAGCTAAACCATAATTCCAATCATAATGGACATTATAGCGGTTCTCACTCACCCGGTGATCTGAATGGGGTCGCGCCGACAGAATCTCTCTCCTCGATGCACTTTTAAGGCTAGTGCTCGAGAACTCCATTCCTGTAGGGTGTGAGTGTTCATATTAGGGTGGGGTGACGAATGGGTCACATACTTTTTCATATCTGCACTTAAGGCCTTGTGCTTTGAATAAATTGCACATGGGTTCCTGTCTTCCCTTTAGTCTCTATTGGGTTCCCTAGGTTCATACTTACTCTTTTTGGATCCTTAACTCTTTCAATTTCACTAATTGGCCCTTAATTTACCGAATTTTCCTTTTAGTCCTTAATTTTCCAAAATTGTAGTTTGGTCCCCCCAACTTTTCAAAATTTCCAATTAGCCCCAAATATGTCCAAATTGCCCAATTGACCTTCAATTAGGGTGAATTTCATGAAAATACCCTCAATTTTTTAAAATTGCACAAAACTCCCCCCAAATCCCCAAATCTCCCTTCATCTTCTTCCCCAATTCAAGCATGTGGAACTTCGAATCTTACCTCGTCCAATTGGCAGTCTGTAAGTCCTTATTTTCTTTGATTCTTTCTTATAATCACCTCCTATAGCTCCCCTTGATCGTCCTGCACTTTGAATTTCCAAGTTTGGATGAGTTTTATGCCCTATCGAAGCTTTGCCGAAAAATTTACAATAGAGAGAGAAAGCTTGTGTTTCTTACTGACGGAGGGGTGACAGTTGGAGCTTTAGGTGGGGGTAGCTAGAGCTAGTCAAGGGGGATCTAGCAAGATCGGATTCTACTACAATTCGAAGAGAGAAGTTCTAGTTGGTGCAGCTTTGAAATTTGGAAATTTTGACGAGGGGAAGCGAAATTGAGCTTACCGGGGCATGTAGGGATGTTGTGGAGGGTCTTAGGTGGTTAGTTGTGGCCAATGTGGGTGGTGGAAGGGCTGGAAGGGGCGAGTAGGCATTGGGCAGGTGCTCGCTGCTTCGAGCTCCAAAGAAGCTTCACTGTGTGATTCTTTACGCACCTCTCCGGCCACCCTCTGGCTGTTCTAAGAAGGTCTAGAGCTAGAGAACTCTTACCTGGTTCCAATGCCACCCTTCAAAGCTCCTTTGGTGGAAGTTTTTCCCGTCGTCGGAGCTCTAGTTTGTAGCTCACTGAAAAACTCACTCTTCTTCTTCTTCACTCAATTGTGGCATGCTAAGAATGAATGAGGAGGTGCTCTTTATATAGGGAGCTCGACAACTATTCAAGCTACTTGCCGGCATAAGACTCGGCCTCTAACTCAAACACCGGGGACCTGATCGGAGCATTTTTTGAGTTGTCTGAGTTTCTAGTTTTTCAAGTGACTCCCTCCCTCTCTCTCTTCTTTGTCAGTGTGTGAAGGTTGAAGATGATGATGTGGCGATCGTGCCACATGGCGCGCTGGGATTGGTCAGTTTTTCTAACGTAAGCCCCAACTCGGCTGTTGTGTCAACTGTTGACCGGACACGTGGCAGCCTCTCATTGGCTGTCTCTGGCTGTGTGGCGCGTTGGAGGTGCCAACTGTCCATTGACCAGACACATGGCAGCCTCCCATTGGCTGACCATGTTTGCATGGCAGCTGACGTGGCGCTAGCTAGCCGTTGACCGTTCACCATTGACTATTGAATGTTGATCGTTGACCGGCTCATTGACTGTTGACCGTTCTGGTCGGACTGTTGACTGATCCGGTCCAATCGGGTTCGCTGTCTAAAATTAAAAAATTGGCCAGTTCGACCGATTTTATCAAATTTAAAAATTTCTAAATTTGTTTTCTATCTAATGGTGGTCTCAATTTTCCAATTTGACTTTTTAAGCTGCCTAGAAAAATGAATTTGTGAATTGGTTCACTATGGTTTATGTCGGTTTAGTATGGTTCGAGTCCGGTTCACCTCTAACTAGTTTGGTTCTCTCTTTAATTTCACTTATTGGTTCATACTTGTAATTTTTGTGAATTTTTGGTCACTTGGGATTTTCCAATTATCCACGTTAGCTATTTTTCATTTATTAAACGACTCGGGTTTTCATGTATAAACCTATACCGGTTCTTTTCCTGGTTTTCTTTTGGTCCCAAAGGGTGGGTTTTACATGTCATAAGCAAGTAAGAAAGGATGGAGGAAAGGAAAGCCCTTGAGTAAAATAGGCCAATGTAAATGAGGAAGAACATGAGTGAGAAAGGATCTCAACATGTTGATAAGTTGGAAAATTGACAATTGGAACCGAGGGAAAACCTATAGAAAGTTGGTAAAGAATGAGTAGATAAAGGGAAACGACAATTTTGATGTTAAGAAATTTAAAGGACATTTGGACAACATAAAAGGTAGTTGGGAAACACTACCAGGGTGTAAGAAGGAATAAAACCATACGACTCCTAAATAGATGGGAAAGCATGAATCGTTATCAAAGGTACACATTCTGAAACCATAATGGACAAAGATAATTCCAGAATAGATCATGTTGTAAAGAACATGTAGTGCTAATAGTTCCAAGGAAGGTGACCCAAGTGAGACCGAGTCTGTTAATCAAACCTAAGAAATGGAACCAAAATTGTGATAAACCAAAAATGAAGGAAGGACCAAAATAAGATAAGGAAGATGTATATCAAATACCCAAGGGGGTTGAGGACAAGAAGTCCTAAGGGATGCTAAACTAAGAGCATCAACAATCTAGAAAATGATGGGAAACGAGGACGATTGGATGAATATGGAACGTCCAACCCCAAGGACATGAATAAGAATCCTTGAGAAGGAAAGCTTTACTCGAAGAAAAGTAAGAAGTAGACCTAAGAAGGTACATTGAAATGGGTAATTTGGACATGATTTACCGTGATACACTCTGTGGTGGGAATGGAAAATATAAAGTAAGAAAGATTTCTCAAGTTCGTGGCTAAAGGATTAAGTGAAAGGAATAGCCAAAGTGCTAATATACCGAGCAAACCCTAGGAGGACATCGAGCAAAGTCACTCCCAGTGCAAATGATTGTAGACTTAGTTTTGGGGGCAAAACCCCTAAAAGGTGGGGAGAGTTGTAAACCTGGTACTTTAAAGATAAGAAAACTAGGGAAAGAACTGGTCAACTCAAGAAAGAAAATCAACCTGATTTATGAACCTTAATTGATAGAGGAAGGGTAAAATGGGAAATCGACAAACCCCAAATGACTCAAAGAGTCATAAAAAGTATGGAAAAGAACCTTGGGACAATTAGGAAGAGAAAACCAGACCGGTTCGGGATGAACCAATTTAAACCATACTTGAAGCAATTCCTAAATTCACTTTTCTTGGTGGCTTAAAATGATCAAATTGGGGAACTGAAGCCACCATTAGATGGAGAATGAATTTAAAAATTTTTAATTTTGAGAAAACAGGTCGAATTGAACCTGAAAAGGTCGATTTACGCATTAAACCTGGTCGGACTGGTTCGGTCTAGTTTGGAACAGTGTCCTCTTCTTCCTCAGGATGACAACACTATTTATTCAATGCAGAAACAAATAACACCGGTGAAGCTTAAATTGCTTCGATCAAGCCATTTCTGGGTGAGGATAAGCTCGACCGAAATGGAAGGTTATCGGGTAGAGGGTCCCTAAGATCCCTACATAAAGAACTCCTCTCCATTCATCCTCCACACACCTCAAATCTCCATTCTCTCTTAGTTGTTCCACTTTCTAGTGAAGCTTGAACCAGAGCTCCGATATAGGCACTTTTTTAAGCCTCAAGAGGCAAGGTCGGGTTCTATAGATTCTGTGGGAAGTCAGCTACCTAACAGCAACTTCCTTTCGACTCGAAGACTGCCGGAGAAGCGTCGGTGGAATCAAACAGTGAAGCAGCTCCAAAGGATCGAATCTGCCCTATTTTGGCCGAGCTGAAATGGCCTGTTTGACGAAATCAAACCAAGCCTTACCGACACCCCTAGGCCCTTACATGATCGTAACAAAGCTGAATGGTAAGCTAATTCAGCCCTCCTCTGTGATTTCTGGTCGAAGTTAGAGAGAGAATGTGTAAAACTTCGCAAAAAGAATTCTCCCTCAATTTGATATCAATTGTAGCAATTATTGATCAGAAGGAACCTCAGGATAAGAGCTACCTTCCTCGTTCGAAAGCTCAGACTGTCGTACCTCCGACGGTAAGATTTTGAATCTTTCTCTCTCTACGAGCAATTTTCCAGCGAAGCTTAGTTTGAGCTCAATTTAGACCCAAATGTTGCAATTAAAAGCTCAATTGAATTGTATGGAAGTGTAAGAACTAATCCATACCTTCAATTTGAGCAAATAACCCCGATTGAATGGCCAATTTGAAGAAATCAAATTCGGTCAGTTTGAAGGGGAGAAATTAGGGGAAGCTTATGGGGGAAATTGGGAATTTTGGAAAATTAAGGGACCTCTTTGCAATTTCCAAAAATTGAAGGCCAATTGGCCATGAGAAAGATGTTTAGAGACCAATTGGTCGATTTTTGATACATTTGGGGTCAAATTGCCATTTTTGGAAAGTATGGGCAAATGGTAAATTTTGAAAAGTTGGGGACCAAATTGGAAATTTGGAAAACTTGAGCCCCTTATACAATTTTGTGTAAAAATGAGGACTTAAAGGGAATTTTAGAAACCTTGGGACTCAAATTTGGGAAAAATTGGCATTAGGGACCTAAAGTTAAGAAAAATAAACTTTAGGGACCTAAGTGCAATTAATTGATAATTGGTGAGCCTAGGTTTTATGCCAAACCATAATTGATAAGGCTGTCCAAATTGTGTAGGGACAAGTGTGACCAGAACACAAGCAAGAGAAAGCTCGTGTCAACTTGGAAAACCAACCGAGGACGAACACTCACGGTTATGAGGTGAGTGGGCATATTTACATCATACTCGGTTGGAATGGTGAGCACTTTAGAAACGAAAGATCACTTGTGAGTGGACTTTAACATCATACCTAGTTGGGGTGATGGGCAATTTAAGCTAAAACCTACTTACCGATTGTAAGTAGAGGAAATCATACCCGGTTGGTATGATGAAGTTCCTTGAAGGAAGGAGAAACCCGCTTGTCGGTTGTAAGTGTAGATATCATCAAACCCGGTTGGTGGATGAAGTGAAAATATATATTTATCAGAAGTGTTCTCCCTTGATTGTGTGCCAATACTTAAACTATTTGGGAGACCTTCTTGATAGGAGCTAGAACAACTCAAATATGCTAAAGACCTTGTGGGGCTAAATGCCCGGTTTGGAAAAAAATTAGGTGTAGTGAGCCCAAGGCCAGTGGGCACGAACAGAAGCTTGTAACAAACTTAAATTGAGAAGGCCATGAAATCTCTAATGAAATGTTTGTGTGATTTCACCATGATACCAAGTCAGGATTGACAGTACTCGATGGACTGGCGGTAGTGCGTCAGGGCCAGGTCAACGAACTAGCCTATACAAACAGTTGCATGTCAGGTTGATGGTCGGGGTTGCTAGACCTATGGCACCAAATATAAATGGCCAAATGTGTAAATTATTATTTTGTGCAAGCACTTGAGGTACAGGACCATCAAGATACCCAAGATGGGTAGTGATGGGTCCTAAGGGCTACTGGACGACATGGTGGAGATAAGGGTAGTTTGTCGTGCCAATCAGTCGGGAAGCTCGGAGTAGCTTCATGTGCATGAGATTAGGGTGGGGTGGGATGAGGTGTCTATCCTTATATGAACACGGAGTGGCATTCGAGTATAAGTGTCGGATGTTGAGAACATCTACTCAAACCCAGGGTAGAAGTGGACGAACTTCTATCTTTGTGGTCGGTAAAGACACTCCGAGCCCCAAGTGGGTGCAGTGGACGGCTGCACCTGCGAATGTGTGTACCCTTCTTGATGAAGGGTGTGTGTTGTCTACTAAACACACTTAATATGGAAATGTAAAAAAGGCTTTGAAAACCGAATGTGAGGAGAACTTCTTTTAAAAGAAACGATATACCTTGTTATAATTTAAATGAAGCCAATTTTCTTAAAAACTCACTCCCAACTCCCACTCAGTGAGTTGTAGAACTCACCCCCTCTCTTTTACCCCTTTCAGGAGTAAGGACATTTAACCAACGAAAACCTAAAGATGTATCCTCCGTAAGGTAAGCTTAAAATTTCTTTACGCTTCCATTTTTTATTTATTTATGATATTCCAGGGAACAATGTTTAAAAGTATCCATGGCTCCTCTTGATTAATAGAAGGGGAAACCCTCTTAAACTAAGAGAGCAGCGGGTTGATCATGAGGATCTAACCAAACCGGGTCAGAGCATGACAACAGCTCTAAAACTCAGAAATTTCAATGAGGGGAGGCGAAATTGAGCTTACTACAGCCTAAAGGGAGGTTGCAGAGGGTCTTATGTGGTCAGGCAAGGCTAATGCGGGCAGCAGAATGTGTCAAGCATCGAAGTGACTTCATTGTATGATCCCCTTCTCACTTCTCTAGTATCTCTTGGTTCATTCTGAGAGTATCTAGAGCTCGAGTGTTCTTCCCTGGTTCCAATATCGCCCTCTAGAGCTTCTTTGGTGGAGATTTTGCCCATTGTTAGAGCTTTGGTTTGCTGCTCATCAAAAAATGCACTTTTCTTTTTTTTTTTTCACTCGATTGTGGGATGCTAAGAACGAATGGAGGGGTGCACTTTATATAGAGAGCTTGGCAATTGCTCAGGCTACCCGCTGGTGTAAGACTCGGCCTCCAACTCGGCCGTCAGCAACCTGACCGAAGAGTTGAGACAAAAGCTTTTCTAGCGTCTCCCTCTCCTTTGTTCTCCCTATCAACGTCTGAAGGTTGAAAATGATGATGTGGTTGTTGTGCCATGTGGCGCACTGTGATTGGCCAGTTTTTCTAACGTGGAGTTCCAGTTTGGCTGCTACATCAGCCATTGACCCATTGACCAGACACGTTGCAGTCTCTCATTGGATGCTCGTGTCTGTGTGGCATGTTGACGGGTCGCTAGCTGGTCATTGATCAGACACGTGGTAGCCTCCCATTGGCTGCCCGTGTCTGCGTGGTTGCTAACGGGGCACCCTTGACCATTGACCAATTTGAATGTTGACTAGTCCTGTCCGATTGGGTTCGCTATCCCAAATTTGTAAATCGGCCAGTTCGGACCCGATTCGACCAGTTTTCTAAAATTTAAAATTTTCTAAATTCATCTAAATTTATTTTCTATCTAATGGTGGCCTCAATTTCCTAGATTGACATTTTTAAGCCACCTAGAAAAATGAATTTGTGAACCGATTCACTATGGTTTATTCCGATTATGTCTAGTTCAGGTCTAGTTCACCCCGAACTGGTATGGTTCTATCCTCAAATCCACTTCCCGGTTCTTCCTCATAATTTTTGTGAGTTTTTTGGTCACTTGGGATTTTCTAATTTCCCACATTAACCCTTCTTTACTATTTTCTATTGATTAAATTGGCCTAGTTTTTCAACAATAGTGTCGGTTCTCCTCCCATTTTCTTTAGTCTGAGGACGGGTTCCAAAACTCTCCCCTCCTTTTAGGAGTTTTGTCCTCAAAAATCTGTTGTTCCTCTTTTCCCTTAGAAGGAATCCTTGCACGGCCTCCTTGGGGTACAAGTCGATATCCTACCGTTTGGGACACTTCCTTTGCCTCACTTCCTGTACTCTCGAGGACATAGTCAATTTGACTCGACCCTTCACCCGATGTTCTCAAAGTCCCTTGGGTTCAATACTTCTTGCAACTTAGGGTCAGGCTTTCATTCTGAGGGTTTTGTCTTGACTCGAAGTTCCGACATCTAACAGTACATGGGTTTGTTTACTCCCTTGTCCGTTGGGACTCTTTAGCACTTCACCCCCTCTGGGCCATTGTGTTTGTCCTTCTTGGTGTTATTTCCCTTTCTTGGTCCTTTAGTTCGTCCTTTTCACACTTGGGTTCCCTTTTTGGTTGGCTATTGAACTTAATTGTCCCTCACAGTAGGACCCATCGTCCTCTTACTCTATCATGGGCCTTAGGCCCGACCTATCTTATGGTTGGGATCACATCCTTTCACTCTTGTCATTAGGGAATTGTAAACCCCATCTTTTTATAATAAGAAAATTGGGAAAGGAACCTATCATTTCTTAAAAGAAAACTGAGTCGGTTCACGAACCCCAACCATTAGAGAAAGGGTAAATTGGGAAATTTCCAAATCTCGAGTGACCTAAAGTGGCATAAAAAATTATGGAAAAGGATTTTGGGAGGAATTAGAAAAGAAAACTAGAATGGTTCAAATGAACTGAATCCAAACCAAATTAAACTAGTTTGGACCGATTTGAACCATCATTGAACCGGTTGCTAAATTTATTTTTCTAGGTAGCTTAAAATACTCAAATTGAGGAATTGAAGCCACCATTGGATAGAGAATGAATTTAGATGAATTTAGAATTTTTAATTTTGAAAAACTCGGTCGAATTAAGCCTAAACCGACTGTTTAAGCATTAAACTCGATTCGGATCATTCCGGTCCGGTTCAGAACAGTGTTGTCTTCTTCCTTCAGATAACGACACTATTCACTCACCAGAAGAACAGATAGCATTGACGAAGCTGAATCGTCTCTATTCAAGGCATTTCAGGCCATGAATGAGCACCATAAAGGTGCCAAATGGATGTGCAGAGAGTCCCCGAGCTCTCTATATAAAGAGCTCCTCCCCATTCATCCACGTCACACCTGAAAACTTCTCTCTTTCTCTCTCTCTCAACTACTCTATTTCCTAGTGAAGCTAGAAGCAGAGCACCGGCTTAGGTAATTTTCTCAATCTTAGAGAGCGAGGTTGGGTTCTTTAGACTTCGGGGGAAGTCAACTATCTGATAGCAATCTCCTTTCAATCTGACGACTACCGAAGAAGCGCCGACATAATCAAATAGTGAAGCAGCTCTAGCGGACCAATGCTGCCCTATTTCGGTCAAGCTGAAATCAGCCGAATTTAGCCCTCCTCCAACCAAACCAAGCTCTCCCAACATCCCCACATCCCTTAGACGACCTCAACTAAGCTAAAAGTAAGCCAATTCGGCCCTTTTCAGTCGTTGCAGGTTGGAGTTAGAGAGAGAAACTACAGAATTTTACTGACAAAATTCTCCCTTAATTTGAGGTCAATTGTAGGAATTCTTGATCCTAGAAGATACCATAGGAAAAGAGCTATCTTCCCCGATAGAGAGATCAGACTGCCACACCTTTGACAGTAATCTTTCGAAGCTTTTTCTCTCTACGCTCTATTTTCCATCGAAACTCCATTTGAGCTCAATTCGAACCCAAATGATGTGATTCAAAGCTCAATTGAATCATATGGAAGTGTATGAATTGATCCATACCTTCAATTGGAGCAATTAACCCCAATTGGATGGCCAATTTGATTAAATCAAATTTGGTCAGTTTGAAAAGGGAAAATTGGAAAAAAATTTTGGGGAAATTTGGGGATTTCGTAAAATTAAGGGACCAAATTACAATTTCACAAAATTGAGGGTTAATTGGCCATGAAAAGGATGTTAGAGGACCAATTGGTTAATTCTTGAAAAAAATTGGGGTCAAATTGCCATTTTTGTAAAGTAGGGGCAAAATTGTAATTTTTGAAAAGTTGGAGACCAAATTGCAAATTTGGAAAACTTGAACTCCTTAAATGATTTTGAGTAAATTGAGGACTCAAAGTGAATTTTGGGAAGTTTTGGGACTCAATTTGGGGAAAAGTTAGCATTAGAGACCTAAAGTCAAGGAAAAAGAACTTTAGGGACCTAAATACAATTAACATAAAATTTTGGGCTTAGTCGTTCATACGTGAGGAATGAAGGCTATCATGACAAATATTAATAGATAAGGAAGTCCAAATTGTGTAGGAACATGAAGGACTGAAATGTCAGCAACGATAAGCTAGCGTGGATGCAAAAAACTAACTAATAAGGAATACACTACTATTATTGGGTGAGTGGGTTTATTCACATCATACCCGGTTGGGGTGATGAACTCCTCGGAAATGAAAAACCACTTATATGTGGAATTTTAACATCACACCCGATTGGAGTGATGTGAGAACCAGGTAGAAAAACTACTTAATGGTTGTAAGTAGATCATACCAGTTGGTATGATGGACTTCCTGGAAGGAAGGAGAAAACCTACTTGCCAGTTATAAGCGGAGATGTCATCACACCCGGTTGGTGTGATGAGTGGAAAAATTATTTTGTCAGAAGTGTTCTCTATTAACTGTGTGCCAATGCCTAAAACTTTTGGAAGACCTTCTTGACGAGAGCTAAACTAGCTTAGATAGGCTTGTGGGGCTAAATGCCCGGTTTTGGCATGAGCAAGAGCTTGTAAAAAAACATGATGTTTAAGCCATGAAAATTCTTAATGAATTAATTATGTGATTTTGCCATGGTACTAAGACAGGACCGATATACTCGATGGACTAGTGGCAGTGCAACAAGACCAGGTCGACGAACTGGTCTATACAAATAGTTGCAGGTCGAGTTGAGGGTCAGGGCCATTAGACCAACGACACCAAAGATAAATGATTTTGTGGAAAACTTTTGTTTATACATGCACTTGAGGTTCGAGACTATTAAGATGCACAAGAGGGGTAGTGATGTGTCCTAAGGGCTATTGGATGACATGGTGGAAATAAGTGTAGTTTATCATGCCAGTAGTCAGGGAAACTCTATGTAGCTTCATGCGCATGAGACCGGGGTGGGGTCGGGATGAGGTCTCTGTCCTCATATGGATACGAAGTTGATTTTTGGGTTTGAGGGTCGGATGTCATGAACATCCACTTATACCTAGGGTAGAAGTGGACGGGCTTCTATCTAGGTAGCCGGTAAAGTCGCTCTGATGCCACAAGTGGGTGTAGTGGACAGGCTACCCTGCGAATGTGTGATCACTTCCTGATGAAGGGTGTGTGTGGATTGTTAAACACACCTAATGTCGAAAATGAGGAAAAAGAGTTTTGAAAACCTTAATTTGAGATACGAACATTTTTAAAAGGAAATAAGGAGTTTGGCACACTCTGATTAAAGATACCTGGTTTATGAGAACTCTCTCCCAACACCCGTTCACTGAGTTGTCGAACTCACCCCATTCCTTTACCTCCTTTTAGGTAATCAAGGGAAAACCCACTTAAAGACTTTCTTATAGCTAGCTGAACCTGCAAGATAGGTATGTAATGTTTAATGTATTCAGTTTTGATTAATGTTATTCCAGGAAAGATACAAGTGAAAAGGACACCTTACTCCTCACGGTTTAGAGAAGGGGAAAACCCTTAATAAACCAAGAGAGTGAAGGGTTGCTCATGGGAATCTGACCAAACCGGGTCGAGGCGTGATAGGCGTACTCCCTCTAGTTCTCGTCCTTGGCTTTATCTAGGTTACCTAGTTATTTGACCATTTTATTCTTGGATTTCGATGTCCCTTCCATGCTACGATGTCCCTGGAATATAGATGTTAGACTCCTTATACAAGCTTAGGGTATCCCGTGTTGTTTCATTCTATTCCATCTCCATATTGAGTTTGAATGTCTCCCTCTATCGAGTTCCCAGCCCCAGGTTAGCCCCATTGACCTATTGGTTCTCATGCCTCCGTTCATTCTTACATTTGTTGGCATTCTTTGGCTAGCGAAGGGTCCTTTCTTTTTCTTGCTCTTCTCTTCTCTCTTGGCCTATGGGTCATTACACTTGTCGATCTGTAATGTCTGGACCCTTTTAGATTTACCCCTTTCTCTAGCTTTAGGTGGCGAGGCTTGATGTTTAATTCTACAATTACCTTCCGAATTAATTCTTATTTGAGTGGTCCTCGAGGGACTCCCCACCCCCCCCCCCCCCACCCCCCACCTTCTGATGTCGACCTTTCACGTGGGATTGGTGAGGGTTTCCAGAGGTTTCTCCACTTGTTCTGAGGTATGGTCTCAGGTTCCATCATTAAGGACTCGAGTGTGGATCCTCCCTTTCCGGTCCTTGGTGGCTCTGTTTGGATCATAGTCCCATTTCAACTCATCAGACTACCCACTCCTCGCTTGAGGTTGTCATGCATATGTGTCAATCCTTCCTTCCCTAGTTTGTGCCCCTCTTTGTGTTTGGGGTTTGTGCCTCTCCCTTGCATTCCTTCTTACGAGTTGATTTGCTCTTCCTATTCAGTGTCCTCCTCAAGATTTGAGTCTCTTGATATAACTTCCTTCTGTAACTGCCTAATCCGACTTAATAGTCTCCACGCTCACCCGCTCCTTCCATTTTGCCTTCCCCTGATCTATGGTGCCTAGATGTTCCATACCTTCATCACGAGCTTGCTTCTCAGTCCCCTATTACGAGGGTACTTTGTTGTTATCTCTTAGTTATTTTGGTTGTTCCTCGCTAGGGTCCTATGGGGTGGTTAGATCTTTTCTCAGTTTATCCTTGACCTATCTTCCATTTTTTTCTCAGGTTCCCATCTTCGGCATTTTATGTTGGGCCTTCGCCTTGATGCCATTCTTGGTCTGTGTCCTTACTTTATATCTTGACATCCCTTTGGAGTCGCCTTCCTCTTTCTTGATATGGCTCCCTTTTGGGTCATTAATCCTATCTTAGGGTCCTTGCTGGCTCGCTTATGGTGCATCATCCTAACCTATTCCGTAAGGTTCCCTACTTTGCCCTTCGGGGCTGGCCATGGTTTATCCCATTAGGTCCAACTTTCCTTTGTCCTTTAAGGTTCTCCTCAAGATCTCTTATCACCCTAGTATCGTTATGTGGGGTACAGATGTTGGAAGGAGATGTCTAGTCTATCCGTAGCTAGCTTTGGGTCTTGGTTACTCCCTTAGGTTCCTTGGCACTTTGTGTGCCTTTGTGTCCTCCCCCCCCCCCCCCCCCACCCCACCCCTCCCCTTTTTGTAGTTCCATGGTTTCGAGGGTCGGACAAGAAATTTGGGTTCTTCCTTTGAGAACACTTGAAATCCTTTATTTATTTTATCAGAAAATCCTGGTCAGGGTTTATTACAATCAAAATTTCTAGAATTTATTGCCCCTTTCCTATCCCCTCGAGTTAACTCACCTAGAGTTATAACTAGGTGGGTTGCGAGATTCTGCATCAGGTGTCTGGATGCACCTCCTCCTCCTAGGTGGGCATTCATCTCTGTGGTACCTTTCGCAACAAGGGCACGGGTTCATGCTTGGTTCCTCGAACTTCATGGATGCTGATATGCTAGGGGCCCTCCTCGCCTGTACGGGTGGTGCTATGTCTATCACATATCAGCATAAGACAACAACATCGTGGGCGTGTTGCATGGGGCCTACAGTACACACATTGTTGTGGATCGGGGGGAGTCGGTGAAAAATCCTCACATAATTAGTGTACGCCTCCCAAAAATTTCTTTCAGCTTCTGCTTGAATCTGGGCCAGGTCTAGTTCCCTAGGTGAGGATACTTCGTCCTCCATCGAGTAGGGAGGAGTCCTATATCGGGATGCATCCCATGGGATGGGCTCTTCTAGAGCCTCTACCCTTTGTTCCATGGCGTGTATCCAGGGGATATACTCTTCGAGGGTGTTCCCATTCATGTTTTTTGCAAGGGATGTCGGGAATCAAGGATTAGGACGGGTTGGGGGAAAACTTATCAAGAAAGTTATGCTCTGATACCACTCAAGTTGTCATGCCACGACCCGGTTTGATCTGGGACCATAATCAACCCGCCACCCTTTCCTATCATACAGGTACTCTTACCCGAATGAGACAAGGAAGGTGAAGTCGTGTTTATATTCAAACCCTTACTTTAGATTGGGGGTAGGAAACGTACCTTGAGGGTCCAAGCAGTCTAGGAACTTTTCGTCTTGGTACAAGCCTGAAAAGGGTGAGAGAAGGGGGGTGAGTACAAATACTTAGTGAGGGAAACTACTATAACATTTAATTGAATTCATCTATTCTATCCTTTAAATTATTCCTTTGTCATTTTTCACACATTTCACATGGTCAACAACCTCCCTCCTATCATAGAAGGGATCACACGTTGGTAGAACGGTCCCCAACTGTTCCACTTGTAGACCGGAGCACCTTTACCATCCACCTTGATAGAGGTGCACTGCTTCTACCTAGAGTTTGAGTGGACATCAATAGTACGACTCTCAAACCCTGATCACTTCACCATGTCCGCTTAGTGGGACGAGGCCTCATTTCTCCTACAACCTCGGTCTCAATGTGTAGGAAGCTTCCTCGAGCTTCACGACCTACTGGATGACATACCGCCCTTATGCACCTTGGGTCGTCCAGTAGTCCTTGGGCTCCATCACTACCTCATGCCATGTGTCCTGATGGCCCGAACATCACAGTGCATGCAAAATCAACAGTCTTTTAATTATAGCTTTTATCTTTAGCCCTCCAGCGCAACAGTCTGTCGGCTTGGCTTCAGCCCACGTGTACTAGCCTAACAGGTTCGACGACCTGGCTTCGGCAGAGTAGCGGTTTGGCCCAACAAGCTCGAGAACTTAGACTTGGCTTGATGGGTATCATACAAACTTCCCATTATTTGGATCTTTTAGCATCATTCATTACATACTCATTCTGGACAGGTCCATGCCCGTATCCATCGGCCTTGGGCCCACTAGCATATCGAGCCTAAGCACGGAATGAGCTCAAAAATGTTTTAAGCAGAGTTACCCAGTCAAGGGAGGCTCATTTCAAGAAAATTATTTTCAAAGTTGAGTCGTCCTTCCAATCAGAATAGACGTTATAGCGGTTCCCACTCACCCGGTGGTCTCGACGAGGTCGCGTCAGCGGTGTCTCTCTCTTTGGTGCCCTCCTAGGGGCCGGTGCTCGAGTGATCCATCCTTGCAGTGTATGAGTGTTTGTATCAGGATGCGGTGACGAAGAGGTCACATGCTTTCTCATATTTGTACCTAGGGCCCCATACTTTGCTTTAATTACACATGGGTCCCTACTTTTCCCTTTAATCTCTATTAAGCCCCTAGGTTTCCAATCATTCTTGTTGGGTCCTTAACTCTTAATTTCACCAATTGTCCCTTAATTTACCAAAATTTCCCTTAGTCCTTAATTTTTTTTAAAAAATTACAATTTGGTCTCCAACTTTTAGAATTTTTCAATTTTCCCTCTATTTTGCCCAAATTGCCTAATTGACCCTCAATTGGGGTGAATTTCATGAAAACACGTTCAATTTCGTGAATTTTCCATTCAATCCTTCAAGTTTTTGAAAATTCCATAAAAGTCCCTAAAATCCACAAATCTAACTTCATCTTCTTCCCCAATTTAAGAATATGAACCTTCAGATATTACCTTGTCCAATTGGTAGCCTGTAACTCCTTAATTTCTCCAATTCTCACCTCAATTCGTCTCCTCTAGCTCTCCTTGATCGTCCTACACTTTGAATTTCTGAATTTGGTTGAGTTTCAAGGTTCATTGGAGTTTCACCGAAAATTTTACAATAGAGAGAGAAAGCTTGTGTATCTTACCGATGGAGGAGCAGTGGTCGAAGCTTGAGGTGGGGGCAACTAGTGCTAGTCGAGGGGAACCTACCAAGACTGAATTCCACTGCAATTCATCACTGTCCTGCGGGAATTTGAAGAGAAAAGTTTTGGGGGGTGCAACTTTAAAACTCGGAAATTCTGATGAGAGGAGGCAAAATTGAGTTTACTGAGGCATGAAGGGAGGCTGCAAAGGGTCTTATGCTGTCAGAGAAGGCCAATGCGGGTGGCGGAAGGGTCGGGTGTGTCGAGGATAGGTCAGTTAGGAGCTCATTGTGGCGAGCTTCAAAGTGACTTCATTGTGCAATCCCCTTCCCACTTCTCTGGTAGGTCTTGGTTTGTTCTAAGAGTGCTTGGAGCTCGAGTGTTCTTCCCCAATTCCAATGCCGCCCCCTAGAGATTCTTTGGTGGAGATTTTGCCCATCGTTGGAGCTCTGGTTTGTTGCTCGTCGAAAAATGCACTCTTCTTCTTCTTCGCTTGATTGTGGGATGCTGAGAATGAATGGAGGGGTGCTCTTTATATAGGGATCTCGGCAACTGCTCAGGTTACCCGCTGGGGTAAGACTCGGTCACCTACGACCTAATCAGAGAGTTTTTCAAGTCGTCAGAAACTTCAACTTTTCCAGCATCTCCCTCTCCTCCATTCTCTCTGTCATCGTCTGAAGGTTGAAGATGATGACGTGGTGGTCATGTCACGTGATGCACTGTGATTGGCTAGTTTTTATGACGTGGAGTTCTAGCTCGGCTGGCGCATTAGCTGTTAAACCCGTTGACCAGACATGTGGCAACCTCTCATTGGATGCTCGTGTCTGCGTGGCAGCCTCTCCCATTGGCTACACGTGTTTGTGTGGCTGCTGACGGGGCATCGTTGACCAGTCTGGTCCGCTGATTGGTCTAACCATTGATCGGTCCAGTTCGTTGACCGGTCTCGTCCCAAGTTCGTTGTCTCGAATTTGAAAATTGGCCGGTTCGAACCTGACTCAACCAGTTTTCTAAAATTTAAAAATTTCTAAATCATCTAAATTTATTTTCTATCTAATGGTGGCCTCAATTTCCCAAATTGACATTTTTAAGCCACCTAGAAAAATGAATTTGTGAACTAGTTCACTATGGTTCATCCCAGTTGAGTCCGGTTCACCCCGAACCGGTCCACTTCTACCCTCAATTCCACTTCCCAGTTCTTCCTCACAATTTTTGTGAATTTTTTTGTCACTTGGGATTTTCTAATTTCTCACATTAACCCTTCTTTACTATTTTCTATTGATTAAATTGGCCTAATTTTTTGACAATAGTGTCAGTTCTCCTCCCGGTTTCCTTGGTCCGAGGGGACGGGTTCCACATTTAGTGAATAAGTTATCAAGCTGAGACTTCGTCCCAATAAAGTGTATGTTCAATTCTCTATGGTTGACCTATTCTCTAACAAAATGATAACCAATCTCAATTTATTTAATACGAGCATGAAATACTAAATTGTCAAGATAAATAGTAGAGTGATTGTCACACCAGAGAGTTGGTGGTGACTTTAGATGGAAACTAATTTCTTGAAGCAAAAATTTGATCCAAATAATTTCAGTTATAGCATTTCCTAAATTTTTGTATTCAGCTTTCGTGCTTGATCAAACGATAGTACATTATTTCTTGACACTACAATATATCAAGCTATGATAAAAAAAAACTAAAAAAATCATTGATGGAATGACGATTATTAAGGTTGCCATTCCATTTAGCGTTAGAAAAATAATCAAGTTGTGATGGAGAACCTCGGTAGAAATATAGCACAAGATGTGATATGCCTTAAAGATATCGAAATATAAATTTAACTGCTACCCATTAAGTTGTACTAGGTTGATATATAAATTGATATACTTGATTAATTGTATAGGAAATATCAAGTTTCCTTTAAGTGAGATATTGTAAGTAACCAACAATTTGTCTATGTAATATGAGATTATCCATGAGAGAGAGACGAGAACCGTCATAACCAAGGTAGACACTAGTTTACATTGCATCATAGAAGCTTTAGTAAAAATATTGACAATATATATTTCTATTTAGTCAAGTCTCATTCATTAAGAGTGAGAAAGTAATTGAGTCGATAAGGGGATAAAACTCATATCTACTTAAAAGTCATGACTTTTAATTAGTAGAACATTTTCAATTTTATAAACCCACAACATTTTTTTATTTTATCCAATATGTAGTTATATTCTTAACACTTGCCCTCACGTACTACATGTATACACTTTACACGTGAAATTATAAACACACCCTCAACAACTATCCATGAATCAAGTATGATTCTTCTAATCTCGTATGAGGGGAAACAACAAACTCGAGTTGGGAATTTTTCCTTCATACTCTACTAACCACAAGCCGAGTTTTCAGTCTCAGGTCGGATACAGGTGCGAGCTAATTGACTCTGATACTATATGAGAGATAATTAGATAAATTATATAATATTTTATTAACTTTGATGTCATGTTAGAGAGTATTGTAGGTTGATAAAGAATCAAATTCATATCTAAGTAAAATTTATGACTAGTAAATAGTAGAACTCTTATAATCTTATAAACCCATAACACTTTTCTATCAATGTGTATAGACTTGTCATGAATAAATTTAAACTCATCCATAATAACTTTATACGAGTCAGTATGATTCTTCCAATATCGAATGATAGAAACAACGATATTGAGTTGTATATTTTTTATACATAATCGGGCAAACCACAAGTCAGATTTTCGATCTATAGGTGTGAATACACTTATTCTAATACTATAATAGAAAAAAAATAAATAAAATTATATGATATTGTATTGCAAAATTGTATTATTTACTATATATATAATATCTTTAGACTATACAATGGTATGTTTACTAAAAACATATTCATTTGTCAAGTATTAAATGGATAGGAGATAAGGAATTAAATGGAGAGTAAATCATTTATTAAGAGGTGTGTTATTAACTATAATATGCCTAATATTTTCTTTCTTACTCTACAACCAAATAATGGAGGAGAAAAGCTTGAAAAACAATAAAAATAATATTGCTGAAAAAAGTATAAAACATAGAACAATAACCTAAAATGTTAGATAATTGAGCATTGAAAATGAAGAATGAAATTTATGAAATGATTTAAAAATGAAGATTTAGCATAAAAATAAAAGGAACATGCTTATAAGAAAGGGTTAAACCTCAAAAGAAATTGAGAAATTGTAGAAAAATAATATGTGAAGGAAGATGAACTCAAAGGATTTTGAGTAGAAGGGAAGATCATTCCTCCCAAAATACAACCTACAATAATTAATAAATGTGATATAGAACATAAATAGATTTATAATATTTACTTCACTTTTTAATATATTTTATATTTAAATAATAATTTTTATAATAAATACATCCATATTTCGTATTTTAACATATTTGTTCTCACAAATATTTTGATATTAAAATATTAGATTGTTAAAATATTTTTTAATTAATTATAATATATAATATAATATTATTAGTTAAATTTATATTATAATATTCTCATATTATTTATTTTTATATTAATTTTATTCTAAACATATAAATAGACAAACCTATTATATAATTTATTTAATCAATTATAAATAAAGTTGTGGTTTAGTCTTATAATATATCGAGCTATTTTAAATTTCAGTATGGGAGAATGTTAAGATCAAATAATTCTAATGTGTAAAACGTTATCACTACAATTTTGCTAGTTACAAATTAAGTTAAAACTCAATACTCTATTTTAATGTAATATAAAATAACTTTTTGTGTATACTTTACCCCTAAAATGGAAACCAACTTTTAATGAAATACAAAACGATTTTTAGTATCATTTAATAAACCCTATACTAGATGAGTTTTATTATATTGAATGAAAGTGTTGAAATATTAAATTATTAATATAGTATTTTAAATAATTATTATATTTAATATAATTTTATTAATTAATATTATCATATTATTTATTTTTATATTATTATTATACTAAGCATATAAATAGGAGTTTCTCTTATTTAATTTATTGAGTTAATTATTAATAAATTTATAATTTATATTTATTAACTACCAAATATATATTTTATATCTTTTAACATTACATATTGTTCTATTTTAAATTTTAATAAAATATTTTCTTGTAGAGCTTATTTTTAAAGGATTTATTTTGTTTAAAATCTTTTAATACGTATTCTATATATTTTACTACTAAAAATATATCAAACTTGGTTAGAAAACTATCTCCCCCTATTTGGATGTGGAGGAAATTGTGATGTGGCTTTTGCTTTGCCTCAACATTATGTTATGTGGTGTGAAAAATGAGGTATGTCCAATATTGTGGATTGCAGTAGGTTGAGTTGAGTCAGCCCGTGCCTACCTTCCTATAGGAAAAAAAATCTTAAATGGTTGACAAAGATGAGTCCCACCAAAATGAATGTGCATTGCATTTGAGTTAATGAAAGTGAATCTTGACTTTAAAACAAAGTCATTTACATTTTTATTTTAATTATTTTACGTGAACTTGCATAATTTAACTTCATATGGGATTGCCCCCAAATGATTCACTATAATGATATCTAGTGTTATAAAATTTCAACTAATGATTAAATAAAAACATTTTTTTCGTTTAACATTACCATATAATTTATTATTATTCCACCTACCATGGCGGCCGTCTTAATTATTTATTCCTCAAAAATAAGGTGTGAGGCATGCCATAATACTGACGTAAAGGTGCAACGAAAACGGAAAACGGATGATGGGCCATGAAAGGCAACAAAAGTATTTTGAAATAGATCGTTCATTTTAAATGAATCTAATTTACAAAGAATTAATTGCATCCAATAAACTTTTAATGTTATTTTTTGAAAAACCCAACGGGTCGCATTTAATTTTTTAATATAAACTTTAATTTTTATTATTTTTGCACACATGTGACGTTTATACTTGCATGATGGCAGGTGAAGTGTTTTTGTTAATATTTAAAAAATAAAATTGAAAAGGTGGAAAAAAAAAACTAAAATCAGCCATGGTGGGTTTTAGGCAAACGGAAACTAAGGTCAAGGATCCGGTAATCCTCACGTTGAGGCTATGTCCCGGTCTACACACCCGACAAGCTGGATTTGGATATTTATGTGAGATTTAGTCTCCAAACGAAATTCTAAAAAATATAAAATCTTCAAAATTATTTCATCCTCTCAATTCCAAATCTTAATACATATCGATTTAAAATTTTGATTCGCACCCTTTCTAGTACTAATTTGTTTTTATTATTGCCTCTATTGGACTTAGTTTTAAATTATATATTTTATTTTATTTCTATAATATACGAATTACTATCTACTAGTAAGTATAAGATATTTGTATTTATTAATATCATAATATCCCTATAATATATATACAAATTAATATATTATAAAACTTGGTGATTACCATTACATTTCACATTTTTGTCTAATATATTTGATAATTAGTTTAATAAACAATTAGAGTGTATAAATATCGATATATATGTGCTTTTACATAGATAATATTTTTTTCATATTAATAATTATAAGTAATTTTATAGTTTAATACTCTAAATTTAGTTATTAATAATTTTATTTATTTTTTATAATTCATTTTTTAAAATTTACATTTACCTGTATTTTGATTCTCAATTTCAATTTCAATTTTAAACAAATTAATCCTTTCATTTTATTTTCACTAATAATTCGGATTCTCCTTTAATTATTAAAATTAGATAGATGAATTAAAATATTAAATTATTAAAAAATAGAGAGATGTGCTTTGCCTCCATCGACACCACCGCCCCTGATCGTTTGTTTGTTTGTTTTTTTTTTTTTCTGGTGATTCCTTAAAAGTTGATTCGCAGCCACCAAACGCCTTATGCACAGCTGGAGAGGCCTTTTACCAGTTCCGCTACTTGCGTATACAAATGCCCTCCCTCGTCAAATCGCCACCAGATTCTCTAAATCCATTTTTAAAGGAATAAAAAAACACACAAAATCTAATTTATGAGATACACAGATATATGACGACGTGGACTGTCTAACATTGTTTAAATTATATATGTGACCGCGACCAAAGTTTGGATCATGTTTTGCTAAAAAGTAAGGTTTACGTTATAAATGGAAACACTTGCAAGTATGAGCCCTTGTTGGCAATTAGCCATCACCTTTTGTCTCTTTTGATTTTATAAAATAAATATTTATAAATGAAATATATGGGATGGGTTGTGTACTGTTGTGGTCACCCACAGCGTGGCGCTTGATAGCCAGCCAGCCTCCATCATTGAGATTCGCTAGTACCCACTGATGCTCGGTGCACTGTGTTCACGCTCCAGGCCTTGGATCCTCTCCTCCGCTTTCTTCCTCCACGGCTCCACACTCCATCATCACTCCCGCCTCGCCGCCGCTCTCCCTTCCCAGCTAGCCACCTTCTCGGCCCATGCTCCGCCCCGCCGCCACCACTCCAGCTCCTGCTGCCTCCGCGGAGGTTGCTCCCCGGCCGGCGGCGCGGCTTCCATCTGGCACGCGATCCTCCCCTCGGGCGGGGATGGTGCGCTTCTCTCTCTCCGTCAGCGCCGGTGGATTGATATCCCCCGGCCGGTCCTCCACGGCGAGGGTTCATGGAACGTGGCCTGGGATGCTCGGCCAGCGCGGTGGCTGCATCGGCTGGACTCTGGTTGGCTGCTTTTCGGCGTGTGCTCTTGCCTCGTGCCGGTCAATCGGAATGACGTCGTTGAAACCGAGGCGGCGATTGTGGAGGAGGAGGCCGACACGTGTGAATCAAACGATGCTGAACACAGTCGAGCGGATTACAGAGTCAAAGGTCAGTGAACATAAACGAACATCTCATTATGAGCGTGAACCATTCGTGGAGTCATCCTCTTCGTATTAACATCCATGTATATGACTTTTCTTCATTAGTTTTTTGTATCAGTTTTCTCCTCTTCGTATTAACATCCATGTATATGACTTTTCTTCATTAGTTTTTTGCATCAGTTTTCTTCTCTTCAGTATTACGCTGGTATGTATAGGATTCATCTACACATTTCATCAATATATACATGCAGGCGAGAGATAAAGGATTGTTCTGTATTTGCACTATGATTTGGCTCCCTTTTTTTATTATGAGGTTGCTCTGCTCCATTCGACGTCCACTCTTTAATACGAGGGCTCTTTTGATACTAAAGTGCTCGATGAAATGGTTTACTATGATTGGCTCCTGAAACTGGCCTCTCAATTCTCATACCCATGGAGTTTGTTCTGTTTTCTAACTTAAAACTTGATCCTTCCAGAATTTCGGAAGCTCTTATGAGCTATGAGCCTATGACTGACCATTGTGCAGGTGTGCTAGCTGATGGACGTTGCTTATTTAGATCAATTGCTCTCAGTGCTTGCTTGCGGAAGGGGGAGGAGCTTCCTGATGATAATCGACAGAGGGAACTCGCTGATGAATTAAGAGCTCAAGTAAGCCTATGCAAGATACCCCTTTTTTCCAATTAGGGCTTTGTGTCCTGATCAGGGAAATCTTTTAAATCTTCATTTATTAGCTTTACATGTTCCTTTCTTATGCCTTTTTAGGTTGTGGATGAGCTCCTAAGAAGGCGACAAGAATCTGAATGGTCTGTGCAAAAACAAATACACATCATCTGAGTGAATTATTTGGCTGATTGATTAGTGTATTATATGGTTTACTCTCCCTCTTCAGGTTCATTGAAGGGGATTTTGATACATACATTGAGAGGATTCAACAGCCTTTCGTCTGGGGTGGTGAACCTGAGTTGTTGATGGCCTCTCATGTTCTGAAGTGAGTATATGTGCTATTTAATTACCTATATTTAGATACATCATATATGATGACATGCCAATTCTAGTTGATCCTTCTCATGCTACCTCTCCAAATGTTTCCTCATTTATTTACTCAAGAAGCCCCCTTCATTTTATCACCAATTTTTTTTCTGTTGAGTTTGTTAGTATTAAACTTTTAATTTTGTATCCCATTTAACATAACACTTTTCATCTGAATTTAATAGCAATACCTATTCAGTTTATTTAATTGGTTAATGTGACATATGGAGGATTATGTGGTATTCTTTACCTCTTTTCATTGGGACCATTCATGCCTCAATTGGGGGATTGTTTGAAGAATTTGGCAGAGTTAGAGGTTTTGTCTCGAAAACACATAGCCCTAATCAGCGTAGATAGTAGCAATGTCATGTTATCCTCATTATGTAACATAATGTTTACAATGCAAAAGCTTTAGCATATATAAAATTTTTATTATAGTACCAAAATGAATAAAATTGGTAATTTTTTAGTTAATTTGGCCATTGATTTTTCATCTGAAACAAAATGTATACTGAAATTGTGAATCATTCATTTACTTGAGCCTATCCTGTGAATGAAATTCTTTTTCTTTGCTCTTTGGGATCATTCAGGACGCCCATATCAGTATACATGGTTGATAGAAGCTCTGGTGGTTTGGTCAATATATCAAAATATGGAGAAGAGTATGGGAAGGATGAAGAGAGCCCCATTAATGTCCTGTTCCATGGATATGGCCACTACGATGTACTGGAGTCCTCCCCCCTATCAGAGCTAGCATAAGTGAAAAGATAAAGAAGACCAGCTGAGACAGTTTCTAATCATGAACGTCAAATACTTAGATGAATGCGGAAGGAACAACTTGGACAGCATTTAAGCTGACCCTCTCCTATTTAGAGAATGGTGATGCCTTTCAGCCATCGACCCTGTTGAAGTTTGACATGGTAGCCCAAATAATTCAGACACTGAGCTTGTTAGTTTTAGTGGATTGAATGATATTTGTAATGGAGGTTTTCCTGTTCATGGATTTAGAGGATTGCTGTTCAGGTTTGGCTGAGGCTTCTTGGTTCAATGTTGATCTTTGAAGCACTGCTTGATTCTTGCCTACCTCTATCATCTCTTGGGGCATGAATCGATGGCATGGATGAGTTGATTGTGAGAGGAGATCTGCACGCTATTCTTCAACGTGTGACCAAACTAGTAGGGCCTGACTAAATTTTATTCTTAAATAATGGAGTTGAAGGCCACAATAACCTGGCCTAGGTCTACCGTGGGCAAGATATGACCGTGGCCGGTGAAAGATTTTTCACCCGGTGGGCCTATGGGAGTGATATCACAATCGACACTTGTTGTGGTTGCGGATCAACGGAACATTTGAGATTATTATTTACTTTTGTGTAGGTACATGTTCTATAGTTTATGGGAGGCTTTTATCCAACTTAGAAGATCTTATGCAGGTTGGGGCTGATTTGCTGTATATTTTTTGATAGTGTCTTACATTAAATAAAATATAAAAATCTTAACAGATTGATTATAATTTTTAAGATTTTAAAGAGAATATGAGTTTATATTATTTTTTATTTATAATAATTTTGTAAATAATATCGTAATGAGTGTTCTCATAACTATTAATTATCGGTGACAGAAAAATTGCTCGTATCCTCCAATATTTAAAACAATGCATATTTTATATAGTTTTTGAAAATAAATTTAATTAAAATTAATAATCTAGTTATTTCAAATTACATATAATAAAAAAATATTATAATTTTATAAAATTTGAATAATGCCTCGTTTATTAATTTTAAGTGTATATATTTTTTATGTATTTAAAATTATTTATCATAATATTAACATTAAATATGATTTTCCAATTTAAGCTAGGAGTGAGGGGTGGGTGAAGAGGGTTGTCTACCCTGATAAATGGCTTAATATTACCCGAATAAAGATCGTATACTTATTCATCATATACATATTTTTTGCACGATATCAATCATCATATATGACCGTTGATCCTTTGTACATGGAATTCCTAATTTCAATTAAAATGAGAACGTGATTCTGGCATGGCATGGGCGTAAAAATACAAGAGTAAAGGGCTATTACAGAAATGCACAAGACTAGGAGGTGCATCCAAATTGGTTAGGTCATTGTGGCTCTTTTCTCATGAAGGTCTGGCTATGTCTTCACCATCACTGGGTCACCAGCCTCTCCAGGGTATAGGGATATAAGATCTTATGCAGACTGCTTCGAGGTTGGATGCGTGAAGCTGTTTTCTCTAGTTAATATACAATTAGTATTTTTGATAATTATACTCTCTTTTCTTATTGTGTACTAGAGAATAAGTTCTATGTTAGTACTGATTCCCAAGTGTGCAAGTGTTGGGATCGCTAGAGCTCGAGTTAAGGATAAGTCTGTATGTCTGATTTTTTTGCACTATACATATGTCTGCTTGAAGCAGCTCCTGTTGTACTTTTTTTCGCACTATACCTTATTACGAGTTTGTCTCTTCTACGATCCTACTTGTGAAGGTCTATTAAATAATATACTAGAATAATTGAAATTTTAATTATAATGTATATGGATTGAGATTAACCAGTGGATTTAGAACTATAAATAAAAGGATTTTAGGGTGTAAAATTTATAAATCAATAAAGTTATTTCAAGTGGTTTTATGGAATTACCGTGATTAATCAAATTTAATTGATGATAATATTAATAATATTATATTAAATAAAATAAAATAATTTTTTTATTAGTTTATAAAATTTTAATTATTATATTAATTATAAATTATAACTTTATAGATATGATATTTTATCGGTTAATAATAAAATTTTATATTAAATTCAGCACATGATTTTTTCAAATATATACAAAAATAAATAATTTGAGTATATTATTACTATTTATTCGATACCCTAAAAATAATATATAATTTGTATATAATTATTTTGTGCGAATTTAAAATTACAGTTAACAAATATATTTAAATTTAATGAATATTAGAGTATAATTATAAATTAAATAAAATATATAAATTTTGTAAATTTATAATATTTAAATTATTTTATTAATTACAAATTTTAAATTTTAAATAAATATTAGAACAAACGATTATGTATAGATAATGTATTATACATGGTTCCATTTATGTATATCAAATTTATGTATTGCTTGTGGTTATTCTTCTTACCCCATTTGAAAATATATGAAGAACCTTAATTCGAACAATAAGAAATAATAATTTGAAAGTAAAAAAATTAAAGTAATATAATATTACTTTTACTCAAATCACACGGTTTTAATAAAAATGTATTATGCATATATTGCGATTTGAAATTGCAACATATCACTAGGTAATTCTTGCCTATGTGGTGATTATGCCTCAAATAACCTTACACATGTATAAACAAGATTAAGAATTAAGTTATAATATACTTGGATAACCTTACTTTCACTTTTTTTTTGTAGTTTTCAGATTAAAATATAGATATGGATGCCAAAACACTATAATTTAAGATTAAATAATTAAAGGTAAAAAATTATTTATTTCAATCAATTAATAGAAATATTATAAAAATCATTATAAAACGAAAATAACCAGTGATAGTAAGAGGTTATTAGACAAACATATCAATTGTCTCTAATGGTAAGTCGTGCCGTACAATCTTTAAATACTGATTTTAAAACATTAAAAATGAGAACATGTAGATCAACATTTTGCAAGAGTACTTGCCACAATAAATCAAATGGACGCACTCGGAGAGAAAACCAAATTAAAGTAAGTAGTTGGAAAAATTATAAGAATTCACACCCTTAAATTCAACTATTTAGTTTGTTCCATCAAACAATCAAATAACGTTGAAAATTTAACCACGAATGAAGTGTTGAAAAGTTGACTGCGAATGAAGTGTTGAGCAGTTTATTAATTCAAGAAGGAAGAATGCAAAACTGGAATTTGGAGTAGCATGCTCTTAATATTGAAGGTACTGAAAATAAAAATATTTTTGAATAAAAAATATTTTTTGATCCTCATGGGGGATGATTCAGAAGATATATATATATATATATATATATATAAAATACAATATATGGAAGAATACTAAATGTACAAGGTATGAATAGAAGGAATTTCTTTGAAAACATATTAAATGTCAGACCACCAAATCGTGGAGGATTTAAATGAACTGGTGGTCGAGGAAGAGAAAGATACTTACGAAACAAGGGAGTCTTGTAATATTTCAAATGTAATAAAACTGACCACTTCCAATATAAGTGCCCAATTCTATACTCTAACTATGCTGAAATGGGCAAATACGAAAATAAAATGCTTTTGATGACGGCAGACAAATATAAGATTCCAAGTTCTAAAAATAGTTGGTATTTTGATTACCCTTGTAGTCGTCATCTGAGTAGAAACAAAAAAAAAGTTTTTTTGATTTGGATGAAACGTACACCCAAAATATTGACGATTGACTCTAAAATCGTTGGAAGGGGAAAATGAAATGTAAAACTTTTAATAAAAGAGATTACACATGTGATGACAAGTGTATATTATATGGAAGAATTAAAAAATAACCTTTTAAGTTTTAGACAATGGCAAGAAAAGGGTTTAACAATTGTAATACAACAAGAAAAATGTATAATATTACACCTTAGAGAAGAAACTATCTTACAAGCAACTGTTCACAATAATAGTTTCAATAATATTTCCTATACATGTTTACAATAATAGTTTCAATGAAATTTACTATACATGTTTACATATTATTGCTGATGATATAACTCGACTATGGCATCGTCCATTCGATCATCTAAGCTACAAATGTCTCAGAATTTTATCCACAAAAAATTTAGTTCAACACTTCAAATAAATTTCAGTATAAGTATACTCAAATTGCCGGCTTGTAAAATAACAAATGGATGCCAAACCTCATCAAGCAACACATGTATTGAAATTAATTAACTAAGATATTTGTGAGGTGATAAAACTCAAGTCAAATAAAAAAAATAATTTTACTTTTATAAATTAATATTGTAATATGAGAATTTTCAAAAGTGGTATTTAAACTGAATTAGTTCTAAAGCTAATTTTAAATTGGTTGATTTAAATACGTTAGATTTCCCTACTGATGCACAGGGCCACTGCCACATGCCAACCTCTTATTGGCTGAGGCCATTCGACATGGCTCTATAACGTGTCGTTCCCTGATTGGTCGACCGTTTCTCCGACATCCCAATCAACTGCTGACGTGGCACCTTTGCCACGAGTCAGCATCTCATTGGTAAGCATGGCTGATAGGGCTTCTCTTCAGTTGTTCGTTGACTGAGTACATGTGTCGCTCTCCTATTGATCAGTCATTGATGATGTGGCTTTGACAATTGACCATAGAGACGTGTCACTCTCAAGTTAGTCAGTGTTTCTAGACACTAACCACATGACTGACTAGGCGTGCTTCATCAAGTCGCGCTCAGATTGGTTGCACTTGCTGATTGGGCACTGATCTAGCAGGCAGTCTGTTGACCAACTTGACTGTAGACCGATTCGATCGAACCGGTTTCGATGACCTAAAATAAAAAATCGGCCAGTTTAGGCCCGATTCGACCAATTTTTTAAAATCTAAATATTTCTAAATTTATCTAAATTCATTTCCTACCTAGTGGTGACTTCAATTTCCCAATTTGAGATTTTTAAGTAACCTAGACAAATCAATCTTTAAACCGGTACCCCTCGGTTCGATCCGATTAACCATGAACTAGTCCGATTTTTTTGGGTACTTGTTGGCCCCTTTTGGTTTCCTTCTTTTCCCTTTTGACCTTGATTTGTTAATTCCTAACCACTCCGATCCTCGATTTTTTTAAAAAAATTTTCAGTTTTCGATTCTAGTTTTCTCATTATGAAGAAACAGAGCTTACAACTTATCCCCACCTTTAAAGAGTTTTGTCCCCAAAACTCTTTATACATTAAATAAAGGGGGGAGGGGTACTTCTCCCTAATCATGGACACAATTCCCCATGTTTCTTCCTCTACTTAACTACTTCGCCAAAGGACCTTCACCATTGGAATCTTCTTGTTCCCCAAGTTTCTCTCACGACTGTCGAGAATTTGGGTTGGCTCCACTTCATATGATAGGTTCCCTTCCAGTTCAAGCAGTGGCTGGTCTAGTATGTGGCTAGGGTCGGGCTCATACTTCCTTAGCACCGATATGTGGAACACATTATGTACTTATTGCAATTTTGGGGGTAGCTCGAGTTTGTATTCCACCAGTCCGACCCTTTGAATTATGGTGTAAGGGTCGATGTATTTTGGTTTTATCTTTCATCATTGTTGAAACCTTAGCATTCCCCTCCATGTTGATACCTTGAGGAATACTTTATCTCGCTCCTTGAATTCCAGCTCTTTTGCTGATCTTGGGTGGCTTTGAGCTAGACCCTTGTAATCTTAATCTTCTTTGTGGTATCCTCGATGAGCTCAACCCTTTCAAGTTTCCTTTCTCCTACTTCATCCCAGAATAGAGGTGTACAACACGACCTCCCATATAAAGCCTCCTATGGCACCATCTCTATGGTGGCTTGGTAGCTATTGTTGTAGGCGAACTCCATGAGGCATAAGTAGTCCTCCCAACCCTTATTCATCATCAGGTCACATGCTCATAGCATGTCCTCCAGTGTCTAGATGGTTCGTTCAGATTGCCCGTCAGTTTGTGGGTGGAAGGTCGTACTCATGTGGAGTCAGGTCCCTAGCACCTCCTATAGGCTATGCCAGAATCGAAAAATCTCTTTGTTCGACACTATGCTGACGGGGACCCCATGTAGCCTTACGGTCTCTCCCACATAGAGATTTGCTAACCTCTCAATGGGGTTTGTCACCTTGATAGGTAAGAAGTGGGCCGACTTCATTAGTCGTTCCACTATGACCCATATGGCACCGTGCCCCCTTCCTTTTACTGGCAACATGGTTATAAAGTCCATGGTGATGTGTTCCCACTTCCACTTGGGGATAGGTAGGGGTTGCAAAAGTCCGAAGGGTTTTTGGTGTTCTCCTTTAATTTGTTGACATGATAAGCATCTGGCTACATACTCTACTATGTACCATTTCATCCCCGTCCACCAATATACTCATTTTAGGGTAGGATACATTTTGGTACTCCTGGGGTGTATGGCGTATACCAAGTCATGAGCCTCTTCCAAGATTGCCCTTCCCATTTCCCTTTCGTTTGATAAACTTAATCTTCCCTAAAAAGCCAATAATCCATCACCCCTTACGATGAGATCTTGTGTACTCCTGTCAGCTAATTAATCGAAGAACGACTTGAGTTCTTCATCTTGCTTCTATTAGGCTCCGATTTATTCCATCAAGTTGGGCCTTACAACTTTTTTGCCCGTAAAACATTTATTCTCCTTATCCACACCCATGTCTATCTTTAGCTTGCCCATCTACTCCAATAATGGCAAGTAAGTCGCTCTCACATAGGCTACCCCGGTGCAATACTTGTGACTGAGTTCATCAGCTACTATGTTAGCTTTGTCCGGATGGTACTCTATCATCAGGTCATAGTCTTTCACCAGTTCTAGCCACCTCCTTTGCCTTAGGTTGAGTTCCTTTTGGATTAGGAAGTACTTTAAGCTTTTGTTGTCAGTGAATATCTTGCTCCTGACTCCATACAAATAGTGTCACCAGATCTTGAGGGCGAAGAATATGGCAACTAGTTCCAGGTCATGAGTGGGGTAATTTCTTTGGTTGGTCTTTAACTGTCATGATGCATATGCTATAACCCTTCCTTGTTGCATTAAGATGCATCCTAAGCCTTGTCTAAATGCGTCGATGTACACTGTATATTCCCATGCGTTTGGGTCGGGTAGGGCTAGTATCGGGGACGTAGTTATCCTAGTTTTAAGCTCTTGGAAGGAGCTCTCTCACTTCTCATCCCACTTATACTCGATGCCTTTCCGGGTTAGTTGGGTCAACGTGGATACAATCTTAGAAAAATCCTCTACAAACTTCTGATAATACCCCGTGAGTCCCAGGAAGCTGCGTATTTATGATGGGTTAGTGGGGGCTCTCTAGTTGGAGATCGTTTCTATCTTTGCTGGTCCACCTTAATCCCATCCTTCGTGATAATATGCCTCAGGAAGCTCACCTCTTGTAGCCAAAATTCACACTTCGAGAATTTTGCGTAGAGCTAGTTGTCTCTTAAGACTCCTAGGGTAATTCCCAAGTGTACTTCGTATTTCGCCTTGGTTCGTGAGTATATCAATATATCGTCTATGAATACTATTATAAACCTATCGAGGTAGGGTTGAAATACTCGGTTCATCATGTCCATAAAGGTTGTAGGGGCATTTGTCAAACCAAAGGACATTACACTAAATTTTTAATGTCCAGAGTGTGACCTAAAGGTCATCTTCTATATGTCTTCCTGATAGATCTTTCATTGATGATATCCGGACCGTAGGTTGATCTTGGAAAAATAAGCTACCACTCTCTCTCAACTGGTCAAATAGTTCATCAATCCTTGGTAAGGGTTATAAAAGTTTGAAGTACTTTATGACCCAAAAGGAACTCAACCGAAGACAAAGGAGATAGTTGGAACTAATTAAGGATTACAAACTCATCATTGAGTATCATCCCAGAAACGCGAATGTGGTGGCTAGCACACTTAGTCGGAAGTACCATACTAGAGTAGCCTACATGATGACTACATATGTACCTCACTTGGAGCAGTTGGGCAAACTAAAGATTGGACTCGAAATAAATTCCAAGGTAGGATGTTTGTTGGCTAATGTGGTGGTGAGACCCAACTTAGTGGAGCAAGTTAAGATCCAACAAAATTTGGATACACAACTTAAGAACCACATTGATCAAGTAGCCAATGGACCAACACTAGAGTTTTCCATAAGAGGAGATGGATTACTAAATTTTAAAGGAAGGGCATGTGTGCCAAACACAAGAGGGCTTAGAAGGTCGATAATGGAAGAAGCCCATAATTCGGTATATGCGATGCATCTCGGGAGTACAAAATGTATCATACTCTAAAACAATGTTATTGGTGGAGAGGGATGAAAAAAGATATAGCTGAATATTTTGAAAGATGCCTATTGTTAGAAAACTGAATTAGAGAAAGAGAAAACAAATATATTGATAGAGAGGCCATGAGGATGAGAAATTGAAACCTCTATATTTTCTCCAAACCCTAACTTAATTATATACATGCCTATTTATTAACTACCTTAAATAGAATATATGATATAATCTTAATTACCAAGATTATATCGTAATTACCTTAAATATCTTATACTATTTCAACACTCTCCCTCAAGATGGGCGATAAATATCTATCATTCCCATCTTGTTACAAATATTAATCCACTCTTTAGACCTAATCCTTTAGTTAAACAATATGCTAATTGTTCGCCAGTCTTCATGTAGTGTAACTCCACGATCTTGCTCTCAAGTTTCTCTTTGATGAAGAATCGATCAATTTCAATATGTTTGGTTCTATCATCTTGAACTGGATTGTTAGCAATGATGATCGTTGATTTATTATCACACCATAACTTAATGGTTTCTTTCTTGAATAAACATAACTCCATCAATAAGTTCTTTATTCATATTATCTCACACATGCCTTGAGTCATAGCTCTGTATTCTTCCTCCGTCGTTGATCTTGCAGCCACCTCCTATTTCTTACTTCTCCAATATACAAGATTACCTCCAACAAACACACAATAACCTGATGTAAATCTTCTATCATCTACACAACTAGCCCAATCAGAGTTACAAAATCCTTCAACTTTAGTATGACCTTGAGGCTTGAACCAAAGGCCTTTTCCCGGGCTACTCTTCAGATATCTCAATATTCGCATATCTGCCTCCCAATGTTCTGTACTAGGATCATGCATATATCTACTTACAATACTAACAGCATATGTAATGTCCGGTCTTGTGTGACACAAGTAGATAAGTCGTCCCACAATTCTTTGGTATTGTTCTTTATCCACTAGGTCCCCTAAGTGAGCACATAGCTTATGATTTGGTTCAATTGGAGTGGCAGCAGTTCGACAACCCAACATCCTTGTTTCAGTAAGTAGATCCAATAGATATTTTCTCTGAGAAAGCACTATGCCTGTCCTAAACCTGACTATCTCAATACCGAGAAAATACTTAAGTGCACCAAAATCTTTCACTTCAAATTCTTTGCTCAATCTTTGCTTTAGTCACACTATCTCATCGTTATCATCTCCAGTTATAATAATATCATCTACATATACGGCAAGGATAGCAACTTGTCTATTTGAGTGTCGATAGAAAACTATGTGATCTCCATTGCATTGTTGATACCCCATTCTAACTATTGCATGTCGGAATCGGTCAAACCAAGCTCTTAGTGATTGCTTGAGTCCATACAAAAACTTCTTAACTTTACATACCTTCCCAGTGGTCTTCATCGTATCAAATCTAGGTGGAATCTCCATATATACCTCTTCTTGTAAGTCTCCATGCAAAAATGCATTCTTTACATCTAATTGATGTAATTTCCATCCAAAGTTGGCAGCACATGATATAAGTATTTTGACGGTACTCATTTTAGCAACTGGTGCAAATGTCTCATCATAATCTATTTCATACATATGGCTATAGCCTTTTGCTACCAATCTTGCTTTATACCTTTCAACCTTTTTTTCGACATTTTGCTTAACAGTGAATACCCATTTGCATCCAACAACCTTTTTTCTGCTTGGAAGTAATGCCAGTTCCCAAATCTTATTTTTTTTCTAATGCACGCATCTCCTCATGCATTGCTATAAGCCACTTTGGATCATTTTTGGCTTCTTGCCAATTGCTTGGTATGTGCACTAACTGTAATGATACAATAAAGGTCTTGTATGTAGATGAGACAGATTCATATGAGACATAGTTAGATATATCATGTTCATAGCTATATCTAATTGGAGGTTTTCCTGCATTAGCTTTAGGTTTTTTACGAATAGCAATGGGCAGAGATTCATTATCATCTGGTGATGACGAGGAATTGTCAGGAGATTGATGGGTATCTAGGACATTTAATGATGATGAGGAATCGTCAGAAGATTGATGGGTATCTGGGACATATGGGGGCAATGAGTGTGGTATAAGTATCTGTTCTTGTCGCTCTCCATCATCTTCTTTATCTTCCTCCTCCTGAGCACAACTCTTGTTCCTTCTACTATAAACCTTCAATTTTGGTTCATTGGTCCCTCCTTCATTGCTACTCAATCTCTTAGGACATGGGATTATACCTACAATGACATCATCTTCTTTATTATCACTAATTCTCTCTTCATTTTCATGTTGTGCTTCAGTCAAATCATCTAGCACTATGGATGATGTTGTTGATTCACCATAAAAGGGTTCATTCTCACGAAATGTTACATCCATACTCACAAAAAGTCTTCTCTCGCTTGGACACCAGCACTTGTAACCTTTATGAGTGCTAGAATAGCCTACATAAATACACTTCAATGCACGTGGATCAAGTTTAGTTACTGTGGGACGATGATCTTTCATAAAACATACGCAACCAAATACATGAGGACGGACTGCATGTATGTTACGTCCCATAAAAAATTTACAAGGAGATTGAAAGTTTAATATCTAAGAAGTTATCCGGTTAATTGAATATGTTGCCATCAATACTGCTTCACTCCATAGATATTTTAGAACATTCATTGTAAATAGAAGAGTGCGAGCTACCTCTAATAAGTGTCAATTCTTCCGTTCTTCCACTCCATTATGTTATGGTGTATCTGGACATGTGGTCTGATGCAGAATCCCCTTTGTAGATAAATACGATGAGAATTCTCTATTAACATATTCAGTACCATTATCTGTACGAAGAGTACTCACTTTGGCATTATATTGTGTTTGTACCAAAGCTAAAAAATCTTTAAAGCAAACCAATGTCTCAAATTTATTTTTCATCAAATATACCCATGTCATCCTTGAGTAACAATCAATAAATGTAATAAACCATCTGAATCTGCCAATCGAAGTAACTGGACATGGTCCTCAAACATCAGAATGTATCAACGAAAATGGTAAAATACTTCTTAAACTAGTAGAAGAATAACGTATTCTTGTATGTTTTCCAAACTCACAAGCATCACATACAAGCTTGCTACGTTCTACATTATTCATCAAGTCAGGCCTTACCCTCTTAAGATTCTCAAACGATAGATGACCAAGACGATGATGCTCCAATATGACTTCATTCATTGCTCGTTCAGACAAAGTAGTGGTAAAAGCTGCGCTAGACTCATCTCTCATAAGATACCACAATCCATCAAGCCTCCGTCCAGTCCCAATTATTCTCTTGGTATTCCTTTCTTGAATGACACATGAATCTCGATCAAAGATTACTTGACAGTTCAATTGATCATTGATTGTACTAACTGATAATAGATTAACCGAAAATGATGGGACATGTAGAACTGATGATAATGTAATTGATGAAGTGCATTTAATCAAGCCGAATCCCCTAACCGGTTGAAATGTGCCATCAACAGTTTGAACTCTATTATGGGAAAAAGGTGGAGAACCAATATATGAAATAAAATCTACTGATGTTCCTGTCACGTGTCTAGATGCGCCTGAATCAATAATCCATTATGTGGAAGATGGTTTAGAAGAAAATGCATGTGCAATAGTACTTGAGTCAGCATTAGCATAACACATGTCGTCGTTTAAAATGGCAGCACCTTTAGCACGATAGGTTTTTCCCCCAAATCATCCACAACCTCGACCTTGACCTCGGGCTCCACGTCCTCTGATGCTATGACTTGTTCCACCCCATGTAGGAATACGTGTCGAGGAACAATTGTAGCTAATATGTCCATTCTTTCCACAATTATAGCATTGTTGGTTGTCAATAATCGGTTTTGCTAGAGTAGAGCGAACCGGTATTGCTGATATCTTAGAAGTGTTCATAACCTTTTGTCTTGACTCCTCATGAATTAGTGTAGCAATAACATCTTCCATCGGAGGAATTGGAGATTGATAACATATCATTGCTCTCTTGTATTCATATTCTAGGTTTAGTCCCCTTAGGAGGTGAATCACACGTCGTCGTTCCATCCATGCTCTAATAGAAGCTGTATCTGAAGGATCAGATGTAATTAATGGATCATAATAATTAAGTTCGGACCATAACCTTTTCAGCTCAGTACTATATTCTATTATACTTCGCTCCCCCTACTTTAGTGCGTCCAACATATCTTCAATCTCAATCACAGTCATCATATTCCCAATACCAGAGAATTGAGTAGCCAAAATCTTCCATATATCAGATGCTTTACTAATACCTTCTACCAACCCCACGATAGAAGGAGAAAGTGATCCTGTTATCCATGCAACCACCAGAGAATTAGTCTCCCTCCATACCTTCCATGATGTGCTGGTAGTATCAGTGGGTTCTTCATATGAGTCGTCAATGTAGTCTTCCAAATATTTTGACTCTAGTATGAGTCTCATCTTTCTCGACCAACTCAAATAGTTTTTCGTTCCTTCAAGTCTCTGCTCTATTGGGAGTAATTCCAACTTCAAATCTCGATTGAGAGTATTATTATGTTGAGGCGATACATCGTCTCTTCCTACAAGCAATTTAGCCATACCTTCTAAAATTTCCTTCAACTCCCATCCTGTTAATGTTGCATCGTTTTCTCCATCTTCTATGACAATTCAGCTATGTCGTGTCTTGAGCCTTCAGATAAAAAAACCTTGAAAATAGTAGAAAACCTTAGCTCTGATACCATGCTAGAGAAGGTATTGTGGACCGATAAGGGGTCGGGCCCATGTCTACTTAAAAGTCATGACTTGTAAGTAGTGGTACCCTTCCAACCTTATAAACCCATAACACTTCTCTTTTTTATCCAATGTGGGATCTATTCTCAACACCCGCCCTCACGTGCAACGTGGATACACTTGCCACGTGCAATTCTCAACACCCGCCATCAACACCTGTCTACGAGCCGGGTATTCCCCTTCCGGTCTCGGATGAGAGGGGACACAATGGCCTCGAGTTAGGTATTTTTTCCTCCCCCATCCAACTCGGGCAGACCACGAGCCGGGTTTTCGGCCTCTGGTCGGGTACGAGTGCGAGTACACTGGCTCTGATACCATGCTAGAAAACTAGATTAGGGAAAGAGAAAATGAATATATTGATAGAGAGGCCATGGGAATGAGAAAATGAAACCTCTATATTTTCTCCAAACCCTAACTCAATTATATACATGTCTATTTATTAACTACCTTAAATAGAATATATGATATAATCTTAATTACCAAGATTATATTGTAATTACCTTAAATATCTTATACTATTTCAACACCTATCCTACTAACAGAGTAAGTCAAAACACCAAAAACCCTTCGGACTATTGCAACCCTTGCCTATTCCCGAATGGAAGTGGTAAAATGTCAAAATGGATTTCTTGACAAGATTACACGAAGAGTATACATGATGCAATTTGGGTAATCGTAGTTCAACTAACTAAATCAACCCACTTCCTCCACTGCCTTATAGAGTTTTCCTATAACAACAATTATTAGGCTAGTATACAGATGGCATCGTATGAAGCCTTGTATGTGAGACCATGTCGTATAGACCTATTCTAGGATGACGTAAGAGAAAAGAAGCTTGAAAAGATTGAGCTTATTAAGGATGTCATGAAAAAGATTAAGTTGATAAGAAATTGATTTAAAGCGGCTCAAGACCGACAAAAGCTTTTTACCGACCATAGGTGACGAGAATTGGAGTTCGAGGTGGGGGATAGAGTGTTCCTCAAGGTATCGCCCTGGAGAGTGATTTTAAGGTTTCAACAGCAGGGGAAACTCAAACCAAGGTACATTGGTCCTTACCCCATTATTCAAAGAGTTGCACATGTGGCATACAAACTTGAACTACCTCCGTACTTACAATGGATATATGACGTATTCCACATATTTGTACTACGGAAGTATGAGCCCGCCCTAGTCAAGTGTTGGAACACCCATCACCCGAACTGGAAGAGAACCTATCCTATGAGGTAGTGCCAATTCAAATCCTCAAAAGATGAGAAAGGAATCTTAGGAACAAGAAGATTTCTATGGTAAATGTACTATGGTAAAGTAGCCAGATTGAGCATGACAAGCCCCGACCCGGTTTGGTCGGATCCCCGTGAGCAACCCGCCACCCTTTTTGATCCATCAAGGGTTTCACCCTTTCTAAACCATGAGGAGTAAGGCATCTATTTTACCCGTCTTTCCTGGAATACCATTATACAAAACTGAGTATTTTAAAATAGACATACCTATCTTCTCACTGTTCAATTTAAGTGGGTCTTTAAGAAGGGTCTTTCCTTGGATACCTAAAGGGGGTAAAGGGAGAGGGTGAGATCTACAACTCAGTGAGCGGGAGTTGGGTATGAGTCTTCAAAAAAATAACTTTATTCAAACTATGCCAATATTATCATTTTCCTTTAAGAATGATCTTTCCTCAAATTTTGCTTTTCAAAACCTTTTTCCCATTACCATATTAATTGTGTTTCACAAACAACATACACCCTTCATCAGGAAGGGTACACACATTCGTAGGTGCAACCCATCCACTACACCCACTTGTGGCTCGGAGCGACTTTACCGACCACCAAGATAGAAGCCCGTCCACTTCTACCCTGGGTCTGAGTGAATGTTCTTGACATCTATCCCTCAGACCTGAATGCCACTCCATGTTCATATGAGGACAAAGACCACATCCTGACCCCAACCTGGTCTCATAAGCAAGAATTTACTCTGAGCTTCCCGACTGACTCACACGACGGAGTGCCCTTATCTCCACTATGTTGTCCAGTAGCCCTTAGGACCCATCACTACCCCTATTGGGCGTCTTGATGGTCTTGTATTACAAGTGCATGCACAAACTATATTTTTTCACAAATGGCCATTGTCTTTGGTGCCATAGTCCAACGACCCCAACCCTCAACCCGACCTGCAGCTGTTTGTCTAGGCCAGTCCGTTGACCTAGCCCTGATGCACTACTACCAGTCCATCGAGTATTGTCGGTATTAACTTGGTACCATGGCAAAATCACATAATCATTTCATTAGAAGTTTCATGGCTTTCTTAATCAAGTCTATTTGTGAGCTCCTACCCGTGCCCATTGGCCTTGGGCCCACTACACGTGACTTTCCAAAACTAGGCATTTAGCCATTGAGTTCAAAAAATAAGGCCTCTGGCCTATATGAGATGTTCTAGATCCTGTCAAGAAGGTCTCCCAAATTTTTTAAGCACTGGCACATAGTCAGGGGAGAACATTTATGACAAAAAGTATATTTTCACTTCATCACACCAACTGGTGTGATGATATCTCCACTTACAACCGGTAAGCGGGTTTCTCCTTTACTCAACGAAGTTCATCATACAAACTAGGTATGATTACCTCTACTTACGACCGGTAAGTAGGTTTTTAACTTAGAAGGCTCATCACCCCTAACCAAGTATGATGTTAATTTCCCTCTTATAAGTAGTTTTTCGTTTCTAAAATGCTCACCATCCTAACTGGTTATGATGTAAATATGTCCACTCACCCGATGACTATTACGTGTTCGTCCCTAGTCGATTTTCCAAGTTTATGCGAGTTTTCTCTTGCTGGCATTCCGATCACACGTGTTTCTACACGATTTGGGCATCCTTATCAATTAAGGTTTAGCATAATAGCCTAGGGTCAAAATCTATCAATTAATTGCACTTAGGTCCCTAAAGTTCATTTTCTTTAACTTTATGTCCCTAATGCCAACTTTTCCCCAAATTGAGTCCCAAACCTTCCAAAATTCCCTTTTAATCTTGTCAAAATTGTATAGGGGGCTCAAGTTTTCCAAATTTCCAATTTGGTCCCCAACTTTTTAAAAATTTAAATTTTGCCCCTATTTTCCAAAAATGGCCATTTGACCCCAATTGTTCCAAAACTTGACCAATTGGTCCCTCAACATCTTTCTCATGGCCAATTGGCCTTCAATTTTAGGAAATTGCAAATAGGTCCCTTAATTTTCCAAAATCCCCAATTTTCCTCAAAATTATCTCCTAATTTCTCCTCTTTAAATTGACTGAATTAGATTTCTTCAAATTGGCCATTCAATTGAGGTTAATTGCTACAATTGAAGATGCGGATCAGTTCCTACACTTCCATACTATCCAATTAAGCGTTGAACTTGAGCATTTGGTTTCGAATTGAGCTCAAATGGAGCTTCATCAGAAAACTGCTCGTAGAGAGAGAAAGCTTTGAAAGCTTACTATCAGAGGTGCGGTGCTCTGAGCTCTCGATCTAGAAAGGTAACTCTTGTCCTGAGATTCCTTCTAGGATCAAGAATTGCTACAATTGATATCGAATCGAGTGAGAATTTTGTCAGTAAAATTTAGCACTTTCTCTCTCGAACTTCGATTTGCAATGACTGTGGAGAACTGAATTGGCTTATATTTCAGGTCTGTTGAGGTTGTATGAGGGCTATAGGGGTGTTAGGGAGGCTTGGTTTGGCTAGACGAGGGTTGAATTTGGCTAAATTAAGCTCGACAAAAATAGGGCAGCTTTAGAACGTCGGAGCTGCTTCACTGTTTGATTCCATCAGTGCTTCTCCGACAGTCCTTGGGTCAAAAGGTAGATGCTATCAGGTAGATGACTTCCCCCGAAATCTATAGAACCCGACCTTGCCTTCTAAGACTAAGAAAAAGGCCTATATCGAAGCTATAGTTCGAGCTTCGCCAGAAAATGGAGTAGTTGAAAGAAAATGGAGATTTGAGGTGTGCGAAGGATGAATGGAGAATAGCTCATTATATAGGGAGCTCAGGGACACTCTATCCGATAACTTTCCTTTTTGATCGAGCTTATCCTCACCCTAAAACGACCTGATCGAAGCCATTTTTTTCCTTCGCCAGCTTATCTTTTTTTTTTTTTTTTGCATTTATGAATTGTGCTGTCATCCTGAGGAAGAAGATAACACTAAACTGAACCAGATCGGACCGGTCCCACTAGGTTCAATGCAAAAATTGGTCGGTTTAGGCTCGATTCAATTAATTTTCTCAAAATTAGAATTTTCTAAATTAATATAAATTCATTCTTCATCTAATGGTGGCTTCAATTCCCTAATTTGATCATTTTAAGCCACCAAGATAAATGAATTAAAAACTATTTCAAGTATGGTTCAAACCTGTTCAATCTGGTTCATGTTGGTTAGCCCTTAACCGGTCTGGTTTTATCTTCCCATTTGTCCCAAGGTTCTTTTCCATGAATTGTATGACTCTTTGAGTCACTTGAGATTTGTCAATTCCCCTATTTACACTTTCCTTATCAGTTATGGTTTGTGAATTGACTTGGTTTCCTCTTTTGAAATGACCAATTTTTTTCACGGTTTTATTAACTATAAAGGGATATGGTTTACAACTCTCACCTCCTTTTAGGAATTTTGTCCCCAAAACAATTTACATGTCAAATAACTGAGGGTACCCATCCCCTCATAACACTCTTGGTTTCCCATGTCTCCTCTTGCACAGGTCCCTTCTGCCAAAGAACCTTAACCATAGGAATCTTCTTGTTCCTCAAGTTCTTGTCTCCCCGGTTGATGATTTGCATCAGTTCTACTTGATAAGTCATGTTCTCATCTAAATCCAGTGGGGGTTGGTCCACCACATGACTGGGATCAGGTTGATACTTCCAGAGTACCAAGATATGGAATACATCATGTATTCATTGTTAGTCTGGAGGCAGTTCTAATTTATAGGTCACTGGGCCTATCCTTTGGCCTATGGTGTAAGGACCGATGTACCTAGGTTTAAGCTACCCCTGCTGTTGGAACCTAAGTATTCCCCTCCATGGGGATACCTTAAGAAACACTTGGTCTTCTACTTCAAATTCTAAATCCCTTCTTCGATGGTCTGCATAGCTCTTCTACCTGTCTTGAGCAACCTTAAGTTGACTCCTTATAATCCTAATCTTTTCTTAGGTGTATTCTATTAATTCAACCCTTTCTAGCATCCTTTCACCAACCTCTTCCCAAAATAAGGGGGAATGGCATGGTCGACAATAAAGGGCCTCATAAGGAGCCATTTGAATACTAGCATGATAACTTTTATTATAGGCAAACTCCATAAGGCACAAGCATTCTTCCCAACCCTTATTCATGGTAAGTACGCGTGCTTGTAACATGTCCTCTAGAGTCTAGATTGTCTGCTCAGACTGTCCATCGGTCTGAGGATGAAATGTCGTACTCATGTGGAGCTTGGTCCCTAAGGCATTTTGCAAACTATGCCAGAACCTCAAGGTAATTCTAGGGTCTCTATTTGACACTATGCTTATCGGGACGCCATGGAGTCTCACAATTTCCCTCATGTATAACACTGCTAATTGTTACACCAAATCTGTCACTCTTGTTGGCAAGAATGGGCGGACTTGGTTAATCTATCCAAAATGACCCCAATTGTGTCTTATCCCTTCCTAGTCACAAGTAGTCCAATGATAAAATCCATGGTAATGTGTTCTCATTTCCATTTGGGGATTGGTAAGGGTTGTATCAGTCTTGAAGGTTTCTGGTGCTTAGCATTAATTTGTTGACAGGACAAGCATCGGGCTACATATTCCACAATATCACTCTTCATCCATTTCCACCAATAACCTTGTTTGAGGGTGTGGTACATCTTGGTACTGTCCGGATGCATCGCATAGGCAGAGTCATGTGCCTCTTCCAAGATTAATCTCTTAAGTTCTTTATCTTAAGGCACACACACTCTACCATTATAGGTTAGCACACCATCACCAGATTCCTTTCTTACAAAAACCTTTCATTTCAAATCTCAGTTTTCACCACCATTTTGTTATTAATCATGGTGTGTCATCACCCAACATACATCCTTCATAATGAAGGTCAAACATACATTCAAAGGCTAGCCCGTCCACTGAACCCACTTGTGGCGTCAGAGCGACTTTACCGGCCACCTAGATAGAAGCATGTCCACTTCAACCTAGAGAATGAGTGGATGTACGCAACATCTGATCCTCAATCTCGAAATTAATTCTCCGTGTTCGTATGAGGACAGAGAACTCATCCTGTCCTATAAAACCTGCCCTTTTGAGCTAAGGAAAACCAGAAAAAGAACAGGTCAAACCAAGTGAGGATTCAAAACCGGTTCACAAACCCGATTATTTCTGAACGGGCAAGTTGGGAATTTACAACTTTCGGGTGATCCAAAGGGTTCATTAAACCTTGGAAAAGAAACTTAAGACAAATTAGAAAACAAAAACCAAAGTGGTTTAGGTGAACTAGATTCCATAAGAACTTTAAAGTTAAGCGTGCTTGCTTGAGAGTAGTGTGTGGATGGGTGATCTCTTGGGAAGTATGAATTTTTTGTAACCTGAAATTTTGGTCAAAATTTTGTATGTACGCCTTAAATTAATATATATTTAATTATTGGAATTAATACCAATAATTTATGGCAATATTAATACTAGTAATTAATCTTGCCCATTTAATACACGAGTTTTACGTCTATATAAAGTGGTCATCCTCATTTCATTCTCCTCACACCTGAACACTTCTCTCTCTCTCTCTCTCTCTACTGCTCCATTTCCCGGTAAAGCTCGAACCAGAGCTTCGACTTGAACAAAGGTCGGGCTCTTTAGAACCGAGAGAAGATAGCTATCTGATAGCAAACTACAGTCAATCCGAGAATCGCTGGAGAAGCGCCGACATGATGGAATAGTGAAGCAACTCCGGTGGACTGAAGCTGCCCTATTTCGGCCAAGCTGAAATCAGCCATTTCAAGCCCTCCTCAGGCCAAACCAAGCCCTCCTAACACTTCCTCAGCCTTTCCACGGCCAAATTAGGACCTAAAGGTAAGCAAATTCGGCTTCCCTTTACAATTTTCGATCAATGCTAGAGAGAGAATCGACCGAATTTCAATGACAAAATTCTAATCTAATTCCGCATCAATTGATGCGATTCTTGATTCTAGGATGAACCTCAGGATGAGAGCTATCTGCCTAGATCGAAAGCTCAAACCGCCGTGCCTTCATCGGTGAGTAATCGAAGCTTTCTCTCTCTGTAGTTCATTTTCCGGCGAAGCTCCGTTTGAGCTCGTCACAGCATTAAAACTTGCGATTCACATTTATGAAGAATCGTATGAACATGTAGAAACTCAATTTCAACAATTGGAAATGTTTGATGGGTCAATTTGATGAAATCAAATTCGGCTGTGTTAAGAAGTTGGAATTGGGGGAAAATTTGGGGATTTTCGAAATTCAAAGAACCAAAATGAAATTTTATGAAATTGAGGGTCAATTGGGCATGAAAATAATGTTGGAGGACCAATTGAGGAATTTTGAAATTTCTAGGGCAAAACTTACCATTTTTGTAAAATAAGGGCAAAATGGTAATTTTGGAAAAATTGGGGGGACCAAATTGGAAATTTCGGAAATTAAACCCCTTTTTGGTGAAATTGAATAAATTGAGGTTCCAAGATAAATTTTAAAAGTTACGGGACTCAATTTGAGGAAAAACCGACATTAGGGACATAAAGTTAAAGAGAAATAACTTTAGGGACCTAATTGAAAATAACTAAAAGTTTGGGTTTTCTCATTCATTGGAAATGAATGAAGGCTGTTATGCCGAGTAATAATGAACAAGGTTGTTCATATCGTGTAGGAATGCGAAATACCAGGAACGCCAGCAAGGACAAGCTCGCGTGAATACAAAGAACCAGTCTAGTGGAATTCACGGCATTAACGGGTGAGTGGGTATACTAACATCATACCCGGTTGGTATGATGAGCACAACTTAAACTTAAAAATCACTTACCGGTTGTGAGTGGGTTTAATAACATCATACCCGGTTGGGATGATGAGAACAAATTAAAGTTAAAAACCAATTACTAGTTGTGAGTGGGTTTAAAAACATCATACCCGGTCGGGATGATGAGCACAACTTAAAATTTAAAACCACTTACCGATTGTGAGTGGGTTTACTAACATCATACCCGGTTGGGATGATGAGCACAACTTAAAAATAAAAACCACTTACCGGTTGTGAGTGGAAATTTTATATCATACCCGGTAGGGGATGATAACTACCCCGGTATAAAAACCCACTATTTAGTGGTATTTTAATCATCACCACTTAGAGAAAGTGATGTGAAAATTATGCGAAAAAAACTACTTACCGGTTGTAAGTAGATCATACCCGGTTGGCATGATAAGACTTCCTTAAAGGAAGTTGAAAACCTGTTCATCGGTTATGAACGGAGATGTCCTTATACCAGTTGGTATAATGGACAGTGAAAACCTATTTTGTCGGAAGTGTTCTCCCCTGACTGTGTGTCAATGCTTAAACTATTTGGGAGATCTTCTCGACGGGAGCTCGAATAGCTCTGATAGGCCAGGGGCCTCGGTTTTGGAACTTGGGGGCTAAATGCCCGATTTTTAAAATCTCGTACAGTGGGCCCAAGGCCAGTTGGCACGAGTAGAAGCTCATAAACGAACATGATATATGTGCCATAAAACTTAATAAGTGAATTGTTTGGCCATGGTACCAAGATAGAACTGACATGCTCAGTTAACTAGCGGCAGTGCGACATGACAGGTCGACGGACTAGTCAAGACAAACAGCTGCGGGTTGAGTTGAGAGTCGGGGCCGTTGGACTAGTGGCACCACAGATTATATGGCAATATAAGAAAACATTATTTGTGCATGCACTATGAGTACGGCATCATCAGGACGCCCATGAGGGGTAGTGATGTGTCCTAAGGGCCCTGGACGACCTAGTGAGTATAAGGGCAGATCATCGTTCTAGGTGTCTGTGCGAAATCTAGAGTAGCACCAAGTGCATGAGACCGGGGTGGAGACAGGATGAGGTCTCTGTACTCATACGGATACGAAGAAGTGATTTCGGGATTGTGGGTCGTATGTCACATACATCCACTCATTCCCAAAGTAGAAGTGGTTGTACTTCTATCTAGGTGGTAGGAAAAGTCGCTCTGAAGCCACTAGCGGGTTCAGTAGTGATACTGTCTTGTCAATGTGTGTAACCTTCATGATGAAGGATGTGTGTTGGGTGATGACACGCCAGTAACTAAGAAATAATGGAAAAACCCAAATTTTTAAATGAAGGAATTTTTGAAAACAAAGGAGTCTGGCACACTCCATATAAATGTTTTTCTTAAAAGTTAAAAGCTTTTAAAATCCCATTCATTAAGTAGTCGTACTCACCTCGTCCCTTATATCCCTTTCAGGAAATCTCGGAAAGCCTCCCCTTAAATACTGTCAACTAAGATGCCTGTAAGACAGGTATGTAAAGTTTTAAATTTCATGCAATTTTGATTATGCTATTCTAGGAAAAAGGTGCAGGTTAAAGGACGTTTTACTCTTTACGGTTTACAATAAGGGGAAACCCTTTAATAAATCGGGAGAGTGGAGGGTTGATCATGGGGATCCGACCAAACCGGGTCGGGGCGTAACATGTCCCCACCCCGATCTCATGTGCTTGGTGCTACTCCAAATTTCACACGATCACCTGGTACGACGAACTGCCCTTTTACCCACCAGGTCGTCCAGTGCCCTTAGGATGCATCACTACCCCTCTTGAGCATCTTGATGGTCCCATAATCACAGTGCATGCACAATCAGTATTTTCTTATCATGCCATATAATATGTGGTGCCACTAGTCCAACGGCCCCGACCCTCAACTCAACCCACAGTTGTTTGTCTTGATTGGTCCATCGACCTGTCATGTCGCACTGTCGCTAGTTGATTGAGTATGTCGGTCCTATCTTGGTACCATGGCCAAACAATTCATTTATTTAAAGTTTTATGGCATATAACTCATGTTTTGTTTACGAGCTCCTGCTCGTGCCAACTAGCCTTTGGCCCATTGTATAAGATTTTCAAAATTGGGCATATTAGCCCCCATTTTCCAAAACTGAGGCTCCCGACCTGTAAGAGTATTCGAGCTCCTATCAAGAAGGTCTCCCAAATCGTTTAAGCATTGGTACACAAACAGGGGAGAGTACTTCTGTCACGCCCCGACCCGGTTTGGTCGGATCCCCGTGATCAACCCGCCACTCTCCCGGTTTATTAAAGGGTTTCCCCTTATTGTAAACCGCAAAGAGTAAGACATCCTTAACCTACTCCTTTTCCTGGAATAGCATAATCAAAACTGTATAAAATTTAAAACTTTACATACATGTCTTACAGGCATCTTAGTTGACAGTCCTTAAGGGTAGGCTTTCTGGGATTTCTTGAAAGGGATACAAGGGAGGGGTGAGTACGACTACTCAATGAAGGGGTTTTTAAAAGCTTTTGATTTTTAAGAAAATAATTATTATTATTAGAGTGTGCTAGACTCCTTTCTTTTTCAAAAATCCATTCGTTTAAAAACTTGGGTTTTTCCACCATTTATTAGTTACCAGTGTGTCATCACCCAACACACATCCTTCATCATGAAGGTTACACATATTCGCAAGTCAGTATCACTATTGAACCCACTAGTGGCTTCGAAGTGACTTTTCCCGCCACCCGGATAGAAGGACGACCACTTCTACCCTAGGAATGAGTGGATGTACGTGACATCCGACCCACAATCCCAAAATCACTTCTTCATGTCCGTATAAGAACAAAGACCTCATCCTATCCCCACCCCGGTCTCATGCGCTTGTTGCTACTCCAGATTTCGCACAGACACCTAGAATGATGATCTGCCCTTATACTCACCGGGTCGTCCAGGGCCCTTAGGATATATCACTACCCCTTATGGGCGTCTTGATGATCCCGTACTTATAGTGCATGCACAAACAATGTTTTCTTATCAAGCCATGTAATATGTGGTGTCACTGGTCCAACAGCCCCGACTCTCAACTCAACCCGCAGTTGTTTTTCTTGATTGGTCCATCGACCTGTCATGTCGCACTACCACTAGTTGACTGAGCATGTCAGTCCTATCTTGGTACCATGGCAAAAAAATTCACTTATTGAGTTTTATTGCACATATATCATGTTCGTTTACGAACTCCTGCTCGTGTCAACTGGCCTTGGGTCCACTGTACGAGATTTTCAAAAAAACTGGGCATTCTAGCCCTCAAGTTCCAAAATCGAGGCCCCTGGCCTATAAAAGCTATTAGAGCTCCAGTTAAGAAGGTCTCCCAAATAATTTAAGCATTGGCACTCAGTCAGGGGAGAACACTTCCGACAAAATAGGTTTTCACTATCCATTATATCAACTGGTATAAGGACATCTCCATTCATTATACCACTGTACGAGATTTTTCAAAATTGGGCATTTAGCCCAAAGTTCCAAAACCGAGGCCCCCAGCCTATTAGAGCTAGTCGAGCTCCTGTCAAGAAGGTCTTCCAAATTGTTTAAGCATTGGAACATAGTCAGAGAAGAGCACTTCCGACAAAACATATGTTTTCTCTATCCATTATACCGCCCAAGTATAAGGACACCTCCATTCATAACCGATGAATGAGTTTTCAACTTCATTCGAGGATGTCTCATCATACCAACCGGGTATGATCTACTTACAATCGGTAATTAGTTTTTCCGCATGATTTTCACATCACTTCCTCTAAGTAGTGATGTTTAAAATACCACTTAACAGTGGGTTTTCATCCCGAGGTACTTATCATTCCCAACCGAGTATGATATAAAATTTCCACTCACAACCGGTAACTAGTTTTTAATTTTAAGTTGTGCTCATCATCCCAACTAGGTATGCTGTGAATTCCACTAGATCGGTTCTTTGTATTCACACGAGCTTGTCCTTGCTGGCGTACCTGGTACTTTGTGATCCTACACGATATGAACATCTCGGTTCATTATCCTTCAGCCTAATCGCCTTCATTCATTCCAAATGAATGAGAAAGTCAAACTTTCATTTATTTTCAATTAGGTCCCTAAAGTTATTTCTCTTTAACTTTAAGTCCCTAATGCTGGTTTTTCCTCAAATTGAGTCTCGAAACTTCTAAAATTTATCATAAGACCTCAATTTATTCCATTTCACTAAAAGGGGATTAATTTCTCAAATTTCCAATTTGGTCCTTGAACTTTTACAAAATTACCATTTTGCCCTTCCTTTACAAAAATGGTAAGTTTTGCCCCAAATTTTCTAAAATTTCTCAATTGGTCCTCCAAAATTATTTTCATGCCCAATTGGCCCTCAATTTCATAAAATTTCATCTTGGTCCTTCAAATTTCGAAAATCCCCAAGTTCCCCCTCAATTTCAACTCTTCAACACTGCTGAATTTGATTTCATCAAATTGACCGATCAAACACCTCTAATTGTTGAAGTTGGAGTTGAAATTGAGTTCCTACATGTTCATACAATTCTAATGAACTTTGAAATCGTAGATTTTAACATCGGAACGAGCTCAAACGGAGCTTCACCGAAAAACAGATTGTAGAGAGACAAAGCTTCAATTTCTCACAGGTGAGGGCACGATGGTCTGAGATTTCAATCTGGACAGATAGCTCTCATCTTGAGGATTATCCTAGAATCAAGAATCACATCAATTGATGCCGAATTGAGTTAGAATTTCATCATTGAAATTCTGTCGGTTCTCTCTTTAGCACCAGCTGGAAATTGTAGATTGGAGCCGAATTGGCTTACCTTTCTGTCCTAATTTGGCCGTGGGAGGGCTGAGGAAGTGTTGGGATGGCTTGGTTTGGTCTGAGAAGGCTCAAATGGCCAATTTTAGCTTCGTCGAAATAGGCTAGCTTCGGTACGCAGGAGCTGCTTCACTGTTCCATCATGCCGGCGATTCTCGAATTGACTGGAGTTTGCTATTAGATAGTTGTCATCTCCTCAGTTCTAAAGAGCTCGACCTCTCCTTCCGAGGTTAAGAAAAATGTTCAAGTCGAAAATCTGGTTTGAGTTTCATTGGGAAATGGAGTAATACAAATAGAGAGAGAAGTATTCATGTGTGGGGAGAATGAATGGGGATGACAATATTAAATAGGAGAGATTTATTACTAGTATTAATATTGCCTAGGTATTAAATTATTTGTATTAATTCCAATAATTTAATTTAGGTATTAAATTATTAGTATTAATTACAATAATTAAATATATATTAATTTATGGATATTTATGATAAGGCGTACGTTCGCATAAAATTTTTTTACCAAAATTTCGGGTTACAAAAAGAATCATACTTCACAAGAAGTCACCCATCCTCACACTACTCTTGGGTAATCACACTTAACTTCAGAGTTCTTATGAATTCTTGTTCACCTGAACCAATTTGATTTTTCTTTTCTAATTTGTCTTATGTTTCTTTTCGAAGGTTTAATGAACTCTTTGGATCACCCGAGAGTTATAAATTCCCAAATTGCCCGTTCATAAATGACCGGATTTGTGAACCGGTTTTAAATCCTCACTTGGTTTGACCGGTTCTTTTCCCGATTTTTGTTAGCTCAAAAGGGTGGGTTTTACATGTAAACCCCGCACATTTGAGTTAAGGAAAACCGGGAAAAGAACCGGTTAAACCGAATAAGAAAACAAAACCGGTTTACATTTGGGAATAAGCAATATCAAAATTTACAACTTTCGGTTGATCCAAAGGATTTATTAAACATTGGAAAAGAAACTTAAGACAAACTAGAACATAGAAACCAAATTGGTTCAGGTGAACTAGATTCCATAAGAACTTCAAAGTTAACCATACTTACTTTAGAGTAGTGTGAGGATGGGTGACCTCCTGGGAAGTATGATTTTTTTTGTAACCCGAAATTTCAGTCAAAAATTTTTATGCAAACGTACGGATTATCATAAATAGCCATCAATTAATATATATTTAATTATTACAATTAATACCAATAATTTAATACCTAAATTAAATTATTGGAATTAATACAAATAATTTAATACCGAAATTAAATTATTGGAATTAATATCGAAATTAAATTATTGGAATTAATACCAATAATTTATGGCAATATTAAACTAGTAATAAATCTCGCCCATTTAATACACGAGTTTTACGACTATATAAAGAGGTCATCCCCATTTCATTCTCCTCACACCTGAACACTTCTCTCTCTCTCTCTCTCTCTACTGCTCCATTTCCCGGTAAAGCTCGAACCAGAGCTTCGACTTGAACAAAGGTCGGGCTCTTTAGAACCAGGGAGAAGACAGCTATCTGATAGCAAACTCCAGTCAATCCGAGAATCGTTGGAGAAGCACCGACATGATGGAATAGTGAAATAACTCTGGCGTACCGAAGCTGCCCTATTTCAGCTAAGCTGGAATCGGCCATTTCAAGCCCTCCTCAGGCCAAACCAAGCCCTCCCAACACTTCCTCAGCCTTTCCACGGCCGAATTAGGAATGAATGGTAAGCCAATTCGGCTCCCCTTTATAATTTTCGATCGGTGCTAGAGAGAGAATCGACCGAATTTCAATGACGAAATTCTAATCCAATTCCGAATCAATTGATACAATACTTGATTCTAGGATGAACCTCAGGACGAGACCTATCTGCCCAAATCGAAAGCTCGGACTATCGTGCCTTCACCGGTGAGTAATCGAAGATTTCTCTCTCTACAGTCTCTTTTCTAGCAAAGCTCTGTATGAGCTCGTTCCGACGTTAAAATCTGCGATTCAAAGTTTCTTAGAATCGTATGAACATATAAGAACTCAATTTCAACTCCAATTTCAATAATTAGAAGTGGTTGATCGGTTAATTTGATGAAATCAAATTCGGTAGTGTTGAAGAGTTGAAATTGGGGGAAAATTTGGGGATTTTTGAAATTCAAAGGGGCCAAAATACAATTTTATGAAATTGAGGGTCAATTGGGCATGAAAATAATGTTGGAGGACCAATTGAGGAATTTTGGAAATTTTGGGGAAAATTTTACCATTTTTGTGAAAGAAGGGCAAAATGGTAATTCTGGAAAAATTGGGGAACTAAATTGGAAATTTAGAAAATTAAACCCCTTTTTGGTGAAATTGAATAAATTGAGGTCCCACGATAAATTTTAAAAGTTACGGGACTCAATTTGAGGAAAAACCGACATTAGGAACTTAAATTTAAAGAGAAATAACTTTAGGGACCTAATTGCAAATAACTAAAAGTTTGGGTTTTCTCATTCATTAATGAAATGAAGGCTGTTATGCCGAGTAATAATGAACAAGGTTGTTCATATCGTGTAGAAATGTTAAATATCAGGAACGCCAGCAAGGACAAGCTCGCGAGAATACAAAGAACTAGTATAGTGGAATTCACGGCATTAACGGGTGAGTGTGTTTACTAACGTCATACCCGGTTGGGATGATGAGCACAAATTAAAGTTAAAAACCACTTACCAGTTGTGAGTGGGTTTATTAACATCATACCTGGTTAGGGATGATAAGTGCCTCGATATAAAAACCCACTATTTAGTGGTATTTTAATCATAACTACTTAGAGAAAGTGATGTGAAAGTTATGTGAAAAAACTACGTACGGATTGTAAGTAGATCATACCCAATTGGTATGATGAGACTTCCTCGAAGGAAGTTGAAAACTCGTTCATCGGTTATGAACAGAGATGTCCTTATACCGGTCGGTATGATGTACAGTAAAAACCTATTTTTGTCGGAAGTGCTCTCCCCTGACTGTGTGCCAATGCTTAAACAATTTGGGAGACCTTCTCGACGGGAGCTCAAATAGCTCTAATAGGCCGGGGGGCCTCGATTTTGGAACTTGGTGGCTAAATGCCCGATTTTGAAAATCTCGTACAGTGGGCCCAAGGCCAGTTGGCACGAGCAGGAGCTCGTAAATGAACATGATATATGTGCCATAAAACTTAATAAGTGAATTGTTTGGCCATGGTACCAAGATAGGACCGACATGCTCAGTCAACTAGCGGCGGTGCGATATGACAAGTCGACGGACTAGTCAAGACAAACAGCTGCGGGTTGAGTTGAGAGTCGGGGCCGTTGGACTAGTGGCACCACAGATTACATGGCAATATAAGAAAACATTGTTTGTGCATTAAGACGCCCATGAGGGTTTGTGATGCGTCCTAAGGGTACTGGACGACCTGGTGGCTATAAGGGCAGTTCGCCGTTCTAGGTGTATGTGCGAAATCTAGAGTAGCATGAAGCGCATGAAACCAGGGTGGGGACGGGATGAGGTCTCTGTCCTCATACGGACATGAAGAAGTGATTTCGGGATTGTGGGTAGGATATCACGTACATCCACTCATTCCCAGGGTAGAAGTGGTCGTACTTCTATCCGGGTGGCAGGAAAAGTCGCTCCGAAGCCACTAGCAGGTTCAGTAGTGATACTGACTTGCAAATGTGTGTAACCTTCATGATGAAGGATGTGTGTTGGGTGATGACAGACCGTGGTAACTAAAAAATAATGGAAAAATCCAACTTTTTAAATAATGGAATTTTTGAAAACAAAGGAGTCTGGCACACTCCATATAAATGTTTTTCTTAAAAGTTAAAAGCTTTTAAAAACCCATTCACTGAGTAGTCGTACTCACCCCCTCCCTTATATCTCTTTCAGTAAATCCCGGAAAGCCTCCCCTTAAATACTGTCAACTAAGATGCCTGTAAGACAGGTATGTAAAGTTTTAAATTTTATACAGTTTTGATTATGCTATTCCAGGAAAAAGGTACAAGTTAAAGGACGCCTTACTCTTTACGGTTTATGATAAGGGGAAACCCTTTAATAAACCGGGAGAGTGGCGGGTTGATCACGGGGATCCAACCAAACCGGGTCGGGGCATGACATTACAACTTCTGACAAAATATGTTTTCAATTGTCCATTATACCAACCAGGTATAAGGACATCTCCGCTCATAACCGATGAACGGGTTTTCAACTTCCTTCGAGAAAGTTTCATCTTACCAACCGGTATGATCTACTTACAACTGATAAATAGTTTTTCCGTATGATTTTCACATCACTCCTCTAAGTTGTGATGTTTAAAATACCGCTTGGTAGTGGGTTTTCATTTCAAGGTACTTATCATCCCCAACCAGGTATGATATAAAATCTCACTCACAACCGGTAAGTGGTTTTTAACTTTAAATTGTGCTCATCATCCCAACCAGGTATGACATTAGTAAGCCCACTCACATTGACTTCTAATTTATAAAAGGTGCTAATCATCCCAACTGGGTATGTTGTGAATAACCCACTCACCCATTAATGTAGTGAATTCCACTAGACCGGTTCTTTGTATTCACGCGAGCTTATCCTTGTCGGCGTTCCTGGTACTTCATATTCCTACATGATATAAACATCTCGATTCATTATCCTTCAGCCAAATAGCCTTCATTCATTCCAAATGAATGAGAAAACTGAACTTTCTATTTATTTGCAATTAGGTCCCTAAAGTTATTTTTCTTCAACTTTAAGTCCCAAATGTTGGTTTTTCTTCAAATTTAGTCCCAAGACTTTTAAATTTCCACTTGGGGCCTCAATTTATTCAATTTTACAAAAAGGGGTTTAAATTTCACAAATTTCCAATTTGATCCATCAACTTTTCCAAAATTACCATTTTGCCCTTCCGTTACAAAAATGGTAAATTTTATCCCAAAAATTCTAAAATTCCTCAATTCACCCTCTATCATTCTTATCATGCCCAATTGATCCTCAATTTTATAAAATTGCATTATGGTCCTTCAAATTTTGAAAACCCCTAATTTTCCCCAAAATTTCCCTCAATTTCAACTTTTTAACACAACCGAATTTGATTTCATCAAATTGACCAATCAAACACTTCTAATTGTTGAAATTGAAGATGAAATTGAGTTTCTAAATGTTCATACCATTCAATAGAACTTTGAATCGTAAGTTTTAATGCCAGAACAAGCTCAAACAAAGCTCCATCGGAAAACAGACTATAGAGAGAGAAAGCTTCAAAAGCTTACCGTCTAGGACACGATGGTCCAAGCTTTCAATCTAGGCAGATAGCTCTCATCATGAGGTTTATCCTAGAATCAAGAATTGCATCAATTGATGCCAAATTGAGTTAGAATTTCATCATCGAAATTCTATCGGTTCTCTCTCTAGCACCGGTCGGAAATTGCAGAGGGGAGCCAAATTGGCTTACCTTTCCATCCTAATTCGGTTGTGGGAGGGCTGAGTAAGTGTTGGGAGGGCTTGGTTTTGCCTGAGGAGGGTTCAAAATGGCCAATTTCAGCTCAGCCGAAATAGGGCAACTTCGGTCCACCGAAGCTACTTCATTATCCCATCACACTAGTGCTTCTCCGGTGACCCTCGGAGCAAACGGAGACTACAAGCATGCAACTGACTTCTCCCCAATTCTAAAGAGTCTGACCTCGCCTTCCGAGATTAAGATAAATGCTCAAGTCAAAGCTCTGGTTCGAGCTTCACCAAGAAATGGAGTAGTAGAAAGAGGGAGAAGTGTTCAGGTGTGAGAAGAATGAATGGAGATGAGCTCTTTATATAAGTGTAAAATTGTGTATTAAATGGGAGAGATTTGTTACTGTATTAATATTGCCATAAATTATTGGTATTAATTCCAATAATTTAATTTAGGTATTAAGTTATTATTATTAATTCTAATAATTTAATTTAGGTATTAAATTATTGGTATCAATTCTAATAATTATATATATATATATATATATATTAATTTATGGCTATTTATAATAGGATAAAAAAATTTTGACCGAAATTTCGAGTTACAAAAAAAAACTTCTAGGAGGTCACCCATCCTCGCACTACTCTCATGCAAGCATGCTTAACTTTGGTGTTCTGATAGTATCTAGTTCATCTAAACTGATCTAGTTTTTCTCTTCTAATTTGTCTTAAGGTTCTTTTCCAAGGTTTTATGAATTTCTTTGTGTCATAAGGGAGTTGAAATTTCTCTAATTTGCCCGTTCCCCAATAAACGGGTTTGTGAACTGATTCGGTTTTCTTACTTGGTTTCACTGGTTCTTTTCCTAGTTTTTCTTAACTCAAAAGGACAGGGTTTACACCACTCCTTTCCTTGTGAGACGAGTCAACGGGGCAGCTATTTTAGAAAAATCATGCACAAACCGTTTATAATATCCTACCAATCCTAAGAAATTGCGTATCTTAGAGGGATTCTTGGGTGCCTTCCAATCGAATATGGCTTCCATCTTTGTTGGGTCTACCTTAACTCCATCTTTGGACACTATGTGCCCTAAGAACCCTACCTCCTGCAACCAGTACTCGCACATGGAGAATTTTGCATATAAGCAATTATTTTATAGTGTCTCCAAGGTAATAGTTAGATGTTATTTGTGCTCCAGCCTAGTTCGTGAGTATATAAGTATGTCATCTATAAATACTATCATGAACTTGTCCTAGTGTAACTGGAACACTCGGTTCATCAAATCCATGAATGTTGTAGGGACATTCGTCAAGAAAACTGAGGCCTCTGGCCTAACTGAGCTATTCTAGCTCCCGTCAAGATGATATCCCAAATAGTTTAAGCAATGGCACATAGTCAAGGGAGAATAATTCTGACAAAAGTAACTTTTTCACTTCATCACACCAACTAGGTATGATTATCTCTACTTACAACCATTAAGTAGGTTTTCTTTTCATAAAAGTAAGCTCATCATCCCAACCAAATATGATGTGATTAATCCCACTCACCCGATGATCGTGACGTATTTGTCTCTAGTCGGTTCCTGACTCCACGCTAGTTTTTCCTTGCTGGCTTTGCAATTTCTCATATTCCTACACGATTTGGGCATCCTTATCAATTAAGGTTTGGCATAATAGCCATCGCCTTCTCACATATGAGCGACTAGGCTCAAAATTGTTAATTAATTGCATTTAGGTCCCTAAAGTTCATTTTCCTTAACTTTAGGTCCTGATTGCCAACTTTTCCCCAAATTGAGTCCCAAGTTTTCCAAAATTCCCTTTGAGTCCTCAATTTACTCAAAATTGTTTATGCGGTTAAGTTTTTCCAACTTTTCAATTTGGTCCCCAACTTTTCAAAAATTATAACTTTTCCCCTATTTTCCAAAAATGGCAATTTTACCCCAAATGTTTCACAAATTGACCAACTGGTCCTCCAACATCTTTTTCATGGCCAATTGAACTTCAATTTTGGTAAATTGTAAAGAGGTCATCAATTTTTCGAAATCCATAATTTTCCCCAAAATTTTACCCCAATTTCTCCACTTCAAACTAACTGAATTTGATTTCTTCAAATTGGCCATTCAATTGGGGTTAATTGCTACAATTGAAGGTATGGACCAGTTCCTACACTTTCATATGATTCAATTGAGCTTTGAACTACATCATTTGTGTAAACCCCACACATTTGAGTAAAGGAAAACCGGGAAAAGAACCGGTCAAACTAAATAAGAAAACCAAATCGGTTTACATTTGGGAATAAGCAATATTAAAATTTACAACTTTCAGGTGATCCAAAGGGTTCATTAAACATTGGAAAAGAAACTTAAAACAAAATAGAAAACAAAAACCAAATTGGTTCAGGTGAACTAGATTCCATAAGAACTTCAAAGCTAAGCGTGCTTACCTGAGAGTAGTGTGAGGATGGGTGACCTCCTGGGAAGTAGGGTTTTACAACTATATAAAGAGGTCATCCCCATTTCATTCTCCTCACACCAGAACACTTCTCTCTCTCTCACTACTGCTCCATTTCCCAGTAAAGCTCGAACCAAAGCTTCGACTTGAACAAAGGTCGGGCTCTTTAGAACCGGGGAGAAGATAGCTATCTGATAGCAAACTCCAGTCAATACGAGAATTGTTGGAGAAGCGTCTGCGTGATAGAATAGTGAAGCAGCTCCAGCGGACCAAAGCTGCCCTATTTTGGTCAAGCTGAAATCAGCCATTTCAAGCCCTGCTCAGGCCAATCCAAGCCCTCTCAACACTTCCTCAGCCTTTCCACGGCCGAATTAGGACCGAAAGGTAAGTCAATTCGGCTCCCCTTTATAATTTTCGATTGGTGCTAGAGAGAGAGTCCACCGAATTTCAATTACGAAATTCTAATCCAATTCCACATCAATTGATGCGATTCTTGATTCTAGGATGAACCTCAGGATGAGAGCTATCTGTCCAGATCGAAAGCTCAAACCGTCGTGCCTTCACCGGTGAGTAATCGAAGCTTTCTCTCTCTATAGTTCATTTTCCGGCGAAGCTCCGTTTGAGCTTGTCCCGACATTAAAACTTGTGATTCACATTTTTGAAGAATCGTATGAACATGTAGAAACTCAATTTCAACTTCAATTTCAACAATTAGAAACATTTGATAGGTCAATTTGATGAAATAAAATTCGACTGTGTTAAGAAGTTTGAATTGGGGGAAAATTGGGGATTTTCAAAATTTGAAGGACCAAAATGAAATTTTATGAAATTGAGGGTCAATTGGGTATGAAAATAATGTTAGAGGACCAATTGAGAAATTTAGATATTTTTCGGGCAAAAATTACCATTTTTGTAAAGGAAGGGCAAAATGGTAATTTTGGAAAAGTTGGAGGACCAAATTGGAAATTTGGGAAATTAAACCCCTTTTTGTGAAATGGAATAAATTGAGACCCTACGATAAATTTTAGAAGTTTTGGGACTCAATTTGAGGAAAAACCGGTATTTGGGACTTAAAGTTAAAGAGAAATAACTTTAGGGACCTAATTGCAAATAAATGTAAGTTTGACTTTCTCATTCATCTGGAATGAATGAAGGCGATTAGGCCGAAGGATAATGAACCAAGATGTTCATATCGTGTAGGAACGTGAAATACCGGGAATGCTAGCAAGGACAAGCTCGCGTGAATACAAAGAACCAGTCTAGTGGAATTCACGGCATTAATGGGTGAGTGGGTTTACTAACATCATACCCGGTTGGGGATGATAAGTGCCTTGATATAAAAATCCACTATTTAGTGGTATCTTAATCATCACTACTTAGAGAAAGTGATGTGAAAATTATGCGAAAAAACTACTTACGGGTTGTAAGTAGATCATACCCGATTGGTATGATGACACTTCCTCGAAGGAAGTTGAAAACCTGTTCATCGGTTATGAACGGAGATGTCCTTATATCGGTCGGTATGATGGACAGTAAAAACCTATTTTTGTTGGAAGTGCTCTCCCCTGACTATGTGCCAATGCTTAAACAATTTGGGAGACCTTCTCGACGGGAGCTTGAATAGCTCTAATAGGCCGGGGGCCTTAATTTTGGAACTTGGGGGCTAAATGCCCGATTTTGAAAATCTCGTACAGTGGGCCCAAGGCCAGTTGGAACGAGCAGGAGCTCGTAAATGAACATGATATATGTGCCATAAAACTTAAGAAGTGAATTGTTTGGCCATGGTACCAAGATAGGACCGACATACTCAGTCAACTAGCGAAAAGCGACATGACAGGTCGACGGACTAGTCAAGACAAACAGCTGTGGGTTGAGTTGAGAGTCGGGGCCGTTGGACTAGTGGCACCATAGATTACATGGCAATATAAGAAAACATTGTTTGTGTGTGCACTGTGAGTACGGGATCTTCAAGACGCCCATGAGGGGTAGTGATGCGTCCTAAGGGCACTGGACGACCTGGTGGCTATAAGGGCAGTTCGTCGTTTCAGGTGTCTGTGCGAAATTTGGAGTAGCACAAAGCGCATGAGACCGGGGTGGGGACAGGATGAGGTCTCTGTCCTCATACGGACACGAAGAAGTGATTTCGGAATTGTGGGTCGGATGTCACGTACATCCACTCATTCCTAGGGTAGAAGTGGTCGTACTTCTATCCGGGTGGTAGGAAAAGTCACTCTGAAGCCACTAGCGGGTTCAGTAGTGATACTGACTTGCGAATGTGTGTAACTTTCATGATGAAGGATGTGTGTTGGGTGATGACACACCGTGGTAACTAAGAAATAATGGAAAAACCTGAATTTTTAAATGAAGGGATTTTTTAAAACAAAGGAGTCTAGCACACTCCATATAAATGTTTTTCTTAAAAGTTAAAAGCTTTTAAAAACCCATTCACTAAGTAGTCGTACTCACCCCCTCCCTTATATCCCTTTCAGGAAATCCTGTAAAGCCTCCCCTTAAAGACCGTCAACTAAGATGCTTGTAAGACAGGTATGCAAAGTTTTAAATTTCATGCAGTTTTGATTATGCTATTCCAGGAAAAAGGTGCAAATTAAAGGACGCCTTACTCTTTACGGTTTACAATAAGGGGAAACCCTTTAATAAACCGGGAGAGTGGCGGGTTGATCACGGGGATACGACCAAACTGGGTCGGGGCGTGATAATTTGGGTCTGAATTGAGCTCAAACGGAGATTCACCGAAAAACTATACGTAGAGAGAGTAAGCTTCGAAAGCTTACAATCAAAGGTGCGATAGTTCAAGCTCTCGATCTAGGAAGGTAGCTCTTGTCTTGAGGTTCCTTCTTGGATCAAGAATTGCTACAATTGACATCGAATCGAAGAAGAATTCTATCAATAATAATTTAGCATTTTCTCTCTCTAACATCGATCTACAACGACTAAGTAAGGTCGAATTGGCTTACCTTTCATCTTCGTTGAGGTTTTACGAGGGTTGTAGGTGTGTTGGGGAGGCTCGGTTTGGCTGGCGAGGGCTGAATTTAGCCAAATTCAGCTAGGCCAAAATAGGGCAGTTTCGATTCGTCGGAGCTAGTTCACTATTTCATTCAGTCGGCGCTTCTCCGGCGGTCCTCGAGTCGAAAGGAAGATGCTAACAGGTAGTTGACTTCCCCCGAAGTCTATAGGACCCAACCTTGCCTTCTGAGGCTAACAAAAATGCCTATATTGGAGCTCTGGTTCGAGCTTCATTAGAAAATGGAGTAGATGAGAAAGAATGGAGATTTCAAATGTTTGGAGGATGAATGGAGAGGGGCTCTTTATACAGAAAGCTTAGGGACTTCTTGGTCGTCCGACAGGTGCCATAATGGCAGTCATTCATTACTTGATACTCCTTGGCCGGAGACTTTTAATCTTAACCGAAATTTATAGAGGGAAGCCAAATTGGCTTACCTTTCCACTCTAATTTAATTGTAGGAGGGTTGTGGAAGTGTTGGAAGGGCTTGGTTTGGCTTGAGAAGGGCTCAAATTGGCTAATTTTAGATAGACCAAAATAAGGTAGCTTCGGTCCGCTGGAGTTGCTTCACTAATCTATCACGCTGACATTTCTCCAGCGACACTCAGAGCAAATGGAGACAACAAGCATGTAGCTGACTTCTCCCCAAATCCAAAGAACCCGTCCATGCTTTCTTTGGCTCAGAAAAATGCCCAAGTCGGAGCTCTAGTTTGAGCTTCACTAGAAAATGTAGCAATTAAGAGAGAATGGAGTTTTCAAGTGTGAGGATGATGAATGAGGAGGGGCTCTTTATATAGGAAGCTCGGGGACTTCTTAGCCGTCCGACTAGGGCCTTAATGGCGGTCATTAATTGCCTGAAACTCCCTGGTCAGAGACTTTTCATCTTCCAGCACTGGCCAATTTTTTGGCGAGTGAACAGTGATGTCATCTGAAGGAAGAAGACGAGAATGTTCCGAACTGGACCGGACCGGTCCGAACCGGGTTCAATGCTTAAACGTGAGGGTTTAGGATCGATTCAATCAAGTTTTTCAAAATTAAAATTTTCTAAATTCATTATCTATCCAATGGTGGCCTTAATTCTCCAATTTGAATTTTTTAAGCCACCTAGAAAAATGAATTTAGCATTTGGTTCAATAGTGGTTCAAACCGGTTCAAATCGGTTCGGATCCAGTTCACTTGAACCGGTTTGGTTTTCATCCCCAATTCATCCTAAAGTCCTTTTTCATGACTTTTATGACTCTTTAGGTCACTCAAGATCCAAAAAATTTTTTATTTGCCCTTTCTCTATCGGTTTTGGTTCATAAACTGACTTGGTTCAATCCAGCTCGGATCCGGTTCACCTAAACTAGTCTGGTTTCCTCTCCTAAATTGACCTAAGGTCCTTTTACAAGGTTTTATGAACCATTTGGGTCACTCAGGAATTGTAAATCTTCCACCCTTGATAGACTATGAGAGTGGCGGGTTGTTCACGAGGATCCGACCAAAATGGGTTGGGGTATGACAAATTGAGTGGTATTAGAGCCTGTTTCCTCGAATGCATTATCAAGACTATATAACATAGTAACTAAGATGAATAAAATTTATAGATGGCTCACAAGAGAGGAACCAAGAAAACTAGGACTAACACTACTCAACACTTTGTCTTTGTAGGAAGACCACCCTACAAAGCTCTCCAATACCCGAGGTATAGTAGATGTCCCAAAGAACCAAGAAATAGTAGGAGGAAGTATCCAGGAGGATGGTGCTAGAACCTGTTGAGGTCACTACCCCAAGTACGAAGGGAGCCAAGCCTAAAGGTAGGGACACCAACTAGGGCTTATAACCTTACCAAGGAGGACGCTTATCAATAACCCTATAGCCCTCTATCGATTTCATAACCACCTTTTGGTAATAGGGTTAAGACCCCAACATTTTGTACTCCTTCTCCATTAATGAAGAATTCCAAGTTCTTAAAATCATGTCTCTCAAAAAACAATGATGTGAGCTTGCGCCTCAATTGTAGGAAGATTGCCCCAAGAAAAGTAACCAAACAAATCACGTTCCCTTAGACACCACAGAGGGGAGAATCCCATCCCAAATAAGGAAATGAACTAAGGGACTAAGGAGTCTAGGAGAACTCTTGTAGTAACTACTGGGCAAGAAAATGACCTGTTACAAGGTGATGACAATAGGAACACTACTTGAGAAAGTGCTCAACACTACTAAGGACAGGTATCAAGATAACTTGTTATAGGTGTAAGGGAAATGAGTCTTGAAGTAAATGATTGTCCCACACCACAAAGATTTAGAGTAATACTTTCTAAGAACAACGCCTCCACAACTACATGAAACCAAAAGGATACCACCCCAAGAAGCACGACTCTTGCTTAGAATTTTAACCACACCCAAGAGAAAGCTCTTCAAGATCCTAGCGTAGTGGCGGGTACTTCCCGACCCAATCTCCCTTTAAGAAAAACTAAATCCCCAAGTTGCTAATCCTATTTCAAATGTAAATTTTGAATTCCTAAAACTTTTCTATCCCTCAATGATGGTGCAATGGTGTGCCTCAACTACATGAGAAAGGAAAAAGTATTGAAGGTAAGACCTCGATAAACCACAAACAGAACAAAGGGTAAATGAAGAGAATTCTTCCTTAAAAAGAAATTTCCAGTCATCTGGGAGCAAGGAAGGAAGCACCTCCACAAGATAATACAAGTCGAGCATTAGTCGGCAAATGGGTTGTATCGGGATGGTAAGTGCAGCCTGCATTGGAAAAAGCAAAGAAGCCAAATAGGAGTTTCATACTAATATAGCGGAAAGAAGCAAATTGTAACAACAAGATAGTCAAGGAGAATAAATGATGCCCTAAGAAGGACATGGAAGTAGTAAGTACTACACCCTAAAAAGGGCAATAGGATAGACATTAAGGACAAAAAGACTCGAGAGACAACTGTGATAAAATAATTAGACAAGGAGAATAGTAGGGATGAGGCAGTTAACGAACTAACCCTCGTGAAGGTCATAAATTTAAAACTCCAACAAAGAAGGGAGAGGTGGAAAGGCCAAACATTTGGGAAATGAGGATGAAGGAAATCCTTAAAGAGATCAATGGCCAAGACCAAATTAATAACCAAAAGCCATGAGAAGGTTAAGTAAGCCTCTCGCAGGATGATCAAGAGATCTTGAAATAAGGAGGATGTGAGCTCTCCCTAAAAGAAATAGACGTGTATAGGGGTACAAGTGAGAATGAGGATAGGGTACAAGAGGTGTGCCCACAAGGTTTCAAGAATAAAGGTAAACAGGAGAGGGTGACATCAAAGGATGTCATTGAAAGTTAGGTGCCCTCAAGGGCGAATGAAAAAGGAATTTCGGGAGAAAAGGGTAAGAATCCTCCTAAGGAAGGAAACCCTGTAGAGGGATACATGTCCCAACTAAGGAGTAATGGAACCAAATGACGAGGGGTGAGGAGATGAACTTGCAAATGAAGTGCATGCTAAGGTGAAAGAACCAAGAGAAGCATACTAAGAGGACCCACAGAGTAAGTTGAACCCAAGGAACGGGTAGGTAGGAAGATAGCATCAATAGATGTCGTGACGAGTAAGAATGAGTAAACTACCCATATTAAGGAAATAAAGGAAAGAACGTCCAAGAAACCTTGGGGAACTAAGCCTTCCAAATAAGAATTGGTTAAGGGGGAACAACCACTAATATCAAGACGGGTTGTGGTCCACACTCGCATAATGGAGCCTAAAGAGTGGACGGCTGGGCATAGTGTGGAGTACACAAAATAAGACCTATAAACCCCGCCCTTTTTAAAGTTAAGGAAACTGGGAAAAGAACCGGTCAAACCGAGTGAGAAAATCGAACTGGTTCACAAACCCGATCATTAGAGAATGGGTAATTATCTAAACCGCGAGGAGTAAGGCGTCCTTCTACCTGTCTTTCCTAGAATAGCATTATATAAAACTAAGTATTTTAAAATAGATATACCTTGTCTTGTTCCAAATTAGTAAGGCCTTTAAGGAGGGTCTTTCTTTGGTTACTAGAAAGGGGTAAAAAGTGAGGGGTAAGTTCTACAACTCAGTGAGCGGGTGTTGGGAATAAGTTTTCAAGAAATAGCTTTATTCAAAGTGTGCCAAGATGTTCATTCCTTTAAGAAGGATCTTTCCTCAAGTTCTTGTTTTCAAAACCTTTTTCCCGTTTCCTTATTATGTGTGTTTAGCAACCAACACACGCCCTTCATTAGGAAGGGTAACACACATTCACAGGTGCAGCCAATCCACTTCATCCACATGTGGTTTGAAGCATCTTTGCTGGCCACCAAGATAGAAGTTCTTCCACTTCTACCTTGGGTCTGAGTGAATGTTCTCGACATCCGACCCTCAGATCCGAATACCACTCCATGTTCGTATGAGGACAAAGACCTTATCCTGGTCTTGTGCATATGAAGCCCAAACACAGTAGCTTTAGGAAGCCTAAACTCAGTAGCTTTGTGGAGTCCAAAAACAGTAACTCTATGGAGTACAAACACAGTAACTCTATGACTAACTAGTATGACGAGAAACCCAAACATAATATCTTCTCCTTCCCTTATCACCACCATATTGTCCAGCAGACCTTGGAACCCATCACTACCCCCTAGGGTGTCTTGATGGTCCCATACCACAAGTGCATGCACAAATAATAGTTTTTATTTTTTTAGCTATTCTCTTTGGTGTTGATGGTCTGATGGCTCTGACCCTCAACTCAACCTACAGCTGTTTGTTTAGGACGGTCCATCGACCTGGCCCTGATGTACTGTTGCTAGCCCATCAAGTATTGTCGGTTCTCACTCGATACCATGGTGAAATCACATACACAATTTCATTAGAAATTTCATAGCTTTCATTTATTCAATCTTGTTTAAAAGCTCCTACTCATGCCCACTAGCCTTGGGCCCACTGTACATGATTTTCCAAAACTGGCATTTAGCCCCATGAGTTCAAAAATCGAGGCCTCTAATCTATCTCAGTTATTCTAGCTCCCATCAAGAAGGTCTTCCCAATACTTTAAGTAATAGCACACAATCAAGGGAGAACACTTCTGACAAAAGTATATTTTCCAGTTCATCACACCTACCGGGTGGCATGACATCTCCACTTATAATTGGTAAACAGGTTTATCATTTCCTTAAGGAAGTTTGTCATACCAAACAGGTATGATCATCTCTACTTACAACCAGTAAGTAGATTTTCTTTTCATAAAAGTAAACTCATCATTCCAACCAGGTATGATGTGATTAAGACCACTCACCCGATAATCGTGACGTATTCGTCTCTAGTCGATTCCCGACTCTACGCTAATTTTTCCTTGCTGGAGTTCTGATCTCTCGTGTTCCTACACGATTTGGGCATCCTTATCAATTAATATTTGGTCATTTTCCCACGTATGAGCGACTAGGCTCAAAATTGTTAATTAATTGCATTTAGGCACCTAAAGTTCATTTTCCTTAACTTTAGGTCCCCAATGCCAACTTTTCCCCAAATTGAGTCCCAAGTCTTCCAAAATTCCCTTTGAGTCCTCAATTTACTCAAAATTGCATATGAGGCTCAAGTTTTTCCAACTTTCCAATTTGGTCCCTAACTTTTCAAACTTATCATTTTGCCCCTACTTTCCAAAAATGTCAATTTGACCCCAAATGTTTCAAAAATTGACCAATTGGTCCTCCAACATCTTTTTCATGGCCAATTGACCTTCAATTTTGGAATATTGCAAAGAGGTCCCTCAATTTTTTGAAATCCCCAATTTTCCCCAAATATTTCCCCTAATTTCTTCCCTTCAAACTAACAAAATTTGATTTCTTCAAATTGGCCATTCAATAAAGGTTAATTGCTCCAATTGAAGATATGCAGCAGTTCCTACACTTCCATACAATTTAATTGAGATATGAACCGCATCATTTGGGTCCAAATTGAGTTCAAACAAAGCTTTGCTGGAAAACTGTACGTAGAGAGAGAAAGCTTCGAAAGATTACTATCGGAGGTATGGCGGTCCAAACTCTCGATTGGGGAAGGTAGCTCTTGTTCTGAGATTCCTTCTACGATCAAGAATTGCTACAATTGATATCAAATCAAAGAAGAATTCTATCAGTAAAGTTTAGCACATTCTCTCTCTAACTCCGATCTGCAACGATTAAGGAATGTTGAATTGGCTTACCTTTCAGCTCCGTTGAGGTCGTATGAGGGCTGTGGGGTGTTGGGGAGGCTCGGTTTGGCCGGAGAAGGGCTGAATTTGGCCGAATTTAGCTCGGCCAAAACAGGGCAGCTTCAATTAATCAGAGCTGCTTCACTGTTTGATTCCGCCGGAGCTTCTTTGGCGGTCATCGGGTCGAAAGGAAGATGCTATCAGGTAGTTGACTTCCCCTAGAGTCTATAGGACCCAACCTTTCCTTCTGAGACTAAGAAAAATGCCTATATTGTAGCTCTGGTTCGAGCTTCGCTGAAAAATGGAGCAATTGAGAGAGAATGGAGATTTCAGGTGTGTAGCAGATGAATGGAAAGGAGCTCTTTATATAGGGAGCTCGGAGACCCTCTGCCCAACTTTCTTTTTTGGTCGAGCTTATCCTCGCCCTGAAACAACTTGATTGGAGTTGTTTTTCCTTCATCGGCATTATCAATTTCTGCATTGAATGAATAGTGTTGTCATTTGGAGAAAGAAGATGACACTGTTCTGAACCGGACCAGACCGGCCCAACTAGTTCAATGTGTAAATCGGCCGATTCAGGCCAGATTTAACCAATTTTCTAAAAATTAAAAGTTCTAAATTCATCTCAATTCATTCTCCATCTAATGATGGCTTCAATTCCCAAATTTGATCATTTTAAGCCACCAAGAAAAATGAATTTATAAATTGATTCAAGTATGGTTAAAACTAGTTCAATTTGGTTCAATCTAGTTCACCCTGAATCGGTCTGGTTTTCTCTTCCCATTTGTCCCAAGGTTTTTTTCCATGCCTTTTATGGCTCTTTGAGTCACTTGGGATTTGTCAATTTTCCATTTTACCCTTTCTCTATCGGTTAAGGTCCATGAACCGGCTCGATTTTTCTCGTTTGAATTGACCAGTTTTTTTTTTCAGTTTTCTTACCTATAAAGGGACAGGGTTTACACATTTTCTACATTTATGAACAGTGCTATCAACCTAAGCAAGAAGATGACACTATTTTGAATTGGACCGGTCTGACGGGGTTCAATGCGTAAATTGGCTAGTTCAGGCTTGATTCGACCAATTTTCTCAAAATTAGAACTTTCTAAATTAATCTAAATTCATTCTACATCTAATGTCTTCAATTCCCTAATTTTATCATTTTAAGCCACCAAGAAAAATGAATTTAGAAACCTGTTCAAGTTTGGTTCAAACCAGTTCAATCCGGTTCATGTCCGGTTCGCCCTAAACCGGTCTAGTTTTCTCTTCCCATTTGTCCCAAGGTTCTTTTCATTAACTATAAAGGGACGGGGTTTATGAAAATTTGAACGATTCCAAGTGGTAAATCAAGATAAAAATAATAATGGAAATAGATCAAGAACCAAATTAGATGGGAGAATCGGGCCGGTTCAGGGTAAATTCGACTAGAACTAGATCAAACCGGATTGAACTTGGAAGAAATGATTCAAAGATTCATTTTTCTATGTGACTTAAAAATATCAATTTGGGAAATTGAAGTCACCTGTAAAACCCGCCCTTTTGAGCTAAGGAAAACCGGGAAAAAGAACCGGTCAAACCAAGTGAGGATACAGAATCGGTTCACAAACCCAATCATTTGTGAATGGGCAATTTGAGAATTTACAACTCTCAAGTGATCCAAAGAGTTCATAATACCATGGAAAAGAACCTTAGGATGAATTGGAAGAGAAATACCAGACCGGTTTAGATGAACCGAATCCAACTAGATTGAACCGGTTTATGAACCGAGTCGGTTCAAGAACCGAAACCAATAGAGAATGGGAAAATCAAAGAAATTCAACTCCCTTGTGCCCCAAAGAAATTTATAAACCTTGGGAAGGAACCTTAGAATAAAGTGGGAGAAAAAAACCAGATCAGTTCAGGTGAACCGAATCGAATCGGTTTAAAGACCAAGTCGATTTATGAACCGGAATTGATAAAGAGATGGTAAACTAGGAATCTTATGGACCCTAAGTGACCCAAGGAATCACAAAAGACATGGAAATAGACTTGTGAAGGAATTGGGGATGAAAACCAAACCGGTTTAGGTGAACCAGATCCGAACCTGTTCGGACCGATTTAAACCACTAATGAACTGAATCCTAAATTTATTTTTCTAGGTGGCTTAAATGATTCAAATTAGAGATTTGAGGCCACCATTGGATAAAGAATGAATTTAGATGAATTTAGAAATTTTTAGATTTGAAAAACTCGGTCGAATGAGGGGTGAACCGGCCAGTTTAAGCTTTGAACCCGGTTTATACCGGTCCAATCCGGTTCGGAACAGTGTCATCTTCTTCCTCAGGATGACAGCACTATTCACTCGCCGGGAAACTAAAGAAACGCCAGTGAAGAAGAAACGCCTCCGTTTGGTACGTTTCAGGTCATCAATTCCTGTTATAATGATGCCAAATGGACGGCCAACGGGTCCCCGAGCTCCCTATATAAAGAGCCCCTCTTCATTCGTTCTCTCCACACCTGAAAAGCTCACTCTCTCTTAGTTGCTTAGTTTTCCAGTGAAGCTCAAACCAGAGCTCCGATATAGGGTCAATTCTGATCCAAAGAAGGTGAGGTCGGGTTCATTAGAACTGGGGAGAAGTTAGCTACACAGTGGTAGCATCCGTTCGTCCTAAGAGTCGTCGGAGAAGCGCCGGTGTGATCAAACAGTGAAGCAGCTCCGGCGGATCGAAGCTGCCCTGTTTCGGCCAAGTTGAAATCGGCTAATTCGAGCCCTCCTCAGGCCAAACCAAGCTCTCCCGACACTCCTCAGTCTTCCATGGCCAAATTAGGATCGAAAGGTAAGCCAATTCGACTCCCCTTTACAATTTCAGATCATTGTTAGAGAGAGAGTCGGTCAAATTTCAATGAAGAAATTCTAATCCAATTCGACATCAATTAATGTCATTCTTGATCCTAGGAAAAATCTCTAGAGGAGAGCTACCTGCCCATATAGAGAGCTTCGACTGCCGCACCCTCACTAGTAAGAAATCGAAGCTTTCTCTCTCTACAGTCTATTTTCCAGCGAAGCTTCGTTTGAGCTCATTCCGGCGTTAAAATCTACTATTCAAAGTTCCTTAGAATCGTATTAACATGTAGGAACTCAATTTCAATTCCAATTTCAACAATTAGAGCTGTTTGATCGATCAATTTGATGAAATTAAATTCGGTAGTGTTGAATAGTTGAAATTGGGGAAATTTTGGAAAATTTTGGGGATTTTTGAAATTTTGAAGGACCAAAATGTAATTTTCAAAAATTGAGGGTAGATTAGTAATGATAAGAATATTAGAGGGCCAATTGAAAAATTTTAGAATTTTGGGGGCAAAATTTACCATTTTTCTAAAGAAGGGGCAAAATGGTAATTTTGGGAAAATTGAAGGACCAAATTGGAAATTTGGGAAATTAAACCCCTTTTTGTGAAATCAAATGATTTGAAGTCCTAAGATAAATTTTAGAAGTTTCGGGACTCGAATTTAGGAAAAACCTGGCAATATGAACTTAAAGTTAAAGAAAAATAACTTTAGGGTCCTAATTGCAAATATATGTAAAGTTGGGTTTTATCATTAATTTGGAACGAATGAGGGCTATTAGGCCAAATAATAATGAACAATTATGTTCATTTTGTGTAAGAGAACAAGACATCAGTAATGCCAGTCGAGGTTCAGCTTTCTAAGAACGGAACCCGACTAAGTGGAATTTCACTGCACTATCAGGTGAGTAGGATTATGTATCACACCCAGTTAGAGATAATGAGTACCTCAACATAAAAACCCACTGTTTAGTGGTAATTTTAATTATCACTACTTAGAGAAGATGATGTGAAAGTTATGCGAAAAAACTAATTACGGGTTGTAAGTAAATTATATCCGGTTGGTATGATGAGATTTTCTCGAATGAAGTTGAAAACCCGTTCATCGGTTATGAACGGAGATGCCCTTATATCGGTTGGTATAATGGATAGTGGAAACTTATTTTGTCAGAAGTGTTCTTCTCTAACTATGTGTTAATGCTTAAACTATTTGGTAGATTTTTTTTACGGGAGCTTGAATAGCTCTTATAGGCCGGGGGCCTCAATTTTAGAACTTGTGAGCTAAATGCCCAATTTTGGAAAATATCGTGGACCCAAGACCAGTTAGCACGAGTAAGAGCTTATAAACGAAAATAATATATATATATATATATACTACAATGCTATTAAATTATTTAAAATGTTTAATTTATTTTGCTTAATAATAAGCTTATGAAGCTTAAATGTGATTTTAAAGTTAGATTATTATTTTAAATATTCTAACGTTCATTAGATTTTGTATTATATTATATATCATTTTATCATTCAATAATTAATTTTATTTTGATGGAATTGAGCAAACTTACCGTCCCTACACGGGTTGACCCATCAAGGATGCAAGTATGAAGATATTTGCCAAGCCATCTTATCATCTCTATCTCGGATTCCTTCTGAGTCAAACGATTTCCATTAATTGGTCGAATGGGTCCTCACGTCTCTCCATAGAATATAAACATGCATACAGTTGGCGCTTCATGGTCCTACAGGCCATTATTCAAAGATGAAGGCGAGGAGAGCATGCGGAGAAAGTGGAGGGACTCCTTATTGGGCCGGGTATCTCTATGTACACTTGACACAATTCAGCTGCAATTGTACTATTAGACACCTACATTTTATTATTAAAAATAATTATGATTAAGAAAATTATTATATTTAATAAAATAAATAAATATTTTAAATTTATAAGAAAATAATATAACACTATTTATGAATTTAAATATTTAAATAAATTTAAGTTCATATATAAATAAAATAATTTATAATATTATATCATACTTATTTTATTCACACATCATTTGTGATCAAAATATTATTTATTAACGTTATTCCTAATAATACGAAAATGAAAAAAAATCAAACATGAATTATAAATAATTGTTAAGTGCCTACTTAATTATAAGTAACATGGGTATCACTATTTTATATAAAAGTAATTATTGAGAAAATTGAGCTAATATTTATTAAAATAGATTAATATTATTAACTTATAATAATTGAATTTATTACCACTTATAAGTTTAATTCAGTTAATATGATAATTGTCATTGGTATATATCAATTGATTAGATTGATTAAAAATGTATTTTTTTTGTATGAGTATATAAGAAAAATATTAAATTAATAATTGTTTTTTATCTAATATATTGAAATAATTATAACTATAATTATCGAATAAATTATTATATATTTAGTAAAATAAAAAATATTATTAATTTATAAAAAAAGTGATATATGAATTTTATCTTTTACACATTTATTATTTTACGTTGAATTTTGAAAATCTTAGATTCACTATGCTAAAGAGCCATAAGCTCATTTAGCAGGAGGATTGATTCTCCTTACAAACTCCTCTCATGCATAGGATTCCTACGACTCAAAAGGGCTAAGCATAGCCAAAAATCATGTGCATGTGAAGAATAACATCTAGAACTATAAATTGGCAGCTTTTTATAGATATTATACGCTAAATTATTGCTTTTTGCAAATACAGGTAGTTAAACTAAAGATTCGAGCTGATGTTGAGAAGAACTGCATAAGAAAAAAAAGGTAAAGGGATGGCCCCCAATTGATCACTCGGTCATATTAATTTATGTGATCCACATTGATGGGCATTGCGTCATTAGCTTGACCATGAAGATAGAGGGAAAAGCAGTGTCCATAGCCAAAGCGGTGTATCAATTAAGCTAGACAGCACACATGACAGTCTTCTTCATTGAGTTGGTATTTTAATGACAACCCACCCGCTCCCTATATCCCTCTCATACAGTCAAAAAAATTTTATCCTTGTTATTCTTTCGCATATAAGCAAAATTAAATTATGAATATATTCTCCTTACTTAAAATTGGAAATTAATTTAATTATTTTATTATGTATATATTTTCCATTTAAAACAATAAATAAATAGATATAGTGCCGGCTTTTTTGCGGCTTACTCATGTGAGAGCTGAATCAGGCACATAGGGGAGACTGCTTTATCAGTTAGACTACCCGACAAGGCAGTGGGATTAGTGTAACGAAGGCTCCTTCTATGAGAATCCTATGCTATTGCATATGCTGCTGTTTATTCCCACGCGACCATTACGCGCCGTCTCACGCGCTTTCCTCGAGCATTGCTAGGCACGTTACAAATCCAATCATCTCTCACATAGCGCGTGGTGTGGCACCTCTTGGCTGTTAAATCAATCATACTCAGCGCAGAAATAAAGAGTTGCGCGGAAATCAACGCACCGGATCGTAGTAGACAAAGTTGCTTTTACCCTACCCTCTCCCAATAGAGACGGGTTTGTTAGTTGTTTGATTGTGGGTTTATAATTTGTATAAAATTGGGCTTTTAGATAATATAAGTACAATAACTTTGATAATATGTAAAAAAATATTGTGCACATATAAATTTATTAATTAAATTGAAGGGTAAAATTAAACTATTAGATATTATTCATTAGAATATATATTTAATATATATATATAATATAAATACATTTTCAATTGTATTTAATATAGAAAAGTGTTATATACTCACATTTTGAGATAGTATCCATGATATAGATACATTCAAGTGGCTAACCCTTCCCTAAAAATAATGTTGATGGTGTGCATCTATAATTCAAGTAGGTACCTTAATGTAAGCAAAATAATACTACTTCCTTCCAACAGAATAGATGGAGTAGTTAAACTGTGACAAAAAGAAAACTTATGGTGGATACCACGTAGGCCCTATAAATCAAGAAGGGCATTTTAAATAAAAAAATTGTAGACAAAATAAGAGGAATAGGTGAGGTGGGTCACCCTTTAGAGGTAAGGTCTCAAAGCATCATTCATGTATGCCTCAGCTACTTCTCCATAGGCACAACAAATACCATCTTCTATGTTCCTTAAATGGGTCGGTCATTCCACCTTTCTCACCATGGCGATCTTCTACTTTATAGGATCTGGCACACGCTACCTATGTTGCTGCATATGCTTCCGTATAAAAACATTAGAGGATTTAACAAACAAAATAAAATTAACTAAAGCTAGGAATAGCCTACAAATTGTCCCTACCAAATCCTTTAACCAAACCTCTCCATAGAATTTTTTTTTTTCATTTTAGGAAGACTACAAATCTGCCAAATTACATCTCATATATTCTTAGAGTGACTAGACAAGAAGAGGGTCTGTCTAGACTTACTCTTATGAGGATTAGACATCCTAATGAGGGTATAAGCATATTCAACTGAAAACTCTCCCCTTTTCACACATTCCCAAACCTACTTATTCTCTCTATTATAACAAAAAGTAGCTAGAAATAGCTTCTATGTTGCTTTAAGATTTTCATTTCATCAAAAAAAAAAAATTTGAAGTGTGTTTAGGATTGTGAAAAATAGGGAGCCATCTATCATCCTAAAACCTTAATTCTTCCACCATCCCAACCTAACAAAACAACTCTTTAACTAGCAATTCCCTTCCCTTTAAAAAGCATAGTCATGAAACTTGGACACTTTAGTAGCAAAAAGAAAATCAGTGTGGAATTCTCAAGTACTCAAGCCCAAAGAGAGGAGGGATCACATGATCCATTCCATTCTAGATAGGAGAACTTATGGAAGTCACACATGTCCTTAAAACCCATTCTCTCTCACTTTTAATCTCTGCCACTCTAGCCTAAGCAATTTACAAGTACTGATCAATATCTCACAAGCCTATCTACTATAACAATATCGGATGTTGTCCCAGTACTTGTTCTCATAGCAGTATGCATTAGTGTACGAGTTAAAGAGAATAGCAGATTTCATATATTTAGCAGCCTGCGCTGAAGCTTTGCAGTAGAGTTGAAATATCTGCTTCAATTTGCCAACATTTTATTCAGTTGCTGCAATGCAATACAAAAGTACGTCATCATATGCAAAAAAAAAAAAGAAAAGATGGGATAACACGAGGCATGTTCCTTTGAGCTTGAGTGGCTTTAACTCCCCTCTTGAACAGCTTTTGTCACCAAATGATTGCAGCATTCTATTAATTTAAGACCATTAGTCCGATCTCATCAAAGGATATTTAATTTCGGAAATGAAACTAGGGATTTTAATAGGATACATCATCGGGTAAAAGCCAAGTCCCAAAGAACGTGAATCAGAGAACTCGACAGTCTGTGTGTGTCGTTGTGTGTGAGGAGAGAGGGTATAAAGGTTCAAGAAACAGAAAGCATGTAGTGCAGTGCAAGTTTCATATGTGAACCTCTGCCTTCATCATTGGAGCCTAAATTAACATGGACAGGTTAATTTGACCCAAAAAAAGGACATGTGAATATAATCTTACGATTTTTTTTAATTTTTAAATATAATATTTATTATTATATAATTTGATACAATTAAAATATATGATTTTGTAGATTGATGATGATCCATCGAAGCTAATTAACCAATCTCCTTTTCCAGCTTGGAGACCTTCACATACAGTCGTTTTCCTTGTGAGGTCGATAAGGAATAAAGCTCTTTTTCTCTCTTTAAGCGTTCATCTTCCTCTCCCACGGCCAACCGTTTCCTCCTCTACAAAAATATACGTAGATATTCAAATCTCTTCTCTTCCTCCATCTTCTCATCATCAACCTTCGATTCTCTGGTATGCTTGTGTCACAGTGAGACATTGCAGGCAACATGTCAGCAGGCCTCGAATTCAGTGGTGATACCCTCTCTTTGCCGCCGATCAAGACCCGGAGTTCTGAAGCAGATGATAAGATCAAGGATAATCTTGCAGCTGATCATGTCGAAAATGCAGATTGCAGGACTCCCACATCCCGTGAGCATAAGATTTCGCAGGCGCTCGAGTGCCCGCCAGCTCCGAGAAAGGCAGTTGCAGGCAAGAGGAAGGCTGTATCAGAATTGAGGATTTTGCAGTTCTTCGAAGCCACGAGCAGAGAGGAGGTGGAGGATCTTTTCAGGAGGCTCGAGGACAGGTGGCTCGATAGCTCCTCGTTTTCATCGGCTCGCAAGGTGACGAAGAAGAGGAAATCTTCCGGCAAGGGCTTCGTAGTTTTGTTTGGATGAACTAATCTTCTTCTTCTTCTTGATATTGAGTTTTGTATGTAGTTTTATTTTTACTACACAAGCTTCTTTGTTCCTTCATACAGTGGATTCTATCTATGATATGATATATATATACAGATGAACTGATAATTGTTCTCTACATGGTTGTAATCCTCCTAGTGCAATACCAGACAGATTTCGCTTTCCATGACCACGGCATAGAACAATGCATCATGGCCGAATTTCTGCATCTTGTGAGCAAAGCAAAACTCTTATGGTACAGAAGACTGTTCGTCAATATCTATTCTTTCTATCTAACTCGTTCCTCCATCCAACATGGGCTGTCATGCTGTCATACTTGACCCACTAAATTATTAATGTATGAGCCTTATTTTACAATTTATTCCCCTACGCATATTTTTTCTTTTGCCTATCCAACAAATCAGTCACACTACGAGCACTCAATCCTCGTAGAAAATGACATCATTAATCTTGATGAACTCGTGAAATTGAAATAATAATAATACACCTTCTTTCAATGGTTATATATGCATTTTTTTATTAAAAATATTATCAAGAATAATAAAACAGATAATTATTATACATTTATAAAATTATAAATATTATACTATTTACAATTCATTAATCAATATAAATTACTGCTACGGATTATTGATAAATAATTTCTTATATTCTATTAGATCAAGTGCACTCAAATCAATTATAAATATTATACTATTTACAATTTATTAATCAATATAAATTACTGCTACGGATTATTAATAAATAATTTCTTATATTCTATTAGATCAAGTGCACTCAAATTCAAACCCGAACTTTAATTCGACCTAAAACTAAAATTTTGACTTTTACTTTTGCACAATTATTAATAAAAAATATTCAACTCAATTTTAATTTTTCACGTAAAAATTATACTAATATTATTGAAAGTATGAAATTGTAACTAATAAATATATTTATTATTTAAAATTTATTAATTTTAAATAAAAATAAGTAAAATTCGGTATATAATACATTCCCTCAATAATTAAAATTTTAATATTAATATTATTTTAATAATATAATAAATGAATAATATAGGAGGTGATGTATTACATAACAACGATTTAGTAAATATTAAGGGGATATAATTAGGAATTGTCAATAATTTATATGGTTGTTTAAATATATATCTATAATTAATTATTATTACTATACCCACTTAATATTTACTATTAAATCTCTGGTATCAAGTAAAATGATTCAATAATACATGTTATTTAAGCATTAAAATTTATGTGCATTATGTAAAAAGAAAGTATGGCAAGGGTAGATGAAGAAGCAAGCCACTTCATGTATGCTTGTCCTACACGGTTCTTCAATTTCCGTAGTGACTCGTTATTCCTGGCGTAGCCGTAAGAGCTACGAGGATGCGGGTCCCATATCATGTACCCTTCTCTATCTTCAAAAGTGGGCTCATTGTGCGCCAGGATTTGGTATAACCTCTTCTGTTTTCTGTTCTTAAATAGGGCGGACAACTCTTCCGGCGCATCTAAGCTCTCTCTGAGCTGAAAGATTCGCCAAAACTATGTCGACCAATATCCAACTCTTTCGCTATCTACCAAAACTCCGATTGCACCCGATCGACCCCACTCCACCATCAGAATCACCACCCGCTTCCTTCATTTCCATGACCGAGGCCACGGGCAATTCGGACGCCGTTCATCCTGATGTAGACAGTCGCGACGAGTGTAGGACTCCGACTTCAGAAGAGAGTCGGATTCCTGCCGTCCTGGGCTGTCCTTTGGCACCGAAGAAGCCGAGGCCTGCTTTCTCTGGCAAGAGGAAGCTATCGGAGCAGGATTCCTTGGGGTCGCTACACCGCGGAGAGATCGAAGAGTTTTTCCGTCTGGCATCAGCGAGGATTGCCATCGAGGCTCCGAAGAGGAGACGCTTCTCCAAACGAATCGTCCCATAGTCCTACAAGAATCTGGTTCATTCTCCACTCATATACATATAGCTCAAAGTTTATTGATTTACACGATGTCAGCGATGGACACGGCTCAGCAATCTGCGTTATATATGTTATCCTGTTTCATTCTGGAATTCCAGATAAATCTGTAATAAGAAGTGAGGAAATTGTGAGTCATTCAGTGTACTCAATATATTAATTATCTTTTGATAAGAAATTCAATCTATCAATTAAGTACAGAAGCCAATTACATTAAAGCAAGATTTTCTTTCAATTTTTGCAGGGTAAAGGTAATTGGATCAAAGCCGAATCCAATAATAAAAAAATCTTGATTAAATCATGAACGCGGAAATAGAAGAATTCCGATCGGTACATGCCTGGATTTAGGGCGGTTTAGTTGGTAACTCATGCCGGGGGAATTTCTGTGAATCCCTATATGTTATAAGCGCTTTTTCCCTTCAAGTAATGACTTTTTTCAAGAAATGCCTCAATTTTGATGGGTTAACTGGGAAAAAAATACATAATGGATAAGTCTGAGCATTATAAATAAAAAATAATATATAAAAGCACATCAAATTGATTTAAAGCAATTTTCTATTGATCCAGATCTGTTGAGTTATTTATTGTCGTGTGGTACAAGTTGAAAAAATATGGGTGATTATTAAATAATAAAGGGAGGTAGTTAGGGGCAGCTGATCTATACTCCCTGTGTTTGATAACAGTAGGTAAGGATTTATTATTATTATTATTATACTTAACTTCCATTACCAAGAAAATGACATTAGTAGGGTACTGTTGTACCAACATTTCTCTATATCACAACTTAATAAAATTTTAAGCATAAGTCATGAATGATTTTGCATTTAGCTCGTGTAGACAAACTTGCCATCATTTAGTGTTTGGATGCTCACAAACTAGTCGTGTATGGTTTTAGTATATATGAAGATGCATAGAGCAAGTCTTGTATTGTAGTAAGAAGTTGGAGGTGCTTTTATCTTTTTGTTGGGTAGAAATCAATAAAATCTAGAGAGAACAAAGGAATAAGAATGAATATTAGGTCAATGCACACCTTCATTGTCCCTAGGTCCCCTTGTTAGGGTGTTTGTAGTACATCTAGTTTCAATATTTGGACCATTGCCTGCAAATCATACAATAGGTAGAGAGACGATTATGCGAAGGTGTCTTGCGTACCACTTGTCAGCAACCAGTTCGTCCAGATTTGGAGGTTTTCGAGTTTTGGTAAAGTACCATGGGATCACTCGCTAGGTGTCATAGTCATGCCCCACTCCCTGACATGTAGTTCTAGGTCTTTTGCGGGCATGGATTAAATCCGTCCAATGGGCCTAACCAAATACGGCCTTGTCACCTGCCAAGTTTCATACTGTGAAAATATGTTATTTCTCGATCGTCTCTTGCATGTCACTAAGTATATGGAGTCTGGAGAGGGTGTGTTGTAGTAAAAGCAGTTGGAGAAATCACAGTTTGTCTTTAGAGGTGCCTAAATATTTAGAAGTGTCACTCGATATTATATTTCTTCCTTAGGATATGATGAAATGAGGTAGACACCCCCTCATCAAACTAATAGATTCAGCATGTCGTGCATGACGTTAGTTATGAAATTTGAAAATAATTTTTGAATATTTTTATGTGATAATTAATGTATTCATTAAATTTATCCCATCATAAGTAATAAATTTACAAATTTATTGAATTAAACGTGTTTACAAGGTAGCCCATGAGCTTATATATATATATATATATATATACGAGTGCTAGTAATATCATAAAAGATATTATCTTATCATTTACATAACAACTAATTATTATTAATCTAAATAATATATTTAAGATATTTTTTAATAAATTAACTTAAAAATATATGAATTTAATATATTGTCTTAAAATATATAAGATAATGAAATATCTAATTTTATTTTTTAATATTATATAACATTTATTAAAATAATAAATAATTTACATAATCAATTTGGGATCACATACTATTATATTATAATTATATTTTTTTATAATCACTCCAATTAGGCTATTTAACACTTATTTGAATATTTTGGCTTTTAAACATATGATTTAAAGCTCAAAAAATTATTTTACTCATTTAAATTTATTTTTATTTCTATAATGATGGATTGTTATTACAAATATAATTATAATAGGACCATAAATAAAAAAAATCTGGATATTCAAAATAATAAAATATATTATTTATTCTATTTTAAATTTATAATATAATAATTTAATTTTTAAGTTATACTGATATAATAATCCGTTATTTCTCTTGATATTACAAAAATGATTATAACATTATTCTAAAATATTTAGAACATAAAACTCATAATATTTTATATATCACAATTTCATTAAAAAAATTTAACTTTTATAAAAATATAATATAAATATTTACAAAAATATAAAATTATTTGTAAATTTCTTTACGAGTGTTTATACCTCCATTACAATCTCGATTGATTATTTATTTTGCTTTAATCTCATTAAAATAGGATCACATTCGATATCTACGGAATTTACTACATCATGATTTAATGTCATTTCAATTCATAATTTATTTTTCAAATGCAATGCATTTAATGAAATGTGACTCCTTCACGTGTCATCACCCGTGAATCACAATTCAAATTATCTTAATTCATGCTTTATTTTTAAATATATATTACCCTTTTTAAAAGTAAAAAAAAGAGTTAAATTAAGTTGGATTAGAAAATAATGTTAAATATGATAATGAGAAACAAATTGAATCGGAATATTTTAAAAAAATTAAATTCATATTTGATCAAATTTAGGAACTTTCCAAGGAAGACGCCCTCACAACTATAGAAAATCCAAAAGGATACCATCCCAAGAAATGTGAATCTAGCTCATAGTTGCAACCACAAATAAGAGGAAGCTCTTCAAAATCTTAGCGAAATGGTAAGGGGTAAAGGTAGGACCTCAATAAAACAACAAATGGAACAAAAGGTAGCTGAAGAGAACTCTCCCTTAAAGAAGAATTTCCAATAATTTAGGAGAAAAGGAGGGAGTGCATCCACAAGAGAGACAAGCCAAGCGTTTGACGATAAATGGAATGTCTTGGGATTTCAAGTACGACTTCCTTTGTAAAAAGGTAGGGAAGTCAAATTGGAGATTTGGAGCAACATTATAGAAGGAAGCAAACCGTGACAACAAAATAGTCAAAGAAAATAAATGACAACTTAAGGAATACCAGGAGGTAGAAAGGACTACACCCTAAAAAGGTCAGTGAGATGGACATTAAGGATAGGAGTACTCGAGAAGAAAACTGCCCTAAGAAAAAACTAAACCAAAGGAATGGTGGAGGCGGGGTAGTTAACGAGCTAATACGCGGAAAACCATAATGTAAGTTTCGACAAAGAAGATAGAGGCAGAAAAGTCAAATACTCGGGAAGAGAAGGATGAAAGAAATCCTTAAAGGGATCAAAAGGCCAAATTAATAACTAAACTCAAGCCAAGAAAGGAATAGACAAGCCTCTCACATAATGATCAAGAAATCTTGAAATAAGGAAGAATTTTACGCTTCTTAAGGAAATAGACAGGTGTTGGGTATGAATGAGGATGCAGATAGAGTATAAAAGATGTGCCCTCAAGAACTGAGGAGTAAAGGTAAACAGGAGAAGACAACATCAAGGGTAGAAATCCCCCAGGGCAAATGTAAAAAAAATGTCAGGAGAAAGGGAAAGAATTCTACAAAGGAAGGAAGCCCCGAAAAGACATGTGTATCCCAATTAAGAGAGAATGGAACCAACCGAAATAGAAGGAACGATAAGCTCACAAATGAAATGTTGATGGGCGGATGGACACAATGTGAAGTGCAAGGAACCAACCCTTAATTAGGAAATGTTTCCAAGGAAGGAAGTATCATAATGGCCTAGTGTGATGTATTTGTAGAGAATAGAAGAACCATGTGGAAAGAAGAAACTGGTAGCAGAGGGCAACCAAAGAGAATGGACAGAATCCTAAGAAAGGTTGAGGTGTAGTAAAGACTACATTCTATGAAGAATAAAAGGATAGGAATGAAGGAAGAGTGATACAACTGCCCAGATGATTGGATCAGAAAAATATTGTGAAGGAGGTAGTTAAAGAACTAGCCTTCGAGAGAACCGGGAATTTAAACCACGATAAAGAAGGAAGAAGTAAAAAGGGCAAATCATTGGAAAATAAGAACGAAGGAAAATCCTTAAAAGAAATCAATGGCCAGAACTAGAACTATAAAGTCTTGAGACAGTTAAATAAACCTCTCAAAGGTAATCAAGGGATTTTGGAACTAGGTGGATGTGAGCTCTAGACATGTGTTGAGGTGCGAGTGATAATAAGGATGGAGTATGAAAGACGTACCCGTAGGATCTCAAGAGTAAAGGTAAACATGAAAGAATAGCATCAAGGGACGTCATTTAAAGTAAGGTGTCTTCAAGGATGTATGAAAAAGAAATTTTGGGAGAGATGGGTAAGAATTCTCCCAAATAAGGAAATCCTAAGAAAGGATACATGACGTAATAAAGAATAAACGGAACCTGGTGGCCAAAGGTGAGGAGACAAATTCACAAATAAAATGCATGCTAAAGTGAAAGAAACCCAAGGAAACATATTAGGAGATGTTGTGGCAAGTAAGAATGAGTGGACTATCTATAATAAGGTAAGGAAGGAAAGAACGTCTAAGAAACATTGGAAAAGTGAGCCCTCCAAATAAGATGTGGTTATGAAGGAATAAACGCGATTGATAAGATAGGCTGTAGGTATAATATAGCCCATAGATTGGATGGTTGAGCATAATATGAAGTACCCGAAATAAGATTAATAAACTACTCAAATAAGGAATAAGGGATGGGATGAGAAAATTTAAGACAATGGAGGACTATAAGGGGGCAAATGCCCCAGTATGGAAAGGGTGTAAGGAGATGAAGAAAGGAAACCTTCAAGAAATGGTTAGAAGGTTGAACATGTATCTCCTAAGATGAAAGTCTCTACCTTGAAGGAAATAGTAGAGAATGAAACCGTAAAAAGGGGAAACTCCCCAAACTAAGCAAATGACATGTAGACTGAAAGGAATCAACTCAGTATAAAGAATTGTGAAATGACTACGAACAAGTAAGAGTGGATTAAGGCCAAAGAAAAATCCTTGAGTAAAGGATGTCATTAGGAACAAGGATGGACCTAAGAAAGGATGAATCCCATCTTGTCGATATAGTATTGGAAAACCCAATCAATGGGAACTGAAAGGTCCCAATAAAGAAGTTGGGGAAAGATGAGTAGGTAAAAGGAATCCATGCGGTTATGTGAGACATAACTTCAAAGGCATGATGGAGGAGATGATAATGGTAAAAAGGATAGTTGAGGAATGTTATCAAAAGAAAAGAGGGATGAAGTTATATGATTTCTGAAAGGTCTAAAAGCTAAGAGAGACATTCTAGGAGATGTTCTAGAAATCAAATTGAAAGAGACAGGTCCAAGAAAATGCCATGCTGCAAGGGCATGTAAGCCTAACAACCTGAGGAGAATATGACTCAAAGTAAGGAAGAGTTGGCTAATAAGCATGACGAGGTCAAATATAACAACTTGGATTGAAGTTATAATAGACAACGAATGGAGGAAGGGTTAAAATAGGACAAAAAGTGATAATTAAGAAAACCGTGGAAATAAGTACTTAACGCTCGAAAGAACATCGAGCTAAAGGTTTCAATGACCAAGGGGTTAACTAGACACAAGAATGGTTAAGTATCTTGGAACTCCCAATTTTGGGTATAGAACCTCAAGGGGAAGTATGTTGCTCTAAAGCAAAGAAAGAGATAAAATCTAAGAACATACCCTGAAGTAAGGTATATCTAGTTATGACAAACTCCATAGGAGTAAATAATACAAAGGAAAAAGGAATTCCTTAAGTGAAGTTTGTAAAAAGGACTAATTGAAAGAACGAGAGAAGAGTTTGTAGGTTAAGCAAACACCAAAGGGGCTTCAAAGGAAATGACTCCTCAAACAAAGTTGCTAATTAAGTTTTGGGGACAAAACTCCTAAAAGGAGGGGAGAGCTGTAAAACTCGCCCTTTTGAGCTAAGGAAAACCGGGAAAAGAACTGGTCAAACTGAGTGAGAAAAACTAAACCGGTTCACAAAACCGATCATTTGGGAATAAGCAATTTGGAAATTTACAACTTACGGGTGATCCAAAGGGTTCATTAAACCTTGGAAAAGAAACTTAAGACAAATTAGAAGAGAAAAACCAAATTGGTTCAGGTGAATGAGAATCCATAAGAACTATGATTTGGGAAGTATGATTTTTTTAACCCGAAATTTCGGTAAAAAAATTTTATGCCAATGTACGCCTTATCATAAATAGCCATAAATTAATATATATTTAATTATTTTAATTAATACCAATTATTAAATACCTAAATTAAATTATTGGAATTAATACCAATAATTTATGACAATATTAATACTAGTAATAAATCTCTCCCATTTAATACATAATTTTTACACCTATATAAAGAGGTTATCCCCATTCATTCTCCTCACACCTGAACACTTCTTTCTCTCTATTGCTCCATTTCCCGGTGAAGCTTGAACTAGAGCTTTGACTTGAATATTTTTCTTAACCTTGGAAGGAGAGGTCGGGCTCTTTAGAATCGAGGAGAAGACAACTATCTGATAGCAAACTCTAGTCAATCTGAGAATCGATGGAGAAGCGTCGGCATGATGGAACATTGAAGCAGCTCCGGCGGACTAAAGCTGCCCTATTTCGGCCAAGTTGAAATCAGCCATTTCGAGCCCTCCTCAAGCAAAACCAAGCCTTCCCAACCCTTCCTCAGCCCTCCCACGGCCGAATTAGGACTGAAAGGTAAGGCAATTCGGCTTCCCTCCACAATTTTCGGCCGGTGCAAGAGATAGAATTTTAATGATAAAATTCTAACTCAATTCGACATCAATTGATGTGATTTTTGATTCTAGGACAAACCTTAGGATGAGAGCTATCTGCTCAGATTGAAAGCTCGAACACTGTGCCCTCACCGGTGAGTAATCTAAGCTTTCTCTCTCTACAGTTAGTTTTCCAGCAAAGCTCTATTTAAGCTCGTTCCAACGTCAAAACTTGCAATTCAAAGTGCTATTGAATCATAAGAGGATGGAGAAACTCAATTTTAACTTCAATTTCAACAATTAGAGGTGTTTTGTCATGCTCCGACCCAGTTTGGTCGGATCGCCGTGATCAACTCGCCACTCTTCAGGTTTATTAAAGGGTTTCCCCTTATTGTAAACCGTAAAGAGTAAGGCATCCTTTAACTTGCACCTTTTTCCTGGAATAACATAATAAAAACTGCATGAAATTTAAAACTTTACATACCTATCTTACAGGCATCTTAGTTGACGGTCTTTAAGGGGAGGCTTTCCGGGATTTCCTAAAAGGGATATAAGGGAGGGGGTGAGTACGACTACTCAGTGAATGGGTTTTTAAAAGCTTTTAACTTTTAAGAAAAATATTTATATGGAGTGTGCCAGACTCCTTTGTTTTAAAAATATTCCTTCATTTAAAAATTCGGGTTTTCCCATTATTTCTTGGTTACTACGGTGTGTCATCACCCAACACACATCCTTCATCATGAAGGTTACACACATTCGCAAGTCAGTATCACTACTAAACCGGCTAGTGGCTTCGGAGCGACTTTTCCTGCCACCCGGATAGAAGTACGACCACTTCTACCCTGAGAATGAGTGGATGTGCGTGACATCCGAGCCACAATCCCAAAATCACTTCTTCGTATCCGTATGAGGACAGAGACCTCATCTTGTCCCCACTCTAGTCTCATGTGCTTCGTGCTACTCTAGATTTCGCACAGACACCTGGAACGACGAACAACCCTTATAGCCACCAGAACGTCCAGTGCCCTTAGGACGCATCACTACCCCTCATGGGCATCTTGATGATCCCATACTCATAGTGCTTGCACAAACAATGTTTTCTTATATTGCCATGTAATTTGTGGTGCCACTAGTCCAACGGCCCTGACTCTCAACTCAACCCGCAGCTGTTTATCTTGACTAGTCCGTCGACCTATCTTGTCGCACTGCCGCTAGTTGACTGAGCATGTCGGTCCTATCTTGGTACCATGGCCAAACAATTCACTTATTAAGTTTTATGGCACATATATCATGTTCATTTACGAGCTCCTGCTTGTGCCAACTGGCCTTGGGCCCACTGTACGAGATTTTCAAAATCGGGCATGTAGCCCCCAAGTTACAAAATCGAGGCCCCTGGCCTATCAGAGCTATTCGAGCTCCCGTCGAGAAGGTCTCCCAAATAGTTTAAGCATATGCACACAGTTAGGGGAGAACACTTCCGACAAAATAGGTTTTCACTGTCCATTATACCAACCGGTATAAGGACATCTCTGTTCATAACCGATGAACAGGTTTTCAACTTCCTTCGAGGAAGTTTCATCATACCAACCGGGTATGATCTACTTACAACCGGTAAGTAGTTTTTTTTTTTCGCATAATTTTCACATCACTTTCTCTAAGTGGTGATGATTAAAATACCACTAAACAGTGGGTTTTTATACCGAGGTACTTATCATCCCCTATCGGGTATGATATAAAATTTCCACTCACAACCGGTAAGTGGTTTTTATATTTAAGTTGTGCTCATCATCCCAACCGGGTATGATGTTTTTCTTGAAAATAAAAAGATTTTAATCCCATTCACTGAGTAGTTGTACTCACACCCTCCCTTATACCCCTTTCAAGAAGTCTTGGAAAGTCGAACCTTAAAAGACTTGCATAATTAAACGCCTGCAAGACAGGTACGATTATTTTAAATTATTATGCAATTTTGATTTATAATATTCATGGAAAAAGGTGCAGGTCTAAAGAACGTCTTACTCTTTACGGTTTATAATATAAGGGAAAACCCTTTAGTAAATCGGGAGAGTGGCGGGTTGATCATGGGGATCCGACCAAATTGGGTTGGGGCGTGACAGTAAAGACACTCTAATCTACAAGTGGGTGAAGTGGACGTGTTGCACTGACGAACTTGTGTACCCTTTATGATAAAGGGCATGCGTTCGTTTGCTAAATGCCTCACGAGGCAAGGGGATGTGCTAAAAGAGCTAGACACACATAGGCTTCAAAGGAGATCCACTGACTGAGTTGTAGAAACTCATCCCCTCCCTTTATCCCCTTTTTAGGAAAAAGGAGATCAAACCGAGAGAGTACTCGAGAAGATGAATTCTAAGTCAGGTACACTTAAAGTTCTTTTTATCTTGCTTTAGTTTTGATTAATGCCATTCTAGGGAACAAGATCATAAATTACGCTTGGCTCCTCTTGTCTAAGAGCAGAGAAAACCCTTCTTGAACTGAGGTAGCCATTGGTTACTCACGAGGATCTGACCAAATTGGGTCGGGGTGTGACACCTAGTAGGGTAGTGTTGGTTCTAAGGGCTGCTGGATGACCAGGATACAATAAGGACAATTTTGTTGCGCTAGTGAGTCATGAAGCTTGGAGTAGCTTCATGCGCACTAAGACTAGAGAAGGGTAAGGATGATGTCTCGTCCCACATCACGGACACAAAGTACATTCAGGTTTGAGGGTCAAACGTGTAACATCCACTCAAACTTAGGGTAGAAGTCGAGGACTTTTATAAAGGTGGACGATAAAGATGCTCCGATCCACAAGTGGGTGTAGTCAGCGTACTACATCGACAAATATTTGAACCCTTTATGATAAATGGTGTGTGATTGTTTGCTAAACACCTCCCGAGCAAGGGGAAGTGTTAAAAGAGTTAAACTCACTTATAAGTAAACAAAAATCATAATATGAAAGTTGTTTTGAAAACTTAACCTAACACCCGCTCTCTGAGTTGTAGAAACTCAACCCCTCCCTTTAAACTTTTTTAGGAAAGGAGGCAACCCTTAAGGAAATCTCGAGGCCAAGCCCTAAGTCAGGTATTTTAAAATTTTATGCTAGTTTTATATAATGCTATTCCCAGGTACAAGGATGAAAGATACGCCAAACTCGTCGCGGTCTTGGGAAGTGGTGACTCTTCCTATGTCACGCCCCAACCCGATTTGGGTTGGAATCCCCATGATCAACCTGCCACACTTCCCTATACTAATTTAGTATTTTTACCAAATAGACCGAGGATGGTAAAGGTGAAGGAGTACACATGTTTTCCATAACAAAATTTAAAAAACATTTAAATGATGGTTTACCTATTCATGATACCTTGGACTTGGCCTTAGCTTCTGCTTTTCTTAATGAGAGGTTTTTCCTTAAAATTGTTTAGGGGAGGGGGTGAGTTTCTACAACTCAATGAGCAGGGGTTTGGGAGTGTGTTTTCAAAACAAATAATTTATCAAAGCATTTTATCCTTTTAGTTCACTATGATATGAGTTCATCTCTTTTTAGCACTTCCCCTTGCTCGGGAGGCATTTAGCAAACATTTACACGCCCTTTCTTTCATAGAAATGGACCACACATTCACAGAATAGTCCCCGTCTACTCCACTTGTGGACCAATACGTCTTTACTGTCCACTTGAGTAGAGGTTAATAGCCTCTACCTAGAGTTTGAGTGGAAATCATACGTCTGACCATCAAACCCTAATCATTTTTTGTGTCCACTTTTGTGGGATGGGACCTCATTTCCCCTGCTACCTTAGTCTCAGTGGGTAGGAAGCTTACTCCAAGCTTCATGACTAACAGGCATGATAAACCTACCCTTATTACATCCATGTCATCCTCATCGGCTACCCCTCTTGGGTGTCTAGATGCTTCCAAATCCTCATGCATGCATAACAAAAGTTTTTGAATCATTAACCATAATCTTCAATGCCAATGGTCCAACGGCCTAGGCACTCGACTTGACTTGTAGTTGTTTGTGTGACCGGTCCATCGACCTAGTCCTGGCGCACTGCCACTAGCCCATCAAGCCTTGTCAATCCTGTCTTGGTCCCGGTGGGGGATGATAAGCACATCAAAATAAAAACCCACTACTATGTGGTATTTTAAACATCACAACTTAGAAGAGTGATGTGAAAACCAAGTGAAAAAACTACTTACCGGTTGTAAGTAGATCATGCCCGATTGGTATGATGGAACTTCCTCGAAGGAAGTTGAAAACCCATTCATCGGTTATGAATGGAGATGTCCTTATACCCATGTGGTATAAGGGACAGTGAAAATGTATTTTTTATTAGAAGTGCTCTCCCCTGACTGTGTGCCAATACTTAAACTATTTTGGAGACCTTCTTGACGGGAGCTTGAATAGGTCTTATAGGTCGGGGGCCTCGGTTTTGGAACTTAGGGGCTAATATGCCCAATTTTTGAAAATCTCGTATAGTGCGCCCAAGGCTAGTTGGCACGAGCAGGAGCTCGTAAACAAATATGAATTATATGCCATAAAACTTTAAATAAAGAAATTGTTTGGCCATGATACCAAGATAGGACCGACATACTCAGTCAACTAGCGGCAATGTGACATGACAGGTCGACGGACCACTCAAGACAAACAACTGCGGGTTGAGTTGAGAGTCGGGGCCGTTGGACCAGTGGCACTACAGATTATATGGCATAATGAGAAAATATTGATTGTGCATGCACTGTGAGTACGGGACCATCAAGATGCACAAGAGGGGTAGTGATGCGTCTTAAGGGCACTGGATGACCTGGTGAGTATAAGGGCAGTTCGTCGTACTAGGTGACCGTGCAAAATTTGGACTAGCACTAAGTGCATGTGATCAGGGTGGGGACGGGATGAGGTCTCTATCCTCATAACGGACATGAAGAATTTATTCTGGGAATGAGGGTCAGATGTTGCGAACATCCACTCATTTTTAGGGTAGAAGTGGACGTACTTCTATCCGGGTGGCCGATAAAGTCGCTCCGAAGCCACAAGTGGGTTCAATGGACATACTGACCTGCGAATGTGTGTTTAACCTTCATGATGAAGGATGTGTGTTGGGTGATGACACACCGTCATTAAATAAGGAAATGGTGATAAAACCCGAGATTTTGAATAAATGGATATTTGAAAGAAAGGAGTTTGCACACTCCAATAATAAATATTTTCTTAAAAGTCTAAACTTTTGAAAACACATTCACTGAGTATTCGTACTCACCCCCTCCCTTATATCCCTTTCAAGAAATCTTGGAAAGCCTACCCTTAAAGACCGTCAACTAAGAAGCCTGTGTGAAGGTATGATGAATTTAAAATGTTATGTAGTTATGATTATGTTATTCCAAAAAAAAGTGCAGGTTTAAAGGATGCCTTACTCTTTACGGTTTATAATATGGGAAACCCTTTAATAAACCAGAAGAGTGGCAGGTTGATCATGGGGATCCGACCAAACCGGGTCGGGGTGTGACAAGAAATGTTGTGTGAAATCCACTCACCCGTTATTGCCGTGAATTCCACTTGATTAGTTTTTTGTTTTCACGCAAGCTTGTCCTTGCTAGCATTCCTGGTACTTCGTGTTCCTACATGATATGAATATCCTTGTTCATTATCCCTCGGCCTAATAGCCTTCATTCATTATAAATGAATGAGAAAGTCAAGCTTTCATTTATTTGCAATTAGGTCCCTAAAGTTATTTCTCTTTAACTTTAAGTCCCTAATGCCGGTATTCCCTCAAATTGAGTTCCAAAACTTTTAAAATTTATCATAGGACCTTAATTTATTCATTTCACAAAAAGGGGATAAATTTCCCAAATTTCCAATTTGGTTCCCTAACTTTTCCAAAATTACCATTTTGCCCTTCCTTTGGAAAAATGGTAAGTTTCTCCTCAAAAATACTAAAATTCCTCAATTGGCCCTCTAACAGTTTTATCATGCCCAATTGACCCTAAATTTTAGGAAATTACATTTCAGTCCCTCAAATCTTTGAAAATCCCCAATTACCCCCAATTTTCCCCCAATTCCAACTCTTCAACACAACTAAATTTGATTTCATCAAATTGACCAATCAAACACTCTAATTGTTGAAATTGAGTTTCTCCATGTTCATACAATTCCATAGAACTTTGAATCGTGAGTTTTAACGCTGGAACGAGCTCAAATGGAGCTTCACCAAAAAATAGACTATAGAGAGAGAAAACTTCGATTACTCACTGGTGAGGGCACAATGGTCCGAGCTTTCGATCTGGGCAGATAGCTCTCATCTTGAGGTTCATCCTAGAATCAAGAATCGCATCAATTGATGTCGAATTGAGTTAGAATTTCATCATTGAAATTCTGTTGGTTCTCTCTCTAGCACCGACCAAAAATTGTAGAGGGGAACTGAATTGGCTTACCTTTCAGTCCTAATTCGGCCGTGGGAGGGCTGAGTAAGTGTTGGGAAGGCTTGGTTTGGCCTGAGGAGAGCTTGAAATGGCTGATTTCAACTCAGCTGAAATAGGGTAGCTTCGGCCCACATGAGCTACTTCACTATTTCATCACGTCGACATTTTTTCGGCGACCCTCGGAGCAAACAGAGACTACAGGCGTGTAGCTGACTTCTCCCCAATTCTAAAGAACCCGACCTCGCCTTCTTTGGCTCAAAATTGACCCTTTATCAGAGCTTTGGTTTGAGCTTCACCGAAAAACTAAGTAACTGAGAGAGAGTGAGCTTTTCAGGTGTGGAGAGGATGAATGGGGAGGGGCTCTTTATATAGGGAGTTCGGGGACCCGTTGGCCATCCGTTTGGCACCGTTATAATAGGCATTGAAGACCTGAAACATACCGAATGGAAGCATCTCTTCTTCACTGGCGTTGCTTCGATTTTTCGGTTAGTGAACAGTGCCGTCATCCTGTGGAAGAAGATGACACTGTTTCGAATCAAATCAGATCGGTGCAAACCATGTTTGAAGCTTAAACTGGTAGGTTCACCCCTCATTCGATCGAGTTTTTCAAATATAAAAATTTCTACATTCATCTAAATTCATTTTCTATCCAATGGTGGCCTCAAATCTAAAATTTTAATTATTTAAGCCACCTAGAAAAAAAAATTTAGGATCTGGTTCAATAGTGGTTCAAACCGGCCCAAACTGGTTCGAATCCGTTTTACCTGAACCGGTTTGGTTTTCATCCCCAATTCCTTCACAAGTCCATTTTCATGTCTTTTGTGACTCCTTGGGTCACTTAGGGTCCATAAAATTCCCGGTTTACCATCTCTTTATCGATTCCGGTTTATAAACTGACTTGGTTCTTAAACTGGTTCAATCTGGTTCGAGTCTGGTTCACCCGAACCGTTCTGGTTTTTCTCTCGCACTTTGTTCTAAGGTTCCTTCATAAGGTTTATAAATCTCTTCGGGTCACAAGGGATCCATCAATTTCCCTGTTTTCCCTTTCTCTATCGGTTTCAGTTCATAAACCGGTTCAATTTAGTTGGATCCGGTTCATCCAAACCAGTCTGGTTTTTCTCTTCCAATTTGTCCTAAGGTTCTTTTCCATAGTATTATAAACCCTTTGGATCACCGAAGAGTGTTAAATTCCCAAATTGCCCGTTCACAAATGATCGGGTTTGTGAACTGGTTCAATTTTCTCACTCGGTTTGATTGGTTCTTTTCCCAGTTTTTTCTTAGCTCAAAAGGGTGGAGTTTACAACCCTTCCCTCCTTTTAGGAGTTTTGTCTCCAAAACTGAATTATCAACCTTTTATGAGGAATCATTTCCTTTGATGCCCCTTTGGTGTTTGCCTAACATGCAAACTCTTCTCTCATTCTTCTAATTAGCCCTTTTTACAACCTTTACTTAAGGAATTCCTTTTCCTTTATATTATTTACTCTCTCCATGGAGTTTATCATAACTAGACATACCTTACTTCAGGGTATATTCTTAGATTTTATCTCTTTCTTTGTTTAGAGAAATATTCTTCCCTTTGAGATTCTATACTTAAGATTGGGAATTCCAAGATAACTAATCATTCTCGTGTCTAATTATCCTTTTGGTAGTTGAAACCTTTAGCTCGATGTTCTTTCGAGCGTCACGTACTTGTTTCTACGGTTTTTCTTTATTATCACTTTTTCGTCCTATTTTGACCCTTCCTTCATTCGTTGTCTATTATAACTTCAGTCCAAAATTTTCCTATATTCAACCTTGTCATACTTATTAGCCGACTCTTCCTTACTTTGAGTCATATTCTCCTCGGGATTGTTGGGCTTACATGCCCCTTACAACATGGCATTTTCTAGGACCTATCTCTGTCCATTAGATTTCTAGAACATTTCCTTGAGGGTCTCTCTTAGTTTTTCGACCTTTCAGAGATTGTACAACTTCATCCCTCTTTTCTTTTGATAGCATTCCTCAATTATCCTTTTTACCATTATCCTCTCCTCCATCATTCCTTTGAAGTTATGTCTCACATAACCACATGGATTCCTCTTACCTACTCATCCTTCCCCAACTTCTTTATTGGATCTTTTCGGTTCCAATTGATTGGCTTTTCCAATACATTTCTTAGGTCAATCCTCGTTCCCAGTGACATCCTTTACTCAAGGATTTTTACTTTGGCCTTAATCCACTCTTACTTGTTCGTAATCATTTCACAATTCATTATACTGAGTTGATTACTTTCGGTCTACATGTCGATTTGCTTGGTTTGAGGAGTTTCCCCTTTTACGGTTTCATTCTCTACTATTTCCTTCAAAGTAGAGACTTTCACCTTATGAGTTACATGTTCAACCTACTTACCATTTCTTGAAGGTTTCCTTTCTTCATCTCCTTACACAATTTCTATATTGGGGCATTTGCTCACTTTCAGTCCTCCATTGTCTTAAATTTTCCATTCCATCCCTTATTCCTTATTTGAGTAGCTTCTGATTATCGGTCTTATTTCAAAATCCTTATTCGTCTTAAATTTTCCTTTCATTCCATATCTAAGGAATTTCTAATTGTTGGTCTTATTTTAGATACTCTACACTATACTCATCCATCCATTCTTTAGGCTCCATTAAGTGAGCATGGACCACAACCCATCATGATGTCAGTAATCATTTTCCCTAATTGATTTCTTAATTGAGGGCTTACTTCTCCAAGATTCCTCATATATTCTTTCTTTTACTCTCTTATTATTGTAGTCCACCCACTCCTATTTGTTATGGCATTCTTTGATGCTACCATGCCATTTATCCATTCCTTTGGTTTAACTTACTTCTTAAGACCTCATGAGTACTTTTCCTTGCTACTCGATCTTTCCATCTCAACCAGCATTTCATTTGTGAGCTTATCGTTCTTTCCATTTTGGTTGGTTCCATTTCCTATTAATTAGGATACTCATGTCTTTTTGGGGCTTCCTTCCTTGGTAGGATTCTTTGCCTTTCTCTTAACATTCTTTTCTTACATTTGCTCTAGGGGATTTCTACCCTTAAATGACATCCCTTGATGTCGTCTTCTCCTATTTACCTTTACTCCTCAAATCTTGCAGGCACATCTTTTATACTCTATCCGCATCCTCATTCGTACCCAGTACCTGTCTATTTCTTTAGGACGTGTACAAATCTTCCTTGTTTCAAGATTTCTTGACCATTGTGTGAGAGGCTTGCCTATTCCTTTCTTGGCTTGAGTTTAGTCGTTAGTTGGTATTTGTCCCTTTTAAGGATTTCTTTCATCCTTCTTTTCCCGAGTAATTGGCCTTTCCACCTCCCTCTTCTTTGTTGGAACTCAAATTATGGCTTTCCCTAGTATTAGTTCATTAACTACTTTGTCTCCACCATTCATTTGGTCTAAGTTTCTTAGGGTAGCTGTTTCTCAAGTCCTCCTATCCTTATCATCCGTCTCACTTACCTTTTTAGGGTGTAGTCCTTTCTACCCCCTGTCTTTCTTAGGGTGTCATTTATTCTCTTTGACCCTATTTGGCTTCATTACTTTTTCCAAGCTAATTCATTCCTTCAAGGTACTAAGTTGTATGCATCCCTCCAGAGTTCCCTTTCCTAGTGTATTCCTTCTCTTCTTCACTCTCATTGTACCATTCCCTAGAGTTTTTGGAGGACGTTTTTCTGTGTTTGCTTCCTTATAAGAGGGTTCTAGGTATACTTCCCATGTACCTTATCTCTATTCTTATGGTATCCTTCTCGGTTTGACCTTCTTAAGAAGAAGTTTAAATTTGGCATTCACCTCATCATTTCTTGACCTCTTTGTGAACCACTTACTTAACCTGTTCCATAGTTTCTGTCTCTAGTCCTTCATGTCTTTAGTGACCTTTGAGGAGGTATTGCCCTAAATCTATGCGGTGTGGGACACTCCTTCTTTCCTTACACCTATAATAGTTTATCTTGGTACTTGTCTTTAGTATAGTTGGGCACTTCTTCACGTAATGTCCCCATCGTTCATACTTGTAATAGGTTATTCATTTGCATGGATTGTGGTGGTTCCTTCTTTCCTTCGAGTGGGGCTTTTCCAGGGTTACTTGTGGTTTGGTGCTTCTCCGTTTTTGAGTTTTCTTGCTGAATCCCCTTTGCGTAAGAGTCCTCCTAGGTTTCTTAATTCCCTGATTAATCTTCCATAACTGAAATGTAACTTTTCCTTAGTTTCTAGGATATTGTGGGTTTGTTTGGTTTATTTGCCTTTGGCCATCTTCCTAGCAAGATCACATCATTGGGAGCTAGAGATTTAAGAATTTGAGTATTTCATTAACAAGGGGATACAAAAGGTTGGGACTTTAGCCCTATCACATAAAGTAGTCATAGAACCGATAGGAAGCTATGGTTTTCTTGGCAAGTATCCTCCTTGGTAAGATTATGTACTAGCATTCCTGGCTTTTAGGCTTGTCTCCCTTTGTACACAGGACTGTGACCTTAACATGCCCTGGCACCGTACTCCTTGGTGGTATTGGATGTTTCCCCATTTGGTCCTTTGAGGCTTCTACTATATCTCGGGCATTAGGAAGCTTCTAGAGTTGTCTTCCAACAAGGACAGGGTGTTGAGTAGAGTCATTCCTAGTTTTCTTGGTTACTCTCCTGGGAGCCATCTGTAAATTTTAAGATAAATCCTATTAGTTACTATATTTTCTAGTCTTGATTATGTATTCAAGGAAACAGGCTCTTATACCACTCTAGTTGTCAAGCCCCGACCCGGTTTGGTCAGATCCCCGTGATCAACCCGCCACTCTCCCATTTTATTAAAGGGTTTCCCTTATTATAAACCGTAAAGAGTAAGACGTCCTTCAAACCAGCACCTTTTTCCTGCAATAATATAATCATAACTACATAACATTTTAAATTCATCATACCTGTCTAACATGCTTCTTAGTTGATGGTCTTTAAGGGTAGGCTTTCTGGGATTTCCTAAAAGGTATAAAAGTGAGGGGGTCAATATGACTACTCAGTGAATGGGGTTTTCAAAAGTTTGGACTTCTAAGAAAACATTTATTATTGAAGTGTGCCAGACTACTTTCTTTCAAAAATCCCTTTATTCAAAATCTTGGATTTTATCACAATTTCCTTATTTAATGACAGTGTGTCATCACCCAACACACATCCTTCATCATGAAGGTTAAACACACATTCACAGGTCAGTACGTCCACTAAACCCACTTGTGGCTTCGGAGCGACTTTACTGGCCACCCGGATAGAAGTATGTTCACTTCTACCCTGAGAATGAGTGGATGTTCGCGACATCCGACCCTCATTCCCAGAATAAATTCTTCGTGTCCGTTATAAGGAGAGAGACCTCATCCCGTCCCCACCCCGGTCTCATGCGCTTAGTGCTACTCCAAATTTCACACGGTCACCTGGTACGACGAACTACCCTTATACTCACCAGGTCGTCCAGTGCCCTTAGGGCGCATCATTACCCCTCTTGGGTGTCTTGATGGTCCCATACTCACAGTGAATGCACAATCAATATTTTCTCATTATTCCATATAATTTGTGGTGCCATTGGTCCAACGGCCCCGACTCTCAACTCAACCCACAGTTGTTTGTCTTGACTGGTCCATCGACCTATCATGTCGCACTGCCGCTAGTTGACTGAGTATGTCAGTCCTATGTTGGTACCATGGCCAAAAAATACCTTTATTTAAAGTTTTATGGCATATAATTCATGTTTGTTTACGAGCTCCTACTCTTGCCAACTAGCCTTGGGCCCACTATATGAGATTTTCAAAAATCGGGCATATTAGCCCCAAGTTCCAAAACCGAGGCCCCCAGCCTATAAGAGCTATTTGAGCTCTCGTCAAGAAGGTCTACCAAATAGTTTAAGCATTGGCACACAGTCAGGGGAGAGCACTTTTGACAAAAAATATGTTTTCACTGTCCCTTATACCGCACTGGTATAAGGACATCTCTATTCATAACCGATGAACATATTTTCAACTTCCTTCGAGTAAGTTTCATCATACCAACCGGGTATGATCTACTTACAATTGGTAAGTAGTTTTTCCTCTTGGTTTTCACATCACTCTTCTAAGTTGTGATGTTTAAAATACCACATAGTAGTGGGTTTTTATTTTGATATGCTTATCATCCCCCACTGGGTATGATATAAAATCCCACTCACAATCGGTAAGTGGTTTTTAACATTAAGTTGTACACATCATCCCAACCAGGTATGATGTTAGTAAACCCATTCACCCATTAATGTCGTGAATTCCACTAGATCGGTTCTTTGTATTCATGCAAGCTTGTCCTTGCTAGCATTCCTAGTACTTCGTGTTGCTACACGGGGATCCGACCAAACCGGATTGGGGCATGACAATTTAAGTGATATCATAGCATGTTTCCTCGAATACATTATGAAGACTATATAACATAAGAATTAAGAGAAAATTTTTAAAATTTTTAGATGTCACCCAAGAGAGTAACCAAGAAAACTAGGACTGACATCACCAACACCACCCAATACTCTGTCCTCATACGAAAACAACCCTAAAAGGTCTCAAATGCCCAAGATATAGTAGAAGTCCCAAAGGACCAAGAGATATTTTGCGGGGAAGTGTCCAATGCCACCAAGGAATGTGGTGCCAGCACCTGTTGTGGTCACATCCATGAGTATGAGTAGAGCCAACCTAACACCAAGGACATCGCAAGGGACTTATAACTAAGATGGACACTTACCAAGAACCTAGTATAGTAGCTTCCCAAGCTAAACTACTTCTTGTAATAGAGATAACACCCAAAAAGTATTGTACCCCTTATTAATAAAAATTCCAATTTAAAAAAAAAAACATTGTCTCCCAAATAAAGACGTGTTCTCATATTTCAACTATATGAGGAGGGGTCATAGAAGACAAAAAGGACCAAAGGAAGAAAACCAAACAAAGAAAAGTATAGATAAAAGGGAAATTTTCCTTAAGGAGAGTTACAAGCCATCTAGGAGTAAAGAAGGAAGCGCCTCCACAAGAGAAGACAAGCCCGAACATTGGACGACAAAAAGGATGTCCCAAGATGGCAAGTGTGACATGCTTTGGAAAAGCAAAGGAGCCAAGTAGGAAGCAACTAGTAACAAACAAAATGATCAAGGAGAATAAATGATGCCCTAAGAAGGACCAAGAAGTAGTAACGACTACACACTACAAAGGGCGACATGATGGGCATGAAGGACGAGTGAATTATAGAGACAACTGTCTCAAAACAATTTGACAAGGAGAGCAGTAGGGACATGGTAGTTAATGAACCGACCCTCATAAGAATCATGGATTTAAAAAACCCACACGATGAAGGGAGATGTTAAAGGGGCCAAACGTTGGAAAAGAAGGATGAAGGAAATCCTTAAAGAAATTCAATGGCCGAAAAATGGACTAGTGACCAAACTCAGGTCATGGGAGGGATTAAGCAAGTCCTTAGAAGGAGGTTAAGAAACCTCGAAACAAAAAGAAATCGAAATTCCTCCCTAATAAAATAAGATTAAAGTGATTACAAGTAGGGATAAAGATAAGGTACAAAGGAGGTGCTAGCAAGATTCCCAAAGTTAGGGTCAAGCGGGAGAGGGTGACATCAAAGGATGCCATGAGGTCGATTTAAAAGACAAATACCTACAAAGATGAAAGAAAAAAAAGGAAATTCCGAGAAGAGGAGGAACCTACCAAGGAAGGGAGTCATGGGAAAGATATATCCCAACGGAGAGGTGATGAACCTGATTTAATTCGGAAAAGAAGATAAGTTCGCAAATGAAATGATGGTTGAGATGAAAAGATCAAGTACAAAGGAAAAGTACTCATGAGTGCCCAAGGAGTAAGTTAAACCCAAGGAACGAGTAAGTAGGAAGATAGCATCAAAAGATGTTGTACAAGTAAAAAAGGGGTGGACTATCCATAATAAGGAAATAGAGGAAAGAACATCTGAGAAATCTTGGAGAAGTAAGCCCTCCAATTAAGAAGTGATTAAGGGAAACAACCACTGACATTAAGGCTAGTTGTGGCCACACTCGCTTAATGGAGCCTAAAGAGTGGACGACTGGGCATAGTGTGGAGTACATGAAGTAAGACCCGATAATCGAAAGTTTCTCGAATAGGGAAAAAGGGACAAAATTGGAATTTTAAGACAATGAAGGATTAAAAGCGGGCAAATGCCCCAATATGAAAAGGGTGTAAGGAGATGAAGAAAGGAAACCTTCAAAGAATGGTAAGAAGATCGAACATGTAGCTCCTAAGGTGGAAGTCTCTACTTTAAAGGAAATAGTAGAGAATGAAACCATCAAAAGAGAACTTCCAAAACAAAGGAATCGACATATAGACCGAAAGGGATCAATTCGGGATAAGGAATTGTGAAATGGTCACAAGTGAGTAATGAAGGAATGAAGATAGAGAATCCTTGAGTAAAGGACGCCATTGTAGATGTGGAAGGACATAAGGAAGGAAAAAATCCAAAGCATGTTGGTAATTCAAGAAGTAATCGGGAAGCCTGATGATTGGAACCAGAAAAACCCAATAAGGAAGTTGGAAAAGGATGAGTAGATAAGGAAAATCGACACGGTTATGAAAGACATGACATCAAAGGTAAGAAGGATGATTGGATAACTATAAAGGTAGCCGAGGAATACTAACAGATGAAAAGAAAGGACAAAATTATATGATCCCCAAATGGTTGGAAAGTTGAGAACAACCATCAAGGAAATGTTCTAGAATTCTAATGGAGAAAGGTAAGTTCTAGAACATGTCATGCTATAAGGAACATGTAGGCCTAAAAGTCCCAAGAAAAATGTGACTCAAGTAAGGAAGAGTCAGTTAGTTAAGCATGATAAGGTTAAACATAAAAATTTGACCAGAGTTGTAATAAACAAAGGATGGAGGAAGGAACAATATAGGACAAAAAATGTGATAACACTGAAACTTGTGAAAACAAGAATGAAAAGCTTGAAAGGATGTTGAGCTAAGGAATTGCAACAACCAGGGGAATAAATGGACATGGGGGACGGTCGGGCATTTTGGAACATCCAATCCTAATATTCTCGACAAGACCCTTCAAGAGCAAGAGTCTTACCATAAGCAAAGTAAGAAATGAACCTAAGGATGTGCCTTTGGACTAATGGGTAAGACATGACTAATCATGATAAACTCCATGGAATGAGTAGATAATGGAAAGGAATAGAAATTCCTTAAACGAGTGGTTTAAAGGGCTAAGTGAAGAGACAACCAAAGTGGTAGTATGTTAAGCAAAACTTAAGTTGACATCAAGGGAAATTATTCCCGATGTAAAGGATACGTAATCATGTTTTGGGGACAAAACTCCTAAAAGAAGGGGAGAGTTATGAAATCCGTCATCTCGGATCAATGAAAACTAGGAATGAATCGGTCAATTTAATGAGAAAACCGAACCAATTAAGGAACTGAGAATGATAAAGAGGGGTTAAAATGGGACATTGGAAAATCCCAAGTGACCAAAATGTCATGAAAATCATGGGGAAGAACCATGAAGTAAGTTGGATGGGAAAACCAGACCGGTTCATGGTGAACTGAACCTGAACTAGATTGAACAGGATTGAACCGAGTTGACCCATAATGAACAGGATTGGAAAATTCATTTTTATAGGTGGTATAAAAATATCAATTTAGAAAATTGAGGCCACCATTAGATAAAAAATGAATTTAGATAAATTTAGAAATTTTTAATTTTGATAAAACTGGTCGAATCATGTTTGAACCGGCCGATTTTTTCCATTGAACCCGGTCAGACTAATCTGGTCCGGTACATAATAGTGTCGTATTCTTCCTTGGAATGACATCACTGTTCACATGGCAAAAAAACTTTCCTTCTCCGACGAGAGATTATTCCCTCTAATTTGGGCATTTTCTAAAGAGGATAAGCTCGACCAATATAGAAACTGGTAGGGTAGAGTGACCCTAAGCTCCCTATATAAAGACCTCCCCTCCATTCATACTCCACACACCTCAAATCCTCTCTTCCTCCAAAGTGCTCCATTTTTCGGCAAAGCTCAAATGAGAGATTTGACTTGGGCACTTTTCTGAGCCTTAGAAGGCAAACTCGAGTCCTATAGACACCAGGGGAAGTTAGCTACCTGACAGCAACCTCCCTTCGACCCAAGGATTGTGAGAGAAGTCCCGACGAGATCAAATAGTGAAGCAGCTCTGTCGCTCGAAAGCTGCCCTATTTTGGCTTACCTGAATTTGGCCAATTCAGACCCCCTACGGCTAAATCAAGCCATCCCTTAGCCCCCGCAACCACACACGACCTCCCACGAGGGGAAAGGTAAGTAAATTAGGCCCTTCTTCATTATAATAGTTCTGTTTTAGAGAGAGAAAGTGTTGAATCACATTTACCGAATTCACGTTGATCCTAACAACAATTGTAGCAATTCTTGATCCTAGAAGGACCTTAAGGATGAGAGCTACCTTTCCAGACCAAGAGCTCAGACCGCTACGCCTCCGATGGTAAGTTCTCAGAGCTCTCTCTCTCTCTATGTACAATTTTCCGATGAAGCAATGTTTGATCTCATTCCAGACCAAAATTTCGCAATTCAAATCTCAATCGAATTGTAAGGAAGTATAGAAACTGATTCACACCACAATTTGAGAAATTAACCCTATTTGAACGGCCAATTTGAAGAAATCAAATTCAATCTGCAGAAATAGGTGAAATTAGGGATTTTAAAAAATTGAAGTACCTCAATGCAATTTTTTAAAATTGAAGGTCAATTAGCAATAAGAAAGATGTTGGTGGATCATGTAAACCCCACCCTTTTGAGCTAATGAAAAATCGGGAAAAGAACCGATCAAACCGAGTGAGAAAACTGAACCGGTTCACAAACCCAATCATTTGTGAACAAGCAATTTGGGAATTTACAACTCCTGGGTGATCCAAAGGGTTCATAATACCATGGAAAAGAACCTTAAGATGAATTGGAAGAGAAAAACCAGACTGGTTTGGATGAATCGGATTAAACTAGATTGAACCGGTTTATGAACCGAGTCTATTCATGAACCAGAACCAAAAGAGAAGGGGCAAATCAGTGAAAATCAACTCCCTTGTGCTCCAAAGAAATTTATAAACCTTGGGAAGGAACCTTAGAACAAAGTGGGAGAGAAAAACCAGACCGGTTTGGGTGAACGGGACCTGAACCAGATTAAACCGATTTAAGAACCAAATCGGTTTATTAACTGAAATCGATAAAGAGATAGTAAACCGGGAATTTTATGGAACCTAAGTGACCCAAGGAGTCACAAAAGGCATGGAAATGGACTTGTGAAGGAATTTGGGATGAAAACCAAACCAGTTCAGGTGAATCGGATCCGAACCTATTTGGACCTATTTGAACCAATATTGAATAGGATTCTAAATTCATTTTTCTAGGTGGTTTAAAAAATTCAAATTTGAGATTTGAGACCACCATTGGATAGAAAATGAATTTAGATGAATTTAGAAATTTTTAAATTTGAAGAACTCGATCGAATGGGGGGTGAACCAGTCGGTTTAACTTTGAACCCAATTCGGACCGGTCCGGTCCGGTTTGGAACAGTGTCATCTTCTTCCTCAGGATGACAGTACTGTTCACTCACTGAAAAATTGAAGCAGTGCCGGCGAAGAAGAAAAATTTCTTTTTGGTACATTTCAAGCCATCAATGTGTTTTCATGAAGGTGCCAAACGGATGGTCAACGGGTCCCCGAGCTCCCTATATAAAGAGCCCCTCCACATTCATCCTCTCCTCACCAAAAAACTCCATTCTCTCACAACTGCTCCATTTTCCGGTGAAGCTAAAACTAGAGCTCCGATATGGGATCTTTTCTAAGCCAAACAAGGTGAGGTCGGGTTCTTTAGAACTAGAGAGAAGTCAGCTACATGCTGTAGTCTCTGTTTGCTCAGAGGGTCATCGGAGAAGCGCCGACATGATGGAATAGTGAAACAGCTACGGCGGACCGAAGCTGCCCTATTTCGGCTGAGCAAAAATTGGCCATTTTGAGCCCTCCTCAGGCCAAACCATGCCCTCCTAACACTTCCTCAGCCCTTCCATGGCTGAATTAGAACTGAAAGGTAAGCCAATTTGGTTCCCCTCTACAATTTTCGGCCGGTGCTAGAGAGAGAACCGGCAGAATTTCAATGATGAAATTCTAACTCAATTCGGCATCAATTGATGCGATTCTTAATTCTGGGATGAACCTCAAGATGAGAACTATCTGCCCATATCAAAAGCTTGGACCGTCATGCCCTCACCGGTGAGTAATAGAAGCTTTCTCTCTCTATAGTTTGTTTTCCAGCGAAGCTCCGTTTGAGCTTGTTCCGGCGTTAAAACTCACGATTCAATGTTCTATGGAATCGTATGAACATGAAAAAAAATTCAATTTCAACAATTAGAGGTGTTTGATTGGACAATTTGATGAAATCAAATTCGACTGTGTTAAAGAGTTGGAATTGGGGAAAAATATGGGAAATTGGGGATTTTCAAAAATTCAAAGGACCGAAATGCAATTTCCTAAAACTGAGGGTCAATTGGGCATGATAAAAATGTTAGAGAGCCAATTGAGAAATTTTAGAATTTTTGGGGTAAAATTTACAATTTTTTTAAAGGACAGGCAAAATGGTAATTTTGGAAAAGTTGCGGGACCCAATTGGAAATTTGGAGATTTAAACCCCTTATTGTGAAACGGAATAAATTGAGGTCCTATGATAAATATTAAAAGTTTCAGGACTCAATTTGCAGAAAAAACAACATCAGGGACTTAAAGTTAAAGAGAAATAACTTTAGGGACCTAATTGCAAAAAAAATGGAAGTTTGACTTTCTCATTCATTTGGAATGAATGAAGGTTATTCGGCCGAAGGATAATGAACCGAGATGTTCATATCATGCAGGAACATGAAGTACCGGGAATGCTAGTAAGGACAAACTCATGTGAGTACAAAGAACCGGTCTAGTGGAATTCACGGCATTAACGAGTGAGTGGGTTTACTAACAACATACCCGGTTGGGATGATTAGTACAACGTAAAGTTAAAAATCACTTACCGGTTGTGAGTGGGTTTTTATGTCATACTCGATTGGGGATGATAAGCTCATCAAAATGAAAACCCACTACTATGTGGTATTTTAAACATCACGACTTACACTAGTGACGTGAAAATCATGCGGAAAAAATACTTACCGGTTCTAAGTAGATCATACCCAGTTGGTATGATAAAACTTCCTCGAAGGAAGTTGAAAACCCGTTCATCGGTTATGAATGGAGATCTTGTTATACTGGGTCGGTATAATGGATAGTGAAAACATACTTTTTTCGGAAGTGTTCACTCCTGACTGTGTGCCAATACTTAGACAATTTGGGAGACCTTCTTGACGGGAGCTCGAATAGCTCTTAAAGGTCGGGGGCCTCAGTTTTGGAACTTCGGGGCTAATATGCTCGATTTTGAAAATCTCACATAGTGGGCCATAGGCCAATGGGTACAAGCAAAAGCTCGTAAACGAATATGATATATGTGCCATAATGCTTTAATAAGTAAATTGTATGGTCATGGTACCAAGGCTAGTCATCATCAGTCAACTTGCAGCAGTGCGACATGACCGATCTTTGGACTAGTCAAGATAAACAGCTCCATGTTGAGTTAAAAGTCAGGACCGTTGGACTAATGATACCACAGATTACAAGGCATAATAAGAAAATATTGTTTCTGCATGCACTATGAGTACGAGATCATCAAGACGCCCATGAGGGGTAGTGATGCGTCCTAAGGGCCTTGGACGACCTAGTGAGTATAAGGGCAGTGCGAAATTTGGAGTAGCACCAACGCATGAGACCGGGGTGGGGACGAGATGAAGTCTCTGTCCTCATACGAACACAAAGAATTGATTTCAAGATTGAGGGTCGGATGTCGCGTATATCCACTCATTCTAAGGGTAGAAGTGGACGTACTTCTATCTGGGTGGCCGAAAAAGTCGCTCCAAAGCCACAAGTGGGTTTAGTGGACGTACTGACCTACGAACATGTGTTTAACCTTCATGATGAAGGATGTGTGTTGGGTGATGACACACCGTGATTAAATAAGGAAATGGTGATAAAACCCGAGATTTAAATGAAATGATTTTTGAAAAGCGAGTAGTTTGGCACACTCCAAAAGTATGGAAGAGAAAAAACCATGGAAAAAAGGGCAAATTAGGAAATTTAAAAATCCAGAGTGACCCAAGGAGTCATAAAAACCATGGAAGAGAAAACAAGACTAGTTTAGGTGAGCCGAACCTGAACCAGTTTGAACCATCATTAAACCAGTTACTAAATTTTTTTTTAGGTGGCTTAAAATATTCAAATAGGGGAATTGAAGCCACCAATGGATAGAGAATGAATTTAGAAATTTTTAATTTTGAAAAACTTGGTCGAATCAGGCCTGAACCGGTCAGTTTAAGCATTGAACCTGGTCGGACCAGTCCGACCACTTCAGAATAGTGTTGTCTTCTTCCTTAAGATGACAACACTGTTCATTCAATGGATGAATGGATAGTGCTAGTGAAGATGAAACGCCTCTGTTCAGGGAGTTTCTAGTCATTAATGAGCTTGACCAAGTTGCCAAACAGTCGGGCATAGAGTCCCCAAGCTTCCTATATAAAGAGCCCTTCTCTATTCATTCTCCTCACACTCGAAATCTCCATTCTCTCTCAACTACTCAGTTTTCTAGTGAAGCTCGAACTAGAAGGCGAGGTCGGATTCTTTAAACTCCGAGGGAAGTCAGCTATCTAATAGCCACATCCGTTCAATCTGAGAACCGCTGGAGATGCGCCAGGGGAACCAAACAATGAAGTATCTTCGACGGACCGAAGCTGCCCTGTTTCAGCCGAGCTGAAATTGGCCAAATTCAGCCCTCCTCATGCCAAACCAAGCCCTACCGACACTCACAAACCCGTAATAGAGCTGAAAAGTAAGCCAATTCGACCTCCCTTTGTCATTTTCGATCGACATTAGAGAGAGAAACTGTGAAAACTTTACAAACCAAATTCTCTCTAGATTCGATATGAATTGTATCGATTCTTAATCCTATGAGGAATCTCAAAATAAGAGCTACCTGCCCAAATAGAAAGCTCGGACCACTGCACCTCTCTCTACGCACAGTTTTTCAGCGAAGCTCCGTTTGAGCTCGTTTCGACCTCAATTCATGCTATTCAAAGCTCAATTGAATCCTATGGATGTGTAGGAACTAAATTATACCTCTAATTGAAGTAATAACCCCGATTGAATGGTCAATTTGATGAAATCAAATTCGACCAATTTGAAAGGAGGAAATTGGAGAAAATTTTTTGGGGAAATTTGGGGATTTCATAAAATTGAGGGACCAAATTGCAATTTTCCAAAATTGAGGGTCAATTGGCCATGATGTTGGAGTTTTTTTTCAAGTTTGAGGGTCGGATGTCGCGAACATCCACTCAGACCCAAGGTAGAAGTGGACGGGCTTCTATTTTGGTGGCCGGTAAAGTCACTCCGAGCCACAAGTGGTTGTAGTGGATAGGCTGCCCTAAGAATGTGTGATCCCTTCCTAATGAAGGGTGTGTGTTGACTGTTAAACAAACCTAATGTGGAAAATAAGGAAAAAAGATTTGAAAAACCGAAATTTGAGGAAATAATATTTTTAAAGTAAGTAAGGAGTCTAGCACACTACAATTAAAAGCTTTTTTATTTATGAAAACTTAATCCCATCACCCATTCACTAAGTTGTAAAAACTCACCCCTCATTTATATCCCTTTTTAGGAGTTTAGAAAATGACTAAGGAAAACACCCGGGTCTACCCTTTGTCAGGTATGGTTAAAGATTATTTTAGGCTCGCATTTTTATTGATTTATGTTATTCTTGGGAACAAGGTTAAATAATGCCTAGCTCCTCTTGATTAAAGAAAGGGGGAAAACCCTCTTAAACTAAGGGAACGGCGGGTTGATCACGGGGATTTGACCAAACTAGATCGGGCCGTGACATCATACCCGGTTGGGATGATGAACATGTTTTAAAAAGTTAATAACCTACTTACTAGTTATGAGTGGGACTTTTACACATCATACCAGTTGGGATGATGAGTACCATTTTTAAACGGTTAAAGGCCTACTTACTAGTTGTGAGTAGGATTATTTAAACTTCATACCCGGTTGGTATGATGAGTTTCTAAAAGGAAAAGCCGGATGCCAGTCATAAGTAGACCTATCGTCACACCCGATTGGTATGATGAGTTAAAAGAATGATTTTATCATAAGTGTTCTCCCCTAACTATGTGCCATTGATTAAACAATTTGGGAGACCTTCTTGACGTAAGCTAGAACAGCTCTAACAGGCCAGGGGCCTCAATTTTGTACTCATAGGGCTCAAGGCTCGGTTTTGAAAAACATGTGCAACGGGCCCAAGGCTACTAGGCACGGGTTAAAATCAGTTGAATTGGGCCTAAACCGTTCAATTTTTGCTATTGAACCCAGTCGAACCGGACTGATTCAGTCCAAAATAGTGTCGTCCTCTTCCTTGGGATGATAGCACTGTTCATTGGATCAAATACTTTCCATTTCCGATGAGAGAAATATTCCTCCGATTAGGGCATTTTTGGGTGAGGATATGCTCGACCAGAATGGAAACTGGTCGAGCAATGGATCCCCGAGATCCCTATATAAAGAGTTCCCCTCCATTAATCCTTCATACACCTCAAATTGCCTTCCTCTCCCAAGTGCTCCATTTTCCGGTGAAGCTAAAACTAGAGCTCCGACTTGGGCACTTTTCTCAGCCTCAGAAGGCAAGGTCGAGTCCTACAGACTCCGAGGAATTCAGCTACCTAACAACAACCTCCTTTCGACCCAAGGATCATCGGAGAAGTGCATGTAGAATCAAACAGTGAAGCAGCTCTGATGGATCAAAGCTGCCTTATTTTGGCTGAGCTTAATTTGGTTAAATTCAAACCTACTCTGGCTAAACTAAGCCTCCCCAATGTCACCACGATCCTCACATGACATAGAGGTGAAAGTTAAGCCAATTTGGCCCTACTATATCGTTGCAAAACGGTGCTAGAGAGAGAAAGTACCAATTTTCACTAACAGAATTCACCTTCATATGGACTTCAATTATAGTGATTCTTGATCCTAGAAGGATCCTAAGGATGAGAACTACCTCCCCAGATTGATAGCTTGGACCACCGCACCTCTGACGGTAAGCTTTCGAAGCTTTCTCTCTCTAAGAATAGTTTTTTGGCGAAACTCCGTTTTAGCTTGTTTTGGACTGAAATTTTGCAATTTAAAGCTCCCTTTGATCGTATGGAAGTGTAGAAAATGATCCATGTCATTAATTAGAGCAATTAACCCCAATTGAATGGTCAATTTGAAGAAATAAATTCGTTCAGAAAAGGGGGGAGAAATTGGGGAAAATTGGGGATTTCAAAAAATTGAGGGGCCTCCAAGAAATTTCTCAAAATTGGAGGTTAGTTGGCAATGAGAAAGATGTTGGTGAACCAAATGCTCAATTTTTGAAAGATTTGGGGCCAAATGGCAATTTTTGGAATGTAGGGGCAAAACCATAATTTTTGGAAAATTGGGGACCAAATTGGAAATTTGGATAATTTGAACCCCTTACACAATTTTGATTGGAAACCTTGGGATTCAATTTGGGGGAAAAGTTAGCATTAGGGGCCTAAACTCAAGGAAAATGAACTTTAGGGACCTAAGTGCAAATAAACCAAGAATTTGGGCCTAGTCGCTCATAAGTGAGAAACAAAGGTTGTTATGTTGAACCTTTATTGATAATGATATCCAAACCGTGTAGGGATACATGAGATCGGAACACAAACAAGAGGGAGCTAGCGTGGACTGGAAATTGACTAGGGACGAACACATCACAGTCAACGGGTGAGTGTGAACTTTTACACTTCATACCCGGTTGGGATGATGAGCATGTTTTGAAAGCTAAAAACCTACTCACTGGTTGTGAGTGGGATTATCCAACATTATTCCCAATTGGTATGATGACATTCCTTGAGGAAAGGAGAAACCCGCATACTAGTGTTAAGCAGATCCGTCATCACACCCGGTTGGTGTGATGTATTGAAAAAGTGATTTTTGTCACAAGTGTTCTCCCCTGACTGTGTGACAATAGCTTAAACTATTTGGGAGACCTTCTTGACGGGAGCTAGTGCAGCGCTAATAGGTTAGGGGCCTCAGTTTTTGAACTCATAGGGCTCAAGGCCCAATTTTGGAAAAATACGTGCAGTGAGCCCAAGGCTAGTGGGCACGGGCTGGTGCCCATAAACAAACATGATTAGGAAGAACTCTGAAAACTCCTAATTAAAATGGAAATATTTGTGTGATTCACCATGGTATCGAGTCAGGACTGACAATGCTCGATGGGATGGCGACAATACATCAGGGCTAGGTCGACGGACCGACCTAGACAAACAATTGTAGGTTGGGTTGAGTGTCAGGGCCGTTAGACCGTTGGCACCAAAAAGAATAGCTTAATCATGAAAAACTATTGTTTGTGCATGCACTTATGGTACGGGACCATCAATATGCCCTATGGGGTAGTGATGGGTTCCAAGGGCTACTAGATGACATGATGGTGATAAGGGCAGTTCGTCGTGCCAGTTAGTCATGAAGCTTTGGGAGCTTCTTAAGCATGAGACCGGGGTGGGGTTAAGATGAGGTCTCTATTTTCATACGGACACGAAGTGGCATTCAGGTCTGAGGGTTGGATGTCTAGGATGTCCACTAAAACTCAGGGTAGAAGTTTGGGACTTCTATCTGGGTGGACAGCAAAGTTGCATTGATCTCTAAGTGGGTGCAATTTGTGACTGCCCTGTGAATGTGTGTACCCTTCCTAATGAAGGGTGTGTGTTTGTTTGTTAAATGCCTCCCGAGGCTAGGGGATGGGCTAAGAGAGCTAAACACACCTAATATAAAAATGGAAAAAGGTTTTGAGATTTGAGTTTGAGAAAAATCTTTGAAAAGGAAAGGTAAACCTTGGCAAGGTTTTGATAAAGAAACTAAACATTTTTGAAAACTTGCTCCCAACACCTGCTCATTGAGTTGTAGAAACTCACCCTCTCTATTTACCCCTTATTAGTAAAATAGGAAGACCAACCTTAAAGATCCCTTGCAGTTAAACTATAAGATATGTATGAAAATTTTAATATGTTCAATTTTATATAATGCTATCCTAGGGGAAAAAATAGGAAAAAGAATGCCTAACTCCTCGTGGTTTAGATGGCGGGGAAATCTCCCAAAGACCGAAGAGAGGGGCGGGTTGCTCATGGGGATCCGACCAAACTGGATTGGGCATGACACATTTTGTAAAGGACACCCTTTTGATATTAGGGATACCACCACTTCCCAACATTGACAAGCATAGTGTAGGGAGGAAATAGAAATCAAGGACAGAGAATCCCAAGAATCACAAGGTACGTATCAAGAGATGTACTCAATAGAAAGTAAAATAATGAGCCATTGGATTATACTCCTACGAGAAATATGTAAGTAGGGGAAAATGTAATTAATTTACCCAAATAGGGAAGGCATCAAGGAAAACATGTCCTACTGTGGTAGCAGAAAGCCTTGAGAGTAGAACTGCTGGTAAGATCCAACTCATCTACCCTACATAGGGAGAAAAGTAAGGAGTAAGAGATGTAAGAGGAAGTTTCATATAACAACAATTAGGTCTAACTTGACATGTTCCAAATGTGGGGAGAACCTGACGAATATTTGGACGAGCATGATGAAGTGTTAGAAAGAAAAAGGGGGCTATGAAATGAAACTCAGCACATTTCGTAAGACCAAAAAGGTCGTTAAAAATGAAAAAATGAATGGATGAAATGATGAATAAACGAAATGAGGATGAAAAGGAGTAAATGAATAGGAAGTGTCCTGACAAAACCCCAAGTATGACCACATAGTTTGGGTGTAATGACATCAAACAAATGAGTCATAAGTGTTCCCACATGTAGGCATAGGTGTGTAGAGAGGCCATGAGTAGACCTCTATCTTGATAACTTTTAGGAAAATTAATGTAAACTAAGTATGATAGTACCGGAGATCAAAACTCAAAGAGGGTGAGTACTAGAAGGGTGGTGCTCTACCTAAATGCCAAACAACCAAAGGGATAGGGCACCCTTGACACAAGGTGAAAAAAAACCCAACGAATTAGTGTTTGAGCATGTGAAACTAAGGGACGGGGAAGTAATTGGGGACCCTACGTAAATGACCAAAAAACATACAACCATCACCTAGGTATCACTAAGGCATGTGCTAAATTCTATGTGGGTAAGAGAACCCTAGGTTAATAAGGTAGGCAGAAGGTTGAAAAATAGGAGAGTGAGGTGAAACTAAGGCCCAAAGACTTCAAACCAAAGAGGCATGAGTACTAAAAATGATCTAATGCATGAATGGACCCGAAGGAATGTTGTAGAAGACATGTCATGTAAGAACATGCAAACTAAAGAACCAAGGTGGCAGTTTTTCCCATTCACCCTTCGGAGGTTGTAAATCTCTTAGAGTCTTGTCATGATATTACGAGATTTTTCTTTTATGTACGCTCCATTTTGGGTCGTCTTCACATAGAGTTGTCATCATGATTGTACATTATTTATTTTCCTTCATGACTACCTTAATCCTTTTTGTAGTAATGTTTAACGGGGGTATAGGGCAAGATTCTTCCTCTTGGGATTCTTTCCCAAAACTTCAGGATTGGGAGTTCCAAAATGCTCAATCATTCTCGTTCTAGTTATTATCTTGATCGTTGAAACCCTTAGCTCTGTGTTCTTTTGAGCATTACGTACTTGTTTTCATGGGTTTTGGTGTTATCACCCCTTCATCCTATTTTGACCTTTCCTCCATCTGTTATTTATTACAACTTCGGTCTAACTTATGTTTGTCCTCATCATACTTACTAACTAACTCTTCCTTATTTTAGTCACATTTTTCCTCGGGACTATTGGGCTTACATATCCCTTACAGCATGACATGTTCTCGAATTTTTCTCCATCCATTAGATTCCTATAACACTTCCTTTAGGGTCATTCTCAACTTTCCAACCTTACAAGGATCGTATAACTTCATCCTACTTTTTGTTTGGTAGTATTTCTCGACTACTTTTACTGTTATCCAATCAATTTACATAATCGTGTCAGTTTTCCTTACCCACTCATCCTTTCCCAACTTTCGTATTGGATCCTTCCGGTTCTAATTATTGGGTTTCCCAATGATTTACCAACACGTTGAGATTCTTCCCTTCTTATGTCCTTCCTCAGTCCCAGTGACATACTTTACTCAAGGACTTTCCCTTTCCTTAATCCATTCTTACTCGCTTGTAACCATTACATGATTATTTATTCCGTGTTGATCCCCTTTCGGTCTATGTGTCGATTACTTTGTTTGGGGATTTCCCTACTTACGATTTCATTCTCTACTACGTACCTCAAAGTAGAAACTTTCACCATCGAAGCTACACATTTAACCTTGTTAACATTCTTTACAAGTTCCCTTTTTTCCATCTCCTTACACCCTTTATATTGCGGCATCTGCCCGCTTTCATTCCTCCATTGTATTAAAATCTCCATTTCATTCATTATTCCCTATCCAAGAACTTCCTACTATTGGTCTTATTTTGTGTATTCCACACTATGTTCAGTCATCCACTCTTTTGGACTCCATTAGGTGATCGATAACTACGACCAGTCTTGATGTCGGTGGTCGTTTCTCTTATTCACTTATAAAATGGAGGGCTTACCTTTCTAAGGTTTCTCAAGTGTTTTGTCACCCCTCGACCCGATTTAGTCAGATCCCCATGAGCAACCCGCCAATCCCTTTGGTTCATAAAGGGTTTCACCCTTTTCTAAACCGCAAGGAGTAAGGCGTCCTTTTTCCTGTCTTGCCTGGAATAACATTATACAAAACTGAAAATATTTTAAACAGGCATACCTGTTTTTACAATTCCCATAGAAGGTCTTTAACTTTGGTTTTTTCCTTAGTTACCTAAAATGGGTAAAAGGGAGGGGGTGAGTTCTACAACTCAGTGATCGGGTATTGGGAATGAGTTTTCATAAACAAAACAACTTTAATGAGAGTGTGCCAAACTCTTCATTTCCTTTAAGAATATTCTTTCCTCAAATATCGATTTTTAAAACTTTTTTTTCCAAGGTTTAACAATTCTTTTCCAAGGATTCTCAAATGCTTTCCAAGGTTTTCAAAACCTCTTTCCCATTTCCATATTAGGAGTGTTTCACAAACAACACACGCCCCTCATCACGAAGGGTACACACATTCACGAGATGTAGTTACGCCGACTGCACCCACTTGTGGATCAGAGTGTCTTTACCATCCACCATGATAGAAGTCTCTCACTTCTACCCAGAGTCTGAGTGAATATCTCTGATGTTCAACCCTCAGACCCAAAAATACTTTGTGTCAATATGAGGATGGAGACCTCATCCCAACCCCACCCCGGTCTCATGCACATGAAGCTACGTCGAGCTTCCCTCACTACTAGCACGACAAACTATCCTTACCTCCACCATGTCATCCAGTAGCCCTTAGGACGCATCACTACCCCTCTTGGGCATCTTAATGGTCTCGAACCTCAAGTGCATTCACAAAGTCATTTATCTTTTGGTGCATAGGTCCAATGGCCCCGACCCTCAACTCGACATGCAGCTATTTGTCTAGGCCAGTCCGTCGACCTGACCCTAACGCACTGCCGCCAGTCCATTGAGCATGTCGATCCTGTCTTGGTACCATGGAGAAATCACATAATCCATTCATTAAGAATTTTTATCACTTTAACCTATCAAGTTTATTTACAAGCTCCTGCACGTGACAACTGGCCTTGTGCCTACTGTACGTGATTTTCTAAAATCGGGCATTTTAGCCCCCACAAGTTCCAAAATCGAGGCCTCTGGCCTATCTGAGCTATTCTAGCTCTCTTCAAGAAGGTTTACCAAAAATTTTAAGCATTGGCACACATTCAGTGGAGAACACTTCTAACAAAATAAGCTTTCAACTCATCACACCAACCGGGTGTAATAACATACCGCTTACAACCGGTAAGCAGGTTTTCTCCTTCCTTCTAGGAAGTCTATCATACCAACCGGGTATGATCTACTTACAATTGTTAAGTAGTTTTTTTGCATAGTTCTCACATCAATCCAACTGGGTGTGATGTTAAAATCCTACATATAAGTGTTTTTTCATTTCCGATGTGCTCATCATCACAACCATGTATGAAATGTAAATTCGCCATTCACCTTTTATCCGGAGATATGTTCATCTTGGAGGGATTCCCAGGTACCCGTCCTTGATTGGTCTTATTGGTGTTTCTCTGCTCCGATACTTTCCCATTTTCCTTAAATTTGGTTATTGCATGGGGGATGTCAAGATTGAGAATTCCATAGGTAGGGAGTATTAATCTGGTAGATCTAATGTGAACATGGCAAAAATGATGTTTGAGGTGTGAACAAGGACTAGTGGACCAAGTAGTTCTCTTATACTCGAATTTCTCTCTTTGCACAATTGGTGTCGCTCTGCTAAATTGTTCTAAGTTCCGTATATAGCAGTAAAATTGTTTGTTAAATGGGTAAGATTTATAACTATATTATGGGTATTAATGTTGTTAGTTATTCTCGAAATTGATGGGTATTTATGAGTATTAATTCCAATAATTGAATATAGGTATTAATTTATGGGTATTAATTCCAATAATTAAATGTAGTTATTAATTTATGGGTATTTATGGGTATTAATTCCAATAATTGAATCTAGGTATTAGTTTATGGGTATTTATGGTAGTGGCGTATAACTAATACTTGCTAATAGTTTCGTACTAAACCAAATTCACATAATTATATTATTATTTTCACTTAAAGGAATTTACTAGGTATCGAGTTATTTATTTCGGTCAAAACAATATTTTTTATTTTATTTAAAATGAAATTTATTCCAATTATATCAATTGAATTTTAAACTTATAATACAATTAGAGAATTATTTCTTAATGAAATTTCGGGTTACTAAAAAACACGGTGTGACAACTACTTCCCACCTTTTTAGGAGTTTTGTCCCTAAAACTCATGCAACATTAGTCTCTACTTCTTACCCTTTTTTGTGCACTTATGTGGTTTCATTTTCAATAACTTTCTACTGAGACATTTGTTTACTTTACCACAATAACTTCTCAAGATAATGTTATCTTTTCTCAAGACTATTTATTTTATGAGTGGACAATTTTACTTTGGTTCTCTTATCTAATTTATCCAAAGCAAATTGGGTATTTAGCCATACATTCTTATCGGTAAAAATTTTCGATTGGGGCTTACTTATAAGGTCGAATTGCACACCAGGTTAATGATCTCTTCATATCTTAATCGATCACTTAGTGTTTACATAAGACTTTTTCCCTCTTAAGCGAGCATTATTTGTATACCATTCAAAAGGAAATATCACTTTTAGAGTATTTTCAAATACCTATCTCTCATTAGAGATTTGATGTTCTATGATCACATGGTCTTTATATTTACTAGTTGTTCATTTCTTTTAAGAGGTTCGTTTGACACCTTCTAATCCAATGAAGTTTCTAAAAATCTTTAACAAATTTTCTTCCACCGTTTAATGCATCCATCATTGGACTATATTGTCACGCCCCGACCAGGTTTGGTCAGATCCCCGTGAGTAACCCACCACTCTCCCGGTTTATTAAGGGTTTTCCCTTTCTTTAACTTGGGAAGCGTAAGGCGTCCTTTAAACTTGTACCTTTCCTGGAATAACATTAATCAAAACTGCATGAAACTTTAAACCTTACATACCTGTCTTGCAGGTGTGACTAACATGAGGTCTTTGGGTACGTTTCCCTTGGTTACCTAAAAAGGGATATAAGGGAGGGGTAAGTTCAAAACTCAGTGAATGGGTGTTTAAAGTTTGACTTTTAGAAAAATAGTTTGATTTGGAGTGTGTTAGACTTCTTATTTTCTTTTAAAACAATTCATCCTCAAAATCTTAGTTTTCATAGCCATTTCTCAATCATTAATCATAATAGGTATGTTTATCAACCAACACATGCCCTTCATCAAGAAGGGAACACACATTTGCAGGGCAGCACGTCCACTACACCCACTTGTGGTGTCGGAGCTACTTTACTAGCCACCTAGATAGAAGCCTATCCACTTATACCATGAGAATGAGTGGATGTACGCGACATCCGACCCTCAATCCCATAAATAAAAAAAACTCTGTGTTCGTATGAGGATAGAGACCTCATCCCGATCCCACCCCAGTCTCATGCGCATGAAGCAACGTCGAGCTTTCTTGACTGCTAGCACAACAATCTGCCCTTATCTCCACCATGTCATCGAGTTGCCCCTAGGACACATCACTACCCCTCTTGGGTGTCTTGAAGTTCCCATATCTCAGTGCATGCACAAAGCAACAGTTTTCCACATAACCCATTTAATTTGTGGTGCCACTAATCCAACAGCCCCGACCCTCAACTCGACCTACAGTTGTTTGTCTCGACTGGTCCGTCGACTTGTCATGTTGCACTACCGCCAGTCCATCGAGTATGTCGGTCCTGTCTTGGTACTATGTCCAAACATATCATTCATTTAAAGTTTTCATGGCTTAAACTCATGTTTGTTTACGATCTCTTGCTCGTGCCAACGGGCCTTGGGCCTACTATAAGAGATTTTCAAAATCGTGCATATTAGCCCTCAAGTTCCAAAACCGAGGCCTCCGACCTATCTGAGCTATTTGAGGTCCCATCAAGAAGGTTTCCCAAAATGTTTAAGTTGTGGCACACATCTTTTGGCCATCCATCACACCAACTAGGTGTGAGGACATCACCACTCATAATCGATGAACGGGTTTTCTACTTCATTTCAGGAAGTTCATCATACCAACCAGGTATGATCTACTTACAATCAATAAGTAATTTTTTCGCGTAATTTCCACATCACTCCATTTATGTGTGATGGTTAAAATTCCACTTAGCAGTGGTTTTTCATTTCTAATGTGCTTATCATCCCAAACGGGTATGATATAAAAATCCCACTCACCCGATAACGTAGTGATTTCCTCTTAACCGGTTCTTTGTCTTCACGTGAGCTTCTCCTTGCAAGCGTTCCTGGTACTTTGTGTTCCTACACAATGTGAACATCCTTGTTCATTATCCCTTGGCCTAATTGCCTTCATTCATCATGAATGGACAAAATACTCAAAGTTTTTAATTATTTGTAATTAGGTCCCTAAAGTTCTTTTTTTTAATTTAGGTCCCTAATGCCGATTTTCCCCTAAATTGAGTCCTGAAACATCTAAAATTCACTTTGAGATCACAATTTATTCAAAAGCACAAAAAGGGGTTCAAGTTTCCAAATTCCCAATTTGGTCCCCAATTTTTCCAAAATTACCATTTTGCCCCTACTTTTCAAAAATGGTAAAATTGACTCCAATAAATTCCAAAATTGACCAATTAGTCCTCCCACATCTTTTCCATGCCCAATTGGCCCTCAATTTTAGGAAATTTCACTTAAGTCCCTCAAATTTTTGAAATCACCAAATTTTCCCCCAATTTCAACCTTCCAACTTGAATGAATTTGATTTGAACAAATTGACTGATCAATCGAAGTTAATTATTGGAATTGAAGGTAGATTTGAGTTCCCACACATCCATACGATTCAATTATACTTTGAAGGTAGATTTGAGTTCCCCGACCCGGTTTGGTCGGATTCCCGTGATCAACCCACCACTCTCCCGGTTTATTAAATGGTTTCCCCTTATCGTAAACTGTAAAGAGTAAGGCGTCCTTTAACTTGCACCTTTTTCCCAGAATAGCATAATCAAAACTATATGAAATTTAAAACTTTACATACCTGTCTTACAGGCATCTTAGTTGACGGTCTTTAAGGGGAGGCTTTCCGGGATTTCCTGAAACGGATATAAGGGAGGGGGTGAGTACGACTACTCAGTGAATGGGTTTTTAAAAGTTTTTGACTTTTAAGAAAAACATTTATATGGAGTGTGCCAGACTCCTTTGTTTTCAAAAATCCCATCATTTAAAAATTTGGATTTTTCCATTATTTCTTAGTTACCACGGTCTGTCATCACCCAACACACATCCTTCATCATGAAGGTTACACACATTCGTAAGTCAGTATCACTACTGAACCCGCTAGTGGCTTCGGAGCGACTTTTCCTACCACCCGGATAGAAGTACGACCACTTCTACCCTGGGAATGAGTGGATGTACGTGACATCCTACCCACAATCTCGAAATCACTTCTTCATGTCCATATGAGGACAAAGACCTCATCCTGTCCCCACCCCGGTCTCATGCACTTTGTGCTACTCCAGATTTCGCACAGACACCTAGAACGACGAACTGCCCTTATAGCCACCAGGTCGTCCAGTGCCCTTAGGACGCATCACTACCCCTCATGGGCGTCTTGTGATCCCGTACTCACAGTGCATGCACAAACAATGTTTTCTTATATTGCCATGTAATTTGTGGTGCCATTAGTCCAACGGCCCTGACTCTCAACTCAACCCGCAGCTGTTTGTCTTGACTAGTCCGTCGACCTGTCATGTCGCACTGCCGCTAGTTGACTGAGCATGTCGGTCCTATCTTGGTACCATGGCCAAACAATTCACTTATTAAGTTTTATGGCACATATATCATGTTCGTTTATGAGCTCCTACTCGTGCCAACTAGCCTTGGGCCCACTGTATGAGATTTTCAAAATCAGGCATTTAGCCCCTAAGTTCCAAAACCGAGGCCCCTGGCCTATCAGAGCTATTCGAGCTCCCGTCGAGAAGGTCTCCCAAATTGTTTAAGCATTGGCACACAGTCAGGGGAGAGAACTTCCGACAAAAATAGGTTTTTACTGTCCATCATACCGACCGATATAAGGACATCTCCATTCATAACCGATGAACGGGTTTTCAACTTCCTTCGAGGAAATCTCATCATACCAACCGGATATGATCTACTTACAACCCATAAGTAGTTTTTCCGCATAACTTTCACATCACTTTCTCTAAGTAGTGATGATTAAAATACCACTAAATAGTGGGTTTTTATATCGAGGCACTTATCATCCCCAACCGGGTATGATGTTAGTAAACCCACTCACCCGTTTATGCCGTGAATTCCACTAGACTGGTTCTTTGTATTCATGCAAGCTTGTCCTTGCTGGCGTTCCCGATATTTAATGTTCCGGTGAAGGCACGACAGTCCGAGCTTTCGATCTGGACAGATAGGTCTCGTCCTTAGGTTCATCCTTTCAGTCCTAATTCAGTCGTGGAAAGGCTGATGAAGTGTTGGGAGGGCTTGGTTTGGCCTAAGGAGGGCTTGAAATGGCCGATTTCAGCTTGGCCGAAATAGGGTAGCTTCGGTCCGCCGGAGTTGCTTCACTATTCCATCATGTCAACGCTTCTCCAACGATTCTCGAATTGACTGTAGTTTGCTATCAGATAGCTGTCTTCTCCCCAGTTCTAAAGAGCTCAACCTTTGTTTAAGTTGAAGCTCTGGTTCGAGCTTTACCGGGAAATGGAGCAGTAGAGAGAGAGAGAGAGAAGTGTTCAGGTGTGAGGAGAATGAAATGGGGATGACCAAACCCGTGTATTAAATGGGCGAGATTTATTACTAATATTAATATTACCATAAATTATTGGTATTAATTCCAATAATTTAATTTCGGTATTAAATTATTTGTATTAATTCCAATAATTAAATATATATTAATTGATGGCTATTTATTATAAGCCGTACATAAAATTTTTGACCGAAATTTCGGGTTACAAAAAAAATCACATTTCCTAGTAGGTCACCCATCCTCACATTACTCTTAGGTAAGCACGCTTAACTTTGAAGTTCATATGAAATCTAGTCCACCTGAACCAATTTGGTTTTTGTTTTCTAGTTTATCTTAAGTTTCTTTTCCAATGTTTAATAAATCCTTTGGATCAACCAAAAGTTGTAAATTTTCATATTGCTTATTCCCAAATGTAAACCGGTTTGGTTTTCTTATTCGGTTTGACCGATTCTTTTCCCGGTTTTCCTTAACTCAAATGTACGGGGTTTACAACTGAATTAGTTGAATTTCAATGACAGAATTCTAATCCAATTTGACATCAATTGATGCCATTCTTGATCCTAGGAAGAACCTCAAGAGGAGGAGAGCTACCTGCCCAGATAGAAAGCTCAGACCGTCGCGCCCCCAACGGTGAGCAATCGAAGCTTTCTCTCTCTATAGTCTATTTTCTGGCGAAGCTCCATTTGAGCTTGTTCCGGCATTAAAACTTGTGATTCAAAATGCTAGAGAATCATATGAACATGTATAAACTCAATTTCAACTTAAATTTCAATAATCATAAGTGTTTGATCAGTCAATTTGATGAAATCAAATTTGGTTGTGTTAGTAAGTTGAAATTGGGGAAAAATTGGGGATTTTCAAAAATTCAAAGAACCAAGATGTGATTTTATAAAATTGAGGGTCAATTGGGCATGATAAGAATGTTAGAGGGCAAATTGATGAATTTTAGAATTTCTAGGGTGAAACTTACCATTTTTGTAAAGGAATGGCAAAATGGTAATTTTGGAAAAGTTGGGGGACCAAATTAGAAATTTGGGAAATTAAATTCCTTTTTGTGAATTTGAATAAATTGAGGTCCTAAGATAAATTTAAAAAGTTTCGGGATTCAATTTGAGGAAACACCGGCATTCGGGACTTAAAGTTAAAGAAAAATACCTTTAGTGACCTAATTGCAAATAAGTAGAAAGTTTGATATTCTCATTCATTTGGAATGAATGAGGGCTATTAGGCCAAAGAGTAATGAACAACTATGCTCATTTCATGTAGGAAAATGAGACATCGGGAATGCCAGCTAAAGTTGAGCTTGCTAGGGATGAAAACCGACTAAGTGAAATTTCACTACACGATCGAGTGAGTGGGATTTTATATCATACCCGATTAGGAATGATAAGTACCTCGAAATGAAAACCCACTATTTAGTGGTATTTTAAACATCAAACTTAGAGAAGTGATGTGAAAATCATGCGGAAAAACTATTTACCGGTTATAAGTAGATCATACCCGGTTGGTATGCTAAAACTTCCTTGAAGGAAGTGGAAAACCCGTTTATCGGTTATGAGAGGAGATGTCCTCATACTCAACTGGTATGATGGACAGTTGAATACATATTTTTGTCAGAAGTACTCTACCCTGACTATGTGCCAATGCTTAAATGATTTGGGAGACCTTCTTGATGGGAGCTTGAATAGCTCTTATAGGTCGGGGGCCTCGATTTTGGAACTTGGGGGCTATTATGCCCGGTTTTGAAAATCTTGAACAGTGTGCCATAGGCCAGTGGGGCACGAGCAAAAGCTCATAAACAAACATGAGATATGTGCCATAAAACATTAATAAATGAATTGTTTGGCCATGGTACCAAGACAGGACCGACATACTCAATCAACTACCGGTAGTGCAACATGACAAGTCGACAAACCAATCAAGACAAACAACTGCAGGTTGAGTTGAGGATCGGGGTTGTTGCACTAGTGGCACCACAGATTATATGGCATGATAAGAAAATACTGATTGTGCATGCACTGTGATTACGGGACCATCAAGATGCCCAAGGGGGTAGTGATGTGTCTTAAGGGCCATGGACGAGTTGGTGAGAATTAGGGCAATTCGTCGTACCAGGTGACCGTGCAAAATTTGGAGTAGCACCAAGCGCATGAGACTGGGGGGATGCGACAGGATGAGGTCTCTATCCTTCTATGGACACAGAGAATTAATTTCGGGATTGAGGGTCGGATGTCGTGTACATCCACTCATTCTCAAGGTAGAAGTGGACGTGCTTCTATCTAGGTGGTCAGTAAAGTCGCTCCAATGCCACAAGTGGGTTCAATGGATGTACTAGATTGCAAATGTGTGTTTGACCTTCATGATGAAGGATGTGTGTTAGGTGATGACACAACGTGATTAATAAGAAAATGGTGGTGAAAACAGATATTTGAAATGAAAGGATTTTTGAAAGAAAGGAGTCTAGCACACTTAGAGCAAATGGAGACTACAAGCGTGTAGCTGACTTCTCCCATAATCCAAAGAACTCGACCATGCCTTCTTTGTCTTAGAAAAATGCCCAAGTCGAAGCTCTTATTTGAGCTTCACTGAAAAATGGAGCAGTAGAGAGAAAGTAGAGTTTTCTGGTTTGAGGAGGATGAATGAGGAGGGGCTCTTTATATAGGAAGCTTGGGGCCTTCTTGGCCATCCGATTAGCGCCTTAATGGCGGTCATTTATTGCCTGAAACTCCCTGGCCGGAGACTTTTCAACTTCGTTGGTGATGCTCGATTTTTCAGTGAGTGAATAGTGATGTCATCTGAAGGAAGAAGACAACACTGTTCCGAACCAGGTTAAAACCTTAAACCAGCCAGTTCATACCCGATTCGACCGAGTTTTTCAAAATTAAAAATTTGTAAATTCATTCTCTATCAAATGGTGGCCTCAATTCTCCAATTTTAATTTTCTAAGCCACCTAGAAAAATGAATTCAGAAACTAGTTCAATAGTGGTTCAAACTAGTTCAAACATGTTCAAACCGGTTCAAACAAGTTCAAACCGGTTTTAATCTAGTTCAGGTCCGATTCACCTGAACCGATTTGTTTTTCACCTCCAATTCATCCTAAGGTCTTTTTTCATGACTTTTGTGACTCTTTAGGTCACTCGAGATCCATAAATTTCTCGGTTTTCCCTTTCTCTATCAGTTTTGATTTATAAACTAACTCAGTTTTCTCTTTGTAAATGACCGATTCTTTTCTCGGTTTTCTTATTATCAAAGGATGGGGTTTACATATTACATCCCCCTTCAGGGTCCTTTTGCCACAAAAATTGTACCAACTTATTGGGTCTACGATAGCATGTACACTTTTATTTACTCCATCATCCATCATCATGCCCTTCCTCATATCATGACATGTTGGTATATCATTCTCAAGATTTTCTGTTCTTCACATACTTTGGTATTTAGATATTTGTTTATATCCACTCCGTTGTTCTCTATTACGAATTATTACTTTATAAGTCATTCTTTTTTTGAGACTTTCATCTCATTGGACTTCTTTTTTACATCTGAGTTTATTGCTTTAGAAAATTTTATCTCGGTCATATATGACCACCTTTCCTTTAATGCCCTCTCGAGGAATTTCCCACTTTAGGAACTAATTTCATTGGTATTTGAGGATTTTACTCTCGTTCAAATTTGTCATTGGTTGTATCCATTAATCCAAATCTAGGTACTCTATGCGTATTGCATGAGTGTTTGGTTTATTAAACCATTGTCTCACATTTCCTAGAACCTCTTATTTTAGACTCATGCTCTAGATCCATTACATCTCATCAACTGGGTTAGGCTCTTATAAGTTTTCCACAACATACCTGCGGTTATCATTAGTGGTCAAGCAAGTTTCTTATTACTTGCAATAAAATTTCCCTTCATGGTTTCATTTAGTAAAAAATTTTGGTAATTCAAATGAAAGTACTTATATTTACTACGTTCCATATGTAAAGGTTTAAGGTAAGGAAATTACATATTCCTTTCTATTTCCTTCGGCTCCTTTATCGAGTATCATTCATAAGGTTTCTTGTATATCTTTTCAGCTTTCCAAACTTTTGATGAATCTTTTATAAGGATATTTTCCGATTTCTCCCTAAAATCCACATATCGCATTCTTAATAACACTCATGTTACTCTTGTGGATGTTTTCCCACTATAGGTTTCCCGATATCCCTTTTCATTCTCCCTTGAGGACATCCAACCTTAAATGACATCCTTTGATGCCATCCTCTCATGCTTACCTTTACTCTTGAAGCCTTGTGAGCACATCTTTTGTACCCCATCCTCATTTCCACTTACATCCTAGTACACATCAATTTCTTTTAGAGAGAGCTCAAATTCTCCTTGTTTCAAGATCTCTTGATCATCCTACGAGAGGCTTACTTAACCTTCTCATGGATTGAGTTTGGTTGATAATCTGACCTTGACCATCAATCTCTTTAAGGATTTCCTTCATCTTATTTACCAAATGTTTGGTCTTTCCAACTTTCCCTTCTTTACTATAGTTTAAATTTATGATCTTCCCGAGGGTAAATTCATTAACTACCTCGTCCCTACTATTCTTCTTGTCTAATTATCTTGAGATAGTTTCTCTCGAATCTATTTGTTCTTAATATCCATCCTATTGCCCTTTAGGGCATAGTCCTTATTACTTTCCGGTCCTTCTTAAGGCGTCATTTATTCTCCTTGACCATCCCGTTGTTACTAGTTGCTTCCTTTCGTTAGGTTCATCTGAAGTCTCTATTTGACTCCTCTACATTTCCAAAGTCGATTACCCTTGGCCATCTCGAAACATTCCTAATCACTTATGCCCCTTTATGAGATTCCTTATTTTGGGTTAAGCCTCTTATGATCCATCTATCGATTCCTTAGCTTGGGAATTTCCCCCTTTTTTGTTTTATGGTCTCACTTCCTAGCTTTATCATTCTACCTAGGGACTTTCGTACTGTGAGTTTCACATTCAACCTCCCTAACACTCCTTGAAGGCTTTTTCTTCATTCCTTTCTTACACTCATCGGTCATCCACCCTTAATCCTTCACTGTCCTCCAATTCCCTTTTTGTTCCTTATCCTTCCTTCAAGGAGTTCCTGATTATGGTTGGTTCATTGCACCTCACATTATGTCCAACCGCCCATCAATGGTCCCTTCAAGGGGTACTCAGTCGTATACATCAACCCCTCCCCTCCCCCCTAGAGTTCCCTTTCCTAGCACATTTCTTCCTTCTTCACTCTTTCCGTGTCCTACCCTAAAGTTGTCGGAGGACGTTTTTCATGTTTGCCCTTTTTGAGGGGGTTCTAGGTGTACTTCCATGTACCATACCTCAATTCTTATGGTATTCCTCTCTTGTTTGACCTTCTTATAAAGAAGTTTGAATTTTTTTTTCTTTATCTTGCTATTTCTTGACCTCCTTACGAATAACTTACTTAACCTGCTCCATTGTTTTAGTCACCGGTCCTTCCTTGATCCTTGCATTTCTCACCTAAGATATTCCTCCTACTTCTCTTTTCCTTTTATCTATTTTCTACTACATTGTATTTCCTCTAGTCCTTCTTATCTTCCACGACCCATCCTCATATAGCTGAGGTATGAGAACGTGACTTTGTTTGAGTGATAGAGTTTTGGAAAAATTAGAATTTTTATTAATAAGGGGTACAATACATTTTGGGCGTTATCCCTATTACAAGAAGTAGTTTCAGCTTGTGGAGATACTAAACTAGGTTTTTACTAATCGTCCTTCTTGATTATAAGTCCCTTACAGTGTCCTTGGTGTTAGGTTGGCTCTCCTCTTACTCATGGATGTGACCTCAACAAGTGTTGGCACCACATTCCTTGGTGGCATTGGGTACTTCTCTATAATGCCTCTTGGTCCTTTGTGACTTCTACTACACTTCAGGCATTGGAGAACTTTTAGGGTGGTCTTCCTACAGGGACAGATTTTTGGATAATGTTGGCGACATCAGTCCTAGTTTTCTTGGTTTCTCTTTTAGGAGCCATCTAAAAATTTTAAAATTTTCTCTTAGTTACTATGTTATATAGTCTTTGATAATGTATTCGAGGAAACAGGCTCTGATACCACTCAAGTTGTCATGCCCCGACCCGGTTTGGTTGGATCCCCGTGAGAAACCTGCCACTCCCTTTGGTTCGTGAAGGGTTTCTCCCTTTTCTAAACCACGAGGAGTAAGGCGTCTTTTTTCCTGTCTTTCTTGGAATAACATTATACAAAACTAACAATCTTTTAAACAGACATACCTGTCTTTACAGTTCCCATAAAAGGAGTTCTTTATGTTTGGTTTTTTCCTAAATTTTCTCTTAGTTACTATGTTATATAGTCTTGATAATGTATTCGAGGAAACAAGCTCTGATACCACTCAAGTTGTCATGCCCCGACCCAGTTTGGTCGGATCCCCGTGAGCAACCTGCCACTCCCTTTGGTTCATGAAGAGTTTCTCCCTTTTCTAAACCACAAGGAGTAAGGCGTCTTTTTTCCTATCTTTCCTGGAATAACATTATACAAAACTAAAAATCTTTAAAACAAGCATACATATCTTTACAGTTCCCATAAAAGGAGTTCTTTATGTTTGGTTTTTCCCTTGGTTACATGAAAGGGGTAAAAGGGATGGTGAGTTCTACAACTTAGTGAGCGGGTATTGGGAGTGAGTTTTCATAAACAAAACAACTTGAATGGGAGTGTGCCAAACTCCTTATTTCCTTTAAGAATATTCTTTCCTCAAATATCGGTTTTTAAAACCCCTTTTCCAAGGTTTACCAATTCTTTTCCAAAGATTCTCAAATCCTTTCCAAGGTTTTCAAAACCACTTTCTCATTTCCATATTAGGTGTGTTTCACAAACAACACACGCCCTTCATTAGGAAGTTTACACACATTCATGAGATGTCGTTACGCCAATTGCACCCACTTGTGGATCGGAGCGTCTTTACCATCCACCCTGATAGAAGTCCATGACTTCTACTCGGAATTTGGGCGAACATCTCTGATATTCAACCCTTATATCCAAAAATACTTTGTGTCCATATGAGGATGGAGACCTCATCACAACCCCCACCCTAGTCTAATGTGCATGAAGCTACGTCGAGCTTCCCAGACTGCTGGCACGACAAACTGACCTTATCTCCACCATGTCGTCCAATAGCCCTTAGGACACATCACTACCCCTCTTGGGCGTCTTAATGGTCCAAACCTCAAGGGCATGCACAAAAAAAAAGTTTTCCACAAAGCCATTTATCTTTGGTGTCAATGGTCCAATGACCTCGACCCTCAACTCGACATGCAACTATTTGTCTGGGCCGGTCCGTCGACCTGGCCCTGACGCACTGCCGCCAGTCCATTGAGTATGTCGGTCCTGTCTTGGTACCATAGTGAAATCACATAATCCATTCATTAAGAATTGTCATGGCTTTAACATTTCAAGTTTATTTACGAGTTCCTGCTCGTGCCAACTAGCCTTGGGCCCATTGTACGTGATTTTCCAAAATTGGGCATTTTAGCCCCACAAGTTCCAAAATCGAGGCATTTGGTCTATTTGAGCTATTCTAGCTCTCGTCAAGAAGGTCTCCCAAAACTTTTAAGCATTGGCAAATAGTCAAGGGAGAACACTTCTAACAAAAAAATCTTTCAACTCATCACACCAACCGGGTGTGATGACATCTCTGCTTACAACCAGCAAGTGGGTTTTCTCCTTCCTTCCAGGAAGTCCATCATACCAACCGGGTATGATCTACTTACAACCGGTAAGTAGTTTTTTCGCATAGTTCTCACATCACTCCAACTGGGTGTGATGTTAAAATACCACATATAAGTGGTTTTTCATTTTCGATGTGCTCATCATCCCAATCGGGTATGATGTGAATAAACCCACTCACGGTAGCTTCCAATTTAGAAAATGTGTTATCATCCCAACCAAGTATGAAGTGTAAATTTGCCTACTCACGGTTGCTTCCAAATTAGAAAAGGTGCTCATCATCCCAGCCAGGCATGAAGTGTAAATTAGCTCACTCACCTTTTATTCATAGATATGTTCATCCTGGAGGGATTCCCAGGTACCCATCCCTGATTGGTCTTATTAGTGTTTCTCTACTTCGGTACTTCCCCATTTTTCTTAAATTTGGTTGTTGCATGGTGGATGTCGAGATTGAGAATTTCATAGGTAGTAAGTATTAATCAGGTAGATCTAATGTGATCATGACAAAGATAATGTTTGAGGTGTGAACAAGGACTAGTGGACCAGGTAGCTCTCTTCTACTCGAATTGCTCTTTTAGTGGTGTCGCTTTGATAAATTGTTCTAAGGTCCTTAAATAACTGTAAAATTGTTTGTTAAATGGGTAAGATTTATTACTACATTATGGGTATTTATGGGTATTAATGTTGTTAGTTATTCTAATTAAATTGGAAAATTGATGGGTATTTATGGGTATTAATTCCAATAATTAAATGTAGGTATTAATTTATTGGTATTTATGAGTATTAATTCTAATAATTGAATGTAGATATTAATTCATGGGTAATTGAATTAGGTATTAATTTATGTGTATTTATGGGTATTAATTCCAATAATTGAATGTAGGTATTAATTTATGAGTATTTATGGTAGGGGCGTAGGACTACTAGTTTCGTACTAAACCAAATTCACATAATTATCTCATTATTTTCACCTAAAGGAATTTACTAGGTATTTACTCTATCCATTCCATTGAGTTATTTATTTCGGTCAAAAGAACACTTTTCAATTTATTTTAAATCAAATTTATTCTAAATATACCAATTGAATTTTAAAGTTATAATATGATTCCAGAAAATTTTCTAACCAATTTTGAGTTACTAAAAAACACGGTGTGACATGTTCTTTCCTCCATTCCTTTGTTATGGGTAGCCCACCCCTTTCCTACTTGTCACGGCGTCCTCTGATACTATCTTCCTACTTACCTTTTCCTTGGGTTTAACTTACTCCTTGGCTCCTCCTTGTATGCTTCCCTTGGTTCTTTCACCACAACATGCACTTCATCTCCTCAACCTTCGTCACTTGGTCCATTACTTCTCAGTAGGGACATGTATGCCTTCCCAAGGTTTCCTTCCTTGGGAGAATCCTTCCTCTTCTTTCCTGGAATTCCTTTTTATTTTCCCTTGAGGGTATCTCAACTTTAAATCTACTTTCCTGACATCCTCGAATGCCATCCTTCCTGTTTCCCTTTCTTTGGAGATTTGGTGGGTACGTCCTTAGGATTTTTTCCTACTTGTATCTTAGCACATGTTTATTTTTGTAATGAATGGAACTTTTATTTATTATAATAATAATGAATTACAAAGTTTTTTGCTATATTTGTGTAGGAAAGCTTTGGTAAGTACTAGCTATGGTACTAGGATCATTCATGTGCTTCCTCCTAGGTGAGGTAGTATACTCTGGTTAGTACCCTCAACGTAATGGCTATGTCTTGTTCTCTATCTAATGCCCTTAGGTTCCCTTGAGGTGGTTGATGGGTACCTCGTTGTGTATTACCTCGAAGGGCTGGACAACTCTTTGCAAAGTGTTTGAGCTATCCTCATTCGAAGCATGCTCGACATGACCCTTCATGGTTTTTCTGGCACCTGGGTAATAGGGGTTTCTCCTTTGTGGAGTTGTACTTGCCTCTCTTTGGGCATGATAACTTTCATTCTTTCTAAAGGACCCCATTCTTATCCCCCATCTCTGCCCATCAGGCTCCTTTTAACCTATCTGGATGTTTTGTCCTCCTTCTTCCTTTCGGTCGGCCTGCTCTATCCGGCGGTGTCTTGTTTGTATCAAACGCTCACACTCATGGGCCATGCTAATGATGGCAGCCAAATCCATGGGGTGTCCTAGTACTCCCATCCGATCTCGTATGTCCATGTTGAGACCAACCACGAACCGTTGGCAGATATCTGTCGATTTGGCTAAGTCTAGAGCAAAAGATCTTAGCTCATTAAATCTAGTCTCATATTCCAAGATGGTGTGGGATCCTTGTCGAATTCAGGAGAATTCTTGCCTCTTCTCGTTGATCAGATACAGAGCTAATTATTCCTCTGAATACCTCTACTCTAATTACTCATAGGTAGGTGTGATGGTGTGTAGGCTCCTCATGTTGTCCCACCACCTTTTCGCACTAGCTTCCGGGAAGAATTCTACCAGGATCACCATCTCCTTTGGTGGAATCTTGATTATTCCCACAAGTTTCTTAATGTTGGCTAGCTGGTCCATAGCGGCTCCAACATCCTTCTCTCTTAAGAACAACTTACATCCTAATTGATGGAGAGTCTTGAGGTATTTAGGGATATCAATTATAGGAGGGATGTTGACAGAAGTTGGATGGGATTGTACTTCCTCAGGCTTGGCTCAGCAGTTGGTGTTCACTTCTAGAGTGAGGTTGGGCCTTCCAAACACAAGGGTAAAGTCTTCGTATAGTCTTTGATGTTCCGAGCTTAGTCTAGGTGGACCCGTTGGAGCTTTTCTAGGAGTTTCTACAGGGAGGGGTTGTTGGACAATATTAAAAACTGCGGCTCTAGTTCTCTTGATTCCTCTCTTAGGAGCCATATGAAATTTTTAAGATTTATTCCTCTTAGTTACTATGTTATATAGTCTTGATAATGCATTCGAGGAAATAGGCTCTAATACTACTCAAGTTGTCACGCCCTGACCCGGTTTGGTCGGATCCCCGTGAGCAACCCGCCACTCCCTTTGGTCCGTAAAGGGTTTCACCCTTTTTAAATCGCGAGGAGTAAGGCATCCTTCTTTCCTGTCTTTCTTGGAATAACATTATACAAAATTGAATATCTTAGAACTGACATACTTGACTTACAAGGAGGTCTTTAAGTTTTGGTTTCCCTTTTGATTACCTGAAAGGGGTAAAAGGGAGGGGTGATTTCTACAACTCAGTGAACGGGTGTTAAGAATGAGTTTAGAAATAGCCACACCAATGTTATCATTTATTTAAATTTTAGAAGATTTTTCTTCAAAGTTTAGTTTTCAAAAGCTTAACCCTGCCAAGGGTGACATTTTCTTTCAAAAGGGTTTTTCCTCAAAGTTTCAATCTCTTTTTCCAAAACCTTTTTCCAAGGTTTACCCATTCTTTTTCCAAGAATTCTCAAATCCTTTCCAAGGTTTTCAAAACTATCTTCACATTTCCATATTATGTGTGTTTCACAAACAACACACGCCCTTCATCACGAAGGATACAGACATTCACGAGATGTAGTTACGCTGACTGCACCCACTTGTGGATCGGAGTGTTTTTACCATCCACCCTAATAGAAGACTCTAATTTCTACCCGAAGTCTGAGTGAACATTCTAGACGTTCAATGCTCAGACCCAACAAAATATACTTCGTGTTCGTATGAGGACAGAGACGGCATCTCAACCCCACCCTGGTCTCATGCACAAGAAGCTACTCCGAGCTTCTTTATTGACTACCCTTATCTCCACCATGTCGTCCAATAGCCCTTAGGGCCCATCATTACCCTCTTGGGCGTCTTGATGGTCTTGTACCACAAGTGCAGGCACAAAATTATAGTTTTCCACATATAGCCATTTATCTTTGGTGACACTAGTCCAATGGCCTCGACCTTCAACCTGACCTAGCCTTAACGCACTGCTGCCAATCCATCGAGTACTGTCAGTCATGTCTTGGTATCATGACAAAAATCAAACATCCATTTCATTAGAAATTTCATGGCTTTATATATCTCATGTTTATTTACAAGCTCCTGCTCATGCCAACTGGCCTTGGGCCCACTGCACGTGATTTTCCAAAACCGAGTATATAGCTCCATAAGTTTAAAAACTAAGGTCTCTGGCCTATCTAAGCAAATCTAGCTCTCGTCAAGAAGGTCACCCAAAGAGTTTAATCATTGGCACACAATCAGGGGAGAACACTTCTGACAAAAATATAATTTTCACTTCATCACATCAACTGGGTGTGATGATACCTCCACTTACAACCGGCAAGCGGGTTTCTCCTTCTTTCCAGGAAGTTTATCATACCAATTGGGTATGATTTCTTCTACTTACAATCGGTAAGTAGTTTTTAGCTTAGTTCGCATATCACTCCAACCTGGTGTGATGTTAAAATCCCACATATAAGTGGTTTTTCGTTTCTAAAGTGCTCGTTATCCCAACCGAGTATGATGTGAATAAATTCATTCACCCGATAATCGTAGCATATTCTTCTTTAGTCGGCTTTTGCCTCCATGCTAGCTTATCATTGTTAGCGTTTCGGTCCCTCGTGTTCCTACATGTTTTTGACATCCTTGTTTATTAAAATTTAGCATAATAGCCTTTGTTTCTCAAGTATGAACGCCCAGGCTCAAATTTGTCAATTAATTGCACTTAGATCCCTAAAGTTCATTTTCATTGACTTTAGGTCCCTAATGCTAACTTTTCCCCAAATTGAGTCCCGATACCTCCAAAAATTCACTTTGGATCCTCAATTTACTCAAAATTATTTAAGGAGGCAAGTTTTCCAAATTTCCAATTTGGTCCCCAACTTTTTTAAAATTACCATTTTGCCCTTACTCTCAAAAAATGGCAATTTTACCCCAATCATTTCAAAAATCAACCAATTCATCCTCCAACATCTTTTTTATGGCCAATTGGCCCTCAATTTTGGAAAATTGAAAAATGGTCCCTCAATTTTACAAAATCCCAAAATTTCCCCAAAATTTTTCCCCAATTTCCCCTTTCAAACTAGTTGAATTTGATTTCATCAAATTGATCATTCAATTGGGGTTAATTGCTTCAATTAGAGATGTAAACCAGTTCCTACACTTCCATACAATCCAATTGAGCTTTGAATCGCATGAATTGAGGTCGAAACAAGCTCAAATGGAGCTTCGCCGAAAAATTGTGCGTAAACAGAGAAAGCTTCAAAAGCTTACCATCGGAGGTCCAGTTCACTTGAATCGGTCTGATTTTCTCTTCCAATTCATCCCAAAGTCCCTTTCCATGGTTTTTATGACACTTTGAGTCACTCAGGATTTGTAAATTTCTCAATTTACCCTTTCTTTTTCTGTTGGGGTTCATGAACCGGTTCCGTTTTCTCTCTTGAGTTGACCGGTTCTTTCCCGATTTTCTTATCTTTAAGTGACGAGGTTTATAATTACAATGTCAAAATTTCTGTTCAGAGACACTCTGGAAAACACTCAAAATAAACACATTACCAGATATTTAGGTGAGTGAGTTTATAAACGATGATTTCTATTGGACCGATTAGTGTTCTTTATAAAGTTTTAATGAACTACTAAAAGTAGAGAGCATGATAGGCCTCACTTAATGAGAAATGAACCTAATGAGCATGATAAGGCATGAAATATACTGTGAACTCATGATTATGATATAAGAAAAAATTAGGACTATGCCCCGTGTGAGATTTCCCAAAGAAGGCTACAACCTAAGCCGAAAATAGTAGTAGTGCTAATAAGTTGAGACTTTCTAAAATGAAAAGGGAGTCAGGCTCTGTGTGCTTTAATTAAGCTAAAAAGTGAACGATGATGAACAAATCAGTTAAAGAATCAAAACCCATGATTTTCTGGTATTTAGCACATAATGACATGAATGATGTTTTGAAAATACAAATAGTGGGGTCAGTGAGGTAGCATATCGAGCCCCGAGAGATTTATGAAATAATATGTGTGATTCATTATGATGTATGAGAATATGAGTAGTGGGGTTAGTTAAATAGTATACTGAGCCCCAAGAATTAAAGAAACTAATATGTGATATGATGTAATATGATGTGATACATGTTAAAGAACATGATAGTGGTACCAGTCAGATAGCATACCGCACGCCCAAATAAGAATGGTTATTATAATGTTGTGGTCATATGTGGGATATAATTGACTTGGGTGGATGAGTCATGATGTCTGCATGGTACTTGGAATTAGAGGTGATATTGAGCATATATGAAGTACTAGAAGTGGAAATACAAGGGAAGAGTCGGCTTCTAAAGCTTCCTACGAAGTTGAATGGAGGCATATGGCAAGGGTTCAAACATCGCTTATGTTCTAGAGTTAGGTAAAGTTGGATCAAATGATGTAGGATATTGGATGACACATCATTGACATCGTATGAGTGGAACGATAATCATAGGATGTTCCTTTAGAGTGCTAATCCTCAGTTGCTCGTATGTGAGATCTTAGTGAATACGGTGGCAAGTCCATCATGTGAGAATTTGTGATGATGGATGTATTATCGACAATAATAAGAGTGGATGGTCTTTTAAAAATATTTCTTAAAAGTGCATTATGACTCACATTCTCCTTACACCTCGAATTTGCATGCATGAGAACTTAGTAGTTAATTGTGTGTATTCGATATGTAAATTTTGAAATTGGAAATGAATTTTAGAGATAAATAATATGAGATAAAAAAACTATTATAAGAAATAGTAAATAAAAGTACTAATAAAAAATACATATAAGATAAAAATGAATTTTAATAAAAAGATTGATTAAAGATTGAGTTATAAGTAATCTCGTGGATTGATGTCGCTAAAAATATTTCACCCCATTCACTCAAACCTTTTTTTCAGGTTTTGCAAAAGAACAAATGATAATAATGTAGCATCATCATCCAACATAGATACACAATTGGAAAGGTGTATAAATATTATTTTACTTATAAGTTATTATACTTTTTAGGAAAAGTTGTAATTTATTTTTGATTTATTACATAATTTATAAAAATTTTAAATTTTCTCTTAATTTCGTAAGTTTTTATTCTCAGTATTTATCATATTACTATTATTTTTGTGAAAGTTCGAGACGGAACGTGATAGTATTTATAATAACCCTCAAATGATTAGTTAATTATTGGATTAGACCACCAACTCAATAAAATTGAACTTACCCGAATTAAGATCACTAAATTATATTAATTTAAATATTAATTAAGTTGACCTTATATTACACAACAAAATAGTTCAAAAGTGTATATAAATTAAGGTAATTTATCCTACTTGCATAGGGTGGTAAATGGGCCAAATTGGGATTATTTGGGATCCAAACCCGACCTGATTTCCTTGCTACTAGATCCAGACCCGACTGGACTTGGGGAACTAGGACCTCACACGATTCCATCGGATATTCAGGTTCGATTCGATTCAGACCGAAAAAAATTCAACCAAATATCCGAGTCTCATTCCATAAATACCCCGAAGATCCGAAACCTAATTCGAGTACGATCAGTTTATTAGAGTCTGATTTAATTCATGATTTATTTTTAATTTATACTTTTGAGAAAGAATTACAATTGCATTAGTGGTACATAAATTTTTATGGTATTTTCAAAGCTAAATTACCTTGATCCATTCATGCACATGTAGTAGTTTATTTGTTTTTCAAATATATATATATAAGTTTGCCATTAAATTGATTCATGGTTGATGTAATGGGTTTCACTCTTAAGATTCATAGATTCATAGCTGGCAACAAAATTTTATCAGAATATGGAGAATAGTTGTTTGTTGAAAAATGTTTTATAAAGCTAACAAAGATTTTCTCATAATCTCTTCGTTTGTAGGAGAATATCATACTCGGTTGCAATAAAGCACATGCATGGAGAATGTGCAGCATTGTTAAATCCTTCATGAGTAGAACTCCGCGAATTGAACCAAGACGTTAAGGTTCTCCTAGAAGGGGCCTTGATGGAGACAAATAAAGAAAGAGAACATTATCTTAAAGGGAACAACCTTCTCACCTTCTCCATCTCATTCTGATGTTGGAGACATTTCTAAGGTCATTTGTATGTCGAGCCAATCTTCCAGGAAGCTTTATTTGATAAGTGCTTATTGAAATAAGGATATCAGTCTTAAGAACTCTTAAACTATTTGGAAATTGTTCTTTTCCCATTCTTGTGCTGATAGGGTAAATCCAAGTGGGATTGTCCTTCATAAATATTGAATGCATCAGATCAAGTCTCACTTGTGAAGGTAATTATGATGTGAGCTTTGGTCTTAAGAGCTCTTCTTTTATTGGGCTGGGAGATGACGAGAGTGAACTATCCTCCATTTTCTTTAAGCAAGTATGCTCAATCGAAGCTCAAAATTGTGTGCATCAGATGTGTGCCCACTGCACGCTTTCTCTCTTCTGCGACAACAAGCCTAACCCGACCAGAGCATCTATAACTCGACATGTCTCTCCATTCTATCGAGGTCCTATAGTTGTCTTGCAGTTGTCGAGTTCAAAAATTCTAATCACCCCTGATCACGAGTATGAATGACATCGGTTCCTCAAAGCTCAAGAAGTCAGGAGGTCAAGGAACTTCAGTCAGGGAAGCAGCAGCTTCAAGGCATGTCATCAGCTGTTGGTACACGCTCGGCAAAATGAGTGGCCGAGACTCAAGAAGGATTGCTGCTGACAATTACTTGATCGACAAACCTTGAGTCACTCTCTCGGCTCGCCATATTCAGGAGGGCTCTCCGGTGAAGGAGAAACCGCCCTTGGCAGGGTGGAGCTCATCTCACCGCCTCCCGGTTACGTGCTCACACTAGGGTTCTTACCCAAGTACTCCTGGAGGCAAGAACTTGGAGAATCCGAAAATCGTCCCGCCCTGGGTTCTCATCAAAGACGGTCTGAGTGACCAATGCGAGGGAGGACTATTCTGATGTCCATCACCAGGAACCCATTTACCCGTGAGATGTTGAGGGTGAAGCTGTCTCTGGGCCAGGCTACAAGGAGTTGACGGTCAAATTTTTGAACCCAGGGAGGGAGCGGTCAAATTTTTGAACCCGGGAGGGAGCAATGGGTCCGGATCCGATAGAATTCCCTTCAAATGAAAAAAAGTATACTGGGGGACGTAATGTAATCAATATATCATAATCCTATTTTTGAATCTGGTTTGGAAGGATTTGGATGGACGGAATCTGGCGGAAGAAATAGCTAATTTAGTAAAAAAAATAGAAGTATTTATAGAGGCCGATAATCACTTTTAAACCTTTCTAATTCTTTTATTTATACTATTATACAATCTCTACAAAATTAGAGGTATTTTGAGTGATTGTTTTTTTGTTTAAATTATTTTAATATTTTTATTTATTGTTTATATTATTTATTTATTTTATTATTATATACTTTAAATAAATTTATATATTAATAATATTTTATATAATATAAATATATAGTACAAATATTATAAATAAAAATTATTATATAAAATATTTTAATATAATTTAATTATATATAATAGCTAATAAAATATTTAATTTAATTAAAATAGTAAATTTATTTTTTTATTTTTTAATTAATAATTATTTTACTCACATCACAAATTGTTAAAAAAAATTTAATAATTACAAATCTATCACTTAAACTTTCGTTTCCAACCTCTCAAAATACTTCACCTCTAAATCAATATAAAAATAGTTTAATTCAAGGTTTCAAATTTGAAAAAGATAATTATAAAATAAAAAATTTAGAAAAAAATGATCTTGCTCTTCCATTGTTAGGTATGGATCATATAACGGGAGCACTCATATCCACATTGTAGACATCATGGATAAGTAGATGAGATTCTTTACCACATCAATCCGATTGAATTGTTAGGCTATTCATTAGATACAATGATACTACTGATATTTTTTTGCAATATGAGGATGGTGTGTTGTTGACTATAATTGTGTATATGTTGAGTTAGTCTATGTGCTAGAACACTTGCAAATGTGGGCATTATCTCTTGGATAAAATATTAAACTAGTTTATCTGTTGAAGTTATTATTGATTTTATATTAAAAATATTTTATGATGAATTAGAAAATGAGTGAAAATAGGATATTTTTAATATATTTTATTATTTTATGGTAAATTTTGATGAGCTGAAAATATTTTATTATATAAAGTTTGGGCTAAAAATGGAAATATGGAAGAAAATGATCACGTACGACCGACCGAGGCAAACAATGTCGTAGGAAAGGTGAGTCAAAGTGAGTCATGTTGGTCTGGTCTAGAGCAACAGAGAAGTGGCATATAAAATAGTAATTTTGGCCAATTGACAATCTTGCATGACCAAAGAATGTTAAACTTATGTGAATGAGAACTACAGTCCAGTCCAAGTGGAATGCCAAATGACTTACTTGATCACATGGCCAACGTCAACACTTGACTCAAATACATAAGCTCATGACATTTTTGAAGTTTTTCGGTATCTGTGTAGGTGTCCTGTACTTCTGCAATACATTTTAATTCTAAAAGCTGACATCATCCTTTTCTAAGAGACCAATAATATAGCTTTGAAAAAGTCCATGTCAAACTTAAGGAACTTTTTTTTTAATATAGTAAAATGACTTTCGTCTTCTTTCTCCTCTTATAAATAATAAACCACAATGACTCCTGTTCTCGGACAGCACATAGTGCTTTATTATTATTTTTCAATAGAATTTAGAAAATATGGAGTCCAAAAAGTTGGTTTACGTGGATTGGATAGGGCATAGTTTCAATTACCTTCGAAACACAAGTACGCATAAATTCAAAGAGGATGCCAAGTGACTAATCTAGTAAAACTTTGATTGAGAGATGGAGAAGTTTTGGGGTATGCTTCTCAACATATAACCTAAAGCTGCAGTCAAAGATAGAGGAGCTCTATTCGCTCACTCCCATGAAAAAGAAAAAATCCCGACCTAGCACTCCTATTGATCTCATTTTGGCTCCCCTTCTATCCTAACATGAATCTTATAACATTACATATGTTTAGTTGCGTACTATACAGAGTACGCTCGAATGACCTCAACTATAGGGGCTCTGCACATAGGGCACATCGGCCTCCCACCGCCTCCAACCAGCTCATTTGCACATTTGGAGCACGTACACATGTGACCGCATCTGCAAACATAGGAAAAAATAGTGCATCAGCAGAAGTCCCACATCAGTCTTCCAATGTACGACCTTTTTTCTTCGAAGGTCACCGGAGGAAGAGGGGTGCCTATCTCTCCCTTCTCCGCCGTAGAGAGATTCAGAGATTAGGGGCTTGAAATGTTGGGAATTTTTTTCAGTAATTAACCCTGAAAAGGGAATAGCATACCTGTATAAAACGGAGTCGATAGGTCTATCACAGCAGATACAGCAAGTTCCACTTCTGACATGTCTCCATTTCGATTCATAATCAGCGGTCTCTGTCCCCAAACCTGTGGATCAGTTATAACACATGATGTGATTGAACGAAGTAGGATAGGAGATGCAGAGATCCGAAGCAAAAGTAGAAAGACAGGCACCATTTTTGTCAGGGTATCGGTTCAGAGCAGCAGAAACTTCCTGCTTCACAGAACGCTGCAATTCAAGTTGCATATCCATGCAGGCCTCCAACATCCTCTGCATCTGAGTCATACTTTCCTGAATCCTTGACACATCTGCCTTTAGGTCTTCAATCATTTCAAATTCCTGATCCAGTTCAGAACAAGTGCTCAGCCACGTGAATCAAAAGATAAGTAATCTACTTTAAAGAAAATTTTGATATTCTATAAACAACAACTACAGGACTGTCGGGAGGACGCCAATTTCAGTGGTTATGTTGATTGAAATTAATTTACAAACGCTCACAATGTCTGAACGATGATACATGGCGTGACGACTCCAGCCACTGTGATGTAAACCCTGATGCTCGAATGGCTGTGGTGGCGGTGCTGGAGGTACCACCGAAGGTCTGCCGATGGCATCATCCATTTGCTCATTCCTCAGCATTTCCTGATCCCTTACAGGTGAAGCAGGACTAGGAGACAATGAGTTTCTATAGGGATCCCAGTCAATTGGAGCTCTTTCTTGCCTCTCCACATATGACTGTATCAGTTGATCCAAACTTTCACGGAAATCACTTTGAAGAAGATTGGAGACACTCCTCCTGTGGAAGTCAAAGAAAAGTACCATTTCATACGGTTATGGTAAAGCATTAACAAGTTCACACTCTAAGAAACTCCAGCTAATATGCAACATAAGTTACCTGCTCAAAAGATCTCTGAGTTCCATACTGTAGACGCTATCATTACCATGAGGATGAAACCTATTATATCTCCGTAAGGGAGGACGATGAGCATGAGGAAGACCTGAAGGCCCTTCCGACCAATTTCCAGCAGCTTCTGGAGGATCATCCCCATTCCAAACCTGATGGTTTTGATGTAGATGCCTTCCATCCTCCTCAGTACTGTTAACTGCACGTTGCCCATCTGTAATGGGATTCTCTGGCCAATTTTGAACTTGATCTTCAGTATTGTCGATCCTTTCTTCAGTCAAATGGCCATGAGTTTCTGTTCTCTCTTCTCCAGAATTTACTCCCTCTCGGACTGCTTCATGGTGATTAGCTTCATGCAGGCTAGTTCTCTCAATATTGCTCCCTGTAATAGGAGTCTGGTGCAAATGTGAGGCGTCACTTTCCTCCGCTGTAGGTTGCAGTATCTCACGATTTTCTAGCTGGATATCCTGAAAAGAGACTGGGACTCTATCACTTCTGGAATCACTGATGTTACCATTCATCGATGTCTCATGCTGACTTGTTGCGTGACCACGAAGAATAGTTGCCAATCTGGAGTGGAACCCTCCCCTGTACACTCACAAGTTATACAGGAAAAGAAGAAAGGTGGTAAACTTACATTAATAACATGAGGAAACCAATTTGTAGTTCATTGTATCTGTCAAAAAGAAGCATTTACTGATGGACATGGAAGGTGATGGATCTAACAGTACATTAATATATGTAAAAAGGCACATATCGACACATACAAGCATTTATTCTTGTGAAAAGATAAGGAACTAAGAATACTTTCTCGAGCAAGAGCATTGTTTTCTTTGGGCAAAACCTATAGGCTTCATTGGGTGAAACCTATTAATCAATTAAAGTGCTGCATATAGATGAAGGCAGCAACAAAAGACGAGGTAGCTACTGGTTGATTAAGAATTACACACATCCAATAATAGATGGGGAACATGATAAGTTAGAGATTCAAAATGGCAAGATCTTCTACCTCAAACCAGATACAGTATTTCTTTGCCTCAGCTGAAGTAATTCATTGGCAGCAACTGAAGGTGGTTGTTCATCTTCAACACTCCCCTCATTTTGCATGAATCTAGCTCGGAGTAATGACTGAAAGATGCATGAGTTAGTGACTGCATACACTAGGAACTAGGAGAACCACAGTAATTGTATATAGAGCAATTAAAGCAAATGTGAGCAAACAGTAAGTGTACTCATAATGTGTAGTAGAAAAAGCTAACAGGTCAACATTTGGAAGCATTTACTTCAAACTACACTTCTGAATCTAGGTGCGTCTTGCACTTGGAGTTGAAATGCATATATCATATAATTACCATCTTGACTGTCTAATAAGCAGAAGACAGGTAGTACTTTAGAGAATCTCTATTGTAAATCAGAGATATTTTAAAACTATCTATTACACTTTCAAGTTTCGGGATAAAATTCCTCCCAAAAATGAAGACTAATTTGAAAAAAAAATCAGTTGCAATCCAAAAGGAAATTAGCACGTGAAAAACAACTTTCAGCTTTGTCATAGGCAATTGACCTGAATTCGGTTGTGATGAACAAAACCAGAAACTGCTCGGAGCTCCCACAAAGTCTGAAGTTCCCTCTGCCTTTCCCTGACACTTCTCACAACCAAATCATCTACACCCTGCATTGCGGGAAACCTTAGTCTATCTCCATGAATATACTCTGGCTGCCGTTCATCATGTTCAGTAAGTGTCCCTTCTCGAGCATGGTCAGCTTGAACAGCTGCAGACTGACCTCCCCTCTGACAATGGGATCCTCTCTCACGCTGACTTGTCATTTGCATCCATTCTCGAACTACTCTCACCCTTGCTCGTTCTGTTTCCCCAAGCAACTCAGCTCTAGGATTGTTGCTTCGTTGTGTCACACTAGTAGAATGGCTGTTAATGGCACCCTCCATCCATCCCCCAACAATATGCCTCACCCTCTCCCTATCAACATCATCAAAATCAGGGGATTGCTCCCTTCTAGACCCATTACTATTTCCATGATTATTTTGGGACTCCGTTTGAGCGCGAGACCGGGTCCCATATTCATTCTCACTCACAGTAACAGCACCAATACTTTCCCCGTTCTCATTTTCCCTATTCTCTTCCCTGTTAGTCCCAGAAACAAGGATATTAGACTCAGTACTTCTCTGATGCCTAAAACTCTCCCTCACTCGCACACCAGCTTGATTGAGTAACTGCTCATCTTCCAGCTCCCGCCACATCTGCAAAATTGCAGATGCTCGGGTACTCGGCCGCTCGACATTGCCCTGCCTCCCTGGAGTGGGCGATTGGGACTCCCGTAAGAACGATGAGTCGAGCTTTGACACAGGATGAAGGCCAGCCAGTGCCATCAACTCAGAATCCCTATTCTTCCGATCAATTGTTGTAATCGTCTCTTGGGTCTGCCTTGCAGCCCAGTTCAGGATTCGGGAGCTCTGCCTCCGTGTTGGCGAAGGCTCGGCCAGATCATCACCATGAAGATCACACCTCCGCCTTGTTCGGACCAGTTGGTCTCCATCACCACCCCCGTCTTTAGGGGTGCACGCTGAGCTGCATGATGCTAATGTCATGCAGTCGTCCAAATGATCTCGCATCAGTTCTTCCAACCTACGCCCCAAATCAGCACAACCACCATTGATGGATTCAGTTTTTTGTTGCAATAAATGAAAATCAGTCATCTTGCAGAATCCCAATCCTTAACCACATCCAGACTTTAACACTACCTGCAGAATGTGCTCTACCACGTGCCAACAAAAGATTTACTATTTTCAACGGCTAAAATCGGCTGAAATTTCATCTGTAAACGTCCACGCCCTAATCAAGAGTAGAACGGTCCTCCAATCCCATTGCCTGCGAAACCGATAGAGTGAATTCTTAGGCATAGATTAAAATTACATTGCAAGAGGCATTAACACTATCACATTCGATTGTAAAAGGCTCAATCTACATCTTTTGCCAGAGCCTGACCTTAAACAGAAGAAGCTCCTATTAATTGGCCTATGAAATTCTAAGAGATAAATGAAAGGGAGAATCGGGGAGGAAGGAGACACGAACAGATTGAATCATGCTACGAATTTATAAATTCCATAAAAGCCTAGAATCATAGAAGGAGAAGGGTCTTTCTTTAGAGGGGGAAGAGAAAGTGAGAGAGAAAGGGTGACTTCTCACTTTTCTTTTAATGTTATTCATGCCTACCTGCCATGATATGGCGCGCAAGAATTGCCATTATAATAATATAGTCACCCCTTTTATTGTTATAAAAATAATTCCTAGAGATAATATTCTATTTAAATACCTTTTTTTTTGCTCAAGTATTTAAATACCATTTTGATAAAATTTTTAGAAGGTAAAAATAAATGAAAATTTAAATATAAATTAAAGATTTTCATCTATCTTAAAAAATATATATTTTTAGTTAATTTATTAAATCGAGTATTTTTTTGTCTATTTTATAAATAAGCATATTATTTACTTATTTTATTATGGCTAAAATCTCAAATAAGGTATACAACTTTGGATAAAATCTCAATTAGGACACAATTTCAAAGGTTCAACCACATGATGAAGAGTGTGTTAAATGTTCATTCTCTTAAATTAAATGCTGTTATGGTATATAATATAGGTTAAGCCTCAAATAAGGGGTTAAGGTTTTACTAAATTTTCAACTAAAAAAGGTAATTTTAATTCAATTTAAATAGATGAGTGAACTTTCCAAATTCGCTAGATTTAAGTGTGTGAAATGAAATGGATAATTCATTAAAATAAATATGATTGTAATTGTTTTAGTAATTGATTAAAAGCATTGCACATTACTCCATTTGATTTTCCTAGTCGGACCAGAATGTGTAGAGGGTGAAGAGCGTTCCAAGGGGAAAATATGAAGTTTCAATCTTCTTCCAGCATTGTGAACAATTGTTACTAGTCGGAAAGAAGCTCATACTATCTGCCTTAGTTTGAATTACATTCATACATGATTTCTATTCGTTTGTATGTTATACCCACAATAATGTTGTACTTGTCATGTTGTTGATAATCTAATAAATGTCTCCAATTCATGGAAAGTTCAGTCATTTATTGGAGTCCAATCAAATGTTTTTTAATTGATATTTCACTAAAACTTCATACCTTATATGATATTTTAGCCTTATATTTTAAATCACATTTCACAATCTTCTATTTGGCCCATACACCTACAAATTGTAGTTCTTGAATTGAGCTGACTTTAAGTTAAATTATATTATATTTTAGCATTTTATCAAGTCTAGTACGATAATATATTTTTATAACTTGGGTACATGACACCTAACCAATAAATAAAAATTTTATATAAATCTAACATTACATTTTTCATATAATAGTATTAGATAATTTTTGTACAATGCACAACTATCTAACTGGAGCATGTTTTACACCACCTCTCATATACTAAATCATCAATTCTTCCCAGTGATAATAAGAGTAAAAATGATATATAATTTGGGAAGTCTGTCTTATTTTAATATTTAGGGTTGTGATTGTGAATTATACCAATAGATTAAAATCATATAAGTTTGTAACTTCATAAAAAAATGCTACTTTATATAATATTTGAGGGAAATAAATAAAAAAATATATTGATTTTACGATCCCATTTAGGCAAAAAGTATTTGCGGCGGAAAATGTTGTATATTTTAAGAAAGAGATTTGTTTTAACATTGTTTTTGGTTTCTGATGATGATTGGTTTATATGGGTGGAGTAATCAAGATAAAACGGAGTGTTTTAGAACTATTGAGAAATACCTCCAAACTCTTTTTTTTTTTAACTATTACTCAATTAATCTAAAATCCTAAAATTTTGAAAATATTATATTATTTTTTTATTTATATTAATTTAATAGTCTCCTTTGGTTTATTTATATTATCAATTGTTTATTTTATTATTATATTATATACTTTAAATAAATTTATATATTAATAATATTTTATATAAAATTATATGAAATAAATATATGATAAAATATTATATATAAAAAATAACATGTATAATATATATAATATAATTTATTATATATATTTATATTATAATTTTAAAATAAAAATAATATTAAAATTGTATTATAATAATAAGTTAATTATTTTAGTATATAGTATATTTAATATAATTTATTTATATATGAACTAATAAACTATTTAATTTAATTAAAATAATAAAATTTATAATTTTAATTAATAATAATTAAAAAAACTATATAATTTATTATTAAAAATTTGTAACGCCTCCACTTTCCCTACACTCCTAAAAAGGTGTGAACACCTACCCTATAAATCGTTGTTGGATCCAAATATAAAAATGAAATAGTGAAAGTAAGATTGAGTTTAGTAAAATAAATTAGATAGAACACTGAATCCATAGCAATTTTTTTAAAATTATATAGAATCTACACAAATTTAATAAGATACATTACTGCCGAGATATATGAATTTCTCATTACTCAAAATAATGATATTTTCCTGGTTTTCATGGTCTGTTTAGTTTATTCACTCAAAATTGATGGGTGCACAGTCTACAAGATAATAGGAATGTTCCTCGAGGAGGCGCACGTGCGGGCAAGCCCCTGCATGGCGACACCCTCCGTTTCTTTCTCTCGTTTTTAATCGACCATTTTCACGTAAACCCACTCTCATGTATAAATACACCCACTCATCAATTACAATGAACAAAGGAAATTAGAAGCATTGTTCATTAAGTTTTAAACCAACAATCCATCATACTGATGGGTTTAAGTTTTACAAAGAAAAACAATATCTTTGAACAACATACGTGTGTATGAATATATTTGATCTCTCTTATTTCACTGCTGCATGATTAGAGGAGATGAGAGATGGATATAAGTTATATATTGATATTGTAATTGACCTGAGATAAAAGATATTTAAACTTAATTATCACCAGAAAATTGTAGTCCTTATAATCCTCGTTATAGGAAAATAGATGAATATATGCACGAGGTAGAGTCCATGAGAATGCAGACAAGGACATCGGGATAAGAAAGAGACCATTATGAAGAGTGGGAAGGGGATTAAAGTTATATGCCAGATGAAAATGGATAAATTATCACTGTTTTCTATGTGATAAAATTATTGGGGATCGATCTCGATGCATATGCAGGTTGTCTCCTTTCAAAGCTGCATGATGACCATTCTAGGGTGTTTGGCATGGCATGGCATGACTCGCTGATCTAAGAAGGGAGTCGCTGATCTAAGAAGGGAGCCTCTCGTAATCATTTCTACTTTTCCTCCTCCTCACATCTCTCGAACACCGATACATTCTAGAAGATAAATAATATATATTATTTGTAAAAATAATAAATTCGTATCAAATCCTTTAAAAATGTTATTTTATTACTAAAATATTTACAAAAATGATAATTTGGCATAAGACTTTTAAAAAAGGTTTTTTTTATGTCAATATTTTGATAAAATTAATTAATTTATTGTTAGAAATATCTTATTCGGTTAAAACATCATGTGAAAATTATTAAGTACATGTCATTAAAACATAATAAAAGTACATTATAACACTAAAATTTGATATTAAAATACTATTTAAAATGATTTAATATCAAATTAGCACTTTTTTGTAAATATTTGATATATAATTTATCCATATTATTTTTTATAATTAATATATTAACAAAAAAAGTTACAATGATAAATTTATGAATGAAGTGGGAAGATAACGGGAATTTACCAAAAAAATTCAACCAAATTAAATTAGAACTAGTAATTTGAATTAAAATTGGGAATTGTGTTTGGATTGTATTTGATTAGGAATTATTTCCCGAACAACAAAATGAAATCGTCCAAAAACTGATTTTGATTAGTAGGGATCGCAATGTGGTATGATTTAAATTAAAAAGTGTGCCCAAATAGGATAAAAAATTAATTTAAAAAAATGTGAAATTATAAAAATATAAAATAATAAAAAAGGGACGTGATGGGTTATCCAAATCAACCTGACTCCCACCACCTAATCTGACTAATTTTCACTTCGCCCACTCCTCACACACATGCAAATTTTTGCTGCACACTGTTAGGGAAATTAATCAAATTGAGTTAAATTTTTACCAAATTACATGTAATAAAACTTATATTTGAGATAACTTTTATACTAGTTTCACTCCTATAAAATTAGTTAAATTATATACTTTTCATCATATCGAATTTCTCTTCCAAATTAAAAAAATCTATTTTAGGTTACACTCTTGACCCAAAACGATGAATCCAAAATTTTTTTTTATTTGATCACTAAATGAAATGATTTTTATATTAAAATATTCCTAATAAACTTCTCTTGAGTTATGTGATTGGAAATCAATGTATGATAGTTGTTTTTCCTATTCTATTTTTGGGATGAAAACTTTGCATTTTATTGCCACTCTCTTATGGCCAAATTCAACCATTTCCTACCACCACTCCAACGGAGACCAATGCCAAAATAATTACAAGCCTCTCATCTTCCTCCCACAATACTTGGTCAACCCCTAACAATGAGACTTTCTATAATACCCAAATTCAGGTACTAGCAATAAAAATCGGAAACTGTGAGCCTAATGAGACTAGTAATGAACTTAGATTTAATAAAAATGAATTTGAAGCTGAATTATCAGATCAAAATATGAAATAGAGAGATTAAAGCCAAGAAACATATTATTGGGTTGAGGATTTAGGAAGGAAAAACATAAAATACGAGGTATGAAATGATCGGAATGAAAATTAGGACGAAGATGTAACAAACCTTACCAATCATAGAAATATGAGAATTTTTTCATGAGATCCGTTAGATATAAAAATATAATTCTTAGTTCTATAATGAAAAAAAGTTGGAGAATTTTTATAAAAATAAATTGTGTTAATAACCAGTCAAATTGGGAGTGAATCAGACAAAAAAATAACTAAAATTGGCTAAACTAGTCATAAAATTCGCTAAAAAACCGATCTAAATAGTGTTGGCTGACGGTCGTGGACCAAACTGCCATGTTGGAGGCCACGACTAATCACAGTGTGCCAAGTGATCAAATAATCAATCACCGTGTGTCGTGTGGCGAAGCAGTCCCACTAACGAATGTTGAGCCACTTAATCAGGCGTGACCGATCGGGGCACACCACGTGTCGAAGAGATACTATGCATGCCAATCAAAACATGTCGGATGACAACCAATTAGAGTGTGTCATGAGTCGATGAACATTATGGATAGTAGTTAAACATGTTAGATAGGCACAAGCAATCATATAGCGCCATGTGGTGACAATTACAAAGTGAGCAATATCTGAACCATCCAACAAATGGTAGTCAATCTCTTAGCACCACGTGACATAAAATATAATTATATTATTTTAATCCAGTAGCCACACAAGTGAGCAGATGATAGCCAATCACTATGTGCCATGTGGTAACATGTTGTGCATGCGCACACACTGACACCGTAGAAGATCACCATGAGACTCCATCCCACAATAATGAGTTCACAGATGCCTTAGTGAGCTTGATCTAAAAATTAAATTGCCCTCTTTCCCTTCGTTCATCGAAATTCCCTTATGCAAGTCAACTGCTCAATTTTCCAATGATCATACTTTTGAGCTTGAGCCTGAGCAAACCAAGACACGAGGGAAGCCTAACCCTAGTCCAAAATATTCTTGAGAGCCTTCCCTACACGAAGGAACTCACAATGAAGTCCACCAGTGATTGAGGCGTCGTCGACATAGACAAACAGTAGTCACGCTCCCTACACATAAAATAAAGCATTTGCTCTATTGGTGAATTATGGCCTCCCTCGATGACTAAATCAATAGGGAAAGGTATCTTAATCTCCATATTATTTCCTTCTTTATCGTTCGTGTACGAGTAGGATTTGAGGTAAGCCCTAACCTTAGCTTTTTGTTCTTTTCATTATAATGTTTTTGTTCGGTTTTAAGGGTAGTTTGGTTAGATTTTTAGAGGACTTCAGTGGATCATTAGGGTGGGACTAAGCCCATGGAGGTCACCTATGAAGTCCCCTAGCTTTCTCGGCCAGTGGCCTTGGTCAACTCATTGTCACAGGTGAGATTCCCACAAATTTGAAAACATGGGCTATAATATCACTAAAAGTTGTCATGCTCCGACCCAATTCCTAACAGCTAGTCCCGTGCAACTTGCCATTCTCCTCGACATTACAATGACAAGTACCTTTGCAAAAATAAAACTAAAGGGACTAATACTCACAATAAATGGCTTCCTCGATTTTTTCAGTGAAAATTTTAACTTTATTTTGAAATGCGTATTGAACCAAAACTTGATAAGAATAATTTAAAAACATTTATCTGCCAATCTTGAGATCTGTACCTTAGTCACACACATTCTATAGGTGACGTGCTAAATTAAAATAACTCGAAACTTGGCTCTCACCTAAAATTGTTTGGGGGAGCATGTGATCTCACATTTCAGTGAATGAGGTACTAACGTCGGGCGACTACATGGTTTACGACTTTAGACTTCACATAAAAGTTTTATCATGGAGATTTATTCATAATTTTTACATAAATATTCACTGTCCATAGTTTTACCTAGTCCATTAAGACTCCTGTCTAGGGCCACCTGTAATTGTAATTCATCATTATGTTGGGTCAAACTCCTCTCCCCAAAATCACATCAATGATTGATGGTATGCCTACAATAGCACATACTGGTAACTCATGGCCCGAGCCATGTCATAATTTTGATCGGGTAAGATGAGTACACGTGAGTTACATGTACTCTCAACAACTGATACCCCTCGGGTTCATCTCTCATTTGAATGTTTTAGCATCTGAGTACATAACACTAACCCGCCCAACTCCATGTACATACCTCATACACACGCGAGTCAATTCTGCCATTTCTCATCACAACGGTGTAGTCTTGGGACCACACCCGTACATCACTTGGGGGTCCCGAGCTAATCTGAAAGTATATTGTCACGCCCCAACCCAGTTTGATCGGATCCCTGTGAGCAACCCGTCACTCCTTTTTGGTTCATAAAGGGTTTCACCCTTTTTAAATCGCGAGGAGTAAGGCATCCTTCTTTCTTATCTTTCTTGGAATAACATTATACAAAACTGAATATTAAAACTGACATACCTGTCTTACAAGGAGGTCTTTAAATTTTGGTTTCCCCGTGGTTAACTGAAAGGAATAAAGGGCGAGGATGAGTTCTACAACTCAGTGAGTGGGTGTTGAGAGTGAGTTTTTGTGAAAATAACTTTAATCAAAGTGTGCCAAAATTCTTATTTCCTTTAAGAATGTTATTTCCTCAAATTTCTAGTTTTCAAAACCTTTTTCCAAGGTTTACCAATTCTTTTCCAAGGATTCTCAAATCCTTTCCAAGGTTTTCAAAATCTTTTTCCCATTTCCATATTAGGTGTGTTTCACAAACAATACATGCCCTTCATCAGGAAGGGTACACATATTCACGAGATGTAGTTACGCTGACTGCACCCACTTATGTATCAAAGTGTCTTTACCATCCACCTTGATAGAAGTCCCTGACTTCTACCCATAGTTTGAGTGAACATTCCAGACGTTCAACTCTCAGACCTAAAAAAAATATACTTTGTCTGTATGAGGACGGAGACCTCACCCCGACCCCACCATGGTCTCATGCACAAGAAGCTACTCCAAGCTTCATGACTGACTGGCACGACAACTACCCTCATCTCCACCATGTCGTCCAATAGCCATTAGGACCCATCACTACCCCTCTTGGGTGTCTTGATGGTTCTATACCACAAATGTATGCATAAAATAATAGTTTTCCACATATAGTCATTTATCTTTGGTACCACTGGTCCAACGGCCCCGACCCTCAACTCGACTTGCAGTTGTTTGTCTAGACCAGTCCGTCGATCTGGCCCTAACGCACTGCCGCCAGTCCATCGAGTATTATTGGTCATGTCTTGGTACCATGGTGAAATCACACATCCATTTCATTAGAAATTTCATGGCTTTATATATCTCATGTTTTTTTTTATGAGCTCCTGCTTGTGCCCACTAGCCTTGGGGCCACTGTACGTCATTTTCCAAAACCGAGCATTTAGCCGGACACGTTCAAACATTAAGGCCTCTATCCTATCTAAGCTAGTCTAGCTCCTGTTAAGGTCTCCCAAAGATTTTAAGTATTGGCACAAAGTGTCACGCTCCGACCCGGTTTGGTTGGATCCTCGTGAGCAACCCGCCACTCTCTTGGTTTATTAAGGGTTTTTCCCTTCTTTAAACCGTTAGGAGTAAGATATCCTTTAAACCTGTACCTTTCCTAGAATAACATTAATAAAAACTGTATAAAAATTTGAACTTACGTATCTATCTTGCAGGTTTAGCTAGCTAAAGGTTTTTTAGGTAAGTTTTTCTCTCGTTTTCCTAAAAAAGGGGTATAGGGAGGGGGTGAGTTCGACAACTCAGTGAATGGGTATTTGAAATATGAGTTTAAGAAAATAGTTTGAATTGGAGTGTGCCAAACTTCTTATTTTCTTTAAAACCATTTCTTCCTCAATTTCTTGGTTTTCAAAACCATTATTTCTCGTTAACCAAAGTTAGTGTGTTTAACAATTAACACATGCCCTTCATCATGAAGGGATCACACATTTGCAGGGCAACCCGTCCACTGCATCCACTTGTGGCGTCAAAGCGACTTTACCGGCCACCTATATAGACACCTGTCCACTTCTACTCTGAGAATGAGTGGATGTATGTGACATCCGACCCTCAAACCTGAAAAGAAACTTTGTGTTCGTATGAGGTCAGAGACCTCATCCCGACCCTACCTCGGTTTCATGCACATGAAGCTACATCGAGCTTCCCTAACTGTTGGCATGGCAAATTGCCCTTATCTCCACCATGTCGTCCAATAGCTCGTAGGATGCATTACTACCCCTATTGGGTGTCTTGATGGTCCCAAACCTTAGTGTATGCACAAAACAATAAATTTCCACATAAGCCATTTAATCTTTGGTACCACTGGTCCAATGGCCCCGACCCTCAACTCGACCTGTAGCTATTTGTCTCGACTGGTCCGTCGACCTATCTTGTTACACTGCCGCCATCCCATCGAGTATGTTGGTCCTGTCATGCTACCCTGGCCAAATCACATCATTCATTAAAGTTTTAATGGCTTAACATCATGTTTGTTTACAAGCTCCTACTCATGCCATCTAGCCTTGGGCCCACTGTACAAGATTTTAAAAAATCGGGCATTCTAGTCCCCAAGTTCCTAAACCGAGGCCTCCGAGCTATCTGAGCTATTCGAGCTCCCATCAAGAAGGTCTCCCAAAATGTTTAAGCAGTGGCATACAGTTAGGGCATAGCACTTCTGGAAAAAATAACTTTTCACCTGTCTATCACACCAATTGGGTGTGAGGACATCTTCGCTCATAATCGATAAGTGGGTTTTCTACTTCCTTCCATGAAGTTCATCATACCAACCGGGTATAATCTACTTACAACCGGTAAGTAGCTTTTTTGCTTGTTTTCTCACATCACCCCATCTAGGTGTGATGTTAAAATCCCACATAGTAGCAGGTTTTCATTATCGAGGTGCTCATCATTCCAACCGGGTATGATGTGAAAATTCCCACTCACCCGATAGTGCAATGAATTCCTTTTATGTGGCTCATTGCCTCCACGCGAACTTGTCTTTGCTGGCATTCTCAATGTTTTGTGTTCATACACGATATGAACTCCCTAGCCAGAGACTTTTTATCTTTGTCGGCGCTGCTTGATTTTCCAGCGAGTGAATAGTGCTATCATCTGAAGGAAGAAGACGACACTGTTCCGAACCATACCGGTCTGAACCTAGTTCAATGGTTAAACCGGCCGGTTCAGGCCTGATTTGATCGAGTTTTTCGAAATTAAAAATTTGTATATTCATCTAAATTCATTCTCTACCCAATGGTGGCTTAAATTCTCAAATTTGAAATTTCTAAGCTACTAAGAAAAATGAATTTAGAAACTAGTTCAGGTCCGGTTCACCTGAACCGGTTTGGTTTTCACCTCCAATTCATCCTAAAGTCCTTTCTCATGACTTTTGTAACTCTTTAGGTCACTTGAGTTTTTTAAATTTCTTGGTTTGCCCTTTCTTTAATAGTTGGGGTTTGTGAACCAGTTCGATTTTCTCACCTAGGTTGATCGGTTCTTTCCCCGGTTTCCTTGTCTTTAAGGGACGCGATTTTACACACAATCAGGGGAGAACAATTCGGACAAAAATGAGTTTCACTTCATCACACCAACCTAGTGTGATGATACCTCCGCTTACAACTGGCAAGTAGGTTTCTCCTTCCTTCAAGGAAGTCCATAATACCAATTGTGTATGATTTTCTCTACTTACAACCGTTAAGTAGTTTTTATCTTAATTTCCATATCAGTCCAACTTGGTGTGATGTTAAAATACCATATATAAGTGGTTTTTCGTTTCTAAAGTGCTCACCATCCTAACCGGGTATGATGTGAATAAACCCACGCACCCGTTAACCATGATGTGTTCGTCCTTGGTTGGTTTTCCAAGTTGACGTGAGCTTTTCCTTATTGGCAATTTGATCACACTTGTCCCTACACGAATTGGGCAGCTTTTTCCTTAAGGTTTGGCATAAAAGCCTAGGCTCACAATTTATAGATAAATTGCATTTAGGCCCCTAAAGTTTATTTTTCTTAACTTTAGGTCCCTAATGCAAACCTTTGCCCAATTTGACTCCCAAAGTTTCCAAAATTCCCTTTAAGTCCTCATTTTACTCAAAAATGTCTAAGAGGCTCAAGTTTCCCAAATTTCCAATTTGGTCCCTAACATTGTAAAAATTACCATTTTACCCCTACTTTCCAAAAATGACAATTTAACCCCAAATGTTCCAAAAATTGATCAATTGGTCCCCCAACATCTTTTCCACGGCCAATTGGCCCTCAATTTTGGGAAAATGCAAAATGGTCCCTCAATTTTACGAAATCCCCAAATTTTCCCAAATTCTCCCTTCAAACTGACCGATTCAAATTGGCCATTCAATTGGGGTTAATTACTCTAATTGAAGGTATGGATCCATTCCTATACTTTCATACGATTCAATTGAGCTATGAACTGCGTCATTTGGGTCCGTTCGGTTTGCCGGAGCAGCTTCATTGTTCGATCACGCCGACGCTTCTACGGCGAACTGGACCGGACTGGTCTGAACAAGGTTCGAAGCTTAAACCGGTCGGTTCACCCCTCATTGGACCGAGTTTTTCAAATATAAAAATTTCTAAATTCATCTAAATTCATTTTCTATCTAATTTTGGCCTCAAATCTAAAATTTTAATTATTTAAGCCACCTAGAAAAATGAATTTATGATTTGGTTCAATAGTGGTTCAAACTGGTCCAAACCGATTCGGATCCGGTTCACCTGAACCGGTTTGGTTTTCATCCCCAATTCTTTCACAAGTCCATTTCCATGACTTTTGTGACTCCTTAGGTGACTTAGGGTCCATAAAATTCCTGGTTTACCATCTTTTTATCGATTCGAGTTCATAAACTGACTCTGTCCTTAAAACGATTCAAACCGGTTCGGTTCTGGTTCACTCGAACTAATCTAGTTTTTCTTTCCCACTTTGTTCTAATGTTCCTTCCCAAGGTTTATAAATGCCTTTGGATCACATGGAATCAATAAATTTCTTGGTTTACCCATTCTCTATCAGTTCTGGTTCACAAATCAACTCGATTTATAAACCAGTTCTATCCGGTTCGGACCCGGTTCTCTTGAATCGATCGAATTTTTCTTCCCCATTTCATCCTAAGGTTCTTTTCCCAAGTTTATGAATGAATTTGAGTCACATGGGAGTTGAAAATTCTCAAATTTTCTTGTTTCCTAATAATTGAACTTGTAGACCAACTCAGTTTTAAAATTTGAAGGCGACCGGTTCTTTTCCCAGTTTTCTCATTATTAAAGGACGGGGTTTATAGTTGAGCTCCTAGTTCTTGTGCATTCATTAAATGAAAAGGGGAGACTCTACAGATGTCATGCCCCGACCCGGTTTGGTCAGATCCCCGTGAACAACCCGCCACTCTCTCGGTTTATTAATGGGTTTCCCCTTATTATAATCCGTAAAGAGTAAGGCGTCCTTTAAACCTGCACCATTTCCTGGAATAGTATAATCAAAACTGCATGAAATTTTAAACTTTACATACATGTCTTACATGCATCTTAGTTGATGGTCTTTCAAGGTAGGCTTTCCAGGATTTCCTGAAAGGGATATAAGGGAGGGGGTGAGTACGACTACTCAGTGAATGGGTTTTCAAATGTCTACTTTTAACTTTTAAGCAAAACATTTATATGAAGTGTGCCATACTCCTTTCTTTTCAAAAAATCCCTTCATTTAAAAATTTGGGTTTTTCCATTATTTCTTAGTTACTAGCGTGTCATCACCCAACACACATCCTTCATCATGAAGGTTACACACATTTGCATGTCAGTATCACTAATGAACCTGCTAGTGGCTTCGAAGCGACTTTTCCTGCCACCCGGATAGAAGTACAACCACTTCTACCCTGGGAATGAGTGGATGTACGTGACATCCGACCCACAATCCTGAAATCACTTCTTCTTGTCCGTATGAGGACAGAGACCTCATCCTGTCCCCACCCTGATCTCATGCGCTTGGTGCTACTCCAGATTTCGCACAGACACCTAGAACGATAAACTGCCCTTATAGCCACCAGGTTGTCCAGTGCCCTTAGGACACATCACTACCCCTCATGGGTGTCTTGATGATCCCGTACTCACAGTGCATGCACAAACAGTGTTTTCTCATATTGCCATGTAATCTGTGGTGCCACTGGTCCAACGGCCCCCACTCTCAACTCAACCCGCAGTTGTTTGTCTTGACTGGTCCGTCGACCTGTCATGTTGCACTACCACTAGTTGACTGAGCATGTCGGTCCTATCTTGGTACCACGGCCAAACAATTCACTTATTAAATTTTATGGCACATATATCATGTTCGTTTATGAGCTCCTGCTCATGCTAACTAGCCTTGGGCCCACTGTACGAGATTTTCAAAATTGGGCATTTAGCCCCCAAGTTCCAAAACTGAGGCCCCCGGCCTATCAAAGCTATTCGAGCTCCCGTCGAGAAGGTCTCCCAAATAGTTTAAGCATTGACACACAGTCAGGGGAGAACACTTCCAACAAAATAGGTTTTCACTGTCCATTATACCGACCGGTATAAGGACATCTCCGTTCATAACCAATGAACGAGTTTTCAACTTCCTTCGAGGAAGTCTCATCATACCAACCGGGTATGATCTACTTACAATCGGTAAGTAGTTTTTTTCGCATAATTTTCACATCACTTTCTCTAAGTGGTGATGATTAAAATACCACTAAACAGTGGATTTTTATACCGAGGTACTTATCATCCCCTACCTAGTATGATATAAAATTTCCACTCACAACTGGTAAGTGGTTTTTATCTTTAAGTTGTGCTCATCATCCCAACTGGGTATGATGTTAGTAAACCCACTCACCCGTTAATGTCGTGAATTCCACTAGACTGATTCTTTGTATTCATGCGAGCTTATCCTTGCTGGCGTTCCCGGTATTTCGCGTTCCTACACGATATGAACAACCTTGTTTATTATTACTTGGCATAACAGCCTTCATTCATTTCTAATGAATGAGAAAACCCAAACTTTTAGTTATTTGCAATAAGGTCCCTAAAGTTATTTCTCTTTAACTTTAAGTCCTTAATTTCGGCTTTTCCTCAATGAGTCCCCAATTTTTCCAAAATTACCATTTTGCCCTTCTTTTACAAAAATGGTAAGTTCTGCCCCCAAAATTCCAAAATTCCTCAATTGGTCCTCTAACATTATTTTCATGCCCAATTGACCCTCAATTTCATAAAATTGTATTTTGGCCCTTTGAATTTCGAAAATCCCCAAAATTTCCCCCAATTTCAACTCTTCAACACTACCGAATTTGATTTCATCAAATTGATTGATTAAACATTCTAATTATTGAAATTGGAGTTAAAATTGAGTTCATTCATGTGTATATGATTCTAAGAAACTTTGAATCGTAGATTTTAATGCCGGAACGAGCTCAAACGGAGCTTCGCCGGAAAACAGACTGTAGGGAGAGAAAGCTTCGATTACTCACCGGTGAAGGCACGGTGGTCTGAACTTTTGATCTGGGTAGATAGGTCTCGTCCAGAGGTTCATCTTAGAATCAAGAATTGCATCAATTGATGTGGAATTGGATTAGAATTTCGTCATTGAAATTCGGTCGACTCTCTCTCTAACACCGATCGAAAATTGTAAAGGGGGGCCAAATTGGCTTACCTTTCGGTCCTAATTCGGCCATGGAAAGGCTGAGGAAGTGTTGGGAGGGCTTGGTTTGGCCTGAGGAGGGCTTGAAATGGCCGATTTCAACTTAGCCGAAATAGGGCAGCTTCGGTCCGCCGGAGTGGCTTCACTATTCCATCATGTCGGTGCTTCTCCAACGATTCTTAGATTGAATGGAGTTTGCTATCAGATAGCTATCTTCTCCCCGGTTCTAAAGAGCCTGACCTTTGTTCAAGTCGAAGCTCTGGTTCGAGCTTTACCAAGAAATGAAGCAGTAGAGAGAGAGAGAGAGAAGTGTTCAGATGTGAGGGGAATGAAATGGGGATGACCTATTTATATAGGCCTAAAACTCGTGTATTAAATGGGTGAGATTTATTACTAGCATTAATATTACCATAAATTATTGGTATTAATTCCAATAATTTAATTTCGGTATTAATTTCAATAATTTAATTTCGATATTAATTTCGGTATTAAATTATTTGTATTAATTCCAATAATTTAATTTATGTATTAAATTATTGGTATTAATTACAATAATTAAATATTTATTAATTTATGGTTATTTATGATAAGGCGTACATAAAAATTTTTAACCGAAATTTCAGGTTATAAAAAAAAATTCATACTTCCCAAAAGGTCACCCATCCTCACACTACTCTCAAACAAGCACGCTTAACTTCAAAGTTGTTATGGAATCTTGTTCACCTAAACCAATTTGGTTTTTGTCTTTTAAATTTTCTTAAATTTCTTTTCTAATGTTTAATGAACCCTTTAGATCACCCAGAAGTTGTAAATTTTTATATTGCGTGTTCTCAAATGTAAACAGACTCGGTTTTCTTACTCGGTTTGACCGGTTTTTTTCCCGGTTTTCCTTAACTCAAAAGTGCGGGGTTTACAACAGAGTTCTGGCCTCCCGTGCTTAAAGCATGTTTTTAGAATGAAAATCGTAAAATGCATTCGATATGTAAAGTGATGAGGAGATAGCTTGTGTTACACAAGCTCCCGGTAATGTAGTGCATGTGGCACCGTTATTAGAAATGGCCATGAGCGCCATGATTATAACTTGAACACATTCATATTTAATTGTTGTATCAATATATATACCCGTGTTTTTGAAAATGGGTGTCATCAACATGTTCGAAGGGGTAGTAACGACACTTAGGTAAGATTGAAAGTGGAGTAGGGAGGGTGTAATTGATACTTCTAGATCATTCAGATTCCATGTATACTTTTGTGTGTGGCAGCAGGGGACAACTGATGTATACATATACTCACATGCATGGTAGCAGGAGATAGTCGGAGTATACAGTGTTATGAGTGAGGACACATCCTCGAGATCCATGAATGATGTATGGAAGTGAAAAGAGGGTTGTGAGTAGCCCTAGGTATTGTATTGTTTGGGGGTATGAGTAGCCCAGGGGTGCATGAGGCACTGAGTTGGAAAGGAAACATATGTGAGGTATCGAGTGATGAAGATGAGTGTCATAGTGCCACCCACACCTGAGCTCCCAGACTAGGATAGGCCGGATGGCTATCCACTCTAGGTGGATATTTGATTATGTGTTTAGGGCCATAAGTGCCACTTTATTTTGTGTTAATGTCAAAGTTGTCGGGTTGAGGCGTGGGCTATAACTAGCCCTATAGTGTCACCCGAGCATATGTCTTGTTGTTGGTTAGGCTTGAGTTGTCAAGTCAAGGCGCGGGCTATGAGTAGCCCTGTAGTATCGCCCAAGCATAGGAATGCATGTGTGTGAGACTTAGTCCGAGTGTTTGCCTTTAATGTGATAAAAGTAACAGACAAATAGGCGGAGATTGAGAATAACCCGACTGTAGCTTATACTACGATCCAGATGGCCCAAGACATGCATCTCAAGGACAAAATAAACCACGAGACTCGTATAGGCGAATATGAGTGAAGTAAATACGATAACATGCTAGGTGGTTTATGGGAAAGATTTGGGTCGTAAGCCATGTAGCAGCACGACGTTAGTATCCCACTCAATGAGCTATTGAGCTCACCACATCCCCTAAATTATTGTAGGTGGAAGGCAACGAGATGAGGGACGAAGGCAGAATACATTCCCAAGCCACTTACCGTTTGAAGTAGTTGTCTACTACTTATCAACTAATGTATTATTAGGTTCTTGTTAAACTATTGTGGGGCATTACGCTCTAATGAAAAATTTCAAATTTCCACTAAAAACAAATAGCGTTTTTTATTCTGAGTCTTAGTCTCTTCGAAGAAGGATCCCACCATTGTAACATCGACGGGATTGGCGAGATGCATGGGACTGCTGACAGATGAATCAAGCTAGGATGTGACAACTTATACGTTTTGTAAAGATCAATTTTCCTTTCATTTTAAGCACTTAATTAAGCACTAAGTCAAGCAATCAATCAAACACATAATGTTTTGCTCCAGTAGGTCCATTGACTCACCGTGAATACACCCACTCACAGTTTTTATCGAGACTTGTTCATCCTAACCATTATTTACTCTATATTTGGTTGTGCAATCCTCATGTGATCACTGTAGAATTCATTCTACATAAATCAAATTGCACAACCAGATTAGTTTGGATGTCTACTAGACAGTTATAAATGTGATCCCATAATTTTCCACAAATTATAGTTTTGCCCTTTGTGCTAGGTTCTATCAACTAATGTGTCAATAACCTTTCAAAATTACTAACCCCATCTATGATTTCCTTCCAAATCAAGGTTAGAACAAATTAGGTCTTATTCAAAAAAATGGCCCAAAAGTTTGTAAGTCTCTTACTTAGATAACCCAACTTTTCCAAATTTTGCATTTTGGTCCTTAAGTTGGGTAAAATTATTATTTTGCCCCCACTCATAAAAAAATTCCTCAATTTGGTCCTTATACTTCTCAAGTATCTCATTTGGGCCCTCATAACTATTTTAAACACACTTGGGCCTCAAAAACATATTAATTACATTTTAGTCCATAAAATGGTAAAAATTATCATTTTGCCCCTTATTTGCAAAAATATATTTTGCCTATTTAGTTTGGTAAAATTACCATTTTTTCCTCAATAGTTCAAAATGGACTATTTGACATCCATTTGGCCATAATTAATCATTTTGCCCCTATTTGGGGAAAATTACCAATTTGCACCTCCTTTACACCATATTTACAATTTTGCCCTTGAATTCCCAAAAATGACTTTATACATCCCAGTGTGTCTTAAATTCACTTTTAAGCCCCTTAGGCTACTTGTCATGCCCCGACCTGGTTTGGTCAGATCCCCATGATCAACCTGCCACTCTTCTAGTTTATTAATGGTTTTCCTTTCTTTTAAACCATGAGAAGTAAGGTGTCCTTTAAAGCTGTACCTTTCCTGGAATAACATTAATAAAAACTGCATGAAATTTAAACTTATCATACCTGTCTCACAGGTGTGGTTAACTTGAGGTCTTTGGGTAGGCTTTCCCTAGGTTACCTGAAAAGGGGTATAAGGGAGGGGATGACTTCAACGACTTAGTGAGTGGGTGTTTTATGATTTGACTTTTAGAAAATAGTTTGAATTGGAGTCTGTCATACTCCTTATTTTCTTTAAAATATTTTCTCTTCAAAATATTAGTTTTCATAGCCATTTCTCATCATTAACCACAAACGGTGTGTTTATCAATCAACACATGCCCTTCATCATGAAGGGATCACACGTTCGTAGGGCAGCACGTCCACTGCACCCACTTGTGGCATCGGAACGACTTTACTGGCCACCTAAATAGAAGCCCATCCACTTCTACCCTAAGAATGAGTGGATGGATGCGACATTCAACCCTTAATACCATAAAGAAACTCCATGTCCATATGAGGACAGAGACCTTATCCCGACCTCACCCCAGTGTCATTCGCATGATGGAGCTTCACTGGAAAACTGTGCTTAGAAAGAGAAAGCTTCGAAAGCTTACTGTTAGAGGTGTAGTGCTCTGAGCTCTCGATCAAGGATTGTAGCTCTCTTCCTGAGGTACCTTCTAGGATCAAGAATTTCTACAATTGACCTTTAATCGAGGGAGAATTTTGTCCACAAAATTCTACAGTTTCCCTCTCTATCTCCGACATGCAACGACTGAGGAGGGTCGAATTGGCTTACCTTTCAGCTCAGTTGAGATTGTATGAGGGATATGGGGGATGTTGGGAGAGCTTGGTTTGGCTGTAGGATGGCTAAAATTGGCTGAATTCAGCTTGGGCCAATATACAACAGCTTTGGTCTGTCGGAGCTGCTTCAGTGTTTGATTCTGTCGGTGCTTCTCTAGTGGTCCTTGAATCGAACGAAGGTTGCTATTAGATAGCTGACTTCCCCCGGAGTCTAAAGAACCCAACCTCGCCTTCTGAGGTTGAGAAAACTGCCCAAGTCACGAAAAATGGAGCAATTGAGAGAGAATGGATTTTTCAGGTGTGAGGAGAATGAATGGAGAGGAGCTCTTTATATAGGGAGCTTGAACACTCTTCGCCCGACCGTTTAACATCCATGTGAAGCTCATTCATGACCTAAAACACCCTGAATAGAGGTGATTCATCTTCGCCGATGTTGTCCACTCGTCTATTGAATGAATAGTGTCGTTATCTGAAGGAAGAAGATGACACTATTCTGAACCGGATCGGACCGATTTAACCGAGTTCAATGCTTAAACCGGCCGGTTTAGGCCTGATTCGACTGAGTTTTTTAAAATTAAAAATTTCTAATTTCATTCTTTATCCAATGATGGTTTCAATTCCCCAATTTGAATATTTGAAGCCACCTACAAAAATGAATTTAGCGACCGGTTCAATCTAGTTCAAGTTCGGTTTGCCTGAACCAGTATGGTTTTCTCTTCCAATTTGTCCCAAAGTCCTTTTCCATTATTTTTGTGACTCTTTAGGTCATTCGGGATTTTTAAATTTCCCCTTTTGCCCTTTCTCTATCGGTTAAGGTTTATCAACCAGTTTGATGTTTTCTCTTGAGTTGATCGATTCTTCTTCCAGATTTCTTATCTTAAGGGACAAGGTTTACAACTCTCCCCTCCTTTTAGGAGTTTTGTCCCCAAAACTAAATTAACATCCTTTGCCTCAGGAATAATTTTCCTTGGATGTCCACTTGGGGTTTGCTTGACATGTTAACACTTTGATTGTTCTTTCACTTAGCCCCTTTTATGACACACACTTAAGGAATTTCTTTTCCTTTCCATTGTTTACTCATTCCATGGAGTTTATCATAACTAGGCATGCCTTACCCACTATTCCAAAGGCACATCCTCAGGTTCACTTCTTCCTCTACTTAGGGAAAGATTCTTCCTCTAGGGGTTCTTGCCCAAGACTTCGGAATTGGAAGTTCCAAAATGCCCAATCGTTCCTGTGTCTAGTTATTCTCTTGATCTTTGAAAACTTTAGCTCAATGTTCTTTTGAGCATTACGTACTTATTTTCATGGGTTTTGGTGTTATCACCCCTTCGTCCTATTTCGACCCTTCCTCCATTCATTATTTATTACGACTTTGGTCCAAATTATGTTGTACCTCGTCATGCTTACTAACTGACTCTTCCTTACTTGACTCATATTTTACTCGGGACTGTTAGGCTTACATGTCCCTTATAGCATGACATATTCAAGAACCTATCTCTGTCCATTAGATTTCTATAACACTTCCTTATTGGGTCTTTCCTATGCCAATCATTGGGTTTCCCGATGACTTATCGATACGCTGGGATTCTTCCCTTCTTATATCCTTCCTCATTTCCAGTGTCGTAGGACTTTCCCTTTTCTTAATTCACTCTTACTCTCTTGTGACCATTTCACGATTCTTTATTCCGATTTAATTCCTTTTAGTCTATGTGTCGATTACTTTATTTGGAGAGTTCCCTTATTACAATTTTGTTCTCTACTATGTCCCTCACAGTAGAGACTTCTACATTAGGAGCTATACGTTCGAATTTCTTATTATTCCTTGATGATTTCCTTCCTTCGCATTCTTACACCCTTTTGAATTTGAGCTTTTGCCCACCTTTAATCATTCACCGACCTTAATTTCCCAGCTTACCCTTTACTTTCCTATCTGAGTTATCTCTGATCGTTGGGTCTTATTTCGTGTACTTCACACTATGCCCAACCGTCCACTTCATGGGCTCCATTAAGTGAGTGTGGACCATAACCAGCCTTGATATCCGTGGTTATTCCCCTTAACCACAAATAATAGTTTTTCCACAAAAGCATTTTTCTTTGGTGCCAGTGGTTCACAACCCCGACCCTCAACCCAACTTGCAGCTATTTGTCTAGGTCAGTCCGTCAACCTGGCCCTGACACATTGCTGCCAGTCCATCGAGTATGTCAGTCCTATCTTCGTACCATGGTGAAATCACATCATCATTTCATTAAGAATTTTCATGCCTTTCATATCTCATGTTTGTTTATGAGCTCCTACTTGTGCCCACTAGCCTTGGGCCCACTATACGTGATTTTCCAAAACTAGGCATTTAGCCCCACAAGTTCAAAAACCAATGTCTTTGGCCTATATGAGCTAGTCTAGCTCCTATCAAGAAGGTCACTCAAAGAGTTTAAGCAATGGCACATAGTCAGGGGAGAACACTTCTGACAAAAATAATTTTCACTCTATCACACCAATCGGGTGTGATGATACCTTCGCTTACAACCGACAAGCGGGTTTCTCCTTCCTTCAAGGAAGTCCATCATACCAATCGGGTATGATATCCTCTACTTACAACCGATAAGTAGTTTTTAGCTTAATTCGTACATCACTCCAACCTGGTGTGTTGTTAAAATCCCACATATAAGTGGTTTTTCGTTTCTAAATTGCTCACCATCCCAACCGGGTATTATGTGAATAAGCCCACCCACCCGTTAATCGTAACGTGTTCGTACACGAGTGATTTTCCAAGTTAATGCGAGCTTTTCCTTGCTGGCGTTCCAATCACACTTGTCCTTACACGAATTGCGCAGCCTTTTCACTTAAGGTTTGGCATAAAAGCATAGGCTCAAAATTTATCAATAAATTGCATTTAGGTCCCTAAAGTTTATTTTTCTTAACTTTAGGTCCCTAATTCAAACCTTTGCCCAATTTGACTCCCAAAATTTCCAAAAATCCCTTTGAGTCATCATTTTACTAAAAAATGTACAAGGGGCTCAAGTTTCCCAAATTTCCAATTTGGCCCCCAACTTTTCAAAATTTGCCCCTACTTTCCAAAAATGGCAATTTGACACCAAATCTTCCAAAAATAGACCAATTGGTCCTCCAACATCTTTTCCATGGCCAATTGGAAATCAATTTTAGGAAAATACAAAATGGTTCCTCAATTTTATGAAATCCCCAATTTTCCTCAAAATTTCCCCCAATTCTCCCAGTAAACCCAGCCCTTTTAAGCTAAGGAAAAACCGGGACAAAGAACTGGTCAAACCGAGTGAGAAAACCGAACCGATTCACAAACCCAATCATTTGTGAATGGGAAATTTGAGAATTTACAACTCTCGGGTGATCCAAAGGGTTATAATACTATGAAAAAGAACCTTAGGATGAATTGAAAGAAAAAAACCATACCAGTTTGGATGAATCGGATCCAACTAGATTGAATCGATTTATGAACCGAGTCGGTTCATAAACCAGAATCGATAGAGAAAGGGCAAACAGGGAAATTTATGGATCCCTTGTGACCCGAAGAGATTTATAAACATTGGGAAGAAACCTTTACACAATGTGTGAGAGAAAAACCAGATCGATTCAAGTGAACCGGACCCGAACTGGTTTGAATCAATTAAACGACCAAGTCAGTTTATGAACCAAAATCAATAAAGAGATGGTAAACCGGGAATTTTATGGACCCTAAGTCACCTAAGAAGTCACAAAAGAAATGGAAATAGACTTGTGAAGGAATTGGGGATGAAAACCAAACTGGTTCAGGTGAACCGGATTCGAACTGGTTTGGAATAGTTTGAACCACTATTGAACCAAATCCTAAATTTATTTTTCTAGGTAGCTTAAATAATTCAAATTTAAGATTTGAGGCCACCATTGGATAGAAAATAAATTTAGACAAATTTAGAAATTTTTAGATTTGAAAAACTCAATCGAATGAGGGGTGAACCGATCGGTTTAAGCTTCGAACCTGATTTGGATCGGTACAGTCCGATTCGGAACAGTTTCATCTTTTTCCTCTGGATGTCAACATTGTTCACTCACTGAAAAATTGAAGCAGCACTGCTGAAGAAGAAACATTTCCATTTAGTACATTTCAGGCCATCAATGTCTATCATAAAGGTGCCAAATGGACGGCCAATGAGTCCCCGAGCTCCCTATATAAACAGTCCTTCTCCATTCATCCTCTCAACACCTAAAAACTCCATTCTCTCTCAACTGCTCCATTTTCCAACGAAGCTCATACTTGAGCTCCGATATGGGGTCTTTTTGGAGCCAAACATGGTGAGGTCAGGTTCTTTAGAACTGGGGAGAAGTTAGCTAGATGCCTATAGTCTCTATTTGCTCCGAGGGTCGCCGGAGAAACATCGGCGTAATGAAATAGTGAATTAGCTCCAGCGGACCAAAGCTGCCCTATTTCAGATGAGTTGAAATTGGCCATTTTGATTCCTTCTTAGGCCAAACCAAGCCCTCCTAACACTTCCTCGGCCCTTCTACAGCCGAATTAGGACCGAAAGGTAAGCCAATTCAGCTCCCCTTTACAATTTTCAATTGGTGTTAGAGAGAGTGTCAGCCGAATTTCAATGACGAAATTCTAATCTAATTCGGCATCAATTGATGTGATTCTTGATTCTAGGATGAACCTCAGCATGAGAGCTATTTGCCCAGATTGAAAGCTCGGACCGTCATGCCCTCACCGGTAAGAAATCAAAGCTTTCTCGCTCTATAGTCTGTTTTCTAGCGAAGCTTCTTTTGAGCTCATTCTAGCATTAAAACTCGCGATTCAAAGTTCTATGGAATCATATGAACATGGAGAAACTTAATTTCAAAAATTAGAGGTGTTTGGTTGGTCAATTTGATGAAATCAAATTCGGGTGGCCGGTAAAGTCGCTCCGAAGCCACAAGTGGGTTCAGTGGATGTACTGACCTGCGAATGTGTGTTTAACCTTCATGATGAAGGATGTGTGTTGGGTGATGACACACCATGATTAAATAAGGAAATGGTGATAAAACCAGAGATTTTGAATGAAATGATTTTTGAAAGAAAGGAGTCTGGCACACTCCAATACAAATCTTTTTCAAAAGTAAAATCATTGAAAACCCAATCACTGCGTAGTCCTACTCACCCCCTCCCTTATATCCCTTTAAGGAGATTTCGAATAGTCTACCATTAAATACCATCAACTAAGGTGCCTGTGATATAGGTATGATAAATCTTTATGCAGTTTTGTTTATGTTATTCTTGGAAAAGGTGCAAGTTTAAAGAACTTCTTACTCTTTACGGTCTATAATAAGGGGAAACTCTTTAATAAATCGAAAGAGTGACGGGTTGATCACGGGGATCTGGCCAAACAGGGTCGGGGCATGACAACTAGAGTGGTATTAGAGCCTATTTCCTCGAATACATAATTAAGACTAGAAAATACAGTAACTGATAGGATTTATCTTAAAATTTTCAGAGGGCTCCCAGAAGAGGAACCAAGAAAACTAGGAATGACTCTGCTCAGCACCCTGTCCTCGTAGGAAGACAACTCTAGAAGCTTTCCAAATGGCTGGGGAATGGTAGAAATCCCCAAGGACCAAATGACAAAGTATCCAAGAGGATGATGCTTGGACCTATTGAGGTCACACCCCCAAGTACAAGGGGAGCAAAGCTTGAAACCAAGAACACGAGCTAGGGCCTATAACCTTACCATGGAGGATGCTTATCAAACACCTCGTAGCCCTCTATCTATTTCATAACCACCTCTTTGTAATATGGTTAAGACCCTAACATATTGTACTCCTTCTCCATTAATGAAGAATTCCAAGTTCTTGAAACCATGTCTAAAAAAAAGGATGTAAGCTTACGCCTCAACTGTAGGAAGATTGCCTCAAGAAAAGTAACCAAACAAATTGTGGGGACCGAGGAGAATCCCATCCCAAATAAAGAAATGAACCAAAAGACTAAAAGAGTCTAGGAGAACTCTTAGGGAAAAACTAGTAGGCAAAGAAGGCTTGACAAAAAAAACCGACAAGGTGACTAAGGAGTGAAAAATCTGGTAGTAATTACTGGGCAAGGAAATGACCTGTTACAAGGTGAAGACATTAAGAACACTACTCGAGAAAGTGCTCAACACTACTAAAGAAAGATAACATGTTATAGGTGTAAGGGAAATGGGGCATGAAGTGAAGGATTGCCCCACATCACAAGGATTTAGAACAATACCTTCCAAGAACAATGCCTCTACAGCTACATGAATCCGAAAGTATTCCACCCCATGAAATATGACTCCTGCTTGAAACTTCAACCACATCTAGGAGAATGCTCTTCATGATCCTAGCATAGTGGCGGGTACTTCCCGATCCAATCTCCTTTAAGAAAAGCTAAAGCCCCAAGTTGGTAATCGTATTTCAGAAGTAAATTTTGAGTTCCTAAAACTTTTTGTCCCTCAATGATGGTGTAATGGTGTGCCTCAACTAGATGAGGGTGGAAAAGGACGGAAGGTAGGACCTCAATCAATCGCAAATAAAACAAAGGGTAGATGAAGAGAATTCTTCCTTAAGAAGAAATTTCCAGCCATCTCTGAGAAAGGAAGGAAGCACCTCTACAAGAGAAGACAAGTTGAGCATTAGACGACAAATGAGATGTTATGGGATGATAAGTACGACTTGCTTTGGAAAAAGCAGAGAAGTCAAATTTTGAACCAACATAGCGGAAGGAAGCAAATCGTAACAACAAAATAGTTAACGAGAATAAAGGACACCCTAAGGAGGACTGGGAAGTAGTAAGGACTACACCCTAAAAAAAAGGGGCAATGGGATGGGCATTGAGGACAAGAAGACTCGAGAGACAACTATCTTAAGATAATTAGACAAGGAGAATAGTAGGGACAAGTCAGTTAACAAACTAACCCTCGTGAATGTCATAAATTTAATCTCTAGTAAAGAAGGGAGAGGTGGAAAGGCCAAATATTTGGAAAAAAAGGATGGAGGAAATCCTTAAAGAGATCAATGGCCAAGAACGGATTGACGACCAAACTCAAAGCTAGGAGAAGATTAAGTAAGCCTCTCTTAGGATGATTAAGAGATCTAGAAACAAGGAGGATTTGAGCTCTACTTAAAGGAAATAGATGTGTACAGGGGTACAAGTTGGAACGAGGATGGGCTAGAAGGACGTACCCGCAAGATTTCAAGAGTAAAGGTAAACGGAAGGGGATGGCATCAAAGGATGTCATTCAAGGATATATACATATGAAAACGAATAAAGAAGGAATTCCGGGAGAAAGGGAAAGAATCTCACCAAGGAAGGAAACCCTGAGGAGGGATTCATGTCCCAACTAAGAGGAAATGGGACCAAGTGACGAGGGATGAGGAGGTGAACTTGCAAATGAAGTGCATGGTGAGGTGAAAGAACCAAGGGAAACACACTAGGAGAACTTAGTAAGTTAAACTCAAGGAATGAATTGGTAGAAAGATAGCATCAATAGATGTTGTAACAAGAAAGAATGGGTAGACTACCCATAATAAGAAAATAAAGGAAAGAACATTCGAGAAACCTTGGGAAAGTAAGCTCCCTAAATAAGAAGTGGTTAAGGGGGAACAACCACTAATATCAAGATGAATTGTTGTCCACTCTCGCATAATAGAGCCTAAAGAGTGGATGGCTGAGCATAGGGTGGAGTACACAAAATAACACAGATAATCAGAAGCTACTCAAATAAGGAATAAGGGATGTAATGGAAAATTTAAGACAATGGAGGACTAAAAGCGAGCAAATGCCCCAATATAGAAAGGGTGTAAGGAGATGAGGAAAGGAAACCTTCAAGAAATGGTAAGAAGGTTGAACATGTAACTCCTAAGGTGAAAGTCTCTACTTTGAAAGAAATAGTAGAGAATTAAATCGTAAAAAAAGGGAAACTCCCCAAAACCAAGCAAATTGACATGTAGACTGAAAGAAATCAACTAGGTATAAAGAATTGTGAAATGATTACGAATAAGTAAGGGTGGATTAAGGCCAAAATAAAATCCTTGACTAAAGGATGTCATTGGGAACAAGGATGAATCCCAGCTTGTCGGTATAGTAGTGGAAAACCAATCAATTATAACCGAAAGGACCCAATAAAGAAGTTGGGGAAGGATGAGTAGGTAAGAGGAATCCATGCAGTTATGTGTGACATAACTTTAAAGTCATGATGGAGGAGAGGATAATGGTAAAAAGGATAGTTGAGGAATGTTATCAAAAGAAAAGAGTGATGAAGTTATACGATCCCTGAAAGGTCGAAAAGCTAAGAGAGACCCTCAAGGAGATGTTCTAAAAATCTAATGGACAGAGATAGGTCCTAGAAAATGCCAAGCTGTAAGGGGCATGTAAGCCCAACAACCCCGAGGAGAATATGACTCAAAGTAAGGAAGAGTCGGCTAATAAGCAGGACAAGGTTGAATATAAAAAAAATTTGGACCAAAGTTATAATAGACAACGAATGAAGGGCCAAAATAGGACGAAAAAGTTATAATAAAGAAAAATCATGGAAACAAGTACGTAACGCTCAAAAAAACATCGAGCTAAATGTTTCAACTATCAAAAGGATAACTAGACACAAGAATTATTAGTTATCTTGGAATTCCCAATCTTGAGTACAGAATCTCAAAGGGACGAATGTTTCTTTAAGCAAAGAAAGATATGAATCTAATGATATACCCTGGAATAAGGTATATCTAGTTATGATAAACTCCATGGAGGGAGTAAATAATATAAAGGAAAAGAAATTTCCTTAAGTGAAGGATGTAAAAAAGAGGCTAATTGAAAGAACAAGTGAAGAGTTTGCATGTTAAGCAAACACCAAAGGGACACCAAGGGAAATGATTCCTCATGCAAGGTTGATAATTAAGTTTTGGGGACAAAACTCCTAAAAGGAGGAGAGAGTTGTAAACCCTACCCTTTTGAGTTAAGGAAAATCAGGAAAAGAACCGGTCAAACCGAGTAAGAAAATTGAGCCAGTTTACAAACCCGATCATTTGGGAACAAGCAATTTGGAAATTTACAACTTTTGGGTGATCCAAAGGGTTCATTAAACCTTGGAAAAGAAAATTAAGACAAATTAGAAGAGAAAAACCAATTTGTTCAGGTGAACGAGATCCCAAAAGAACTCTAAAGTTAAGCATGCTTGCTCAATACACGATTTAAAATGGGAGAGATTTATTACAAGTATTAATATTCATCCCCATTCATTCTCCTCACACCCGAACACTTCTCTCTCTCTACTGCTCCATTTCCCGGTTAAGCTCAAAACAGAGCTTCGACTTGAACATTTTTCTTAACCTCGGAAGGAGAGGTCGGGCTCTTTAGAACCGGGGAGAAGTCAGCTATCTGATAGCAAACTCTAGTCAATCCGAGAATCGTTGGAGAAGCGCCATCATGATGGAACAGTGAAGTAGCTCCGGCGGACCGAAGTTGGCCTATTTTGGCCATGCTGAAATCGGCCATTAAGAGTCCTCCTCGGGCCAAACCAAGCCCTCCCAACACTTCCTCAGCCCTTCCACGGCCGAATTAGAATTGAAAAGTAAGCCAATTCGGCTCCCCTATACAATTTTTGGTCGATGCTAGAGAGAGAACCGGTAGAATTTCAATGATGAAATTCTAACTCAATTCATCATCAATTGATGTGATTTTTTATTCTAGGATGAACCTCAAGACGAGAGCTATTTGACCAGATTGAAAGCTTGGACCCCGTGCCTTCACCGGTGAGTAATCAAAGCTTTCTCTCTCTATAGTTCATTTTACGACGAAGCTCCGTTTGAGCTCGTTCCAGTGTTAAAACTCGTGATTCAAAGTCCTATGGAATTGTATGAACATGGAGAAACTTAATTTCAACAATTAGAGGTGTTTGTTCGGTCAATTTGATGAAATCAAATTCAGGTATGTTAAAGAGTTGGAATTGGGGGAAAGTATGGGGGAAATTGGGTATTTTCGAAAATTCGAAGGACCGAAATGTAATTTCCAAAAATTGAGGGTCAATTGGGTATGATAAAAATGTTAGAGGGCCAATTGAGGAATTTTAGAATTTTTGGGGTGAAACTTACCATTTTTGTAAAGGAAGAGAAAAATGGTAATTTTGGAAAAGTTGGGGGATCAAATTGGAAATTTGGGAAATTAATCCCTTTTTTGTGAAATGGAATAAATTGAGGTCCTATGATAAATTTTAAAAGTTTCATGAGTCAATTTGAGGAAAAACCGGCATTAGGGACTTAAAGTTAAAGAGAAATAACTTTAGGGACCTAATTTCAAATAAATAAAAGTTGACTTTCTCATTCATTTGGAATGAGTGAAGGCTATTAGGCTGAAGGATAATGAACCGAGATGTTCATATCGTGTAGGAACACGAAGTATCGAGAACGCTAACAAGGACAAGCTCGTGTGAATACAAAGAATCGATCTAGTGGAATTCACGACATTAACGGGTGAGTGGGTTTACTAACATCATACTCGGTTGGGATGACGAGCACAACTTAAAGTTAAAAACTACTTACCGGTTGTGAGTGGGATTTTATATCATACCCGGTTGGGGATGATAAACACATCGAAATAAAAACCCACAACTATGTGGTATTTTAAACATCACGACTTATAGTAGTGATGTGAAAACCATACAGAAAAACTACTTACCGGTAGTAAGTAGATCATACCCGGTTGATATGATGAAACTTCCTCGAATGAAGTTGAAAACCCGTTCATCGGTTATGAACAGAGATGTCCTTATATTGGGTCGGTATAATGGACAGTGAAAATATATTTTTGTCGAAAGTGTTCTCCCCTGACTGTGTGCCAATGCTTAAACAATTTGGGAGACCTTCTCAACTGGAACTCGAATAGCTCTTATAGGCCGCGGGCCTCGGTTTTTGGAACTTGGGGGCTAATATGGCCGATTGTTTTTTAAAATCTTGAACAGTGGGCCACTGGCCAATGGGCACAAGTGGAAGCTCGTAAACAAATATGATATATGTGCCATAAAACTTTAATAAGTAAATTGTATGGTCATGGTACCAAAGCTAGTATGACATTCTCAGTCAACTAGCAGTAGTGCGACATGACCGGTCTCTGGACCAGTCGGGACAAACAACTGCAGGTTGAGTTCAAAGTCGGGACCGTTGGACTAATGACACCACAGATTACATGGCATAATAAGAAAATATTGTTTGTGCATGCACTATGAGTACGTAATCATCAAGACGCCCATGTGGGGTAGTGATGCATCCTAAGGGCCCTGGATGACCCGGTGAGTATAAGGGCAGTTCGTGGTTCCAAGTGACTGTGCAAACTTTGGAGTAGCACCAAGCACATGAGACCGGGGTGGGGACGGGATGAGGTCTCTGTCCTCATACGGACATGAAGAATTTATTCTGGGAATGAGGGTCAGATGTCACGAACATACACTCATTCTCGGGGTAGAAGTGGACGTACTTCTATCCGGGTGGTCGGTAAAGTCGCTCCGAAGGCATAAGTGGGTTTAGTGGACATACTGACCTGCGAATGTGTGTTTAACCTTCATGATAAAGGATGTGTGTTAGGTGATGACACATCGTGATTAAATAAGGAAATTGTGATAAAACTCGAGATTTTGAATAAAATGATTTTTGAAGGAAAGGAGTCTGTCACACTCTAATACAAATCTTTTTCAAAAGTAAAAGTATTGAAAACCTATTCACTGAGTAGTTGTACTCACCCCCTCCCTTATATCCCTTTTAGGAGATTTCGGAATGCCTACCCTTAAAGACCATCAACTAAGACGCCTGAGATACATGTATGATAAATCTTTATGCAGTTTTATTTATTTTATTCTTGGAAAAGGTGCAGGTTTAAAGGACGCCTTACTCTTTACGGTCTATTATAAGGGGAAACCCTTTAATAAACCGGGAGAGTGGCTGGTTGATCACGGGCATCTGAACAAACAGGGTTGAGGTGTGACAGTTTAGCATCTTGGTCAAGCTCATTTATGACCTGAAATGCCCTAAACAGAGGTGATTCCTCTTCATCGGTGCTGTCCGTTCATATGATGAATGAACAGTGTCATCATCTGAAGGAAGAAGGCGACATTGTTCCGAACCGGACTGGACTGGTTCGATCAGGTTCAATGCTTAAACCGGCCGGGTAAGACCCGATTTGACCGAGTTTTTCAAAATTAAAAATTGTTAAATTCATCTAAATTCATTCTCTATCCAATGGTGGCTTCAATTCTCCAATTTGAATATTTTAAGCCACCTAGAAAAATGAATTTAGCAATTGGTTCAATGATGGTTCAAATCGGTCCAAAACGGTCCAAACTAGTTCAGGTCCGGTTCGCCTGAATTGGTCTGGTTTTCTCTTCCAATTTGTCCTAAATTTCCTTCCATGATTTTTATAACTCTTTAGGTCACTCGGAATTTATAAATTTCCTTTTTTGCTCTTTCTCTATCGGTTAAGGTTCATGAACTGGTTTGGTTTTCTCCCTTGAGTTGATTGGTTCTTCTTCTGGTTTTCTTATCTTTAAGGGACGGGGTTTCCATTTCCCTTTATTTCTTCTACCAATTAGCCTAGGCATAAAAATTACCTCAATAGGTGTCCTGTCATCATCCCAAACTTCCAACCGATATATATATACACATATGTGTATTATATAAACATGCACACATACGGTACTTATACTTCTCTCATATTTCATGAAGTATGGTCCTCATTTTGAACATCTTCATTTAGGTGCATGTACAAAAAAACAACAAACCATATGCATGATCATTCAATCACAAAGAGTTTTGTCCATCACCCGACCAACTCACACAAGCAAATGCATATATCATGATCAACAAGCAATTATCGTGATCAAGATCTTATCATAATCAGTTTGGTCCATCACTTGACCAACTCCTATTAGTAATTATATCACAGGCACAATGCCCCAAACTCACATAGTCCTAGCTTGCCAATATGATTCATTCATTTTGGTATACCGACCATTAACCCATTTATTCACTTCTAAAAATGATATTTCTTAGTGAGCATGCATCCATGCCATTTTTCACATTTTTTCAAATGATTTTCCAAATTATGCATCATGCATTTTAGGGTATTATAGAAAATTGGTAAACACACATTCATTCGATCCAATCAGACTTAATGCCACTACTCCCACCCACTATTTTTATCGACATTTGTTCATTTTGACAGGTTTTCATTTTAGCCCGGGTTGTGAGATCCTAGCTTGAGGGATTGTGTATTCTCTCTACAAGAGCCATCATAAGACTTTGGTATCAATTTATGTACTTATATTGACACAAATCCTACCCCATAACTTTCCCAATAAATTACGATTTTGCCCCTTGGGCTCGTTTTACTCAACTTACGTGTCAAAGAACCATTATTTAACTGACATCTTTCTAAGGTTAGTTACACTTGCTTAGGGTCATAATATCTCTTGTTTATACTTGTCCATATGCTTATAAATCCTTAATATACCATTTAGGTACTTTATTTCCCAAAATTACATTTTGGTCTCTTATTTGGGTAAAATTAAAAATTTCCCTTTATGACTTAAAATCCTTCCTTTTTGTTCCCTAGACTTTTTCAGATCTTTCACTTGGGTTCTCAAGTTTTCTTGAGTCTCATTCTAGTCCTCAAAATATCTTATGATATTTCCTATGTCTCATTTCTCACAATTTTAAAAATAATCCTTAAGTTGGGAAAAATTATCATTTTTCCCCTACACTTTAAAACTTATCTTTTCGGGATCTTAGACTCTCCAAATCTTATATTTGGGTTCCTATATTTCCTTTAGTGTCATTTGGGCTCATAAACGTCCCAAAAATCACTTTTGAGCGCACACATTTCTTTATTTTTACTTTAGTACCTAAACTTTCTATTTTATCCATTTTGGTACTTATGCATTCCAAACATACCATCCAAGTTTCAAAATTTTACCAATCTTTCGAAATGGTCCTAAAACCTTATTCAAACCTAAAAAAGACCCCAAAGAAAATTTATCCTCAAATGGGTTCTCTAACTTATCCATATTTACATTTTGGTCCCTGACTTTTACTCCCCAACATTATAATTCATAGAAGATCTCAAACTCAAATATGATTTCCATATGGGCCCTCCTAGGCAGTCATGGCCTTTACCTTGCTAGGGTTGGCCGGAGCAATGATGATCAAAGCTAAATCTAAGCTAGCAGTTTATTGACTAAGAGTCGAGTGAAGGTTGGGATCTCACCGGAGACATGACTCAGTTGGAGACATTGGTGTGGTTTGAAAGCTGACTCCCAAATGAGTCTTTGGCCACTTGAAGCACCTCAAATAAAGGTTTGGGCAACCTACAAAGTTTGTTTTACTAAACTTTGTCACAATTTAAATTAGTTGACAATTCTTAGAATTTATTTGACCTCGATACTTACCTAAATCGTATGAGGTTGGTAGCGTTTGAAAGCTAGAACCAAGAGGAGTCTATTATATTTATCATGGCTCTTTTTGTTCATCGAGGCAATCAAAAAATCGTAAAAAAAAATAGATGCTTTGTTTCTAGTCGGAGTAGGTCATGTAATGTTTGATCATACCAATGATGATGGATTTAACGTTAGTGATCGAAAGAGGTGGAGTTGGAAAGATGGCTAATTTTGGTGGTTAGGAGAGGAAGTGGTGCTCTCTAAAATTTCAATCACTGAAAAATAGTGGTATGAGAGTTTAGACAGAATTCTGATCATCGACCCATAGGGGGACATCCAAGCTTTATATGGTCGTAAACTAGACCTAATTGGCTATCTAATTATAGCCCCCTTTCATCATTTCATGGTCTATGGTTGTGTGAATGAATTAATTAGTGTGTGGTGGGTTTTAAATTGTGGTTGGGAAAAATCCAGGTCAAAAGTTGGGTTTGGACTTATTAGTTGGGCGAAGGGGATGATTGTGCTGCGCTTGGTGAAGTTGTGCGCCCATACATGCCATGCGTGTCCTGCCCTCTCAAACGATTCAACACTATTTCAAACTGGTTTTCAATGATTTTCTCGGCCGGTTCAATCATTTCTTGGCCGATTCACCCCCAATTTGACTAGTTTTTGGCCTAATAAAATTTGTAAAATTTTTTGTTCAATTTCATATTGAATGAGCTCAAGAATCACTAAAGTCTTATTTTTCCAATCCCCTCTAAAAATTAGGGGGTTTTGTGACACATGTTAGTTCAAACGCGACTTGAAGTGATTCTTCCTCAAGTTTTCCCAATCCTTGATTTCCAATCACGAAATGTTTTTTAAGGGTATTTCATAACTATTTTCATTCCCATATTTCTTAGTTCGAGTAATTTTCCAAATCCAGATTATTTTCATATCCTCGTTCGGGCATTTCCTTCTCAGCCTGACCTTGGATCCTAGTCCAATTCAGCTGGATTTCTTGTCTTATAGCTACTCCCATCCTTTTAGGAGTTTTGTCCCTAAAATTTAACCATGTATTTATTTAATCTAAACTTGAAAATAGAGAAAATCATAATAAGTCTAGATATTTCTCTCTCATAGTTTTCTTGTTTTCCCAAGTTTCATCCTCAAACTGGTTATTACGCCACAAGACCTTTACCATATTGATATTATTCCTTGAAAGATTCCTCTCTTATTGGTCCAAAATGCGTACATATTCTACCTAGTATGTTAGAGCTTCATCCCACTTCGTAGGTGGTTAATCCAACATGTTTCTTGGGTTTAGCTTGTACTTACTCAGTATAGACACATGAAATATGTTGTGGATCCTTTCCAATTGTGGTGGAAACATAAACTTATATGCCACCTATCTAACTCTCTAAATAATAGAGCAGGGTCCAATGTACCTAGGTTTCAATTTCCGTTTGTACTAGAATTGGAGTACTCCCTTCCATGGGATACTTTAAAAAATACCAGATCACAACCTCAAAATTGAACTCCTAAAATTAGTTATCAAGAAGCATTGAATGATTTTCTTATTGTCCTTATTTTCTCAGAAGCATCCTCTATGAGCTCTAATTACTCCAATTTGTTCTCGCCCACTTCATCCCAATATAACAAGGTCCTACATTTTCTCCCATACAAGGCCTCATACGAGGCCATATGTATACAAGCTTGATAGTTGTTATTATAAGTGAAATCTATATGTGAAGCCCTGACCCAATTCTGTCAGTCAGAGACCTGTGCCCCTCTATCCATCCCCGTCGATAATCACTATTGTGGGTACCTTCACCATAGTGAGAACTAGAGTGACTAGGGCTTCTAATAAAATACATGTAAAATGTAGCAAAAATTTGAAACTTTTCTTTCAAAGTTTCTCTTGTAAGCCCACAAAATGGTTTATCAATAAAACCTTGAAAAAGAACCTTAAGACAAATTGGAAGAGAAAAATCAAATTGGTTCAGGTGAACCAGATCCCATAAGAACTCTGAAGTTACTACATAAATTAAATTATTGGAATTAATATAAATAATTTAATACCTAAATTAAATTATTGGAATTAATACCAATAATTTATGGCAACATTAATACTAGTAATAAATTTTTCCATTTAATAAACAATTTTACACCTATATAAAGAGCTAATCCCCATTCATTCTCCTCATACCTGAACACTTCTCCCTCTCTCTCAATTACTCCATTTCCCAGTGAAGCACGAACCAAAGCTTCGACTTGAGCATTTTTATTAACCTTGGAAGGAGAGGTTGGGCTCTTTAGAACTGGGAGAAGTTAGCTATCTGATAGCAAACTCTAGTCAATCCAATAATTGCCGAAGAAGTGACGGCAACATGGAACAGTGAAGCAGCTCCGGTAGATCGAAGCTAACCTATTTTGGCCAAGATGAAATCGGCCAATTCAAGCCCTCCTCAGGCCAAAACAAGCCCTCCCAACACTTCCTCAGCCCTCCCACAGCCGAATTAGGACTAAAAAGTAAGCCAATTCGGATTCCCTCTACAATTTTTGGCTGGTGCTAGAGAGAGAATTGACAGAATTTTGATGATGAAATTCGAACTCAATTCGGCATCAATTGATGCAATTCTTGATTCTAGGATGAACCTTAGGATGAGAGTTATCTGTCCAGATCAAAAGCTCGGATCACTGTGCCCTCACCAGTGAGTAATCGAAGCTTTCTCTCTCTACAGTCTATTTTCCGGTTAAGTTCTATTTGAACTCGTTCCGACGTTAAAATTCGTGATTCAAAGTTCTATGGAATCATATGAACATGGAGTAACTCAATTTCAACTTCAATTTCAACAATTTGAGGTGTTTGATTGGTCAATTTGATGAAATCAAATTCGACTATGTTAAAGAGTTGGAATTGGGGGAAATTTTGTGGGAAATTGGGGATTTTCGAAAATTCAAAATATCGAAATGCAATTTCCTAAAATTGAGGGTCAATTGGGAATGATAAAAATGTTTGAGGCTAATTGAGAAATTTTAGAATTTTTGGGGTAAATTTTACCATTTTTTTAAAGGAAGGGCAAATGGTAATTTTGGAAAAGTTAGGGGACAAAATTAGAAATTTGGAAATTTAAATGCTTTTTTTGTGAAATGGAATAAATTGAGGTCCTTTGATAAATTTTAAAAAATTTCGGTACTCAATTTAAGGAAAAACCAGCATTAGAGACTTAAAATGAACCTGTTTCAAGACTCAAATCAAGTTCGAATCGGCCAATTTTCGAATTCAATGGTCTGCCCAGTCAACGAACCAGACCGGTCAACAGACCAGACCAATCAATGGTCAATGGTGCCCCATCAACAGCCACGTAAACACAGGCTACCAATGGGAAGTTGCCACATGTCCAGTCAACAGTCAGCAGGCAACCTATCAGCATGCCACGCAGACACGAGCAACCAATGAAAGGCTGCTAGGTGTCCGATCAACGGGTCTCCCAAATGTTTTAAGAATTAGTACACAATTAGGGGAGAACGCTTATGACAAAAAATAATTTTTAATTCATCACACCAACCAGGTCTAATGATATCTGCGCTTAGCATTGGAAGTCAACTTTCTCCTATCCCTCAAGAAAATTCATCATGCCAACCAAGTGTGATGTTAATTTATTTCTACTTACAACCGGTAAGTAGGTTTACTTTTCATGAAAGTGAGCTCATCATCCCAACCCGTATGATATATAAAATTCTCACTCACCCGGTAACTGTGAAGCATTTGTCCCCAGTCTGCTTACAAGTCCATGTGAGTATTTTTTTTTGCTGGCGTTCCTGTCACACATGTCCTGACATGATTTGGGCATCCTCATCAATAAATGTTCGGCATAATAGCCTTCGTTTTCTCATGTGTGGGCAACTAGGCCCAAATTTTTTATTTATTGCACTTAGGTCCCAAAAGTTCATTTTCCTTAACTTTAGGACCCTAATGCTAACTTTTCCCCAAATTGAGTTCCAAGGCTTCCAAAATTCCCTTTAGGTCCTCAATTTACTCAAAATTGTGTAAGGGTATCAAGTTTTCCAAATTTCAAATTTGGTCCCCAATTTTTCAAAAATTACGATCTTGCCTATTCTTTCCAAAAATAGCAATTTGGCCCCAAATATTTCAAAAATTGACTAATTGGTCCCCCATCATCTTTCTCATTGCCAATAGGCCTTCAATTTTGATAAATTGCATGAAGGTCTCTCAATTTTTTTGAAATATCCAATTTTCCCCAAAATTTCCCCACAAATTCTTTTCTTCAAACTGACCGAATTTGATTTCTTCAAATTAACCATTCAATCAGGATTAATTGGTCAAATTGATGGTATGGATCAGTTCCTAGACTTCCATACGATTCAATTGAGCTTTGAACCACATCATTTGGGTAAAAAATGAGCTCAAATGGAGCTTTGCCAAAAAGCTGTTTGTAGAGAGAGAAAGCTTTAAAAGCTTATTGTCGGTGGTGTAGCAGTCCTTGCTCTCGATCGGAGGAGGTAGCTCTCATCCTAAGGTTACTTTTAGGATCAAGAATCTCTACAATTGAAGTCCAAATGAGGGTGAATTTAATTATTGAAATTCATCACTTTCTCTCTCTAACACCGATATGCAACGATGGAGTAGGGTCGAATTGCTTACCTTTAAGCTCTATTGAGGTCGTGTGAGGGCCGTGGGGGTGTTGGGGAGGTTGGTTTGGCTGGAGGAAGTTTGAATTTGGCTGAATTCAGCTCGGCCAAAATAGAGCAGCTTCGGTCCATCAGAGCTGATTCACTGTTTGATTCCGTCAGCACTTCTCCGACGGTGCTCGGGTCGAAAGGAGGTTGCTATCAGGTAGCTGACTTCCCCCGGAGTCTATAAGACCCGATCTTGCCTTCTGAGGTTGAGAAAAATGCCCAAGTCGGAGCTCTAGTTCGAGCTTCACTGAAAAATGGTACAGTTGAGAGAGAATGGCGATTTGAGGTGTGTGGAGGTTGAATGGAGGGGAGCTCTTTATATAGGGAGCTCGGGGACCCTCTGCCCAACCACTTTCCATTTTGGTCGAGCTTATCCTCGCCCGAAAATGCCCTAATCAGAGCGAATATTCCTTCGTCAGAGAAGGAAGATTTATGCATTGATAAACAGTGTTGTCATCTTGAGGAAGAAGACAACACTGTTCCGAACCAAACCGTACCGGTCCGATCGGGTTCAATGAAAAGAATCGGCTAGTTCAGGCCCGATTCAACCAGTTTTCTCAAAATTAAAAATTTCTAAATTATTCTAAATTCATTTTCTATCTAATGGTGGCTTTAATTTACTTCTAAATTATTATGAAAAGTCTTGTATGGTTCAAACTGGTTCAGGTCCTGTTCACCTTGATCCGACCCGGTTTCCTCTTCCAATTTGCTTAATGGTTCCTTTCCATGATTTTTATGACTCTTTGAGTCATTTGGGATTTTGAATTTCCTACTTTGCCCTTTCTTTATCGGTTATGGTTCATTAACTAGCTCGGTTTTCTCTTTTGAAACGACCAGTTCTTTTCTCAGTTTTCATATCTTTAAAGGGACGGGGTTTACAACCTCTCCATTCATTCTCAACATCCCACAATCGAGCGAAGAAGAAGTGTGCAAGTTTCCGATGAGCAGTAAATTAGAGATCTAACAATAGGACTTTTTTTAGTCTTCGATGCCATATTGGGTGTCTTTGGAATCGGAAGGAAGTCCTCTACATAGCCATACCCTCCGTTCAACTTGAGAGTCACCGAGGAGGAACGAGAAAGCTTGAACAGTACCACTACTCCTCGGCCAGAAAAATGCCCAACCCCCTACAACCACTTCGAGTTTTCCCACAGCCAATTGCGGCTAAACCAAACCCCCTACACTCCACCTGGAGTTGTCCTGACCTTCCCCCCGAGCTAAGAAAGTCATCAATTGAGATGTGGTTTGATCCAGGGAGGATCCCAATGACGAGAGCAATGTAGTAGTAGCCAATGCTCCAGTCACCGCACACCCACCGGAGCAAACTACTTGAACGACGGCTCCAAGAAGCATGCTGCGAGGCTAGAATCCACCGGGACAGACCCATCAAAATTATTGGGTGAGTGGTACTGCTATTGTAAACCCCATTCCTTTAAAGATAAGAAATCCGGGAAAAGAATCAGTCGATTCAAAAGAGAAAATCGAGCTAATTAACAAATCAAAATCGGTAAATAAAGGGTAAAATGGGAAATTGGAAAATCCCAAGTGACTCAAATAGTCATAAAAATCATGGAAAAGAAACATAAAACAAATTGGAAGAGAAAATTGGACTGGTTTAGGGTTAACCAGACTGAACCGAATGGAACCAGTTTGAGCCATACATGAACTAACCTCTAAATTTATTTTTCTTGGTGGCTTAAAAATCTCAATTTGGAAAATTGAGGCCACCCTTAGATAGAAAATGAATTTATATTAATTTAGAAATTTTTAATTTTGAGAAAAATGGTCGAATCGGGCCTGAACTGACCAGTTTTTTCCATTGAACCCGATCAGACCGATACGGTCCAGTTCAGAATAGTGTCATCTTCTTCCTTGTGATGACAACACTGTTCATATGGCAGAAAAACTTTCCTTCTCCGGTAAAGGAATAGTCCCTCCGATTTGGGCATTTTCTAAAGCGGATAAACTCGACCAATATGGAAACTGGCTTGAGCTCCCTATAAAAAGAGCTCCCATCCATTGATCCTCCATACACCTCAAATTGCCATTCACTGTCAAGTGCTCCATTTTTCGAGCTTCGACTTAGGCACTTTTCTTAGCCTCAGAAGGCAAGGTCATGTCCTACTGACTATGAGGGAAGTTAGCTACCTGACAGCAATCTCCATTCGACCGTCGGAGAAGCGCTGGCAGAATCAAACAGTGAAGCAGCTTCGACGGACCGTAGCTGCCCTATTTTGGACAAGCTAAATTCAGCCAAAATCATACCTCCTCCGGTAGATCCAAGCCTCCCCAATGCCCCCACGACCCTCACACGACTTCCACAGGGGTGAAAGGTAAGCCAATTCAGCCCTACTCCGTCATTGTAGATGAGTGTTAGAGAGAGGAAGTGCCAAATTTCACTGATAAAATTCACCCATCTTGATCCTAGAAGTAACCTAAGGATGAGAGATACCTCTCCAGTTTAAAAGCTTGGACCACCGTCCCTCCAACTGTAAACTTTTGAAGCTTTCTTTCTGTATGAATAGTTTTATGATGAAGCTCTATTTGAGCTCATTTCAGACCTAAATGCTGCAATTCAAAGCTCAATTGAATCGTATGGAAGTGTAGGAACTGATACATACCATCAATTGGAGCAATTAACCCTGATTGAATTGCCAATTTAAAAAAAAAATCAAATTTGGTCAATATAAAGGGGAGAAATTTAGGGGAAGTTTGGGGAAAATTAAGGATTTCGAAAAAGTGAGGGGCCTCCATGCAATTTCTCAACATTAAAGGTCAATTGGCAATGAGAAAGATGATGAAATACAAATTGGTCAATTTTTGAAAGGTTTGGGGCCAAATTGCTATTTTTGGAAAGTAAGGGCAATATTGTAATTTTTTATAAATTGGGGACCAAATTGGAAATTTGGAAAACTTGAGCCCCTTATACAATTTTGAGTAAATTGAGGATCCAAGGAGAATATTGGAAACCTTGGGACTCAATTTGGGGAAAAAGTTAGCATTAGGGACCTAAAGTTAAGAAAAAATGAACTTTAGGAACCTAAGTGCAATAAACCAATAATTTTGAGCCAAGTTGCTCATATGTGAGAAAACGATGGTTGTTATGCCAAACCTTATGTGATAAGGATACCCAAATCGTGGAGGGACATGAGAGACTAGAACGTCAGCAAGGAAAAGCTAGCGTGTACAGACACGAGAGACTGGAACGCCAACTAAAGAGTGGACGACTGGACATAGTGTGGAGTATACAAAATAAGACTCGATAATCGGAAGTTCCGCGGATAGGGAATAAGGGATGGAGTGGAGATTTTAAAACAATGGAGGATTGAAAGTAGGCAAATGCCCTGATATAAGAAATGGTGTAAGGAGGCCAAGAAAAGAACCTTTAAGGAATGGTAAAAAGGTTGAACATGTAACTCCTAAGGTAGAGGTCTCTACTTTGAAGAACATAGTAGAGAATGAAACTATAAAAAGAGAACTCCCCAACAAAGGAATTGACACGTAGATAAAAAAAGGATCAACTCAGAATAAGGACCTGAAATGGTCACGAGCGAGTAAGAGTGGATGGAAGAAAGGAAAGTTCTTGAGTAAAGGACGCCATTGGAAATGAGGAAGCACATAAGAGAGGAAGAATCCCAACGTGTCGGTAAGTCATTGGGAAACCTAATGGTTGCAACTGGGGAAAAACCACTAACAAAGTTAGTAAAGAGTGAGTAGATAAGGAAAAACTGACACGCTCATGATGTCAAAATTTAAGGGACAATTGGATAGCACAAAGGTAGTTGGGGAACACTACCAGGTAATAAGAAGGAACAAAGCCACACGACTCCTAAACGGGTGGAAAGGCATGAACCATTATCGAGGAAAAATGTTCTAGAACTATAATGGACAAAGACATTTCTAGAACATGTAAACCCCACTCTCTTAACACTCCCTCAGCCCTCATACGACTGAATTAATACTGGAAGGTAAGCCAATTTCGCTCCCTTGAATTCCGATCAGTGCTAGAGAGAAAACCGTCGAATCTTTACTGACCAATTTCTTCCTCAATTCGACATGAATTGAGGCGATTCTTGATTCTAGGAGAAACCTCAAGACGAGAAATATCTACCCAGAATGAAAGCTCAGACCACCGCACCTCCGACGATAAGCTTTCGAAGTTTTCTCTTTCTACATCCAATTTTCCGACGAAGCTCTGTTTGAGCTCATTCTGACTTCAATTTATGTGATTCAAAGTTCAATTGAATCATATGGATGTGTAGGAACTCAAATCCACCTTCAATTTCAATAATTAACTTTAGTTGATTGATCAATTAGATGAAATCAAATTTGGTCAGGTTAAAAGGTTAAAATCAGGGGGAAAATTAGGGATTTTGAAAATTTGAGGGACTAAAGTGCAATTTCCCAAAATTGAGGGCAATTGGCCATGGAAAAGATGTTGGAGGACCAATTTGCCAATTTTTGGAATTTTTTGGTGAAATTTACCATTTCGTAAACAAACATGAGGGCCCAAGGCCAATGGCATGATCAAGAACTCGTAAACAAACATGAGATTAAGCTATGAAAACTTTAATGAATGATGTGTTTGGCCATGGTACCAAGACAGGACCGACATACTTAATGGACTCGCGGCAGTGCGATAAGACAAGTCGACGGATCAGTCAAGACAAACAGATGCAGATCTAGTTGAGGGTCGGGGCTGTTGGACCAGTGACACTAAAGATTAAATGGCTTATGAGAAAAACTATTATTTTGTGCATGCACTAAGATTCGGGATTGTAAACCCCACTCTTTGAAGTTAAGGAATATCAGGAAAGTACCGGTCAAACGAGTGAGAAAAATCGAACCGGTTCACAAACCCGATTATTGAGGAACAAGAAAATTGGAGAAATTACAACTCTCATGTGACCCAAAAAGATTCATAAACATTGGAAAAGAAATTTAGAACCAATTGGGAGAGAAAAATTAGACCGGTTCGGGTGAATCGGATCCGAACCAGATTGAACCTGTTTATGAATTGAGCCGGTTTATGAACCAGAATTGATAGAGAGAGGGCAAACCGGAGAAATTAGGGATCCCAAGTGGCCCAAAGAGTCACATAAGTCATACAAAGGGACTTATGGATGAATCGAGGTTGAAAACCAAATCGGTTCAAGTGAACCGATTTGAACCAGTTTGAACCACTATTGAACCATACGCTAAATCCATTTTTCTAGGCGCAAAAAAATTCAAATTTGAGATTTGAGGCCACCATTGGATAGAAAATGAAATTAGGTGAATGTATAAATTTTTAGATTTGAAAAATTCGGTTGAATTAGGGGTGAACCAGGCGGTTTAAGCTTTAAACCTAGTCCGGTTCAGTTCTGAACAGTGTCGTTTTCTTCCATCAGATGACAGCACTGTTCACTTGTAGGAAAATCGAAGCAGCACTGACAAAAAAGAAACGTTTCCATTCAGTACGTTTCAAGCCATTAATGTCTGTAATAAAGGTGCCAAACGAATTAACGACGAGTCCCCAAGCTCCCTATATAAAGAGCCACTCTCCATTCATCCTCTCCACACCTGAAAACCTCAACGACTTAGTTTTCTCTCAACTACTTAGTTTTCTGGCGAAGCTTGAACCGCAGCTCCAATATAGGGTCTTTTTTGAGCCAAAGAAGGTATGGACGAGTTCCTTAGAATTGGGGAGAAGTCAACTACATGGTGGTAGTGTCAATTCGCTTTGAGGGTCACCGAAGAAGTGTCGGCGTGATCGAACAGTAAGGCAGCTCCAACAAATTAAAGCTGCCCTATTTTGGCTAAGCTGAATTTGGCCAATTCGAGCCCTCCTCAGGCTAAACCAAGCTCTCCCAACACTTTCTCAACCCTCCCACGGCTGAATTAGAACGGAAGGTAAGCCAATTTGGCTCCCCTCTATAATTTTCTACTGGTGCTAAAGATAGAACCGGTAGAATTTCAATGATAGAATTCTCACCCAATTCGGCATCAATTGATGCAATTCTTGATCCTAGGAGAAACCTCAGGAGTAGAGCTATCTACCCAGATTGAAAGCTCGGACCGTCGCGCACCCAACAGTGAGCAATTGAAGCATTCTCTCTCTACGTTTTATTTTTCGGTGAAGCTCCGTTTGAGCTCGTTTCAGCATCAAAACTTGCGATTCAAAGTGTAATTAAATTGTATGAAGATGTAGAAACTAAAATTTAACTTCAATTTCAACAATTATAAGTGTCCTCGAGCCCTGGACGACATGGTGGGTGTAAAGGCAGTTTGTTAGATCAGGTGACCTTGCAAAGCTCGATGTAGCTTCAAGCGCACGAGACTGGGGTGGGGTTGGAATGATGTCTCTGTCCTCATACGGACACAGAGAATTGATTTCAGGATTGAGGGTTAGATGTCGCGTACATCCACTCATTCTCAGGGTAGAAGTGGACGTGCTTCTATATAGGTGGCCGGTAAAGTCACTCCGATGCCACAAGTGGGTTTAGTGGATGGGTTGGCCTATAATTGTGTGATTGACCTTTATGATGAAGGAAGTGTGTTGGGTGATGGCACACCATGATTAATGAGAAATGGTGATAAAAATAGAGATGGTTTGACGAACCCGACCCTCAACCCGACTTGTAGCGGTTTGTCTTGGCCGGTCCATTGACATGGCCCAGACGCTGTAGCCAGTCCATTGAGAATTGTTGGTCCTAACTTGATACCATAGAGAAATCACACAATAATTTCATTAGGAATTTTCATGGTTTTTCTTTACTCAAATTTATTTATGAGCTCTTGCTCGTGCCCACTGGCCTTGGGCCCACTACACGTATTTTTCAAAATCAGGAATTTAACCCCTTGAGTTCAAACACTAAGGCCTCTAGCCTATCTGAGCTATTCTAGCTCCCATTAAAAAGGTCTCCCAAATCTTTTAAGCATTGGCACACAGTAATGGGAGAACACGTCTCACAAAAAGTATATTTTCAACTTCATCACACCAATTGGGTGTGATGATATCTCTGCTTACAACCAGTAAGAGGATTTCTCCTTTCCTCAAGAAAGTTCATCATACCAACCAGGTATGGTAAACTCTACTTACAACAGGTAAGTAGGTTTTATCAATTAAAGATGCTACTCTTCATCCCAACCGGGTATGAAGTTAGAAAAGCCCACTTAGAACTGGTAAATGATTTTTAGCTTAAATTGCTCATCACCCCAACAGGGTATGATGTTAAAATCCCACTCACAAGTCATTTTTCATTTCTAAAGTACTCACCATTCCAAACGGGTATGATGTAAATATGCCCACTCACCCAATGATTGTGATGTGTTCATCCCTAGTTAAGAGAGAATGGAGATTTGAGGTGTGTGTAGGATGAATGGAGATGAACTCTTTATATAGGAAGATCGGTGACCCTCTACTCGACAACTTTCCATTTTGGTTGAACTTATCCTTGCCCTGAAATAGCCTGATCGGAGCAATTTCAGCTTCACTGGCGTTATCCGTTTTCTGCACTTATGAAAAGTGTTGTCATCCTGAGAAAGAAGATGACACTGTTCTGGACCGGTCCAACCAGGTTCAATGCGTAAATCGGCCGGTTCAGGCCCGATTTGACAGGTTTTCTCAAAATTAAAAATTTCTAAATTAATCTAAATTCATTCTCTATCTAATTGTGATTTCAATTTCCCAATTTGATTATTTTAAGTTACTAAGAAAAATGAATTTAGAAACCAGTTCAATCCGGTTCATGTCCGGTTCACCCTGAACCTATCTGGTTTTCTCTTCTCATTTGTCCCAAGGTTCTTTTCCATGATTTTATGACCCTTTGAGTCACTCGGGATTTATTGGTTTCCCATTTTACCCTTTCTCTATCGGTTAAGGTTCATGAACCGACTCAATTTTTTTCTCTTTTGAATTGACTGGTTCTTTTCCTAGTTTTCTTATATTTAAAGGACAGGGTTTACAATGAGAATAAGAGTGAGTACACTCTAAGGACAGGAGTGAAAGGACATGGTTCCAACCGTAAGACAAGCCGGGCCTCAGACTAAAGATAGGATCGCATGGCATCAGAGTCTTACTGCTAGGGACAACTAAGTTTAACCACCAATAGGGAGGGAACTTGAGTACTAAAGGAGGAACTAGAGGACCAAGAAAGGGAATTAACACCGTAAAAGGCAAACGCAATAGTCGATAGGGTAAGGTGTTAAACTGACAAAGGAGTAAACAGACCTAGGTGTGATGGGATGTGTTAAAACCTCGAGTCCAGACAACACCCCTGGAGCGAAAGTCTTACCCCAAGCTACCAGAAGTGTCGGACCGGTGAGGCTTCATGAATGCCGAGGAAAGGGGGGATGTGTCAAACTGACCGAATCTCGGAGAGTAAAGGAAGTGAGGCAAAGAGAGTGACTCAAACCAGTAGGATATCAATTTACACCTTAAGGGAACCTCTCAAGGATCTCTTCCGAGAGAAAAGAGGGATGACAATGTTTTGAGGACAAAACTCTTAAAAGGAGGGAAGAGTTGGGAACCCATTCCCTCATACCAAAGAAATCGGGAGGAGAACCGATACCATTACTGAAAAAATGAGCTAATTTAATCAATAGTAAATAGTAAAGAAGGGTTAACGTAGGAAATTGAAAAATTCCAAGTGACCAAAAATTCACAAAACTTATGAGGAAGAATGGGGAAGTAGAATTGAGGATAGAATTGGACCGGTTCGTGGTTAACTAGACCCAAATCAGACTGAACCGGTATGAACCATAGTGAACCGGTTCACAAATTCATTTTTCTAGGTGGCTTGAAAATGTTAATTTGGGAAATTGAGACCACCATTATATAGAAAATGAATTTAGATAAATTTAGAAAATTTTAAATTTTAGAAAATGGTCGATTCGGGTTAAAACCGACCAATTTTTGAATTTTGGACAGCAAACCCGGTCAGACCAGACAGGTCAACGGATAGATGATATCCCATCAGTTGTCACGCAGACATAAGCAGCCAATGGGAGGCTGCCACGTGTCCGGCCAACGGACAACTGATGCCCCGTCAGCACACCATGCAAACATGAGTAGCCAATGAGAGGTTGCCACGTGTCCAGTCAACGGTTAACGGTTGACGCAGTGATCGAGCTGGCACTCCACATTAGAAAAAACTGACCAATCACAATGTGCCACATGGCACGACCACCACATCATCATCTTCAACCTTTAGACGTTGATAGAGGGAGGGAGGAGAGAGAGACGTTAGAAAAGCGGGAGTCTCCGAGGACTCAAAACACTCTCAGGTCAGGTCACTAGCGGTTGAATCGAAGGCTGCGTCTTACACCGGCAGGTAGCTTGAACAGTTATCGAACTCCCTATATAAAGAGGACCTCTCCATTTATTCTCAGCATTCCACAATCGAGTGAAGAAGAAGAAGAGTGCGTTTTCCGTTGAGATGCAAATCAACGCTCCAACGACGGGCAAAATCTCCACCAAAGAAGCTCAAAAGGGTGGCATTGGAATCGAGGAAGAGTGCTCTAGCTCTAGACACTCTAAGAACGACTAGAGAATGCCTCAAGAAGTGTACAAGGGATCACACATTGAAGTTGCTTTGGAGCTTGAAATAGCGAGCTCCTGCCCGAGCCAACCTCGACACTCCCGGCCCTTCCGCCACATAGATTGGTTGTCTCTGACCGCCTAAGAGCCCCCACAACACCCTTATAGACTCTAGTAAGCTTAATTTCACCTCTCCTTGTCAGAATTGCTAAGTTTCAGAGCTGCACCCTCCGAAACTTCTCTCTTCAAATTCCCGCAGGACAATGGAAAATTGCAACCTGATTCAGTCCTGCATCTTCTGAATATATCACTATTATGTGAATAAATCATGAATTGAGCATGAATGTTGAATACTCTTGAACATGAGCATGAATCTTGTGTGAGAAGTGGTATCAAGGCCATCGATTTCAAAAGAAGTGGGCCCAATTTCGTATTTTTGAAAACACTCGTTGTATGGTTCCAAGGCCAATGGAAACGGGATTCATCCTGTAAATAACCCTAGTGATGGATTATAAGCCAAATGATAAAATATTTGAAAATTGGTTTGTGTATATGCAATGAGCCATGTCCGATAATTTCTATCGAGTTAGAGATGGGTCTCACCCCGTAAGAGCTAATAGAACACAAATAATAAAATTATAATAAATATACATGCATGTGTTTGTTGAGTGGTATCACTAGACGTCTGATATGTGGTAGTGGTGATTCAAAGTACTACTGGACAGTACGGTCATAATAAGGGGAATTAATGCTGGTCCAATATGTCATGGGCTCGGGGAGTCCTATACAAACCAGATCTTGGTGAAGGGAAAAATGTTTCGTCATTCCATAATGGACAAACTCGATGAGTCTATGGGCTGAGCAATTGTGCTCAACAAACATTATGACATAATAGACACATTAGTTTGTACATATAGGTGGTTGGTAAAGGCGCTCGAGGTCACAAGTGGAACATAAGAAAGTTTTGTTCTGTAGCTGTATGATCCCTCCATGATGGAGTGGATATGTGTGAATGATTGCCTAATATAAACCCAACTTGTTAAAACCCCATTCCTTGTCAAGTAAACCCTATGAACTATTTCTAAAAGCATTCCCTTTTTTGAGTATGTGCTAACTCGTGAACATAACATTATAATATTAGCTAATCCTAATCACTGAGTTATATAGCTCACTCCTCCAATTCACCCCTTTCAGGTAATTAAAGCTTAGAGGGAAACATGAATGTGCTAAGAAGCTAAAATAAACTAGGTATGTATTTCATTTAGTACTTAGTCCCGATGTCATTATTAAACTTATTTTCCTATTTTTCCTATTTTTAATAAGCATTTTGGAAAATATTCTTATGTATTTTTTTATTTTGAGCCTTAAGTACTCTCGGTTTACAATGATGAGGTACCTATTGTTGTAAAAACGAGAGAATGTGGTGAGTTGTCTACAGGTTCGACCAATAAACTAGGTCAGGATGTGACATTACCCATTGTCCAAATTTAGGATTTGAACTAGTTTTCTATCTAGTTTGATTTTAAATCTTGGCTCTCGTATTTTTATTCCAAGTTTAACATCGATTTTTGGATCTAAATTGACTTAAATCATAATTTCGGTAATTACCGTGTTACAATTTTTCTACTCATTTTTAAGAATTTTGTCCTCAAAACTTTTATACACTATGGGAGAGTATTTTCCTCTCCATATCAACCCGAGTTCTTTCCACTTCCCATCATTTCATCCGGCCAATCCTTTCCTCATGCATTCTTTTTTTTGCACAATTTTGATCATGCATTCTATAATTATTGACCTTGTTTTCTTGACATTGATATGACGAATGGTATCTCACCCTATTTCGAATCCAAAACTCAATTCATTCTTGTTATTCCCAATCATTTTTTGGTTCACATTAATTATACTCACTTGTTACTTACTTATTCTTGCAATATTTCAATACCAAAAAATTTGTTTGAATTTTTACAATATTACTTCTTTTTACAAAAGTGTTTATGCCAATCCGTTAAAAATAATATAATTTCTCAAAATAATTTTAGATGTTTTCACGGATTGATCTATTCACCTATTACCAGTTAGGTTCTTTCTTCTCGAGTACTTGGCATGGGTGGCCTCTCATTAAAGTGGCATGATATTTGGTCAAACCCCAATGAGAATGGGCAAGATACAATGCTAAATCTTTAGGAATATTTCTCTCCAATGGCTGTGTGGAAGATATAGTTTACACAATCACGGACACATTTTCATATAACATATTGATTTGTTATCGTCGCACATTTGCCACATCACGCAATAATGGTCTCTCCATCGGTTTATAATCATAAATTATATATAATCCCGTAAAAAGTGCTAACACGTATTTTCAATCAAGTGTGGGTGCCCCCCATCTTCTCTCTTTATGTTTATGGTTGAGAATGGGAGTGGACACTATATCAGTGGAGCATAGAGGAGAGAGAGCAGCCATATGACACACGAAGGGAATCCAAGCTATACGCTGAAAACATACAGAAGAAATAATTTATCAACGGACAAACATGTTAGAAACAGGTAGAAGCAGTAATGATCTTTTTTTTTTTACACGGGTGCCATTTCATTCGCACGTTCTCTCTGCTTCGGATTGATAGAGGGAGTCGTATATCTATTATTTATCATTAGATTTATATTTAAAAGTTTAAGAGGGTATATGTATACTCTATAATCAATTACTTCGTATATAGTGGGAGGAAAGGTGGTGCCTTTATATATATATATTTGAGAATTAATAAATATATGAAATTAAGTTTTTAGCTTTATATATTTATAAATGATACATTATCTTCTCATGGAATGGTTCACCACAAAATAGGTAATTTTTTAGTTTTATTCACATTTAAACATAATATTTGGATTTTTTTCCAAGTCTAGTATAACATTTTTCATCTATTTTATGAATAGGTCACGAGGTTTGTCCTTTTTTATGTAATCTAATTATATATATATATATATATATTAACATATATACTTAATTTAACTTGAATAAAATATTTATATATAAATTAGTATGGAAAAAACTAAATTATATTTCTTAATTTGATTTATGGTTGTATAGCGGCAAGTGTGTTTGAGTTTCACGCATAAAATTTTAGTTCCATTATTTGCAATAATTAAAATTGATACATATATCTCAATACTAAATTATAAGTTTAAAAAACTTAGTATAAAAGTGACTTTTACTCTAAATATTTGAAATAATACAATAATTTAGCTTTTTTAACACTGTTCTCATCACTATTAATAATTTTTGAAAATAACATATTAATAATATGATCAATTTCTATAATTATTGATAATAGTTAATATAATATTATAATAAGTTATGGTCTCTTGAAGTACGCATAACCGTAAGAAAACGTCATTCAATTCATGTGCCAAATGACAGACACCATGCTCAACTTGCTGAAAACTGATGAGGGCAGGTGGGATCACACAGGCTTTAACCGTAAACATTTTACTAATTACGCTACACAATTCTAAATTGTTCATATTATAACAAAATTTACCACTGTATATCATTAAAAAGTTCCCAAGTGTTGAGACAAAAGGTCCTGGGATAGTTCAAATTTCAACGGGGCAAATGGATTCGCTTCTCCATGTCTCATCAAGATACAAAGTTTAGAGGTCTGCCATTGTCCTATTGTGATTGTCTCTGCATTTATTGGAGTGGAAGTGGCAGAAGGAAAAAGATTGCATTGTCATTCATTCCATCAGCCCTCGATTTCAGGTGGAATATTTACCGAATTATTTAGAAAGACTAAAATTTTGTGCCCGACGCTCCACTGATCAATCAAATCCTTCGTTGCAATACCAATAGGCTCCTGTGTGAAGCCAATGGCAGAAACAAGGCAAGATAAAATAAACTCCTCTAGATTTGAAGGTCAAGTTCAACCGGAATACCAATAAAAGTCATCGTTTCCAGATAGTTTGATGCATCATCTGCAGGTGTTTGGCAAGTGGTTATGGTGTACCGTACAGGGCCAGTATGAAACACAGCCCAGAGAATAGAACCATCCACTGAAGATGTAGAAGACGCTCCCATAAGGCCCAAATGTCGGGTAGAATAAAACAGCACCATGTTCACTCTCCAAGTCCACACCAGAAGTGTCGGTACGCCAGGAGAGTATAACCGTATAAATATGTGCATTGTCTGTTTAAATTTCATGATCTAGTTAAAACTACAAAGGGATCCCTTCCCGTGGCCTACTATCCCTTCGAATCTTTTATATGATCTTGGCGGACAACTGCAGCTTCAGATCCAGTTACCTTGAATAGATGGATCCCCGAATTTTTGGGGTTGCGGACAGGACAAGAATCCACAAAACCACCACGAGGACCCATAACCAGGAGAGAATTAGAGGCCTCTTATTGGAGAGCAACCCTGGAGTATCTCCAGAGCCAGGAGATACAGTAACATCATCCTGCGAAATTCCAAACGACAGAACAATGTTGAGATCTCCATTCTTCCCAATCGACCACTCTACTCTACCGCTTCTCAAAGTCAAGCTTCCTATTCTTATCATCCCAGCAGTCACATGGATGGAGCTTGATGAATGAGCAGCAGAATTGCACTGAAGAGCCCCTTCTTTGATAGAATACTCTGAAGCAAAGGCAGGAGGTGCAGGGAAGCTGCTCCATTTTTTACTGGCCTTCTTCATAAAAGCATGCTGAAAATCTGAAAGAGATACCAGATTTTCATGAGTACCTGATTACTTGAGGATGATTTCCAAACTCTCTGGAAACTGAACTTACCTGGTTTATGATCCATTTCCTCGGAATTCTGGTTCCAGGAAGAAGCTTCATTATTTTCATGGGAAACTGAAGGGAGCAGGCCTGTCTCTGCCATTCGCTCAATTTCACCACAGGCATCCTATTGAAATGTAGACCATAAATAAATGTCAGACCACAAGCCATAAACTTGATCTAGACTTTATGGATTTCAATCGGGGCTTACCTCCAGGGATTCAAAAGGATCAGCAGATATAGGGTCATCAATTGTCACCATCAACTGAGAAGAATCATGAGGAATCAGATTACCCCCATCAGTATCAGAGAAATTCAGATAGTCTTCCACATTGAAATCATCTGGACATTCAACAGAGTGAGAATCATCGAGGCACAGCATGTCTCCTGGAAGAGGATTATCACCTACATCCATAAATGCACTGCAATGGCCTCTTTCAATGTCCCCAATGTTAATATCTTCAGTTGGTTGCATGGAAAATTCCCTCTTTACAGATTTTGCATCTATCTTGTACTCAATTGGAAGAAAGAATGACTTAGTTTCATCAGATTGTGAATCCTCTAACTGAGATCCGCCTATATCTTCAGGGACAGTTCGAGAATGTCCATTGATTTCCTCCAAGGGTTGATTGCCGCTGCTTGTACTACCATAGCAGTTCAATGGAAGTGAGTTTCTTCTGGGTATGATAGCAACTGTTACACCCTGGCAAAAGAAAGCCCTTTTAGTCATTTAAACATGTCCACTTGAATAAATTCTTTAAATCAAAGTCCTATGTTCAAGAAGAGATGAACATTAATAAAATGAAATCATGAACCACCACCCTCTTTTGGCAGTAATCATTATCTTCTATATTCATGAATTAGCAATACTCATCAAATAGTCACATATAAACTCATTCGGAACAGACCTGGTCAACCTCAGTCTCTAAATTAGCATCTTCCTCAGATACAACCTCATTCACCAAGGCCTGCTGCTCTGGAAACAACACAAGTGCATCATCTTCCCATTCTTCGTCAATAAATGGAGCTCCATATTGCTCCCCATTCTTTGGCCCAGGGCCACTCTTCTGAAAAATCCTGCAGAGTACAAATGCATCCTACCAACCCAAAACATAAAAGAAAAGGACAAAAGAGAAAAACATAAGTCCTCAAAATGGTCTAGAAATACTTTACAAAGATAATAATAATATTGTAATTAAGCCACTAGTCTCACTTGCACTATCCCAGCTTTTTCCAGTTCAACATCAGTCATTCTGTACTCATGCATGACCCAATTAGAACGCTGCCCACGAGGTGCCCGACCATTATGATACACCAAAGTCTTCTTCATTCCAACAGCCCGAGAGCCATGGCGAATTGGCCTGTCCTTCCCAGTTGTTTTCCAATATCCATTTTCAGTGGCTCGATTTGTTTTTGATCCATTCCCATACTTCTTATCCAACACGCTAAAGAAGTACCACTCTAGGTCCCGAGTTTTCAATCTTGATTTATCTGTGTATATTAAAGAACCATATCTCAAAGTTAGTATACATAAGCATGCATACCTACACATTTATGTCAAAAAGGAGGGTTCAATATCCGTATCACTTCAATAATTGGTTCAGAGTGGCCCTTCAGTCCATGTTCAAGGTTGGTCTCTCATAACATAACATCTTTTATCACGAAAATGAAGTTTCAGTCTTTCCGATATATTTATACCCTTATTTTGAAGAAAATCAAAACATACAATACAAAATGGTCGCAGGTAAATGAGATGAAAATCCCTTCAACAATAGTATAAACAGAAACTACTGTGAAAATGACTTTTTTCCTCGTGCCATTATACCACGACAACCAATCCAAGGTTTTGACATCCTAAGAACATGATACAAGGCATAACTAAGATAAAAATGGCATGTGATGGCTGGAGTAAGTCAGTACTGGTGAAAATAGTAGGTTCAAACTGCAGTAGACCCGCACTTAATCAACAGCAAAAAGATAAGGAAAATATACCCATTTTTAATATCTACTGGAAAAGCATGATTTGTCAGAAGAAAGCAAGAAATATGAAATGTAAAAGCGAACACGCAGGCTGTTAGAATTCTTGCAGAAAACAGATTAACTGAGCACAAGAGAGGTGAGTAAACTTGCATTTCTACTTGAGGAAGAGAGGAGGCCCCAACAAGAGGATCTGTTTCACCTCGAAATGTGGAATTCTTTGTCATTATTCAAACACAGCTAATTTTTTTCGGAAATTATCCCAAGATTTAAGACAAGCACACAGTTGCTAATAAAACTATCAGTTAGCAAAGACATCAACGTTCAGCCGCGTGACATTACAGATAAGCGGACATTGTTTTCCTTGAGAATCACAAACTATCGCCTCATAAATCCCTATGCCTATCCCTAGGAAATGCAATTCCAGGCAACTATGGGGCAAAACGAATCAATGAAGACGTAGATATACAAATTGATGAAAAAAAGCTGAGGAAACTGATTTGATACCTGGAAGGTCCCAGGGCTCGCACTTATAGACGTCAACCTCGGATATCGGATTATATCGAAGAGACTTTCCTGAGACCTTGCGCTTCAGGTAGTACCGGACTAGTTCCTCGTCGGTCGGATGGAATCGGAACCCCGGGGCAAGAGAAGCCCCTGACTCTCGGCCCATCAAATCAAGGCACTACGAGCTCAATCCGTACACTGTGAGATCGCACTTGCAGGAGATGAGATGGGAGATCAGAAAATCCGGGCCTTTTTAGGGTTTCCAGAGAGATTCTAAGAGTGCAGTCGAAGCAAAGAAGGAAGAGAAGTTCTTTCCATAAAGTCACCAACCTAACTGAAACTGAGAATATAGAGGGATGGGTTCGTTAGGCATATATATATATATATATATATAATTTCAAATAAGTTTCTAAAATTCAACTATTACCTCAATTTAGATGATAAATTTTTATTTAATTTTATTCATTGTATATTTAATATTTTTTGTCATATATAAAAACATAATTAATACTTGATTTAGATGAAGCTTTTATTTAAGGTATATTAATTAGTGAATCAATTTTTGATATGTTTTTAATTTGAAATATTTATAGTTAACGCTTCAATGATAGAATAATTATTTTGTTTATCTTATTATACTGTAATTACTTATCAAATATAATGATATGTATACATAAAAATAATTATTATTATATAAAATTATTAATAAACATTCAAAATAATAAAAAATCATAAATTTACGCTAATAAGCTTATGTCAGTCATTATTTAGAAACCGGATTTTTCGAGTAACTCGTCAATGATACGATATCATTGACCGTTAAGAAGAAAGTGCGCTGTGTATGCATCTTATCATTGGAGAATCCATCAAGGCCCAAACACAAGTGGTACACCTACGTATGCTTGAAACTAATGGCTGCATCCCCATCACCGCTTTGCTCGACCCGTGGTGCACACGAGCTAGTAGGAGTATTCTCATTTGCACATGGCATGATAGACTGAGTCTCACCTTGAGCTTTCACACCACGTTTCTCTTTCATATTTTTCTGTAAACAAATAATTTTATTAATCAATCATAATTGAAATAAAGACATGCACTACTGACTAATTTACTTTGTGATGAAAGCGTGCCTACATTGATTGGAAAAAAATGTAATATATTTTTTGACTTTTTTCTTTTTGAATTTGACAAATTATCTTATGAATATATTAAACTAATATTAATAACACCATTGATTGTAATCTCACAATTTAACTAAGTTATGATAAGTTTAAGTCATTTTCACTCCAATTTTTTTTACATTTTCTTGGGTACAAGAATTGGGCATACGGCCCGTCTAGACCCATCTGGACTGACTCTTGTGCGGGTCCGGATCTTGATTCTTAAATGACCCGTCCCATCCCACCTATTGCTATCACTATGTACAATGTACCTCATCAATATTATGATTAAATTAGTGACTGTATATAAATATTAATAACCAACCAAAAAAGAGTGTGAATGGTAGTAATCAAAGTACATTATGGGACCTTGAGCAAAAATAAAATACATTATGGGAAAACTTCAACATAAAACTGAATTGTTCAATTTTATGAGATCCCCTTTATTATGAGAACTCTCTCCTAGCTATTAAAAATGATAGGTAGGTACGAGGGCTCATATACTCATGGACTCTTGCATGTGATAATTTGATGACGTGTAATCCTCTTCTAGTGCCCCGAGTATGGACAGAAGGTGGCATCTTATGATGCTTGGTGATATGCTCCAAGGAGCACATTTGGCCTTCACACGGGTGAAATGCACTCAATTTTCTTCTTTCTATTTTTAATATACTAACAAATAAGTTCTCAAAATTATTTTTGACTAATATTTAGATTAAAGTTTAAATGATTGAATTTACAATTTTAAACAATTTCATGTAAATTATACTAAAGTAAAGTAATAAAATATTTGAGAAATTATTATATTTCGATAAAAAATTATATTTATTTATCACGTAATTATCCGATTTTCGACTCGGTATTTAATAATAATCCATTAAATTCTCTTAATATTATAATAGAAATTGTGTTAATTACATTAAAATTGACATGTCACAAAACTAAGAATATAAATAATAATATAAGGTTTATAAAAATATGAACGTTTCATTTTAAAAGTGCAAAAATTACAAATCTCATTTGAGCAATTCGAAAATAGCACATAACATATGTAAATTATCCAACATGGGTAGCGATTTGTCCTAAATGCTACTTGATCACATGGTGTAGATAAGGGTAAATTGTTGTGCTAGGAGTCAGAGAACCTCAACGTAGCTTCATGCGCATGAGACCGGGGTGAAGTTAGGATGAGGTCTCTATCCTCATACGTACACGAAGTGTAAACCCCACCCTTTTGAGTCAAGGAAAACCAGGAAAAGAACCAGTTAAACTAAGTAAGAAAACTGAACCGGTTCACGTACCCCATCAATTGGGAACGGGCAAATTAGAAATTTACAACTTCTGTATGATCCAAAAGATTAATAAAAACCTTGGAAAAGAACCCTAGGACAAACAGGAAAATTTATGGATCCTTTGTGACCCGAAATGATTTATAAACCTTGGGAAGGAACCTTAGAACAAAGTGGGAGTCAAAAGAGCAGAGAAACCAAATAAGGATTTTAGATCGACCCATATAAAGGAAATAAATTCGTAATAACAAGATAATCCGGGAGAATAAACGACGCCCAAAGATGGACCGGGAAGTAGTGAAGACTACGCCCTAAAAAGGGAAATGAGATAAGGACAATATGAATCAAGAGAAGACGGTCTCAAGATCATATGACAAGGAGAATGATAAAATCGAGGTAATTAATGAATTGACCCTCAGGAGGATTATAAATTTAAAATCCAGTAAAAAAGGGAGAGATTGAAAGGTCAACAATTGGTAATTAAAGACGAAGATAAAATCTTTAAAGAGGTCAACTACCAAGACTAGATTAACGACCAAACTCAAGACAAGAGAAGATTAAGTAAGCCTCTCACAAGATCAACGTGAGATCTTAAAATAAGGAAGATGTCAATCCCATCTAAAAGAAATAGATGGATACAGGAAAGAAAGGATAATGAAGACGAGGTACATGTAAGTTCTCTAAAGTAATGTAAGTAGGAAAGAATGGCATCATGGAGTACTTTTTTTAAGATTAGATATTCTAAATAGTAACACGGGAGGAGAACCCAAGAGAAAAGAGTATAAACTACCAATGAAGGAAACCTTGTAAGGACAAAGGTGTCCCAATTAAAAGGTAATGGGATCAATAAAAATGGAGGAGAGATAAATTCTTCCAAGATATGCTAGTCGAGATGGAAAGATTAAGTACAAAGGAAATGTACTCAAGAGGACCCAATGAACAAATTAAGTCCAAGTAATATGTAAGTAGGTAAACACATCAAAGGAGGTCGTGCGAGTAAGGAGGGGGTGGATTGCCCATAAAAGAGGAAACAGAGGAAAACACATCTAAGAACCCTTGGAAAGGTTAGCTCCTTAGTTAGGAAGGGATTTAAGTAAAAGATCACTAGCATCAGGACTGGTAGTGATCGGCGCTCAAATTGATAGAGCCTAAAGAGAGGACAACTAGACATAGTGTGGAGTACACAAAATGAAATTGATAATTGGAAATGTATCAGGTAAAGAATAAGGGATGAAACCAAAAATTCAGTTAGAGAATGATTCAAAAGGACAAATACCCAAATATTGAAAGAGGTATGAAGAAAGGAAGGAACGTAACCTTCAAAGAAATGATAAGAAGGATGAGAATGTAGTTCTTAAGATGAATGTCTCTACTGTAATGTAATGGACATGGTAGAGAGCAAAACCGGAATGAGGGAGCTATCACAAATAAGCAATTGACACTTAAGATCGAAGGAGATTAACTCTTATAAGAATCTTGAAGTGATCATGAGAGAGTAAGAGTTGACTAAAACAAAGGAAAGTCCTTGAGAAAATAATGTCATTGAAAGTAAGCAAGGACATAAGAAGAGTCAAAATTGGATAAAACAAGTTAACACCGAAATCTATGAAGTGAGTAGGTGGTGCTCGAGAGGACCTCGAGCTAAGGGTTTTAACGACAAAGGAAGTAACTACACATAAGAATGAATGGATATCTTGGAACTCCCAATCCTGAAATCCTGAGTAAAGAACCTCAAGAGAAAAGAATTATGCTTTAAGGAAAGAGAGACGTGAATTTAAGGATATAACCTTAAACTTTCAAGTAAGGTATGCTTAGCTAAAGTAAGCTCCATGGACTGAATAATGGGAAGGGAAATAAATTTTTAAGTGTGTGTTATACCGATGCTAAATGGAAATAATCGAGATGGTTATATGTCAATAAACAACAAATTGATATCAAGGGAAGTTCTTTCTAGTGTGAAGGTGAATAGGTTTTTGGGACAAAACTCCTGGGGGGGGGGGGGGGGGCGGGGAGAGTTGTACACCCCGTCCTTTGGAGTTAAGGAAAACCGGGAAAGAACCGGTCAACTCGAGTGAGAAAACATAACCGGTTCATGAACCCCAACCACTAGAGAACATGAAAATTAGGAAATTTACAACTACTGAGTGACCCAAAGAGTCATAAAAACCTTGGAAAGGGACCTTAGGACAATTTGGCAGAGAAAACCAGACCGGTTTAGGTGAACGAGATTTGAACCAGATTGAATCGGTTTAAACTATCATTGAATTGGATGCTAAATTCATTTTTCTAGATGGATTAAAATATTCAAATTGAATAAGTAAAGCCACCATTGGATAGAGAATGAATTTAGAAATTTTTAATTTTGAAAAACTCGGTCGAATTGGGCCTAAACCAACCGGTTTAAGCATTGAACCAGGTTCAGACTGGTCCGATATAGTTCAGAATAGTGTCGTCTTGTTCCTTCAGATGACAACACTATTCACTCGCCGAAAAATCGAACATCATCGGCGGAAAGGAAACATTTCCATTCAGGACGTTTTAGGCCATCAATGATTGTCACTAAGGTGCCAAATGGACGGCCGGAGAGTCCTCAAGCTTACTATATAAAGAGCCAATCTCCATTCATCCTCCATACACCTGAAAACTTCACTCTCTCTTAGCTACTCAGTTTTCCAACAAAGGTCGAACCAGAGCTCCGACATAGGGGTTTTTCTGAGCCAAAGAAGGCGAGGTCAGGTTTCTTAGACTCGGGGAGAAGTCAACTACCCAATGGTGATCACCATTAGGTTCGAGGATCACCGAAGAAGTGCAACGTAATCAAACAGTGAAGCAGCTTCTACAAACCAAAGTTGCACTATTTTGGCCGAGCTAAAAACGGCCAAATTGAGCCCTCCTCAAGACAAACTAAGCTCTTCCAACACTCCTTCAACCCTCATACGATGAAATTAGAGTGGAAAGGTAAGCCAATTTGGCTCGCCTTTGTAATTTCTAATACGTGTTAGAGAAAGAACCGGTGAAACTTCACTGACCAAATTCTCCTTCAATTCGACATGAATTGATGTGATTCTTGATCTTAGAAGGAACCTCAGGACGAGAGCTATATAAACTCCTTCCTTTGGAGTTAAGGAAAATTGGGAGAGAACCAATCAACTCGAGTGAGAAAACCGAAACCGTTCACGAACCCCAACATCTAGAGAACGAGCAAATTGAGAAATTTACAACTCTCAAGTGACCCAAAGAGTCATAAAAGCCTTGTAAATGGACTTTAGGACAATTTGGGAATGAAAACCAGACCGGTTCAGGTGAACCGTGTCATGTCCCGACTCGGTTTGGTCAGATCCCCGTGATCAACCTGCCACTCTCCCGGTTTATAAAATGGTTTCCCCTTATTATAAACTGTAAAGAGTAAGGCGTCCTTTAACATGCACCTTTTCCTAGAATAAAATAAATCAAAACTATGTAATAATTTTGATTTATCATAACTGTCTCACAGGCATCTTATTTGATAGTCTTTGGGGGTAGGCTTTTTCAAATCTCCTGAAGGGGATATAAGTGAAGGGGTGAGTACGACTACTTAGTGAATGTATTTTCAAAAGTTTAGACTTTTGAGAAAACATTTATTATTGGAGTGTGTTAGACCTCTTTCTTTCAAAACCATTTCATTTGAAATCTCAGATTTATCACCATTTCTTTTTAACCACGATGTGTCATCACCCAACACACATCCTTCATCATGAAGATTACACACATTCACAGGTCAGCACGACCACTAAACCCACTTGTGGCTTTGGAGCGACTTTACTGGCCACCTAAATAGAAGTACGACCACTTCTACCCTGGGAATGAGTGGATGTACGCGACATCCGACCCTCAATCTTGAAATTGATTCTTCATGTCCATATGAGGACAAAGACCTCATCCCGTCCCCACCCCGGTCTTGTGCACTTGGTGCTACTCCAAATTTCGCACGCTCGCCTGAAACGATGAACTGCCCTTATACTCACCGGGTCATCCAGGGCCCTTAGGACACATCACTACCCCTCATGGGCATCTTGATGATCTCATACACATAGTGCATGCACAAACAATATTTTTTTATTATGCCATGTAATCTGTGGTGTCATTAGTCTAATGATCCCGACTTTCAACTCAACCTGCAGCTGTTTGTTTTGACTGGTTTGGAGACTGGTCATGTCGCACTGTTGCCAGTTGACTGAGAATGGCGGACCAGCCTTGGTACCATGACCATACAATTTACTTATTAAAGTTTTATGGCACATATATCATGTTCGTTTACGAGCTTATACTCGTGCCCATTGGCCTATGGCCCACTGTGTGAGATTTTCAAAACTGGGCATATTAGCCCCAAAATTCCAAAACCGAGGCCCCCAGCCTTTATGAGTTATTCGAGCTCCCGTCGAGAGGGTCTCCCAAATTTTTTAAGCATTGGCACACAGTTAAGGGAGAACACTTCCGACAAAAGTATGTTTTCATTGTCCATTATACCGACCCTATATAAGGACATCTCCGTTCATAACCGATGAATAGGTTTTCAACTTCCTTCGATGAAGTTTCATCATACCAACCAGGTATGATCTACTTACAACCGATAAGTAGTTTTTTCGCATGGTTTTCACATCACTACTCTAAGTCGTGATGTTTAATATACCACATAGTAGTGGGTTTTCATTTTGATGAGCTTATCATCCCTAATCGAGTATGACATAAAATCCCACTCACAACCGGTAAGTGGTTTTTAACTTTAAGTTGTGCTCATCATCCCAACCGGGTATGACGTTAGTAAACCCACTCACTCGTTAATGCCATGAATTCCACTAGACCGGTTCTTCGTATTCATGCGAGCTTGTCCTTGCTGGCGCTCCCGGTACTTCATGTTCCTATACAATATGAACATCTCAATTTATTATCCTTTGGCCTAATAGCCTTCATTCATTCCAAATGAAGGAGAACGTCAAACTTTCATTTATTTGCAATTAGGTCCCTAAAGTTATTTCTCTTTAAGTCCCTAATGCCGGTTTTTCCTTAAATTGAGTCCCAAAACTTTTAAAATTTATCATAGGATCTCAATTTATTCCATTTCATAAAAAGGAGATTAATGCCCTAACTTTCCCATTTGGTCCCCCAACTTTTCCAAAATTACCATTTTGCCCTTCCTTTACAAAAATGGTAAGTTTCACCCCAAAAATTCTAAAATTCCTCAATTGGCCCTCTAACATTTTTATCATGCCTAATTAACCCTCAATTTTAGGAAATTACATTTCGGTCCCTCGAATTTTCGAAAAACCCCAATTTCCCCCAATTTTCCCCCAATTCCAACTCTTTAACACAACCGAATTTGATTTTATCAAATTGACCGATCAAACACATCTAATTGTCGAAATTGAGTTTTTCCATGTTCATACGATTCCATAGAACTTTGAATCACAAGTTTTAATGCTGGAATGAGCTCAAACGGAGCTTTGCCGAAAAACAGACTATAGAGAGAGAAAGCTTCGATTACTCACCGGTGAGGGCATGACGGTACTAGCTTTCGATATGCGCAGATAGCTCTCATTCTAAGGTTCATCCTAGAATCAAGAATTGCATCAATTGATGCCAAATTGGATTAGAATTTCATCATTGAAATTCGGTCGACTCTCTCTCTAACACCGATCGAAAATTGTTAAGGGGAGCCGAATTGGCTTAGCTTTCGGTCCTAATTCGGCCGTGGAAGGGTTGAGGAAGTGTTGGGAGGGCTTGGTTTGGCCTGAGGAGGGCTTAAAATGGCTGATTTCAACTCGACTGAAATAGGGCAGCTTCGGTCTGTCGGAGTTGCTTCACTGTTTCATCACGCCGGAGTTTCTAAAGTGACCCTTGGAGCAAATGGAGACTATAGGCGTGCAGCTGACTTCTCCCTAGTTCTAAAGAACCCGACCTTGCCTTGTTTGGCTTAGAAAAGACCCTATATCAGAGCTCTGGTTCGAGCTTTACTGAAAAACTAAGCAACTGAAAGAGAGTGAGCTTTTCAGGTGTGGAGAGGATGAATGGGGAAGGGCTCTTTATATAGGGAGATCGGGGACCTGTTGGCCGTCCGTTTGGCACCGTTATGACAGGTATTAAAGACCTAAAATGTATCAAATGGAAGCATTTTTTCTTTGCCGGCACTGTTTCGATTTTTTGGCGAGTGAATAGTTCTGTCATCCTGAGGAAGAAGATGACACTGTTCCGAACCGGACCGGACCGGTCTGAACCAGGTTTGAAGCTTAAACTGGCCGGTTCACCCCTCATTCGACCGAGTTTTTCAAATCTAAAAATTTCTAAATTCATCTAAATTCATTTTCTATCCAATGGTGGCCTCAAATCCCAAATTTGAATTATTTAAGCCACCTAGAAAAATGAATTTAGGATCTAGTTCAATAGTGGTTCAAACTGGTCCAAACCGGTTTGGATCCAGTTCACCTGAACCGGTTTGGTATTCATCCCCAATTCCTTCACAAGTCCATTTCCATGTCTTTTGTGACTCCTTGGGTCACTTAGGGTCCATAAAATTCCCAGTTTACTATCTCTTTATCGATTTTAGTTCATAAACTAACTTGGTCCTTAAACCGGTTCAATCCGGTTCGGGTCTGGTTCACCGGAACCGATCTGGTTTTTCTTTCCCGCTTTGTTTTAAAGTTTCTTCCCAAGGTTTATAAATCTCTTTGGGTCACAAGGGATCCATAAATTTTCCTGTTTGCCCTTTCTCTATCGGTTCCGGTTCATAAATTGACTCGGTTCATAAATCGGTTCAATCCAGTTGGATCAAGTTCATCTAAACCGGTCTGATTTTTTTTTTATTCCAATTTGTCCTAGGGTTCTTTTCCATAGTATTATAAACCCTTTGGATCACCCAGGAGTTATAAATTCCCAAATTGCTCGTTCACAAATGATCGAGTTTGTGAATCGATTCGGTTTTCTCACTCGGTTTGACTAGTTCTTTTCCCAATTTGTTTCTTAGCTCAAAAGGGCAGGGTTTACAAATCAGATCTGAACCAAATTGAACCAGTTTAGACTAGTTTGAACCACTATTAAACTAGATGTTAAATTCATTTTTCTAGGTGGCTTAGGAAATTCAAATTGGAGAATTGAGGCCATCATTGGAAAGAGAATGATTTTAGACAAATTTAGAAATTTTTAATTTTGATAAACTCGATCAAATTGTGCATGAACCAGCTAGTTTAAGTAATGAACCTGGTTCGGACCGGTCCAGAACTGTGTCGTCTTCTTCCTTCAGATGACACCACTGTTTACTCACTGAAAAATTGAGCAGCACCGACAAAGACAAAATGTCTTTGTTTAGGTACTTTTAGGCAATGAATGATCATCATAAAGGCGCCAATCAGATGGCGAAGGAGTTCCCAAGCTCCCTATATAAATAGCCCTTCGTCATTCATCCTCCTCACATCTGAAAACTTCTCTCTCTCTCGCTACTACTCGATTTTCTGGTGAAGATCAAACCAGAGCTCCAACATGGGCATTTTTCTGAGCCAAAGAAGGTGAGGTTCCTTAGACTCAAGGAGAAGCCAGCTACCCGACGGTAGTCTCCATTTGCTCCGAGGATCTCTAGAGAAGCGCCGACTTGACCGAAGAGTGAAGCAGCTCCGGTGAACCGAAGCTGCCTTGTTTTGGCCAAGCTTAAGATGACTAAATCGATCCCTCCTCAGGCCAAACCAAGCTCTCCCAACACTCCCTCAGCCCTCATACGACCGAATTAGAGCGGAAAGGTAAGCCAATTTGGCTCCACTTTGTAAATTCCGATTGATGTTAGAGAGAGAACTGACGAAACCTTACTGACCGAATTCTCCCTCATTTCGACATGAATTGAGGTGATTCTTTATCATGCCCATACCTAGTTTGGTCGGATCCTTGTGAACAACCCGCCGCTCTCTTGGCTCAAGAGGGGTTTCCCCCTTTTTTAACTCAAGAGAAGCCATGTGTAATTCCAACCTTGTTCCTTGGAATAATATATATCAAATAAAATACAAGCTTAAGAGAAATTAAGCATACCTAACAGAGGGTAAGACTTGGTGTTATCTCTAGTCATTTCTCTATTTCCTAAAAAGGGATAAAAGAGGTGGGTGAGTTTCTACAACTTAGTGAATGGGTATTTAAAAAAATTGAAGTTTCGATAAAATGCTTTTTAAATTGGAGTGTGCCAGACCCCTTAATATCTTTAAAATATCTCATTCTTGAAATCTCATTTTTCATAGCCATTCTTCATCACAACAGTGTATTTGTCAACCAACATACACCCTTCATCATGAAGGGAACACACATTCGCAAGCCAGCACGTCTACTGTACCTACTTGTGGCGTCAGAGCAACTTTACCAGCCACCTAAATAGAAACACGTCCACTTCTACCCTAAGAATTAGTGGATGTACGCGACATTTGACCCTCTATCCCATAAACAAAACTTCATGTCCGTATGAGGAAAGAGACCTCATCCCATCCCCACCCCGATCTCATGCGCATGAAGCTATGTCGAGCTTCCAAGACTATTGGCATGACAAACTGCCCTTATCTCCACCAATTCGTCTAGTAGCCCTGTGACGCATCACTACCCCTCTTGGGCATCTTGAAGGTCCTGTAACATTAGTACATGCAAAAATCAATAGTTTTCCACATAAGCCATTTAATCTGTGGTGCCACTGGTACAATGGCCTCGACCCTTAACTCGACCTGCAGCGGTTTGTCTCGACTGGTCCGTCGACCTATCTTGTTGCACTACCGCTAGTCCATAGAGTATGTCAGTCCTATCTTGGTACTATTGCCAAACAAATCATTCATTTAAAGTTTTCATGGATTAAATTATGTTTTTTATGAGATCCTACTTGTGCCAACTGTCCTTGGGCCCATTGTATGAGATTTTCAAAAATCGGGCATATTAACCCCCAAGTTCCATAACCGAGGCCTTTGACCTGTCTAAGCTATTCGAGCTCCCGTTAAGAAGGTCTCCCTAAAAAGTTTAAGTAATGGCACATATTTAGGGTAGAGCACTTCTGACAAAAATAAACTTTTAGCCATCCATCACACCAACCGGGTATTAGGACATCTCTGCTTATAACTGATAAGCGAGTTTTCTACTTTATTTTAGGAAGTTTCATCATACCAACCAGGTATGATATACTTACAACCTGTAAGTAGTTTTTCTGTGTAATTTCCACATCATTCCTCTCAAGTTGTGATAATTAAAATACCACTTAGTAGTGGGTTTTCATTTTCGAGGTGCTTATCATCCCAACCGGGTATGATATAAAATCCCACTCACCCAATTACGTAGTGATCTCTTCTTAACCGATTTTCGTCTCCTTGCAAGCTTTGTCTTAGTTGGCGTTCTTGATATCTCATGTTCCTATATGGTATGAACATCCTTGTTCATTATCATTTGGCTTGATAGCCTTCATTCATTATGAATGACTAAAAATATCTAACTTTTCAAATGTTTGCAATTTGGTCCCTAAAGTTCTTTTTCTTTTACTTTAGGCCCCAAATATCATTTTTTCCCCAAATTGAGTCCTGAAACTTTTAAAATTCACCTTGGCACCTCAATTTATTCAAATTCACAAAAGGGGTTCAAGTTTCCCAAATTTCCAACCTGGTCCTCAAATTTTCCAAAATTACAATTTTGCCCATTCTTTACAAAAATGGTATGTTTTACCCCAAAAATTCCAAAAATTGCCCAATTGGTCCTCCAACGTCTTTTTCATGCCCAATTGGCCCTCAATTTTATGAAATTTCATTTTAGTCCCTCAAATTTTTGAAATCCCAAATTTTCCCCAATTTCAATTTTTCAACACCGCCGAATTTGATTTCATAAAATTGACCAATCAAATGAGTTTAATTATTGAAATTGAAGTTAAATTGGAGTTATTACATCTTCATATGATTCAATTGCACTTTGAATCGCACGATTTGATGCCGGAATGAGCTCAAACGGAGCTTCGCCGAAAAATTGGACTTAGAGATAGAGTGCTTCGAATGCTTACTATCGGGGGTGCGGCGGTCCAAGCTTTCGATCTGGGTAGATAGCTCTCGTCCTGAGGTTCCTCCTAGGATCAAGAATTGCATCAATTGATGCTAAATTTAGTGAGAATTTAGTCATGGAAAATATGTTGGTTCTCTCTCTAGAACCGATCGAAATTTACTGAGGGGAGCCAAATTGGCATACATTTCAGTTCTAATTCAGCTGTAGGAGGACTGAGGAGGTGTTGGGAGAGCTTTGTTTGGCTTGAGGAGAGCTCGAATTGGCTGATTTTAGCTCGATAGAAATAAGGCAGCTTCGGTCCGCCAGAGCTGCTTCATTGTTTGATCACGCCGGTGCTTTTCCATCGACCCTTGGAGCAATTGGAGACTACTACCGTGTAGTTGACTTCTCCCCGATTCTAAGGAACCTGACCACACACTCTTTGGCTTAAAAAAACCCTATATCGGAGCTCTGGTTCGAGCTTTGTCGAAAAACTAAGTAGTTGAGGGAGAGTGAGGTTTTCAAATGTGGAGAGGATGAATGGGGAGGAGCTCTTTATGTAGGGAGCTCGGGGACTCGTCGTCCGTCCGTTTGGAACCTTTATAACAGTAATTGATGGCTTGAAACGTACTGAATGGAAACGTTTCCTCTTTGCCGGCGCTGGTTTGATTTTCTGGCGAGTAAATAGTGCTGTCATCTGAAGGAAGAAGACGACACTATTCTAAATTGGACCGGACCAGTTCGAACCGGGTTCAAAGCTTAAACTGGCCGGTTCAGGCCCGATTCAATCGAGTTTTACAAAATTAAAAATTTCTAAATTCATTCTCTATCAATTGGTGGCCTTAATTCTCAAATTGAAATTTTCTAAGCCACCTAGAAAAATGAATTTAGCATTTGGTTCAATAGTTGTTCAAATCGGTCCAAACTTGTTCAATTTGGTTCGGATCCATTTCACTTGAACCAGTTTGGTTTTCAGCCCCCATTCATCCTAAAGTCCTTTTTCATAACTTTTGTGACTTGTTAGATCACTTGGAATCCATAAATCTCCTAATTTCCCTCTCTCTATCATTTTCAATTCATAAACCGGTTCAATTTGGCTTGGATCCGGTTCACTTGAACTGGTCTGGTTTTTCTCTTCCAATTTGTTCTAAGGTTCTTTTCCAAGATTTTATGCACCCTTTAGTCACTCAGAAGTTGTAATTTTCCCAAATTTCCCATTCTTTGATGATCGGGTTTATGAACCGGTTCAGTTTTTCTCACTCGGTTTTACCGATTCTTTCCCTAATTTTCCTTAACTCCAGAGAGTGGGGTTTACAACTCTCCCCTCCTTTTAGGAGTTTTGTCCCCAAAACTTATTTCACACCTTTTGTGTACTGAAATAAATTTTTATTGATATAAATTCTCTAGTTTATTGGACTACAACCTTCTCGGTTGTTTCTGTTTATCCCTTTCATCACATACCTAAGATTTTTGTTTCATTCACATCCCTTTCTCATTCCATGGGACTTACTTTAGCTAAACATATCTCCCTAGAAGACGTAGAGTTGTATCCTTAAGTTTACATCCTTCTTTTCCTAAGGCACTATTTCTCCATTCCAAACTCCTTTACCTAAGATTTCCGTACTAGGAGCTCCAGTTATTTTCTTCTACAGGTTTTGGCGTTTATCACCTTTTCATCTGGCATGGATCCTTTCCTCATTCTTTGGTTATTACTTCTTCGTTCCACTTTTTAATGCTTGACCTCGTCATGCCTTAATAATAGACTCTTCCTTACCTAAGTCATATTTTCCCTAGGATAGTTGGCTTACATGCCCCTTACTGTATGGTACTCTTCAAAACTTGTCTTTAACTTCACATCCCTATAACCGCATTAGTTTCCTTACTTACCCATCTTTTAGACTTCTTTATTCAGTCATTCAACTTTCAAGTACTTGAGCTTCCCGATAACTTATTGACATACCAAAAATAACTCTTCCTTTCTTACTTCATTCCTCATTCCCACTGGCATCCTTCCTTTTTAAGGTCTCTTCTCTTTCTAAATTCATTCTTACTCACATCGTGATCATTTCACTATCTGTTATTCTGAGTTAGTTCTTTTCTTACTCGTATGACATCTTTTGATGCCGTCTTTCTACTTACCTGTTACTTGGTTTTAACTTAACTCTTGGATCTTCACGATTACTTTCCTTTTGTACTTGATCTTTCCCTATCCAGCAACTTGTTCTTGAGGAGCTTATTTTCTTTCCAATTCCATTGGTTCCATTTCCTCCTAATTAATACACCTATGTTTTTCCAAGATTCTCTTCTCTGGGTAAGTTTCACACTCCTTTTCTCCCAGAATTCCCTTCTTGTTTTATTTTTGTAAATATTCAATCTGGAATGTCCTTCTTTGTTGTTATCTTCACCAACTTACCTTTACTCTTTAGATCCTATGAGTACTTTTCATTTATCTTACCTCATTCTCACTTGCTCCAGCATTTGTTTATTCCTTTGAGGTGGACCTCACATCCCTCTTGTGCCAAAATATTTCGTATCTTCATGTTCTAGGTATTCCTCCCTTTGCCTCTTTTAGGGTGTATTCCTTACAACTTTCCAGTTCTTATTAGAGCTTCGTTTACTCCTTAGGACATTTTGGTCAACAAGAGTTATTTCCTTCAATCAAATCTGTCTAATATTCTTATTTGGATTGCCATGTCTTCTTGCCAGTAGACTTAACCTCTCCAAACACTCACTTAGCCATTCGTACTTCTTACTGAAGTCCTTATTCGGATACGGTTTTGTGACATTTCCTCAATTGATTTTCTTAACCTGAAGCTTTTTCCTTCATCGATCCACTTCCTATTCTCATACTTCTTTAGGGGTCTTGACATCCTTGGTGTTCCCCCACCACTTTCATTCCTTTCTTCCTGATTAGCTTCCATTCCTTTCGTTCCCTTTGAAATATTCTACCCCTTCTTATTTTTCCTTACTCTTAGTCCTTGAGCCTTTTCCTAACTCCTTGAACTGTCCATAAGTCCATACTTCTTGATGTTCATTTCCCTTCATTCCAACTTCTTTTTCCTTAATTAAGATCTCTCTTGAATGAACTCTTCCTTATTGTACTTATGAGGGAAAGTCTTATGGATTGAAGTTAAAAATAAATAACCCATCCTTTCTTCCTTGGGTGATTTCCTACCTTTTTACTTTAATATTTATTATCACATTCTTTTTGCTTTGAAATTTATCAAGGAACTAATAAGTTTTATAAAAGATTTCACTTTCATTCAATCAAGAAATATTTACTTGTCACACTTGGCTTATTACAAGAATTTTCTACCACTTAATCCCTTATGGTCATAGGTCATGAGTTAACCCTAGAGAGATTGTGGGATCCTTGATTAGAAGGTTCTAAGGAACTAGTCGGGGTCCACTCGTATTTCCTTATAGGACGAATCTCATGTATGGCCTCCAATCCGTACTATCTTAGTACCTCAACCTCACACTCATAGGTCCACTTCACCTATTGGTAGGGATTGAAGACAGGTTGAGTAGGTGGAGGTACTTGGTGGACCTTCATGAAGGTGGCATACACATCCTAGTAATTATCCCAGGCCTCCTTTTTAGTTGGATTCGTCTCTAGTTGTTGTGGGACTATAGAAGGAGTTAGGCTTTTAGGAGGATATACTGGTTCCTCTTGTCTTAGAGAAAGGTATGTGATGCCCTTTGGTTCTAATATGGCTCCTACCAATTTCCGGTAGTCTTCCACCATGTCTTTGGGTACTCTTTTCTCACCTTTTAGGAATATTTGTACTGCTTCCTCCCTTGGGTTAGGTCTCTTTTTCAGGGTTATGGGTGGAGGGCTAGATTTCACTGGGAACTTCCTAGGAATTCTTCTTCCTACATGATAGTTTAAAGTTTGATTAATGTCAAAGCATAATATTGATAATGTTTCAAGGGAACTTGGCTCTGATACCACTCAAGCTGTCTCACCCAGACCCAATTTGGTCAGTCCTCGTGAATAACCCGTCGCTCTCTTGGTTTAAGAGGGGTTTCCCCCTTTTTTAACATAAGAGTAGCCAGGCGTAATTTCAACCTTGTTCCCTAAAATAACATATATTAAATAAAATGTAAGATTAAGAGAAATTAAGCATACCTGACAGTAGGTAAGGCTTGGTGTTATCCCTAGTCAATTTTCTATTGCTTGAAAAGGGATAAAAGAGGTGGGTGAGTTTCTACAACTCAGTGAATGGTTATTTTAAGAAAAACCATGAAGTTTCAATAAAATGGTTTTTAAATTGGAGTGTGCCAAACTACTTAATTTCTTTAAAATATCTCATTCTTGAAATCTCATTTTTCAATGCAATTCTTCATCACAACGATATGTTTATCAACCAACACACGCCTTTCATTATGAAGGAATACACATTCGCAAGCCAACACATCCACTGTACCCACTTGTGGTGTCGGAGCGACTTTACTATGTAGGAAGTTCACCGTGAAATCCAATCCTTCAGACCTGACCTTGAAAAAGACGCCTACCCCCAAGGAGGCAGTTGTCCAACAATTCCTGAAGGGTGAGAAGAGAGTTTTCAAAGATATGGTGGAAGATTATCGCAAACTCGTGGGAGCCTTACTTGAAACAGAAGGCATTACATACCCTCTTCCAAAACTAGAGTAACATGTACCTTCTCCTTAGAGCCCAACACCTCCTCTAGCCCCATAAGAGCCAGAGAGAAATCCAACTAAGAAAGATGCTTGGGATAACTACTGGGATGCGTATGCCCCCTTCAATATGGTCTACCAAGTACCCCCACCTACTTAGTCCAACTTCAATCCCTCCCAATGGATGAAGTGGACATATGAGTGTGAGGCGGTATGGATTGGAGGCCATGCATGAAGTTCGTCCCATAAGTGAATACAAAGGGACCCTAACTAGTTCTTTAGAGCCATCAAATTAGGAATCCCACAACCATTACAAGGCTAACTCTCGACCTATGACTCCAAGGGACTAGGGGGTAGAAAATCTTTTTAATAAGCCAAGAATGGCAAGAAACTATTTCTTGAATGAATAAAAGTATGATTTCTCCTCAAATTTTAGTCTCTTGATAAATACAACTAATGGAAATAGGAGCATACCGATAAAGATTGAAGTAACGGGTAAATGAAAATTCGAGTTAACACAACCTCTAAGGTAGCCAAGTAAGTTTCTACCTAGAGAAGGGAAAAAGGACTTGGCAATGAATCCTAAAAGAGTCTACTAAAGTTCACCATGGAGGATAGATCTTAACTAAGGGAAGGAAGGAAAAGTCTAGAATAAAGAAAGTCAACGTCAAAGAGCATGGAACGAGTGGCAGTCTAAGGAGTCAAGGAAAGACTCTGTGGATAAAAGTAAGGAAACAAGAAGGATTAGACTATCCCAAGGAAAACCAAAGGAATGGAAGCTGACCAGGGAGAAAGTAAGAAGGATATGGGAAGCACTGATGATGTTAAGACAATTAAGATATGACAAGGAGAAAGGAGAAAGGAGAAAGGAGAAAGGAAAGAAGTACAATAGAAAGAAACCCTAGAAATAATACCAATACTTGGAAAAGAGTTAGGATACATATCCTTAGGAACTTGATAATAATAAGGGACTTTGTTTGGAAGTAAGGATGTGGAACAAAAAGGAATAGAAGATATGGAAGGAATCCATAGTGAATCACCATACAAAGGTCATGAAATAATGATTAAAAGATGAACTTTCAAGGAGTAGTTGGGAGAATGCACGTGAAAATCCCAATGTGGGAGTCCCTAGAAGAAGGATGAAGATAGGAAGTGGAACCATGGAAAGGAGGAAGTTCCAAGCTAAGGTAATCAACATATGAAATATCATAAAGTGGAGCAAAAACTAGGACCTCATTAAAGAACATAGGTGGCTATGTAAGTACCTGGAGGGCCAAGTGTGATCTACTTGCAAGAGAATAGAGGAACCAAATAGGTATTTTAGATAGACCCAGTTGAAGAAAACAACTTATAACCACTAGATCATCCAGAAGAATAAACAACGTCCTAAGATGGACAGGAAAGTAGTGAGGACTACACCCTAAAAAGAGAAGGATGTGGGTATTAAGGACAATACGACTCAAGAGATGATGGTCTCAAAAGCATATGAAAAGGAGAACGATAAGAATGAGCTAATTAATGAACTAACCCCTGGGAGAATTATAAATTTGAACAGCAGTAAAGAGGCAAAGATGGAAAGGCCAAACATTTGGAAATTTAAGATGAAGGCAAAAATCTTTAAAGAGATGAACAACCAAGACTAAGTTAACAATCAAACTGAAGACAGGAGAAAATTAAGTAAGCCTCTCACAAGATAATCATGAAATCTTAAAATTAGGCTGATGTGAATCCCATATCCAAGAAATGGATGGATATAGAAACAAAGGAGAATGAAGACGAAATACATATAAGTTCTCAAGGGCAGTGGAAGCAAAAAAGGATGGCATCAGGGAATACTTTTTAAGTTAAATATTCTAAATAGCAAGACGGGAAGAGAACCCGAGAGGAAAGAACATAAATTGCCAAGGAAGGAAACCTTGAAAAGACAAAAGTGACCCAATTAAAAGGAAATGGGATCAATAAAAATGGAGACGAAATAAATTTGTCCAAGATCTACTGATCAAAATGGAAAGATCAAGTTTAAAGGAAAGGTACTCGGGAGGACCCGAGGAACAAGTTAAGTCCAAGTAATGTGTAAGTAGGAAAAACACATCAAAGGAGGTTGTGCGAGTAAGGAGGGGGTGGATTATCCATAAAAGAGGAAACAAAGGAAAACACATCTAAGAACCCATAGAAAAGTTAACCCCTCAGTTAGGAAGGGATTTAAGTAAGGGATCGCTGACGTTAGGACCGTTAGTGAGCAACGCTCAAGTTGATAGAGACGAAGGAGAGAACGACTAGACATAGTGTGGAGTACCCAGAATGGGATCGAGAGTTGAAAATGTGGTGGGTAACGAATAAGAAAAGAGACTAAAATTTCAGATAGAGAAGGATTTAAATGGACGAATGTCCTATTATAGGAAGGGATGTGAAGAAAGGAAAGGAATGAACATTTAAAAGAAATGAAGAGGGGGTTGAACGTGTAGTAACCAAGGTAAAAATCTTTGATGGAAGGGACATGGTAAAGAGTAAAAACTGAAATAAGGGAGCGATCACAAGTAAGCAATCGATACATAAAATCGAAGAAGATTAACTCTTATAAGAATTTTGAAGTGATTACAAAAGAATAAGGGTTGATTAAAAGTAAAGAAAGTTCTTGAGAAAAGACGCCATTGAAACTAAGGAAAGACATAGGAAGGGTCCAAACTGGATAAAAGGTGTAACACCAAAATCGATCAAGTGACTAGATGGTGCTTGAGAGGACCCCAAACTAAGGGTATTAATGACAAAGGAAGTGACTACACACATGAATGAGTGGGTATCTTGGAACTACCAATCCTAGAACACTAAGTAAAGAACCTCAAGATGAGGAATTATGCTTTAAGGAATGGAGGAGGTGAATTTAATGAATTAACCTTAAACTTTCAAGTAAGGTATGCTTAATTAAAGTAAGCTCCATGGAATGGATAATGGAAAGGAAAAGAAATCTATAAGAGTGTGTTGTACCGAGGATAGATGGAAAATAACTGAGAAGGTTGTATGTCTATAAACAACAAGTTGATATGAAGGGGAGTTCTTTCAAGTATGAAGGATGTTGAATAAGTTTTTGGGGACAAAACTCCTAAAAGGAAGGGGGAGTTGTAAACCCCTTCCTTTGGAGTTAAGGAAAACTAGGAGAGAACCGGTCAACCTGAGTGAGAAAACTGAACCGGTTCACGAACCCCAACCACTAGAGAATGGGCAATTTGAGAAATTTACAACTCTTGAAGATCCAAAGAGTCATAAAAACCTTGAAAAAGGACTTAAGGACAATTTGGGAATGAAAACTAGACCTGTTTAGGTGAATTGGATCCAAAACGGATTGAACCAGTTTGGACTGGTTTAAACCACTATTGAACCAGATGCTAAATTCATTTTTCTAGGTGGCTTAGAAAATTCAAATTGGAGAATTGAGGCCACCATTGGAAAAAGAATGAATTTAGATAAATATAGAAAATTTTAATTTTGAAAAAGTTAGTCGAATTAGGCCTGAATTGGCCGATTTATGCATTGAACCCGGTCTGGTTCTGAATAGTGTTGTATACTTGCTTCAGATGACAACACTGTTCACTTGCCGAAAAATATAATAGTACGACGAAGATGAAAAGTCTCCATTCAGGGAGTTTCAAGCAAAGAATAACTGCCATAAAGGCACCAATCGAATGGCCAAGAAGTCCCTATGCTCCCTTCATAACGAGCCTCTCCTCATTCATACTCTTCACACCTAAAAACTTTTCTCTCTCCCTACTGCTCCATTTTCTGGTGAAGCTCGAACTAGAGCTCTGACTTGGGCATTTTTTTTAGCCAAAGAAGGCATGGTCAGGTTCCTTAGACTCAAGGAGATGTTAGATACCTGATGGTAGTCTCCATTTGCTTTGAGGATTACCGGAGAAGTGCCAGCGTGATCAAACAGTGAAGTAGCTTCGGCGGACCGAAGCTTCCCTATTTTGGTCGAGCTCAAGACCATCAAATTGAGCCCTCCTCAGGCCAAACCAAGCTCTCCCAACACTTCCTCAGCCCTCATATGACAGAATTAGAGTAGAAAGCTAAGGCAATTTGGCTCACCTCTGTAATTTTTTATCGGTGCTAGAGAGAGAACTGGTGAAATTTTCCTGACTGGATTCTCCCTCAATTTGACATGGATTGAGGTGATTCTTCATCCTAGGAGGAACCTCAGGATGAGAGATATATGCCTAGATTGAAAGCTTGGACCACAGCACCCCTGATGGTAAGCTTCTGAAGCTTTCTCTCTCTAAGTCTAGTTTTTCGGTGAAGCTCCGTTTGAGCTCGTTCCAACATCAATTCATGCGATTCAAAGTGCAATTGAATTGTATGGATGTGTAGGAACTCAATTTTACCTTCAATTTCAACAATTAACCTCAATTGATCAGTCAATTTGATTAAATCAAATTCGGTCTGTTTGAAAAGGAGAAATTGGAGGAAATGTTTAGGGGAAATGGAGGATTTCAAAAATTCTAGGGACTAAAGTGCAATTTCACAAAATTGAGGGCTAATTGGCCATGAAAAAGATGGTGGAGGACAAATTGGATGATTTTTGGAATTATTGAGGTCAAATTGCCATTGTTGTTAGCTAGGGACAAAATGGTAATTTTGAAAAGTTAGGGACCAAATTGCAAATTTGGGAAACTTGAACCCCTTTTTATAATTTTGAATAAATTTAAAAATTTCAAGTTTCGGGACTCAATTTGGGGAAAAATTAGCATTAGGGACCTAGAGTTAAAGAAAAAAAAACTTTAGGGGCCTAAATGCAAATAAATACAATTTTGGCCATTTTATTCATTCGTGAGTAATGAAGGCTATCGGTCCAAATTTTAATGAACATGGATGTTCAAATCATGTAGGAACATGAAGAACCAAGAATGCCTAGAAGAAGAAGCTTGCGAGAGGAAAAGAGCCGGTTTAGAGGAAAATACACTATGAATATCAGGTGAGTGGGATTTTTCACATCTTACCCAGTTGGGATGATGAGTACCTCGAAAATGAAAACCCACTACTATGTGTAATTTTAACATCACACCTAGTTGGGGTGATGTGAGAAATACGCGAAAAAACTACTTACCGGTTGTAAGTAGATCATACCCGGTTGATATGATGAATTTCCTAGAAGGAAGTAGAAAACCCGCTTATCGTTTATGAGCGAAGATGTCCTCACATCCGGTTGTGTGATGGATAGGTGAAAAGTTATTTTTGTCAAAAGTGCTCTCCCCTGACTGTGTGCCAATGCTTAAAAATTTTGGGAGACCTTCGTGACGAGAGCTCTAATAGCTCAGATAGGCTAGAGGTCTCGATTTTGGAATTTGGAGGCTAAAATACACGATTTTGAAAATCTCGTACAATGGGCCCAACACTAGTTGGCACGAGCAGGAGCTTGTAAACAAACATGATGATAAGCCATAAAAACTTTTAATCAATGAATGATGTGATTTGGCCATGGTACCAAGACAGGACCGACATACTCGATGAACTAGCGGCAGTGCGATGAGACAAGTCAATGGAGCAGTCTAGACAAACAGCTGCAGATCGAGTTGAGGGTTGAAGTCGTTGGACTAGTGGCACCAAAAATTAATGGCTTATATGGGAAAATTTTTGTGTGCATGCACTGAGGTTCTTGACCATCAAGACTCCCAAGATGGGTAGTGATGCATCCAAAGGGCTACTGGACGACACGGTAGAGATAAGGGCAAATTGTCGTGCCAGCAGTCAGGAAAGCTCGACATTGCTTCATGCGCATGAGATCGAGGTGGGGTTAGGATGAGGTCTTTGTCCTCACATAGACATGGAGTTTCTTTTCAGGTTTGAGGTTTGGATGTCATAAATATCCACTCATTCCCAAGGTAGAAGTGAATGAGCTTCTATCTAGGTGGCAAGTAAAGTCACTCAAATGCTACAAGTGGGTGCAATGGACGAGTGGCCCTACGAATGTGTGATCCCTTCATGATGAAGAGCATGTGTTGATTGCTAAACACATCGAATGTGGATAATGTGAAAAAGTTTTTTAAAACCGAGTATATGAGGTAGAAATAACTTTGAAAAGAAATTAAGGAGTCTGGCACACTCCAAATTATTTTGTTGAATTTTTTTTAAAACACCCATTCACTAAGTTGTAGAAACTCACCCACCCTTTTTATCCCTTTTCAGGAATAGAGAAATGACTAGGGGCAATACCTGGATTTACCCTCTATCAGGTATGCTTAAATTTTCTCTTAAGCTTGTATTATTATTGATATATGTTATTATAAGGAACAAGGTTGAGATTTCGCGTGGCTCCTCTTGAATTAAAGAAGGGCGAAACCCCTCTTGAACCAAGGGAGCGACGGGTTACTCATAGAGATCCAACCAAACCAGGTTGGGGCATGATAATCCACCTGTCCTGATCGAAAGCTTGAACCGCCACACCCCCGATAGTAAGCTTTCGAAGCTTTCTCTCTCTAAGTCCAATTTTTTGGCGAAGCTCCGTTTAAGCGCACTCCTACATCAATTTATGCGATTCAAAGCTCAATTGTATCATATGGATGTGTAGGAACTAAATTTTACCTCCAATTTCAACTATTAACCTCAATTGATTAGTCAATTTGATAAAATCAAATTTTGCTAGTTTAAAAGGGGGAAATTGGAGGAACATTATCGGGAAATTGAGGATTTTCAAAAGTTGAGGAACAAAAGTACAATTTCCCTAAATTGAGGGCCAATTGGCCATGAAAAAGAGGTTGGAGAACCAATTGGTCAATTTTTTGAATTATTTGGGGTCAATTTGCCATTTTTGTAAACTAGGGGCAAAATGGTAATTTTTGAAATGTTGGGGACCAAATAGGAAATTCAGGAAACTTGAACCCCTTTTTGTGATTTTGAATATATTGAGGTCACAAAGTGAATTTTAGAAGTTTCGAAACTCAATTTGGAGAAAAATTAGCATCTAGGGCTTGAAGTTAAAGAAAAAGATCTTTTGGGACCTAAATGCAAATAATTAAAATTTTTGGTATTTTGTTCATTCGTGATGAATAAAGGCTATTAGGTCAAATGTTAATGAACAAGGATGTTCAAATCGTGTAGGAACATGAGAAACCGAGAACACCAGTAAGGATAAGCTCACGTGAGGCAAAGAGCCGATTAAGAGAAAAATACACTACGAATATCGGGTGAGTGTGAGTTTTTTAAATCATACCTTGTTGGGATAATGAGTACCTCAGAAATGAAAAACTACTACTATGTGAAATTTTTAACATCACATCTAGTTGGAGTGATGTGAGAACTACACGAAAAAAACTAATTACAGGTTGTAAGTAAATCATACCCGGTTGGTATGATAAACTTCCTAGAAGGAAGTAGAAAACCCGCTTACCGGTTATAAGCGGAGATGTCATCACACCTAGTTGGTGTGATGGTCAAGTGGAAAAGTTATTTTGTCACAAGTACTCTCCCCTAACTGTGTGCCAATGCTTAAAAATTTTGGGTGACCTTCTTGACGAGAGCTCGAATAGCTCAAATAGGCCAGAAGCCTCGGTTTTTGAACTTAGGGGCTAAAATGTCCGGTTTTGAAAATCTCGTATAGTGCGCCCAAGGCCAGTTGGCACAAGTAGGACCTTGTAAGAAAACATGATGATAAGCCATGAAATCTTTTAATTAATGAATGATGTGATTTAGCCATGGTACCAAGATAGGATTGACATAATGGATGGGCTAGCGGCAATGCGATAAGGCCTGATCGACGGATCGGTCTAGACAAACAGCTGCAGGTCAAGTTGAGGGTTGGGGCCATTGGACTAGTGGCACCACGGGTTAATGGCTTATGGAAAACTTTGTTTGTGCATGCACTAAGGTTCAGGACCATCGAGATGCCCAAGAGTGGTAGTGGTGCGTCCTAAGGGCTACTAGATGACGTGGTGGAGATAATGGCAGATTGTTGTGCTAGTAGTCAGGGAAGCTCAACGTAGCTGCATGCGCAGGAGATCGAGGTGGGGTCGAGATGAGGTCTTTGTCCTCATACAGACACATATTTGTTTTTTGTGTTTGAAGGTTAGATGTCACGAACATCCACTCATTCTCAGGGTAAAAGTAGACGGGCTTCTATCTAGGTTGTTAGTGAAGTCGCTCCGATGCCACAAGTGGGTCCAGTGGACGGGCTGCCCTATGAATGTGTGGTCCCTTCATGATGAAGGGAGTGTGTTGATTGTTAAACACACTGACTGTGGATAATGATGAATTATGGTTTTGAAAACTGATAATTTGAGGAAAAAATAATTTTAAAGGAAATAAGGAGACTGACACACTCCAATTCAAAACTATTTTATTGAATCTCTTTTTCAAACACCCATTCACTAAGTTGTAAAAACTCACCAACCATTTTTATCCCTTTTTAGGAATAAGGAAATGACTAGGGATAACACTAGAATTTGAGGGTCGAGGTGTGACACGTCCAAAGAGATCCGACCTTCCGTGCTTAAAACACATTTTTAACATGAAAACCGTGTAATGCATTCAATATGTTAATTGATAGGGAGATACCATGTGTTGCACAAGCTCATAGTAATGTTGTGCGAGTGGCACCGTTACGAGGAATGGCCATGAGTGACATGTCATAATTGTGAAGTATATGATTTATACCGCTATTTGGGGAAGAGGGTGAAAGAAGGGAACCTAGGCTATTGTGCCGTCATCTGAGGGAAAAATGGAGAGGTAACCCGAGGAGATATTCTGTGTGATTTCCTTATTTTCCCAAGACACCTAGAACTTGTACGGGTACCGTCTTAGTACCCCACTAAAACATGTTGATGGCGGGATGAGTTATAAGTGTATGGTCCTAGGCCGTCAAGATGCGAGAATGATGCTATGACCTGATACTTATAACACTAGCTGTGAATGAGGAGAAGGTTTGCAACCCCTTCACTCTAGTCCCTATCTAGTACCATCCAATGAGTCGGTGCATTCTGGGGTGCTTTACATTTTATACGTTGGGCCCGAGTAGCCCACTTATGTGTGAGTATGAGAGCCCATGGTGTACGAGAGAGCGACATGAGTTTTGAGAGGATCTCAAAGTGCTAAGGCAATGTGCTAGGAAGGTAGCACAAGTGAAGTGCCAGGTTGTCATGCCCTGACCCAGTTTGGTCGGATCCCCGTGAGCAACCTGCCACTCTCCCAGTTTATTAAGGGTGTTCCCCGTCTTTAAACTGTAAGGAGTAAGGCTTCCTCTAAACATACCTTTCCTAGAATAACATTAATCAAAACTACATAAAATTTAAACTTACATATCTATCTTGCAAGTTTAGGTAGCTGAAGGTCTTTCCCTCAGTTACCTAAAAAGGGGTAAATGGAGGGGGTGATTTCGAGAACTCAGTGAATGGGTGTTTGAAAAAGGAGTTTCTATAAAATAATTTGAATTGAAGTGTGTTAGACTCCTTATTTTCTTTAAAACCATTCTTTCCTTGAATTCACAGTTATTCAAAACCAATTTCCTCACAATTGGTATGTTTAACAATCAACACACACCCTTCATCATGAAGGTATCAAACATTCACAGGACAGCCTGTCCACTGTACCCACTTGTGGCGTCGGTGCGACTTTACCGACCACCTAAATAGAAGCCCATCCACTTCTACCCTAGGAATGAGTGGATGTTCATGACATCCGACCCTCAAACCCGAAAAGAAACTTCATGTGCATATGAGGATAGAGACCTCATCCCGACCCATCCCGGTCTCATGCGCTTGAAGCTGCGTCTTGCTTCCGTGACTGCTGGTAGGACAATCTGCCCTTATCTCTTAGGCATCTGACTTATCTCTATCTGCCCTTAGCATCACTACCCCTCTTGGGCATCTTGATGGTCCCGAACCTCAGTGCATGCACAAGCAAAGTTTTCCATATGAGCCATTAATCTTTGGTGCCGCTAGTCCAACGCCCCGACCCTCAACACGACCTACAGTTATTTTTCTAGACCGATCCGTCGATTGAGTCTTGTCACATAGCCTCTAGTCCATCGAGTATGTCGGTCATGTCTTGGTACCATGGCCAAATCACATCATTCATTAAAATTTTTGTGGCTTAAGATCATGTTTGTTTACAATCTCTTGCTCGTGCCAACTGGCCTTGGATCCACTATATGAGATTTTCAAAATTGAGCATTCTAGCCCCCAAGTTCCGAATTTGAGGACTCTGGCCTAAATGAGCTATTCAAGCTCCCATCTTGAAGGTCTCCCAAAATCTTTATGCAGTAACACACAGTCACGGGAGAACACTTCTGACAAAAATATGTTTTCACTTGTCCATCATGCCAACCAGGTGTAATAACATCTCCGCTTACAACCGGTAAATGGGTTTTCCACTTCCTTCGAGGAAGTTCATCACCCCATCCATGTGTGACGTTAAAATTCCACTTAGTAGTGGTTTTTCATTCCAAGGTACTAATCATCCCAACCGAGTATGATGTGAAAAATCTCACTCACCTGATAAGTGTAGTGTATTTTTCCCTAAAGTGGCTTTCTTTCTCCATGCGAGCTTTTCTTTGCTGGCGCTCCCAGTACTTCGTGTTCCTACATGATATGAATATCCCTGTTCATTAACATCTGACCTAACAGCCTTCATTCCTCATGAATGAACAAAATGCCCTAACTTTTATTTATTTGCCTTTAGGTCCCTATAGGTCTTTTTCTTTAACTTTAGGTCCCTAATGCTAATTTTCCCAAAATTGAGTCTCAAAACTTTTAAAATTCACTTTGTGTCCACAATTTATTCAAAATCACTTAAGGGGTTCAAGTTTTCCAAATTTCCAATTTGGTCCCCAACTTTTCTAAAATTACCATTTTGCTCCTACTTTAAAAAAATTATTACTTGACCCCAATAAATTCCAAAAATTGACCAATTGGTCCTCCAACATCTTTTTCAAGGCCAATTGGCCCTCAATTTGGGGAAATTGCCCTTTGGTCCCTCAATTTTATGAAATTCCCAAATTTCCCCAAAATTTACCCCAATTTGCTCCTTTCAAACTAGGTGAATTTGATTTCATCAAATTGACCATTCAATTGAGTCTAATTGTTGAAATGGAAGATAAAATTGAGTTCCTACACTTTCACACAATTCAATGTAACTTTGAATCGTGTCATTTGGATCCAAATTGAGCTCAAACGGAGCTTTGTCAGAAAATTGGACTTGGAGAGAGGAAGCTTGAAAAGCTTACCATCGGGGGTGCGGTGGTCTGAGCTTTCAATCTAGGCAGATAGCTCTCATCCTGAGGTTCCTCCTAGATTAGGAATCTCATCAATTCATGCCGAATTGAGTGAGAATTCGGTTAATGAAATTTCACTGGTTCTCTCTCTAACACTAATTGGAAATTATAGAGGGGAGCCAAATTGACTTACGTTTCCACTCTAATTCAGTCATATGAAGGCCACGGAAGTGTTGGGAGAGCTTGGTTTGGCCTGAGAAGGGCTCAAATTGGCCGTTTGTAGCTCAACCAAAATAGGGCAGCTCTGATCCGCTGGAGCTACTTCACTATTCGATCACACCAACGTTTCTCCAACGATCTTTGGAGCAAATGGAGACTATCATTGGGTAGTTGCCTTCTCCCCGAATCTACGGAACTTGACCTTGCCTTCTTTGGCTAAAAAAAAACCCCAATGTCAGTGCTCTAGTTTGAGCTTCATCGAAAAATGGAGCAGTAGGGAGAGAAAGAAGTTTTCAGGTGTGATGAGGATAAATGAGGAGGGGCTCTTTATATAGGAAGCTCGGGGACTTCTTGGCCGTCTGATTGGCAGTCTTCATTACCTGAAACTTCCTGAATGGAGACTTTTCATCTTCACCGATGCTGCTTGATTTTCCAGTGAGTGAACAGTGCTGTCATATGAAGGAAGAAGACATCATTGTTTCGAACCGGATTCAATGTTTAAACCGGCTAGTTCAAACCCGATTTGACCGAGTTTTTCAAAATTAAAAATGTGCAAATTCTTCTAAATTCATTCTATATTGGCTTAAATTCTCAAATTTAAAATTTTTAAGCCACCTAGAAAATTAAATTTAGAAACCGATTAAATAGTGGTTAAAACTGGTTCAGATCTGTTTCGTCTGAACTGGTCTGGTTTTCACTTCCAATTCTTCCCAAAGTCCATTTCCATGGCTTTTATTACTTTTTAGGTCACTCAAGATTTGTAAATTTCCCATTTTGCCCTTTCTCTAACGGTTTATTCTCTCACCTAGGTTGACCGATTCTTTCCCCGATTTTCTTGTCTTTAAGGGATGGGGTTTATAGCTCTCCCCTCCTTTTAGGAGTTCCCCAAAACTTAATTAGCATCCTTTGCATTAGGAATAATTTCCTTTGGTGTCTACTTGGGGTTTGCTTGACATGCTAACTCTTCGGTTGTTCTTTATATTAGCCATTTTTATACCATTCACTTAAGGAATTTCTTTTCCTTTCCATTGTTTACTCACTCCATGGAGTTTATCATAATTAGGCATGTCTTACTCACTACTCCAAGGTACATCCTTAAGTTCACTTTCTCCTCTACTTATGGCAAGATTCTTCCTCTTGAGGGTTCTTGCTCAAAATTTCATGATTGGGAGTTCCAAGCTGCCCAATCGTTTCCTTATCTAGTTATTCTCTTGGTCATTGAAACCCTTATCTCTATGTCCTCTTGAGTGCTGCATACTTGCTTTCATGGGTTTCGGTGTTATCACATTTTTGTCTTATTTTGACCCTTCCCTCATCTGTTGTTAATTACAACTTTGTTTCAAATTTTATATTTGACCTTATCATGTTCACTATCTGACTCTTTCTTACTCGAGTCATATTTTCCTCGAGACTGTTGAGCTTACATGCCCCTTACAGTCATGACATTTTCTAGAACTTGTCTCTATCCATTAGATTTCTAGAATACTTCCTTAAGGGTCATTCTAATCTTTCCAACCTTTCAGGGATCATATAACTTCATCCCTCTTCTCGTTTGGTAGTATTCCTCGACTACCTCTACTGTTATCCCCTCATCCATCTTGCTTTTGACATCTTGTCTCACATAACCGTATCGATTTTTCTTACCTACTCATCATTTTCCAACTTCTTTATTGGGTCTTTCCAATTCCAATCCTTGGGTTTCCTGATGACTTACCGACATGCGAGAATTCTTCCCTTCTTATGTCCTTCCTCTTCTTTAGCGGCGTCCTTTATTCAAGGACTTTCTTTTTCCTTAATCTACTCTTACTCGCTCGTGACCATTTCATGATTCATTATTTTGAGTTGATCCCTTTCGGTTAATGTGTTGATTGTTTTGTTTGGGGAGTTTCCTTCTTATGGTTTCATTCTCTACTATGTCTCTCAAAGTAGAGATTTTAACCTTAAGAGCTACATGCTCAACCTTCTTACCATGCCTTGAAGATTTCTTCCTTAATTTCCTTATACCTCCTTCTATGTTGTAGCATTTGCCCAGTTTGAATCCTTACTCGTCTTAAAATTCCATTTTGTCACTTATTTCTTATCTGAGTAATTTTCGATTATTTGTCTTATTTCGTGTACTTCACCCTCTGCCCAGCCGCCTACTCTTTAAGCTCCATTATGCGTGTGTGGACTACGACCTATCTTACTATTTGTGGTTGTTCCCCCTTAACCACTTCTTATTTGGAGGGCTTACTTTCCCAACATTTCTCGGACGTTCTTTCCTTTATTTCCTTATTATGGGTAGTCCACTCATTCTTACTTTTCATAACATCTTTTGATGCTAACTTCCTACTTACCCGTTCCTTGGGTTTAACTTGTTCCTTTGGTCCTCCTAGTATGTTTCCTTGGTTCTTTCACCTTAGCATGCACTTCATTTGCAAGTTCATGTCCTTATCCCTCTTCACTTGGTTCCATTACCTCTCAGTTGGGATACATATGCCTTTCTAGGGTTTTCTTCCTTGGTAGGACTCTTCCCTTTTCCTCATGGAATTCCTTTTTCCATTTGCCCTAGGGAATATCTACCCTTAAATGACATCATTTGATGTTGTCATTTCCTGTTTACCCTTGCTCTTGAAATCTTGTGGGCACATCTTTTGTACCCTATCATCATCCCCACTTGTACCCTAGTACACTTTGTTCTATTTGTGGTTTTATTGAGGTCCTACCTTAAGTCCTTTTTCTTTCCTGCCACTATGCTAGGATCTTGAAGAGCTTTCTCCTGGATGTGGTTGAAATTCTGAGCAAGAGTCATGTTTCTTGGGATGGCATCCTTTCGGATTTCCTATAGTTGTGGGGACATTATTCTTGGAAAGTATTGTTCTAAATCCTTATGGTGTGGGACTGTACTTCACTTCATGTCCCATTTCCCTTATACCTTGTAATAGGTCATTTCCTTGCTCAGTTGTTACTCCAAGAGTTCTCCTAAACCCTTAATTACCTTGACAATTTTCTTGTCATGCCTTCTTTGCCCAATAATTCCCTTGATTCATTCCTTTATTTGGGACGGGAATCTCCTTGGTCTCCGTGGTGTCTAGGGAAATGTGAGTTTGTTTGGTTATTTTCTTTGGGTAATCTTCCTACAGCTGAGGCATAAGGTCACATCATTTTGAGAAATATGGTTTTAGGAACTTGGAGTTTTTTATTAGTGGAGAAGTAGTACAATATGTTGGGGTCTTAGCCCCATTACAAAAAGTGTTTATGAAATCGATGGGGAGCTACGTGGTTCTTGACAAGCATCCTCCTCGGTAAGGTTATAAGCCCTTGATGGCGTTCTTGGCCTTAGGCTTGGCTCCCTTCGTACTCAGGATTGTGACCTCAACAGGTCCTAGCACCATCCTCCTGGATGCTTCCCACTAACGTCTCTTAGTTCTTTGGGATTTCTCGGGTATTTTTGGGTGATCTTGCTACAGGGACGGAATGTTGGTAACGCTAGTCATAGTTTTCTTGGTTCCTCTCTTGGGAGCCATCTGAAAATTTAAAATTTTTCTCTTAGTTACTATGTTATATAGTCTTGATAATGTATTTGAGAAAACATACTCTAATATCACTCAAGTTGTAGAGCCTTGAGTCAGTTTGGTCAGATCCCTGTGAGCAACCTACCACTCTCCCGATTTATTAAGGGTTTCCCCTTCTTTAAACCGTGAGGAGTAAGACGTCCTTTAGACCTTTACCTTTCCTAGAATAACATTCATCAAAACTGCATAAAATTTAAACTTACATACTTGTCTTGTAGGTTTATCTAGCTAAAGGTCTTTAAGTAGGTTTTTTCCTCAGTTATCTGAAATGGGGTAAAGGGAGGGGGTGAGTTTGACAACTCAGTGAATGGGTATTTGAAACAGGAGTTTCTATAAAATAGTTTGAATTGGAGTGTGCCAGATTCTTGATTTTCTTTAAAACCATTCTTTGCTTTAATTCTTGGTTATTCAAAACCAATTTCCTCACAATCGGTGTGTTTAAAAATCAACACACACCCTTCATCATGATGGGATCAGACATTCACAGGGCAACTCGTCCACTGCACCCACTTGTGGCATCAGAGCGACTTTACTGGCCACTTAGATAGAAGCTCATCCATTCTAACCTAGGAATGAGTGGATGTTCACGAAATCCAACCCTCAAACCTGAAAAGAAACTCCATGTCTGTATGAGTACAAAGACCTCATCCCGACCCCACCCCGATCTCATGACTGTTGAGCTTCCCTAACTGTTGGCATGACAATCTACACTTATCTCTACCATGTTGTCCAGTAGCCCTTAGGATGCATCACTACCCCTCTTGGGCATCTTGATGGTCTTGAACCTCAGTGCATGCACAAACAAAGTTTTCCATATAAGCCATTAAATTATGGTGCCACTAGTCAAACGACTCTGACCCTCAACTCGACCTGCAACTGTTTGTCTAGACTAGTCCGTCGACCGAGTCTTGTCGCACTGCTATCAGTCCATAGAGTATGTTAGTCCTGTCTTGGTACCATGGCCAAATCACATCATTCATTAAAATTTTTCATGGCTTAAGATCATGTTTGTTTACGAGCTCCTGCTCGTGCCAATTTGCCTTGGGCCCACTATACGAAATTTTCAATATCGGGTATTTTAGCCCCCAAGTTTCCAAAATCGAGGCCTCCGGTCTATCTAAGCTATTCGAGCTCTCATCAAGAAGGTATCCCAAAATTTTAAACAGTGGCACATAGTCAGGGGAAAACACTTTTGACAAAAATATATTTTCACTCGTCGATCACGCCAACCGGGTGTGATGACATCTCCGCTTATAACCGGTAAACGGATTTTCCACTTCCTTCCAAGATGTTTATCATACCAACCGGGTGTGATCTACCTACAACCGGTAAGTAGTTTTTTCGCATTGTTTCTATATCACCCTATCCAAGTGTGATGTTAAAATTCCACTGAGTAGTGGTTTTTCATTCCGAGGTACTCATCATCCCAACCAGGTATGATGTGAAAAATCCCATTCACCTGATAAGTGCATTGTATTTTCCCCTAAAGGGGCTTTCTGCCTCTACGCGAGCTTATCCTTGCTGGCATTCTTGGTCCTTTATGTTCCTACACGATATGAACATCCTTGTTCATTAACATTTGGCCTAATAGCCTTCATACCTCACGAATGAACAAAATGCCCAAACTTTTAATTATTTGCCTTTAGGCCCCTAAAGTTCTTTTTCCTTAAATTTAGGTCCCTAACGCTAATTTTTCCCAAATTGAGTCCCAAAACTTTTAAAATTCACTTTGGGTCCTCAATTTATTCAAAATCACTTAAGGGGTTTAAGTTTCCCAAAATTCCAATTTGGTCCCCAACTTTTCAAAAATTACCATTTTGCCCTTACTTTAGAAATATGGTAATTTGACCCAAATAAATTCCAAACATTGACCAATTGTCCTCCAATATCTTTTTCATGGCCAATTGGCCCTCAATTTTGGAAAATTGCACTTTGGTATCTCAATTTTACGAAATTCCCAAATTTCCCGAAAAGTTTCCCACAATTTCACCCTTTCAAACTGGCCAAATTTGATTTCATCAAATTGACTATTCAATTGAGTTTAATTGTTCAAATTGAAGGTAAAATTGAGTTCCTACACTTCCACATGATTCAATTGAACTTTGAATTGTGTCATTTGTATCTGAATTGAGCTCAAACAAAGCTTCGTCAGAAAATTGGACTTAGAGAAAGAAAGCTTCAAAAGCTTACTGTCGGGGGTGCAGCGGTCCGAGCTTTCGATCTAGGCAGATAGATTTCATCATGAGGTTCCTCCTATGATCAAGAATCACAAAAATTCATGCCGAATCAAGGGAGAATTTGGTCAATGAAGTTTCATCGATTCTCTCTCTAACACTGATCAGAAATTATAGAGGAAAGCCAAATTGGTTTACCTTTCCACTCTAATTCAGTCATACGAGGGCTATGGAAGTGTTGGGAGAGCTTGGTTTGGCATAAGAAGGGCTCAAATTGGCCCTTTTTAGCTCTGCCAAAATAGGGCAGCTTCGGTTCGTTGGAGCTGCTTCATTGTTTGATCATGCCAGCACTTCTCCGATGATCCACGAAGCAAATGGAGACTACTATTGGGTAGCTGAATTCTCCTATAATTTAAGGAACCCGACCTCAGCTTCTTTGGCTTAGAAAACCCCAATGTTGGAGCTCTAGTTCGAGCTTCACTAGAAAATGGAGCAGTAGGATGAGAGAGAAGTTTTCAGGTGTGAGGAGGATGAATGAGGAGGGGCTCTTTATATAGGAAGCTCGGAGACTCTTTGACAGTCCAATTGGAGCCTTTATTGCAGTCATTCATTGCCTGAAACTCCTTGAATGCAGACTTTCATCTTTGTCGGTGCTACTTGATTTTTTGAGAGTGAACAATGTGCTGTCATCTGAAGGAAGAAGACAACACAGTTCCGAATCGGACCGGACCGATCTGAACCGAATTTAATGCTTAAACTGACAAGTTCAGGCCTGATTCAACCGAGTTTTTCAAAATTAAAATTTTTTAAATTCATCTAAATTCATTCTCTATCCAATGGTGGCTTAAATTCTCAAATTTAAATTTTCTATGTCACCTAGAAAAATGAATTTATAAATAATTTCAATAGTGTTTCAACCGGTGTAGGTCCGATTCACTTGAACCGGTCTGGTTTTTATTTCAAATTCATCCCAAAGTTCTTTTCCATGACTTTTACGACTCTTTAGGTCACTCGGAATTTGTAAATTTCCCATTTTGCCCTTTCTCTAACGGTTGGGGTTCGTGAACCAGTTCGGTTTTCTCACTCGGTTTGATCGGTTCTTTCCACAGTTTCCTTATCTTTAAGGAACAGGGTTTACACAGGTGATTGGGGTAGGAGCTGTAGCACCTCCCACACTCCAACTTCCAATCTAGGATGAGCCGACTAATTATCCATTCTAGGCGGATATGTGTTTATGTGGTTAGGACCATGAGTGCCCCTTTATTTATTTTGCTTACCTAAGTTGCTGGGCTGAGGCATGAGTCGAGATAACCAAGGAGTGCCGCCCGAGCGGAGGCCATATGACTATGCGAGACCATGTCCCTTATTTGAGTTGTGTGAATTAAGTACGAGAATACCTGATAAAGATGAGATCATACTCAGCCGTAAGATAGAGGCAAGCCAAATGATCTAAGACAATGTCTCAAAATGGGAGGAAGTAAACAATAGGTCTCGTATGAGAAATATGAGAAATTAGAGTATACCAGGAATGCTAGATGGTTTATGGGAAAGGTCTAGGTCGTAAGCCATGTAGTGGTATGATGTCATAATCCAACTCACTTAGTTGTGAGCTCATCCCCTCCCCCTAATCATGTTGCAGGTAAATCTAAGTGCTCGAGGAAGGAACAAGAAGCTTACATTCGAGATACCTGTGACTCAGGTAACTCCATGACTTGCACAAGAAGTACTACTTATCATTTTGCTATCATCCTCAAGGTTTGTAATGTGAACAAATGTTTGGGCTCATTGAATATTTATATAAAAAGTTGAAATTTTCGTTGCTTTTCAAAAGAATTAAGGGTCTAAGATTGGGTTCTACGAGTTTTACTTTGGCGAATGATCCCATTTTTGTAACATCGATAGAACCGATGGGGGGGGGGGGGGGGGGGGTGAGGGAGGGGGGAGGGGGGAGGGGGGGGTCTCACCTGTAACATTATGTTTTAGTAATCCAAAATTTAAGTAGGAAAATTTTTTGGAATTTTAATTTAAGTTTAAAACCCAATTGATATAATTAGAAAAAAACTAATTTAAAATAAAATGATAAGGGCTAATTTCATGGAAATAAATAACTCAATGGAATCGAGTTAAGTTTGTTGTAATTAAGTAAAAAAATAAATATTTCTATATATATTTTTATATATTTAATGATTATATATATAAATATATATTGTGAATAAGAGAATTTTACATATAAAGGTATATATATATATATATATCTATCTGTATATAATTAATTTCCAAACATGTATAGAGAAGAAAGTGATTTAAGAGTGGAGATTGTATTAATATCATATAAATAAATAAATTAATGTATTAACATATTCAAGTAAATACACAATTGTCTTTGAGATAATTACAAGTGCTCGTAAAGGGGTGCATGACCCATGACCTTAAAAAATATGTATATTTAACAAGAATAGTAAGTAAAGGCGAAATAAACAAAAATGTTGGACTTTAGTAAAACTGATAAAGACCTTGGAAAACTTTAGACTTAATTGTCCTAGAATCCGAAATGTGTCCTTCCTTCTAGCAAACACCCTTGAAAATTCATCCATGATGATCTCCATAAGGAATAGTACTTGCCTATTTGTGGTTACTTGTGTCAAGGATTGAAGCAAATGGCTTGAATCCCTCATCCACTAGGGCCTACAATTCAGGCAAACAAAAATTATACAAGACAACTAAGTCCCTTGAAAGGTTTAATGAAAAGTAATGTATGATAACAATTTTACTTAAAGTCTAATATGCATATGTAAGTGAGAAACTACCCAAGTAATGAAATTCAGATATTATATAAGCTAGGATTTGTGGTATAAACTTTATAGAGTTCTAAAGTACTAATGTTGGATTAACAATAAATAGAGCCCGTAAAAGAAAAGTAAGATATATGTTGTTTGTGAACCTAGGATGAAAAGGGTGAAGAAATAGTCTATCAATTATTGTGGCTTGCATAGAAGATAAACTAAGCACTAAGAAACTGAACCACTTGAGGGAAATACATACTTTATCTAGGAAAAATTAGCAGTGCAATTAAAAGGACAGAGTTGTAGAACATAAGGAAATATAACCAAATGGTGAAGATTCAAATCTTGATATTCACAATACTGTTAGTTAGAAATTTTAGAAATTTTCAATCAACTTGACATCTTCTCAATATGTAGATAGTGCATGAAAGTTGTGTAAGGCGGCTATATACGGAGTAGATTTTCATGAAATTGAGGGTCGAATTGTAATTTAAAGAAATAGAGGGGGATTTTCATGAAATTAACTCCCAATTGAGGTCTAATTGGGCAAATTGGATGAAAGGGAAGGGTCAATTGGAATTTTTTGAAAATTCAAGGACTAGTTGACAATTTTTGGGAATTTAGGGACCAAATGACAATTTTTGGAATTATTAAGGGCCAATTGGTGGTTTTAGAAAAAAATTAAGAACCTAAGAAGGATAATTGGAAATCCTAGGGGCTTAATTGAAATTAAGGGGTAAATATGGACCTAAATGTAAAATTTTAAACCTTAGGGACCTAAATGAAATTAAGGCATAATGTGTGGGCCTATGCACAAATATTTGAAAGTTTGCGACCTCCTATGCCAATCCTCATGGTAGGGATACTCATACCGTGTAGGAATAGATCGCCCAAGTACCAATGCAAGGAAGCTTACCACAAAGCGAGGTCTCACCAGGACAACCCCGACACGATTACCGGGTGAGTGAGAACTCTACAACGTCGGCCCCGATTGGGACGATGGCTTTGCTTCAAAATGATTTTCCCAAAATTAGCCTCCCCTGACCGTGTGACTCTGCTTAAAACATTTGGGAGCTAATTTTGGGGTTTAGGCTCGGTGATACAAGTGGGCCCAAGGCCAATGGAAACGGGTATGGACCTATCCAGAATAAGAATGTTATCAACTACTAAAAGTCGTAATAACGGGTAATTTTGTGTGATACTCGCCAGGCCAAGGTTGGGATGTTGGGCTGAATAGCTGCTAAGCTAAAGCTAGGTCATTGAACCTATTGGGCTAGTGCACGTGGGCCGAAGCCAAGCCAATAGACCCTTGTGCTGGAGGGCCAAAGATGATTGCTATGAATGAAAAGACTCTTGATTGTGCATGCAAATGTGATGCAGGGCCATCAGGATACCTGGTGTGAGGTAGTGGCGGTTTCAAGGGCTGTTGGATGACCCATGGAGCATAAGGGTGATTTGTCATCCAGTATGTCGAGAAGCTCAAGGAGCTTCATGTGCACTAAGACCGAGGTAGCAAGGGGAAAGAGGTCTCATCCGAAGGTGATTGAGGTTTAAGGGTTGGATGAGCAAGGTCCACTCAAATATGGGGTAGAGGTTGTTAACCTCTATCAAGGTGAATGATAAAGGTGCTTTAGTCCACCAGTGGAACAATTGTTGACCATTTTGCAAATGTGTGATCCCTTTCTATGATAGGAAGGACGTGTGATTGTGTGCAAACCCGAGAACGGGTTGAACGTGAAATGCTATGATAGGAAGGACATGTGATTTCTCACACTCACTAGGTCGTAGAACTCACCCCTCCCCTAAACATTTTTTTAGGAAAGGAGAAACTTGCCCAAAAATCTCCCTTCATCAAGGTTCGAACCAAGTGCGAATGGGTCCTTCCAATTTTGTTTAATGTTATCTAGGGAAATAGGATAGGAAATACACCTGACTCTTCTCGGTCAAGGGGAGGAACCCCTCCTCGAGGTCCAGGAGAGTGGCAAGTTGATCACAACATCACGACCAAACCGGGTCGATGCATGACAACTTAAGTGGTATCAGAGCCTATGTTTTCCCGAATGCATTATCAAAACTTTATAACCTAAAAACTAATAAAAAATCTTAAACCAGCTATGGCACCAAAAAGAGGAGCTAAGAGAATGAGGGCGGCGATCGCGGATTCCATTGGCAACCCCCTCCAAGAGGAAGAATCCCTGGGGGCATAGTCGACCCTAAGGTCTCAGCTCCAAACACTAACTGATGTACAAAGAATTTACTAGGGTGTTCGAGGAGCCCCACCTCAACAACAAACCCCACCTAGACTCTAAGTCCCAAACTCGACACGAAGAGGTCAATCCTAGTCCACTTCTGCCCCTACCCCACCCCTCTTCGATATCCCTAAATACCTGAAGACACTTCGACAATTGGGGTGAAAGCCCTTCCATGGAGAGAAGGATGTTGGGTCGCCATGGATTGGCTCGCAAGCCTCAAGTAATTCATGGGAATCATAAGGACATCCTTGGAAGAGATGGTGACGTTGGCTGAGTTATTTCTAGAGTGCAGTGCCAAGAGATGGTGGGATAACGTGAGTAGCCTCTCTCCTGTCACCCCCACCTGGGAGGAGTTCGAAGAGAGGTACTTGGAGGAGTACCTGACTCCACACTTGATCAATGAGAAGAAGATGGAATTCTTTCGGCTATGACAAGGAGCAAGTATAGTCTTAGAATATGAGACCAAATTCAATTAGTTGAGTCCCTTCGCCCTTGACTTGGCAGGTCCGACAGACATCTGCCAAAAGTTCATCGATTGTCTCAATATGGACGTAAGAGACCATATGGGGGTAGTAGGATGCCCCACCAATTTAGCTGCCATCGTCAGCATGGCCCACGAGTGTGGGCGACTAGTCCAAATAAGATGCCACTAGATAGAACATAACAGACGAAGGGAAGAAAGGGGTGAAGGTAGCATAGGAGGCCAGAGGGAACAAGGTAGGCCATGGTGGGGGAACATGCCAATGTTCCCGAGAAGGGAGGAGGGTTACCAAACCAAAAGGGAGGTGAACGCACCCTCCAGAGGAAGGACCCCTATTACCCAAGTGCTAGAGGAATCATGAAAGGGCATGCCTAATGTGCTTCGGATGTGAGCAACTCGGGCACTACATAAGGAATTGCTTGATGCTATAGGGCAATGCCCCACGAAATGCTCACCAACCACCACCCAAAATTAAGAGGGTACCCAATGGGGGAAGGGAGGTGCCCACCCGAGTCCCGGCTCGAGTCTACAACCTCACCCAAGAAGGAGCTCGAAAGGACCCCAACGTAGTGGTTGGTACGTCCCAACCACCCCTTTAAACTGAGTCTATATTCTCGAGTAATGTAGTCATTTTTATCGATTTAATAAAATGCATTCCCTCAAAAGTTCTGTTAAATCTCACTCAGGTTACGTGCAAATATTCGGGAAGGAGATATATGCTCTCTTTGATTTAGAGGCAGAGCAATCCTTCATTAAGGAAACCTTGGTTCCAAACCTTCCCACGAAACTCTCTCCCCTCACACCACCCCTCTACATCCTTACGCTACTAGGAGAGGCACTAGCATGACACGAGCTTCTTAAAGCATGTAGAATCCTAATAGGAGGAATAACCCTAGAAGCAGACTTAATTCCCCTCCCGCTAAGGGAAGTAGAAGTTATCTTGGGGATGGACTAGCTATGCACACACCAGGCCAAGGTAGACTGGGGAATAAGAGGATAACGTTCCATGCTCTCGAGAAGAAGGAGGCAGTATTTTGAAGGAGACAAGGGAGGAGATGCAATACACCTGGTGTCCTACATGGAGACGCATGACTTACTACAAAGATGATATAAGGTGTTTTTTGCACAAATCACTTGCAAGGATTCACTGGAGAAAGGACTGGAAGAAATTCTGATAGTCAACTGTTACCCCGATGTGTTTCTAGAAGAACTACCTAACCTACCCTAGACCACCAACTAGAGTTCATAATTGAGGTAGTACCAGGAACCCACCCCATATCACAAGCACCCTACCATATGGCGTCTGCCGAACTTAAGGAGCTGAAGGACCAATTCAACAAACTAGTAGAGAAGGGCTTCATACACCTAAGCCAATCCCCATGGGGTGCACTGATTCTATTCGTCTAGAAGAAGGACGGAAGCATGAGGCTCTCCATCGACTATTGGAAGCTAAACTAGGTAACCATTAAGAATAACTACCCTCTCCCCATAATAGATTATTTATTTGACCAATTACGAAGAGCAGCCTACTTCTCCAAGATCGACCTGCGATCTGGTTACCACCAGTTGAAGATTCGGGAGGATGACATACATAATACCACGTTCTGATCATGATATGGGCATTACGAGTTTAGAGTAATGCCCTTCAGACTGAGAAATGCACCCGCAACCTTCATGGACCTGATGAATTGGGTGTTCCAACCATACATGGATAAGTTTGTGATCGTGTTCATAGATGATATCCTCATATACTCCCGAACAGAAGAGGAGCACCGGGTGCACCTAGAGACCACGCTGAGTACCTTGTAGGATAATTGACTCTATGCCAAATTTTCATAATGTGAATTTTGGCTACAAGAGGCGGGCTTTTTAGGACATATAATGTCAAAGGACAGAGTAAAGGTGGACCCATCTAAAATAGAAACCATATCCAACTAGAAAGCACCCACCAGCCCAACTGAAGTATGTAGTTTCCACGGACTCGCTAGATACTACCGAAAGTTTATCAAAGATTTTTCCAAAATTGCAGCTCCATTAACTCGCCTCACAAGAAAGGGAGTTGATTACAAGTGGGATGTGAAGTGTGAGGAATCATTCCAAAAGCTTAAGTCCTAATTGACGATGACTCTAGTGTTAGCCTTACCCAACTTAGATGCATGGGAGTATACAATGTATAGTGATGTGTCCAGACAAGTGTTAAGATGTGTCCTCATGCAAGGAAGGGTCATTGCATATGCCTCTACAAAATTGAAGCCCCATGAGAAGATGTACCCAACCCATGACCTCGAGCTGGCAGCAATAGTGTTCGCCCTCAAGATTTGGCATCACTATTTGTATGGAGTAAAGTGCCGCCTATACACCAACCACAAGAGCCTCAAATACATCCTAACGCAAAGGGAGCTCAACCTGTGACAATAGAGGTGGCTGGAGTTACTAAAAGACTATGACCTAATGATCGAGTACCACCTCGACAAAGCCAACGTGATAGCAAACTCGCTCAGTCGCAAGTACCACACAGGAGTGGCCTCGATGAGGACTAGCTACCTACCCCTACTAAGCTAGTTGCATAGCTTGAGGGTAAACATTGGCCTAATAAGGGCCGAGGTAGCCTAACGGCCAACCTAGTCATATGACACAACTTAGTAGACTAGATACAACCCTTACAAAAGGAGGACGAGGAACTCCACCTGCATTGGAACCAGACTATTAATGACCCAACCCAAGATCTTACAGTAAGGAGCGATGGGTTGATGACCTTTAAAGGAAGGGTTTGGGTGTTGAACGACCCATGATTGAAAAGGATGATATTGGAGGAGGCACATGACTCAATATATGTCATGCATCTTGGCAGCACAAAGATGTACCACACTATAAAACTAGGTTACTAGTGGAAGGGGATGAAAAGGGATTTCATAGAGTATGTGGCCAGGTGCATTGTCATGCCGCAACCTGGTTTGGTTGGATCCCCGTAATCAACCCGCCACTCTCCCGATTTATTAAAGGGTTTCCCCTTATTGTAAACCGTAAAGAGTAAGGCATCCTTTAACCTGCACCTTTTCCTGGAATAGCATAATCAAAACTACATGAAATTTTAAACTTTACATACCTGTCTTACAGGCGTCTTAGTTGATGGACTTTAAGGGCAGGCTTTCCCGGATTTCCTGAAAGGGATATAAGGGAGGGGGTGAGTATGACAACTCGGTGAATAGGTTTTCAAAGGTCTACTTTTAACTTTTAAGAAAAAAAATATTTATATGGAGTGTGCCAGATTCCTTTCTTTTTCAAAAATCCCTTCATTTAAAAATTCGGGTTTTTTCATCATTTCTTAGTTACCACGATGTGTTATCACCCAACACACATCCTCCATTATGAAGGTTACACACATTCGCAAGTCAGTATTACTACTGAACCTGCTAGTGGCTTCGGAGCAACTTTTCCTGCCACTCGAATAAAAGCACGACAACTTCTACCCTGGGAATGAGTGGATGTACATGACATCCGACCATCAATCCCGAAATTGCTTCTTCGTGTCCATATGAGGACAGAGACCTCATCTCAACCAGGTATGATGTTAGTAAACCAACTCACCCGTTAACGCAGTGAATTCCACTATACTAGTTCTTTGTATTCACGTGAGCTTGTCCTTGCTGGCGCTCCCGGTACTTTGTGTTCCTACACGATATGAACATCTCGGTTCATTATCCTTTGGCCTAATAGCCTTCATTCATTCCAAATGAATGAGAAAGTCAAACTTTCATTTATTTTCAATTAGGTCCCTAAAGTTATTTCTCTTAAACTTTAAGTCCCTAATACCGGTTTTTCCTCAAATTGAGTCCCGAAACTTTTAAAATTTATCAAGGGACCTCAATTTATTACATTTCACAAAAAGGGGATTAATTTCCCAAATTATAATTTGGTCCCCCAAGTTTTCCAAAATTACCATTTTGCCCTTCCTTTACAAAAATGGTAAGTTTTGCCCCAAAAATTCCAAAATTCCTCAATTCATCCTCCAACATTATTTTCATGCCCAATTGACCTCAATTTCATAAAATTGCATTTTGGTCCTTTAAATTTCAAAAATCCCCAATTTCCCCCAATTCCAACTCTTTAACATAGCCGAATTTGATTTTATCAAATTGACCGATCAAACCCCTTTAATTGTTGAAATTGAAGTTTAAATTAAGTTTCTTCATGTTCATACGATTCCATAGAACTTTAAATCACAAGTTTTAACGCGGAAACGAGCTCAAATAGAGCTTCGCCGGAAAATAGACTCTAGAGAGAGAAAGATTTGATTACTCACCGGTGAGGGCAAGACAGAACGAGCTTTCAATCTGGGCAGATAGCTCTCGTCCTGAGATTCATAATAGAATCAAGAATCACATCAATTGATGCCGAATTGGATTAGAATTTCGTCATTGAAATTCGGTCGACTCTCTCTCTAACACAGATTTGAAATTGTAAAGGGAAGCCGAATTGGCTTACCTTTCAGTCCTAATTCGGACGTGGAAGGGCTGAGAAAGTGTTGGGAGGGCTTGGTTTGGCCTGAGGAGGGCTCAAAATGGCCGATTTCAGCTTGGCCGAAATAGGGCAGCTTCGGTCTGTCGGAGCTGCTACACTATTCCATCATGCTAGCGCTTCTCCAGCGATTCTCGGATTGATTGGAGTTTGCTATTAGATAGCTATCTTTTTCCCAGTTCTAAAGAGCCCGACCTCTCCTTTCGAGGTTAAGAAAAATGTTCAAGTCAAAGCTAACCCATCCTCACACTACTCTCGTGTGAGCATGCTTAACTTCAAAGTTCTTATGGGATATCGTTCACCTGAACCAATTTGGTTTTTCTCTTATATTTTGTCTTAAGTTTCTTTTCCATGGTTTAATTAACCCTTTGGATCACCTGAAACTTGTAAATTTCCAAATTGCTTGTTCCCATATGATCAGGTTTGTAAACTGGCTCGATTTTCTTACTCGGTTTGATCGGTTCTTTTACCGGTTTTCCTTAACTCAAAAGTGCGGGGTTTATAACTCTCCCCTCCTTTTAGGAGTTTTGTTCCCAATGCTAAATTAGCAACCTTGCATGAGGAACCATTTTCTTTGCTTAACATACAAACTCTTCTCTTGTTCTTTCAATTAGCCCTTTTTACCTCCTTCACTTAAGGGATTTGTTTTCCTTTATATTATTTACTCCCTCCATGGAGTTTATCATAACTAGACATACCATATTTCATGGTATATCCTTAAATTCATATCATTCTTTGCTTAGAGAAACATTCTTCCCTTTGAGATTCCGTACTCAAGATTTGGGAACTCCAAGATAACTAATCATTCTCGTGTCTAGTTATCCTTTTGGTAGTTGAAACCTTTAGCTTGATGTTCTTTCAAGCGTTATGTACTTGTTTCCATGGTTTTTCTTTATTATCATTTTTGTCCTATTTTGACCCTCCATTCATTCGTTGTCTATTATAACTTTGGTCCAAATTTTTTTTATATTCGACCTTGTCATGCTTATTAGACAACTCTTCCTTACTTTGAGTCATATTCTCCTCGGGATTGTTGGGCCTACATGCCCCTTACAGCATGGTATTTTCTAGGACCTATCTCTGTACATTAAATTCTTAGAACATCTCCTTGAGGGTCTCTCTTAGATTTTTGACCTTTCAGGGATCGTATAACTTCATCCCTCTTTTCTTTTGATAGCATTCCTCAACTATCCTTTTTACCATTATCCTCTCCTCCATCATGCCTTTGAAGTTATGTCTCACATAACCACATGGATTCCTCTTACCTACTCATCCTTCCCCAACTTCTTTATTGGATCTTTTCAGTTCCAATTTATTGGGTTTTCCAATACTATATCGACAAGCTGGGATTCATCCTTTCTTTGGTCCATCCTCGTTCCCAATGACATCCTTTACTCATATTTTACTTTGGCCTTAATCCACTCTTACTTGTTCGTAATCAATTCACAATTCTTTATACCAAGTTGATTCCTTTCGGTCTACATGTTGATTCGCTTGCTTTGGGGAGTCTCCCTTTTTACAGTTTCATTCTCTACTATTTCCTTCAAAGTAGAGACTTTCACCTTAGGAGTTACATGTTCAACCTTCTTACAATTTCTTGAAGGTTTCCTTTCTTCATCTCCTTACACCCTTTCTATATTGGGGCATTTGCCCGCTTTTAGACCTTCATTGTCTTAAATTTTCCATTCCATCTCTTATTCCTTATTTGAGTAGCTTCCGATTATCGGTCTTATTTCATGTACTTCACCCTATGCCCAACCATCCACTCTTTAGGCTCTATTATTCGAGTGTGGACCATAATCCATCTTGATATTAGTGGTTGTTCCCCCTTAACCACTTCTTATTTAGGGAGCTTTTGTTTCCCAAGGTTTTTCGGATGTTCTTTCCTTTATTTTCTTATTATGGGTAGTCTACCCATTCTTTCTTATTACGGCATCTATTGATGCTATCTATCTACCTACTCGTTTGTTGGGTTTAACTTACCCCTTAGGTTCTCCTATTATGTTTCCCTTGGTTCTTTCACCTCACCATGCACTTCATTTTCAAGTTCATCTCCTCATCCCTCGTCACTTGGTTCCATTACCTCTTAGTTGGGACATGTATCCCTCCTCAGGGTTTCCTTCCTTGGTGAGATTCTTTCCCTTTCTCCCGGAATTCCTTCTTCATTCGTTTTTGTATATATATATCCTTGAATGACGTCCTTTGATGGCATCCCCTTCTGTTTACCTTTACTCTAGAAATCTTGCGGGTACATCCTTTGTACCCCATCTTCATTCCAACTTGTACCCCTATACACGTCTATTTCCTTTAAGTAGAGCTCAAATCCTCCTTGTTTCCAGATCTCTTTATCATCCTGTGAGAGGCGTACTTAATCTTCTCCTAGCTTTAAGTTTGGTCATCAATCCGTTCTTGGCCATTGATTTCTTTAAGGATTTCCTCCATCCTTATTTTCCAAATATTTGGCCTTTCAACCTCTCCCTTCTTTACTAGAGATTAAATTTATAATATTCATGAGGGTTAGTTCATTAAGTGACTCGTCCCTACTATTCTCCTTATCTAATTATCTTGAGATAGTTGTCTCTCGAGTCTTCTTGTCCTTAATGCCCGTCCCATTGCCCTTTTTAGGGTGTAGTCCTTACTACTTCCCAATCCTCCTTAGGGCGTCGTTTATTCTCCTTAACTATCTTATTGTTACGATTTGCTTCTTTCCGCTATGTTGGTCTGAAACTTAACTTCTTTGCTTTTTCCAAAGCAAGTCATACTTATCATCCCAAAACATCCCATTTGTCGTCTAATGCTCAACTTGTCTTATCTTGTAGAGGTGATTTCTTCTTAAGGAAGAATTCTCTTCATCTATCCTTTGTTTTATTTGCGGTTAATCGAGGTCCTACCTTCAGTCCTTTTCCTCCCTCATCTAGTTGAGGAACACCATTACACCATCATTAAGGGACAAAAAGTTTTAAGAACTCAAAATTTACTTTCGAAATACAAGTACCAACTTGGGGCTTTAGCTTTTCTTAAAGGAGATTGGATTAGGAAGTACCCGCCACTATGCTAGGATCTTGAAGAGCTTCTTCTTGGTATGGTTGAAGTTTCGAGTAGGAGTCCTATTTCGTGGGGTGGAATAATTTTGGATTCATGTAGCTGTAGAGGCGTTGTTCTTGGAAGGTATTGTTCTAAATCCTTGCGATGTAGGGCAATCCTTCACTTTATGCCCCATTTCTCTTACACCAATAAAAGGTTATCTTGATACTTGTCCTTAGTAGTGTTGATCACTTTCTAGAGTAGTGTTCCTATTGTCCTCACCTTGTAACAGGTCATTTCTTTGCCCAGTAGTTACTACCAGAGTTCTCACTCCTTCGTCTACTTGTCGGTTTTCTTGTTGAGCCTTCTCTGCCTACTAGTTTTCCCCTAAGAGTTCTCCTAGACTCTTTAGTCTTTTGGTTCATTCCATTATTTGGGATGGGATTCTCCTCGGTCCCCGTAGTTTGTTTTGTTACTTTTCTTGAGGCAATCTTCCTACAGTTGAGGCGTAGACTTACATCCTTTTTTAGAGACATGGTTTTAGGAACTTGGAATTTTTCATTAATGGAGAGGGAGTACAATATGTTAGGTCTTAACCATATTACAATGAGGTGGTTATGAAATAGATAGAGGGCTACGGGGTGTTTCATAAGCATCCTCCATGGTAAGGTTACAAGCCCTAGCTGGTGTTCCTGGTTTCAGGCTTGGCTCCCTTTGTACTCGGGGGTGTGACCTCAACAGGCCCAAGCATCATCCTCTTTGATACTTTGTCATTTGGTCCTTGGGGATTTCTACCATACCCCAAGCATTTGGGAAGCTTCTAGAGTTGTCTTCCTACGAGGACAGGCTGTTGAGCAGAGTCATTCCGAGTTTTCTTGGTTTCTCTCCTGGGAGCCATCTGAAAATTTTAAGATAAATCCTATCAGTTACTATATTTTCTAGTCTTGATTATGTATCCGAGGAAACAGACTTTGATACCACTCTAGTTGTCACGCCCCAACCCAGTTTGGTCGGATACCCGTGATCAACCCGCCACTCTCCCGGTTTATTAAAGGGTTTCCCCTTACTGTAAACTATAAAGAGTAAGGCATCCTTTCACCTGCACCTTTTCCTAGAATAGCATAATCAAAACTACATGAAATTTTAAACTTTACGTACCTATCCTACAGGCATCTTAGTTGATGGTGTTTAAGGGTAGGCTTTCTAGGATTTCCTAAAAGGGATATAAGGGAGGGGGTGAGTACGACTACTTAGTGAATGAGTTTTTAAAGGTCTACTTTTAACTTTTAAGAAAAAAAAATATTTATATGAAGTGTGCCACACTCCTTTCTTTTTCAAAAATCCCTTCATTTAATAATTTGGATTTTTTTCATCATTTCTTAGTTACCATAATGTGTCATCACCCAACACACATCCTTCATCATGAAGGTTACACACATTTCCAAGTCAGTATCACTACTAAACCCACTAGTGACTTCGGAGCAACTTTTCCTACCACCCGAATAGAAGTACGACCACTTCTATCCTGGGAATGAGTGAATGTATATGACATCCGACCTTCAATCCCAAAATCGCTTCTTCGTGTCCATATGAGGATAGAGACCTCATCTCGCCCCCACCCCGGTCTAATGAACTTGGTGCTACTCCAAATTTCGTACAGACACCTGGAACGACGATCTGCCCTTATACTCACCAGGTCGTCCAGGGCCCTTAGGACACATCACTACCCCTCATGGGCATCTTGATGATCCCATTCTAATAGTGCATGCACAAACAATGTTTTCTCATATTGCCATGTAATTTGTAGTGCCATTGGTCCAACGGCCCCGACTCTCAACTCAACCCGCAGTTGTTTGTCTTGACTGGTTTGCCGACCTATCATGTCGCACTGCCGCTATTTGATTGAGCATGTCAGTCATATCTTGGTACCATGGCCAAACAATTCACTTATTAAGTTTTATGGTACATATATCATGTTCGTTTATGAGCTCCTACTCGTGTCAACTGGCCTTCGGCCCACTGTACGAGATTTTCAAAATCGGGCATTTAACCCCAAGTTCCAAAACCGAGGCCCCCAACCTATCAGAGCTATTCGAGCTCCTGTCAAGAAGGTCTCCCAAATTGTTTAAGCATTGGCACACAGTCAGTGGAGAGCACTTCCGAAAAACCATATGTTTTCTCTATCCATTATACCGCCCAGGTATAAGGATACCTCCGTTCATAACCGATGAACGAATTTTCAACTTCCTTCGAGGAAGTCTCATCATACCAACCGGATATGATCTACTTACAACCGGTAAGTAGCTTTTTCGCATGATTTTTACATTACTTCCTTTAAGCTGTGATGTTTAAAATACCACTTAATAGTGGGTTTTCATACCGAGATACTTATCATCCCCAACCAGGTATGATACAAAATGCCCACTCGCAACCAGTAAGTGGTTTTTAATTTTAAATTGTGGTCATCATCCCAACCAGGTATGATGTTAGTAAACCCACTCATCCGTTAACTCAGTGAATTCCACTTGTCCGGTTCTTTGTATTCACGCGAGCTTGTCCTTGCTGACATTCCCAGTACTTTGTGTTCCTACATGATATGAACATCTCGATTCATTATCCTTCGGCCTAATAGCCTTCATTCATTACAAATGAATGAAAAAGTCAAACTTTCATTTATTTGCAATTAGGTCCCTAAAGTTATTTCTCTTAAACTTTAAGTCCCTAATGTCGGCTTTTCCTCAAATTGACTCCCAAAACTTTTAAAATTTATCAAGGGACCTCAATTTATTCCATTTCACAAAAAGGGGATTAATTTCCCAAATTTCCAATTTGGTCCCCCAAGTTTTCCAAAATTACCATTTTGCCCTTCCTTTACAAAATTGGTAAGCTTTGCCCCAAAAATTCCAAACTTCCTCAATTGGTCCTCCAACATTATTTTCATGCCCAATTGACCCTTAATTTCATAAAATTACATTTTGGTCCTTTGAATTTTGAAAATCCCCAATTTCCCCCTATTCCAACTGTTTAACACAGCCGAATTTGATTTCATCAAATTGACCAATCAAACCCCTCTAATTGTTGAAATTGAAGTTGAAATTGAGTTTCTCCATGTTCATACAATTCCATAGAACTTTAAATCGTGAGTTTTAACGCTGAAACGAGCTCAAACGGAGGTTTGCCGGAAAATAAACTCTTGAGAGAGAAAGATTTGATTACTCACCGGTGATGGCAAGACAGAACGAGCTTTCGATCTTAGCAGATAGCTCTCATCCTAAGGTTCATCCTAGAATTAAGAATTGCATCAATTGATGCCGAATTGGATTAAAATTTTGTCATTGAATTTCGGTCGACTCTCTCTCGAACACTGATCGAAAATTATAAGGGGGAGTCGAATTGGCTTACCTTTCAATCCTAATTCGGCTGTGGAATGGCTGAGGAAGTGTTCGGAGGGCTTGGTTTGGCCTGAGTAGGGCTCGAAATGGCCAATTTCAGCTTGGCCGAAATAGGGAGCTTCGGTTCGCCGGAGTTGCTTCACTGTTTCATCATGTCGGCGCTTCTCCAGCGATTCTAGGATTGACTGGAGTTTGATTTTAGATAGCTATCTTCTTCGCAGTTCTAAAAAGCCCGACCTCTCCTTCTGAGGTTAAGAAAAATGTTCAAGCCGAAGCTCTGGTTCGAGCTTCACCGAGAAATGGAGAGATTTATTACTAGTATTAATATTGCCATAAATTATTGGTATTAATTCCAATAATTTAATTTTGGTATTAAATTATTGGTATTAATTACAATAATTATATATATATATATATATTAATTTATGGCTATTTATGATAAGACGTACATTCGCATAAAATATTTTTACCGAAATTTCGGGTTACAAAAAAAATCATACTTGCCAAGTGGTTATCCATCCTCACACTACTCACGTGTGAGCATGCTTAACTTCAAAGTTTTTATGGGATATTGTTCACTTGAACCAATCTGATTTTTCTCTTTTATTTTATCTTAAGTTTCTTTTCCAAGGTTTAATGAACCCTTTGGATCACCAAGAATTTGTAAATTTCCGAATTGCTTGTTCCCATATGATCAAGTTTGTAAAGCGGCTCGGTTTGACCGGTTCTTTTCCCGGTTTTCCTTAACTCAAAAGTGCAAGGTTTACATGCATGTTGTGTCAGAAAATTAAGGCCTAATGTTAGAGACCCTCCGGACTACTGCAACCCCTCTCAATTCCTGAGTTGAAATGGGAACATATCACCATGAATTTTCTAACCGGGATGTGAGTGACAAAAAGAGGTTGGGATACGATATGGGTTATTGTAGACCGACTGACTAAGTTTGCTCATTTCCTACCTATAAGGGTGACAGACCTGGGAGAAAGGCTAGCCTCCTTGTATGTGGGGGAAATTGTATGACTCCACGGGGTCCCCATAAGCATAGTATCAGATCGGGACCCATGGTCCACCTCTCGGTTTTGGACCAGCCTACAAGCTGCCCTCGGGACTAAACTCCACATGACCACAATCATCCACCCTCAGATTGATGGTCAATCCGAATAGACCATCCAAACCCTAGAGGACATGTTCCGAGTATGTGCTTTAACAATGAACAAGGGCTGGGAGGACTAACTATGCCTCATGAAGTTTGCGTACAATAATAGCAATCAAGCCACCATCCAGATGGTACCCTACGAGGTCCTCTACATGCGACCCTATCGCACGCCCCTATTTTGGGAAGAGGTAGGGGAAAGGAGACTCGAGAAGGTCGAGTTGATAGAGGATGTGATAGAAAAGATGTAGATAATAAGTAGCCAACTCAAGGTGGCTCAGGATCGATAAAAGAGTTATGCCGACCACTAGAGTAAGGACATAGAATTCCTAGTAGGAGACCGGTTATTCCTCAAGTGTCACCATGGAAGTGAATACTTTGGTTTCAACAGAAAGGAAAGTTGAAACTAAGGTACATAGGTCCATATGTCATAGTTCAGAGGATTAGTCTAGTGGCATATAAGTTGGAGTTGTGTGGAACCCATTTCCTCAGACCAAAGAATCCGGGAGGAGAACCGACACTATTAACAAGAAATCGAGCCAATTTAACCAATAGAAAATAGTAAGGAAGGGTTAATGTGGGAAATTGGGAAAACCCAAGTGATAAAAAATTCACGAAACTTATGAGGAAGAACTAGGGAGTGCTCTAGCTCCAGACACTCTCAAAACGACCAGAGGATGCCTAGAGATGTGTACAAGGGATCACATAGTGAAGTTGCTAGGGAGCTCAAAATAGCAAGCTCTTGCCTGACCCAACCTCGACCCTCTCAGCACTTTCGCTGCCCATATTGGCCATCTTTGACCGCTAAGACTCTACACAACATCCTTACAGACCTCGATAAACTCAATTTCGTCTCCCTTCGTTGGAATTTCTAAGTTGTACAACAGCACCACCCGAAACTTCTCCCTTTAAATTCCCACAGGATACTGGCAAATTGCAACGGGATTCAGTCCTGCTAGGCCCCCTTCGATGATCACTAGCTGCCCCCACCTCAAGCTTTGACCACCACCCCTTTGTCAGTAAGATACGTGAGCTTTTTCTCTCTAATTTAAATATTCCAGCGGAGCTCTAACGAGGCTTAAAACTCAACCAAATTTGGAAATTCAAAGTGTAGGACAACTGAGGAGAGCTGGATGAGACGAATAGAGGCAAGAATCGAAGAAATTAAGGACTTACATGCTGCCAATTGGATGAGGTAAGATCTAAACATTCATATGCTTGAATTGTTGAAGATGAAGTGCAAATTGGGGATTTTTGGGGACCTTCATGCAATTTTCAAAAATTGGAGGATTGAATGAAAATTTCATGAAATTGATGGTGTTTTCATGAAATTCACCCCAATTAAGGGTCAATTGGGCAATTTGGGCAAAAATAGGGGGCAAATTGAAAATTTCTAAAAGTTGGGGACCAAATTGCAATTTTTGATAATTTGAGGACTAAAGGGCAATTTTACTAAATTAAGAGCCAAATGGTGAAATTAAAAGAGTTAAGGACCCCAAAAGAATAATTGGAAACCCATGAGGCTTAATAGAGATTAAAGAGAAATCAGGGACCTTGGTGGAATTTAAGCAAAGTATAGGGCCCTAGGTGCAAATATGAGAAAGTGTGTGTCCTCTTCGTCACCACATCTTGATATGAACACTCGTACCCTACAGGAATGGATTACTCAAGCACCAGCCCCCAGAAGCGCATCGAGGAGAGAAATTATGCTAGCGTGACCTCGCCAAAAGCACCGGGTGAGTAGGAATCGCTATGACGTCAATTTGGTTAGAATGATGGTCCAACTTTGAAAAATATTTTCTTAGAATTAGCGTACTCTGCATGGGTGACTCTGCTTAAAACATCTAGGAGCTAATTCCAGGCTTAGGCTCGAGATGCTAGTGGGCCCATGGTCGATGGATACAGGCGTGGACCCGTCCAGAATGGATATGTGATAAATGATGCTAAAATACCTGAATAATGGGAACTTTGTGTGATACCCATCGAACCTAGTCTGAGTTGTCAAGCTTGTTGGTCCGAACTGCTACTCTATCGAAGCTAGGTTGCCGAACCAGTCGAGCTAGTATGCGTGGGTTGAAGCCAAGCTGATAGACCATTGTGCTAGAGGGCCAAAGATAAAGGCTATAATTTAAAAAGCTTGTTGATTGTGCATGCATTGTGATGTTCGGGTGCATAAGGGCGGTTCTGTAGTTTAGTAGGTTGCGAAGCTCAAGAAGCTTCCTGCACACTGAGACCGAGGTAGTGGGGGAAATGATGTCTCGTCCCACTATGCGGACAGGGTGAAGTGATAAGGGTTTAAGGATCGAACTATTGATGTCCTCTCAAACTATGGGTAGAGGTAGTACACCTCTATTAGTGTGGACGGTAAAGTTGCTTTGGTCCACAAGTGGCACGGTCGATGTCACACCCCGACTCGGTTTGGTCGGATCCCCGTGAACAACCCACCACTCTCCCGATTTATTAAAGGGTTTCCCCTTATTATAATCCGTAAAGAGTAAGGTGTCCTTTAAACCTACACCATTTCCTGGAGTAGCATAATCAAAACTGCATGAAATTTCAAACTTTACATACCTGTCTTACAGACATCTTAGTTGATTGTCTTTCAGGGTAGGCTTTCCGGGATTTCTTGAAAGGGATATAAGGGAGGGAGTGAGTACGACTACTTAGTGAATGGGTTTTTAAAGGTCTACTTTTAACTTTTAAGAAAAACATTTATATGGAGTGTGCAAGACTCCTTTCTTTTAAAAAATCCCTTCATTTAAAAATTTGGGTTTTTCCATTATTTATTAGTTACCGATGTGTTATCACCCAACACACATCCTTCATCATGAAGGTTACACACATTCGTAAGTCAGTATCACTACTGAACCCGCTAGTGACTTCAGAGTGACTTTTCCTGCCACCCGGATAGAAGTACGACTACTTCTACCCTAGGAATGAGTGGCTGTATGTGACATCCTACCCACAATTCCAAAATCACTTCTTGATGTCCGTATGAGGACAGAGACCTCATCTCGTTCCCACCCCGATCTCATGCGCTTGGTGCTACTCCAAATTTTGCACAGACACCTGGAACGATGATCTGCCCTTATACTCACCAGTTCGTCCAGGGCCCTTAGGACACATCACTACCCCTCATGGGCGTCTTGATAATCTCGTACTCATAGTGCATGCACAAATAATGTTTTCTTATCAAGCCATGTAATATGTGGTGCCATTGGTCCAATGGCCCCGAATCTCAACTCAACTCGCAGTTGTTTGTCTTGACTAGTCCGTCGACTTGTCATGTCGCACTGCCGCTAGTTGACTGAGCATGTCAGCCCTATCTTGGTACCATGGCCAAACAATTCACTTATTAAGTTTTATGGCACATATATCATGTTCGTTTATGAGCTCCTGCTCGTGCCAATTGGCCTTGGGCCCACTGTACGAGATTTTTAAAATCGGGCATTTAGCCCCCAAGTTCGAAAACCGAGGCCCCCGTCCTATCAGAGCTATTCGTGCTCCCGTCAAGAAGGTCTCCCAAATAGTTTAAGCATTAGCACACAGTATGGGGAGAACACTTCCGACAAAATAGGTTTTTACTGTCCATTATAACGACCGGTATAAGAACATCTCCATTCATAACCGATGATCAAGTTTTCATCTTCCTTTGAGGAAGTCTCATCATACCAACCGGGTATGATCTACTTACAACTAGTAAGTAGTTTTTTTCGCATAATTTTCACATCACTTTCTCTAAGTGGTGATGATTAAAATACCACTAAACAATGGGTTTTTATACCGAGGTTCTTATCATCCCCTACCGAGTATGATATAAAATTTCCACTCACAACTAGTAAGTGATTTTTATCTTTAAGTTGTGCTCATCATACCAATCGGGTATGATGTTAGTAAACCCACTCACCCATTAACGCAGTGAATTCCACTTTACTGGTTCTTTGTATTCACACGAGCTTGTCCATGTTGGCGTTCCCAGTATTTCGCGTTACTACACGATATGAACATCCTTGTTCATTATTACTTGGCATAACAGCCTTTATTCATTTCCAATGAATGAGAAAACCCAAACTTTTAGTTATTTGCAATTAGGTCCCTAAAGTTATTTCTCTTTAACTTTAAGTCCCTAATGTCAGTTTTTCCTCAAATTGAGTCCTGTAACTTTTAAAATTTATCTGAATCCAAAGAACCCAACCATGCCTTCTTTGGCTTAGAAAATGCCCAAGTTGGAGCTTGGTTCGAGCTTCACCAAAAAATGGAGCAATAGGGAGAGAGTGGAGTTTTCAGGTGTGAGGAAGATGAATGAAGAGGGGCTCTTTATATAGGAAGCTCAGAGACTTCTTGGCCATTCGATTGGCACCTTAATGGTGACCATTCATTGCCATAAACTCACTAGCCTAAGACTTTTCATTTTCGCCAGTGCTGCTCAATTTTTCAGCGAGTGAACACTGCTGTCATCTAAAGGAAGAAGACGACACTATTCTGAACAGGCCTGAACCGAGTTCAAAGCTTAAACCGGCTGGTTTAGGTCCGATTAGAACGATTTTTTCAAAATTAAAAATTTCTAAATTCATTCTCTATACAATGGTGGCCTCAATTCTACAATTTGAATTTTCTAAGCCATCTAAAAAACTGAATTTTTCATCCAGTTCTACAGTGGTTCAAATTGGTCCAAACTAGTTCAATCTGGTTCGGATCCTATTCACCCGAACTAGTTTGGTTTTTATCTCCAATTCATCCTAAAGCCCTTTTTCATGAGTTTTGTAACTTTTCAAATCACTCGAGATCCATAAATTTCTTGGTTTTTCCTTTTCTCTATTGGTTCCGATTCATTAACCGACTCGGTTCATAAATAGGTTCAATCCTGCTCAGATCCGATTCTCCTGAACTGGTCTAGTTTTCTCTCCCAAATTGTTCTATGATCCTTTTCCATTGTTTTATGAACCCTTTGGGTCACTCAGAAGTTGTAAATTTCCCAAATTTCCCATTCTCTGTTGATTAGGTTTGTGAATTGGTTTGGTGTTTCTCACTTGGTTTGACTGGTTCTTTTCTCGATTTTACTTAACTCCAAAGAGCGGGGTTTACATATACTACCCCTTAAAGGTTGGAAGGTTGAGAACAACCATTATGGAAATGTTCAAAAATTTTAAATGGTCAAAGACAAATTCTAGTGTATATCATGCTATAAGGGACATGTAAGCCCAGTAGTCCCAAGGAAAAATGTGACTCAAGTAAGGAAGAGTCAGTTGGTAAGCATGATGAGGTTATACATAATTTAGATAGAAGTGGTAATAAATAACGGATGGAGGAAGGGTCAAAATAGAACGAAGGGGTAATAACACCAAAACTTGTGAAAACAAGTAAGTAATGTTTGAAAGAATACTGATCTAAGCGATTCAACGATATAGAGAATAACTAGACACAGGAACGATTGGGCATCCTGGAACTCCCAATCCTAAAATCTTGAGTAAGAAACTCAAGGGGAAGAATATTGCCCTAAGCAAAGGAAGATGTGAACCTTGGGATATACCTTTGGACTCGTGAGCAAGACACACTAGTTATAATAAACTCCAGTATGTGATTTAAAGTGGGCTAAGTGAAAGAACAACCAAAGTGTTAACTTGCCTAAGTTGACATTAAGGGAAGTTTATCTCGGAATAAAAATGTTGATTAAGTTTTGGTGACACAACTCCTAAAAGGAGGGTAGAGATGTAAGGCATGCCCCTTTAGGATAAGAAAACCGAGGAAAGAATTGGTCAACCCAAGAGAGAGAACTGAATTGATTCACGAATCCCAACCATTAGGGAAAGGGAAAATATGGAAATTTACAAATCCCAAGTGACCCAAAGAGTCATAAAAACAATGGAAAGGGACTTTAGGACAAATTGGAAGAGAAAACTAGACCGGTTCAGGTGAATTGGATCTGAACCAAATTAAACCGATTTGGACCGGTTGCTAAATTTATTTTCCTAGCTGGCTTAAAATATTCAAATTGGGGAATTGAAGCCACATTGGATAGAGAATGAATTTAGACGAATTTTGAAATTTTTAATTTTGAAAAACTCGGTTGAATTGGGCCTCAACCGACCAGTTTATGCATTGAACCGAGTTCGGACCTATCCGGTCTGGTTTGGAACAGTGTCATCTTCTTCCTTCAAATGACGACACTGTTCACTCACAGAAAGAATGGAGAGCGCTAGCAAAGATGAAACGCCTCTATTTAGGGGGTTTCAGGCCATGAATGAGTGCCATAAAGGTGTCAAACAGTCGGGCAGAAAGTCCCTGAGCTCTCTATATAAATAGGTCCTCTCCATTCATCTTCCTCAAACCTGAAAACTCCATTCTCTCTCAACTACTCCATTTTTTGGTGAAGCCCAAACTAGAGCTATGACTTGGGCAGTTTTCTCAACCTTAGAAGGCAAGGTCGGGTTCTTTACACTCCACGGGACCACCGGAGAAGTGCCGACGAAATCAAACAGTGAAGCAGCTCCGGCGAACCGAATGTGCCCTATTTCAGCCGAGCTGAAATTAGCCAAATTCAGCCCTCCACCGCCTCAACTTAGCTGAAAGGTAAGCCAATTCGACCCCCTTAGTCGTTGTAGATCAGAGTTAGAGAGAAACTATATAATTTCACTGAAGAAATTCTCTCTCAATTCATGGCCAATTGTAGTAATTTTGGATCCTAGAAGGTACCTCAAGAAGAGAGCTACCTTTCCCAATAGATAGCTCGGACCGCCGCATCTCCGATGGTAAGCTTTTGAAGCTTTCTCCCTCTATTTGCTATTTTTAGGCGAAGTTCCATTGGAGCTCAATCCAGACCCAAATGACGCACTTCAAAGCTCAATTGAATAGTATAGAAGCCTAGGAACTGATCCATACATTCAATTGGATCAATTAACCCCAATTGAATGGTCAATTTGATGAAATCAAATTTGGCCAGCTTGAAAGGGAGAAATTGAGGGAAAATTTTTGGGGAACTTTGGAGATTTCATAAAATTGAGGGACCAAATTGCAATTTCTCAAAATAAAGGTCCAATTGGTCGGGTTTTAGAACATTTGGGGTCAAATTGCCATTTTTGGAAAGTAGGGGTAAAATGGTAATTTTTGAAAAGTTGGGCACCAAATTGGAAATTTGGAAAACTTGACTCACTTAAACAATTTTGAGTAAATTGAGGACCCAAAGTGAATATTTCAAAGTTTCAAGATTCAATTTGGGGAAAAGTTATGGACATAAAGTCAAGGAAAATGAACTTTAGGGACCTAATTAACTGGATATTTTGAGCCTAGTCATTCATACGTGAGAAACGAATGTCGTTATGCCAAATATTAATAGATAAGGATGTCCAAATCATGTAGAAACACAAGGGACCAAAATGCTAGCAAGGATAAGCTATATTGGAAGCAAAAACCGACTCGAGAAGCATACGCTTCAGTTATCAGGTGAGTGGGTTTATTCACGTCATACCCAGTTAGGATGATGAGCACATTGAAAATGAAAAACCACTTATATGTGGGATTTTAACCATCACACCCAGTTGGAGTGATGTGAGAACTAAGTGGAAAAACTACTTACGGGTTGTAAGTAGAAAGATCATACCTAGTTGGTATGATAGACTTCTTGAAAGGAAGGAGAAAACCCACTTGTCGATTTTAAGCAGAGATGTCATCACACCCGGTAGGTGTGATGAATTAAAAGATTATTTTATCAAAAGTGTTCTCCCCTGATTGTGTGCCAATGTTTAAAATTTTTGGGAGACCTTCTTGACGAGAGCTAGAACAACTCAAATAGGCTAGATGCCTCGGTTTTGGAACTTGTGGGGCTAATATACCCGATTTTGGAAAATCACGTACACTAGGCCCAAGGCCAGTTGGCACGAGAAGGAGCTTGTAAGAAAACATGATATGTTAAAGCAATGAAAATTCTTAATGAATGGATTATGTGATTCCGCCATGGTACTACGATAGGACGAATATACTCGATGGACTAGCGGCAGTGCGTTAGGGCCAAGTCGATGGACCGGCCTAGACAAAGAGCTGCAATTCGAGTTGAGGGTCAATTTCATTGGACCAGTGGCACCAAAGATAAAGGGTTTTATGAAAAACTATTGTTTGTGGATGCACTTGCGGTTCTGGACCATTAAGATGCCTAAGAGGGGTAGTGATGCTCTAAAGGGCTACTAGATGACATGGTGGAGATAAGGGTAGTTTATCGTGTAATTAGTCATGGAAGCTAGGCGTAGCTTCATGCGCATGAGACTGGGGTGGGGTGGGGTGGGGATGAGGTCTTCGTCCTCATATGGACATGAAGAATTTTTGGGTATGAGGGTTGAACATCGAAGATATTCACTCAGACTTTGGGTAGAAGTCAGGGACTTCTATTAGGGTGGATGGTAAAGACGCTCTGATCCACAAGAGGGTGCAGTCGGTGTAACTGCATCTCATGAATATGTGTGTACCCTTCATAATGAAGGGCATGTGTTGTTTGTAAAACACACCCACTATGGAAAAGGAAAAAAGGTTTGAACACCTTGGAAAGGATTTGAGAAATCCTTGGAAAAAGAATTGGTAAACCTTGGAAAAAGATTTTGTAAAAGAGATTAAATTGAGGGAAAATCCTTTTAAAAGAAAAGCTCACCCTTGGCAAGGAAAAAGGTTTTGAAAACTGGAATTTGAGAAAATAACATTTTTAAAGGAAATAAGGAGTTTGGCACACTACGATTAAAATTATTTTGTTAATGAAAACTCATTCCTAACATCCATTCAATGAGTTGTAGAACTCACCCCCTCCCTTTTACCCCTTTCAGGTAACCAAGGGGAAACCAAAACTTAAAGACCTCCTCATAAGATTGGTATGTTTGTTTTTTAGATATTCAATTTTGTATATTGTTATTCTAGGAAAGACAGGAAGAAAAGATGCCTTACCCCTCGTGGTTTAGGAAGAGTGAAATCCTTTGGGATCAAAGGGTGTGGTGGGTTGCTTAGGGGTATCCAACCAAACCGAGTCGGGGCGTGACAACAGTAAATTCCAACGAAGGTCAGCAGAGGGGACTTACCACGATGGCTCAGGAAAGATGAGGACTCCTCTAGGGAAGGTTTAGAGGGCTTGGTTTGGTCGTTGTTTGCCCGAGGGTGGCTCGAATGGAGCTCGATCAACCCAGGTCGTAGATTGTCGAGGGAGTAATGGCATTATGATAGCTCGCTGGTGCTTCTCCAGCTATCGTTGAGGCAAATGAAGTTTATAGTTGTGTAGCGGACTTCCATAGGATTCTATGGAACTCGAATTAACCTTTGGAGGTGGAGAAAAGTACCCAAGTCGAAGCCTTAGTTTGTGCTTGATTGGAAAAAGGAGCATACTGTGTTCTATCAGCTTTTGGGGTGCAGAGAGGATGAATGGAAGGGAGCTCTTTATATAGGGAACTCATGAACTTCTATTCATATCCAGTCATTTATTGGTCATCCATTAACTCTTTGATTTACTACCTTGTCGAAGAGATTTATTGGTCGTCAGAGTAATGGTGACCTTCCTCCTTCACTACCATTCAAAATTATGAAGGAAGAAGATGACGCACTATGTGTGCGCATGTGAGCTGTCATGTGGCGCATTGTAATTGTTTGGTTTTACTGACACAACTTTACACACAGAGTCTGAGTCATCCATTGAGTGGCCACATGGTGACCTCCCATTGGTCGCTTGTTCCAACGTGGCTGTTAACCTAAGTTGACCATCCGTTGACTATGACAAGTGACATCCTTTGATTGGCTAATTTAAATTCGTTAGCTTTCCCTCATGACACACTATATCCTTGCTATATGTCAGCCCTAATTGGTTTTGGTTATCCGATGTGGCATTGCCATCTGTCCACCTCTAATTGGTCATCCGTTCTCTAACATCTTAGTTAGTCATTGACATGGCACATTTGCCATGTGTTAGCTCCTCATTGATCAGCCCTGTTGATGAGGTTTCTCCTCCATTGATTGTTGACTGAGTAGACGTGTTGCTCTCCCATTGGTCAGTCATCGATGACATGAATTTTCTTTTCCTGACAATTGACTAGGGACACGTATCATGCTCTGATTGGCCAGCATTTCCTAGCATTTTTTCCAAGCGGTTGAGTGGGCGGGCTACACCATATGTCGCGTGATGATTGGTCACGCACTCAGATTGTGCACTTACCTGGCAAGTGGACCGTTGACTAGTTCCGTCACACTGGGTTCAGTGACCCGAAATCGAAAATCGAAAACTTCAAGCCAAATTTGACTAGTTATCTAAAAATTAAAAATTTCTAAATTTATCTAAATTCATTTTCTACACTTTGGTGACTTCAATTTCCCAAATTACTTTTTTAAGTTACCTAGAAAAATGATTCTTTGAACTAGTTCTTCTCGATTCATCTTGGTTCAATCAAGTTCAGGCCTTGTTCACCTTGAACCGGTCCAGTTCTCACATCCAATTTGGTTCATGATCTATTTCTAATCATCTTTAGATCTTAATTGAGCACTTGGGGTTTTCCAATTTCCCATTTTGTTTCCTAATTAACAATTCCAATTCACTTTGATCCTCGGTTTTCTCTCAAAATTTTCTGGTTCTCATTTTTCGTCTTCTTATTTTGTGATACTAGGGTTTACATCATGCATCATTGATCCGTTTGGACCCATTACCCCAAATCCCACTAACGATTATTTCATAGACGCATTTGCAATGGAGGGGTTCAGGAATCCACTTTTCCTAAATTATATTTATAAGTGGGTTGATAGGCCTCACAATGATTTGTACAATTATGTGTGAATGATTTGGGTTGGCTCTTTAGGTATATTCTTAATGTATTGTTATTCTTCCTAATTTATGATTTTACCCCTAAGGTCCCATTAATTTAGGGTACGATGCCCTCTTCTTAATATCTGAGCCTTAAGTTATCAAAAATCATAAAGATTTCCTAAAACTAGATGTTACTTGAAAATTGGTCTTCTTTAATAAAATATTTACACTTAAGTCCTTATACTTTACTTTTTTTGCATATAGGTCCCTAAATTTTGCCTTATTTCTAATTAGGTCACTAAGGTACTTATATATTTTCCTCAGATCCCTAACCTTTCGTTTATCTCAAATTGGATCCTTAAACTTATCATTATTTGTATTTTAGTCCCCAACTTACCTGAATTTATAAAATAGTCCTTAAAACTTTGTTCTTCATGAAACTAAGTCTAAACCTCCGTATATTGACCCTATTATGATACTAATCATTTTCCCCCATATCTTAACAATCATTTAAAGGTTGGAATTACTAATTTGTCAGAAAAAAGATAGAGAACAATGTTTCGCCGGAAAACTAGTTCTAGAGAGAATCTTTGATTTCTTACCAGCGGTGGCACGACGACCAAAGTTATAAATAATGGAAGCTAGCTCTACTCCTTATGGGTACTCTAGGATCAAACAACACCTCAATTGATCATCAAATCTATTTGAATTTAGGTTGAAATGAATTTAGTAAAAATGATCTCTAATTTGAGGATTCTGATGAACTACGATGGTGGGGGACATACCATAGGGGTGAGGGGAAGATGTGGGCATAACTTGAGGAAGTGTGAGTGTAAACCTCATTCTCACATAATAGGAAAGTCGAATTCAGGAAACAAAAAATTTTGAGGAAAAACCAAGATTGAAACAAACTGAAAATTGTAAATAAGATTCAAAACGAGAAATTCAAAAATCCCAAATGGCCAATAAATACCCACAAATCATGGAAGGGAACCATGAATGAAATTGGATGGGAGAACTAAGTCGATTCAGGGTGAACCAGACATAAACCGAATTGAACCGGGATGAACTGTAAGGAACTGGTTTAAACAATCATTTTTCTAGTTGGCTTAAAACTTCAATTTGGGAAATTGAAGCCATCATTGCATAGAAAATGAATTTCGATGAATTTAAATTTTTTAAATTTTAATAAAAAAGGTCGAATCGAGCTTGAACCAACCGATTTTTGAATTCGGAAAACTGAACCCAGTTAGACCGAACTGGCCAATGGTTCAACCGGTCAATAGACTGTCGCCAAGTCAACGCCCAATTAGCAAGCACAACCAATCAATAGGTGACGCGTGGCAAAGCGCACCCCGTCAACGCTCAGTCAGTGCTTGGAAGTGCTGACCAATCAAGGCATGAAACTATCCTAGATCAACAATCAAAAGAGGAAAATCCACGTCAATGATGATCAACCAATAGGAGCACAACACATGTCCCTAATCAATGGTCAATTTCAGAGAGGCCTCATTAGCCGAACCGACCAATGGGAAACGAACATGTGGCAAAGCCACGTCAATTTCAGAGAAGCCACGTCAGCATCTAACTGAGGTGTCAGAGAAACGGTCAACCAATTAGAGGTAGACACGTGATAGAGCCACGACGAATATCCTCAGCAAGTTAAAGGCTGACACATGGTAGTGGCACTTTGTGTTAGGAGGGAAATCTAACATATTTAGATTGGCCAATTAGAGAACACCACGTGCCACGGTCAATGATTGACAGAAATACCGTTAGTAGCCATGTTGGAATGAACGACCAATGGGAGGCTACCACGTGTCCGGTCAATAAGTCAAAGGCTAACTAGGATGCTTAGTAGGAAGCCACATTAATGAAGCCAGCTAATCATAGTGCGCCACGTGGCAATCTCGCGCATGCAGCACAATGTCATCTCCCTCCTTGGAAAAGCTAGCAGAAAGAGAGAATGATGAGGAGTTGGGCCTACGGTGACCCGAAAAACTCTCCGATCTAACTGCCCACTGGCGAGGCTGGGGTCGAGTTCTATGTCGGTCAGTAGCTCTGTCAGTTGCTAAGCTTCCTATTTAAAGAGCACCCCTCCACTCATCTTCCTCATCCTATAATTGATTGAAGAAGAGAGAGTACTTAACTTTCAAGTGTGGCATAAACTAGAGCTCTGACATCGGCACTTTCTTCAAACTTTGACACTACATTTGGAGTCCCTATAATCGGTAGGAAGTTCTCCACCAAGTTACACCCTCTGTTTGACTGGATGAGCACTTGCAAGCATGCACAGTTCTGCAGCTCCAACGGACCTAAAGTGGAGAAGTTCTATCGAGCCAAATTTCGGCCACACCAGACCTCTTACAGCTAAAGCGGCCATCCCATGACTCCTCCTGGCTACCATCGACCTCCTCGAAGCTTTCAAGTAAGTCCATTCTACTTCCACTAGTTATAATAGAAATATTCTAGAGAGAGAAAGTTGTAGAAATATACTTATCGAATTCTCTCAGCCTAGGAGGTTAATTGGGGCAATTCTTGATCCTTGAAGGACACTGCTGACAAGGGCTAGCTTTCCAAATCTAGAGGTCCTACAACTACACCCCAGCCTGTAAGATTTCAAAGCTATCTCTCTCTAAGTTCAATTTTATGATGAAGCTTCGTTTGAGCTTATTTAAGGGCCAATTAAGATTATTCAAAGCATGAACATATCGTAGGTAGGTGGAGAAGACTATTAGTAGCATGCTAGGGATCAGTTAACTTATAAACCACATCCCTTTATAGATAAGGAAACTGGGAAAAGAACCGGTTATTTCAAAAGAGAAAACTAAGCCGGTTCCCGAACCACAATCGATAGAGAAAGGGTAAATTGAAAAATTGACAAATCCCGAGTGACTCAAAGAGTTATAAAAATCATGGAAAAGAACCTTGGGACAAATTTGAAGAGAAAACTAGACCAGTTCAGGTGACTAGACATAAACTGGATTGAACCATACATGAATCGATTGCTAAATTTATTTTTCTAGGTGGGTTAAAATATTTAAATTGGGTAATTGAAGGCACCATTAGATAGAGAATGAATTTAGAAATTTTTAATTTTGAGAAAACCAGTCGAATCATGCCTGAATCGGCCGATTTACGCATTGAACCCGGTCAGACCGGTCCCGTTCGGTTCAGAACAGTGTCATCTTCTTCCTTCATATGACATCACTGTTCATTCAATGCAGAAATGGATGGCGCTAACGAAGGAAAAATGGCTCCGATCAAGCTGTTTCAGTGTAAGGATAAGCTTGACAAAAAGGGAAAGTTGTCGGATAGAGGGTCCTCGAGCACCCTATATAAAAAGCTCCTCTCTATTCATCTTGCACACACCTAAAATCTCCAATCTCTCTCAACTGCTCCATTTTCCGATAAAGCTCGAACTAGAGCTCCGATATAGGCATTTTTCTTAGCCTAAGAAGGCAAGGTCATGTCTTATAGAATCCGAGGGAAGTCAACTACCTTATAACATCTTCTTTTCGACCTGAGCACCACCGGAGAAGCACCCGCGAAATCAAATAGTGAAGCAGCATAGATGGACCGAAGTTGCCCTATTTTCGCCAAGCTAAATTCGGCCAAATTTAGCCCTCCTTTAGCCAAACCAAGCCTCCCCAACACCCCCACAACCATCATATGACCTCAACAGAGCTGCAAGGTAAGTCAATTCGGCCCTTCTTAGTCATTGCAAATAAGAGTTAGAGAGAGAAAGTGCTAAATTGTACTGACAAAATTCTCCATTAATTCGATATAAATTATAGCAATTCTTGATCCTAGAAGGAACCTCAGGACAAGAGCTACCTTCACCAATCAAGAGGTCAGACTACCACACCTCTGACGGTAAGCTTTCGAAGTTTTCTCTCTCTACATACAATTTTCTGGCGAAGCTCCGTCAGAGCTCAATTCCCACCCAAACGATGTGGTTCAAAGCTCAATTGAATTGTATGGAAGTATAGGAACTGATCCATACCTTCAATTGGAGCAATTAACCCCGATTGAATGGCCAATTTAAATAAATCAAATTCAGTAAGTTTGAAGGGGAGAAATTAGGGGAAATTTTTGGGGAAAACTTTGGTCAAAATTTTGGGGAAAATTGGAAATTTCAGAAATTTGAGTGACCTCTTTGCATATTCCCAAAATTGAATGCCAATTGGCCATTATAAAGATGTTGCGGGACCAATTGGTCGATTTTTTGAACAATTGGGGTCAAATTACCATTTTTGGAAAGTAGGGACAAATGGTAATTTTTGAAATGTTGGGGACCAAATTAGAAATTTGGAAAACTTGAGCCCCTTATACAATTTTGAGTAAATTGAGGACTGAAAGGGAATTTTGGAAGTTTTGGGGCTCAAATTGGGGAAAAGTTGGCATTAGGGAGCTAAAGTTAAGGAAATAAACTTTAGGGACCTAAGTGCAATTAATCAATAATTTGTGAGCCTAGGCGTTTATGTCAAACCATAATTGATAAGGCTGCCCAAATCGTGTAGGGATGCGTGTGACGAGAATGCAAGCAAGAAAAAGCTCATGTAGACTTGGAAAAGCGACTGAGGACGAACACGTCATGGTCATCGGGTGAGTGGACATATTTACATCATACCCAGTTAAGATGGTGAACACTTTAGAAATGAAAAACCACTTCTAAATGTGACTTTACCATCATACCCAGTTGGGGGTGATGGGTGATTTAAGCTAAAACCTACTTATTGCTTGTAAGTAGAGGAAATCATACTCGGTTTGTATAATGAACATCCTTGAAGGAAGGAGAAACCCGCTTGTCGGTTGTAAGCGAAGATATCATCACACCCTATTGGTGGGATGAAGTGAAAATATATTTTTGTCAAAAGTGTTCTTCCATGACTATGTGCCAACGCTTAAACTATTTGGGAAACCTTCTTGACGGGAGCTAGAACAGCTCAGATAGGCCAGAGGCCTCGATTTTTGAACTTGTAGAGCTAAATGCTCAATTTTTTAAAATAACGTGCAGTGGGCCCAAGGCCAGCGGCCATGAAATCTCTAATGAACTTGTAATGTGATTTCGCCATGGTACAAAGTTAGGACTGACAATACTCGATGGACGGGCGGCAGTGCGTCAGGGCCAGATCGACGGACCGGCCTAAACAAACAACGATAGGTCGGGTTGAGTGCCAGGGTCATTGGACCAGTGGCACCAAAGATAAATGGTTATATATGAAAACTGTTGTTTTGTGCATGCACTTGAGGTACATGACCATCAAGGCGCCCAAGAGGGGTAGTGATGGGTCCTAAGGGCTACTGGATGACATGGTGGAGATAAGGGTAGTTTGTCGTGCTAGTAGTTAGGAAACGTGGAGTAACTTTTTGCGCATGAGACCGAGGTGAGGTCGGGATGAGGTCTTTGTCCTCATATGGACACAGAGTGGTGTTCGGGTCTAAGGGTCGGATGTTGAGAACATCCCCTCAGACTTAAGGTAGAAGTGGATGGACTTCTATCTTGGTGGTCGGTAAAGATGCTCGGAGCCACAAGTGGATGCAGTGGACGAGTTGTACCTATGAATGTGTGTTACCTTCCTGATGAAGGGCGTGTGTTGGTTGTTAAATACACCTAATATGTAAATGGGAAAAAGTTTTTGAAAACTGGAACTTGAGAAAAGATCCTTCTTAAAGAAATGATAATCTTGGCACACTTTAAACAAAACTGTTTCTTGAAAACTCACTCCCAACACCCGCTCACTGAGTTGTAGAACATACCCCCTATTTTATACCCCTTTTCAAGAGTAAAGAAACATGACCAAAGAAAACACAAGGATGTACCCTCTGTCAGGTATGCTTAATGTCACTTTAAGGTTACATTTTATTAATTTATGTTATTCCAGGGAAAAAGGTTTAAATTATGCATGACTCCTCTTGATTAAAGGAAGGGGAAACCCCTCTTAAACCAAGGAAGCGGTGGGTTGATCATGGGGATACAACCAAACCGGGTCGGGGTGTGATAACTTGAGTGGTATTATAGTCTAGGTTCCCTTGAAAGCATTATCAATATTGTGCCCTATCACTAATGAAAACTTAACGACCCTATAGGAAGAAGTGTTCCTAGGAACTTCGTCGTGCGAACCAAACCCCCACACGAGATCATGAAAAAGACGCCTACCTCTACAGAGATAGTTGTTCAAACATTCCTAGAGGGTGAGAAGAAGGTGCCTAATGGTATCGTCGAGGACTATAGGAAATTTGTTGGAGCCCTATTAGAGCTTGAAGGCGTCGTATATCCTCCTTCAAGGCAGGAAGGGCCTATTCCTCCTCCAAGGTGCTCGACACCTCCTCTATCCCTGCAACAGCCCAAAAAGACTACAACTAATAAAGAGGCCTAGGATAGCTATTGGGATGCCCATGCCACCTTTATAAAAGTCCACTAAGTACCCCCACCAGCTCAATCCAACTTCAACCCTTCCCATTGGATGAAGTGGATTTATGAGTGCAAGGCTGAGGTACTAAAAAGGTATGGACTTGAGGCAATTAATGAAGTTCGTCCTATTAGGGAAGTAGTGAGAAAATCTTGAAACCATTTAGAGGCTAACTCCTAGCCTATGACTCCAAGGGACTAGGAAGTAGTGAGAAAATATTGTAATAAGTCGAGTACAACAATAAACTATCTCCTTTAATGAATAAAGAATATTTCCTTTATTTAAAAGTAAGTTTTCCCATGTTAACAACAAATACAACTAATAGATTGGAGTACACAATTAGGATTAGGGTAGTGGATGGAGAGAAGGTCATCCAAGGAGGAAGACTACAGTTCATCTCTAGTTAACACTAACACTAAGATAGCCAACCTAAATAGTTCCCCTATAAGAACTAGGAGCGTGGAGTAAAAAGGCAACAAGACTTGGAAAGTAGTTTCTAGAGAAGGACCAAGAGACTACCTAGAATCACCAGAAAAGACATGCCCTAACCAAGGGTAGGAAGAAGGGAAAGTGTCATGCCCCGACCCAGTTTGGTCGGATCCTCGTGAGCAACCCGCCACTCGGTTTATTAAGGGCTTTCCCCTTCTTTAAATCGTGAGGAGTAAGGCGTCCTTTAGACCTTACCTTTCCTAGAATAACATTAATCAAAACTGCATAAAATTTAAACTTACATACCTATCTTGTAGATTTAGCTAGCTGAAGGTCTTTAGGTAGGTTTTTTTCTCGGTTACCTAAAAATGGGTACAGGGAGGCAATGAGTTCGATAACTTGGTGAATGGGTATTTAAAACAAGAGTTTCTATAAAATAGTTTAAATTGGAGTGTGTTAGACTCCTTATTTTCTTTAAAACCATTATTTCCTTGAATTCCTGGTTATTCAAAACCAATTTCCTCACAATCGGTGTGTTTAACAATCAACACACGCACTTCATCAAGAAGGGATCACACATTTGCATGGTAGCCCGTCCACTACACCCACTTGTGGTGTCAGAGCAACTTTATCGGCCACCTAGATAGAAGCCCATCTAGTTCTACCCTAGGAATGAGTGGATGTTCGCGACATCCGACCCTCAAACCTAAAAAGAAACTCCGTGCCCGTATGAGTACAGAGAGCTCATCCCGACCCCACCCCGGTCTCATGTGCATGAAGCTATGTCGAGCTTCCCTGACTGCTGGCACGGCAAACTGCCCTTATCTTAACCATGTTGTCCAGTAGCCCCTAGGACGCATCACTACCACTCTTGGGTGTATTGAAGGTCCCGAACCTCAGTGCATGCACAAAATAAAAGTTTTCCTCTTAAGCCATTTAATTTTTGGTGCCAGTGGTCCAACAGCCCCAACCCTCAACTTGACCTGCAGTTATTTGTCTCGACTGGTCCGTCGACCTATCTTGTTGCACTGTCGCCAGTCCATCCAATGTGTCGGTCCTGTCTTGGTAACATGGCCAAACACATCATCATTTAAAGTTTTCATGGCTTACCTCATGTTTGTTTACAAGCTCCTGCTCATGCCAATTGGCCTTAGGCCCATTGTATGAGATTTTCAAAATCAGGCATTTTAGCCCCAAGTTCCAAAACTGAGGCCTCCGACCTATTTGAGCTCCCGTAAAAAAGGTCTCCCAAAAAGTTTAAGTAGTGACACACGGTAAAGGGAGAGCACTTCTGAAAAAAATCATTTTCTAGCTATCCATCGCACCAACCAGGTGTGAGGACATCTCTGTTGATAACAGATAAGCAAGTTTTCTACTTCTTTCCAGAAAGGTAATCATACCAACCAGGTATGATCTACTTACAACCGGTAAGTAGTTTTTCCGCATAATTTTCACATCACTCCATCCAGGTGTGATGTTTAAAATACAACTTAATAGTGAGTTTTTATTACCGAGGTGCTCATCATCCCAACCGGATATGATGTGAAAATTCCCACTCACCGGTTAAAGTAGCCTTCATAAATCACGAATGGATAAAATACCCAAACTTTTCAATTATTTGCAATTAGGTCCCTAAAGTTCTTTTTTTTTTTTACTTTAGCTGGTTAATGCAAATTTTCCACCAAATTGAGTCTTGGAACATTAAAATTTTACTTTGGGACCTCAATTTATTCAAAATTATAAAAAGGAGTTCAAGTTTCCCAATTTCCCAATTTGGTCCCCAACTTTTCCAAAATTACCATTTTGCCCATACTTTACAAAAAAGGTAAAGGAAAGGGTGGTGGGTTGATCACGAACCCCGATCAAACCGGGTTGGGGCATGACAACTTGAGTGGTATCAGAGCATAACTTTCCTGATAAACTTTTCCCCAACATATCCTGTTCCTTGATTCCCGACAACCCTTGTAGAAAACATGAATGGGAATGCCCCAAAAGAATATATCCCCTGGATGCACGCCATGGAACAATGAGTAGAGGTACTAGAGGAGCCCATCCCATGGGATGCACCCCGAGATAGGATCCCTCCCTACTCGATAGATGACGAAGTATCCCCACCTAGGGAACCAGACCTAGCTCAGATTCAAGCTGAGGCTGAAAGAAATTTTTGGGAGGCATACGCTAATTATATGAGAGTTTTTCACTAACTCCCCCTGATCCACAACAGTGTGTTTATCGTAGGCCCCTCACA